>JAJHTX010000003.1:0-1269164 GCA_032164295.1 Inonotus obliquus
CTAAGCCTAACCCTAACCCTAACCCTAAGCCTAACCCTAAGCCTAACCCTAAGCCTAACCCTAAGCCTAACCCTAAGCCTAACCCTAAGCCTAACCCTAAGCCTAACCCTAAGCCTAACCCAATAGAGCCCAGCAATTTGCACATATACGTATCTTCGCTGGCGTGGCCGCCAGGTGACTCGCTTCTCAGTAATTGTGACCTGCGCTTCGTCTCGAGTTGTCTCAAGATTGTGTTCGAAAGCTCAGCAACTGAAGAAACAATAGAACGCATGGATTCTGAAAATGATTTTTTCTGCATTGCGTACTGTACGAATGGCAGTAGAATTGTCTCCGGACACAAGGATGGCAGGCTGAATATCTGGGACGGACGGACGGGAGTGCTCATTCACGGACCTCTCAGCGGGCATTCCGGTATCGTCTGGTCTATTGCATTCTCTCGAGATGAGAGTAGAATCGCCTCTGGATCTTTTAATAGATTACGTATATGGAATGTGTTGACTGGCAAGCTTGTTGCGCCATTCAAAACAAAGTCAACTGTCACCGCTGTCACATTTTCCCCTGACGGAAGCAGAATCGTCTCTGGTCACATGGACAGCACAATTCGGATTTGGAATGCTCTGAGCGGTGACGTCATTGTAGAGTCGTCGGAGCTTCACTATATTTGGATCAAGGCTGCTGCATATTCACCGGACGGAAACAGAATAGTAACCGGATCTGATGACAACAGGTTGCGTATTTGGGATGCAAACACAGCAGCTTCAATTGAAAATCCTCTCGTCTGTCACATGAACTATGTCACTGCTGTTACATATTCTCCAGATTGCAGCAAGATAGTTTCAGGATCTAGAGATGAAATTGTTCGAATATGGGATGTACAAACTGGTAGACAATTGGGAGAGCCGTTGGAAGGTCATTTAATTTTGGTGATGGACGTTGGGTTTTCGCGAGACGGAAGCAAGATTCTATCGAGCTATTACAATAGAATCTGCATGTAGGACGCAAACAACGGTGCGCTAGTCGGCGTTGTACCTCGAGGTGAAAGCCGCTGGGATATAGAGAGACAATGTTTCGTGTCCATACCGAGCTGGTGGCCTAGCGGAAGAGAGCTAAAAGTACAATCGCTCCTGCTCTCTGCTAATCCGTTATATATCCCCGACGACGGGTGGATTCGTACACTAGACGGTGGTCTCCTCTTGTGGATCCCTCCAGAACACAGATGGTGCACATGCCACGCGACCCAGGATAGCACGATCACCAAGGACGAATACGACGAACACATTCTGAACTCCGAGTGGGGAAAGCTCTTCCATGGGAAGGATTGGGTGAGGATCCTGGGCGTTGAAGGGACGGAGGATGACTGGTTTCTTCTTTCTTGTATTTACATTGTTGCAAATTGTAATTGTCGAACAACGAATCGTCAACTTCATAGCACTTTCTAACCGAACCGCGCGATAATTAAATTACACTGTAAGTGACTTATACAGCCGAGTGACAAAAGTGACCGTGATCGGTGCATATTAGATAATCACACTCCTCAGCTCCGCAACCTCATTTCCTCCACACCGACGCGAAACAAAAAATCTATGACCAATTACTCATGTATATACATTAGGTAGTATCTAATATACGTCTACCTGCCATTAGTACTTAGTAGGACCTCCCTTAGCTTTAATTACAGCACGTGCACGCCGATGCATTGATAAAATGTAATTATTAACCTTTTTAATTGGTATCTTCTCTCAAGCCTCCAGAACTGCCTCCTTAAGCTCTCCGACAGATGTTGGCGGGTGTGGGCGGGCCCAAATTTCGCGTTTCAGGTCTAACCAGACTGGTTCAATTGGGCTGAGGTCAGGAGAAGATGGTGGGTGTGGGAACCTTCGAATGTTATGTCGAGTAAACCACTGTTGTGTCGTTTTTGCTGTATGGCACCGTGCGTTGTCCTGCTGGAATGAGACAGGGTGGTTGCGGCGGTTAACCTTTCTGTAAAAATCAAGTAAAACCCCATCCAAGACCTGCTCGATGTATCGCTTAGCTGTCATTCCTCCTCCCTTCCCTCCTGGGTACTCAAGAACAATGAGAGGTCCCTTCTTCCCATACATGATGCATCCCCATACCATAACTCGAATAGATGACTTCTTGAAAGCTGGGACTACACAGCCCTCGGAGTAGGCTTCGCTGGCAGACCAGGTAACGTAGACAGAACCGGGACGTGAACCAATGTAAATGTACGACTCGTCAGAAAAAATAACCCGTTTTATTTCCTCCAATGACATCTGGCGCAGCTCCCTTGCACGCTTCAGCCTAACAATCCTCTGGGCCCTGGAGATGTAAGGTGCACGACGGGCCTTCAGTCGCTTGAGCCCTGCGGCGTTGAGCTCTCGTTTAACAGTCCGGGTGCTGATTTTCACGTTGACACATTTCGTAAGCTCTCTATATGACGCAAATCAATTCTTTCTTGCTTCTCGTATCAGTTGACGACGGTCACGGGGCTGTAGTTTCTTGGGGCGGCCAGAACGGGGCTTGTTTTGAGTTGAGCCCGTTTTTTCGTAGCGCTCAAAAACACCTTTCGCTGTTGACCAGGGTACATTGAATGTTCGGGCTGCTTCAGCAATCTTCTGTCCACCAAGGATGGCGCCTACAATGCGGTTCTTCAACGGAGAGTCGAGCTGGGACCTTGTACCACACGGTTTTGCCATGTTGGGAGGGAGGGAGGTGGTCGCCGAGGGACAGGAGACGTGCAAAGAAAGGGGATGGGCTGAAATTGCGTGTCACTCACGTGACAAATCACGGTCACTTTTGTCACTCGGCTGTAAATATTAAGGTAAGAACTGACAGCCACGTTGCTCCAAAAGCCGACTATTTTCGATAAAGCACCTCGGCAATAAGAAAATAATTCCAGCTCAAAACAACAACAACCAGAGACAAAGGCAAACATCAATCTCATGATTAACTCAGATATACGCGGCTATGCATGAAGATATCCCTCCACGACCCTCTAATCTGGCTCCTTGAATTCTCTGTATCTAGTTACAGAATCAACATAAGAGCAAAACCAAGACTCCAGATGCAGTATAACTCAGGTCATTCCAAGTGCAAAGAATGCGTGCTCATCATTCCTCGTTCGACCGGTTGTTCATCATTGCAACACCATATTGCTTATGCTGAGTTTGTTCCATGCCAGCGAGTATAACCATCTACATTCCTGGATAGACTTGCTGCAGAGAACTGCAAAGCTTGCAGTGATCAGAAAGGGAATATGGCAGCTCAATGGGACTTGGCACCTAGGTACCAATACAGTGCCATGCGTTGCAGGAATACTTTGCGGAGTCATAATCGGTTGGAAAGTGCCGACAATCAATATGCCTGCCCCATCATCGAAGTCGACGGCAGACAAGAGGTGTAGAAGAGGGAGACCGTCTCTGATGTGTTGCAGTGGACCTGCTGACCCAGAGCCGTTACGGATTCGCAAAGAAGCGCAAAGGAGAGATGGGTTCCACCACGTGCGCTGTTGCGAAGACGTAACGCACAAAATGGTTTTCTCCAGTGTACCGGTACGAAGGAGACTAAGGTCCCTGGAGTGCACCTTTCTTTCTGATGATTAAAAAAAAACACAGCTCGAAATATGCGGTCAAAGGTCCGGTCCACTTGCGGTCCACATAAGTTCTGTTCAGATCCACCTTTTTTCTGGCGAAACGGTCCTGGTCCGGTCCAAGATATAGTAAAAACCTGCTGGAGCGGACCGCGGCAACTATACATGTGACCTGAAGACGAGGTATGTAAAGTTTCGCGCTGTTGGTTTTTTATAGTATACATATTGATGGACCATTGGACGAGGATTTAGGTGCAAACGATTTCTGAGTGATCCTTCCGCCATTAACCATTCACCCTTTCACTCATGAAGGTTCACGGACGTACTCGTTGGGTTCGTCGCAGCGGGGGAATATTTCCGTCATCTTTCGATCACCGGAAAGATGAGTTGAAGACAGACAGTCAGATACCAATCCGTTCTTTTCTGCGCTTCATCAGAGTCCATCTATAATCCGAGTTGAATGCGTACTAATTCAATTTTCCTTGCATGTAAGTATTTCGCTTACGAAGGACCTTCGTCGAGGAGGAAGTTAATAACGAGCTCTGTGTTCTACAGATTATCCTCGAATTTCAATAAATTCAAGTGAAATATCAAGGAACTACGTTGTTTGTTTCAGAAACGTCTCGATGTCGGGCCAAATGAAACTCAACCGAAGCGGCACTTGTGGCTTTCTACTGGTCACTCTATAATGTTAGTTAAGCGCATCTCCGGAAAGCCCATAGTCCCCGTCCGAGGCAGGTTTCGGCTTCCCTCCAAGTAAGGATGTAGGAGAGGTTCCGATTAGGTTCGCTCACTACACATTTATTTTGTACGTTGCACGCGCCGCGATGAACCGAGTGGTAAGTGATGACAAATACAGAGATTCCTCTATTGGTCTTGGACACCCAGCAGAACGCTCCCGTCGTTCTCGTCGTACGCGTCTTCATCTCTCCCCGCCATCGACCTTAGAACCAACTCGCCTACGGGAGGATTACCATGGTCAATTTTCCGTTCCCATCTGCAATTATACGGTTTCCTCGACGGTACCCACTCATCCTCCTCGTCCTCTTGATTCCTTTGTCGTTGTTCGTGTACGGCAATTTCGGCGGGCAAGTGTCTGCATGGGCTTCAAACAAAATCGTGCCAGTATCACCCATATTGGACTCCTCTCCGAGTATCTCTAATGCTTCGCAACTGGAGGAACATGTAACACAGCGGGTTTTACTCGTCTCAGCTTTCTTCCCACTCTCAAAGTCGAAACACTCTTTTGCACAATATTCAGCATGGCTTTCACGATTCCTTGGACAAATAACAACACCCATCTATTTCTACACGACACCCGACCTTGAACCAACCGTTCGAGCTATTCGCGGTTCATTACCGATCGTCGTCGATACCCGATTTGAGACAGCGTTCGACGTACCACCACTGAAGGAGCGAGAACGGGATTATGTTAGGATGCACGAATGGGATCGTGAGAAGGATAGACACAGTCCAGGTTTATATGCGGTGTGGGCAGCGAAACCGTTCTTGCTCGCTGAAGCGCTTCGGCGGTTACGCGAAGGTGATGCCATAACGGAGCTTGGTCTGAAGAGCGCGGATGATCTTGATTATGTTTTCTGGAATGATGCAGGCTCGCTCCGAAACAAACACGCGTATTCCGCCTGGCCTGACCCTGGACGTTTGGATGAGGTGTGGAAGGAAGGAGCGTCGTTGACTGGGATGAAGGAGGGCGAGCTGGTGTTCTTCCCGGTATGGCATCTACCACATATATCCATGCAGCTTTGGTCAGAAAAGTTGGGTCCTGTGGACAATGAAGTATCCGAAGGTATGTGCTCTTAATTATGCTTTTCATATCGGGTTCCGCAATTCAGCTCTCTTTTGGGACAGGCTCGTTTTTTGGTGGATACAAGGAAGTTGCGGACTGGTGGGAACGCTACTATTACGCTTATCATGACCATTACCTTGCCCAGCATGTCTTCGTCGGGAAAGACCAGACACTTAACAATGCGCTCATGTTCTTACACCCCTCACACTTCTTCGGAGTCTGGCACGGGGATCCCGAATCTTCTGTTGCTCTACACAAACTAGCCACGTTCTCACCAGCTGATAGCGAGCTCATCTTGGGTGACTGCGGGGACAGATGGTTTTATTATCAATTTTTCCTTGCGAATGGGGCGGAGAGAGAATTTATGCAGGGAATCTGGGACGGGCAATGGCAGTGGGATTTCTGGCACGCGTCATGGTGGACACGGCGACGGGAAAGCTGTCGATTGACACGTACAGTAGATATGCTGAGCCTCCTTAGGCGCAGGTTCGGGGACAGATGGAACCCTCCTCCATCCTCTGTGAGGTTCTGAATTGCGATAGATATCATCTTATTATTTACGACTGTACTTTCGCACTGGACGTTTCTATAAACATCATGGCGAAAGCCAACATCCTCCTCCTTCCCTAAAAGTCTTCCCCGCAACCCACAACTCTGCAGCGGCCCGAATGGACGCCTAACTTGGGAGGAACGGCATCGTTTGTTCCTCGTTCATATTGAAATGGAGACCTGACCCCACTCAACACTTATTTTCTTAATAGACGGCAGAAAATGCTCGCGCATGTCGGTCAGAATTCGCTAGTAGAACATGTTAGATCAAACGATGAGCCGGAATAAAAAAGTGCGTTACCATTATATCATCCTCAGACTCCCTTGATGTGAATTCCGTGTCTTTGGACATTGCAACGGAGAGTGTCTCAAGAGTGGCCACAATTTGCAGGTACTCGCGAAACATTTCATACACTTCCATGAAGAGCATAGCTTCATTCGTGACTTCCGAACAACCGTTACTAGAAGCAAAGATAATCTCGAGGTCCTTAATCGTTGTATCGTCCATGTACGTCGATTTGCGAACAGAAAAGGAGAATCCCGCGATGTTTCTTACTCTCCATGCCCCTGCTGAGTCTAGGAAGTGGAGATCCTGTATATCCTCAGATCCAATAGCACGTTCCCATAGGTAATGATCATAATAGTCCAACTGCAACGAGCTCACGACACCCCCCATCAACTCGCTGAGTAGATGGATCATATAGTACAAAGAGAAAGATCCTTCGATCCCAGTGCAATCGATTGTAACGAAATCGCGCGGGAGGTAGTTGTTGACCATCTTGCGAATGTGTATCGGTCGACAATCCGAGCACCCAACTGAGACGCACTGTAGTTTCGGTGCTCTGGATGGAGAATAAACATTAGGGACGAAGCCGTCGGGATACATATCGTCGACATGACTACGTTTGGGTCGTCCCTTGTTCTTGATCGACAGTGTAACGAGATCTGGCAGAGATAGGTTCGTCAATGCTGGGCTGTCATCAAGTGGGCCTGCAACGATGCTTAAATTCGCGACTCGTGGTAACTTCCACATTTGGCCCCGTTCGACGGAAAGGGTTAACTCTGCGTCATCAGGCTCACGCACGGACAGGGTTTGGAGTTCTGTTAGCTGGGCGAGGATTTGAACCGAGTTGGACGTGAGTCGGAAATTGACCAGGTCGAGGGTGGTGACCGCGGTAAAATGGCAGAACAGCCTCCCGATGAATCTTTCCTGTACATAAGCGGAGCAGTGCTCGCATTTCTCGCAGTTGGCTGGGCTTTCCAATGACAGAAATCTATGAAAGTCATGAATTTTAACACGAGCCACAGGTGATACCAACACCTTCTGACTCACCTTGTTTTCCCTGCGTCAAAGCTAGCAATATCGTTCTCCAGAGCCTCGAGAAACTTTTCATGGCACCGTATACCCGTGAAGCGCACTGCTTGGCGGAACTGGGAGCAAATTTTCCACATAGCTCGACAAGTCATCGAGAGGTTAGCTAGATACGCGAGCGTAGTGCAGGCAAGCTCAACATCGCTGGCAAGAGTACGAGGGTCGTCATAACTCAGGTCCAAAACCCTGCCCGTACCGAGTAAAAGAGTCGCGACTATCCTCAGTGTGAGTTCTACGGGTAGCGAGAGGAGCGGGACGGACATGGTTGGCAGTTAGGTGGTGAGAGAACGAACGCAACAGGCCGCACTCATTAAATAATGTCCGAGAGTGGCTTGCTCGAGTTACAGGCCACAGCTACATCATTGCTCTGATGACACATCAAAACACATTATTTGCTAATGATAGTCGCCTGGAATCCAGGCCAATGCACGAATGAATACCATATTGATAAGTTTCCTCCTCAGTTGATTCAAAAATCTTCGATACGATACACTTCATACGCAACCTCCTCGTAGGGATGCGCCTGAAGCAGGAATGTCTGTTTAGCCTCGCTCTCTGCAAGCCGTAGGAGTTATACGCACCTTCTTCAATTCACTCACTACGCCTCGAATTTGCTCATTTCTTCCGTCGTCGCGCACGAGGACTTCGACACGATGTTCTTCGACTTTCTCCAGTTGACCAGTTACACCTATAGTAGGATTAGCTGAGCCAACTGCTCTGAACTGTCCTGAGAGCAGATCTAGAGTGAACATGGACAGATCGAGGTGATACGGCTGTACAGGTTGCAAACCTATTCCTGGGGTCATGAAAGCACACTGCTCGTATTCACCGATCCGCCCAACGTGCATCGGATATGCTCTAAAAAGCGTATTTAGGACCTCACCGGTGGCCTTCAACGGGCAGAAGAAAACGAGCTTGAAGCGCGCTGCAGCCATGGTTGTTGACAAGCGACTTGGTGGTTTAGTCCACATTGAAGTTACATAAGCTCTCAATACATTACATAACAGGGAAGTTGTTAATAAAGAATCTCAGGTTCGACAACTGGTTTGGTCATGTTTTGTTCCCTTTCCACCACGACTTGTCCGTTAAAGGGATCAATGCCCATGGTAGCGTCCGATGTGTTCATGCGATCCAACAGGATACCCCATTCGACCCACCACGTATCTGCCTCATCATACGCGTCGTAACCGAAAACATCCCGAAATTCCTCCCATGATCTCTGCAAGAAACTGTCCTCGGATCCCGACCAGTCAGCCTGGCCTTCCAGCATCTGTAGGCGCATAGCGTCATCCCTGGTTTTAGTCAACAGACCAGTCGGTAGAGAAATGAAGTCGACTTTCTGCTGCTCCGATGCAGATATTTGATCGCTCCGGGGGCGGCGCAGTTCCTGGAAGGCGGAAAGAAACCGCTTGACGTCTTCCTTAGATTTTAACTTTGAAAATAACCTTCCTAAGACGGCTGCATCCTCAATTCCCATCGCAGCTGAATGTACGGCTCCGACCTGAGATACTTCAGTAAATGGATTTAAGCGTATCCTTTGAAGTGAGACTAACAATAGATACATGGGCAGCCTCGCCAACAATAATAACACGGTAATTACTGTCGTACCACGACTCAGGACCGTCTGTCCTGTCTGATTTCACTCGGATGGCGGAATCCGCAGCACTCATGATTCGATTTAGGCTGGCAAAAGAAGTCAGCATGCCGTTAAGTGAAGTTAAGGGACATACACCGGAGCTAGCTCAACCTCATCTAGACCTATATCACTGACTGGGATTCGTTCCTTCCAGCTGGCCTGCGCCCTAACGGCTATTTCATCCTTGAAAATAGTTACCGAGAGCATCGCGTTGTTTTTCTGGTTGTGTTATTCAGTATGATGACGTGAAGAATTATCGGATTCCCCCTACTAAACCAAAAGTACTGATCGCCCAACGAGAGCCCATCCACATATGCCACTAGACAACGCACAGTCAATAAGACGATTATTGTAAATCCAATCATCTTACCCCCGGATCTTCTATCAGATCTATGATCTCCTTGTCATTCTTGACTCTTGATGCAGGAATTGATGTTCTGGTATGGGCACTGAGAATACGATACGTTACGGGGTATTTTGAAACGTACATATAAGTTGTGTAATTGACATCTCTATATATTTGAGGGGTAAGTTCGAGGCATGAGCGTACAACGCTCTGATGTCCGTCTGCACCGACAATGAGGTCGGCCTGGAGTTTCCTTCCTGAAGCCAGGGTTACAGTCGCCGTCTTCGCATCAATGTTCACAACGCGGGCCCCAAAGCTTACTTGAGCACCAGCATTTGTTGCAAGTTTATGGAGCGACCTAACGAGGTCTGCATGCTTTCCAGGGGTTAGTACTTGTAAGTAAGGAAGTACCTGGAGACTTGCATGCAAAGAAAACATTTCCGCCCCGAGTTCGTCCATGATTTTCTGATGAAATAACAATTCGCCTACTCCTTCCCCAGTATAAGCTAAATAGGCAGAGTGTTCTAGGGCGTTCATTCCAACAAAAATTGACACAAGGAAAACTTACCGGAGCTGAATACAATTTTGGGGCATCTCTCCTTTGTCCGCGCCTCAATTTCGGGGCCCAAGCCCCATCCGAATAGGATACGTGTCATGTTCGGGGGTGAATGAATCACCGCGTGCCCCTGACAAAACCGAGAACTTCAGATCAGGGAGGTCCTGTCCTGAATGCACGAGATGGAACATACCTCCGAAGAGTTTTCCGCTTCTAAAACGTGTACAATATGCCCGGCCTCGCTGAGAGTATACGCGCAAGCTAGTCCGGTTATACCACCGCCTACAATGATAATTTCGATAGGTAGTTTGGCAGTCTGACCTGGGGGGCATGACATGGTGATACGTGCTGAACTGCGTTGTCGGCCAGATTACCTACAGTTATGCAAGAAGGAAAGTGCCGCAGTCCGACAAGTTAGGGTGGTGTTATAATATGGGTCGCACGAGATGCTTCCATCTTTTACTATTTCCAACTTTACCGTGCTTCCTGATTGAATTTTACCGAAACTTTAGTCTCTGATGGAAACGCGCCAAAGACAGTATGTAGAACAACGGATGATGTCCAAGATAGGACGGGATTAGTTTAACAGAACGCAAAAAGCAATCTTGCCTTGAGACCATCATATTAGAGAAATAGACGGATGAGAAACTGACTGATGGTTACCTAAGTCGGCGACTTGTTTGTAGCTGATGAGAAAGATCATTGGCCTCTCGCGTAGGGCATATTAGCTTGGCGCCGAAGCAAGACGATGCGTCTCCGTGGACTGGAATAGACGAGCTTTCCGGGTCAGGCTCGCCATTTCGGTGTTCAAAGCAGTACTGCTTTAAGTTTGTTGAATAATGTGCCGCCATGAAGTAAATAGTTACCACGACCACGTGCTGAGTGGTACGGCCTAAATGTCAGTGTCAGTGTCACGTCATCATCATGTCTGTGACCGAGATGAACGTCATGTCACGTTCCCTGCTCTCGTTCTGCACCAGAGCCGCAATCCATCGCGTTCCTCGCAGCGTTCGATCCCGTCTATATTCTCGCACATCCTTTACAACAATGTCTAAACTGGACTTAAAAATGTGGACTCAAGAACATCTCGCAGCGCTTTACACGGCATCCACTGATGATGAATTCCATTCTGCCTTCGAAAGTGCTTTTGCACCGCACGATCGAATGAATGTGGTCATCAACGGCGAGGAGATCCCGCGGGACAAGCTTAAAGAGCAGATCCAAGCCCAGAGAGGTGCAATGGTGAAAGCCGATGTCAAGTTCGATGAGCTGAACGAGGTGAGTGCCATTTCTGATCTTTCGCAAATCCTGACCGTCTGCCTTCAGATTACAGCGTCAACCGTAAAAGGATCCTGGTCAGTCACCCGCTCGCTTAAATTTCGCATTCGCGCAGCGCCGGCACAAATGGAACGACTCAGTACCTTCGAATTGAAGTAAGTCCAAATACCATGATCAGATGAACCTTACTTTATACGCCATCAGAATCGAACCTGTATCGCCCGAGTCAAGTGACTTTCGTATAGTTCATCTATCAGAGACTGTCGAGAACAAGCAGAGACCAACTGTAATCAATCCCATTCACCGCAACCCGAGCGGCAATGCTGGTGAACCGTAGGGTCCAATCCCGACTTGGGAATCATAAAGTTTCAACCACCGATCAATTCGTGAATTGTAGTGTAAGCTTCCCATTGTGATGTGAACGTTAACAGAAATACTCACACCCACAGATAGAGGATTCTGAAGTACCATTAACATTCTGTATCTGCTAGCTGGATGTAACATTTTGTGACTTGTTACGATCTTGACGTCGATCTGTCGATCCATATTTCAAACGGGCCACAGCGCCTTTATGAAGGCTCACGCAAGTTACAAAGCGACAAACAGAACTTTGAAAGCTATCATCATGAGCAGCGACACGGCAGAACTGGCGGAAGCTGATGATGCTAGGTCATCTGAGGTACGAAGTCCTTCTTCTGTACCGTAGAGTCATTAGTCAATACATGCACTACTCGTCTCATTACAGTCAGACGAGGAACGGTATTCTCCCAGACTTATGTTTCGCGGCTGCAGGACTCCTGACTGTAGTCGTATTGTGGCCGTGTGGTCAGTATATGAGGACGTCAACAATATGTTCCCTCTTGAGAAAGGTTGGGCGATTCCCGACACACCTATTCCAGCTCCGTACGAAACTCGTCCAGTCGAGGGAAAAGGGCGTGGCCTGTTTGCCACGCGGGATATTAAAGAACAAGAAGCAATTATTCGTGAACGTCCAGTTCTGTTGATGCCTCATGTGCTTCGTGGAGTTGACATCGGCTGCATGAATGCTCTGTGGATGCAGGTGGAGACGACCCTATTGCAGCTCCTCGTTCTTCTTGAACCCGAAGACCGCAAAAAATATTTGGAGCTGCATAACTGCAAGTCTCCAGATGAATGTGGCCCACTTGCGGGTATCATGCGTACCAACGCTCTCGGCGCCGAATTCACCCAGTCCGACTATCTTAAGATATACGCTGGAGTTTGCTTAAACATATCATACGCAAATCACTCGTGAGTCATATATCGTTCGATATCTCCCGAGGACTAAAACTAAGGCCTGTGGGATGCAGATGCACTCCGAATGCGCGTTACGCATTCAACAGTGAAGATGTCATGTTTTCGCTTCTCGCGGAGCGCGACATTACTGCGGGTGAAGAAATAACCATATCGTACACCTCGGTGCTCGCATCACGTGCTCAGCGTCGCGAAGAGCTCGAGCGAAAATACTGTTTCACTTGCGCTTGTACATCCTGTGCCAAACCTGATGTTATCAGTGCTGAGAGCGACGAGTGCCGGAGGTTCCTGAACAAGACATTAGATGAACTGAGCTCCACGCGTAGATGGAAGACGTGGGTGAACTGTCCATTATTCCAGCGCAAGTCTCAAGCACAGCGCCTTATTGAGACCGCTGAGAGGTTTCTGCGTGATGCCGAGATAGAAGGCCTACCGAGAAGACGATGGAAATTGCAAGCGTGTATACAATGCGCCGGGCTGTGCGCCATCCTTTGTGATTCGAAGAACTTCAGGAAATGGGCGAGGGTATGGGTGACTCTGGTAGACGACGAGGAAGAAAAGGAAAACATCGAACGTTGGATAAAAGACCCTACTGCTTTTCCTTTATGGGAATTCGACCGCAAGCGTTCTGAGCAATCCCTAGGGGCCAGGCCGTTTTTCTTACGGTAGTGACCGGCTGGTTGAATGTCGCAGTAAGAGAATATATCGTAATCAATACATTGATGTGATAATTGAGTTGTCCTTCGATACAAATACAGACATCAGCAAAAACATAAACAGGATCACAAAGCAAGATACACAGCATACAACCGGGTTTAGAACGTAAAACTATTTGGGAATTCCATCCATCACTATGAATCACAAAGGTACGAATTGTGAGTTACGTGGGTTATTTGTCCCTGAAATATCATCGATAAAGACGGACCTCAGCAGTTAGCAAATGTTACTAGTGTCTCGAATAGAAAACAATTTACCCCTTAACCATCCCAACCCCAGTCGACGATGCCCGTTTCCCGCATCACCCTGCGGCGCGTTTCTAGAGCTTCAGCCGTTTCATCTACAGGTCTTTCCACATGCGCAAGTTTCACTGTCAAATCATTGCTTATCTCGCGCTGTCGGCCGAGTCTACCGCTGCAGAATTTGCATTCACACGCATTATCGGGACGACCATATGCGAGCCATTTGGCGTGCTTGACAAAGTTCTGACAATGTGACGTTCACAACTTTGGCCGTAGAAATGGGAAAGTGTGGGATTTATTGCTTACGGCTGGCGAGTCGAAGACCTCCCGAGTTCCATTGCTGTGAAATCCTATAAACACCGTAAGCTATCGAAATAAACCAAGAGCCGCGTCGAAAGATACCTATGAGGTAGTAGTCCCACCGCCACTTCTCCTTTATCCGTCTCCGCCTCGCGCATAGCTGGTAGCTTCTTGGCAGTTTGAGTCTGAACTTTGTCGATGATGCTAACGAAAAGTGTGACGAGGTGCATGAACACTAAAGCATATCGACATCAGCAGCGGTACTCACGCAGCTCCGGGGAGAGATTCAATTCATTCCTGAGGTACGTCCCAACCATCTCCCGCCAGTAACGTTGATGGTCCTTCTCAGCTTTGAGAAGTACCGACTTGCCTCTTTGGACTACCTCTGGGATGGCCCCATTACAGTCCGAATCGAGGAGCCTGATAGTTGGAATTGGTTTCTCTGGTTTTTCGACGCGCACAAATTGGGGAGATCTGCCAGCATAATTATCGTCCATGGTAGTTAGCTGAAGATACCGAGTGTCAGCATCCGTGATGCATTATGTCATCATCGACCCTTTCTTATTTTTATTCGAGATCGTGCATGCAACTTTTTGAAGAAACACGCGCTTGTACAACACGATTCAAACGTTCAAGTTCTTAAATTCGTTCTTCAAGAAAAAGGGAGGCATAATACGTAAGAGTTACAAAACCAAACAGCGACGGTCCTGGTGGTAGTAGCTTTACATCGCAACAGCGCCATAAGCTTGCGGCCTGAAGCGCATGCACAATATGCTGAGAGTCTTCGTGACAGAGCCGGGGGATGGACTCACTTTCGCCAGCGATGCCATATATCAATGTCTCTGGACTGTCACTTTGACCTGATACTAACTGACCTCCTTGAAGATTCCTCGTCCCGCGGCTGCTCGATCTTCGCGTCACCAAGTGTCAGACGGCTGCTGATTACTTTTTGTGGTGTTCCGGTGCATGGCTTGCACTCACAGGCGTTTGGCGGACACCCGTATGCAAGCCACTTGGCGTGCATCACGAAGTTCTGTATCGAGTTTAAAGTCAAGCAAGCTTCCGAATTGACACTATTCGTGTCTGCTTAGATACTTACCGCGGGCGAGTCGAATTTTTCTATGCTGTTGTCCTTATAGAAACCTTGGAGCATACAGGACGTCAGTTACCTGTCGCTCTGACGAAACAAGAAAATTCACCTAGGAGATAATAATCCCAAGCCCCATCTTCTCTCGTCCCACCGAACAGCTCATAGCTCTTTGGAAGTTTGAGTGAGAACTTTGCGTTGTTAGCTACGAGCCACGACGAGTCAAACCAGTTAACCAAACCACAGATACAAGAGGGACCCACGTAGCTCCCGACAAAGGTTCAACTCGTTTCTCAGATACGTCCCGGCCATCTCACGCCAGTAGCGCTTATGGTCTCTCTCTGCTTTCTTCAATATACGTTTCCCTAGCATGACGCTTTCGTGGATCGGGCCATCGCAATCCGAGTCAAGTAACTCGATAGTTGGAACCAAGCCCGGAATGACTCTTATCCACATCGGTTCTCGCGACTCGTAATAGTCTCCCATGTCAGTTTTTGGGATTCGAGGGGGCGTCCGAGGTTGATGGTCAAGACACAAACGGACGGTGGATGAGGGATGCAGGTAAAAGTGGGTAAGTTGGGTAGTCTCCATAATTACCGTGACATCAGATAAAGGCGTGACAGTATATCACGAGATCATCACGAGGAAATGAATGTCACGCAGGAGCAGTTGTATTTATTACAGAAGTTTACTATTTCCTGCGAACGCAGCGATGCTACTCGGTGAAAGCCGTTCAACCTTCGTCGCAGCGTCAGAAGATGGGGAGAGAAGAACATCAGAGTTTCGCATTTTCTTCAATGCCTCGATGTCAGCATGTATTATATCGCAAAAAAAGTCAAGATCAAGGTCGTTCTGGAGAGTAAGATGTGAATGAGCCTCTTCCCTGAGCTGGAGTAAGATGGGGCTTACATCATCATACCCGAAAGGTTGCTCAATTTCCTCCCCGGCTGCAAGGAAGCCGATATAGAAGAACGCGGCAACGCCTACACCTGGTATGGTGTACCATCGGAACTGGCCAACGAGCTGAAACGGCAGAAGAAAGAGATAGAACCAGACACACCTGGCCAAGCATGTTATGTTCAACTTCAATGATCGAGGTGGAGACTTCAGACCATGTACTTACTGCCGAATATGCGCAGAGTAGACACTACTCAGAATCCCCCAGTTAGTGGGTAGGATAGACGCTGAACGAGAGCACTCACAATGGAATTGGGGTCGTCAAAATTCGCTCCAAAGCTACGCACAGAGATCTGAGCCCTAATGATTTTGCCTGGAAATGCGAGGACTTCACAAACCAGATAAACTATCCTCCAGAGAGGTAATACAGCTATACATTCCACCCAGGGGACCACCTGATCAAATAGTGGTTAGAAAACGGTATAAGAACGGTATCTGAGGTAATACAAACCAGAGATAACACCTCTTTCATCTAGGACAGCCAGCCAGTCGCTCATGCATCGAAGTATCTCCAAAGGAACGTTTCCTCCGCCACCAGCCACCTTCGGCCTGAACTTGTGCCCAGACGATTCACAATGACGCTCTCGTCTCCCCGAGACGTCTTTGTAGTTGTTAAGGTTGGCCTGAGTAGTGTCGGGCGACATTCCCCAGAAAGTCTTCTTTTTCCTGGGTGAAGCAGAAGGAAAGAGAAATGTTCGCCTAGAGTCGTCTAAGCTAGAACACAGGGAAGTGGAACTCCTGCCAAACGTTCCGTATGTGTTGATGGCTGGTATCATAGTGTCAGGCGCCCAAGTCGGCTCATGCCGTTGTGAGACGGACGATGAGGGATTTGTTTCGTTTCTATACTTAAGTTGTGTTGTTCGCATGAGATGTTGCTCTTCAGAACGAAAGTTCTGTTGTCAACTTAGCTTAGAGAATGTGTTTCACAATGAAAAAGAAACGGTTACTCACTCTATGAAGCGGTTTCACGAGATGATACAGATCTTCATAATGTATTCCGGCTTCACCTATAGCATAGATGTAAGTAGTTCCGCGGATAGTAAGAAAGAGTGAGAGGCTTACCTCGAATATGGTGTTTTAGGGCCACAGAAAATCTATCAGATCTCAGTAGCGGCTTACTGCATGCATTTGCGGCTCAGCTCACCCCTCAACCAAATCCAATGCAAGGTGCTTTTCTCGCATAAGGCTCTCGACTTGTAATATATCGTCGGGTGATCCATCCTTTGTAGCACGGAGTGGGACGTGGATCCAGATTAGTCGTCCGATCGTCCGCGACACCTTGATAACGTCACCCCAGCTACATCGTCCCGTCCAGTATCTGTCGTATCTAAGAGACCAGGTTTGCCAGTCAAAATATCATAAACTCGAAGGCACTTGGTGGTACGAACCCGCTTGAAGCTCGACACGCGATCACGAAGCCAATGACAACACCGAGAACCGTGATGAGAACAGGAGGGACCGCAAGTTGTAGTTTTGTAGTCAGAGAAACCGAAATAACCACTGAGTGCCGTATTGCGAGTCAGGATAAGTCAACCGATAGAATATGTCACGACAAACCAGCGGCAAAGATTGTGTGCAGGAGAACCGCAGGCCAGATCGTCCACACCTTTGATGATCGTTGTTAGAAGAAGCACAAGAGCTACTGTGGATGTGCTTACGACCGTTCCTCGACCAAAAGTCCAAGAGCCGACGTCCCCATGGAGAAGAAGAGGTTTGGTTGCATCTCGAGCAGCAATATTCGAGGCCGGTAGGAGGACTTGACCTGTGGATAATCGCTGTTTCGTAACGGACATGGCCAATCGATCAGATGAGAAAATAAGTGTCATGGTGACACTGACAGTGGAGAGTGCTTGAAGTACGAGCGGCACGTGATCGCGTACATGAAATTTCCAGGACCACGGGTAATGTTATTTGGAGAAGGAGAACAATAATGATAATTATAACAATTCGGTTTCTATTTAACTTTCCTAAGCGCTTCACGTTCGACATTTGACGATTGATATACCGTATCCCGGTTTTTATTTCCGGAACGTTGGACGGCGGGAGTGTTTTCCCACAATTCTCGAAAGCCGCCTCGGAGGGAGGGGACCTGAATCAAACGAATCGTATCGTGTTTCCGAAAAGATAACGTTTGAGTTTGACGTCTGCCTTAGGGCTGCAATGTCAGCATGTATGATCTCACGGCAGAACAGATCCAGGTCAAGGTCATTCTACAATGATAGATTAGTTACAATCCTCGTGTGATGGGCGGAAATAGATCGTCCACCTCATCATACCCAAAGGGCTGCTCAAGCTCTTCCCCGGCAGCGATAAATCCAAGGTGAAACCATGCGGCTATCGTGACCGCGGGTACCGTGTACCAACGAAACTCTTCGACAAGTTGGAAAGGGAGAAGGAATAGGTAGAGCCAGACACATCTAGGATCACATTCGTTCACGTTTTCCTGAGAGGTCCACGAGAAAATGTATACTACTTACTGCAATATCTGAGCAGAGTACGCACTGCATCGGTGGACCCATCAGTACAGCTAACCACAAGTCTTAAAATTCGAGCGATACGTACAACGGGAGGGGCGTTGTCAAGACTCGCTCTAAAGCTTTAAGGACGTAAAAATGAGATGTAGTTCTGAGAACCTATTCTACTTACCAGTGAGATTATCCTCAAATGCCGAGATGGCTGTGTACATCCCAACGAGGGCATTCACTAGACCGGCATAGCCCTGAGTAAATAAGACTTCGAGTATCAAAGAGTCACTGACTGGGTACGGTCTCGCGTGCCTCAAGTTTGGACAGCCACTCGCTCAAGCAACGCAGTATTTGCAAAGGAATATTCTTGCCACCCCCGGCTATTACTGGCCTAAATTTACGGCCAGATGAGCCCACGAAGCATTGTTGTGCCTCCGAGGCACCATCACCAGCCAAGTTGTCGCTGTTTATGACAAAATTCGTGGACTTGGATTCCCTAAGACGAAACACGGATGCGACTGAAGAGAAAAATGAAGCGAAGGGAACAAGTTCAATGAGTACCCTGGGACGTGGCGGATGCCTTGGACAAGACGGTAAGATCACCGGGTGATCATTGCCGTGACCGATGGAACTTGGCGAGGAAGAACTTGATCGTGAGTTTTGATCCCTGTAGGCAGATGCCTCAGGATCTAGAGATAGTGTTAACAAATAGGGACAATCATTGTCCATTCGGGCAATTTGAGAGGGATTGTCTTGAGGATAGTCAGATGGACGACGCCTCTGGCGCGATGCCTAGAGCAGTTTCATCAAGTATCACTCGTCTATGCTCGAATGTGCACTTTACCTTATGTAGGGGTCGTACGAGAGGATAGAGATCTTCGTAGTATATTCCTAATTCACCTATTCACAAAATGAGTTTTCAAGCAGCAAGAAAATTAACCAAAGCCAACCTCGAAGGTGATGCTTCACAGCAATCGCAAAGCTATGTAAATATTGTCAACACTGACCCGCAAGATATCGCTGTAATTCTTACCCTTCTACCAGGTCCAGCGCGAGCTGTTTCTCATCCATGCATTGTTCGGCGTGGGTCAGATCGTCGCGCGGTGCGTCCTTATTGATCCGAAGAGGAACATGTATCCATATGAGTCTACACGTCGTTCGCGCGTTTCGCATTATATCACTCCAAGAAACCCTTCCCAACCAGTATCTCTCATAGCTATGCAATTGTAAGAACGGAGGAACAGTGAGAGAATATAGCAAACTCACCCGCTTGATGTTCGATATGATATAACGAACCCGATTACGACTCCGAGGACGGTAGTGAGAACTGGCGGAATACCCAACGATATCTGCGTGGAGAGTGATATAGAGGTCACCACTAAGTGTCCAGTCAGAAATCATCCAAAACCCTGCTCTTTCAACTTCAGACCTAGAGCAAACATTGCATGTAATAACACAGCGGGCCATATCGTCCATATCTAGAGTGGCATCAGTAAAGCGGGCACTGAATGAGCTGCATACTTACGACCGAGGCACGGCTGAAAGTCCAAGAAGCGACGTCTGGGTAGAGAACGCGATCCCGTTCATTTCGTGCCAGAGGGTCGGACGATGGTAGGAGCGACTGATCTGTCGATGAACTTTTTCTTCTCCAGGACATGGAGGACCAGGAACAATGAGCAGACGATACTTGTGGCGTTCATATTGTCTGAGAGTACGATGAGGCTACGCTACACATCTGTCCGTTGAACTTGGGTCGCCACTGAGTACAGGTAAGCGGGACGTCAATCTTATGTAATGATATTAATGTCTCCACGTGACCGTTCCTGTACTACTGGGGCACGGCGGGCAAAATAGAATATCAGAGGGTGCGGTATTTAAAATTATTTTTTTGCCGAAATTTTAAATATCGGCAAGCATATCAGCACGTGATTTATATTTATAATACCGGCGGGATTGATATACTTACCGATATTTAAAGTAGATGTTCAGACTATCTTTCCGGAAGATATGCTCAAAAACAGATGGGAATTTAAAATATCAACCCAATTGATATCCATATCAATATAAAAAATATGAGCACGTGGTTTATATAAATAATATCGGCAAGGTCGATATGCTCACTGATATTTAAAATAATTGCGAGAAAAATTCTTTAAATTTAATGCCTGCTGATATCCTATTTTGCCCGCCGTGGGGACTGGCAATTCCTGCTATGTGATGTGGTCAGATTTTTTTCAAGCGGAGCTTAAATACTGTCTAAATATGGTAAGCTGTGTCGATCTTTGCGTCCCATGATGCATACAAGGCCTATCTCACCAGAGATCTATCATCTATCTCCTCGCGTACCTTTCCCTACCTTGCCACCCCCGCAAACTTTGTATGATTTACACCTAGACAATCTACAAAATGAAATTTCTTTGGAAATTGATGTCCTCGTTCAGCAAATCCTGTGGACACAAACCTATTTTTTGACTATATGCAGCACATTTCACATCTTACTGTGGAACTCCTCTATCTCACACCATCAATACACATGACTGTCTTCAAGTTGGCATCGTCTTCGAACACGCATTCCCTGCCGTCTGACTCCCAAATGGACTGTCCACAAGAAGGGTCATCATAAGATCGATGGTGCAGCAATACTTGGACAAGGACACATGATGTGCATGACATACCCCCACTAAATGGGCTTGACACACTCACCGTCTCCTCCATGCCCCAGACTCCTTCGCCTTGCAACTCAATCGTACTTGAATATCCAATCGAGAACCTCAAGCCACAAATCGACTTTGAGCAACACATTGAAGCAAACTCCATTTTTGTGCCGACGGCTATCCTCACCACTATCCAGAGTCTGAGCCAGACACGCACTCGATGGAGAACCCCGTTATGTGGCATGGCACCCCTGCCGTCTACTTCTATGCACCCCAGCATCAAGGGAGCAGTGGCTCGCTTTTGCATGAACTGCATGACCAGGACTACTCGGAGCAACCTTTGACTTCTCGTTCAGAATAGACAACAGCACCGTAATTGTGCGTGTCATCTTTCTTTCTTTTTCTCACATCTACTAATTGGGGATCCGCAGCCCACTGTATCGTACGGAAATGGCCAGGACATATCCATATTCGTATGCTGCAGAACCCTAGCTAATGCATGATAATTGCCAGTGTACCGTATGAACTGCCTATGGGAGGGGCCGCAAGAACATGCCACGAGATTGCCATACTATCAGTTGTAAACTATTCGAATATCGTAAGCACCTCATGCACGGCTGTTATGTTCATCTCATTATGGAATCCTGACTCAAATCGATCGCAAGCTCTGATTTTACGATTACTTCAAATCAAAAACGAATATCTATATTACAACCAAACTCTAGCTGGTGGAACAACTCAAACATCACAACAACAGATGAACTACCCCCTTTCATCCAAACCTCGTACAGTCTCAGCAACAGCAAACTCTTGTGCCACACACTGTGCCTCCGCAGCTCGTTGTCTTTCCAAGAGGCTGTACAAGACGGCCAATTTCTCTGCCTTTTGTTTTATCTTGTTCTCAAGAGGTATGTCCTTGTAAATTGTCCTAAACTTATCCAACTGATCCTTTAATTGCAATACGGTCATCCGCTCGATTTCTTCAGGATTCAGGCGCAAGATGACAGCCTGGACGTGCGCATCACGTTCTGTCCTCCGTTGATCGCGTATTGCGATCTTGTGCTTCTTCACCTCAATATCCCGGATACGCTGGTCTGTGACTTCAATGCAGCATCTTCGATCGAGCCCTTGGGCATCCTCCTCGCATGCCATCTTCCTCAAGAACTTCTGCTCGTCATCTCCGGTAAGCATTGTTTCAATAAATTTTTCTGTACTATTTCTTTGATATCTAAAAAGAGAGTTGAATAGCTTGATTGTTCCGCTAGGATTTCAATGTGCAAATACCCTAAAGGAGCCAAGTGCTCCTTCATTCACATCATTCATCGCTGGCATCCAGGCCAGGTGTTTTTCACCTTCGGTGAGTGCCGCAATCATCCCATCGTCATTATATTCCGATGAGAATCTTTTCCATGTCAACAGAGCCCCAGCAAGGAAGGCCTTGAAAAGGTCCTCCAGCTTCGGTAGCCTGCCCTGGGTAATGTATCTTTGAATTGCATTGATAGTGTCAAGGCGGTTCCTGTCAGAAGAAATTGACTTATTTGGCATGCAGATCCAGAGACACTACAACCCGATAAATTCCCACGAACAGCAGACATGGAAAGACAATTCGATCGAACATATTATACACGCACATGCTATTGTCCCTGGGGCTCGACATTACCAGGACAAATCAATACACCAATATGCAGGTTCTGTGAATGGGCACATGAGGAGGCATGACTACTGCAGACATGGATACTCGAGGACGCAGTAAATCATATGCTTTGAAGTGACCCGTATTCAATTCGAACCAACCACCATTGGTCGACGGTTGCAGAGACAACTCAACCATTGTTCACACCTACACTAAATGCATACTTGCACGAAGTTACGGTTTGGACAGGAAGGGGGCTACACTACATTGCGAATGCAGGTGTAATTGCATGGACAAGAAGATCAATACATTCCCAGCTATGCTGACGAGTGGCAATACAACTCAACTGGCCAATACATGCGGAAGCTACAAGGGAACATCAAGCACTACGCAATAATCTATTTGGCAACATAGTGGCATGATGGAAATCGGAACAGAATCAACTACCGGGGATGGTAGCATTGGAAATCTCTCAACCGAGGGAACAGATCAACGGGGCGATCTTAACCTTTGTCATGGAAGGGATCGTTGGCGATCAGGTGCAAGGAACGGAGATACGGATACCCGACGGATATCGCCGAGCGACGATCTGGCGGACTGGGTTACCTGCCACGGTACAGGCAGAACTATATAGGCCCGCCGCTCCGGTGATTGATAATCGAGCTAATCCTGTTGAGGAAGGAAGCCCGAGTCAACCAAGACAGCTGACCAACCCAGCAACACCTGCAGAAGATGAAGACATGGCAGACTGTTCGAGTTGCTGTGCATAACATCATAAGGAACATTCAAGAGGGACTGATGTGGCAGTGCGGAAGGCACGGAGCTCTGCACAAGCCACAGGATTGGCCGGTGATGGCGTGATTGCCGTGCACTGACCAGGTATGAAGTCATATCGAAGGATCTGGAAGATTGCAGGAGGAAATCTGAAGTGCATCGCCACCCGATTGGAGATTGTGGGGTATCGGACAAGATAGGGGCTGTGCTCGGAAAAATCAGGGGGCTGTGCCCGAGGGAGCCCGGGTAACTCAATAGATAGAAGCTTCGGGTATAAATAGGCCAAGGGAGGGTGGCTATGTCCCTCAGCAAAATTCTTCTGTACTAGTGAATAAAAAGAAGCCCCACAAAGCTTCTCTTCTTCGCTACCACTCTTATCATCGGTACTAGTGTCCGGCCGGTCCCTTGACCCCGACTAAGTACTGTTGCTACTCTGCTCTACAAAGCACCGCCTCGCACTTCCCATCGCTTATCAAGACGGACTGCGAATATTGCCGGAGTGAGTGGACTTGTTCTGGTGTGTCGATCATGTTGATTGGTCGATCAATGTCGGTCTGCTGATCCGATCTGCACTGGTCCTAACAGTTCCAAGACCCATTTTCCCTCAGAATGGCATCCTGAGGCTTCGATTCAGCAGCCAGTATGAGCCGGTAAAGAGTAATACCGAAGGCTACGATCGATATGGGCTTAATTCTACGATTCTACCGCTTCTTCCAATTAACAATACTTCTGCGATTCTACCGCTTCTTACTTCTCTTCGGACCAAGGTACTTCTGCCGTCCTATCTACGCCTGCGGTTCCAACAAAGTACGAGGCTTCTGAGATTCGACAAGGCTAAGAACAATTGAGAACTGGTCCTGCATACGTTTAGCCAGACTTCTACGCCAATACCGAATCACCAATCCCTACGCCCGTCTTCCATCACAGTACCGAACCACCAGACTTCGATACCGATGATACCGATACCGACAGTACCGAACCACCAGACTTCGATACCGATGATACCGATACCATACCGTCCACCCATCCTGATACCGACGCTTGATAATCCCCGTCTAGTCAATACTACGCCCTCGACGGCCCATACCAGAGGAAAAGGCTCACGAAGCTGCGATCGGTCTGCCATACGTTGCTGCGAAGAGTTGGATCATGGTCGAAACTCCAGTCCGACGGTATGCCCTTCCGAACCGCCATGCATCGATACCGACGATACCGGTGTTGATACCGATGGTCCGCTCCGGTACCGGAGTTCGTAACGTGTGCTAGGTCGAGACTGCGCCCTCGGAGATCTACGTCGAGAGGAAGATTGGAAAATGAATCAGGTCCGCCGTACGCTGCTTCGGTATCGGAGGAGGCCATCGATCCGACTCGGAGGGGAAGCCAAGCCATGCCCAGTCGAGTCAGGCCACGCGTACCGATCGATATCGAGGGGCTCGAGCGATCTCGTTGATGCTCAGGGACGATCCCAGGGTACTGATTGGTACCGAGCGGTAGAGTGCCCCATTGCCAAGGTTGGGTTGTAACATCGGAGCACGCCGTCCGATCGATCGGTAGACGCCCAGACTGACGCCGCACGGATCATGATACCGGAACAAAGGTAAATCAGGATGACGTGCTTCTCCTACGACAGGGACATCGCCAGGAGCGCCCATGCGGTAGCTTGAGACATGTCCTTATTTTAGCGCTGGTCGACGTTGGTCTCGCCGCCCTACCTCGGTATCACTCGTCGTGAGTTTTCATTGGGTTCTTGTCTCGTCCCACCCTATTCTTAGCTACCCCCTGATAAAACTTCTTATTCACTCATCATCTTATGTTTCCCCTGATTATAATTTTACATTCAATTCGACCTTATGTTCCATTTCTTGTACCGGATTACGGTACGATTCGACTTGTAAAAACCCCCAATTTAGTATCTTGAATGGCTACGGTATTATGGTATTTATAGCCCGCATGTTCTACTGTAGCAAACCAGCTAATCTGAGAGGAACTTCCAGAGTGAAGGTCCGGGTTTTGCTCATCTCGTTCACGCCCCCGTTCGTTCGTCTCGTCTCGTAGTCACCGGTATCGATACCGGTAGTCGTCGATATCGTCTCCGTCGTCCTCGCCTCTCGTCTCACAACTAGTCATATCAGATACACCCCCTCTGCTCGTCTTCTCTACTGCTCCGTTCTCTCTACCGTGATACCGGACACCAGACGACTCGGTATCGACGGATTCGTCTCGGTATTGATCGTCTCCAGATACCTCTCCTCTTGAGTGGTCACCTATAGCCCCCTGTACTCATCAATCCAGCCAGGCCTTACTATTCTCTCTTGACGACTTGTCTGTGACTGTACGACTTAGTACCGCCACGTACCGGCCCTCCCAACGCATCTAAATCGTACCCCCCTCGTCCGGTACTTCTGATACCGGCCGCGTTCTCGCACATTCACCGGGGCTGTTCGATCAACCTCTTTATGTGGGATTACACCTAGTACAGGAATGCAAGCCTTGAGTTAGTACCTATAGAATAGATCCAAGCTGAGTAAGTCTTACATTTTGAAGAAGTGATCCAAGTTCTAATGCATTCACTGCTTCCAGAGAATCGGCCCGAATCGCTTGAATGTAAGGAACCGAGATAGCTTCATGGTACAATGCAAGGCATGCAAGCTTGGTAAGTGTCGATAGGTCTTTCAAGGCTTCATATATGTTCGTTTCAAGATGATTCAGTTTATTTTTCTCCTTTGCAAGGCGAACGGACTCGATAAATTCTAAGTATATATTGCGGTGAGCGAGAATCTCTGCTGCTGCATTGAGGTACGAAGAATAACAGGTATTGGATGTGTCAGGGAATGTAAATTCCTGACCCATTCTCTTTCTCGCCCAGTTTCAGAAGACATGGTGTTGCCCTGTACCATAAACATGCACGACTCGAGTGAGTACATTTCTGATAGATCCTAGCTGAGTATAGTCTCACCTTTCTTGTCATCCTTGTGATTCAATAGCGCACCCATAAGTGCTACAAGCTTAACTGCCCCTGTCAGAAGAAATTGACTTATTTGGCATGCGGATCCAGAAACGCTACAACCCGATAAATTCCCACGAGCATCAGACATGGAAAGACAATTCGATCGAACATACTATACACACACACGCTATTGTCCCTGGGGCTCGACATTACCAGGACAAATCAATACACCAATATGCAGATTCTGTGAATGGGCACATGAGGAAGCATGGATACTGCAGACATGGATACTCGAGGATGCAGTCAATCATATGCTTCGAAGTGACCCGTATTCAATTAGAACCAACCACCATTGGTCGACGGTTGCAGAAACAACTCAACCATTGTTCACACCTACACTAAATGCATACTTGCACGAAATTACGGTTTGGACAGGAAGGGGGTTACACTACATTGCGAATGCAGGTGTAATTGCATGGACAAGAAGATCGATACATTCCCAGCTATGCCGACGAGTGGCAATACAACTCGACTGGCCAATACATGCGGAAGCTACAAGAGAACATCAAGCACTACGCAATAATCTATTTGGCAACATAGTGGCATGATGGAAATCGGAACAGAATCAACTACCGGGGATGGTAGCATTGGAAATCTCTCAACCGAGGGAACAGATCAACGGGGCGATCTTAACCTTTGTCATGGAAGGGATCGTTGGCGATCAGGTGCAAGGAACGGAGATACGGATACCCGACGGATATCGCCGAGCGACGATCTGGCGGACTGGGTTACCTGCCATGGTACAGGCAGAACCATATAGGCCCGCCGCTCCCGTGATTGATAATTGAGCTAACCCTGTTGAGGAAGGAAGCCCGAGTCAACCGAGACAGCTGACCAACCCAGCAGCACCTGCAGAAGATGAAGACATGGCAGACTGTTCGAGTTGCTGTGCATGACATCATAAGGAACGTTCAAGAAGGACTGACGTGGCAGTGCGGAAGGCACGGAGCTCCGCACCGCCACAGGATTGGCCGGTGATGGCGTGATTGCTGTGCACTGACCCAGTATGAAGTCATATCGAAGGATCTGGAAGATTGCAGGAGGAAATCGGAAGTGCATCGCCACCCGATTGGAGATTGTGGGGTATCGGACAAGATAGGGGCTGTGCTCGGAAAGATCAGGAGGCTGTGCCCGAGGGAGCCCGGGTAACTCAATAGATAGAAGCTTCGGGTATAAATAGGCCAAGCGAGGGTGGCTATGTCCCTCAGCAAAATTCTTCTGTACTAGTGAATACAAAGAAGCCCCACAAAGCTTCTCTTCTTCGCTACCACTCTTATCATCGGTACTAGTGTCCGGCCGGTCCCTTGACCCCGACTAAGTACTGTTGCTACCCCGCTCTACAAGCACCGCCTCGCACTTCCCATCGCTTATCAAGACGGATTGCGAATATTGCCGGAGTGAGTGGACTTGTTCTGGTGCGTCGATCGTGTTGATCGATCGATCAATGCCGATCTGCTGATCCGATCCGCACTGGTCCTAACAGCCCCAGCCTTCGAAACTTCGCATGCACGCTTTTCTGCTGGAGTTTCGTCCTTTGCATCGTCACCCTCCTCATCTTCCTCATTGAATTCGACAAGCTCCAAGACAGCCACTTTATCTCGATTTGGGAGCAGCCTCGGTGAGATTCCAAACTTTTTCCATTCTTCATGCATCGCTGAATCACCACCCTTGACAGAGTTTAATTCCTTATGCATACCACATCCAGCCCAGACAAAGATTTGCATCTCTTTTCTTTCAGCATCCGAAAGTATGTGAAGACCCTCACTAGAAAGACCCATCGCCAAGTCATTCACCAAAGATAAGTTCTTTTGATGTCGTTCATCAGCACTTAACGATTTCCACACTAATTTTCCGCCTAGGTCTTGAATCATTTGCTTTGTGCCTTCAAGAACAAGCACGGCTTGTTCGCTTTCAGTTCTGGAGAAAAACTGTCTTGTCCCAAGTCCTCGCAAAGACATCTCCTCCTTCCAAGAAGCCAGAAGGCAATGCTTCGCCTTCTGGTCTTCTGCATGGTCACCATGCGAGCCATGGTATTTCATGGCCAAGGCACCAGTCGAAAATGGCTCTCCTGGCATTTCTGAGTTAGTACCTATAGAATAGATCCTAGTTGAGTACAGTCTTACCATTTGTCACTAATGGACTCTTATTATACAGTTCTACAACTTCATCTATAAAGTGGGTATCTCCCTTCATCTGCATCTCTGCACAATGGTTCGCTGTGAGTCACACATGGCCAAAACGAACTGCATGGGCCACTGAAGAGGATCTGGAGGGCAAAGCCGATGAGGAGGACAATGAAGTAAGTCCTCCATTGTTTCGATCATTGGGAATCTGAAGATTAAAGTGCAGGGACTCAAAGTTCTGATTCTTGTTTGTTGTCCCATCACCTCCGGTTGTAAATCCTGAATTTGAGGTCAGTAAGCTTGTTACCCACTATCAACATTTATTACTCACCTCTTGTCATTCTGAGTTGGTGTGCCAACTGTAGTTTTGAAGCGACATCAGCCTCTCCTACAAATCGGCAGATTGTTCGGATGCTAGGTATGCGAAATTTTGTTTCCGACTCCAAGGACTTGATACCCAAAAATTCACAGACAAACTTGACAAATTCGAAGACAATTGAGCTGCATCGTGTGATGGGACATCCAAAGATGACCAGCCGACAAACGAGGGAACAAAGTTCAGGGGTATAAACCCCTCTTTCGGTGAGTCGAGTCAAATTACTTGCTTTTTTTTTGAATGAATTGAGCTGTTTTATTCGTTTGCGAGCATGCTGAAGTCGTTTCGAAAGAATACAAGACTTTTGTTGTGAATCGTGTAGTCTTGACTGCAGGTGAGTGATTTGGTCATTGGCTTTTGTAATGATGGCTCACATTTCTTTCACCTGCTGACTGAGGTTTTCTTCCAGCTCGATATGGGTCGATTCAGTGGTGATACGCTCAAATTGAACTAAGGAAAGCTGCTTCCGTGCATGCAAAAGTGCATTGGAGTAAGAGGATATTCGTGTTCGAAGTCCTTCGGTCTCGGATTTGGTATTGGTGAGTTCAATCTGTTTCTCCACTAATTGAGTGCTGAGCTGATAAGTCTTCTTTCTTTGAGATGTAGTGGTGTCCTTCGATCGCTTTAGCTGCTTGTGCAAGCAGCGGAGCTTCTGCAGCAAAGCAGCTACTTGCATTTGGGCTTTCTGGTACCATGCTCTGGAATCCGTGAGTGTATCCTTCAATTCCTCAACCTGCAGCCTGAGCTCTGCATTGGTTGTTTCTAGGTTTTCAACCATCAATTTCAGTTGCTTGTTATTGATCGCCTGCTCTGTAGCTACCATGTGGACCTTTATAAGTACCACATCCTTTGTACCCAACTCGTTCTTTAGTAATACTATCCTTGAGGATACTGATCGTGATTCTCTTCCAGAAATGGTTTTCTCCTTCTCATCCAGGCCATCCACCATTCGTTTTTCTCGAGCAGCTAGCAATTGAAGTGTCTGAGCTTCAGACCTGGCATTCTTTCCCTTCGGCATCTATGTAACAGAAAAAAACTATAAGTCATCTATATGCATTGATTGATTGGCTACATACACCAATTACTTGGGATTACACACTTCTTTGATGAGAACATTGATTTTTGCCCGCCGTGCTCCTGACAGTACCTATCAATCACGTGCTTTTGTAATTACCTTTTATAGTAATAATGTCGGATTTTGCACTCTCAAGCTATCTTCTCCTCCACTTCATGGAATATCATCGAACTAAGTGCACAAATATGTTTTCCAGGTGATTTTCTTCATTTTGTTCAGAAAAAATTCTGAAGAAAGTTCTTGTTTCTGAGATATGACACAAAATGACATATATTTCCATCAATTTTTGAAGGAATTTTGTATTTTTTAGTCAGAGCATTCTTCAGTATCAGATACATGCACCAAAAAAAAAAGCAATGAGAAAGATGCGTTGTGTGAATTACCCTGTCCTGTCAGATGCCGAATCCACAGGTGGGACAGGATCTGCGCGTGCGTCGATCCCCGGGAAAGCTAACCGAGGCCGTGGGAACACCCAAATTTCTAGCGCGGATTGCCAGTCACCAGTACTACTAAGTTAAAGTTGTAATATACTACTACTGGTACTACTAGTACTACGAGTGTCGTCTACCATTTCTCAACACTACCTCTTATTTGTCGTATGCCGGCAACGTCTGTCGCACCCCTCTCCTACTCTCTTGAGAAAGCTTGTCTTATCCCTTTTAACGAAGCTGCAGAAGGCCAACTTCATCGTGACTATCCATTGTGTGAATCATTACATTTATCGCTTTGGACCAGTTCTGACAATGTATAGCTTAAATAAGGACTTATCAACTCAAGATTTTGTGATCAGAAGCTACCTAGAAACATTGTGAGGTGAGTTTTCTGTGTTCTGCGTTTCTCGTTGGTTTTGACGCTCAATCACCTCCAGTCCTTCAACCCGCTTTCGCATTTCGTATCATCCATTACTGCTGCCAACACGCGCGGCTTCCGACAAGTACAGGACCGAATTAGTCCAGATCCTTGCAGATGGTGGTGGCGCTGAAGAGCAAGAGGAAAGGATGTGGTTCGCCTGGGAGCTAGAGAAGTCCGCGAGTGAAGAAGGGGGAAAAGTGGACGAGGAGAAATGGCGGAGAGCGTGGCTTGAGAGGCTAGAGAGAAGAGAGTGAGGAGCAACAGAATTCTTTCTTGTTTCCATCCCATCCCCTCTAAAGAGCCATGATTCAGGCCCTGCTCCTCATGCTGAAGCTCAGTCTGCAGGGTCCGAATCCATCCTCTCTAATGGAATGTCTGAAAGGGAAAAAAATAAGGAAAAAGAAACAAGAGTCGCCTCCTGAGACAACTGAAGAGAGGATTGAAAGCTATATGGACAAACTTGTCGATTGGCAGCTCACCGCAACACTTGATGCAACGATGCCATCTTCCCACCTCTTTGGCAGGAACCAATCCGGAGACGAAGAGGCTAAACAATGGACTTGATCATTTTACGAGAAAATCGTTGAACCTCTGTAAATCGTCTCCTTCATTAAAACGGTGCATGGCCTCTCAACATTTATCTATAGCTTCAAATCAGAACTGCCTGAGCAGTGCATGCTCTTCCGGTCTGAGCTCTTCCCTGAGCCGCTAATTTCGGATTCAAACCAATCAGACGTGGATAAATCAATTAATGGCAAAGCTTCTCGTGCAGGCTCTCGTGCTCCATCCATACCGCGCCGGCTTCACTCGCGAGCTCTTTCCGCCTCTGGTATCCAAGTGCAATGCAGCAGGAGTCGCTCGCTCAGCGTATCACTCGCGCAAGACGAGGCATCCCGCACTCAGCCGTGAGGTCAGTATGAGTCGAGTTTTTGAGAACAAACCGAAGACGCGTATGAAGTCCAGGGCGACGCAAGAAGAACGGAAAGCTGAGATTGAGAAACCAAACACGAGGCACGATTCGGGAATGACGTTGGTCCAAGCGACACCTATGAAGCATCATTATTCTGCCCCGGAAGAGCAAGCTGGCTGGTATAATTGGTGTCAGCGAACAGATGGACACTTCGCCGTTCCGAGTCCTCCTCCGACGAGCTCGAGCGACCCAGGAGATGCTTATATTGAAGACACTCCTGTTGCACCGCGTACACGCCGAAGCAACAGTCAGACTGGAGGCTCCCCTTCACCACTTTCCCGCTGACGCGACACACCTGATCCATTGATTTTGAAGATGGTTGAGAAAAAGGAGACCTTGAAGAGGACCGTCTCGACATCTACCACCTCCCGATCGTCACGAGTGACGCATGCTCGGCGCAAGAGATCTAAAAGTGGTTTCAGGCATGGTGCGTTCGATGAGCACGCTGGCGAGAGCTACATCGATGCATTCAGATTATCGAAAGCAATGCTCATGGATGAAGACCAGGATAATGAAATGCTGATCTCGCCGTCGCCTGTAGTAAGAAATTCGAATGCGGATAAGAGCGCTAGTACTCAATCAGGCTCCTTTCTTGCTTTTCTGCTGACAATGATCATGACACGTATCTTTTACGTCTTCGGCACTGCCGTACTTAAGTCAGGGGAGGGGGTCCTTAAACAAGTGCGAAGACCGACAGACACTCCTTATCCTCCTCCCGCCAGCATTATCGCGACAAAGGTGCACCGAATCGCTTGGGCAACAATATCTTCTGAATATTCGTCATCTCTGTTTGTGATCACCATGATCGGGGTTTGGGAGTGACTACGTAATACAGCATCCGCCGCGACCAGATGATTACGTACTCTTTCCGCGACTCCATTTCGTGGCGTTTCCTTGTACGTATTCTTCCAAGCTGCGCTCAGCCCAACATCATGGAAGACGAAGCTGAGTCCTTTGGGGGCGATGAACATACCCAAAACAATGAGATGACCATCTAATCCGTGTACTCTTCCCGCTCTCTTCCATCCACAATATTCTTCTTGCGTAATGGAAGTCATCCGGCTTCAGACACAGAAGCTAAGGACCGCTGTGATTAATGCGATCAGCCAAGTTGCCTGGAAGCACTGTAGCATGGAAGTGGAGCTAAAAGCTGCTACATATATCTGCAGTCTCGTCCAGCTGGGCATCGCACTCACTTGACCAACAGACAGACCACCATGGATTCGAAAGTCCTCTTGGTTTTCTGCGACGGAACCAGCAACGACGGAAATATTGCAGCTGGAGCATGTAAGTAACTGGTTATGCTTGCTGATCCAATTGTATCTCTGACTAGGCATAGCACCGAGTAATACAAACCTCACAACAAGTGCGATAAACATAGCCTCGAGTAAGAGCTTGAACCTTCAAGATACTCTAGGGGGTGGTGTGCAATATCCAACAAACGTCTTGCGCCTCTGTATGTATTCCTTGGCCCTTCTTCACTCATTGACTCACTCTAGTTCCAGCTCGCGCCGTGCAGTCGAGGACAAGGTAACAACCCTCGAATAGTCTTGCTTACAGATTATCTCATTGACCTCTCTCCTAGTGACGGGCGCCGCCAGATTGTCTTTTATCAAAGCGGCGTTGGAAGCGAGGCCGACTTTGACGGCAATACTTTGATCGAGGGTTCAGTAATGCGTGAGTATTAAGCTACCATCCTTCTGCTTCATCGACCCTCACCGACGCGATTGTAGAGCTATTCGGAGTTGCCGTTGGTACGTCCATACTGGCATCGTACATATAGCTCTAGCATGAAATTTCCTATCTCTGAATCAGCCAGCAAGATTAGAGACGCGTACGCCTTCATTGCGCAGAACTTTGAGGATGGTGATGATATTTGCATCTTTGGGTCAGTCTATGTTATATCCAAGAGTACTGGTACTCACTTACTCTATCTTGAAGATTCTCGAGGTATGTATTACCTATTCAATGAGGTGCATCCTCTGATAAGTGACAAGGGGCGCTTACACGGCGCGCAAGCTCTCGGGATTAATCGTAGGTCTATTGGCTGGTCTACTCGTTTCCCTAACTCTTGACTCGATGCCGCATGAAGGATAAAATCGGACTGTTAGAGCGCGAACAACTGGGTGCATTCTTTCAAATCTGGAAGGACCTTGCAGATGGGAAGACACCAGATACTCCTGAGGGTACACGCCAAACGAAAATCAAGTAAAGTTGGAGTTTTCAGAATCTGCACTTGTCTCTGATCCTCTTTGTAGATGCGTAGGCGTTTGGGATACTGTTGGCTCTGTCTTCTCCCAATCGATCTTCCCACAGCCCATCGTAGATGCACTCAGTATTAAGGATACATCTCTTCCGGACTCGGTTGAAATCGCACTTCACGCACTTTCACTACACGAAAACAGAGAGAAATTCCTCCCGACCCTGTGGACTAGCCCGAACCCGGAGAATACGAAAGTTTTCAAACAGGTATGTTGCAAATATAGCTCATTCCAGCACACCCATTAAAGGCAAGGTTTGTTTATTTGACAGATATGGTTCCCTGGTGCACATGCGGACGTGGGTGGAAGCTTTGAACGTCATGAGTTAGCCGACATCTCACTCTTCTGGATGGCGGTAAGAATCCGAATGAACTCATCAGTACGCGATAGTATTCTTACCCGTCTTGCAGGGAGAAGTCAGTTCCTTCATCAACTTGGACCTGGACTTCCTTCAGCAAAGTCATCAACAGGATCCGGATCCATGGGGAACTTCTCAGCCGCATAATTCATTCCAAGAGTCAGATGTTGCGGTACAAGCCGTCGTTGGACACAAGACCAGATTGGAGGGCAAATGCATTACAATGGATGACCAATTCCATCAAAGCGTCTTGGTTTCTCCGACTAATCTAGACAAGCCTCTTTTCATGGTTACTCTCGATACACTTCGAGATACGTTTGGAAAAGATTGGGAGCCAAAATGTCCCCCACTGAACGAATTTGAAGTTAAATGTAAAGAACAGTGGGGACGGAAACCGACAGTAAGTAGACCATTGTTACACCACCATCGTCATATTGACATGTGCTCCTCAGCTCGGAGGTAAGAAGGGCGACTCAAACGTGAAGTTCGAGAATCCTTTCGATTTGTTTGGCTTCCTCTAGGATGGATATCCGTAAGAATTCTTTCTGTTTTCTCAGCCCCTGTAGCTGTTCCTATCTAATCGCATTTCATAGCTGAATAATATAACCGCCAAGATTATATTGAAGGTCTACTGACTAGCGGGTAAATTGAAATAAAGTCTCTATGTTTGTGCTTTGAAGGATCTGAAGAATAGAAAAATGACGGAGCTTCCAATTGAATGGAACAAGTAATTGACTGAGACGAAGGCTTGATCTTGAACCTTGAAACAAAGTGCATCACACAACCTCCTTCTAGATTGTTCGCAACTCTTAACAAGTGTCCATTTACAGTCAGAATCACGATTGTGTATATGGAAACGATGTTCCGCCTGCAAATGAGGGTGGAACTCTATTTGATGACATGAAAATAGATCATGATCCGCTGCCGTCGTGAGAAGTAGCTTTGAGGACCATCTGACGATCAAATGGCCATTGATTTATTTGTAACTCTCGTGAGAGCAAAGATGCGGTAGCGAATATCAACCATGTATTTATTCCCGAGGCCATCGTTCCCCTCCCTCACCAGCTGAAAATGTCCAATCAATCTAGCAATGCTGCGGAGCTTGCATTGCATTCTCGAGTTGTTCAGGTGTGCGGTGTTTCTTTATTCCTCTGGTGCACTCATCTTCTCTTGCTAATGGGGATTCAAAGTACATTGCAACGGCCAGTGTAACAATCTTGGTAAGAAATGGATATTCGAGACTATCTTGATTATTCTGACAAATGTTTCAGGCATATGACTGCATCATTACTCTAGCCGATGAGGTATTCATTATACCTTCACGGTCTGTTTATCCGATTCCTGATAATAAACAGGTCGAGCTCGTCTGGAGCTCGAAATGGAATATGGTCAAGCTACTCTTTCTTGGAACTCGATATCTTCCAATGCTTAGTTCTCTTCTGGCGGAAATCTGTATGCTGGAATTCTCTAATTAATGACCTTACTCATAATAAGCCCAAATTCTAGACTACACACTCCCGAGGATGGATAATAGAGTGAGTTTATGTATTCATTGCCACTGCATCTAGCTGACTTCCGGGACAAACAGATGTGTGCCAGAATCTACAATACTTCAACGGGTGAGATACTCTCCTTGTTACACAAAATATCTCATGCGCTCAATTATCTCTGATAGCGCTATCGTCGATTGGGATAGCTCTTGCCATTGGTATACATACCTTCCTTTGAGATATCGAGTTTACCTAGTTGGTGATAGCAATTCTATGCATACGAATTCATGCACTATGGGGAAGATCCCGGAAAATCCTCATCGTGCTATCTGTGCTTTTATCTGTGAGTCTATGCCAACGTTTCGAATTACGGACAATGCTCAAAAATCAATAATGTATAAGGCTACTTTCATATTCGGACTGGTTGTGTTTACAGTTTTCCAAAACTCGGTGAAATGTCTGTGTTTAGTGCTCGTTCAATCATTGCACTCAGGCTAATGTAAAGCATATGAAGTTTCAGAAACGAGCATAAGAAACATTGTGTCTTGCAGTTCGAACGAAGAAGGATCTGTGCCTGTTCCTACCTACGCGATTTATGTAATTATCATGTTCCTGGATAGCAGTAAGTTTTCCGCTTCTCCAGACGTGATGTATATGATACCTAATGTTCTTCATCAAGTTGTGGTTAGCCTTGCACTGTACAAGGCAGTTTCTCAATGTTCGATGATTTCACTGCGAGCGACATGTCCTGGCTCATAACGAATCTTAGGGAGGCGTGGTGAAGGATATGGCTCGTTACTCAAGATATTTCATCGAGACGGTAGGCAATTCACGCTATCAGCGTTAGAACTTTTGAATCCATCATTACTTTCAGGACTTGTATATTTTATTTGCATGTTCTGTAAGTTGTCCACGAGATTGTATAAACGCGGCAGTGATAATTGTTCGTCAGCCTTATCCGGCGCAAACGTTATCATCAATATTTTCGAGTTTGCCAGGGTGAGTGTAAATTTATCGTCTGAAGATCTCCGCTCGAACATTTTGTTATCAAGGGCGATTATAATCGACTACTTCTTCAGTAAGCTATTTTTCACTCCAGAGTAAGCGACTTCTGACAATGTGATATCTACCTTACCGTCTATTCCTTGACAAGACTTCAATGCGCGTTTCATTCTATTATATCTGCTCGGATGGTTCTCAACCTGAGGAATGCGTCGTCAGGTCCACTGAGTGGTAACAACACAACGAGTCTCGATACCATGCAGTTTGCTGCGTGCGGTACTGCATCCTCTCCCAATGCTGCAGAAATAGATTGATGCGCCTGGGCTCGCAATCGCGCGTCAGCCCGGAGTCGTTCTAAATTACGGGCAAAACTTGTGAATTTGATGGAAATACAAAAAATAACAATGATGGAAACTTCGGGCTGTTTGCGCACAACAATCCAGTCGTATTTAGATAACTAGGCGGGGGACACAAATGAGGGAGATCGCTTTCCGAGGCATTCGCAGGCAAAGCAACCGGTCAACGCGGATCATCGGGCGATCTTCGACCTTCCGAATACCCCGGTGGAGCCTCCGATACAATCTCAAAGTCGTTGAATCGATCGCGCAAGTGGATGGCCCGAAGGCGAATTACCTCATCCTTAAGACGTTCCACCTGCTCTCGTAATATTATCGTGTCGCTAGCGGAAGGCTGAGTGGTATGAGGAGGAGCTATTTGACGTGAGCCGGAAGGAAGTGACTCTGACTGTTCAGGGCTAGAGAAAGCAGGGGCTGCTTCCAAATTTGGGGCATCATCCGCCAACTCCTTCTGAGAGTATAACATCTGAGTTCTCGTTGATAAGTGATCTGAATAAGGCAAAACACCTACCTTTGAGGGTCTATTATGAATTGACAGTCTTGGACTATAATAGGGAGTTGTCAATGATCCATATGGTTGTTCGTTGGGAACATGCCCGCGTCCAGAGTATGATGCATCGTTGATGTTTCTCGCTCGGATTATGATACCATCAGGCTCTGCCATCCAACGATCACGTTTCTTGCGTTTCCAGCAGAATATGAAGGCACCCGTGAACAGCAAAACTGCGACCACGCCGCCCACGACGCCACCAACTGTAGGGGTTGCATTTGTCTTGTGCGGTGAAATATCAGACGATGAAAATGATGAGGATATTGGAGAAGGGGTTTCTGAAGGTAAAGAGGTCGGAGAAGGGGTTTCTGAAAGTAAAGGGGTTAACGACGGTGCGGGAAGCGAGTCGTCAACATCTGTGCTAAGAGAGAAGCGAATGAGGTTAGGAGACGGATGGGAAAGATAAAGGAACGAACGTATAGATGAGATAATCGAACAAAATCACAGCTGGACTATTTCCCCCGGCTTCCATACTCATATGATGTCGACCGAAAGGTAAGGATTCATTGACGTATATTGGGACGTTATATTGAAAATCAGTGCTCGCAGACGGGTCATGGACGAACGAGCCGACAGATTCCTCGTCGATGATGAAGTTCATGTTGGTGACTGTATCCACATACTGGATTGTGTTCGCAAGGATAAAGAACACGTATATGGCACTTCCTGCGTGCAGATGTGTGAACACAGAGCAACCATTCAAAGAGAAAGGAAAGATACCGATGAACGTGACCTCTATAGCTCTAGGGCTTCCGTCACTTGGGTGAAACGTTGCATCATGCCAAGTCCCATTGTAGGCTTGGAGAGGGTTGGGATGAGCACCACAACCCGGACAGGTCGCACCTTGTACCCATTGAGCAAGAGACGGAAGATACTGGGGGACAACGCCTACCACAGCAGCGTCATCAACAGTAATGTTCTGCTGGACAGCATTAGTGAGAATAACACGGGTAAGCAATACAAGAAGAAGGTGTTTCAGAGGAGAGTTTGTGAGTAACATTTGTGGGAGAGAGAAGGAGAGAATGCATACGTTATAAATAGAATGGTTGTATAGTAATTATATAAGCAAAACACGAAACCCGACCACCAGAAAGGAGATACAATTCAGTACAAAAGCAAGTGAGGTCGGACGTGCAGCTAACGAACGAGGGAACAGGTGCGATCACGTGTCAGATGCTCCTGCCTGCAACAGTGCAAGATTGACTTGTCCCATTCAATGGCCTCTTAATCTGTCCGCAGGTGATACTCGAAGGCAAGAACTGCATACTCACGTTCCTCACCTCATGACCAGGATCGCAATGCTGTTTAGCCGAGGTTCTGGCGTACTTAAAAATGCGGACATTCTGAAGCTAATTCGGACATGACGAAGTATGCTGCCAATGGACTTTGTCTGGGGTTTCGCAACAGGTAAGTATGTATCGTGCGTTTTGCAGTAACCACTCGCTCATTATCCCATTCAGCATCATTTCAGATCGAGGGCGCAACCGCCGAGGATGGTCGTGGACCTTCCATCTGGGACGACTTTTCAAGAACTCCCGGGAACATCGTCGATGGACGAGATGGAGACATTGCATGCGATTCCTATCATCTCTGGCGTGAGGACATCGCGCTCTTGAAGCAGTATGGAGCCGGGGCCTACCGATTCTCTATAAGCTGGTCCCGTGTGATCCCCAATGGCGGAAGAGACGATACGGTAAACGAGAAGGGCATCAAATACTATTCGGACTTGATCGATGCCCTACTTGATGCTGGAATCGAGCCATATATTGTACGTCTGCATCCCCATTGCCTGACTCAATCATCTCATTCAAGCGACAGACGTTGTATCATTGGGATTTACCTCAGAAGCTGCACGAAAGATACAGAGCCTGGCTCGACAAGGAGGAAATCGTAAAGGACTACACAAACTATGCAGAGGTAGGAACCCTTCCGAGGCAAGTATTCGGTGCTCATTTGTGCAAAGCTATGCTTCAGTCGTTACGGGGACCGTGTAAAACACTGGTGTGTATTCTCACATACCTACGGCGTGATGCCGCCTGATCGGCACCATAGGATCACATTTAATGAACCGTGGGTTATTTCCGTGTTGGGATACGCATATGGAATCCACGCTCCAGGTCGAAGTTCCAATCGCGAGAGATCAAGGGAGGGAGATACACGCATTGAACCTTGGATGTACGTGGTTTATTTTTTAATTCAGTCCTACGTATTCCTGCTGACATTGCTGTTAGTGTTGGTCACAACCTGATTCTGTCCCACGCGTCTGCAGTTGCTCTGTACCGCTCAAAGTACAAGGAGGTGCAGAAAGGCGAGATAGGGATAACGCTTAACTCATCATCGCTTCTCCCCTACGACGAGTCTGATATTAGTATGTTACTGCGATTGCTGCCTACGGGGTGTTGATGATGGGTCTCTTCCAGACATAAAGGCTACAGAACGCGCTAGGGCAGTTACTCCAGGCTGGTTTGCCGGACCAATTTTTCAAGGTGATTATCCAGAACTCCTCAAAGAGATGGTTGGCGATCGCCTTCCTGCTTTCACGCAACAAGAGAAGGACCTCGTCAAAGGCAGTTCAGATTTTTACGGTTTGAATATGTATACAACCAATCTCGTCAGTACGTGGTTTCCTTCGACTATGCATCAATTGGAAAGTCATCACATTATCCTCTCAGTGGAAGGCGGTAATGACGAGTTTAGTGGAAATGTCAAGAGAACATTTACGAGACCCGATGGAACACAGTTAGGGGTCCAGGGTACTATCACGTTCTTTTCTCATGCATTATTCCTCATTGACTCATTCCATAAAGGCCAGCTATCTTGGCTACAGACATGTGCGTATATAGGCCACACTGAGTACTGTCCAGTCCAATTCCTCACTGTCAACGGCAGACGGGCCAGGATTCCGTACCCATCTGAAGTACCTCGGGGAAACGTACAAAACACCAATTTAGTATGTGATAATTCCATCCTACCTTTTCGCTTCAACTTAAACCTGCTGCAGCGTAACCGAAAATGGTTTCTGTGTTGCGGGGGAGAGCGATGTGCCTCTCCAAGCGGCGCTTCGCGATACCGAAAGAGTAGAGTATTTCCGGACAATGATGGAGAACATGGAGAAATCTGTAATTGAGGACGGCGTAGATGTTCGAGGATATTTCGCATGGAGTTTGCTTGATAACTTCGAGTGGTGAGTGGTGTCATTTCTGCCTCACAAATATCGTTATTCTGATTGGCACACTCGCTTATACCCAGGGCTGAAGGTTATGTACCTCGGTTCGGAGTCACGTATGTCGATTACGATACACTGAAGCGTTATCCGAAAGATAGTGCACTGTTCCTTTCCAAGGTACCTCCCGATTATTTGGATTCTGACTGACTAATAATGTTGTCACGATAGTGGTTTGGTACCCATATCTCGAAGGAGTAGAATCTCGTAGTGATAGCGCACGAGCGACAGTATGTACGATAAGAACTCATGCGTTCTGTTTTCATGAATCAGACTGGTCGAATAAGAATTGGGATTTACTCCGGAGTGACTATAGGATTTCACAGCAATGGAACTCGGGAGGTTTTCGATTTGCAAGCTGTAAATGTACCCATCTCAGAACTTCGTCAAGCACGCCAAATGTCTCGCATATAGTCGTCCCAGTCGCGAGTGTGAATGTAAATGTTGCAGTGGCAGACCTGCAGGAGGAACGCTATCTTCCATCTGAACGCTACTAGGTGAGAGCTAGTGCTAACGCTACAGGTCTGCCCCGTTATTGGTAGCATCGCAGGGCTGTAATCACCGACGTTGCTGATATGTTATATCTTCCTACGATCCGTAATGGTGCAGTCCGGATCTACTCTAAATCCAGTTGCATGCTTTGCTTCTCACTTTGTGGCCCTGTTTACGTACTTATATCAAGGAGGGCATTTGAATGGTCGATTTTTTCTTGGCGGGATCTTGACTGTCTGTATTTTACTAGTTCTTGTACATCGCGAAAGATTCTTTTGTGTCCAGTTCATTCTCACCGGTCGAATGTGTATGAGTGAAGGATGATGAATAAAACAATACAAAACACATCGTGGTTTTCTCCCCTTCGCGCAAGGTGTGCCCTATTCATCTTATCATGGCTGCAATACAAGAATCGTTCTTTCAATAGATCACATCAAAACCTACTGATGCTGTGGCGAGTTTGTTCATGATCCGTTAAACTGGTATGGTTGTTGTTGTGTTGAGCCGGAATTATTGACTTATTGCCGAGTTGCTTTATCGAAAATAGTCGGTTTTTGGAGCAACGGGGCTGTCAGTTCTTACCTTACTATGTATAAGTCACTTACAGTGTAATTTAATTATCGCGCGGTTCGGTTAGAAAGTGCTATGAGGTTGACGATTCGTTGTTCGACAATTCCAATTTGCAACAATGTACATACAGAAAGAAGAAACTAGTCATCCTCCGTCCCTTCAACACCCATGATCCTCGCCCAATTCTTCCCATGGAAGAGCTTTGCCCACTCGGAGTTCAGAATGCGTTCGTCGTGTTCGTCCTTGGTGATCGTGCTATCCTGGGTCGCGTGGCATGTGCACCATCTGTGTTCTGGAGGGATCCACAAGAGAAGTCCACCATCTAATGTACGAATCCACCCGTCGTCCGGGATGTACAACGGATTAGCAGAGAGCAGGAGCGATTGTACTTTTAGCTCTCTTCCGCTAGGCCACCAGCTCGGTATGGACACGAAACATTGTCTCTCTATATCCCAGCGGCTTTCACCTTGAGGTACAACACCGACTAGCGCACCGTTGTACGCGTTCCACATTCGTATTTCATCACCTGAGCTCGATAGAATCCTACTTCCATCTTTGGAGTAGCCAACGTCCCGCACCCAAGTTGTATGGCGCTCCAACGGCTCTCCCAGTAGTCTGCCAGATTGTGCATCCCATATTCGAACAGTTTCATCGAACGATCCTGAAACTATCTTGCTGCCATCCGGAGAGTATGCAACAGCCATGACCGAATCCCTGTGACCGACGAGAGGATTTCCAATTGAAGCTGCTGTGTTTGCATCCCAAATACGCAACGTTCTATCATGTGATCCGGTTACTATTCTGTTTCCGTCCGGTGAATACGCAACAGCCTCGACCGAATTTCTGTGACGCATCAACGACTCAGCGATGACGTCACCGCTCAGAGCATTCCAAATCCGGATTTTGTGACTACCAGAGACGATCCTGCTTCCGTCAGGGGAAAATGCGAGAGCAGTGACGTATGACTCTGTATGGAATGGCCCAGCGACAAGCTTGCCGGTCAACGCATCCCATATACGTAATGTCCTATCCTCAGATCCAGAGGCCATTCTAGTCCCGTCTCGAGAGAATGCAACAGACCGGACGATATCGGAATGTCCGCTCAGAGGTCCGTGAATGAGAACTCCCGTCCGTCCGTCCCAGATATTCAGCCTGCCATGACTGTGTCCGGAGACAATTCTACTACCGTCAATGGAGCACGCCAGGCGCAAAATACTACTTTTTCTAGAACCCATGCGTTCTATTGTTTCTTTGGTCTCCAAGCTTTCGAGCACAATCCTGGGACGACTCGAAACGAAGCGCAGGACACGATTACTGAGAAGCGAGTCGCCCGACAGCCACGCAAGTGCAGATACGTATACGTGCGATGTACTGAGCTCCATTGCAGTGTAATTACTCGAAACAAAACCGTGAAATTCCTTCGCCGTTTCGCAAATATAGTTACTGCCCTGTACTCGACATTGTCAGTCAGAGAGGATGAACACGGTGTACGAAATATACTTACCTTGAAATAAACCATGCAATCTCTGAGAATTCCCAAAGCGGCTTTCAGCTCCCCGACTAAACTCAGAACTTCGAGCCAGAAAAGCACTTTCGGCGAGCGTAGTATTCCGATTACAGCATTAGCGGAAGCGTCCTGGTCGTCCGACTGAGAAACCACGTCCATCCAGGTCAGGCTGTAATAGCGGAGCAAGTCTGGAATTCCAGACCCTACTCTGTCCTGTAAACCCGGAATACGTTCATTTCGCGCATGTGATGTCTCCAGATCGCATATATTGAATCTCAACTGGGCATGCATCGTCTTGAAGCAATTCCGCATTCTGTCCCTCCTCATTGTGTCCACATCAACCCAGAGAGTCCCGGAGCGCCTACGATTGGAAAGGAATGTCGTGAATTCGCTAGGCGGAAGCAGGCCGCAGAGAAACCCCGCTTGGTTTATGGATATGATGGGAGAAAGAAGCGGAAGTGTACTGCGAATGACGTCCTCTGGTACGCCAGGGTTATAAAGCCAAAGAAGGTGAGGAAGAACGTTCAGTGACAACGGCTCGGAACTGGTAATGCAGCAAATGATGGCAAGGATGGAAGGGACAATTGATCGTCTTACATCGTCGCATCCTTCTCTACCGACAATGTGCTGGATAAGTTGGCGGAAAAATCCATCGATATCTAGGAGGTCCAAGTCGTTGATGTCATCGGCTTTCCCAATCCCATTAATTGATTCCAACGATGTTGCCAACCGAGACAAAAGACCTCGTACATCACGTCCGAACCTCGTATTCCTCTTCATCGACGTCCGCGCGTGGTCCGTGCAGAGTTTTGCATATGCGGCTATATCGTGACGCAGGTCGAGATATGCATTGGAAATGTCGATCTGCTTAAATTCTGTCTGTCGGACGCGCCTTTCGATGTCTTCTGACGTGCCGCTAGTGACACAAACTTTGAGCCATGGCACTAAATGAGCAACATCTACGATGATATCGAATAGTGACCGTCTTGAGCTTTCAGCATCATTGCACGCATCCACCTCATCCAGGACAATGATCAACGGTTTACGCGAAGGAGGCAGATAGTTGGTTGTCCTTTCATCCCGAAGTTTGGTCAATGGTCCCTCCAAGAGAATTTCCAGTTGGGATTCCAATCCAGTGTGAATATTCCGTTGTTTAGGCCCGCGCAATATGTCGAGAAGAATGGAGCGGTAGCCGTCATGCCACTTGGCTAGCTGATACGCGATGGTAGGAATGATTCTTTCTGCACTGCGTAGCTCTTCTAGCTTGTCATCACAGAAGAAACATCCTGCAAGTCGGTTCTCTTCGTCGAATGATTGGGCAATAGTATGCGCTATCGCTGACTTCCCGAATCCTTTCGTACCGTGAAGCCAGAGCAATTTCGAAGTTGACGTCGACCACCTCTCTATCATCTGAAGTGAATTCTTTCTTGATCCCTCGAAGCATATCCTTTCCGCGTTATAGAAAGCCGAGAGTGCAGGACGCAAGAGGGTGAGAAGCAAGTTCTCGGTGTAAGTCTCTGCGAAGTTGAGTCAACTGATTTTCTTCATACAGTACATCATTACTCACCTACACGTAGGATGGCCTTCCATATCTCTGTCTTTACGCACCAGTCGAATTTCTCCTTCAAACTCCTGAGTCGCTCCTTATAAATCTTGATTTCCTCTAGCCTATCCTTCAGCAGTAAACCTGTCACCCAACGTGGTCAGCTTTAAGACCACAACTAAGTTCTGAGTTCTTACCGAGAACCGTAGCTGTGGAGGTGTCGATTATAGCTCTGGATATTTGCTCAAATACTTCGAGCAGAGATTCGGCAGTCTGAATAGTTACTGAGTTCTTGCAGCGCTCGATTGGGATCTCCGTGAACTGAAGGAAGGAGGCTATATCTTCCATGAGTTCAGTCGCCGCAGCGTGACACGCTTGCATCGCGTTGCATTTCTACAAACATCATATAACATAACACATTAATCCAACAAATTGATAACTTGCCTCGCGGAGTAGTGTAGCTACATTCACTGCTGCTTTGACTGCAGGATTTGCCTAAATTATGACTAAATAAGATGATCCAGACGGACTTATGCATAAACATACATCACCCAGCGGTTTCGAAACGATTACGATAATGTTCAGAGCCTCGCACACCTTTCCAAGCTGCTCAATAAAAGGTTTCATTTCTAGTAATCGCCCTTGTGCACCCTCAACGAGCTGACGAATCAACGTGACAAACTAGAAGGGAATGTTTAATGTGATTGTATTGTATCAAAGCGCTCGAACTGCGTACTGGTCCGGCAGTTTCGCAATGGATGCTCAACGACATTGCCTCTCCGCTTGGTTCTGCCAAGGATACGTCAGCGTGTGATGGTGAAATGTCCTTCTCGCAATCTCACCATCAATCACCAATACTGGCTTCATGATCATGTTGGCCACAGTGACAGTGGTGCCCACACGTCTGTCCCGCCGTTGGAGCTTATGATGTTCCCGAACAACAACGGTGAACTTTGCGTCGGACGAGAATTGTCTAGGAGAGTTGCAGCGATCTATGTAAGCAGATAGAGTACCTCATTGAGGAGCACACACTTGTTGAGATCCCACAAGAACTCCTGTTTGGTTTTATCATATCTCTGCGACGTGATGGTCACCTCATCACCTTTTATGATGCGGACAGATACGGGATAGTCTTTTCGAGGTTTCTTGTAGGAAACTTTGATACCTAGAAATGGAATTTTAACACACTGTCTCTAGAAGCACACTTGCAGGAGTGATTACCAGACACCGTCACTGCTCTGCACAATACACGAGTGAATTAATTCCTTGGGGAAGCAGGGATGAGCCCATCGACTCACTGAGCCAAGTCCGCGTTAGCAGGTACAAGTGCAGATGATATTGTTTCTTGGGAGTGAGGCATTGTGCCTCTGTGACGTATCCAAGAGGGGAAGAGAGGGGGAGGGGATGTGCGATGAGGATAAAGGTCATCCTTATCACTAGAACGAGAAGCGACGATGCAGCCTCCCTTTGTTCATCCAGGGATAAGTGCTGATTGGTATGATGCTTACATCAACAGTGCCGCACCAGAATGGGATTCATTGTAGCACCGCCCAGGAGAAAGTAAGTGCAGCGCCTCTCACCAGTAGATGAAGAATTCACTTACTTCGTGATTCAGTACACTATGCCGCTCATCCTTACCGAGTTCCCATACATTTCACCAGTGATCACTTTCTGGCTTCGCCAGGAACTCTAAATCCAAGTCTGTGCGATTGGGAAGGGAGAGCGCCATAGTTTCATAGGCCGTGCCAGGCACCACTTATTGTTTTACATATTAAGATGGATAAGCCAGCTGATATGAAAGGGCACAGCACAAGCGCCTAAACGAAAATTTTCGCTTACATGCCTTCTCCTCGTGTCTTCGTGCAGAAAAGCTGTAGGATAAGGATCAATAGGTCTGCGAAGTGATGGAAAAGAGATGTACTTCCATTCGGTGAAGATAAAGAGGCGATACTGATGTCTGGTGACCAACCGATGTGCTTGAGGACAACGGTCCTGTAGCGTGCCTTGGACGAATTGCTGACCTCATCGGATCGGAAACTGCCGGGTAGATCGTCACTCATCCAAGTTTATCAGCCCACTGTCACGGTACTGTCTGTACATGTACATGTACGAGCAAAATCCTCCTCAGCTCAGCCAGCTTCGGTCTTCGCGTTTGTTTGCTGTAAATCGTCAGTAGATGCGATCTGACACTGACACCTAGTTGGTGTGGATGCAAACCTTGCAGGGAATTGACGGAGGCTTGGCGGCTTTCCCAACGCAGACGGTGCAAGCTAGCATAGGCCTTATCAGTATCGTAATCGCTACTACGAAGAAACGAAGATAACTCATGTGGTGATTGTTGCTTGTTATTCAGGTGTCATGAGCTGGTCAAGGTACTGCTTGGGAGCGCGAGAAGAGATTCTGCGTACAGCAGGCAAGCATCTTAGTCAGCTCTTCGGAAGCATCGGTGATGTCTATATCGCATGAGAGACCGAGATACCGCGTTGGTGTCATTCCTATTGCCTTTCGAGGAGCACATCACGGAACGTGTTCCATTCTCACCGCAAATGTAAGCATTATTTGGATCTCATTGAATGGGGACTCGGCGACGACTTTGGGCTGCAGCCGGACGTTCGGTTAGCGAAGGAGAACTCGGTAGACATGGAATTATTGGGAAGTATCCGTAAGTGTCGAGGTTCATCGTGACATAGTGATTGGATGCAAACACGGCATATGTTTCACTGCTTTCTTGTAGAAATCATTCCACTTCTTAACCAAATCCATCCAGCTCGTGCAACAGAAGCAGAGTGTACACCTACCTTCACCCATTCATTCTCTGCAGGGCAGGTCTCTATGGCACGGATATTAAACGCGAGATGCATATGCATGCATGCAATCGTATCAATCATATGCTGCAATTTCCGGACTGCTGTCCGCGCGGGATGGATTGGAGTATCCCATCGAGGTCTCCCCACTCGTTGATACAACATCAGGCGTAATCAAGACGATAAACTCGCATCAATTTCTCGACCGGTGGCCTGTTGTCGCCTGAACTCAATCAATTCATGAACCCGAGAGTTTACTCCCATGTCCACTGATGAGAGTAGACAAAGCCGTGTTCATTCCCCACTTTTAAAATAAAATTGAACTTGGTTCGAACCTTTCACTTGGCCTTCTCAATGAATACAGGGGAGCAGATATTACATCAATTTATCCTCAATACCAAGTTCTCCTTGGAATGCTAATTTCTAAAACTCCATTATGAGAGTGTCATCCATCAATTACTCATTTCGCCCTCCAAAGTCCATAATTTCCAGACCATTCAATGATCCTCTTCACTATTTCATCATTCTTATTGAAGGAGATCTCATTGAACTCGAACAACGTCTCATCCAGACTAAGGCCGCGGAGTATGAGGACAAGGATCGTACATCGACGGGTTTATCGCTATCCATTCCACCAGGCAAGTGAACAGGCCAGACCAGGTAAGCACTTCTGTCGTCTGCGCGTTTGACACCAATTATTAGTGGGACTGATGATTTCGTGAGTGATATTGTCCTTCTACACGATTTTGTGCGCAAGTTCCAGCAGCTGGGCCTTCATGAGTATGATGCTTGTCCAAATTCAAACGAAGTAAGTTCTTTCAGGCATCTCATGGTGAAGAACAACGGTCACTCTCGGCATCTGCCGCTCCGTTTTTGCCTCCGCTCGTCTTGTCTTTCTTTTTGCTCAACGGTCACAACGCGCAATTTTATTAGTAACTAACTGATACAATCTCACGATTGTGAGGACGAATGGTGCCGCGACCATCGCGTTGCGCGAGTCCGCTCGCGACATGTGAACATCCTGATACTTTGAGGAGTCCGTCCATTTTGTCTGGGTAATGGTGCGCGACTACTCGCGTTTGCTAGTTGATTAAGACTGAACATTCGCAATGGCATGTTGGGTGTGGCAGCATAGCGGGTGTATCGATAATTGTTGACCTGGGTGCCTCAGGAGAACATCGTCGCCGCTACGTGCCGGTTATTCGTCAATAACGGGGTTGTCAGGACTTCATGCGACGCCTTCGTCCCACTCTCCTCGGTCACGGATGTCCTCAACATGTTCCGTTCGAAACCACAGCTGATATATCTAGAGGACGACATTGTCTCCATGCATACCCGCGATTCACTCTGTGTCTCCGAGTTAGTCAGATGGGATCCACTAAGAAGGGTTTTGGGTCGAGGTCATCCAGTGTTTTTGGACGTCGACCATGCTGGGTAATTGATAGGAAGAGCTATGAGGCATGAGGTCAAATATTCGTTGTGCGTCCTCTTTTGTTACAATAATGCAATACTCGTTGATGCGTACATACAAGAAAAAAGGGACTATCCATCCTCAGTCCCTTCAACGCCCAGGATCCTCGCCCAATCCTTCCCATGGAAGAGCTTTCCCCACTCGGAGTTCATAATGCGGTCGTCTTGGTCGTCCTTGGTGACCGTGCTATCCTGGGTCGTGTGGCATGCGCACAATCTGTGTTCTGGAGGGACCCACAAGAGAAGTCCACCATCTAATGTACAAATCCACCCGTCGTCGGGGATGTACAACGAATTAGCAGAGAGCAGGAACGATTGTGCCTCGAGGTCCAACACTGACGAGCGCACCGCTGTTTGCGTCCCATATTCGTATTTCATCACCTGAGCTCGATATAATCCTGCTTCCGTCTCGCGAAAACCCAACGTCCCTCACCCAAACTGTATGGCCCTCCAATGGCTCTCCCAGTAATCTGCCAGATCGTGTATCCCATATTCGAACTATTCTATCTTCAGATCCTGAAACTATCTTGCTGCCATCTTAAGAGAATGAAACAACAGTGACCAAATCCTTGTGACCGGCGAGGCAAGAGAACTGTTTCTAGACCGTTTGAAAGAGAACTTGCTAAATGGCCTAATATGTCCTTGGATAATATATGCACGACCAGATCTTCGTAGTTCCATTCCAGAGATGGCATAAACATGTATGCATCCCTCCATATGCTTCTATTGTCTTAATCATTCTTGACGGAAGCTGAAACCTGCTTCGGACGGGGACTATGGGCTTTCCGGCGATGCGCTTAATTTGCATTGATAGGGTGACAAGTGGAAACAAGGTCATCTGCGTTCCATTTAGTTGAATTTCATTTGGCCTGACATCCGAGTACCCTATTTACCGAAACGATTCTGAAACAGACAACATCAACCATTGATCTTGCGAGTATTTCACTTGAATTTATTGAAATTCGAGGATAATCTGTAGAACACACAGCTCGTTATTAACTACCCTTTCGATGAACGCTTCTTTGTATTTGTCAATGCCAATTCAGTAGTGATAAGGGAAGAGGGAAAAGGATTTGACGTGAAGGTCCTTCGTAGGCGAAATACTTACATGCAAAGAAATTTGAATTGGACGGATTGGCCCATTCTCTATCTGACGATCTGTCTTCAACTCATTTTTCTGGTGATCGAAAGTACAATACAAGATGGCAATATTCCGCCGCTGCGACGAGCCCACTGAGTACGTCTATAATACATCTCATGAGTGAAGGGGTGAAGGAATACTAACGGAAGGATTCTGCAACAAAATCCTCGTCCAGTAGTCCATCAATAATGCATAGTATAAAAAACCAGCAGCGAGAAACTTGTACAAATACATAATTCGCAAATCTGCACAGACCGAGTTCGAGTTGAGTTATTATTCAAGCATGAGTTCCGGTTTTGCTGTGTTGAGACATATTGAGCCATAATGGGAAGATCTAATCATTCACGTACCGCAACGCAAGTTATAGAGCACTCATCCCTTTTCCGGCGGCTCTTTGTAAGGACGAGTCCTAAACAGAAATAGTGTTCAACAAATCTACAATTTCACATTTGTGACAATGGGTCGCCTTACCTCGTCTTCAGATCACACGTATACTTGTCCCAGTCGTCGTTAGACCAGGTCTCCATTTCTGTTGCGTTGATATGACCCTCCCCAAACTTGTCCAAGTATGCACGGGCGGTGATGTACGTTCCAGCTACATCAGCTCTGCGAGAATAACCCACCGGACACGTTCGTGAATCCAGATTCGTTCGCGTTGCGTAATCCCAGAGCGACGGAAATATCGACATTGGATCGGAAAGAAAATGATCATACGAGAGAGGAAGTACGCCAAGAAATCCATCCTCGTGCTCCTCAAAGATACCGACGTCGGGCTCGTCCTCCCTCATCATCATACAGTAGAACATACTATTTCCAATGCGAAATATCACCTCGCAATGGTTGTCGGCGCAATATAAAACGGGTATGATTTCGCCAAGGGCCTGAAGCCGGCTACGAAGGATTGTTGAGATCGTAATACCCGAGAAGTCGTCGTCCAAGGGACCCCAGCGTGAAAGCGGTAGGATCCAATCCCAAAGATATTTCGACTTGGTCCAATCATTTGTCCAGTCAGAAAATGGAAGAACGCCGAGCCTTGAATCGACCCATTCCGAAACGATGCGCGTGGTAATGTCTTGAGGAAGAGGGTCGTAAATAATATAGTCCTTGCGAAGCGAGTAAAACAATGGAAGATCCAGGGAGACCGGTACCTGAAAGTGTCGTTGAGGATGAAAAGGAGGAGAAAAGACTGTTATACACACTTTAGAAGTCCTATCAGGACCGTTACCACAATGTTCGGCCATGTTCAGATCAGCCCGCACGCTCTTCCTAGTGATGATGGGCTGTGGTAGCACAGAAGCGAGTCGAACATCACCAATAGTCGTCCCAAGTAACAGTAGCCCATTTTCATCGTCGAAATCGACGGCGGATAAGAGTCGAACGAGAGGAAACCCGCTCCTTGATATTGGAATATAATTGCCGTCCACCTGCAAGGGATCCTCTGCAGTAGTGGTAGGACAAAGCGAGGCAAAAAGAAGGGTCGGGGTCCACCAAATGCGTCTTGAAAGCGACGTCACGCAGAAAAATGTTCTTCCAGATGACCCCACATGAAAGAGATGAAGTGTTCTAACCGTTGGAAGATTCGGGGGCTGCTTGATAGAGAACTCCTGTAGATGGCAAGATCCGGGATGAAGGAATTCTGGGTCGAGTGTTATGGATGCTTGATGCAATCTCGAGAGATTATCCTGGTAAACTATCCGAATAACCATCCCACCTCCTTCTCTATCGGATCCTGTCGAGATGCCATCCAAAAACTCGCCATCAATAACCGGTATCTCCAGAGGCAGCGAGGCCACATGATCCGCGTAAAAGTTTCCAGTTGCGCCTTGATCCAGGAAGACTTGGGCTGAAGTATGATGCAGAGTGAATATAAATCCACCTCTCATAGTCATAGCTTTGCAAGCTTCCTGTAGAAGATGAGTATCAACAATAGACTGTAACACCTCGTGTTACTTACGATTGGGAAAGGACTAGATCTCGGCGGAGTCGTGTTGTTCGGGAAACGTAGACAAATTGCATCTTCTGTCACCCAGTTTGCGAGGTACGGATACGTGTCGACTCCGTTGCGAACGGCGAATCCTACGAGATCTCCCCTGAAGAACTGCACGTGCGATGAATTGGGTATCTGAGCGAGTTCTCGGAAAGCGACATTGTTCCCAGAATGATGCATCTCGAGAACGAGTATGTATGGATGCCTATGAGCGAATCGTAAACTGTGAAGTGTTGGTACAGTAAGTGTAACGTACGTTGATCCAACAGTGATAGCACATCTGACCGCTCCAGTAGAGCAATCGACTTTCCCGTCCATAACAGGAGCATTCAAATATACCTTCGCTGCGAAACGCACCATTCCCTCTGGGGCGACTTCCCACAGCGACAGCTCGCTCTCGTCGTCGTTCGCCGCTGCAACAAGGCACCAGCGTCCGAGGACAAGCTTCAGCCATGTGACACGAAGATTTCTGGGTATGTCGACCCTCCGAACGTTCAAGGTCGTGTTTGGTGTCTTGTAAGCGCGATCAAGCAGGGTAGCATGCTTCACCCATAATTCGATGTCACGTGCGTCCATGGTCTCTATGTCCTGAAGGGCCCGAAGATTCGACGGTATACGCAACGATCGAGCCTTGACCTCTCTTTTGAATAAGTGCACCCAAAGTTGCTTATTTCCAGATATCTCAGTTGCGATGGCGGCACATGTCTATGAAAAAGCAGTTATGGTCAATGCAGAAAAGCGGACGAATTTGAGGACTCACCTGGCGTAGACGGTTGATGTCCTTCAGACTGAGGTGAAGCCAGATGATAGACCAGACATCACAAGAAAGTTCCAATAATCCCATTTTGGAGGACCCAGAGGTCAGAGCACGCTCACGGGTGATGGAAAGTGTATTAGAGCGTTGAGTGATGACCTCCCGACAGAAACGACTCCCCGAAACGTCCGCCGTAAATCGTGATGCCGAGTCCAATTGGTCATCACCGCGATTACATAATTGTGAGTTTAGGTTCTGACCTATAGTATTATAATGCTATTGCGTTGTTTTCTCTACCATTTTTCCTCAGGATAGAAGCTCCGTGCTATGGGTAAGTACTTGGGCAGTAAACATGCGGAGCCAAATAAGGTAGTTCAGACTGGCAGTGTGTAGCTTACACCGAAGGCTATAGGGCTGTGCTGGACTGTACGATAGATTATACAAACAATTATTTCACCTCGATTACTCTGTCATCCGGAAGTACCTATCAAAGAGCTAGCTTTTCAAAATGAATTATATTTATATTTCTTCGCGTCGAGTTGCGTGAGTTATAAGAGTTGCAGCGCTGGGGGAGGGGATTCTGCTTGTAGGAATGACGGTCAACTGCCCGATCTAGCACGAAGGACACAATACCGAGAAATGAAAAGCTGCATATAGATGCGTGCAGGGCTGGCCCAATCTGCTACGCTTTAATCATCATTTCATAGGCATTGTTTCTTTAGCTAGGAGTTTACCATTCGGTGGGGAGGGGGTTGGGGACTGCCAATGTCCTCGGGACTATCTCCCCTGTCCTGCCACACACACGTCACATTTCCGGATATTTTTACATGTATGAAATCGTGTTTTTGAGTGATTAATTTACGTGGTAAAATCGTGTCTTTATGTGCAGTATTGATTCAGAAATTAGCCTATTTTGAGTGTTTTGGGCACGACGCGCACGCACAAGGCACGTGTGGCAGGACTTGCGCTAGCCTACCCTCTCTCTAGATCGACTATATCCCCTAGTACAGGATGTCCAACAACCAATCGCTTCTTCTTGAGATAAACGGCAAGCCCGTATGCTGGCACTGGAACATCTCAAATGCAAGATCCAGTTTCGTTATCGAGAGAAATCTGACGAGAAACTCCTTCTAGATCATTCAGTATATTCAGGATAATCAAGGACAAGCGTGTTACAGGTATACCTCGGAGGACCCTACAGATACAACAAGACCAGAAAGCTTTACTGGGATTCTAAATCGAGTCCTTTTACGATGTCTGTAAGCCGATTTGATCATTGGTGCTGATATTTCTCAATCTCCAGTAGTCGTGATATTACTGTTTACTCGTACACAGACGATAGCCAGGAACAGGTTGAAACTTGCCTAGTATCCTTTCATCTTCGAAAGCACGAGGTACCAATTGCCGATGTGTATTCTGCTCTAGGTAAGAACTATGTGCGTTCGAGGATGAGAATATTCATGTTGTCTTGATTAGGATGGTTTATATCCTATTCGGAAGATCCGTCTGTTGTATCATCCGACGATTGTCCTCTTTTTGTGCTGTACACTCGACTTTGCCACAACATAGCAGCGGAAGTCAACGAAGAAACACGTAGAAGGGGGATCAACCTCCATATTCGAATTAGCACCTATGATCCGGCAAAAACTCACTTGTTTTGGGTTGGTTCGCACCCTGTTTTGACCATCCATCCTTCTGAGGATGAACAAGGACCAAAAACAGGACGTATGAACGTTCAGATGTCATTCTCTGCATCTCTTCCACGAGCCAATGCACCCTACGATGCTCAGTCAAACCCAAAGAACATACTAAAGGCAGCCCGAGAGCGAATGATCAGCCATATTACAGGTCCTCTGGTAATGGATAAAATGAAGGAACTTAATAGCGCATATGTTGGAAACTGTGCAGAGACGTTGAATTACGCTAGGTGAGTATATTAGATGAGTTTAACCATGGATTTCACAATTGACAAAAATTGTATAATACTATACCTCTATTAGTTTCGCCAATAGGGACAGTACGACGGCTACAGTTGGCTTTGGATTATCCCTTACTACCAATCGAGTCGGTGGCAGCTTTACGTCATATGCCGAAATACTCAGACAAGCGCATTCTCCACCATGCGAGTCTTGCCGTGAGCTGTTTATACATGGCGGTGTTACTCAACAAGATTTTGGATCTGGAAGGATTCTGGGCAATCTTCCAGATGGGACTGTTGTCCAACCTAACTGGGCTGATAGGGTAATTATTTGTTTTGATACTCCGTAGAAACATCGCGACTGATGAAGATTTAATTAGAATAATACCCCGATGTGTAGTCATTGTCACAGTCCCATTACAGATCGAATGAATACGACGGGTGTAAGCTTCACTCTCCTTTTCTCCTTGTCGTATATGTCTAACACGTTTTACAGTACTGCTCATCTCGTTGTCGCATTCAATTTATCGAATACCGAGAACGAACCCAGTACGGATATCCGCCGACGCGGAATATTACCAGCTGGACTGCACCGAACGTTCCCGGACCTTCTACTTCCAACCAGAGCTACATACCAGCGACAGCCGGTTATCCTCCTTCAGCTCCTCATGACTATACACCTGTGACAGCCCAATGGAGTTTCCATGCCCCCCCAGACGTAAATCCACTACCCAGCTGGAGGTCTGCGCATCCTGATAGAGTTCCAGGACATCGCGATTATCAGCCACCTTACTAGATACCAACGGTCGGGAGCACCTCACCAAGATTTCTGTATCACATGTAATTCTATAATTATATCATGCAATCCAACAGTTTTGGGGTAATGGTAGCAGTATAGAGGGCATTCAGGGTCCCATGAACGACAGCCATTGTAGTGCTGCATTTTTTATGGAAAACAAAACTTGGCAGGAAAGGTCCGATCAAAATGGATAACCGGATTCTTGTGCAATGCTAATGGCAGTCAAGATCCAGTCAGAATGTTGGACTAGCTTTATCTCTGTTTATTGAGTTTACGATAGGCATGATTCCGCCGAGAGACTGAAATCGCTTTCGTGTAAGACTTCCGATTGTGATATAAAGTAATTCCCCGAAGGCTTCCAGCCAACCTTAGACCGTCCGAGCTTCGTCACGTCAAGGCTTTCATTCGACTCGCAGAAGTGACATTAACCAACTGCACGTCCAATATTATCTATACGAAGTTGCGAACTGGATTCGCGTCGTCAGCTACCGGAATTTTGAAAGAGGGAGATACTCGGTATCAAGTATCCTGGATGCCAGAGATCGCGCTTAGTTCCTCTTCTGCCGAAAACCTGTCCGACAAGGCCTGACACAAGTTTTCATCGGGGAGAGTAATCTAGTCCGACTTATAGACGGGTTGGAGATTACTGTAAGACGACCTCCCAACATACGTTATTATATACAGCAAAATAGTGGTGTTATCATCCTAATTTATTCTTCTGGCTCCCTGTAAGGATGTATCCTGGTTTAGAATACGGTGTTAATATGAAAATATACTTGTATACAAAGTTCAAAACAACTTACGTCTTCTTCAAAATGCCGCACATATGATTGTCCCAATCATTGTTCGACCACGTTTCCATTTCAGCAACGCTCACATGGTGCTTCCCAATACTATCCAAGTAGTTACGGACCGTAATATATGATCGTGCTGCGATATCTCGTTGAGTCAGATCCGCCGGACACGTCCGTGAGTCTAGATTTGTTCGCGTTTCGATGTCCCAAAGAGACGGAAATATGGACATCGGGTTATCCAAGAATTGGTCGTACGAGAGCGGAAGTACGCCAAGAAGACCTTCTTCGTGCTCCTCGAAGGCTTCAACATCGGGCTCATCGTCCCTCATCATCATACAATAGAACATACTATTGCCAATGCGAAATACCACTTCGCAATGGTTGGCTACGCGATATAGAACGGGCATGATTTCGCCAAGGGCCTGAAGCCGGGTACGAATAGTCGTTGAGACCGTTGGATCTGTGAAGCCGTCATCCAAAGGACCCCAGCGTGAAAGCGGTAGGATCCAATCCCAAAGATATTTTGATTCGGCCCAGTCATTTGTCCACTCATAGAGCGAGAGGACGCCGAGCCTTGGATCATCCCATTCTGAGACAACACGCATGATGATATCTTGAGGAAGCGGATCAAAAGTATTGTACTTCTTGCGAAGTGAGTAGTACAATGGAAGGTCCAGGGAAGTTGGTACCTGAAAGTATCGTTGAGGATGAAAAGGAGGAGTAAAGGGCTGCAACACCCACTTCGGAAGCCTTCTTAGTGCTGTTGCCATATGTTTCGGACATGGTCGAATCAGCTCGCACGCTCTTCCTAGTAATGATGGGCTGTGGTAGCACCGAAGCGAGTCGAACATCACCAATAGTCGTCCCAAGCAATAATAATCCGTTCTCATCGTCGAAATCGACGGCGGATAAGAGCCGGACGAGGGGAAACCCGCTTCTGGATATTGGAATATAATTGCCGTCCACCTGCAGGGGATCCCCTGAAGTAGTGGTGGGACCAAGCGAGGCAAAAAGAAGGGTCGGGGTCCACCAAATGCGTCTTGAAAGCGACGTGACGCAGAAAAATGTTCTTCCAGATGACCCCACGCGGAAGAGATGAAGGGACCTGACCGTGGGGAGATTCGGGGGCTGCTTGATACAGAACTCCTGAACACTACAGTAGCCGGGATCTAGGGATCCAGAGTCAAATGTTACAGATGCTTGACGCAGCTCAGAGAGTTCATCCTGCAAAACCATTCGAATAATCATCGCGCCTCCGTCTGGATCGGTTTCTGTCGAAATGCCGTCTAAAAACTCGCCATGGATAATCGGAGTTTCCAAGGGTAGCGAAGCCACATGATTCGCGCAAGTATCGCCAATCGCGCCTTGTTCCAGGAAAACTTGGATTGTCGTATGATGCAATGTAAATATGAGTCCATCTCTCATCGTTATTGCTTTGCAGGCTTCCTAATGCAGAGTATTAGGATTGAGAAGAACTCGTAACACCTTCGTTGACTTACGATCGGGTAGGGACTGAATCTCGGCGGAGTCGCGTTGTTCGGAACGCGCAGACAATGTAAATATCCTGTGACCCAGTTTGCGAGGTACGGATACGTGTCGTCTCCGTTGCGAACGGCGAATCCTGCGAGATCTCCCCTGAAGAACTGCACATGCGACGCATTGGATATCTGAGCGAGTTCTTGGAGAACGACGTCGTCGCCAGAGTGATGCATCCCGAGAACGAGTATGTATGGATGCCTATAGAGCGTATCGTAAGCTGTGAAGTGTTGGTACGATAAGTGAGACGTACGTTGATCCTACAGTAACAGCACATCTGACCGCTCCAGTAGAGCAATCGATTTTCCCGTCCATAACAGGAGCATCCAAGTGTACTTTCGCTGAAAAACGAACCGTTCCGTCTGGGGCGACTTCCCACAACGACAGCTCGCTCTCGTCGTCGTTCGCCGCTGCAACAAGGCACCAGCGTCCGAGTACACGCTTCAGCCATGTGACACGAAGATTTCTGGGTATGTCGACCCTCCGAACGTTCAAGGTCGTGTTTGGTGTCTTGTAAGCGCGATCAAGCAGGGTAGCATGCTTCACCCATGATTCGATGTCGCGTGCGTCCACGGTCTCTATGTCCTCAAGATTCGACGGCATACGCAATGATCGAGTCTTCACTTCTCGATTGAATATGTGCACCCAAAGTTGCTTATTTACTGATATTTCATTGGCTAGCGACGAACACGTCTGTCAAGCGATAGTTTAGTTCCATATAGGACAGCACACGATTCTGTTTTATCACCTGGCGCAACCTATTGATATCCTTCAGACTGATTTGACTCCATATGATGGATTGTACGTCGCACGGAAGACTTAAGAGTCCCATTCTGAGATCAGTGCAAGATGACCGTATGTATGAGCGACAGGTAGTACTAACACAGTGAGTGATGGAGGAGACCGTAGATGAGGGCATTTAATTCGACAGGGAATAAGAGCTCCGACACGGCCGAACCTCCGTGCTCGTGCGTTGTGTAGCACTTTTGCTGCCTTGCCAAAGGTGGGTCAGTACTCACGTGATTCAACCTTAATTCTGCCGCCCGGGGTGGGGAACACCTTGTTCGGAGCTCTCGAACTTTGAAATGCCAGACTTACAGAGAGAAACTTTAGGTAGTTCTCATGTTGAGTGAGTATTCAATTTTGAGAGATTTGAAGTAGAACTTGAACTCATGTTGTGACATGTGACATGTGTTCGATTGCCAAAAATCTGACGGTGATCTCGGGATTGGTGACGGACATCTTCAGCGATAAAAAGCCAATTCTCAGAGGACAAATTGTCTTGTGAGCTTCTCACCGACCCTGCTTACTGGCCCTTTTTGTCTTGCTAAATGAAATGTTCCTAGTACCATGGACTTGGATGGATCGAGACAAGAGGCCCATACCAAATACAATACCTCGACGAGTCGAAGTGGCATGAAGTACTTGTATTATCATTATCTGTGAGTCACCGTAGGCGCTCCATCTGCAGTACTACTGATATTGTAGCATGCTATTCATGGCCATACCTGACTACAGCCGGCGCAACTTGACGCCTAAACAGAATATGACCGAAATCGTTATACAGCTCCAGCCTTGTCAGTTCCGACAACAACAGCTATTCACTTTGACTTGAGAACAAATGACTTCTTGCCTATAAATCTCATCTTGAGGCTCTTGCATTCTCATCAGCGCAATATCTCGGACTCCCTTGCATTCGATCTGGTTATCGAATTCAAGTATCCTGCAGTGTATATTCTGATTATCTTCTTGTACACTCTATTTAGAAATGTCCAACAACTCTTCGACTCTCACTGAGATAGACGGTCACCCAAGATGCTGGCACTGGGGTATATCAGAGGTAGGCCCGTTTTACTATATCTCGGACGGAATAATCTAATAAAATACACTTTCTAGATTACCCAGTACATTCAAAATAATAGAACGCACGCATGTCAAAGGTACACCTCGGAGAACCCAACCGATACAACAAGAGTGCAAAGCTTCGCTCAGCTCCTCGACCTCATACTTCTGCCATGCTTGTAGGATACTTTAACAAACAGTCTTGTCATTTTCTCAAATCCGGCTAGATACCACAGTTCTACTTATTCGTATGTGGACAAAAATCGGGTTCAAACTTGCCTAGTATCCTTTCATCTTCGAAAGCAGGAGGTTCCGATTGCCGATGTCTATTCTGCTCTTGGTAAGAAAGTATGCTTTTCGTGCATTTAGATACTTATAGAACCCTGACTAGGTTGGTTCATGTCTTATTCGGAAGATCCCAATGGTATCCTATCTGCCGATGCACCTCTACTTGTGCTATATACTAGACTTTGCTACAACATCGCACAGGAAATACGGCAGGATATAGTTGCCAAGGGAAGAAATGCACGCCATGTAAAACACTATGATCCAACAAAAACACATGCGTTTTGGGTTGGAACATTCCCTATTCTTGCTGCCCAGCTATCAGACAATGAACGCGGACCTAGTGTGGGAAGCATGGGAACTCTAATGTCACTCTCTGCAAGCCTTCCGCAAGCTTCCGAGCGAGCGACTAGAACCTCAAACCCGAAGAGTATGTTAAAGGAATCACGGGAGCAAATGATCACCGGAATTGCGGGCCCTCTAGTGGTGGATAAAATGAAGCAACTTAATAGTGCTCATGTTGGCAATTGTGCAGAGACGTTGAATTATGCAAGGTTTTTATATTTAACATATAATCATAATAATTGATGGGCATTGGAAAAATCTATTAGTTTTGCCAATAAGGACAACACGACTGCGACAGCTGGATTTGGAATAGCTCTTACAACCAAAGACGTCAGCGGAGAGTTTACATCTTATGCTGATGTCTACAGAAAGGCACATTGCCCAAATGGACCGAGAGGGTATAATTCGTTTTGTCATTAAAGAGGAACCTAGGTATTGATCAAACTCTCATTGTAGAACACCCCGATGTGTAAACACTGTCACAGTCCCATTACAGATAGAATGAACAGAACGGAGGTAAGCCTCAGTTCATTCCATTTACCCATCTATTATATTTTATAAATAATGCAGTATTGCTCGTCTAATTGTCGCGACGATTATGCTGCTTTCCGTGAACGATCCAAGAATAATTATCCTCCCACTCAGTACATCACTGGCTGGAATACGCAGGTTCCCGGACCTTCTACTTCCGTTCAAGGCTACATACCAGCGACAGCCGGTTATCCTCCTTCAGCTCCTCAAGGATATAGACCTGTGAGCCAGAATTGGGGTTTCCATGGTCACCCGGATGTCGGTCCAATATCGAGTTGGGAGAGAAACCATCCTGATAGGTTTTCAGGACATCCCAATTATCGCCCACCCTATTAATAAATATACTACCTACTGGGTACCGCATCTTACATATTATGTAACAAGCTATACAATGCTTTATGCCGCTGTTCAGCAGATGAGATGACAACAACGAAGATGATAGCAAGGCCCACGGCTGTGATATTTACAACAGTTTCAATGTAAACTTAGCTCAGCGTCTTTCATTTGGGCTCGCGTTACCAGAAATACAGGACATTTATTAGCGGTTCTTTCTCGTCATTTCAATTCACGTTTCATCATTGAGAAAAAACAAAGGACAAGAAAGAAATGGGTGCCGGTTGCGGAAGGAGGTTCTGTCTTCCATTACCACTCCCATACCTACAAGTGGAAAAGCCGGTTATGGTTTGTAGAATGGGCAAGATTATAAGGACAAGTAGAGTGAAAGGTGGGTTGATCTTGGTGTGATAGTGAGGGATTCTGCCGTGATGAGCATAACACTATCCGACACCTGTAGCCGTATGCTTCGTCTTATCCAGTGGCGTGATAGTTGATACTAATTCGTCTTGGACTCGTATGCAACAAATGCAAGCTCTTCGGTTCGCCGTCCGTACTGACTCTCGTCCGCCTTGAAATACTTGATCCATAAATCTTGAGAGATCCGTTCTCACGAATACTATGTGAGACTGAACCATGAAAGCAATTCCATCAAACTTAACTCCTTACAACATACAAATCAGGAACGACTGGATTGTTTGCGACATGGGAACACATGTACCTCAGGCAAAAGATAGGGGAGGTGACTAGTGAGAGGTAAAATTGGGACATGTCAGTGCAAGAATACCAACGTACATTATCTACAGCGGCAAATGTTCATTCCTTTCCTAATGGTTCTTCGTAAGGATAGTTCCTAAATTGTTATACGCTGCTAAGCCTAACGAGAGTCTATAGCAATGAATATGAATGACTTCCTTGCTCTCCGCGTTCCATCGCAAGTATAAAAGTCCTGATCATCGTTAGACCAGGTCTCCATTTCTGTCGCGTTAAAATGAAACTCCCCAAACCTGTCCAAGTATTCACGGGTCGTGACATACGTTCCAGCTACATCAGCTCTGCGAGAATAACCCACCGGACACGTTCGTGAATCCAGATTCGTTCGCGTTGCGTAATCCCAGAGCGACGGAAATATCGACATTGGATCGGAAAGAAAATGATCATACGAGAGAGGAAGTACGCCAAGAAATCCATCCTCGTGCTCCTCAAAGATACCGACGTCGGGCTCGTCCTCCCTCATCATCATACAGTAGAACATACTATTTCCAATGCGAAATATCACCTCGCAATGGTTGTCGGCGCAATATAAAACGGGTATGATTTCGCCAAGGGCCTGAAGCCGGCTACGAAGGATTGTTGAGATCGTAATACCCGAGAAGTCGTCGTCCAAGGGACCCCAGCGTGAAAGCGGTAGGATCCAATCCCAAGATATTTCGACTTGGTCCAATCATTTGTCCAGTCAGAAAATGGAAGAATGCCGAGCCTTGAATCGACCCATCTCGAAACGATGCGCGTGGTAATGTCTTGAGGAAGAGGGTCGTAAATAATATAGTCCTTGCGAAGCGAGTAAAAAAATGGAAGCTCCAGGGAGACCGGCACCTGAAAGTATTGTTGTGGATTAAAAGGAGGAGAAAAAGGGTTGTTTCATAGTGATGATGGGTCGTGGGTAGCACCGACGCGAGTCGTACATCACCAATAGTCGTCCCAAGTAACAGTAGCCCATTCTCATCGTCAAGATCGACGGCTGATGTTACAGATACTTGACGCAGTTCTGAGAGTTCATCCTGCAATAACAGTCGAATTATCACCGCGGCTCCTTCCAGATCGGGTCTGTGGCCGTCCAAAAACTCACCATGGATAATCCGAAATTGCAGGGCAGTCAAGCCACGCGATCTGCACGAGTGATTATGTAAATCTCCTGTGACCCAGTTTGCGAGGTACGGATACGTGTCGTCTCCGTTGCGAACGGCGAATCCTACGAGATCTCCCCTGAAGAACTGCACGTGCGACGCATTGGATATCTGAGCAAGTTCTTGAAAAACGACGTCGTCGCCAGAGTGATGCATCTCGAGAACGAGTATGTAAGGACGTCTATAAAGCATCTCATCAGCCATCAAGAGATGACATGAAAATGGAAACGCACGTTGATCCTACAGTAACAGCACATCTGACCGCTCCAGTAGAGCAATCGATTTTCCCGTCCATAACAGGAGCATCCACATATACCTTCGCTGCGAAACGAACCATTCCATCTGGGGCGACTTCCCACAACGACAGCTCGCTCTCGTCGTCGTTCGCCGCTGCAACAAGGCACCAGCGTCCGAGGACAAGCTTCAGCCATGTGACACGAAGATTTCTGGGTATATCGACCCTCCGAACGTTCAATGTCGTGTTTGGTGTCTTGTAAGCACGATCAAGCAGGGTAGCGTGCTTCACCCATGATTCGATGTCGTGTGCATCCACGGCCTCTATGTCCTCAAGATTCGACGGTATACGCAATGATCGAGCCTTGACCTCTCTTTTGAATACGTGCACCCAAAGCTGCTTATCGCTTGATATTTTACTTGATAATGACGAGCATGTCTATCAAAAGGTAGTCTAGTTCTATAGGATAGGCAACGACTCAGTTTCGTCACCGGTTTAATTCCTTCAGACCAATATGGGTGCATATGATGAATTGCACGTCGCAAGGAATATTTAAGAGTCCCATTCTGAAGCATCAGTGGTTAGCGCAGGGTGATCGCACGTATGGGCACCAGCACCAGAAAGACATTACTTACGGGATAATAGTAGGGTGGCCGAGGTTGTTTTCTTCTTCAGGGTTAGAGAATAGCTGAGTGCTGACTGGGTAAAGTGGATTAGGTAACTCTGGACGTACAACACGACGGTCTTAAGTAATATTATCCTTACCCGGGAAGCGGGTAGTGTTGGTCCGTGCGTGAGATACAATTACATAATTGATTCCGTCACTCGCGCTCATGTCACCCAATATACAGGAGAACTTTGAACTGATCCTTACCAGCAAATGGAGATCGCGCGCGAGAAGGCTACCTTTCTATATGCCTAGGGAATTTCCTCGTGTTCAATGCTCATCACGGATGAAATCTTTAAATCGGTGCAGGTAGATACAGGCGGTGATGCCACACGCAACCATTTTAAAGCAATCTCTACATCCTCATCGCCATGCGGCAACTTTTGTACATCCCGGAGGAACTCGTTTCGTGGCAACCTTCCGCACTGCCAGTGGCAGCAAAGCATTGCTTTCCTGTACTATCAGAGGTGCTCTTGACTATAACACCTCTCTGGTCCTAAGTCTATCATCCCTCATTCCCACCACTCTCTGAGTATGCCCCAGCACCAATATGTCTGAAACCCAAGAAATCCTATCGTCTGCTGTCGTGTCTGCTCAAGAGGGGCTGAATCAGTGAGTCCACGCGCTCGCCTCCGTCTCCTCAAGAGATGACGTACTATCAATTATTGTACAGGGATGTGACTGTAACCAGTATGCACTCAGTCGAAAGTATTTTGTGAGAGATAGAGTACTAACATACCATCAACAGGTATCAAAGTTACCTACAATGAACCACGAAATGACTATCCCGTGTCTGTCTGCATTGAAATAGGTGATGAGGTACCGAATAAATCGCGGGAATATCGGAAGCACGAGGAGGTCCTTTGGGTACTCAACAAGTGGGTACTCCTCCATGGTATCATACGTACCAATATAACTCGCTGGGATTGCAGGCTGTTTTCGCCTGAAGTAAAGTTCACTGTTGCTATTCGGGAGCATCATAGGATCAAACGAAGGGACAGATACATCAGGACTGTTGTCGCCGTAGCCGACATGGTCATGAAGCCTGTACTTGTGATTGACGGTGAGATAATGAGCCAACAGTTGCCTCGTCATACGTTGACTTTACATTTTACAGGGCCAGGCGGAGAGGCCGTGTCATTGAGCATTTACTGCGAAACTGGTGGACCGGTCAGTAGCACTAGTACCTTGGCATACAATGATTCACCGAGCATTCCATTCTAGTTTGTTGAGTTGATTCGTAGGCTTGTTGAGGAGGCACAGGATCGATTATCAAGCATGAAACCTTTCGTCGAGAAACTCGGGAAGGTCTGCGAGGCTTTGAATATTATTGTCGCTGTTGCGGACCCGCTGGGTGATGTGAGTTCTTGTAATATCTCGGTCATGACCCTCTCGTTTATTTGTTACCTAGGCACACCCTGCGGCTAGAACTGCAGTTAGTGTTGCCACACTGCTCTACGAGGCAAGTAGTCAATGTCTTGATATTACGTACTGATTTAATAGTTATTGACAGAGATGCACCACGGCAAAAGAGTGTCATGCGGCGGCAACAGAGCTTATGGATGACATAGCTTCTTTCCTCCCGTTCACGGCGATCCCGACTGAAATCTGCAAGAGTTCGGTGACTATCCAGACTACGGAATCTCTGCTCGAAGCATTTGAGCAGATATCAAGGGCTATAATCGATAGTTCAACTGATAAGATCCTGGGTAGGATTCCAGCACTAGTTCGTTGCTTGAGGCTGACCAGTACGGAATCAGGTCTACTCTTGAATGATCGACGGAACGAAGTCAACGCCTACAAGGAGACGTTAAGGAGGTTGAAGGAGACATTCGACTGGTGCATAAAGACGGAAATATGGAAGACGGTCTTACGCATAGGTGAGTTTACGCCATTCAGTTCGATTCTCCCACCTAACAGGAATGTAGAAACGCACACGGCAAATTTGTTTCTCACACGACTTAGGCCTGTGGACTCGGCGTTTTACGTCAGCGAGAAATCGTGCTTCGAAGGGACAAGGAAGGATACTCTCGACATCATTCAACGTTGGTCTTCATCCGACTCGAATATCTTCTGGCTTCATGGTTACGAAGGATCCGGAAAGTCGACGATAGCGCATACTGTTGCGCAGCTGTTCGACGAGCAGAATCGCCTTGCCGGATGCTTTTTCTTCGATGGCTGCCGAGAACGTCGAAATCCCGAGGCAACTATTGCGCATCAATTTTCAAAGGTTCATCGATTCTACTCCTCCCTCATTCTCCGATTATTGGAAGGAGACGGGGATCGGAACATTCACACCAGCATCAAATTTCAATTTAGGTTACTATTAGAGGAACCTTTAAATGAGCTGTCGAGTCCATCCACCGGCATGGCCATACATAATCCTCCCATGCATCTTCCTTGGGTCATTGTCCTGGACGCACTGGAGCAGTCTAATAACTCGGAGCATTCGCGACGCTTCCTCGCCGGATATGTAAGGCGTATCGCCAAGCTAGTTCCTTGGCTGAAAGTTTTCGTCAGTAGCAGGAAGCTGCCAGGATTCAGCATACTGTCGGGGAGTGACTGTCAGGAGATAGACATAAGCGACCCGCTTGTCGACTGCGATTTTGACATAGCTGCATATGCAAAGTACCAAGCAAGTAGGGAAGTACTTCCGGTAGAAACGAGGCTTGCTCAAGATTACAAGTTCCCAGGGATGCACTCGAGGATCCGGGTACTGATGCAGATGCTAGGCGTACCGGAGATTGGTAGGGCTGTTGAAGCGAAGGCTGTTGAAGTCGAGAAGATAGGAATGGACGAACTGGCTCACCTTTCGATCCTTGCAATCATGCATCGATCGGGGTGTGGCGAAGATATGATGTCAATCATCCGCGACGTATTGGCTATCGCCGCCTTCGTCACCGCGACCGGCGGCAAGCCACCAACGCAGGACATGCTGCTCCAGATTTTGAGTCCGTTTTGGCCAGCGGTCACATCGGATGCATTATCGGACGTCCTCCGTTCCCTCCTGCCGATTCTATCCTTCGATGGATCCGAAGTCGAGTTGCTATTCCCAGCCAGCCAGTTCCTCTGCTTCCTGTCTGATGAACGGAGGTCCGGTGCCTTTGCCGTCGACATCGACAAGGTCGGGAATCGAGTGGCCCGACGATGCTTTGATGAGATGGATGAGCACCTTCGATTCAACATTTGTAGACTGGATTCATCCTATCTTCTGAACAAAGACGTAGACAATCTCGCGGCCTTGGTCAAGTCGCGAATTCCCGAGTCGCTGGACTATGCTTGTCTGAGATGGATGGATTGTGTTATCGAATCCAGGGATGCGCAAGCCTTCAGCAAAACGGTGTTCAGCTTTCTATGCTCCCCGAGAATACTATTCTGGCTTGAGGTGCTCAGCCTGACTGGAAGACTGGAGGTGTCCAAGGAGATTCTTTTGAAGTGCATTGAATTCTTCAAGGTGCGCATGGTTAGCTAAAGTTTGATTGCCATTGAACCTTTCTGCGCAGGACCATAACGACATTTGCGAAGCGGCGAAGGATCTTCACTTGTTTATTTCGAGCAATGGCACCGCAATGGAGCTCAGCACACGGCACATATACGTATCTGCACTTGCGTGGCTGCCGGGTCGTTTGTTTTTCAGACGTCGCGGCCTGCACGTCGTTTCGAGTCGTCCCAAGATTGTGTTCGAAAGTTCAGCGACTGAAGAAACAGCAATATGCATTGGTTCTAGATTCGATATTTTCCGCATGGCGTGCTCCACTGACAGTAGTAGAAATGTCTACGGACACGATGATGGCACACTGAATATCTGGGACGGACGGACGGGAGTGCTCATTCACGGACCTCTGAGCGGACATTCCAATGGCGTCTGGCCAGTGTCTGTTGCATTCTCTCGAGACGGGAGTAGAATCGTCTCTGGATCTGAGGATATGACATTACGTATATGGGATGCGTTGATCGGCAAGCTTATCGCTGGGCCATTCCATACAGAGTCATGCGTCGCCGCTCTCGCATTTTCCCCAGACGAAAGCAGGATCGCGTCTGGTCACAAGGATGGCAGAATTCGGATTTGGAATGCTCTGAGCGGTGACGTCATCGCTGAGTCGTTGATGCGTCACGAAAATTGGATCGAGGCTATTGCGTATTCACCGGACGGAAACAGAATAGTAACCGGATCGCTTGACAGCACATTGCGTATTTGGGATGCAAACACAGCAGCGTCGATCGGCAATACGTTCGTTGGCCACAGTCTCTACGTCATGGCTGTTGCATACTCCCCAGATGGCAGCAAGATAGTTTCAGGATCTGCCGATGAAACAGTGAGAATATGGGATGCACAAACTGGCAGACAACTGGGAGAGCCATTGGAAGGTCATTTAATTTGGGTGATGGACGTTGAGTTTTCGCGAGACGGAAGCAGGATTCTATCGAGCTGTTTCTATGAAATACGCATGTGGGACGCGAACAGCGGTGCGCTAGTCGGCGTTGTACCTCGAGGCGAAAGCCGCTGGGATATAGAGAGGCAATGCTTCGTGTCCGTACCAAACTGGTGGCCTAGACGAATAGCGCTGAAGGTACAATCACTCCTGCTCTCTGCTAATCCGCTGTACATCCCGGGCGACGGGTGTATTCGTACAATAGATGGTGGTCTCCTCTTGTGGGTCCCTCCAGAACACAGAGGGTGCGCATGCCACACGACCCGGGATAGCACGGTCACCAAGGACGAACACGATGAACGCATTCTGAACTCCGAGTGGGGAAAGCTCTTTCATGGGAAGGATTGGGCGAGGATCATGGGTGTTGAACTTGAAGGGACGGAGGATGATTAGTTTCTTCTTCTTGTATGTACGGTGGCATTCTTGTCTATACGCATGAACAAGTATTGCATTATTGTAACAAACGACAAAAGGCGTACAACGAATAGTCAATATTAATCTCATGGATTTTTCTACCCAGCATGGTCGACGCCCATACCAGCTAAACTCGACCGCTGTCCACTAACACCCTTCTAATGTCGTACTGGTTCCCGACCGACCGTCTCGGAGACGGACACTCATCGTGGGTGTGCGTGGCTACGTAGGAAAAGTAGACTATGAAATTCTCTGGACCAATCAATCGTAGTTTATTCGTCGTGCAGGAACGGAATACGTCATGCATCCTTGACCGGGGAGAGTGGGACGAAAGCGTCGGATGAAGTCCTGAAAACCCCGTTATTAGACGATTAACCGGCAGGTGGCAGAGACGATGTTCTCGAGAGGCGTCCAGTGCGACAATCATCGATACACCCACTATCCTGCTACACTCAACATGCCATTACGAATGTTCAGCAAACGTGAGTAGTCACGCACGATTACCCAGACAAAACGGACTCCTCAAAGTATCAGGATGTTGACATGTCGCGAGCGGACTCGCGCAACGCGATGTCCGCGACACCATTCGCCCTCACAATCGTGAGATTGTATGAGCTAGATACGAATCGGATTGCGCGTTGTGCAGTGGTGCAGTGAGATATTGCTGCGCACTTGCGGAGGCTAAAACGGAGCGGCAGATGCCGAGAGTGATGATGGCTCCACGCATCGAGGGCTGGCGCATGGTGCCCGACTCTGCAAATACAGACTTACCTTGTCGGAGAACCATGTCTTTCCCGAGACTCTCCGAGATGCCTGTAAGAGCTTTCAAGTTGCTCCGTTTGGGTTCGGACAAGCACCATACTCACGAAAGCCCAGCTGCTGGAACTTGCGCATAACATCGCGGAGAAGGACAATATCACTCACAAGAGTATCAGTCGCAATCAAGCAAGTTGATTGGTATCAAATACGCAGACAACGGAATTGGCTACCTGATCTGATCTGTTCACTTGCCTGGTGGAATGGATTGCGATAAACCCGTTGACGTACGATCCTTGTCATCATGCTCTGTGACCTTAGTCTGGACGAGACGTCGTTCGAGTTCAATGAGATTCATTTCGATAAGAATGATGAAAGAGAAAAGAAGGGCTCTGAATCGTTTGGACTTCCGAAGGGCGAACTGAAGAATTCATGGATGACGCTCTTATTATTGAGTTTTTGGGATACATAATCCGAGGAGATCTTGGTGGTGAGGAGACATTGATGTGATCTCTGCTAGTGTTCCGACCGTATCCTGCTTATGTTGCACGAGGTCAACAAGTGGAACGATCATTAATATTGATCGTTTACCGATGGTCACGATAAAAGCCCTGTTCTGTCTGTCTCCAAATTCTGAACATGGATAGCGAGCTGGAGGTTGGCTTGGGAATTGCTCACAATGCATGTCTCAATTAGATGTGCGGTACACTTCTGCTGAGCAATCGAGGTCATTATATTTATGTCTATCCGGCTCTACAAGGAAGCATTGAAACATATGCCGTAGTCAAGGAGCTGCACACGTTTGCATCCAAATACCGTGGCACGATGAACCTTGACCCTTACGTATATTTGCCAATAATTCCATGTCTGTCGAGTTCCGCTTCGCTATCCGAATGTCCAGCTGCAGCCAAAAGCCGTCGCCGAGTCCCCATTCAATGAGATCCAGATAATGCTTACATTTGCGGTGAGAATGGAGCACGCTCCGTAGCGTTCTCCTCGAAAGGCAATAGGAATGACACCAATGCGGTATCTCGGACCCGCATGCGATATCGATGTCACCGATGCTTCCGTAGAGCTGTCGCATATTGTGCTCAGCACACCTTCTCACGCTCCTCAGTAGCATGTTGACCAGCTCATGACACCTGAATAACAAGCAAATAATCGTCAAATGAGTTATGTATCTTCGTTTCTTCTCTTCCCGGTGAAGGGTTACGTACCAGCATTCCTTATTCTATCACTGATTTCGATTCAAAGGGGATAAACAGTAGTCATACGTAACAGCATTGGAACACTAATAGGAAAACGATGACTCGCAGCAAACACTGAAATGACCGAAGCTGAGGAGGGATTTTCTCGTACATGTACAGACAAATAAGGCAGCGGGGAACGAATAACGGCTGACAAAGATGAGCGACAATTTACCTGGCAGTTTCCGATGAGGTCAGCAATGGGTCCAAGGTGGCGCGTCTAATGGATGGAATGGATGGTTGTCCTCAAGCACTTCGGTTTTCGTCACCAGACATCCGTATCACCTCGTTATCTTCACTGAATGGAAGTACAGCTCTCTTCCATCACTTCGAAGACCTATTGAACCTTATTCTACAGCTTTTCTGCACGAAGACACGAGGAGATGACATGTAAGCGAAAATTTCATTTTAGCGCTCGTGCTGTGCTTTTCATATCAGCATGAACTCAGTAAGGATGAGCGGCATGGTGTACTGAATCACGAAGTAAGTTGATTCTCCATCTACTATTGAGAGGCGCTGCACTTACAGTATTTTCTTCTGAGCTGTGCTACAATGAATCCCATGCTGGCGCAGCATTGTTGGTGTAAGGATCATATCAATCAGCGCTTTGCCGTAGATGAGAAAACGCGAACTTCTCTTCGATATTGCATGCCGGGAGCTCACGGTGAGGCTACATCATCGCTTCTCGTCCATGCGACATCAAGGATGGCCTGTAAATAGCTCCATATTCCCATCGCCCCTCCCCCTCCCCCTCCCCCTCCCCCTCCCCCTCCCCCTCCGCCTCTCTTCCCCCTCTTGGATACGTCCCAGAGGCACGCTTCTTTTTCTCATTAAAGCATCCGAACTCGAGCCGTAAGGGTCACAATGCCTCACCCCCAAGAAGCAATGTCATCTGCACTTGTACCTACTAACGCGGACTTGGCTCAGTGAGTCGATGGGCTCATCCCTGCTTCCCCAAGGAATTAATTTACTCGTGCATTATGCAGTGCAGTGACGGTATCTGGTAATCACTCTTGCAAGTGTTCTGCTAGAGATGGCGTGTTAAAATGCCATTTATAGGCGTCAAAGTTTCCTACAAGAAACCTCGGAAAGACTACCCCGTGTCTATCCGCATCATAATAGGTGATGAGGTGACGATCAAGTCACAGAAATATGATAAATCCCAACAGGAGTTCTTGTGGGGTCTCAACAAGTGTGTGCTCCTCAATGGGCTACTGTATCCGCTTACATAGATCGCCGCAACTCTCCTAGACAATTTTCACCCGACGCGAAGTTCACCGTTGTTGTTCGGGAACATCATAAGCTCCAACGGCGGGATAGACACGTGATCACCACTGTCACTGTGGCCGACATGATCATGAAGCCAGTATTAGTGATTGATGGTGAGCTTGCGAGAAGGACATTTCATCATCACACGCTGACGTTATCTTTGGCAGAGCCAAGCGGAGAGGCAATGTCGTTGAGCATCCATTGCGAAACTGCCGGTCCAGTACGCAGTTCGAGCGCTTTGATAAAATACAATGACTTTAAGCATTCCCTTCTAGTTTGTCACGTTGATTCATCAGCTCGTTGAGGATGCACAAGGTCGATTATCGAGCATGAAAATCTTTATTGAGAAGCTTGGAAAGGTCTGCGAGGCTTTGAATATCATTGTCACTGTTGTGAAACCACTGGGAGATGTGAGATTCTGCATATTTCATTCATAGACATCTCATATTGGTTGTCACTCAGGCGCATCCCGCAGTTAAGGCCGCAGCTAGCGTAGCTACATTACTCTACGAGGCAAGCAGGCAATTTCTTGGAACGATAAACTAATTTACCATATTACTAGAGATGCAAGATGCTGCAGGAGTGTCATGTAGCGGCGACTGAGCTTATGGAAGATATAGCTTCCTTCCTTCCGTTCACGGAGATCCCAATCGAGCGCTGCAAGAGCTCAGTGACTATTCAGACTGCCGAATCTCTGCTCGAAGTATTTGAGCAAATATCCAGAGCTATAATCGACACCTCCACAGCTACGGTCCTCGGTAAGAACTCAGAACTTAGTTGTGGTCTTAAAGCTGACCACGTTGGGTGACAGGTTTACTGCTGAAGGATAGGCTAGAGGAATCCAAGATTTATAAGGAACGACTCAGGAGTTTGAAGGAGAAATTCGACTGGTGCGTAAAGACAGAGATATGGAAGGCCGTCCTACGTGTAGGTGAGTAACGATGTAGTGTATAATTGCATATCGGGTGACACAGCTCGGCAGAGACTCACACTGAGAATTCTCTTCTCACCCTCCTGCGTCCCGTGCACTCAGCTTTCCGTAATCCTGAAAGGGTGTGCTTCGAGGGATCGAGAAAGGATACGATTCAGATGATTCATGATTGGTCAACAACGAGTTCAAAGCTACTATGGCTGCACGGTCCAAAAGGGATGGGCAAGTCGACCATAGCGCATACTATTTCTGAGTCACTCTATGAAGAAAATCGTCTTGCTGGATGTTTCTTCTGCGACAGAAAGCTAGATGAGCTTCATTGTCCAGAAAGGATCATTCCTACCATCGCGTATCAACTAGCCAAGTGGCATGCCGGATACCGCTCCAAGATCCTCGATATACTGCATGGGCATGAAGAGCTGGATATTCACATCGGATTAGAACCTCAAATCGATATTCTCTTGAAGAGACCATTGACCAAACTTCATGCCGAAAGGACAACCCAGTATTTGCCTCCAGCGCATAAACCGTTGATCATTGTCCTGGATGAGGTGGATGCGTGCAATGATGCTGAAAGCTCGAGACGGTCGCTATTCGATATCATCATAGATGTTGCTGTAGTGGTACCGTGGCTCAAAGTCTGTGTCATTAGCGGCACGTCAGAAGACATCGAAAGGCGTCTCCGACAAACAGAATTTCAGCAGATCGACATTTCCAATGCATCTCTCGACCTGCGTCACGACATCGCCGCATATGCAAAACTCTGCACGGACCACGCGCGGTCGTCGATGAAGAGGAATACGAGGTTCGGACGTGATGTACGAGGACTTTTGTCTCGGTTGGCAACATCGTTGGAATCAATTAATGGGATTGGGAAAGCCGATGACATCAACGACTTGGACCTCCTAGATATCGATGGATTTTTCCGTCAACTTATCCAGCACATTGTCGGTAGAGAAGGATGCGACGATGTAAAGCGATCAATTGTCCCTTCCATCCTTGCCATCATTTGCTGCAGAACCAGTTCCGAGCCGCTGTCAGTGAACATTCTTCCTCGCCTTCTTTGGCTTTATAACCCTGGCATACCAGAGGACGTCATTCGCAGTACACTTCCGCTGCTCTCCCCCATAATATCTATAGACAAAGCGGGTTTTCTCTGCGGCCTGCTTCCGCCTAGCGAACTCACGACATTCCTTTCCGATCGTAGGCGCTCCGGGACTTTTTGGGTGGATGTGGACACAATGAGGGAGGGCAGATTCCGGAATTGCTTCAAGACGATGCATGCCCAGTTGAGATTCAATATATGCGATCTGGAGACATCACATGCGCGAAATGAACATATTCCGTGTTTACAGGACAGAGTTAGGTCTGGAATTCCAGACTTGCTCCGATATTACAGCCTAACCTGGATGGACGTGATTGCTCAGTCGGGCGACCAGGACGCTTCCGCTAATGCTGTAATCGAAATACTACGCTCGCCGAAAGTGCTTTTTTGGCTCGAAGTTCTTAGTTTAATCGGGGAGCTGAAAGACGCTCTGAGAATTCTCACAGATTGCATGGTTTATTTCAAGGTAAGTATATTTCATACACCGTATCCATCCTCTCTGACTGACAATGTCGACTACAGGGGCTCAACGATATTTGCGAAACGGCGAAGGAACTTCACGGCTTTATTTCGAGTAATTACACTGCAATGGAACTCAGTACATCGCACGTATACGTATCTGCACTGGCGTGGCTGCCGGGCGACTCGCTTCTCAGCAATCGTGTCCTGCGCTTCGTTACGAGTCGTCTCAAGATTGTGTTCGAAAGTTCAGTGACTGAAGAAACAATAGAACGCGTGGATGATATTCAGTGTTCTGCGTTCTCCACTGACGGTAGTAGAATTGTCTCCGGACACAGTGATGGCAGGCTGAATATCTGGGACGGACGGACGGGAGTGCTCATTCACGGACCTCTCAGCGGGCATTCCGATGGTGTCTGGTTTGCTGCATTCTCTCCAGACGGGAGTAGAATCTTCTCTGGATCTTTTGATGGATTACGTATATGGGATGCGTTGACCGGCAAGCTTATCGCTGGTCCATTCAATTCAGACTTCACCGCTGTCGCATTTTCCCCTGACGGAGGCAGGATCGTCTCCAGTCACAGGGATGGTAGGATTCGGATGCGAGATGCTCTGAGCGGTGACGTCATCGTCGAGCGTCACAGAAATTCGGTCCAGGCTGTTGCGTATTCACCGGACGGAAACAATATAGTAACCGGATCACATGACAAGACGTTCTGTATTTGGGATGCAAACACAGCAGCTTCTATCGGCAATCCACTCGAAGGTCACACTCGAGGAATCCTGCAAGCTTCGATTGGAAATCCTCTTGTCGGTCACACTCGGCGGATCTTCGCAGCATACTCTCCAGATGGCAGTAAGATAGTTTCAGGATCTAAAGATAAAACTGTTCGAATACGGGATGCACAATCTGGCAGACTAGAGCCGTTGGAGGGCCATACAGATCGGGTGAGGGACGTTGGGTTTTCGCGAGACGGAAGCAGGATTCTATCGAGCTCAGTAGATGAAATACGAATGTGGGATGCGTATAACCGTGCGTCAGTCGGTGTTGTACCTCGAGGTGAAAGCCGCTGGGATATAGAGAGGCAATGTTTCGTGTCCGTACCGAGCTGGTGGCCTAGCGGACAAGAGCTAAAATTACAATCGCTCCTGCTCTCTGCTAATCCGCTGTACATCCCGAACGACGGGTGGATTCGTACATTAGATGGTGGTCTTCTCTTGTGGGTCCCTCCAGAACACAGATGGTGCGCTTGCCACACGACCCAGGATAGCACGATCACAAAGGACGAACACGACGAACGCATTCTGAACTCCGAGTGGAGGAAGCTCTTCCATGGGAAGGATTGGGCGAAGATCATGGGTGTTGAAGGGACCGAGGATGGATAGTTTCTTCTTTCTTGTATGTACGTATGAACGAGTAGTGCATTGCCGAACAATGACAAAGGACGTATAACGAATAGTCAATCTCGTATCTCCTCCTAACCGAACCGCATGAAAATAAGTAAGAGATCTATGATTAGTAAGGCAAGAAACCAGCCCCGTTGCTCCAAAAAGCAACTACATTCTCGATAAAACACCTTGGCAATGAGATTATGATTCGAGCTCAAAGCAATAATAACAAACATACCAGTTCAACGGGTCATGATAAGGCACGGCCAGCGACCACAGGATCAGACTCGCCACCGCATCGGTAAGTTTTTTGACTACTTAGTATCGAAACTCTACTGTTTGGTCATGCAAAGAAAGGGAACAAACAATGTACCGAACTTCATTGATCTAAATAGTACGTTACAGCATTTTGTACTATTGTGGATAAAAATCTGGTGAGTCTTGATCAGTACTATCCATCTCCCTGGCACGTAGCGCCTCACTATCTTGAAACCCACTTGATAATTCAAAATTCGTGAAACAATGCTCCATCGAATATATCGGTTCGGCGCAAGGGATACACAAGCCTACCAGATACACCAAGATTCGAATAAGCGGTGTGGAATCCTTTCGAATGGATCCTTGCCGTATCCAATACATGATTAATTTAGTCTCTACTGTGTCGTATCCGTTTTGAGCATTGCTTGACCGGATGGACCGCTTCAATTGGTGTGCAAGAACAAAAGGCTCTGCATGAGATCAAATGAGTCCTACAGCTATAGATATGATGAACATCACGTATGCGTACATCAAGCGTCAGTTAGACAGTCCTCGAGAGCTTGCTTCATGAAGTCACGTATTCTTCAGATGAGTAGATCATTAGATGATCGAAGAAGCGGCGCGACGAGGAACTCGAGGGTCGGAAAAGATTCATTGCATTGGGCAGGAGCGCAACAGATTTCCAGAAGTGAGAAACACTGCAATGTTCGACGCATTCGAGCTTGGTTCGGTAGCTTCGGCGCCTCGTGTTGTCCGAGAGTCGCGTCACATGCATCAATGAAACTGTTATCGCGAGTCAGCGATCCTTGCGTCTCTCACAACATAGATATGACTGACGCACAAGGTCATTCAGAGTCCTCACGAAACAAGCCCTGCTTTCTGGTGATTGATCGAGATGGAAGGTCTGAATTTGCGGACGCAGAAGGTGTCCATCATGATGTCGTTGCGATTTCTGGCCGTCTGTCCAATCCCTCTCGGAGGAGATAGAGGTACTTTCTATTCGCATTTTTCTTTGACGGATCACGCCTCGATAAGTTGGATGACGTCGAAGGCATGAAAATGGAGTTGCATGTAGAGTTGTCGTGTCTGATCAGCGTGGGATATGTTTACCTCATCAGTGGCTATAGGCAACTGTATACGTCTGTACGGGTGCAACCAGACGGGGTGCGTTACAGCGACGAAATGGCCAACCAAGGCAGCGTTGCGCGTTACACACCCTGTTTAGGCAACCAGGCAACCAACGGAACATGCATTGGACCGTGAAAATTACAATATAACTTGTACTTTCTGTCGTATTAGACCTGGCCTTGCTGTTCGGGGAAGGTGAACTTCCTACTTCGGACAAATTGCTTGCGCTTTTGGTGCTTTTCTGAGTTTTTTAGTAATATATACCAGTATATACCCTGTAACACGCCAACCTGGACTCCGCGTTACACGTTACACCAAGCAACCCAACCAGGCCCGTGTTACCGTTACAGTTGCACCCGTACAGACGTATTCAGTATAGGACAACAACGACGGAACTGAGATTAGGGTTCCGCAGCGTACGTATACAGGTACGCGCGTAAAGACACGACACAGTACGGATTACGATCCGTGCTTTACGCTCCGTATTTTTTATTTCGGGGTGAGCTACGGAAACGCATCGGGAGTATACGGCAATACGCCGTATATACGACACCAAGAAGGAAGTACACAATATAATAACAAGAAATAAGAGATATGCTTTAAGATTCGAACGTAGTCATTGTTTCACCAGCATAAGGGTTTTGATGGTCTCTGACCCCAGACGGGCACGACGGAGTGCAATAGTATTTCTGCCTCCTGAGAATACACGTTCTACGGGCGACTGAGGAGCCTGCAAAGATCATCAATTACATATTATTATGTCAAGAAGAAAGTTTTCGACTCACCTGGAATGGCATGGATCTCACACGCAAACTTTGACAAGTGAGGAAACTGAGCACGGTGTGCGGACCACCATGGAATTGGTTCTCCAACATCCCAAGACTTTTCGTGTTTCATACTGAAGTAAGTGACGAGTTCGTCTAATGGACTGGTATCCTCCTCACTGCCATAACCTGCCATGAAAGCAAATACCATGCTCTTGGACGGGGATAGAGCATATGTTACTTTCATCAACCTCATCGCAGTTTCGACGTTTTGCGTGAGAGACAAGTTGAAATCCATCGTTGCTCATTGTAAAGACCGAGCGGCAAGTGAAGAGAAGTGTCGAACTATTCGATTCCAGTATGTCCTTGAATACCTACACTAATACCGTATAAGTACCTAAAAATATTGTTTTTTGACTGAGGCTCGTGTTCTGCAATGCGACGTGCATTGTGTCTCTCCAAGATTCATGTTCTGCAACGCAATATGCTATGAGCATCCACTTCATGTGGACTGTGTGATGTGAGTACGCACCTCCCAGCTACATATATCAATACCCCTTACCACCGAAGACTGGGTCTGCAACGTGCAATCAGGATGACCAGACCAGAAGATAATGATGTGAACTTGCGGCGTGATGGATACCTGATCTTCAATATGGAGTGATATCATTCAATAAACAAGCTACTACTTACCTGTTGAGAGTGACCCTAGCCTTGCGGACACGCCAACGAGAAGATAGGGGCATGTGGGAGAGAACGAGCATGTCATGGACACAGCTGATCGCGCAGCTGATCACTAGCACATGACCGTATGTCGTATAGGCCGTATGCGGTTGTTTACGCCCAAATTTGGACCGTGCAATACAGGTCCGTAAAGTAAGTCCTATTCCTCCATACGATTACAGAGCGTTCCGTATACGTACGGCCCATTTCCGTACTTTACGCTACGCTGCGGAACCCTAACTGAGATGCCTTTCCACTGGCAACATGACAAGACCTCATACTGTCTCTGCATCCATTCCATATGAGCTTCAAGAAGCTGTTGCGTGAGCTACGCGCCAATGACCCCCTCGTGATGGTCGATACATTCCTGTTGAGCAACGCTGAAGAATGAGAATGGTGGAGGCTCGTTGCCCGTTCTGGGAAGGTTAACAAATTTTCATTTGTGTAAATAATAATGGCTTGTGGCCATGTGCATGTACCCGGGCGGGAGCGCTTCCGGTTTATACTAATCTAGACTACGTAAACTTCTTAGGACAAATTGCAAATATAACTACCCGTATTTCAAAAGAGAAACCCGGAGCAGACAGACCTACACTCCGCCCATAGCCAATGGGAGACAGCAGAAAAGGAAAAACGTCACCCGCGGACGGGTGTAAAACACAAACTTCTGCGTCAAGGCGGCTTAAAGACGTCGATCAGTTGTTCGATCGAGGACAGAATATTGTTGAACCGGTGAAACCAGTCCAACGTTTGGGCGCGCGGGGAAAAGCCTCTGCCACGCGGGCATTCCAGGAGACGATGTCGAGCGGTATCCAAGACATTACAAGATGAGCAGTCTGCGTTAACCTCCCCGAGTCTTGAGAGGAACTCGCCTACCGCAGGGACCCCCGCAAGGAGGCGCAAAGCCGTGGTCTCCCCCTCACGCGATAGATTGGCGTGGGCGATATGAATAGGGATGAGCCGAGGGTTCTGGATGAGCCGTCTCTATGAAGGCGTCTCGATCGAGTGGTATTCCACGGTGTGTGCCGCAGCCAGCAGCTCCTTCCACGCTGTGACTATATCCGCCCGCGCAGAAACTTTGACCCCACCTACAGATACGGCAGGGAAAAGGGTATACTCGTCCTCCATCAGACTGGGAAGGTAATAGGATCAATGTCACTAGGGATCGGCAGCGTACCGTAATGTACGGATACGGCCCGTGCGTATACAGATACGCTCTGTACTCGTATGGAGGCAGAGGACTTATTTTACGGATCTGTATTGTACGGACAGCATTACGTATCAAGAAATCCGAATTTAGGCGTAAACGGTCGTATACGGCAAATACGGTATACGGTCACGAGAGGATGATCAGGAGAGATGTTTACTTCATTTTGCAGTTTACGCTTGTTCGTCCGAGTTGAGGAGCATAGAAATGATGGATATATCTTCCATAACTCTTGGAACCGACATCGAAACGTGCAATGGCGTATGAATCATCCCGTATACCGACATCACCCGGCCCGCCGGGCCCGGGCAACTTGAATGTACGAGACTTTCTGGCAGACATACCATTGAAATCGGTGAGGTTCCCATCCAGTCTCTCGGGCAAGCATACTAAGCGTCTCGGAGCGACACAAGACCATCCCCGATCAATGATTCTTGATGTACCTTTCCTCGTTTCTTAAGAATTCCTCTTGCTACCGTGCATACGACCGTATTCTGTATACGCCCGCTGCGTATCCGTACCCTGCTTGGATATGAAGAGTACGGTGACGTACAGTACGGCTCGTATGCCGTAGGAGGTCTTAACTTTACGCGCGTACCCGTATACGTACGCTGCCGATCCCTAAATGTCACATGCTTGACAGCCCTTGTCGAAGTCAAGATACCAACAACCTTCGATCAATTTCCTCATATATACCGTCGTCGAAACGTTGCTATCCGGTCCTGTTTCTTCCATATGGAGTTCGACCTTGATCTCGCAGATGAAGTTCTCTATCATCCCGTTGTTGTGGAATTGTTGATGTGAGTATGTCGAACAATGTCGGTCGTCTCGCTAAATCGCTTCCAGTACCATTCAAGGATATTACTCTCGAAAAATAAGGAACAGTCAGGCCGTTGGTCATGCCAACTCTAATATATTGACCGTAGTCATGCACGAACTCAACACTACAGTGAGTGGGCCGAAGATTACTTCGAAACGCTCAAGAACAAGTTTTTGAGTTCGTTCTATCGTGTTCCCTAACTTCCCTCTTGGGTCGCGATATTGACCAGCAGGTCCAACAGTGTCTATACGGAGTCGTGAATTGGATTCGTGCGGACCTCTTCTACCGAAAATCGTGCCAGACAGGAATGACGCAGGTCTTCATCGGGAGAATATTGTAGAGCCACTCATAGCTGAGTCGAACGGTAAGGTATAGCGCCGCATTATGCATACAGAAGGATAGCCTAAACATGATAGAGTTGGATCTTACTGAATATGGGACGACCATTCTCATACTCTCGTGACATACAGCGGACAACAATGAGTATAATGTAACAACAATAGAAGAACAGACCGAAGTAATGGCACAAATATAGATTCATATCAGAGACAGAAGTGAAGCAAACGCGCATTATCTACAACGGCAAGACGGTGAACTCATTCTTCTTCCTGCGGCTCTTCGTAAGGATAGTTACTAGATTATAGTACAACGTTAGAATGAATTGAAATCATAGGGGCGAATCTGATTTAACTTACTCGATCTTCATTGCAGCACAAATATAATGATCCCAATCGTCGTTTGACCATGTTTCCATTTCCTCTGGACTGATGTGACCTTTCCCAATACTGTCCAAGTAATCACGGACGATAGTATACGTTCGCGCCGCATCACCTCGCTGATTCAATCCCGTGGGACTCACTCGTAGGTCTAAGTTCGTTCGTGTTTCGTAATTCCATAGCCACGGGAATATGGACATTGGGTCTTCCAGAAATTGGTCGTACGAGAGAGGTAGTACGCCAAGAAGGCCCTCGTCGTGCCCCTCGAAGACATCGACTTCACCTCCACGATCCTTCATCATCCTGCAATAGAACATACTGTTACCGATGCGGAATACAACCTCGCGATGGTTGTCTGCGCAATATAAAACGGGTATGATTTCACCGAGGGCCTGAAGCCGAGAACGAATGAATGCCGATATCGTAATATTTGCGAAGTAGTCATCCAAGGGGCCCCAACGAGAAAGCGGCAAAATCCAATCCCAGATATACTCCGACTTGGTCCAGTCATTCGTCCAGTCGGAAAACGGAAGTACGCCGAGCCTTGTATCATCCCATCTTGAAACCACATGCGAGATCATGTCTTGAGGAAGCGCGTCGAAAACTTTGTGCTTCTTGCGTATTGAGTATAAAAAAGGGAGATCCAGAGGGATCGGCATCTGAAAGCATAGCTGAGGAGGAAAAGGCGGAGAAGCAAGTCCTCTCACCTACCTTGGAGATTATATCGGTATCATGACTATTGCCATAGTCTTCGGCCATGCCCAAATCAGTATGCACGCTCTTTCTTGTGATGACTTGCTGCGGTAGGACCGATGCGATCCTCACATCTCCGACGGATGTCCCAAGCAACAATAATCCGTTCTCATCGTCGAAATCGACAGCTGATAAGAGTCGCGCGAGTGGAAGCCCACTCCTGGATATTGGAATATAACTGCCATCCACCTGCAGTGGATCCTCTGCAGCAGTGGTAGGGCAGAGAGAGGCAAAAAGAAGGGTTGGGGCCCACCAAATGCGTTCCGAGAGGGACGTCACGCAGAAAAACGTTCTTCCGGATGATCCCACATGGAAGAGATGAAGAGATCTGATCGTTGGAAGGCTCGGTGGCTGCTTGATACAGAACTCATCAATGCGGCAGGAGCCAGAATTTAGAGATCCGGCCTCAAATATAACAGATGTTTGATGCAATTCTGCGATTTCATCCTGCATGACTATACGAATAGCCATTGCGCCTCCTTCCGGATCGGGTCCTGTCGAGATGTCATCCAAAAACTCGCCGTGGGCAATCGGTGTTTCTAGCTGTAGCGAGACCATATGATCTGGAAGATTTGATGCAGCATCTTCGGCCACGCTTTGCTCGCGGAAGACTTGAATTGAAGTGTGATGCAATGTAAATATAAGTCCACCTCTCATAGTCATTGCTTTGCAAGCTTCCTGCGGGAGAGAATCAAGGCTAGAAATGGACTAAAACAACCTTTGAAACCTACAATCGGGAAAGGACTAAATCTCGGCGGAGTCGTGTTGTTCGGAACGCGCAGGCAAAACAGATCTCCTGTCGTCCAGTTTGCGAGGTACGGATACGTGTCGTCCCCATCGCGAACGGCGAATCCAACGAGATCTCCCCTGAAGAACCGCACATGCGACACATTGGGTATCTGAGCAAGTTCTTGCAACACAATGCCGTTCTCAGAATATTGTATCCCAAGAACGAGTATGTAAGGGTGCCTATAGAGCGTATCGTAAGCCGTGAGTAATGATACGGTAAGTGAAACGTACGTTGATCCTACAGTGATAGCACACCTGACTGCTCCAGAAGAGTAATCGATTTTCCCGTCCATAACAGGAGCATCCAAATACACCTTTGCAGAGAAACATACTATTCCATCTGGAGTGATTTCCCACAGAGATAACTCACTCTCGTCGTCGTTCGCAGCTGCAACAAGGCACCAACGCCCAAGGACCAGCTTCACCCATGTAACGCGAAGACCCTTGCGGACGTGTATCTTTCGAACAGAGAGTTTACTGTCTGGTTTCTTGTAGCCAAGGTCGAGAAGAACAGCGTGCTTCACCCATGATTCTATATCACGCGCATCCGCAGTCTCGATGTCCTTGAGACTCCACGGTATACGTAGTGATCGAGCCGTCACTTCTTTGTTGAATATGTGCACCCAAAGTTGCTTATTTTCTGATATCTCAGTTGAAATAGAGGAACACGTCTGCATAATGATTGTTAGCATCTAGACAATGGTACACAATCTCGAGGTACCTGGCGCAAACGATTGATCTCCCTCAAACTGAGTTGAATCCAGATAATGAATTGGACGTCGCAAGGAAGCTCCAAAAGCCCCATCTAAAGGATTCAGAGGTCAGTGCAATGCGAACAAGCTGACGGCTGACGAGAATACACCACAGGTATTACCAGTGTGGCGAGTGTTGGAGAAGAAGTTTGTTAGTGCATCTTGCCGACCAGCCAAAGATTACACAAGAGTGCGCCGACACACCCGAGCCTCCGTGCGTAACAAGAAAAATCAACTACCAAATTTGAAATGTCGATCGCAGTGCCAAGGCGAACCTTTCTCACATTTGATCCCTAGCCTGGCAACACGATTCAGCCTTATGCTTAAGCGTGATGCGGAATCTGGCTTCATCTAAAGCATCAGCACTGGGGTACAGTAAAAGATGTGTACGACAACTTCTTATCGACAGCGGCCATTGACACAGACTTGCAAGACTTATGGGGAGGTTCTTCGACCGACAACTGCTGGTGCGCTGCACTACTTCTACCTACTATTTCTACGCGACTCTTAATTGGGTAAGTAAATACAATGGGCGACTCATTTAATTCAGAACAATAGTTCGGACCAACGGTGTTCTCGGAATTGGTGGTGAATGGCACCAAGTCAAACTCAGAGGACAAACTTCAAAATAGTTTGCGCTGTAGGCCCTGCCTGTCTGGCACGTACTGTTGTAATATGGGAGAATCGAGACCAGAGAGCCGCCGTACCAAACGCTTAAACTTGGAAAATTCGAAATTCAGGTGGCATTTGTCTTTTTGCTAGCGGCACCTCTGTCTTATTCTCACGCACAGTACGTACGAGAATGTAGCGCAAGGGTTATGCATATACGCAACCGTGACTTGCTCTACTCAAGAAGAATAAGGTCAAAAAAGTTGTTAGACAGCTCTAGCCTTGTCAATATGTGAACGGTAAGAACGATACGCTTTCACTTGAAAACAAATGTCTCCTCGCATATAAATTGTAACCTGAATTTCTTGCTATCTCTTCAACATAATCTTCCCCCCTTACATTCGATCTGGTCATTGAATCCAAGTATCGTGCCGTCTATATCCAACTCTCACTCCATATCTTGTTGTATTTATCCTGAAATATTCCTCAATGTCTAATAACTTATCGATTCTTTCCGAGGAGCACGGCGAGCCGGTATGCTGGAACTGGGATACCTCAAGGGCAAGTTCATATTCTCTTTCTTTGAAGCAATCTGACAAGAGTATCCCCCAGATAATCCAGTACATTCAAAATAATCAAGAACAAGCATATTATAGATACACTTCGGAGGACCCAGCCGATGCAACAAGAACTGATAGCTTCACTCGGCTCCTGAATGGAGTCCTTCTACGATGCCTGTACGTTATATTATAGTTCTAAATGCACTTCCTTCCTTCATACTCCATTAGTCAAAAGATGTCAGTTTATTCGTACAAGGGCAATGGACGCAGACAGGTCGAAACTTGCCTAGTATCATTTCACCTTCGGAAGCATGAGGTGCCAATTGCCGATGTCTATTCTGCCCTCGGTAAGTGTGCTGTACTTTTCGTGAAAATCCTAGACGTCCATATCATTTTTCTCAGGATGGTTTATATCCTATTCGGAAGATCCAGCTGGTATTGTATCCGATAATGCTCCGATATTTGTGTTGTACACTCAACTTTGCTATAACATAGCAGAGGAGATCAGAACTCGAACTGTTACTGTTGGGACAACCCGCGATCATACAAATTGCTTTCATCCGGCAAAAACACATGTGTTTTGGGTCGGAAGGTTCCCCATTATCACTGCCCATCTTTCAGATGATGAACGAAGGCCTAGCATAGGAGACATGAGCACTCAGATGTCACTCTCTGCATCGCCTCCACGGGCCAATGCGCAACATGCCCCACGGTCAAACCCAAAGAATATACTGAAGGCTGCCCGCGAGAGAATGATTAGTGGAATTACGGGTCCTCTAGTGGTAGATAAAATGAAGGAACTCAACACAGGATTCGTTGGCAATTGTGCAGAGACGCTGAACTATGCAAGGTAAGTATGCAAGATAGTTCGAATCACTGCGATTATAAAAGCTGACAAAATTCAATCTCACAATTCTGTCAGCTTTGCCAATCAGAGCACAGCTTCAGCTACAGTTGGATTCGGATTCTCCCTTACTACCTGTCACGTCAGGGGGAAATTTACATCATACCATGAAATAATCAAGAGGGCATACTCTCCACCTTGCGAGTCTTGCCGCGAATTGTTTACACATGGCCGTGTTACTCAACAAGATTTTGCATCCGGGAGAATTCTTGGTAATCTTCCAGATGACACAATTCTTCAGCAGAATTGGGTTGAGAAGGTATCGCTCATTTTGCTACTCTGTTCAAACTTGAGACTGATCAAGACCTCGTCATAGAATAGCACCCCGATATGTAAACATTGTCACAGTCCCATTACAGATCGAATGAATACGACGGAGGTAAGCCTCTATTGCCTTTACTTAAATGGCTATTTTATCCAACATGTTATGCAGTATTGTTCATCTAATTGTCGCAATGATTACATCGCTTTCCGCGGACGAACCCAGAACAGATATCCGCCGACACCACACATTACCAGCTGGACTGCGCAGAACTTCCCCGGCCCTTCTACATCCATCCAGGGTTACATACCGGCGACAGCCGGTTATCCTCCTTCAGCTCCTCAAGATTATACGCCTGTGACATCTCAATGGAGTTTTCATGGTCCGCCAGACGTTCATCCAATACCGAGCTGGAAGAATGCTCATCCAGATAGGGTTCCGGGACATCGCGATTTTCACCCACCGTACTAAATAGCAACAACAGTCGGGAACACCTCACTATGGGCCTTGTATTTCATGTAATGTTATGACTTATATAATGCTATTCAACGGCTACAGGATACTAGTAACGATGTTGAGGGATCTAAGGGTGCCTTGAGCGACAACCATTGTATTCACGCACTGTTAACCTAGCAGAAAAAGTCAGAATGACCAATGCGTCTTAGTACAGGCAACCAAAGAGATGGACGGACTCTTGTGCAATGTTAGTGTAAAAGACTCTCTTTGCATAAGATAGGCATGAATTTGCCGAGCCTAGAGTCAGTTCAGTGCACCAGTCGCAAACCTTTCGAATTTCGTCCAATCATCCATTCAAATCGCAAATGAAAAGTGCCAACCTTCGGCTATCTCCACTCGAAACGCGCCTGTGAGATCGATGCTTGAGGAAGTAGGTTTTACAAGTCGCGGTCCCTGAGAGTATGATCATGCAGTGGAAGGTCCAGTTCAGCTATTCCTGAGCTCGACTGCCGGGCCGATCATGAAGCGATCCATAATGTAAGGGTGGATCCTGCGTTGTTAAGGTGAATAAATGTCGTGTCCGTTGCTTAGAATCTACTCACTTCGTATTGAAAGCACCGCCTACAAAACTATCCCAGTCATTGTTCGACCATGCTTCCATTTCAGTTGCGCTGATATGATGCTTCCCAATACTATTCAAGTATCTACGAACTGTACGATATGATCTAGCTGCGGTGTCTCGCTGCGTGAGACTCGTCGGACGTGTTCGTGAGTCTAAATTTGTTCGCGTTTCGATGTCCCAAAGTGACGGAACTATGGACATCGGGTTATCCAGAAATTGGTCGTACGAGAGCGGAAGTACGCCAAGAAGACCTTCTTCGTGCTCCTCGAAGGCTTCAACATCGGGCTCATCGTCCCTCATCATCATACAATAGAACATACTATTGCCAATTCGAAATACCACTTCGCAATGGCTGGCTACGCGATATAAAACGGGTATGATTTCTCCAAGGGCTTGAATTCGGCTACGAATAGTTGTTGAGACCGTTGGATCTGTGAAGCCGTCATCCAAGGGACCCCAACGTGAAGTGGGCAAGATCCAGTCCCAAAGATACTGCGACTTGGACCAGTCATTTGTCCAATCATGGACCGAGATGACACCGAGCCTTGGATCATCCCATTCTGAGACAACACGCATGATGAAATCTTGAAAAGGAGATCGTAAATTTTGTATTTCTTGCGAAGCGAGTAAAACAATGGAAGATACAGGGAGATCGGCACCTGAAAGTATTGCTGAGGATGAAAAGGAGGAGAGAAGACTGTTATACACACTTCCGAAGTCCTATCAGGTCCTTTACCATGGTTTCCGATTCTGTTCAGATCACCCCGCACGCTCTTCCTAGTGATGACGGGTTGTGGTAGCACCGAAGCGAGTCTCGCATCACCAATAGTCGTCCCAAGCAACAATAATCCGTTCTCATCATCGAAATCGACTGCCGATAAGAGCCGCACGAGGGGAAGCCCACTCCTGGACATCGGAACATAATTTCCGACCAGCAGGGGATCCTCTGCAGTAGAGATAGGGCAAAGAGAGGCAAAAAGAAGGGCTTTGGGCCACCAAGCGCGAATCGAGCGGGACGGCACACAGAAAACCATTCTTCCGGATGACCCCACTTGAAAGGGATGAAGTGTTCGAAAATTCGGCGGTTGTCTCATACAGGACTCTTGAACACGGCAGGATCCGGGGTCTAGGGATCCGGCGGATTCGAATGTTACAGATGCTTGACTCAGTCGTGAAAATTTATCCTGTAAAATCACTCGAATAACCATCGCGCCTCCTTCCGGATAGGTTTCTGTCGGAATGCCGTCCAAAAACTCGCCATGGATAATCGGAGTTTCCAAGGGCAGCGAAACCACATGATTCGCGCAAGTATCGCCAATCGCGCCTTCATCCAGAAAAACTTGGATTGTTGTATGATGCAATGTAAATATGAGTCCATCTCTCATTGTTCATGCTTTGCAGGCTTCCTAATGCAGAATATTAGGGTTGAGAAGAACTCGTAACACCTTCGTTGACTTACGATGGGGTAGGGACTGAACTTCGGCTGAGTCGCATCGTTCGGAACGCGTAGACAAAGTAAATATCCTGTGACCCAGTTTGCGAGGTATGGATAGGTGTCGTCTCCGTTGCGAACGACGAATCCTACGACATCTCCCCTGAAGAACTGCATGTGCGATGCATTGGGTATCTGAGCAAGTTCCGAGAACGTAAGGACGTCTATAAAGCATCTCATCAGCTATCAAGTGATGATATGGAAATGGAAACGTACGTTGATCCTACATTAACAGCACATCTGACCGCTCCAGTAGAGCAATCGACTTTCCCGTCCATAACAGGAGCATCCACATATACCTTCGCCGCGAAACGAACCATTCCGTCTGGGGCGACTTCCCACAACGACAGCTCGCTCTCGTCGTCGTTCGCCGCTGCAACAAGGCACCAACGCCCGAGTACAAGCTTCATCCATGCAAGATGTCTAGGTATGTCGACACTGCGAACGTTCAAACTCGTGATTGGTGTAGTGAAAGCGCGATCCAGTACAGTAGGATAGCCTGTTTCACTCAGGACTCGATATCCTCCGCCTTCACAATTTCCACGTCGCGCACATTAGCCGGTGAGCATAGCGAGAGAGCCTTGACAAATGTGTTGAATATGTGTACCCAAAGGTGCTTGCTTTCAGAAATCGCACATGCTAATGTGGAACAGGTCTATTTAATGAGTCAAACTGTGTTGGACGAACACTATATCTTGGCTTACCTGACGTATGCGGTTTATGTCGTATAAGTCGAGCTTTTCCCAGATTATGTCCTGTACTTCTGGCGGAAGAGACAGCAGATTCATCCTGGTTGGACGCTAAACAGAGTGGCCAAAAAGGGAGAGAAATCTGATGACGTAACAATTTTCAGATGACTAAAATTCCAATTCGAGTTGCTACACTCTACTTCGATTTTCGATTCCCAACACGTTATGAGCTGGCACCAAGAAGGACCCGCTGCTCTGTAAGAACACGCAGGCGAATCAGGTAGGCCATATTCTCAACATCTGTGAGATACGAGCTCAAAGTCGATATCGAGTAGCATCCAAACACAATTGACGCACGATGGCAAGCACGTCAAAGGTAGCAAGGAGTTGGAAATCGCACATCTTTTCTCAACTGAAGACTTGAGGAATGATCTCCGTAATCGCTGCGCACCGGTGCTTGACTTTCAGTGAGGAGACCAGTCGCTCGGGATCCATGGACATGTTTGCCCTCGCAATATGTTCACGACCGTCCGACGATGAAGCGTTGGATGTCATGGGACAGCTCTTTGAGGTATGTTCGTCCTAAACAATCTTCTCATCCGCTTATCAACAGCAGTTGCGTCAGAATCCGAGAGATCGCCCGTCAGCGAAAGAAGCGCTTCTCATGTTCAAGGAGAGACACCACCTACAGTGGGAACTAGTGCATTATAACGAGGCGATGTTTGAAAGATTCTCTGGGCTGCCGAATCGTTGTCTCATGGAGAACTGGTTACGACTCCATAAGTGGTATGCAGCGGTGAATACCTGTCTAGATGACATACCTTATAGTTCTGTAATGGGGAACTTATACAGATTGTCTCTTGTCTAATACCTTTATTCCTATATCGATTATCCAAGACGTCCAATGCGATAGAACTGACTGTATGATACCACAATTATATCGGTTTCGGGCCTTACAAACCACCTTCCCTTGATGTTTTCATCCTCGATAAGGTTTTCTTCAGACACTGATTCAGTGTCGTTGTGTTAACTAAATTACTTACTCTACTAGTAGCTTTGCGGCCATAGTTCACATCTCCAACTATATGAGAACTTGAGCTTTATCAATCCGCTTGGCGAGCTAACAACAAAGCAAGAATATTCCTCATCGTGGACTCGGAGAATGCATATGCTGGGTCAATTTTCAAACGCACCGACACACACCGAAACTCAATAATGCACAGCACATCCTGTAGGTTTCCATCCATGGAGAGGATCATCAGGAGGACTAACTTGCCAGTTCGCCACTCCATACTCTTAAGCACGTTGAGATTTTATCTCAAGAGCCTTACATAAGTCAGACAAATTAATGTAGGCGCTTGACCAATCCCAGGATGAAGGTATCCAAGAGATTATGCTGACACTACGCTCGACATAGCATTAATGGGGTTATGGCTCTGCAAGATCACTGGCTTATCAACACGGTTATGCATGTGACGATGACCCGACTCTGTAATGCCATAATCGATGCGACTTGGGTAGGGGGATGAGCGACTCAGAATCTACTAGAATACAGGCACTTGTCCACATCGCGGCGCGCAGCTCTCAAATTGTCCCTGTACCACCTCTCGGTTGGATCAGGAACTCATACTTTATCTCTTACACCGAGCAAACTACAATGGTGAGTACCCTTCGCATTCGGTGTCTCGAGACTCTCGCTTATGTAGGGTCCTATCTTTTTCTCTTCAGAAGCTAAGGGTAGTCAAGTTCGTTTTACAATCTCAGAAGTACAATAATCTGCAGTCTAACGACTTGCAGTTGTCCGATTCTTTCATATTTAATAGCCGAATTTGCTATAAGCCAGCATGACTTTCCAATCGTATTATCGTCCCTTGTCTTGCCACGACAACCCAGGTCCCATCAACAAGCAATTAATCAGTCAAATGGAAAATGGCGGCCAATGGTGAATGAATTAGAAGTGCTTTATCGGTGGCATAGTTCGCCGCCGAAGAGCCCAGATCCCCGTGTAAACGTAGATTGCACAAAGGGAAAGCAATGAGGTGAGTCCCCTTGTATTGTACTGGACAATCGGTACATAACTAGTGTGTGAAAATCAACCACGCAGCTTTAGGAAAAGCTTCCGTCACGGAATCAATTCTGCACAGACCCCGGACACTCTGCCTGTTGATACTTGTGGGTCCTTGACTGACCGTCACATTCCCCACCGATCCACAACAAAGTCTGCGGTATCATTGATTCATCCGCAATCAACATGTCCCAAGCACTTGAGACCTCAATTCTTTCTAGTACGTGACTTAGCATGTTAATCAGTTGAGCCATCTTCTCATATTGCGGTAGATTTGACGTCTAGCGGGTTACCAAAACTCGAACATGCAGAGTTTAGACGGATTGTTTATATCTTCCCGAATAGAGGGAGAGCCCTTTTGACGAGTGGAGAAGCGACCGTCGGTATCTCTGGAGATAGAGAGAGAAAGGTGAGGATAAGATAATGGCTTCTGGGCTTCGTGACTCATCTGGCGCGTTGAGGTTGTGGTTCTAAAGACGATCAGCAAGAACTATTTGGCAAATATCGACGAGAAACGGAAAGAAAAGCTGATTCAGGTATGAAGCTATCCCTTTCTTGAGAATGTACTTCAGCTAACTCACGCGATAGTACTTTGAGCGCGAAGCAGGGATATGGAGATATATCGAGTCACATCCTAACATCCTTAAGCTTTACGGATACATGGAAGTACCAGGGCAGATGCTGCCGTCTCTTGTAAGCCCGTTCTATCCAGCAGGAGATGTGCGCGGGTATGTGGAGTATCCCGATAATAAGCACATATCCGCACAGCAGAGGATTAGACTTGTGAGTATATGCTGCAAAATCCTTCGTTCGTCTTTAGATTCTCAATTGAGACTCTACACGATGCTTTCAGACCCGAGATATTGCGTGCGGGCTTGAATTCTGTGAGTATGCTTGAAACGTCAGCTTTTGTTACCTATTCGTCTGATTAGTTTTCTTCATGGTAGTGCATAGCCTATCACCGGTGATTGTGCACAGGGACGTCAGAGGAGTGAGTTATTTTCTTGTATTAGGCCCGGGAGAATACAACGTTCTAACACATTGCTAAGACGAATGTCCTCGTGAACGATGTTGGTGACATAACCGCTGTACTTATCGATTTCGGATCTGCAAAGCTGTCTGATCCAAGGCTCTTCCCTGTCTTCAACTCGACACAAATCAGCAACGATGCCTGGTCTCCGCCGGAATATATCCTAAAGCCTGACGAATATCCAAGCCCCACCACTTACGGCGATATCTGGTCATTAGCTTGTACGTGCTATGAGGTAAATCGTCACTCAGTCTAAACAGCAAACGAAGTGTCTCATACTAGATCTTTAACCGCGCAGATCTTTACGGCCAGAGACCCTTATCCTAGGAAAGTCGATATAGTGGACGCACACAGCCATGGGCAGATACCCATAAGGCCTCCGAAGGAGCTCGTTGATATTAGTGACGCTTTGTGGGCATTCTTGGAGCGATGTTGGAGTCCGGTTCCTGATATGAGGCCATCGGCGAGGAATTCTGTACTCGAACTTGACATGTTATCGTCCATTTCATAGTATCGCAAATTATATACATAGGAGATCAATACTGGATTATAAGAGTAATACTGATACATGCGTTGCATTAATCCAGTCCTGCAATAGGCGGCTCAAGATGATGTTATGAATGAGACACAGTTGTAAAAGTGAGATTGTGAAGGCAATGAGTAATAGGGTTAGATAGTCTAGTAGCTACATCTTATACCTGTGCATCTGGAGCATCAACCCATCAGCTGAGGGTCGATGTTTCGGCTTTGGGTCCCATGTCTGCTTTAAAAAAAACCAGTGATCCTTTAGGATGTCCATCTCAAGCGCTGGGAGAGCGTTGCCACTCTTCTTCTCCTTTCGCACTTGCTGAATCGAGTCATAATAGTAGAAGGGCGCCAAATTGTACATGACCTTCACTCCATTTCAGTTGAAAGCCAGGAGACCATCAGACAAAAAATCATACCTCTATAAAGACGCAGCCGAATGCATATATGTCTCCTTGTATCGTCACCATCCCCTCCTTTCCCGAGCCTTTGACTAATAGTTCCGGTGCTAGGTACAGATCGTTTGTCTGCTGAAGGGATGTCATGTCGTATCCAACATTGTCTTCAAGTGCATATGAGACACCAAAGTCACTGAGAACGGCATTATAGCGAGTGCCGAGTTGTCCGGAGACAAGCAGAACATTATGCTGAAGAGAACTGGTGACTTCATGTGCGGATGTGAGAGTGTAATGTGAAAAACGCACCGGTCGAAGATCACCATGGGCCAGCTTATCCTCGTGCTTATGCACTGTGTGTGTGTGAAGGGGGGGCTGTGAGAAATTAAGCGTCTCAGATTTGTATAAAGACTAACTGAAAGAAATCCCGCTGGCAATTTCGTAAAGCTAGGTTAAAGTCAGTCATCAGTATAACGAAGGAAATTTAAGTAACTAACATAGCATAACTTCTCGACGTCATTTACAACAGTTCTGCGTTCGGCCAGATAAGTCGCAAGAGTGTATTTGCAATATGGAGATAAGAGACCCGGAACCTGCCAGGTGGGATCAACACAAAACCCAAGTAATGTGATGAACTTTTCATCCCGTAACTTGCTCCAAAGAGACGCCTCGCGTAGGAGACGCTTTAATAATTAGCATCAGCAACCTAAACAAGAGCCACTCATTGATCACGAACATTCTTTACCCTATCTGGATTATTCGGTCTGAATTTGAGAAATTTGACTGCGAGCTGCGGGCCGCATTGTGTAAACTTGTAAACCTATGAAGCTTACTTAATTTACAAGTCAATCTCACCTCTTGATGTCCATGTTCCTCACGGCACTTCAAGACCGCTGCGAACGAGCCATCTCCAATGGGTTCCTCCTTGGTAATGATAATTTGTTTCTCATGGAGACCGATTTTTTTCAAATCTGGATTTAATGTCATGAAAGGCGATATTGACACCCGCTACTCCACGTACCCTCAGCTATTTCTTCTCGAAGCGATGTGTACATCTGCTTCTGCCTGACGTCCAGCGATTTTGCTATTTCCTCAGAAGCGGAACATTGACCTGAAGATATGATACTTCTATCGTAATCCTCGTAATGCTTCATTTCATTACCAGCACCCAGCTGCTCTACGAGATCCTATGCAGGAGGATTAGGGCAGCAGATTCCTCTAGATCAAGTTACACATACATTTTTCTGGGCACATAAATTCGACGTATAAGCTTCCAGAAAGGAGATGACTTCAAGACCCATCATCTTCCAGTCCTCAATGCGAAGATCGAGAGCCATCGCACATGCATAGACGACCCTTAATAATATTGAAACATTTTTTAGTTTATGTCAAAGGGCAACTTGAGAGCACGTACGGCACTACCATCTCATAAAGAGGTAGAATGTCATCAGCGTTGTCCTGTCGTATGAATAGCAGTCGGATGAGACTCTGGCCGAGCTCCATCAATTTCGGGATAGTACTGTCAAGTCTATGCTGAGATTCTCTGTCATCCAGCTCGACCATGGACTGTTGTGTCATGAGTTCTTAAAATTTTCTTATCGATTAAGCTATAACGCACCAACGAACACCAATCATCTCCTTTCCTATTGACCTTGTCAAGAACGCCAACGAGTCTGAGAGCAAGATTCTTGGCATCCTTCCAAACACTCGTCTCTATCGCTAGTATGAGTGAGTTCTCGACTCCAGTAAAGGGTATATTACCATCAGAGACTACAAATGATGTGTCACCAGTCCACCAGTGTATGAGACCACCACGTGTAATACCGATGACGGATAGTAGGCCCTTGTTACCATCTTCGGCATCAAGTTCTGAGTTTCAGACTATTAGCAGCAGAGTAATTAGATTTCTCTCTTTACCTACGCTTGAAGTCCATGTGCCATGTTCGCCTCAAATCACATATCAAATCTGACCTAGTTGACCCACGAAGATGCCTTGACAAATCTGATTCTGGGCAAAAAGCAACTCGAGTTATTGATCCATACTCAGATCGTCTGTGAGTCTTGTTCTGCGATGCATAAGTACCATTTGTCTATTATATCCAACTCTCGGACGCACCAAATAGTTTGTCTTAGTGTGTCCAATGCTCTTCAGCATCCTCACCACAGCCTCACGAGAGTCCCTTTTGAATAGTTTAATATAAGTGTCACGGATGCTACTTCTTCCAAGACGAGTATTGAGATCCAGCGTCGCAAGCTGCTTTTCAAGCCTATAGTATCACGGTTAATTGACTTTGACGATGCCATGGAGAGTTCTTACTTTTTCCTGTCCTCCGGTGATTCGACACAGTTCTCACTTACGTAAACGCCGATTGCACCCTTGCGCACCTCGAGGAGCTCATTGTATGAGCAGACCAGGAGCTTCAGCTGAGCTTATATTAGAGTATGGGTGAGTTGATTCAACGATGCACTCACAGTGTTCTCCCCGGGCATAGTGACTGAGATCTCCGAATAAATCTTCGGAGAAAAGTGAACGGCGGGAAAAACCTGAAGAGAGAAGGAAGTCTAGTTTCTGATTCTGTATATGATAGGAACGGGATACTCCTGAGCAGAGTTTGAGAAAGAGATTGTTCAACAACATCTTTTATATGCAAGGAATTAGTACAACAAGGACGACAAAAGGCGATGCCTTACAACAAGCTGTTCGGAGACCCCAGGAACCCCTTGGGCCTTGTGTATGTATTGTGACACGTGCTCCACATCCTCCTCTGACTCCTACCATGCTCGTACCAGATGATGAGCGCAAAGATGCAAGCCCGCTACTCAGTCGGGAGATCATCTGGAGAGAACGATACACCATGCTAGAGTCCCATGGCTATCGGCTGCGTCAGCGGTACAAACCTGACTGGAGACCATCCTGGCTAGATACCAAGAGGGCAGTATTCCGACATGAAGATTATGATACGCATAATGTACGTGGTGCTGTATATCTTCTTTCGATGCACTGCTAATGATGTCACAACAGAATGCCGTTACCATGGACGCCGTGAGAATATCAGATGATCGAAAAGTTTTTCTCAAACGGATTCGGACATCCAGCTCAGAGCTCTCAATCCACCGTTTCTTGTCGGATCCTGAGAAACTGAAGGATTCAAATAATCATACAGCTGCGCTGTTAGACGACTTTGTCGACGATAATGACTCTCGGTATACGTTCATGGTTCTTCCGTTGCTACGTCCATACGACCATCCCGAGTTTTACTCCGTAGATGAGGTGGTGGACTTCGTCAAGCAGCTCCTCGAGGTATGTCACGATACATGGCGCATCACTCGTCGTCTGACGGTGCATAGGGTATCGTATACATGCACAAGCTCAACGTGGCGCATAGGTGATCACTACTTCTAGAGTGTGTCGCGTTTTGCTCATTCTGTCTTCCGCAGAGACTGTTCTATCTTGAACATCATGATGGACGCGGAGCCCTTATATCCTAAGGGTTTTCATCCCCCGAATCTGATATCGGATGCTTCCGGGATTCACCGTGCACATCCGAGGTGCCGCCGTGACGTGGGCGGGGTACGATATTATTTTATCGACTTCGGAATCTCCTCAAAGTTTGGACCAGATGAATCGACGCAAGTAGTCGGTGTTGATGGCCAAGATATTGAACTCCCAGAGTTATCGGAAACTGAACCCTACAGTCCATTCCGCGCCGATGTCTTTATTATTGGGAACTTAATTCGAAAGGAGTTTCTAAAGGTCGGTGGTCACTTCTGTGTGAATATCGCATTGTCAATGGATTTCTAGAGGTACACAAATCTTGGATTTCTAGAGCCTCTCGTAGAGGAAATGACGGAACGGAACTGGGTCACAAGATGCACTTCCGGATATGCCTTCGAGCTGTTTGGAGCTATTGTTCGCGAGCAGCCATGGTATACTCTGAGATGGAGGCTGAAAAGAAGGAATTCGGGAATGGTCACCAACTTCTTCCAAGATGTCGGAACTATTTCACGGGAGTCGGCATTCTTCGCCAAAACTGTCATAGGTGAGAACTCAGTTACGACTTTCACAACAATCGATCTTAATACAAGGGCACGCAGCATCGAAATCCAGCAAGATGATGCGCTTGAGACTCAACAAAAGCAAGTGATTTGTATGCCGTTATGGTGACGGGGGGAACCGAATAATTGGCATAGTCGTTTGACGGAGTCAATTTTGGGAAGTTTGCTTCTTACGTCTTGTATTGTATTCTCAGGATGAAAATGATAGCTATTGATGGATACATAATCATAACTACCAATTCAGTCGCCGAATAAGAGTGCTATCATTTCTCTCTCTATAGCATTATGGTATCTCCGATGAACGTACTCGACATACCCACTTACATCGAGAACTTTGTCAAGACATGCCGAGCGGTGAAAGACTACCACGAGCTCGATGCGACCCACAAAGAACTCATGGAACGCGCCATCCAGAACTCTAATAGATTCGAGCATCTGGTGAGTTTCATCGGAGACTCAAGCTGCTATTCCGCGACGACATGGGAATACATCGAGCAGCTCACAACACACGCAAAGCTTTCGATGGATCGTACCTTAAAAGTCACCAAGGAGTGGAGGAAACGATTGGGAATCGAGAACAAACGAGCGTCCGGACTGTCGGGACTGAAAAGGCTTGCTCACTCCTTCGCCAGTTGCGTTGGGGAAAAATTCGCGGATGTCTTGGACATGGAGGAAACGAAAGAAGACGAAAAGCCATCGTTTCTGCGGAAGCAGTTCGCAAAAGCTCAATATATGATTGTAGGGAAAGTCGAGATCATCTCATCAATGGACGCCCTGGAACATTGGCTGAACGATCTTAACCTGGCCATCCTCACTTCTGACCGCCTTTCCATCAAGACCAAAGGCACTCACGGAACGCCGGATAACATCGAATTCGTCGTCCGTGCGAAGGAAAGGATCTCTGGTGGCATAGCAGTGGACTTTGTCGACAGTGAAATCCTAGAACCATCAACGTTGGCTGACATCGATCCCGAAGCGAAAACCGGCATATATCGAGTGCATTCGGGTCCATATTCTGGGTGCATAGTTGACCCCCGAGACGTCCTTAGCTATGCGATGCGCAGGAAAGGGGAGCTTGCTTGGGATGAGACGAAGAATATCGCGAGGTTGTTCGCTGAAGACACGAATGCATCGGAGTCACAACTCTCCTCGTCCGTGGGAATACTCCCGTGCTGCGGATATACAGAACTTGAAAACAATCTCCATGGCATCATATTCCGTTTTCCACCTGGTTTCGCTCATCCACGCACCTTGCGAAGCCTTTTGTTGGAGGGAGACGTTAAACACTCTTTACATGACCGAGTACAGTTTGCCACTCGACTCGCGACTTCGGTACTTGTCGTTCATTCGCTTGGCCTCGTGCACAAGAACATCAAACCGGACGCAATTCTCGTTGCAGAAAGTATGGTTGGGAGTCCCAAAAAGCTTTATCCGTACAGGCTCGGCACATCGTTCCTCTTGTCGTTCGACTCCTCGAGATCCTCTCGAGGTCCAACGATGAAGGGTCTTTATCCTTACCCTGGAGGTGCAAACTGGGAGACGCTATACACCCACCCACGACATTTCGGTTGGCGGCAATACAAGTATGAAATGCGCGACGATGTCTTCAGCCTCGGCGTATCTCTGCTCGAAGTCGCGCTATGGAGGTCACTCTTCCGGTGGAATCCGACCTCTGGAAAGTACGAGGATTACACAGATGTCATTGATCTGTCTCCAGACAGGATGAGACGCGAAGCTAAGCTACAGGGGAAGCCGACGAATGTGGACATGTCCTGGCTTCAGCAATACCTCTTGATTGAAGCTGCGGAACAGTTGGTGCCACCGATCATGGGTGGCCTTTTCAAAGATGTCATAGTAGGATGCCTGACTTTCGGCGATCCTGGGAGGATCTCGAAAAGTGATGTGTTTATTACGAGGTTTGAAGATAATAACAACCTTCCTCCAGACGATCAAAGCGTCTGCTTCGTCCGCGAAGTCCTTACAAAATTAAATAGCATTAAACTGTCTTAAGAATATTTGTACGTAGCTCATATTGTATAATTTCTGAGATTGCGGAAAGGTTTGTGACCATTACTGCAATTGCTACTAGACATAAATAACCCCGGCGAGAAACGGGTTAGAAATCAGTCTCGTGATTGAAGTTCCAGATATCTGTGGGCTACACATGAGAAGTACCCTCTTGAACTCTCCAATCTGGCTCTATGAATTCTACGTGTCTAGATGATACAGAACCAATATAAGAGCAAAATCAAGACTCCAGATGCAGAGACACTCACTCCATTTCAAGTGCAGAGAATGCGCGCTCATCCCATTCGTCTTTCGACCAGTAATTCATCATTGCGACGTCATGTTGTTTATGATGAGTTCGTTCCATATCGGCGAGGATGAAGTAGACCATGTCCGCCATACTCATTCTCTTGCGTAGACTTACTGCGGAGTATTGCAAATCTAAGCTTTCCATAATGGCTCGGGCATTTATCGCACCAGAGACTAATCATTCAAAAAGAGGGTTACTGGCTCAGTGGCTACAATACAAAGCAAAGATACTACCCGTCAGCCATTCTCGTCACGAAAGGCACTTTGCGCAACCCCTCGGGCCATAAATCATTTGCAAATCTTTGTCAATAAGAGTCTCGAATCCTTCTATCTCGAAGGTGGAGGTGTTTCCTCATAATCAGAATGCCTGGCAGTGTCATCCGTGTTAACCACTGTTATGGGTTATGGACACGGTTCACCTTTCTCCTAAACAAGGGAATACATGATCATCCCATTCTCTGTCGGACCATCGTTTCATTGCGGAGTCGACTGCCACTCCCTTTGATGTTCCATCCCAGCGATTCCAATCCAAGCATACGCTGCTCGCTACGTTCCATCTGCGTTTCCAGCTCTGTATATCCATGTTGCAAAGAGAATTGTCGTTCGTTCATTCGCGAATTCGTTGTATGTAATGGGCACGACACCAAGAATGCCTTCCGGATGTCATTCAAAAGCATCTACGTCACGCTCTCTCCCCCTCCGCTTCCTGCAATAGTACATGCGCTGTCCAATGCGCAGAACTACCTCGCAATATTTCTCCGCGTTGCGGGAATAATTTCGCCAAGAACATGGAGTCTACTGCGTACGAGGGTCCCCATGGTTTTTAAGTCTTCGTCTAGTGATCCCCAACGGGAGAGCGGTAGCGGCCAGTTCCAGATACACCCCAAATTCCTCCAATCATTTAACCAACCAGATAGCGCGATAAATTCAATCTTGGGATCGTCCCACTCAGACGTGACGCGGATGATTAGGTCCCGATGAAGAGGGCCATATAGTCGGTAACTTCCACGAATGCTGTAAACGAACGGAAGATGCAAGCCGATAAGCATATAATAGTTGTTCAATAGCTGTGAAACGGCCAGAGTGATGCAATCACTCACTTTGGAACCCACTTTAGCTCGTGTCCTAGATGTACATCTGCGCTGAAATAACTCCGTACACGTGTTGGGTTTATGACAGGTTCGGCTGATAGAGTGCTCGTCGTCGAAGTCAATGCACGAGACAAGGTGTACATAAGAGTAGCATGCTGCCGGTCCGGGTCGAGATCTGAAAACAGCCACCTTCAGGCGGGAGGATGTCAGCCATACCGGAACACATTGAAACAGGCAGAGAAGTGAATAAAAGCGACGGAGGCCACCAGAATTGGGGTATCAATGACGAAAGGCACAAAAGCGTTCTCCCGGACGACCCTGGGCAATAAAGATGAAGTGATCTACTATGTGGAAGTTTTGGAGGCTCCTCAATATCGACTTCTTCTGAGACCGAGAGTGAGAGCTGTCCTGAGTCGAATGGTCTGACTACTAGTGGTACTTGCTGGATGCAAGAATCCGAACCTTGATACTGAACGCGTACTGCTGTTGAGCCTTCCTCTTCTTGAGAAATACGAGGCATATCGCGAAAAAAATGGCCGCATGCCGCTATGTATCGCAGTGCATATCCGGTGAGGTATTCGAGGTCGTCGTTGGAAGCCTGATTGCAAGTTAGTGCGCCGGAAACGTGAACCGCGGTTTGGTGCAAAGTGAATACGATCACATTATGGACTTGCAAGGTTCCTACGGGTTCCACGTAAGTATGCCAGACCGTGTATTCAAGGAAGCCTACAATGGGTAGAGGGCAACTAGCTTGGCGTCCGCGCGTCGTGGCACTCACAAGCGATGTAACTTTCCAGACTTCCGTTGTGCGAGGTATGGATACGTGACATCTCCATTTCTGACAGAGATTCCAACAAGGTCGCGTCGCCACGAAAGAGATTCACGTGTGCAGCACCGGGTAATCGCATTAGCTCTCGGAATATAACTTTGTCCGTTTCTTGGTAAACACCTAGAACAATAACGTATGGATCTGTGGATGTTAGATATCAGAGGGATGCCATGAAGAATGTCTGAGGACGTACGACGTTCCGATAGTGATGGTACATCTGACCTCTCCTGTGGAATAGTCCACTTGTCCCATCCATTATGGGTTCATCCAAGTATATTTCCGCCGCACACCTTGCCTCGCACCCTAAGAAGATCTCCCAAAGCGACATTTGGCTCTCATCATCGTCCGCAGCGGCAACCATGCACCACCCATCCATGATGAGCTTCAGCCACGTAACGCGAAGTCCGCGACAGATCAAAAGCTTACGAACAGATGATCTTCTATTCGGAGTCTTGTACTCGCGCTCGAGTAAGATGGTATGCCTGACACGCGACTCGATATCGTGTGCGTCGACGTCAGTTATGCTCTGGAGATTCGCTGGTACGTGTAAGGTTTGAGCCTTCACATCTCTCTGAAATTCACGGTTCAGATGCGTTTATCACTCGATATCAGAGACGACAGCTTGGAGCACGCCTGTCGATTGATGATTGAGCCATGTATATAAGAATCTCGGCAGTATTTTACCTGGCGGCTGGTGCAGACTCGGTAATTCAGCCGAATCAAGCATGCACCCAATCATAGACAGTACATCACAAGGAAGTGAGAGAAAGCTCAGAAAACTCATAGTTGTGTCAAGAATTCGCAAGTTCTATGCTAAGATTAGGGGACAGGTTGAGTCTCGATGAGATAGAGCTGGAAATTTATTCCACCGCCTTTTCGCAAGTTGCCGGGGATCAACACATTCCGACTACTCTCGTCTCGTCCGACCGGACCATAACATCACTCTCTATTACCATATTGAATAACCTTCAGATATTTAGGAAATACGAATTACTATCAAAAGTCAAGTTTCCGTGGCTTGACGTCTACTATCAATAAACCAAGATAGGAATTACGGAAAAAGAAATCGTAACATAATATTGACTCGTCTCAAAACTCCGTTTCCTGGAACTGGAATCTGAAGACAGACATAAACAAGACAACCATCGCGTGACAGCGTGTGGAAAGCTTTGAGAAATGACATCTCCAATACATGGTAGCTATCCAATATTTTCAGAAAGGATCATCCGTCAGACAGATATTTCCCAGTCATGAATTCGTGCTCTCCGACCTCTCGGAATTGCTTGTCGTGCTCGGTATATCTAAACACAGAATCATCATAAGAACGGAAAAAAGGTATCAGGTGCAGAATAACTTGCTCTTCTCCGAGTGCAGGAAATGCGTGCTCATCCCACTGGTCATTGGTCCAGTCTTTCATCATCTTGACATTATATGGCGTCTGGTAGACCCGTTCCATATGGGCGAGAATGGTGTAGACCATGTTCACCACGTACATTCTCTGGGATAGACCGCTCGGCATGTGTCGTGATTCCAGGTTTGTTTTTGTTGAACGATCTGAAAGGGGACCTAAAATGTCCGTGGGGGAGTCCAGAAGTTGATCAAAAGTAAGGGGCAGAACTCCAAGGATACCCTCGATGTGCAACTCGAATTCATCATCAGGTTCCCCAGCATTCTGTGTACGGCAATAGAACATACGCTGACCGATACGGAATACCACCTCGCTATGGTTCTGCAACCGAAATAGGAGCGGAATAATATCGCCTAGCGCCTGTAGACGATTCCGAACGTAAGTCTCCTTTGTCACGTTCATAAAGTCCGCGTCCAACGGACCCCATCTTGATAGCGGCGTAATCCAATCCCATATATGTTCGAAGTTGAACCAGTCATTCGACCAACCATGCAATGAGAGAATATCCATGCGTGGTTCCCGCCAGTTAGAGGTCGCACGAATGAAAACGTCATTAGGCACCTGCTCGAAAGGTCGATAGTTTTTCCGAATGTCATAGAAAGTGGGGAGAACCAAAGGGACTGGTAACTAAGTATAAATTCAGAGTCATACGTTGCGTGAACGAAGAATAAAAGAAACTACGTACGTCACAAACACTCCACGAACTAGTGCCAATACCAGTGTCATTGGTTAGCTTGTTCCGAAGACTTCGCGGAGTTACGATCGAATCTGAAAACACCGACCCAACACATACATCGCCTATGGTAGTACCAATAAGCAATAGGCCCGCTCCATCGTCGAAGTCGATGGCTGAAAAAATATGGGACAACGGTAGGCTATTTCTGGAAATCGAGATGTACCCTCTATCCACTTGCATTGGACCCAATGACTCGACGCCATTTGGGACCTGCAGAGATGCGAGCAGAAGAGATGGATTCCACCAACATCGCATCCCCATCGATGTAGCGCAGAAAAGTGTCCTCCCCGATGATCCCACATGTATGAGGTGAAGGAACCTGCAAAGCGGGACATTCGGGGGCTGCTTGATCCCAGACCCTTCCATGACATAGCCTTCCTTTCCTTGACTGAGTCGTATAGTGGCCTGTTTGATGCAGGAACCGAGTGTCTGGTATAGAACGCGTATCACTGAAGGATCCGCTTCCTCGCGGGTTCCGCATGATACGCCAAGGTCGTCCAGGAACTGTCCGTAGGCGACTGGTTTCGCGAAGTGTAGCGCTCCGAGGTATCTTGGATGATCACTAGTGGCTGCGTCACTCGACATACTAAAGATATGAACTACGCTGCGGTGTAAAGTGACTACAAATCCGTCTTTGATTGTTATGGCCTTGCAGGATTCCTAGAGAGGAAGGTAAGAAGAAGGTCCTGTAGCGACTAAGCACGAAGATCATACAATCGGAAGTGGGCAAATATTCGAGGAAGAAACATGCGGCGCGCGTAAACAACGCATTTCCCCCGTTTCCCAGTTCCAGATGTAAGGATATGTGTCATCACCGTTCCGAACCGCGAATCCAACTAAATTTCCCCGGAAATATTGTACATGTGCAGCACCAGGCATCTTTGCTAGTTCTCGAAAGCAGGCATTATATGGTGACTGATACATGCCGATGACGATGATATACGGGAGTCTAGGCGGCATGGCGTAAGTTGTTTGGTACTGGGGAGAGAGGGGGGCTTACGTTGTTCCTACAGTAATAGCGCACCTGACTTCTGTTGAGCAATCAATCCGTCCATCCATCACCGGGGCATCGAGGAATACCTTCGCCGAACATCGTATCTCGTCAGTGGAGAACATATCCCACAGTGACAATTCACTCCTATCTTCGTCTGCTGCGGCAACTAGACACCAACGAGCGAGAATAATCTTTAGCCACGTCACGCGAAGACCGTCCCGAATGTTGAGCTTGCGAGTGGATAGGGATATTTCCGGGGCCCTCAATCGTCGTTCAAGGAGGACAGCATGTTTCACCCATGATTCGATATCGCGAGCATCGACTACTTCTATGTCTCTGAGATTTGACGGAACGCGAAACGACTGCACCTTCACGTATTCAGCGAATATTCGAGCCCAAAGCTGTTTATCAGAAGAAATTGCAGCCGACATGGAGGAACATGTCTATTTGACGGTATGAGAGCTAAGACTCTAGGATCTGAGACTGAAGCTTACCTGCCGAAGGCTTGCCACATCCCGTAAATGGAGGGTAGACCATATCATGGATAGAACATCGAAAGGAAGTGTAAGCAGACCCATCCAGTGAACCAGCTTCAGGACAAGCGGAGAGCGAGGTGTGGTTTGTTAAAGTGTGATCCAGATGGTTAGGAAGAGTTGATGGGTGTTACTAACCTGGGGTGGAAAGTTTCTCTGGGACGGAGAGAGAGAGAAAGAGAGAGAGACCGCGACCAAACCACCGTTTCCGCAAAAAGCCGTGGCGGAAGCACATCAAAAGATGATGCCACACTTGGCGATGTACTCCATGTGCCTTATCACTAGTAACCTAAGCATCCCTATAGAGAACACATCAGCGCTAAAGAAAGTTAGGCATACACTTCAACGAATGCCTTCGCTCAGCAACCTGGGTCATCTAGAGACGTTGTAGTAGGTGCCTAAAAATACCCTAAATGGTCCATTCCAACTAATAACTCAAGAATTGACAAGTATCTTGTCGGTCAAGAATCCGCTATTCCTCAAAATCATCTGGGAGGCGCGGGTCATTTACAAGGATGATTAAGGATGTCGGACAAGTCATTCACATCGATAGGACCAACTTGTCGCAGATCCAAGAGAGCGGTACACGTTTACAGTAACTTAAGAGAACAAATCAGACGATCTGATAGGAGGCTGGCAATAAAGAGAGGTTCCGATACCAAAACTTCGAGTCGGGTCAAAATGAAGCTGTGCTTATCGCTCAGCGGGGCGTGATACACGTTTGGGTGCCCAGATCCTTGCGATAAATTATCCATTGAGGCGTCATATCGATCAAGAAGGGCACTGCTATCCTTGCGGCCTCACGTATCACAAGGAAACGGTAGGCGGTGAGAATTTTAGATGCGGCCTATTGAAATATGCTTATTTTGACAAAAGCAGGGCCTCCGGTCATCGCGCCAATATCTTGATAAATTGAAACATTAATCAGAGAACGATTCTTGGGCTACAGTCACGACAAGATGAATCGGGCGGAAACCAGGATATAAATTCCCTTAAATCTCTTTATTTCTGAGCAATGGTGTGGTCGTCAACAAGCTAGTTTTCCCCTGCTTATACCTGGCAATACTAGAAATCAAGGCGCTCCGGTGTAGATAAAGTACGCCCTGCAGCAGGAAGATTTTGCGACTTCTAGGTTCACCATGTCAGACATCCCATGCATCACTTCTCTGTATGAAGGACGTCCGATTTGCTGGAACTGGTCGCTACAAGATGTGAGAATTCCTTTCTTTGGTGCAAGCCCCTTGACATAATATTGGTTATTAGATTATTCGATATATTAACAACAGTAAAGTCCTGGCACTCCAGAACTATACTGCAGAGGACCCGGGTGACATGACCAGGCAACAAAGCTTTAAAGACCTCATTGACCGCCTCCTCCTTACATGCCTGTAGGTCATTGACGCTTCTATAATCAGACTGCTTCTTACTTCCCTTCAGACACTCAGGTAAGGTCTACGTGCCTAACAGCACTGACCCCGATGAGTTGTATGTTTGCTATGTCTCTTTCCACTATCGAAATGGCCGTGAAATCCCAATTGGAGATGTATATAGTGCCCTCGGTATGTTCTTGTATTCAAAGATAATTTTCGACTCTTTTCGATATAACAAAATTACGCATTAGGGTGGTTCATGTCATACTCAGGAGATACGAATAGGAGTATGGCGCAGGACTATAAGTTGTTCGTGTGCTATACTAGACTCTGTCATGTAATAGGGTTGGCATTGGGAAGAATGAACCCGGTAAAGAAGGGTCGAGGTGAAAAGGAGCTGTTCTTTTATCCGGCAAAAACACATATGCTCTGGATAGAGTCTTGCATACTTTTTACTGCTGATCCATCAGATCACACCAATGCACCAGCAATAGTAGAACACAGGTCACACAGGTCATTTTCTGCGTCTCTTCCTAACGACATTAGAATGTCGTCTGGAAAGCAGATGCTCAAAAATATCCGCTTAGCTATGATAGCACGCCTTGTTGATCCGGATACTCTGGGATGGATGATGGAAGTAAAAGAAAATCATGTAGGAATTTGTGCCGAGACATTAACATATGCAAGGTAATAGTACAATCTTCGACTCTTGCAACTCAACGACGTTACTGACATTTGCTTATATAGCTTCATCAGCGATAACCCAAGCACTATTGTAGTTGCTTACGGCGAGGCTCTGACTGTCGAAAAAGTCGGCCCTGAATTCAATGAGTACCAAAATATTATTGAAACAGCTCATTGCCACCCCTGCGAGGCGTGTCGCAACCTGTTTTCACACGGACGTGTCACTCAACAAGACATTGGATCGGGGAGAATACTTGGACCACTTCCTCCCGGTACGCAGATCACCTCCGATTGGAAAATAAGGGTATGTTTACTCTTGCATCAGTATTCATGACAATTTAATCAGTGTTTTTTTTATTAGAATAATGCACCACTCTGTATAAGCTGCAAGCGCCCTTACAATCCGGATGCTTCGTACAAGACTATGGTATGTGTTCCTTCTCAGATGTCCATCAATGAACCCGCTTAACGTCCCTGCAGTTTTGCAAGAAGAGATGTTATGAGCACTATGCTGGATATTGTGCTCAAAGCCAAGGCCGTTTCCCACCTAGCCTGAACATAACTCGTTATGCGCCTCCGCTGTTGCCTCCTTCAACATGGGGCCAGAACGTGATTCCTGCAACTGTCGGAGGACCAATTCCGAGACCCATAGGTTATCAGTCTCCAGCGGCAAACTGGACCCTGTACGGCCCACCCGACATCTTTTCTCCCAACATTCCACCTGGATCGGGTGGCCCGTCCAGTGGCCCGTCCACAGGTGTTTCTTATTACGCTCCATCATTTCCTTCGGGCTCCCATGACAACAATCCTTTCCGCCATTAACTTAGGTAAATGACCAGGAAACGTCTCCTGCAATAGACTGCCATGGCTGTTATACTCAGCGTTGCTACCTTTATAATGTTCACATGAATCTTACGGGTCGTGAAGTAGCCTTTGTATTAACATTTACTACAAGGGGAACGTCAACATTGTGAGAAGCTAAGAGAACTGTATTGCTTATCGTAGAAATCCCTGAGTCCAAGAGAGATCATGATAATGAACTAGACACCAACGACTGAGAATAATCTTTAGCCACGTCACGCGAAGACCGTCCCGAATGTTGAGCTTGCTAGTGGATAGGGATATTTCCGGGGCCCTCAATCGTCGTTCAAGGAGGACAGCATGTTTCACCCATGATTCGATATCGAGAGCATCGACTACTTCTTTGTCCCTGAAATTTGACGGAACGCGAAACGACTGCACCTTCACGTATTCAGCGAATAATCGAGCCCATAGCTGTTTATCAGCAGAAATTGCAGCCGACATGGAGGAACACGTTTAAGTGAATAAATGAATCAATCTGATAGGGGCTGGCAATTAGTAGAGGATCCGATACCGAAACTTTGAATCGAGTGGGAATGAAGCTCTGCTTATCTCTCAGTAGGGGCGTGATGCACGTTTGGGTGCTTTAAATGGAGACTATCCATTCTGACTCGTAAGGCAGTCACGTCAATCAAGATGACACTGCCATCCTTACGGCTCACAAGAATATGGCACGGTAGACCGCAGTTATTTTGGTGTGGTCTATTGAAAGACCAATTCTTGAATGTAACCATGACAAGATGGGCGAAACCCACAATAGGCTGGACTAGTAAAAAACATATATCCATAGTTCCGTCAGGAAAGAAATGACCTTTCAAGATTTGGTCACTCGTTCAAAGAGAGACAAAGGCAAACATCAATCTCATGGTTAACTCAGATATACGCGGGCTATGCATGAAGATTACCCTCCACAATCCTCCAATCTAGCTCCTTGAGCCTCTGTATCTAGATACAGAATCAACACAAGAACAGAATAAAGACTCCAGGTACTTGATAACTCACTTCGTTCCGAGTGCAGAGAATGCGTGCTCATCCCATTCGTCGTTCGACCAGTTATTCATCATTGCGACATCATAATGTTTGTGGTAAGTTCGTTCCATATGGTTGAGGACGACGTAGACCATGTTCGACATGTTCATTCTCCTGCGTAAACTTGCTGCAGAGTATTGCAAATCTAAGCTGAATGATCCGAAAGGGAGTTTAGGAGCTCAATGGGAGAATGAAGAAGTTGTTTATACGAACCAGGACGCCGAGGAGAAATTCATGCATCACGAAATCGTCCTCAGATTCATCAGGATACCGCGTGCGGCAATAGAACAAGGCTGATCGATACGAAACACTACCTCGTTGTGATTCTGGGATCGGAATACGACGGGTATAATGTCACCCAGAGCGTGCAATCGATTTCGTACCCGAGGCTCCACTGTCACGTCAATGAAATCCGCGTCCAGAGGGCCCCATCTTGATAGAGGCGTGATCCAATGCCAGATATTTCATGTCTGAGCCAATCATTCGACCAACCATACAATGAGAGTATTCCCAGTTTCGGCTCCAACCAATTCGAGGTCGCACGTAAGAAGGTGTCATCAGGTACAGGGCCGAAAGGTTTGTACTGTTTTCGGATGTTATAGAAAGGAGGAAGAACCAGTGGGATTGGCACCTAGGTATCAACTCAGTCCCAAGCGTTGCAGGAAAGAAGAACGAAGAAGCTACACACGTTCCAGTGACTCTTCAGATCAGCGCAGAGAAGGGTGTCATCGCTCAGCCGAGTACAAATGCTTTGCGGATTTATAACCGGTTCCGACATGACACACCCGACGCGTACATCCCCATTGGAAGTGCCGACGATCAATATGCCTGCCCCGTCATCGAAGTCGACGGCAGACAAAAGGTGAAGAAGAGGGAGATCAACTCTGGAAATCGAGACGTACTCTCCATCCACTTATAGTGGACCTGCTGACCCAGAGTCGCTACGGATTCGCAAAGAAGCGCAAAGGAGCGAAGGGTTCCACCACACACGCTGTCGCGTAGATGTGACGCAAAAAATGGTTTTCTCCAGTGTCCGATATGAAGGAGGCTAAGACATCTAAAGATGAGCATATTCGGCGGCTGCTTGATGCTAGACTCTTCCATGGCATAGGCCTCCCTTTTCCCTTCTCCCCCCCTTCTCCGAGTTTTATAGTGGCCTGAAGGAGATCAGAGTCAACCGTCTGTAATAGGACACGAATTACAGTCGGCTCTGGCTTCGTATAAGACCCAGACGATACGTCATCCAAGAGCCATCCATAGGCGACTGGTCCTGTGAAGTGTGATGCTCCTACGTATCTTGGATAGGCACTAGATGTGCTGAAGACGTGGGCTACTGAGTAGTGCAAAGTGACTATATAGCCGTCTTTCATAGTGATGGCTTTGCACGCCTCCTAAGAGAATCGTAAGAATCGAGTATTCCGGAGTCTGGGAATGAAGAGCTTACAACAAGAAGTGGGTAATTATTCGAGGAAGGGTCGTGTGGCACGCGCAAGCAGCTTATTTCTCCTGTCTTCCATTTCCAGATGTAACGGTACATGTCATCTCCGTTGCGAACCGCGAAAGAGACTAGATCGTCCCGGAAATATAGCACATGGGAGGCACCAGGCAATCTCGCCAGTTCTTGAAGGCTAGCATTATGCTGTGACTGATACATTCCTAAGACGAGGATATATGGGCGTCTAGGCGGCAGTACGTTATTAAGGTGACATCAAGGAGAGGGAGAAGCTTACGTTGTTCCTACAGTGATAGTACACCTGACTTCCGTTGAACAGTCAGTTAGTCCATCCATCACTGGCGCATCGAGAAACACCTTCGCAGCGCATCGTATCTCGCCAGTGGACCATAATGACAATTCACTGCGATCATCATCCGCTGCGGCACAACCAGACACCAACGACTGAGAATAATCTTCAGCCACGCCACGCGAAGCCCATCGGGAATGTCGACCTTGCGTACGGATAGAGGGATATCCTGTGTCTTCAACCGCCGATCGAGTAGAACAGAATGTCTCACCAGGACTCGATATCGCGAGCATCGACTACTTCTATGTCCTAAAAATTTCTTGGGACTCGCAGCGAGCGTGCTTTTACGCGCTTGGAAAACAGAAGTGCCCATAATCGTTTGTCGCCAGATATTCCAGCAGAAAGAGAGGAGCACGTCTATTTACAGGATTGGAGAAATTGCATGAGGATGTAAGCTGGCGCTTACCTCGCGAAGGCTTGCCACATCCCGTAAATGGAGGTCGGACCAAATCATCGATTGAATATCGAAGGGAAGTGAAAGCAAGCCCATCTTAAGAACGAACTTTGAAACGAGCTACGAGCGGGTTTTGAAGTTCGAGTGGAGAATGCTACTAGATTGTTTGGAAGATGGAGGGTACTTGGAGATTCAGAGACATTTCACACGGTGGTTAACTGGGCCAAACAGAGTCAAACAACACATTGCTGCCGACCAGGTCTAACAAAACCAACAGGACTGTTCGGGTCTTGACAGGCTGAGAGGTCGAAATTTTGTCACTCCGATTCCAGCTGATAAGACGGGGTTCCATTCGGAGAAAGTGGATAGAAGCCGCCGCTGGTAGAAAACACGGAGGGAAGAGCGAATCGATTCCACGAGCGGAAGAAGACAATGGGTTGCTCGATACAGCCATTTCTCTATCACAAACTAGTCGCATTGAGCTTGGATTACTGAGTGGTGAGGAGGAAAACAAAACGGACAGACTAACAAAAATTTCACTTAGCGAATCTTTTTGTTGAGAGGATGGAGAAGAACATACCTTGATGGCATATGAGTTCGAAGTTCCCTTGGCAGCGTTGATAAGTTCATCAGCAAGGCATTCAGCAATTGACTTGACGTTGCAGAATGCTGATTCGCGGGTCTATGAACAACCATCGCTATGAGACCAACGGGAAAGAAAAATGTATAGAGCACGTACACCGACGGTCAGGAGAGAAATAGCTTGATTCACGCGACGCAAGGGAGAAACATCGACTGCCTGACGACGGACAGTACCTTGCGAACCGATACGTGTCGAATTTTCACGTGGACCAGTGTTCACGATCGCATCGACAAGGACCTAGACATCAGAGAGAAGAGAAATAAATACATTCAGCAAGGGAAAATGCGATGGTCAGAGATGAGCATAGCATACCTGGATGGGGTTTTGGTCTGTCAGAAGGTGGATAATCTCGAACGGATGCGCGACAATACGTAACGCGAGGAGTTTCTTTCCGTTGTTGCGACCTTTCATCATGAAGCTTAAGCTAACAAACGAACAAGGCTCGATCATTATTCTCCTCCTCTTTGACTTTGATACCGGAGTACGTACCTATCAACAAGACGTTCAACAATCGGCGTCTGAGCCTTCTTAAACTGCTTCTTCGCGTAACGACCAGGAGTATGTGGGAAATAGATAGCATGGCGGACTTGGATGTAATCCTGCAACGAGATATCCTTCACCTCAACTCTTCATCCCCATCGGCCACAACACACACACGCAGCTATCGTGAAAATCAAAAATAGAGAACCATGGTGGAAATGCAGGCAGTCAGCGCATCCGACACAATGTGAGTAAATCAGAAAGCGCACTCAGAAGCATCCCATTTCCCAAACAATTTGACATCCGTCCCTAGGCCAGATACCGACGGGGGGAGAGTTTTTGAATGTCTTCCGCCATTTTGTTAGTAGATAAAGCTTGCTAGCGTTCGCAGTCTTGAACACCTGTGCAGGCAGGCCGTCGAAATACGTGTGTTGCACGCGTGGGAATATATCTGACATAATACTATATAGCACTCATATGAGTAAATATGGGCTGGGAAATATACATGTCAACTACCTCCCTAGATCTACTAGCTACTCGTATCAATGACCTTTTCTCATACCTCTTTAGAAAGTCCCTGCACGTGAAGTAAGAATCAAGCTGAGATCATATTATGCGCGCATAAATCTACCAAGCCCAATTTTTTCTATTAGATCTACCTATCTTAGTCTGACCGGGACCAGGCCCAGGGGATCTATCTCAATCTGTATCTACTTCTACTCTGCTGAGTGAGTTCTCGTAATGATGGTTCGGCGTTTCGGTGAACTGGTTAGTGAATATTTTCAAGTTGAGCAAAATCTCGAGTTTATAGACTTGAAGAACTAAGCATCAACATGTTCTCATGGTTATTATTCCGAGTCTGAGCCCGCAACCAACGTGTTAGTGACAGATCTAGATATCCCAAGTCCGACCCAACGTTCACCAATGCCTTTATCGATGAATACAGAGGCACCTTCAAGTTTGACTTTTCGTTAACGCGCCATGTATGACAGAAATCACTTCGCGTTTGATCTTTACATAAGTTGACATCAGCGGAAGATGATCATCGGTCAACGGTCGTGGAAGGACTCGGAGTCAAACTTCGAGATGGTCATGAACATGGGGTGAAAGAAAAACTTGATTTGAACTTGGTAACCAACTTGTCTCGAAAGCAATTCAAACGATTTACCTTTCTTTTAGAATCCTATTCCCGACTATGATTCTAAACATTCAGCTGTGTGTTATGGAGTGTTCTACAATAACCAAGGGAGCTCACGTTTGCTCCCCCTTAAGGTCAATATCTAAGCTCGTCTTTCTGATCGAACAAGGTGCTAACCCATACCAAGTGTCTTCATGCTCGTGACGAATGTGCGAAATTGGTAGGTGAAACCTACGATCGAACGTCGCTGTTCCTGACACTGTCGTCCCATCCCCTCTTGACTTTGCCATGAAATAAAGAGCGTCTACATTCCGCCTGAACTCATCCCCGCGCTTGAAGTTCCACCACTTCAGACTGATGTATCGCAAGACGGGGCACATAACAGGGCTGTCATGTCTCCAAGTGAGCCCTTCGAATAAATAGCTTGGCTTGTCACCGCCAGAAATGACGAGTTCTTGTAGTGTGGGTAGCATACGAAGGACGGGAAGCAACTCGTCCGGCGTTGCATCGTATTCTTGTATCTGTAGCTTCTCTAGACGTGGTCGAGAACGCTCGATAATATTGCGAAGGAGATTTAATGATTCGAAACGAGTTTGGAATGTTTGAAACTTTAGATGCTTCAGCTCGGGAAGGGTCAATTTGTCCATCACGAGTGCCGTAAGGTGGCCGTTTGGACTCCCTAACGCAAGCGTCCGGACATTGTGTACAAAGCAATTCGTCGAGAACGTCTGATCAGGTATAAGGATACCGGATTGTATGAAGGTATAGGCTCGAAAATCTGTAAGATTCGGACAAGCCCTCAAGATAGCGAGACAGTGTTCGGCGACTTCCACTACCCCGGGCATGTTCGTGATTGTACGAACCACTCTTCTAAGAGAATGGACGGGATCCTCGCCGAATTCAATGGTATATCCACCGTCCAGTCCCATGTACTCCAGTTGCTGGGATCGGGCGATGCCAATATGCGGAACGATCTCTACTCCGTCGTACGTTAGCATGCCGTTGTAAAGAGCTATGGACGACAACAGGGGCATATCCGTCAGTTTTATCGTAAACTCGGATGAAGCCTTAAATTGCCATCCGAAGCTAACATCCTTCCACCGTTGTTGTGCCTCAACCAGAGACTTGACGACGGATTCCATTTTTCGATGTCCTTCAATATCCTCTCCACACCGTAATTTGAACGATATTGAGAAGTTCAAAGGCGCTTTACCCGTCCTCTCGAACCACGCATGAAAGATTTCGAGCATGCGTTCTCGTCGTCTCCGGCCACAAAAGTCATCGATGCAAAGGTACGACCACAATGTCCTACGTGAGAGCGCAACTTGACGCCAGCGACGGCAGACATGAGATGAGAGGAGCGGCTCAGTCATAATTCCTCCGTGGTTCCGTGATCGCGATTGTGCATCCACAGTAATCCTATGAAAAATGTCATAGAGAACATCGTCAGGTAGGCTGGTCATGGCAATCTGATATGTGATGATCGTGTCAGGACTGAGCAAGTGTCGACTACGTATAAATGATACGACTTACTAAGAATCCCTCTGGGGACAATACTGTAGGCAGAGGAGAAATCGAAGGTTCTGTAGCCTGCAGTGGTGGTACTTATAGTGTAACCATAGTGGCATGAAGCTTCCAGCCACAGCTCCGGACAATGCCGAAGACGCCGATCTTTCGGAAGCGGAATAGCACCTCTAGACTCTGTCAAAAATGCCTGAGAGGTGCGTATTCCTGCTGCTGCCAGAGACTCTTCAAGTGGTTGAGTACATGTGTAGCACTGAAGAATCGAGGTATGTAAGGAAATTGCATAAAATATGAAATGCACTCAGAATGCGGACTTCATCCAGGCTGGTAACATGAGCACAAATCGACTTTCTCTGGTATTTTGTTCGCCTCTCCATCAGGCAGCCACGATGTTGCACGATAAATGGGAGCAGCTTGAGGAGGAGTAACAATCATAGATATCGGGGAATCAGTGGCTTTGGGTAGTACTTGCTGGTATTTACCTGCGTGGCATATTCATTGAGCACAATTCGTCATGTATCTTGGTTACAAGGGTCTCACTCTTAGAAGACGAGACGTGCCCAAAGTCGTCTCACTTGTGATTATTCGAGTATGTTCGCATCAGCTAGAAGGGAGAACAACAGCCTTGCGGGTAGCTAACGATTATCACTGAAATTTCTGCGTCCAAGAGATGTCATAGTAATGGTTTCGGCTCCTCGTACGGTTGATGTCTGAATCTCTGATGAGTATCACATATTCTTTTCAATCACTGGCTGACTCACGTTGTATTTGTTGCGGCATGGAAGTGGCTATCCCAATCGCTGTTCGTCCAGGCTTCCATCTCAGAAATGGATATTGGGGTTCCGGAAGTGCGTTCCCAGTGCTGCCGGATAATATTATACGAGTAAGCCATAGTTGATCTTGAAGATAACCCCATAGAGGATTTCCGAGAGTTCAAGTTCGTCAGGATTGACCAATTCGAAAGCGAAGGAAGGATCGATGTCGGATCGTCTAAAAATTGGTCGTATGTGATGGGAAGGATACCAAGAATTCCCTCCTCATGCCCCTCAAATGCATCGACATCATCTTCATCCTCGCCCATGATCCTGGAATAGAACATACGTCGTCCAATCCGAAAGATCACCGCACAATGATTCCCTTTAAGGTATATAACTGGCGTGATTTCTCCAAAGGCCTGAAGTCGCTCGCGGATGAGAGCCGAGGCAGTAGGATCTACGAAAAAGTCATCCAGGGGGCCCCATCGCGAAAACGGCGGCATCCAGTCCCAAATGTGCTCATATCTCGTCCAATCATCCGACCAGTCAGGCAAATCGTGGACATTAACTCTGGGATCGCTCCAGTCTAATACCACCTGTGCAACTGTCTCTTCGGGAACCTGGTCATCAGGACCATACTGCGCACGAATCTTGTAAAATATAGGAAGATCCAAAGTAGCTGGAACCTGATATTCGCGAAGATGTCAGGTGAGACAATCTGAAGAAGGTAAAACACTTACGCTGGATACTTTCTTCCACCCTGGGTTGAGATCAACATCCGAGCTTAGCCTGCAAAGCGTGCTTTCCCGAGCTAGAACATTCTCTGACAAGAGAGAAGCAAGTCTGACGCCTCCCGATAACGTTCCCAACAACAGCATACCGTATTCATCGTCAAAATCGACGCATGATAAGAGATGCAAGAGTGGTAGGGCCTTCCTCGAAATTGGGGTGTAAACGTTGCTCGCTATGGAAGGTAACGCGGTGGATTCTGCATTGGGAAGGTTCAGCGACGAAATTAGAAGCGACGGGTTCCATCGATAGCGCTGTGTCAACGATGTAGCACAAAATATTGTCCTTCCTGACGTCCCTAACGAATAGAAATGAAGACAACGGACCCCCGACACGTTTGGCGGTTGCTTCATCGGCAATTGTTCCATAGAGAACGTTCTGGTCCGTTGTGATGCCAGGCTGAGCATCACAACTGCATGATGTAGATTAGAGAACCTATCCTGGTAAAGAACATGTATTCTCGTTGTCTCGTCCTCCTCGTGCGGGTTTTGGAGGTCGATTTTAAAGAACTGACCATTGATAGCCGCTTTGAAAAGGGCGAGTGATGCTTGATGTCTCGGGAGCGATGGGTTACCATCACTGATGACGTTCGGAGTACTGAAGATGTGAATGGCGGTATGGTGTAGAGTGAATGCGAGCTCATTCTGTAGGGTCATTGCCATGCAAGTCTCCTGTGCGATTCAAGGCCTCAGACGGCGGGTTTACATGTAAAAAATGAAAATATACTTGCCGTCGGAAAGGGAGAAAGCGTGTCGTTCGGAGTCAGCAAGCAATATAATTTCCCCGTCCTCCAGTTTGCAAGATACGAGTATGCGTCGTCTCCATTGTGGGTCGCAAATCCAACCATATTCCCCTTGAAGTATCGAATTTGTGAAGCATCTGGTAGCAAGCCTATTTCTCGGATCACGGAGGAGGCCGTCGACTGAAACAGCCCAAGAACGAGAATATACGGCTTTCTGAGTCGCAGGTTATTGACCGTTCGTGATCGAGTGAAGAATGCCTGCGCACCGTGTTCCAACTGTGATGGCACATCTCATTTCTCCTGTTGAATCGTCCACCAGACCGTCCGTGACTGGTCCATCTAAGAATATTTTCGCCTCGCACCGGGACTCGCCATCAGAATCCACATCCCATAAGGATACCTCGCTCTCAGCAAGATCTGCGGCTGCTATCAAGCACCAACGATCGAGGATGAGCTTCACCCACGTAACGCCAAGGTGCCTCCTGACATCGATCTTGCGAGTAGATAACGGCCTGTCCGGGGCCTTATAGGCACGGTCGAGAAGTACGGCATGCTTCACCCACGACTCGATTGCGCGTACGTCCACGTCTTCCAGGTCCTTAAGGTGCGTCGGCGTACGCAATGCTCGTGCTTTTACGTCCCTGTGAAATATGTGCACCCATAGTTGCTTGTCATTCGATATCACAGCTTCCAGTGCTGTGCATGTCTACGGAGGAGAGTAAAAAACCGAGAATATCTATCTTTACACTGCGACTCACCTGTCGTAGATGACACACGTCCTGCAGGGTAAGTAGCATCCATATCGTTGATTGTATATCGCAGAGAATAGCTAAAAGAGCCATTCATCAGATCGTAGCTGTGAATCGCGGGTATAGCAGATAAGAATAGAATAATACAGCTCAGAGTCGAGAATAATCAGAAAAAAGAGCCCGATCGCAAATTGCCGTGAGTTTACATGGACAACAAGCATGTTGACGGTGTTGATGGAAGACATCAACACGACCTTTCTGTTTATTCCGCAGGTTTTGATTCCAAGGCGGTGGGTTGAACAACAGACAAGGGACCAAGTCGAACGACAATCAAATCAAATACAAATAGTTCGGCACACGTGCCGCTTTGACTCTATTTCTTACCTAATCCACACAAGCGATACAGTAGAAATTCTCATAGTGCATAAGTTCGGTTCCCGAATTTTGCCCATACATTATGACCATTATGCAAGTTGACCTGCGTGGGAAATTTATGTCAAATATATTCAGTGGGTTTTTGGGTACTTTGTTCCTTCATTTCGGACGCGCAAAACAATGTATTTGTGATATCTAAGAGACTATGAGTGGCATGGAATCATCAAGGAGCATCTGTAGTGTACATTTGTTTTGATTGATGTGAGTATAAGAAGTGGGAGCAAGGCAAGAGAACGACGTACCAATTTGATAGACCCATCAACTTTGCTTGCTTTGTGAGATTGCTTCGCTTTGTGTGTAGATGAGCGGATGATTTTGGAATTCGGTCAGAACTAGCGGTTTGGGGTTTGGGCTTCGGACCATGTTTCTTGCCCTTCGACTCAGACAGGCAAATTTTGCGGGTTTGAATTGGAGCCATAATTGTCTGAACTGCCACATAGCTCCTAATAAAATATTTTTTTGGTGTTCCCTCCTGTTTTATGTTTGACAAAACATTGACCGTACAGTTGGATTGCTCGATAAAATGACATGAGGACTTGTTTTGTGTAAAAATAGTTGCGCAGAAAAGGGAAATCACCTGGCAAACTCACACTCATAATGCATAAGTTGCCCAAAACCCTTATGCATTATACAATTTCGCAAACTTTGCATATTTCCCCGCTCCCCGAGTCCGTTCCCGGAAAATGCCTATGCATTATGACCTTTATGCAATATAACAATATACACTATGGGAATTTCCACTGTAGTAGCAAATTAATCAAGACTTGACCGCAGTCGCCAATTCTCCGTCTCTTTCTTATTTCACAGCAACTTGAAGGTCGCCGACTCTGAATCAGTCAGCAAGATAGTGTCGGTTGATAAATGAACGGAGTTGATCACTCCGCTGATTTCAGTGATCAGAATTGGTTGAGCCAATTCCTCGTTGTGAAAGTCCAGAGAACAAATCCAATCGCGCGAGGAGAACATGACACATTACAGTAATCTATGTCGTATCTCACCCTGCATGAAGTATGGCATTCTCTTGGTAATGTACTTATACTTGATCGTCCTCCAAGACTCGTGTAGCTGCTCGACTTGATCGCAACAGTCAAATAGATGTTCAAGTTACCGGGGGCTGTAGCGCACCAAAAATTCGTGAGGTCCATTCCCAGGGTTCGCGTACTTAAAGTCTTTTTAGGTCGGCCTCGACGGGTTCCTCTTCATCCTTATCCTTCTCGCCTCGTCGTGATGGATGAGCTCATAAAGGGCCTAGAAGACGTTGTTATAGCGCGGGTGAGTTAAAATCGGCATGATTCTCTATATTCTCTGCTGATTCCGTATGCGTGCCAGTATCTCATCGGTTAGTGCAGCCAGCTCGTTCGATCAGCATCGACAGATGAACTTACATCAACGATTGACAGTTGTCGCGGTCACTTTCCAGGTTTTTCACTTCCTTTATCATAGCGAGTCTCATGCATTTATAACTGTAACAGGCGTACGACTATTTTACTAGCCTTGACGACGAGGTCAGTAGTACCCTGCTGCTGTTTGAGAAACATTATGCATTCTCTTCACAGATACGGCTTATCTGGACGAGCAAGATTGGCGTTCGCCATGCTCAGTTCTTTCTTAACCGCTACCTGCCCTTCGCAACTTCAATATTGGCTTTATACTGTGAGTGAAATTTTGACCGTGTGTGAAACATCGATAATATTAACAAACGCAAAAAGATGTCGACCTTAGCAAGGATTTCAAGGTATGCATTTATATCTAATCAAGGCAATTCCATCAATGACCTTCTGAGCGAAGGGCTGCAAACCTGGCTTTGGATCTCTGGTGTGTGCGTACAACATTCTGAAGCTAGCTGTCCTTTTTTTGTGCTCTAACGTGCACCATCAGTCACCACGGTTATCGGTATGCTCATTGCCGAGCGTGAGCCTTATCATATGTTCGAAGAAAGCCTTGCACTGACCTTTCCATCGAAGTCACAGTTTTTCTCCGCGTCGATGCAGTGTGGGGGCATAAGCTGTCCGTCCGAGTTATTCTGGCAGTGTCTTACTTGGTACGCTCCCAAATCTCTTGCACTTTATATACTCATTCGAACTTCTCGGAAGTTATCGTCTACCGTCATTCTTTATTTTACCTCCATACACCTCTTAAAGAACACTGGTGAGAACTGACCTTGTCAAACATAGTGGCCGAGCAATTGATTTCGAAATATTCTTAAGTTGTGGAGATTCATTTCATGTCGGGCTGCTTGTACGTCCACGAAGACAGAATGGCTTGGGTGGCTCTTCTCGCGTATACTATCTGCGAGTTCGGTGAGTGATTCGATTTCACAATTATCATGACTTGACTGATCTTTATTATCCCCATAGTTGCTCTCTCCCTTCTACTGACGAAGGCATTTTTGGGATGTACGTTGAGAATCCGTCGGTTTGGTTTCCTTATACATGTTTATGATAAGCATTCGCCAGACCACTTTGATAATTCTCCCATCATGAGAAACTTATATCAAGACGGTAAAATATCAATATGACGTCCTGTAAGATAACTCACACCTTCATCTCATTCAGGAATCGTGTACTTCAGTATTATCACAAGTGAGTATGCATCCGCATTCCATTTTGCGATCACGCAAGTGCTAACATCAAATGTCAATAGTATCATCAGTTGCAAACCTCGTGTTGCTCTCGTCTGCCTCAGTAAGCGACCTCATTTCGATACATACAAATGCCAAACCTGACGTGTACTCGTTCTAGCCTACCTTAAGCGACGCGTTTTTGGTGTTCGTTTACATCCCTCCTCGGCCATGACTAGCGCTTACCACTAATTTATTCTGTTTCGTTCAGCCCCGAAAGCGTTTTGGTCAATGTGCTCTGCTCTCATATGCACCTCAGGATCCGAAAATCACACCAGAATTCTCTACAAAGCATAAACGAGAGCCATGGAATTGAACTGAAAGCTATGGCACCGTTCTCCGCGATTGAAGGACGCAAAGAGCATCATACAGAAGATCCTGTATCATCGTACTCTACGGCGTGATGTATTCAGTTCCGCTTGCTTCTGAAAGTCTACGGGCATTTTCAAGGACTCATCGTCGAAAGATTTTAGCTAATTTATTGGTTGGCAGAGGCTTCGTGTATCCAATTCATTACTGAAACTCGTGTTGATCGATCCTTGGACATGGCGCAGGACAGGGAAGGCTAAGTATGTTCATCCGCAATTGATACAGTGCGGTCTAGACTGGTTTTCACACCGGATGTCTCCGCCTGGTTGATCTCCAACGGTCTGACCCGACAACTGTAAGGTGATGGGACATCATACCCGTAGCATACGATAACCGATGACTTGCCGCGAATCACTCGGTGATAGCTAGAGAGTGGTACCTTGCAATCATGATGTGTACGCATGGGATCCAAAGATTCGGCGATGCGTGGACTATGAGCAAGAGACTGATCGTATTTTATTGGAGCTGTTGTTTGGAAACGGGACTTTTGTGGGACTGAATGGTCATATTGTCATAGATATGGTATTTGGCTGAGACGCTACCGGGGGAATATTCTGCGCAGCTGCGAACTATGGATGCACACGATAAGGGGTATCAGAGATGGGAGAATCGTATTCCTGTCACGAAAGATGAGAATACCTTGACAAATCAACCGCATTGACTCCTTTCACTTACAACCGCGTCAACCGCAACAGGTAGGTAAAATGAAACGATGCTTTGATATCGGGACGTTCAGTATAGAGCACGGGAATGGAACGCGAGAACTCGGTAATAGAGGGAATTGGAAGTTGAACGAAAGATTGCATGTAAACGGAGCTATTCAAGATGCGCGTGGGCGAGAAAGTCGAAATCGCGGGAAAGAAAGAGTAGAAGGGGTATCAAGGTGGCATCCGGACGAATCGGTGTTGTGATAGGCGCGATGAGGGAGGTTCCTTGGCAGATTGGTTCTGCCCATCACGGCGCAGCGCTGCTTTGAAAAATCGACACAGGAGAATGAAACGAGGTGGATGGCCACAAATCAGAAAGGGATGTTTCTCGGAGTCAGTAGAGGTACATACGAAGTGTTGATTGGGTCAAGCAATGCATCCAGGGGACGGGGCCTACAACCGAGAAAACGGCGAAAGGTATTCTAAAAGCGCCGCATACGAAAACAATGCAAAGTGGTCTCGAATGCATCTCTTCTTAACTTGATCCTTTCGCATTGTAAACCTGTACCGTGATGGATAGCTATCGTGAGAGCGTATGAGGCCCCGGCGTTGTTCCGGGGAGTCAAAGAACGGGTCTTCGTAGATGTCAAACGGCAAGCCGGAGCCCATATCGTGATGAGATGATGAAGGTACGAAATACTCTTTAACAACGGGGAGACGAGTGGAAACTGCGATGCGACCAACGAACAAACTACTCACTGACTTTATATCTTTGGACAGAGCTAGCACAAGAGCATCGCAGATCCCGGAAGAATGAAGGATCAACGATGATCTCCAGAGCAGAACAAAAGACGTGAATACGTACCGACTCGGGGTTAGTTGAGTCCACCATTGTTCGGACAAAAAGTCTCTTACATTCCTTTCCTCTTATGTGCCTACTTCATTTCGGCGAGAAATAGAATACGACAAGCGCCTAGCATGGTTTATGAAGTAGCGGGAGTAAGGGAAGTCGCCACAATATCGGAAGCCCCGTTTCTTGACGCATGGCGCTGGATGTTTTCTTCAGAACAATAAGGGGCCAGCTTGGCGTTAAGATGTGTGTCAGGGAAACGGTCAAAGAGTACGCTTTCTCTCTTCGCACACGAAGAGCCTAAGTAATTGTTCGTGTTCTTCAATCCAAAAGGCTCCGTCGCCGCGTCCACGCAAAAAAGTCATTACATAAGCAGCTCCGGATATACCATTACCCCGATACTAAGACAAAATGCATGCAGAAAGTCCATGCTCATCAATTAGACAGCGCAAACAAAGTCCATTTCTAATGCTATTACGTTCATGGTGGAGAGATTCAAGCTACCACCTGACCTAGATGGCCCGACGACCAACAATGCGAGAGCGCCTCACACGCTCAGCAAGGCGGCGGTCCAAGTCTCCAGCCAACGCAAGTTCCGCTTCTTCTATCGAGACATCCTCGTCATCTTCGTGGTCAATCGCACGCGCGAAGCCAGCTACGTTGGAGTTCAAGTTAGATGTAGCACCGGTCGCGGGCAAAGCACCGTTAGCAGCAACAGCGCCTGTATTTCCGGTCACGGCTCCAGGAGCTACAAGAGGTGTAGGAACCGCTGAGACTTGGTCGGCTGCAACTGTATTAACAGCGCCCGTATTCGCCGCAACTTGATCGGCTGCGACCGTGTTCGCTGCGCCAGTACCATCAACATTACCTGAGGCGACGACACCAGATGCATCTGTAGCGGCAGCGGCAGGATCAACTACACCAGTGTCCACTCCCGCAGCTGCAGCCGTCGCATTACCAGCTCCGGCGTTGGTAACTAGGAAGAAAAAACTTCGGTTTAGACTCAAATCATGCCGCGAAACAGCGATAGACATACCAGCGACGCAGCCACCGAAAGGCCCAGCCCTAGCCGAGTTGCGGCAACGAACAATGCAAGCGTCACCATTAGGACCGCCGGAACACGTTGTACCAGCCGGCATTTCTATATTTTGTGGGTCAGGAACTGCAGACGTGACTAGATATAAATTCAACATACGAGCGACAAGGGAGAAGGGAGTGGCTCTCGCGTTGCTTCGGGAGTTGCGGCCTGGGACGTTTGTTGTTACAGTCATAGCTGCAAAGTTCGCTCCAGTAGCATCCGTTGATACTTCACACGTGTAAGGACTACAGAAAACAGTAAGTATTTGAACAATATGTGAGACGAGTTACTAACCCAGCGCCATCTCCGTTCACTTGGTGGAGAGTCATTGTAACAGAGCCGTCATCACTTGCGGTCGGTAGACCAGCTGCAACAGCGGCTATTGTTCGAAGTAAGTATATTATCTATCTTGGAGGAATACTAAGATCATACCATTCAGTTGCGTTGCGACGTCGTTCACTCCACCTGCGAGTGTGCGTCCGCAGACATCCGCATCTCCTCGTTCGATCTCTCTATCACGAATGATACTCGAGTCTTGCTACTCAACCAAGCGACGGATAAGTATCAGTAAACCAAACGATAGTAGATGGTATAGACATGCCTGGAACGGGTTTCGCCTCGACCCATCTCGCGGCGTGCTCTCAATGACACCAAAGCCTTGACCACTGACGCCGTTTGCACCAGTGACGGCAGTTATGACACCATGGGCACGGGCGTGAAGAGCAAGAGCAAACAGAGGAACGAGTTGAATGATGACCTTCATTGTGAAGAACAGATACAAGTTCACAAAGTCAGATGAAGATGGAAGGAATGTGCAAGACTTCTATTATAGGCGCTGCCTGACAGAGATGACGAGGGAGAGAGGATCAACAAGACGCGCACAGCACGAATGAAGAGGATGAAGAAGGATAGCTGAGTAGAAACTGGGAGACCAAGCTCTGAAGGAAAACTGTTTCATCTGGAGCTACTTTTATACTTTACCTGAATACGCGGTTTGTTAGAGGACTGAGGCGAATACCTGGTACCACAGAATTCCCAAGTCTGACAGGGACCAATCATAACCCATATTTGGCAACAGGATGTAACACGGGTGCAGAAGTGGCTTCTTCCGCTTCCGTCGAGCAACTGCAACCGTGCACCAAGTCCATAGCATTTGATGCGGGTGCTGAAGGCGAGCCAATAGAACCTCGAGAGGTCTTCTTCAAACGACGTCCGATGAACATGGAGGGGAAAAAATCATGTCGCATTAGATATGGTGTGGAAACACGTCTCCAATGAGTTGAAGAACATCAGTTCGTCCTGTATGTAGAGGCGAATAAACATCTTGTTGTTGCGAATCAATGATGATCAGGATAGTGACTGACATGTTTTTTGCACAGCAATACCAAAGAAGCAATGACCTTAGCTCACGAAGCCACACCTCCGTGGTGGCGAGTAGGTAGGAAATTCATCAGAGTAGGCACCGGAGTAGGTCAGTTCGAGAGCGAGAGGGATACAAATGAAATAGTTGGTATGGTCCAAGAGTTTTTCGGAGGGTGATGGCAACACTTGCAACGGTCATTCCTCCTTCAAGCTTCTGCCGACCTGGAGTATTTTTGGCATCATCTCTGATCATAACCGAATGAGGTTATGGTAGAAGCAGACGCAAGGCAACCTGCGGCGACTGGCGACATTATCTTCCCACGATGCGGGTGCAGTCCCCTCTAAAAGCCTGAAACCAGTGCGGCCTTGAGTGATCAATCGACCTATTCAAGAGCGCTTGCAAGTTCAAGGGGAAGCAAGGGGTCGTTGCTCAGGTCAACGGACTGCTGGATGCAATCGGCTAGAAAAGGTGAAGAGAATTATTCTGGAGTCCTGGACCTCATTTTACTATAGTCGTGCTGGACAGTACTGCAGTTGCAGTTAACGCTAGGTTGAAGGCCACGCTGGAATCGGACATGACCTCAATATAATATGGTGAAATGTAATGAAAGCTGATGAATGAATGAATGAAGGCAGATGAGCAGTGGTAGACGAGGAGGGAAACTTGCAAGTCACGGAACACGTGACTATTTCTCACCCAAGATGACGCCAACTTGACACCTTACATGTACTACCGCTGCTATCGCACAGAACGCAAAATCATAATGGTGGCACACTCCTTTTTATCGCTCCCCTATCATTCCCTCAATGTCCTTTCGTTCTTCAGAAAGTAAACCTCTCGTCAGTGCAGAGCAGTCACACCGTCCTTACGACAGCACACGATCATCGAATACCACCAATGAGCGAGAGTTAGGGGCAGTTTCAAATGCACAGCACACTGGCCTTCGACGAGACCTATCGACTCGCCAAGTGGCAATGATTGCGATCGGTGGAACGATTGGTACAGGACTCTTCCTTGGTACTGGTCGCTCACTGGCGCAGGGAGGTCCAGCCAGGTGTGTCACGCTTCTTTTTGCCACCTCCAAGATCATTGTCTCAATATATCTACAATTTAGCATTCTGATCTGTTATGGAATTATCGGATTCATTGTTTACGTGACTCTACTGCTCCTAGGAGAGCTTGCCACTCAGTATCCCGTTGCTGGTTCCTTCACCGTATATGCGGCCCGGTTCTTCTCCCCCTCGTACGCCTTTGCCCTCAGCTGGAATTACTGGTTCAACGATGCTGTATCGGTCGCATCTGATCTTACTGCTGCACAGTTAGTGCTACATTTCTGGACCGACTGGCATCCTTGGGTCGTCTCGGTCGCATTCCTCATATTCCTCTTGGGCGTGAATGCGCTCAGTGTGCGATCTTACGGAGAAATGGGTTCGTATGTCTTCTTGACCTATTCACGTATCTCATTAACCTGGTTTCTATTTTCGTTAGAGTATATCCTCTCATCCCTCAAAGTTTTCACTGTCGTTGCTTTCGTCATCGTCGGTTCGTTTGTAAACGCAGGCCTGAATCGCCAACACACGCCCATTGGAACACGCTACTGGTACATACCTGGAGCGCCGTTCGTCGATGGTATCGGCGGCTTTGCTCGTGTTTTCGTAACTGCCAGCTTCGCCTATGGTGGGACCGAAAGTCTAGCAATCACCGCAGGAGAAACCAAGAATCCAACCAAGAACATGCCGCGAATTGTCCGAATGGTGTTTTGGCGAATCCTGCTGTTTTATGTCTTTTCCATCCTCATAATAGGACTAAATGGTGACTCCGCTAATTATCACCAAGTTTTTCCTCGCGTCTAATATTTCTATCAACTTCAGTGCCGTATAACTATCCGAACCTTTCAAATCGCTCTACGACGACATCGCCGTTCACAATAGTCTTCCGTGAAGCTGGATCCGGTATACAGTCCATCTCTTGAATAATTCAAGTTCTCATGTGATTACCCACTAAAATACAGACATTGCGGCATCGTTTATGAACACCGTGATTCTAACATCAGTCCTATCCGCTGGTAACCATGCACTCTACGCCGGAACTCGTAAGTCAGCGGCGGATACTATTCGTCTCATAATCGCCGACTGTTGCTACTGTAGGGATCTTGTATTCACTGTCCACCTCATCGCCACGCCTCGCGCCGCGTTTCTTTTCTCGGACCACTTCAAGCGGTGTACCTCTTCGCGCACTTCTCGGCACGGCTAGCATAAGCGCATTGTGTTTCGCAAGCTCTTTCGTCGGATCTGGCACGCTTTGGGGTTGGCTTCAAAACATTGTTGGTGTATCCAATCAAGTAAGTTGGTCAGCGCTTATTGTGTCAGTTTTGTCTGATGTTTTCGGGTACCAGATCGCATGGCTGTCAATCGGAATTGCAAGCTGGCGTTTTAGGAAAGCGTGGGTTGCCCAGAGGAGACCTCTTTCCGAAATGAAGTTCAGGGCTGGTTGGACTTGGCCATGGGGAGCACCCTTCGTCGTGATCTCCGTTTCGTTGATCATCCTCTGTGAGTGCTCTCTATCATACACCATATGTTACACTCATGCAAACCGCCCATGCAGTCCAAGGATGGACATCTTTCTATCCTGTTTTCTCCCCAGTGGACATTATCTCATTGTACCTCGAGCTTCCCATCATGGCACTTATGACTCTGACGTGGTATCTCATACGACGTCGAAGGTTCATCCACATGCTCAACCGTGATCACTCAGAGTCGTTGACGAGCCAGACTGTTGACCTGGCATCCCCAATACATGGTTCATCTACGCCGGTTCCGAGGCGCACCAGCAGGGAACTTGTTGATGTGGACACGGTTGACCTATATGTTGACGAGCACGTCGATGATGAGTATGATGCGGAGGATGACGTGCTTCGGGTGGCTCGGAGAAAGGGTCGATGGGGTTGGTTTTGGAGGACCTACGATGTTGTGGCATAATTATATACTGTTCATATGTTCAATGCGCCTCACAGTAGAATAGGAAGTTTGTTTTAATACCGGGATTCACGTCAGCTCGTTCCATTACATTGGTCCTGTGAATATTGTAGCTTCGTACTCAGCTATGTTACATGTGTACATAATTTTTTGTGATTTACATAAGCACGGTGGCCAATTCTCCGTATCGTGGTTCTTTTAGTACTTGAAATCCTTCGTCAGAAAAAGACTTAGTCAAGCGGAATCTTTGTTAGTCTCGGTCGTCTCTCCCTAGTAATGTAGTTGAATGAGGTGTTGTCTCATGATGCAAGTAACTTACCACTCCTTTAGCTTGGAGTTCATCACGGAGACCGCGAAGACACCTGAGTTGTATGTCCGTCTCCACGTGATTCGCCTGCACCCAGTAGTCTTCCGGAGGATTAGTACCACCAGTCGAGAAAAGCTGGAATGCCGTTATTCCAGTTCCCGTCCTCCCATGCCCGTACCCGCAATGAACGAGCAAAGACGTAACGGAATCACCGAGGAAGAACTCGTTGGCATATTTGAGCTCGTCAAGTGACGGTGCCGTAAAGTCACGGACTGGGATATACAGAAATGCGATTCCAGCTTCGTTGAGCAGCTTGACTTCATGCTCCTTATACGGGTACTGGTTGAAACTGATGACACCGTTGATACCTTTCGATTTCAGGAATTCAACGGCGGTAGGTGTGAGTTTCTGACCGGCACCTCCACTTATGCCGTTCGGAGCCCCCGAGCGGAAAAGACGTCGACCCGCTGGGACGTAGTCTGTGACTTCGTTGAGGCGTGGCCACTCGTTGCTCATGGCTGCAACAATTTATGTCTTGGTAGGTTGTGTAAGTTAGTTGGTCAGTGTGAGCGGAGTGGAGGGGAACAAGCTGAGACATCTTACAGTTTCGGTTTCTATATCTGGGTGGGAATAGTTTATACTCCGACCTAAGAGTACCACGAATTTGATTTTCAAGCACTTCACTTTGTAATATTCTTTCATTGACTATTCAATTTCTCTCTCTTAACATCATTGCGCTTCAAACCCACTTGGGTAGTATTATTCTCTAATCATGATTTGGCATAGCCCTATTGATTGGTGAGCGACATTCGAAATCCAACCCCAAGCAACCTGCCTACCTAGTTCGCCTTGAGTTGGTCACGAAGCAGACGAAGGACCTGAACTTGGCTGTCCTCCTCCACGTGGTTGACGGACTGCCAGTCGGCTTCAGGAGGGTTGGCACCGTTAGTTGAGTAGAGCTGCAATGCCGTTATCCCGGTTCCTGTCCTCCCCCAACCGTACCCACAGTGCACGAGCACAGACGGATTAAGGGCGCTGCGGAAGAAATCATTCGCGGCACTGAGCTGCGGAATCTTTGGTGCGTCGAAGTCGACAACGGGAAGATGGGCAGTATTGATGCCCGCATCGCTGAGCAACTTCCTTTCGTCTGCCGTGTACGGGAATTGATTGAAGCTGATGATGCCTTTAATGCCCTTCGTCTTCAAAAAGTCGACGGCAGTCTGTGTGAGATTCTGACTGGCATCACCATGCGTGTAGTTCGGCGCGGACGAGCGGAACAAACGTCGACCTGCTGGAACATATTCCGTAACTTCTTCAAAACGATGCCACTCGTTGCTCATATCTACAAAGCGTCAGCCAGGCGAGGGAGAAAAAATGGCGGGGTTCACTCAACTATGCTCTTTGAATCTCTTAGCGAAGTGAATTATGATACCGGGGATGTTGTAGAGCTCTCGAGACTTCATGAGTTTAAATACTTTACGGAGAGCGGCCACGGCATAGGACCTGCATCACATCGGCTTTGGAGTAAGTTATCGATTCTATGAGTGAGAGACTGTGCGGAAACTCACCACGTTGAGACACTTCAATTGCGCAGGGAAGATTGGAGCAGAGTGAGTGTTTCATACGAGTGTTCCCAGCCTGGCGTTATCGCGTCATCCCATCTCGCATTGTTCGAAAGGAAACTTGAATATTTGGAACGAATTGCGATGAATGGTGACCATCAGCACCGTGAAAAACGGATAATAGAAGTATTTCCGCTCGACGCTAGCATTGCACACCTCATGTCTCCGGCTCTTCCACATACGGAAAGCATTTTACAGGACCCGACGAACTAGAGAAATGCGATTCCAGCTTCGTCGAGGAGCTTGACTTCATGCTCTTTATACGGGTACTGGTTGAAACTGATGACACCGTTGATACCTTTCGATTTCAGGAATTCAACGGCGGTAGGTGTGAGTTTCTGACCGGCACCTCCACTTATGCCGTTCGAGCCCCCGAGCGGAAAAGACGTCGACCGCCTGGGACGTAGTCCGTGACTTCGTTGAGGCGTGGCCACTCGTTGCTCATGGCTGCAACAATTTATGTGTTGGTAGGTTGTGTAGTTAGTTGGTCAGTGTGAGCGGAGTGGAGGGGAACAAGCTGAGACATCTTACAGTTTCGGTTTCTATATCTGGGTGGGAATAGTTTATACTCCGACCTAAGAGTACCACGAATTTGATTTTCAAGCACTTCACTTTGTAATATTCTTTCATTGACTATTCAATTTCTCTATAACAACATTGCGCTTCAAACCCACTTGGGTAGTATTATTCTCTAATCATGATTTGGCATAGCCCTATTGATTGAAAATGGTGAGCGACATTCGAAATCCAACCCCAAGCAACCTGCCTACCTAGTTCGCCTTGAGTTGGTCACGAAGCAGACGAAGGACCTGAACTTGGCTGTCCTCCTCCACGTGGTTGACGGATTTCCAGTCGGCTTCAGGAGGATTGGCACCGTTAGTTGAGTAGAGCTGCAATGCCGTTATCCCGGTTCCTGTCCTCCCCCAACCGTACCCACAGTGCACGAGCACAGACGGATTAAGGGCGCTGCGGAAGAAATCATTCGCGGCACTGAGCTGCGCAAGAGTTGGTGCGGCGAAGTCGACAACGGGAAGATGGGCGGTATTGATGCCCGCATCGCTGAGCAACTTCCTTTCGTCTGCCGTGTACGGGAATTGATTGAAGCTGATGATGCCTTTAATGCCCTTCGTCTTCAAGAAGTCGACGGCAGTCTGTGTGAGCTTCTGACTGGCATCACCGTTCTCGTAGTTCGGCGCGGACGAGCGGAACAAACGTCGACCTGCTGGAACATATTCCGTAACTTCTTCAAAACGATGCCACTCGCTGCTCATATCTGCAAACCGTCAGCCAGGTGAGGGAGAAAAAAAAATGGCGGGGTTCACTCAACTATGCTCTTTGAATCTCTTGGCGAAGTGGATTATGATACTGGGGATGTTGTAGAGCTCTCGAGACTTCATGAGTTTAAATACTTTACGGAGAGCGACCACGGCATATGACCTTGCATTACATCGGCTTTGGAGTAAGTTATAGATTCTATGGGTGAGAAACTGTGCGGAAACTCACCACGTTGAGACACTTCAATTGCGCAGGGAAGATTGGAGCAGAGTGAGTGTTTCATACGAGTATTCCCAGCCTACCGTTATCACATCATTCCATCTCGCATTGTTCGAAAGGAAACTTGAATACTTGGCACGAATTGCGATGAATGGTGACCATCAGCACCGTGAAAAACGGATAATAGAAGCATTTCCGCTCGACGCTAGCATTGCACACCTCATGTCTCCTGCTCCTCCACATACGGAAAGCATTCTACAGGACCAGACGAACTATATTGAGCTTCCATGTGCGCTAGACCCTCTCTTTCAGCAATACACGCTGGTTCTTGATCGGAAATTCTATGAATTAGTCAAGGGCATTAAGAGCTGGATGGAGTACTGACATGTCGAATGGTTAACCCAGCGCCCACAACCACGGCCCGCGGTCCCTGCCGGCTCTGTTATCGCGGAATGTATACGCAATGGGACCGGCCAACCCCAAACGACAGCGGATATCCGTAGGCACACGTTGGTCGTCTACGTTGGTTCCTGCACGACCCGAAACGGTTTCTAGTCGTTCCATACCTGTCCGTGCACCATTAGATACTATTTCTCAACATACTGACATAATCGCGCACAGTTCCCCTTCATATAACCCGATAACAAATGCTTCGGACCGTCAATTGTCGCAACGAGAGCGATGGTAGATTCGTCCGTCCCTGCACATCTTTTCGACATTTGCAGTCCGCGTGCCGCGTCGAAATGTGAATCGCGGAGCGTATCCTGACAATTCTTTCACAGTCCGGCAGGAGCGAGGTGCGAGTGGTGAAATCTGCTCGCTCCACTTTCACTCGTTGTCGGGAAGGAGTGCTGTCGTCGTTAACTAGACAGCGCGTACTAGGTAGTAGGTAGTCACGTCCTGGTAGGTCATGCTTGGTCACAGCTGTGACACGGAGTTCTGCGGCGGACGCCGATGATCCGATCAAACTCAAAAATCACATGGGACTGCGCACAAGCGAGCGCCGTTTAAGGAAGGCGAATTGTGGTATCGGCACTGCTATGCCGACGTTAACCTTTCCAGATGCTTGTACTTGAATCGGTGGATTAGGTATATAACTGGGTAAAAAAGTCCCGATCTTACATAAAGCTTCAGTGTACGCAAACCAAAAGCACATATTGTTCGCATAACCGCTTGGTCGGAGTGCCTGAGAAAAGCGGATACTTTTTATTTAACATAGAGGACGCAAATGATTCTAGTAGTAGTTGTGGAAGCAAAAGATTTCGAGGTGTAGCTTCAATACAATCTGTAGTAACTATGAGTTAAGTGCAAAACTCCTTCCCGGCTTCTATAGCTTCGACAAGTGGAACAGCGACGTTCTGCCCGCGAAGCGTTGGGTCCTGTCTAGGAGGCGCAACTTTCGGGAGGAGAGGTACCACGCGTGTCCTTTGATATTCCAGACCCTTATTGCCAAAGTATCTTCCACTTTCGAAGTACCAGCAGTTAATGGCACGAGGCCAGTTCGCAACTCCGTGTAGATACTGTTCAACCTGACGATCCATATCGGGACCCCAAGAGGGAACCCGTTTTAGACCTTCCAAGAACTTCTTTCTCGCCTCGTTAAAGTAGTTAATGGCCCAGTTCGAAGCTCCATCCAGGTCGGTACCAAACTCGTGCATCGCAATAGTCAAGATGTTATGGCGATCATCACCAACGGCTTGTTCCTTGTTGTAGGAAATCATATCCTTAACGACATATGAGACTTATTACGGAAAGAGTCATTTACTGTTAGGACTTACGTTGTCAATGATGGTCATGTCTATAATGTATAGTGTCAGCTCCCTGATAATGGGATGATAAATTATTTCGTCCGTAATACTAAGTCCGAGTTCCAGGATAACGAAGGACGAATGGACGCCAATATTCTCGCGGCGAGTTTCGAGATAGGAGGATATTGACCTGTGAACATCATGGTCGCGATCTTCTGCCTGTTGAACGATAGAGTCGAGATACGCTGTGAAGCTCTGAATCATGTGTCGTTGAGATGTGGGACTGGGACTGGCGGTCTCAATTGCCAGAGCCCAGAATCTGAAATGTATGTCAGTTGCAATAGAGAACAAAATCATTACCGCTACTTACTGACGAGCAGCTTCACCTAGAACAACTTCTCCCTCAGGGCGTGGCTCGTGGGGATTGTTCATGGCATCGATGACAACGTCCACCATCTCCCGGACAATGTGCCCGGGTTCCACGTCCGTGTACTCATCAATCAGGAAGAATATGTTCATTACGTCGCATCCAATGCGAAGATGTTCTACACAGCAATATGTAATTCTCAGTTAGAATGGATAACGGACAACATACCCTTTGAAGCATGCGGGTACGCCAGAGCGGCGACGAGTGCTATATAACAAATTATCATGGTCAATGCAAGTAACATGCATGAGCGAGTATCTAGACTTACGGAAGTCGCATTTCTCGAACGCATACTGAGACGAGGTCGAGAATGCATTGAAACGTCGGAACCATGCGTTAGATTCTTTCTTTACTTCTTCGTAGTGCGGGTTGATCTCCCGCTTCCAAGGCCAATCTTTCAAGAGGTCGGGAATGTAAAGTGTCTTGACGTTGTCGCGTACCATTTCTCTACTGGTGTGGCTAACAAGGGAGATACAGCTTAAGAGGATGAGTAGACAAAACCCCTCGACCTGGAGCATATTTATTGATTTTCGACCGAGCCGCGTCTTGGCTCTCCGAGGTTATCGAAGGCGTCAAATCAGGCCACATGCTCCATAACATATGGTAGTTATGTGCGGAAACACGACAAATATGCCTAGAACAGCGCCAAAAAATGTGAGAGTAGAAACCTCGCTCCTTTAGGCTCCGTCCAGCATCGGAATCACAGAAATTTAAATAAGTAATCTCACCTTGGTCCTTTTCCGAGTGGAGAGAACTTGTTTCAGATGGCATAGAAATTGGCTAATCTCTGTGTCCACATATGCCTTCTACGATAGCGTTACTTCAGCGGTACCCTATCTGATTGAATTCGGAAGAACAACAGACCACCGAGACAGCGTTGTTTGTGAAATTATGAAGCTCCGCGTACCTACATCTGAGCGCCCAATGAAGCTCCAGGACGATTGAAACTAATGTCGCGATTTGATCTCCACATCCATGCAACGACTGGGCATCACCTGTTGCTGCCCACATGATGAACACTTCATGAGAGATTTAACATCTATGTGTATCTGAGGTAATATTTGTATCACCTAGCGGAAGACTTACCAATGCATTTAAGGCGCCCTGTTTTGTTCATAGGTCAAATGGTATTTTCCACTCCGCAATTTGCACTCTGTAAGTATCGTAGCTCGATGCTGCTAAATCAGTCTTCTAGTTACACGATGGAAACCGCAACCTGTTTCTGGTCACGGAGTTGATAGAGGACAGATAGTAGTGTTTGTGCGAAGGTGATGATAATTCCGATTACCGACCAGTGATAATCTACGCTTCCAAAAAAGGCAGCTACTGTCAATCGTGAGAAATCGCACCTCCCCTTAGGCATTAGGCATTCCTGCCTTACTCCACCAAAGACCTTGACTTGACAAAGCTGTGGATTTTTCAACAGCCTGAAAATGCGATCAAGTGTTGGTGGTGTATCTGAAATACATTTAGCTGATGTTGCTTCAGGTAGTGCTTGGCTATCTGATTATTCGCCTGACTTATTTCCTTTGTCTATGCCACTTTGCTCCCTGCCTGGTGGAGTCTGAGATTGGGAGATGGTGCCATTTGATCCTATCTGGTCCATCCCAACCAATGCGCGACCCACCTTGAGCGTTGTAGCATCCCTTGACCCTCCTAATGGCAGACACTTGCTACATATGCATACTAAGAAATACGGTCCGTTGTGCTCAATCAACCTTCTAGCGTCGACCCTCTTTACAGTTAGTTGTCAGGATGTGCTTTCAGAGATGTGCAGATGTATTAACCATAATAATCTACTATATTACATCAAAGTGAGATTTTGCAGTGACCCACGGAGAACACGAACACTTGAGGTACCGTCTTACAAGCAAAAGAGAACTTGCAGGAATATTTGCGCGAAACCTTGTATCTGCTCATGTAGCATCCTTCTTTCTGAGCTGCTCGAGAGAATTAGCAGTGGCAAAGGTCAGTCAAACAATAGATCGTATTATTTGCGGATTCGCTAACCCATGGCCTTTAGACTTCCATTGCTAGCGACAAGAACAGGGAATCCGTCGGTACCAATTAGCCACGTGGAACCCTCCATGAAGAAGAAGGTGGTCAATTTCGACCTCAGCCTGTGATATACATGACTGAAGTCGCATCACATTCGACGTGCCGTTTCGATACTACGATACTGGTCTGGACTGAGTGGCTAGCATTAGAATATTGAGAAAGTGGCAGACTCGATTGAGAAGAAATAGAGTGAGAAACTAAGCTGTAAATCTGTTGATCACTGTATATCGACCCCCCCCCCCTCAGATCGACAATATTGTTTGCAGTGAAAGAAAATACGAATAAAAAACTTAAAGGAAGAAGTCCAATATGCAGAAAAATCCGGGCGCCGAGAAGCTCGACACAATATTGTGTAAGGTAGCAAGAGAGAGAAGTTTGTGTTGAATGGTATAATGCGCTCGTTCTATGGCAGAGGTGCTATCATCGGACTTCTGATTCGTTCAAGTCTGGGCAGTCATGTCCTGGAAAGTCACACTTGGTCATATCTGCGATAATACCTTCTCGCCAGTCCCAGGAACGCTTTCTCAGACCTGCGGTAATATCTCATGATGCGTTGACGAGATGACATCTCCGCTGCTATCGAATCCTTACCTGCAAGCAATTCAAGGAGGCGCTCATTTTTCTCGTTTTGAGTCAGCGTCATTATCATAATGACGCTGCAACTTGTGGAGCTGGCATGGTGCATGACCCATGGGTACAAGTTGATTTCATCTGTATGAACTAGACGAATCGCGATGGCCTCGTTGAGAAGCAGCATCTACGATAGAACGCCGACTCGTTAACAACTGCTTCCTGTGTTCTTGGCGTATCTTCTCCGCTACGCTCGACGTTTAGATAAACCCACTGTTTCAATTTATTGTCAGGTGGATCGCAACGACAATGCCGTTAGGCTTTTGAATTGGTTCCAAGTCCTTGGTTCGTTCTAACGGAGTTTTCTTGTCCCTGGAACTACGTAGTTTGTTCTGAGTCATGAAGGAGTAGCAATGGGCTGGACTCAAATTGCTGGAGCGACACCGATCCGAGCATCGTGGGAGGAATAGTGGCATTGCGTTAGAAAAGATGTGGCTATTTGAAACAGCTTCCATACCAGCGAAAGGGAGTTACGTCAAAGTGAGAGGCGAAGTTCCGAACTTTGTTCTCGGACTGATGCCGGTGATCGTAAAACTCGAAAAGAAACACCCTGAGTGCTTTGCATACCCAGACATGCAGGGCTGGTAGAACAACGTACAGCACAAAGGAGCAAATGTCTTGTATATCAAGTGGTGAACACACTTTCGAGGGGAACATCCAATCCTGCCAGTACTCAAGCATTATTAAACATCTGTTCCACATCAATATCACTATCCTGATGGAACGTCCGGCTACAACGGAGCAACAACCTTAGCGCGTGCCTCGAAATAGATGTGGACCAATCCTGACCTGAAGTTCTTTGTTATCCGACCACAGACCAACGCGAAGTTCACCGGAATATTAACCGAGAGTTTCGCGATTCGGATGTGGCCATTCGGAACTATCATTTGCTCCTTCAGTTCTCCAGACTCCGCATCGAACGAACGGAGCTCAATATTATTGGTTCCCGTATTCTTGAAGAAGACAGTTACGGTGAAATGGTTCATGCTTGACTTGCGTTCAGATTCGTTTGCCCGATTCACTGTCTTCATCGCCGAACTCTTATGACGAGGGTTTCTGACCTGCATAGGTCTTAGTAAGAGACTATATAGCGAGTCACTATGATAACAGCGCACCTTGGTTAGGGAACGCCTTGCCTCTGCAAGATTCTCACTCTCCACGAACACCTTATAATTGTTCATCGCGGCCGGAAGGTCGTTGTAGATGTTTCCCGTTTGTGGAGTGGTGACACGTTGGTTCTGCGAAGACATTTTCTGATGAATCTCGTCGACGACACTGTCGAAGGATCTGCCTTCTTCGAATATAAGCCTCCAAATCTCTTCCCTATAAGCGAGGCTCAATGCGCTTAAATCAACCTTCTCGAGCATGATGCCTATGATGACAGCGGCGAGGTGTTTGCTGTTCGTCAAGGAGCAGTACGTGCCACTAAGAATCATTGGAAGCAATATCAATCTTGTCCGCCTCTGACAGACTCGAAATAGCTTTGTATAACTCTATGACGTATTCCTATAAAACGGGGTAAACTTATACTGCAATTTCTTACAGTGTCAAGATAGTAAAATATGCTCACCGTTGTTTTACCAAAAGAAGGCTCGCAGGCCAGCACGAACTACTTTCACTATTGATCATGGTTTCTATCAGTTTAACGGAAAGATACGCACGATTGAATATCCACTATCTGCCATTTCACGAGAAAGTTCAAGCGGATCGCGAACGGATAATCCTATAGATAATCGTTTGCGAGTATATCCTTCTAGTGACGAAATCACGAACCTGGAGGAGAGCCGTCTGGCCAATCATCGCCTTTCTCATTGATTCCATGTGGTGCCGCGTCTGTGATGACAATTATCACCTTCAGAGCATCATCCCTCCAGTCGTCAATTTGTTCGTAGGCATATTCCAGCGCCGCGCTGAAGGCCTCGGGATAATCGTCACCGCCTTCCGCCCTTAGTGGGCTAAGGTAGCTTCTCATCACTTTCAGGTCGGTGGTAAATGGATGCGGAAGTATTACTCCTTCGGCAGGCAGGTTCATAGCGCGCCGAGACACACGTGTTCGAGTTTTCACGACCTAAGACACGAGGCCAGGTGCTTGACTGGATTAGCCCATTTGATTCAAAGCGTCTCAGGCGACTCACCGTTTACGTGTCCCGGTCTCTTCTCATACCTGAGGGGAAAAGAAACACTCGTCTTTTCATGGAATGACGAGAGTGAAGGACAGCGTGATAGAAGACAACGACAAGCGACGTGATTATGTAATGAGTGGAAGAGCATCACGGGGATTGCCGTATCGCATTGTGGCAGAGCAGCACATTATGTAACTTCATGTTTGATCGACTGCCTCGCAAACTTTTCATTCGTCGCGAAGCCATAATCAGTTCGAGCAGGCCGCCATACTCTTACTTCAATCTCAGGTCTTTAATTCTACAGTACCTTCGATCAGTCTCTGCCCTCACCGTGACGCTCTTTTAAGACTCGCCACGCGTATTTCGCACCGGAACCAACTGAAGGGGAAATTGCTAATCGAATAGTGTCCCTTCAGGTACATAAACGAAGGAATGTCTGAAATGATCCTAACACAGCAATATGGGTTTCCTTGACCTTTTCGTTCCTCCCACTCTTCGAAGATTGCTCGCAAATATTTCAGGCCAGGGCAATCAGACTCGAGCAACTCGACAAAAGAATCTGACTCAAATGCAGCGTCCAACTCTACCGTCAACATAGACTTCACCAACGCCGGCACCCAAATTGCGACCATCACTTTTGCAGACCACGCCGGAAACCAAGTCGGGCCTATCGTACGTCATGTCAGCTTCCCGTCCCAACCTTCTTGCTATGCTTATGCAATTCTCTCCCTATACTATCAGACTATTCGTCCTAATCAGATTATTCGCCGCACACTGGAGGTGAACTTTTCGTATTTCTTCACGCTTGGTTGTGGACGGCATGAAAAGACGACTACGTAAGTCCCGCAGTACTTTGTTCGGTCCAACCAACCACCAATCAGCTCATAATATTTGCAGCCAAACATTTACTAGCAATGCGACAGTTGACGTGAACAAGTGCTTTACTTAGTTCTTCCGACAAATATAAAACAATACTTGACAGGAAGATTCATCTGAACTCATTCCGTTGCGTTCGAAGCATGGCTTTCTCTGATCCTAGATCGCCATATACCAAGGAAGCCGATCCTGTACAATTACTTCTTTTTTTGAAGATACTGTCACTTACTGAACTCGGGAATCAATACCTTGCGGAGATCCGGAGCGTTATAGATGACCCGACGGTCCTTCATCCTTTGCTTAAGTCGTCCTCCTCAAGCAGCGGAACATTGTCCGGATTGACCTCAGGTGCTGCTCAGGCCATCCTTGCCAGCCACACTCACGGTTTCCGTGATGTATTCGTGCTCAATTCCGTTCTCGCTGCTATCTGTGTCGTCGTTGCGGCATGGATGATCGAGAAAAGTGATTTTTTCCGTAAGGATGAAGGCGAGATGCGGAGAAAGGAATTGGATGAGCTTCAAAAGAGATGAAGGCGAGGGCCAAACTAGGAGGCATCGAGTGAGATAGGAAGGACGTCAAATAGGAGGAGGAGTTGAGTTATCCTGCACGTTGCGGAGTATCCCGAGGTGACGGTGCCAATAACGGTTCTCAAGCCTGATGTAGCTCAGATTCACCGAGCTGACATGCACGTAATGAACATGACAGATATGGCCATGTCTATACCGCGCAAAGACAACTCTACGATGCTCGAATGGCACAGAACTTCGTCGGAAACATCAACCATCAAACTTCACACGGAAGCAACATGGCCAAACTCCAACAGTCTTCCGACGAGCCTCAAAGAGAGCAATCCCCTGTCTGTTCGTAGTCATGATTAAGTGTTCATTAACTTGAAGTATCTCGGTTATGTGATACTATGAAGTTGGCCTTATAAGCCTATTTAGAAGATTTCAGCTCTTGGAGACGATGGACTATTATCTCGCGTTACTGTGAGAGGAAGGCTGGACATATTGCGTTGTGTATAACCCTGATTAGCTCGGAACGATTGATTGTCTGCTTCTTTCTTGACTTTGGGTAAGAGGCATAACTTTTCGCAAATGCAGCGCTGAGTTATCGATCGACTAACGATCCGAAAAATGTAATGTAGTGCTTGTAAGGAACTCTAGTCAAGAGACGGACGTGATAATACTCTACTCCTAACACCATCGTCTAGGAATTCGTTTTCAATGATAGCAATTGAACTACTACGACCATGGCACACCTTACAACTTTGGATAAATGGAACAGCGTAAAGTACGGCTAAGGCCTCGCTAAACCTTCGTTATATCATTCTTTGGCGGAGATGGGTACGTTATATATTGGGATCAGTGTGAGCTTGCAATTGATCGGGGTCGTTAGGAAAAAAGTATCTGCTTTATTTAGCTAAGAGAGCACAAAGGGCTAATTGTGGAAGCAAAAAGTCTCGACAAGTAGTTTCATTGCCACATGTTAAGTGAAGAACCCCGCCCTTGCTTCTAATGCTTCGATATCTGGAACGATGACGTTCTGCCGACGAAGTGTCGGGTCCTGTCTAAGAGGCGTAACTTTCGGGAGGAGAGGTACCACGCGTGTCCTTTGATATTCAAGGCCCTTGTCACCAAAGTATCTTCCACCTTCAAACTCCCAGCAGTTATTGGCACGGGGCCAGTTCGCAAGCCCCTGCAGATACTGTTCAACCTGACGGTCCATATCGACGCCCCAAGAGGGAACCCGTGTTAGACCTTCCAAGAACTTCTTCTTAACCTCGTTAAAGTAGTTGATGGCCCAGTTCAGAGCGCCATCTATGTCGGTATCAAGCTCGCGCATAGCTATAGTCAAGATATTGTGGCGATCATCGCCAACGGCCTGTTCCTTATTGTAGGAAACTATATCCTTTACGAAAAATCAGACTTATCACGGCGAGAGTCATTTATTACCCGGACTTACGTTGTCAACGATTATCATGTCAACGGTGTGTATGGACAGCTCCGTGATGACGGGATGATAAAATATTTCGTCCGGAATACTAAGTCCGAGCTCCAGAGGAACGAAGGCCGGACGCATGCCAACGGTCTCGCGACGTATTTCAAGATAAGAGGATATTGACCTGTGCACGTCATGGTCGCGGTCATCTGCCTGTTGGACGACATGGTCGAGATACGCAGTAATGCTCTCAATCATATGCTGTTGAGATGTTGGGCTAGCAGTCTCAATAGCTAGCGCCCAGAATCTAGAATGTGCATTAGCTGGCAGTCCCACAGAGAATAGGTTCATTATCTCTACTTACTGACGAGCAGCTTCACCCAGGACAATTTCTCCCTCAGGGCGTGGCTCGTGGGGCTTGTTCATGGCATCGATAACAACGTCCACCATCTCTCGGACGATGTGCCCGGGCTCTACGTCCGTGTACTCGTCAATCAGGAATACGAGGTTCATAAAGTCGCATCCAGTACGAAGATGTTCTACGCAATGAAACGTCATGCCCAGTTATAACAGGTAATGGACTCGGATAGCGTACCCTTTGAAACACGGGGGTATGCCAAAGCAGCGAGGAGTGCTAGATAAACAATTATAAAGGTCAGTACAAGTAACAGGCATGAGCGAGTATATAGACTGACGGAAAGCACATTTATCGAACGCATACTGAGACGAAGTCGAGAATGCATTGAAACGTTGGAACCATGTATTAGATTCTTTCTTTACGTCTTCATAGTGCGAGTTAATCTCCCGCTTCCAAGGCCAATCTTGCAAGAGGTCGGGAATGTGAAGCGTCTTGAAGTTGTCGTGTACCATTGCTATACTGGTGTAGCTCACAAGGAAGATACAGCTTAAGAGGATGAGTAGACAAAACCCCTCGACCTGGGGCATATTTATCGGCTTTCGACTCCGTCTCGTCTCGGTTCTCCGATTAGGCCATAGAGAGAATTAGATCTGGCCACAGGCGCCATCCTGGTGGTTCTCAGCGTGTATTCAAGTTTCCGTCACGAATCATATGGAAGTTGTGTACGGCACTGTATATATGCCAAGATCTTCCAATCATAACCTCGCAGACCTTTCACTGTGTCTTTGGCTAAGAGAGAGCTGTAAACCTTTAGCTTTAGCTTTATCATGTAGGTGATGTGAAAATCCTCACTCTCAAATTTGCAGGATGCCATTGACTCACTGGACACAAACACTGGCAAACAAACACTGGAAAGTCACACTTGGTCACGCAATTGGTAACAACTGTGACTCGGAGTTCTGCGGCTGTGTTATGATCCGATGATAAACTCGAGTCTCGGAGGCAGACGGTGATGATGGGTCGACAAAGCCTCATAGACTCGAAAAGTGGCTTCTCCAGTACAGAGAATTCTGCATGCTAATTCATGCTGTTCAGTTCTCCTGACTCCACCGGTCATGCATCCCACTGTCTTCCATGCAAGAAAATTTCAAGGAGGAGTTCATTTATCTCGTTTTGAGACAGCGTCATTGTGTGAAGGCTGGTGAGCTGCATACCCCATGGGTACGAGCTAGTTTCATCTGTATCAACTGGACGAATCACGATGGACCTTGTTGGAAAACGTTCCTTGAATGCGGATCCATGAAATGCCGGCCTTGAATATATTCGCTCGTCATTACCTGCTTCCCTATGTTCCTCCGGTCTACGCTCCATGGTGAGTGAATCGCAACGACAATGCGGCGGAAGACCATCTAGTTTTCCGAAATGGTTTATTTTCAAATAGCCGCAACTTGTCTAACGCCATACTGCTATTCCTCTCACGGAGCCCGTATCAGTATCGCGCTAGCAGTTTGAGTCCAGCCCAGATTGCTACTCCTTCATGTCTCGGAATAAAGTACGCAATTACAGGGACAATAAATCTCTGTTAGAGCCAAAGTCCTAGAATGCGGGACGTCTGGAATTGCTTCCATGCCAGCGAAAAGCATTGTGTCAAAGAAGGGGGCGAAGTTCCGAGCTTTGTTCTCGGACCGGCAGTGATCGCAAAACTCGAAGAATAAACATCCTGAGTGCTTTGAATACCCAGACATGCAGGGCTGGTAGAACAACATACAGCACAAAGGAGCAAATGTCTTGTATATCAAGTGGTGAACACACTTTCGAGGGGAACATCCAATCCTGCCAGTACTCAAGCATTATTAAACATCTGTTCCACATCAATATCACTATCCTGATGGAACGTCCGGCTACAACGGAGGAATAGCGTTAGCGCGTGCCTCGAAATAGATGTGGACCAATCCTGACCTGAAGTTCTTTGTTATCCGACCACAGACCAACGCGAAGTTCACAGGAATATTAAGCGAGAGTTTCGCAATTCGGATGTGGCCATTCGGAACTATCATTTGCTCCTTCAGTTCTCCGGACTCCGCATCGAACGAACGGAGCTCAATATTATTGGTTCCCGTATTCTTGAAGAAGACAGTTACGGTGAAATGATTCATGCTTGACTTGCGCTCAGATTCGTTTGCCCGATTCACTGACTTCATCGCCGAACTCTTATGACGAGGGTTTCTGACCTGCACAAGTCTTAGTAAGAGTCTGTAGAGCGAGTCACTATGATAACAGCGTACCTTGGTTAAGGACCTCCTTGCCTCGGCAAGATTCTCACTCTCCACGAACACCTTATAGTTGTTCATCGCGGCCGGAAGGTCGCTGTAGATGTTTCCCGTTTGTGGAGTGGTGACACGTTGGTTCTGCGAAGACATTTTCTGATGAATCTCGTCGACGACACTGTCAAAGGATCTGCCTTCTTCGAATATAAGCCTCCAAATCTCTTCCCTATAAGCGAGGCTCAATGCGCTTAAATCAACCTTCTCGAGCATGATGCCTATGATGACAGCGGCGAGGTGTTTGCTGTTCGTCAAGGAGCAGTACGTGCCACTAAGAACCTTTGTTAGCAAGCAATTTCAACCTGGGCCATATCTAACAAACTCAACAGTGTACGCGCCGAAATGGCTTTGTAAAACTCTATGGCGTATTCCTATAAACTTATACTGTAAGTTCTTACAGTGTCAAGATAGCAAAATAGGCTCACCGTTGTTTTGCCAAGGGTAGGCTCGCAGGCTAGCACGAACTACCTTCACTATTGATCATGGTTTCTATCAGTTTAACGGAAAGATACGCACGATTGAATATCCACTATCTGCCATTTCACGAGAAAGTTCAAGCGGATCGCGAACGGATATTCCTATAGATCATCGTTTGTCGGTATATCCTTCTAGTGACAAAGTCACGAACCTGGAGGAGAGCCGTCTGGCCAATCATCGCCTTTCTCATTGATTCCATGTGGCGCCGCGTCTGTGACGACAATTATCACCTTCAGAGCATCATCCCTCCAGTCGTCAATTTCTTCGTAGGCATATTCCAGCGCCGCGCTGAAGGCCTCGGGATAGTCGTCGCCGCCTTCCGCCCTTAGTGGGCTAAGGTAGCTTCTCATCACTTTCAGGTCGGCGGTAAATGGATGTGGAAGTATTACTCCTTCGACGGGCAGTTTCATAACCGCGCGTCGACTTGGATAATCGCGGTACGCGACCAAGCCTACTCTCAGCCCTTCCTCGCTTGCCAGTCGCCCGGATTTCTGTAAGATGCTGCAAATTTCGATGATGTTGTCCTTTGCACTTTCTATGTAGCTGCCCATGCTTGCCGTGACATCGAGTACGATCAAAAGATCCCTGCGACATACTCACGTGTGCGTTGATATTACTTTTTAGATTACACTATGGCGACGTACATGGTAGTATTACAGTCCTCTTGCCCAGTCATTGTTGGAGGTGCCTGCGTTTGTCAGGAGGAGATGAACGGTCGTGTACTCGAGGAAAGAGAGTGTCAATGGCACATTCTCTGGACACCCTTAGCACTTTAACCTACACGTGTTCAAGTTGTCACGACCCAGGACATGAGGCAGAGGTGCTTGAGCTAACTGGATCAGCTCAATTGACTCAATAAGCGTCTCAGGCGACTCACCGTTTACACAAGTCCCCGTCTCTTCTCATATCTGAGTAGCACTCGTCTTTTCATGGAACGACGAGAGTGAAGGGTGACAGCCTATGCAACGGGATTATGTAATGCGACTATTATAGAAGACTATCACGGGAATTGCCATATTGCATATATAATTTAATTTCGCAGCCTCAGCCTCAACTTTTCATTCATTGTCGGACGCCCATAATCAGTTCGAGCAGGCTGCCATGCTCTTACTACTAGCTCAGGTCTTTCTATAGCGCTTTCGAACAGTCTCACCTCACGCTCTTTCATGACTCGCCATGCATATTCGGTACCAGAACCTGGAATTGAAGGGGAAATTGCTAATCGAGTACTAGTGGGCCTGCAGGTACATAAACAACGGAAAGTCTGAAATGATCCCAACACAGCAATATGGGTTTCCTTGACCTTTTCATTCCTCCCACTCTTCGAAACATCGTCCACAAATGCTTCAGCCCAGGGCAAACAGACTCGACCAACTCGACAAAAGAATCTGACTCAAATGCAGCGTCCAACTCTACCGTCAACGTAGACTTCACCAACACCGGCACCCAAATTGTGACCATCACTTTTTCAGACCACACCGGAAACCAAGTCGGGCCTATCGTACGTCGTGTCAGCTTCCCGTCCCAACCTTCTTGCTATGCTTATGCAATTCTCTCCCTATACTATCAGACTATTCGTCCTAATCAGGTCTTTCGCCGCACACTGGAGGTGAACTTTTCGTATTTCTTCACGTTTGGTTGTGGACGGCATGAAAAGACGGCTAGGTACGTTCCGCAGTAATTTGTCCGGTCCAATCAACCACCAATCGGCTCATAATGTTTGCAGCCAAACTTTTACTAGCAATGCGACGGTTGACGTGAACAAGTACTTTATTTAACTCTCCCAATACATATCGAACGATGCTTAGTAGAAGGACTCATTCGATGGTTTCGCGAGTGATTTTTTCTGCACGCAATGTTATGCGCGAGGGTCTAGTAGTTCGAGCCTTTGCGAATATTGCTGTAGCGTTTCGTCTCCGGTGTATCGAATGTTATGTGCTTGTTGCTGAGCAAGCCGAGTCCTCTTAGACAACTTGGATCGAGTAAGGGCGTGCTCGGCTGCACTGGTCCCGGGACCAGTGCCCGCCAAAATGCCTACCGGTGGTAGGGCTACCTGCGGTCGGCTAGCGTCGGCAAGGCTTTTCCAGCCCTCGGATTGGTCGATTGCTAACCTGCGGTAACTGGACCAGTGCAGCCGAGCTGGCTCTAAGATATGGTGAATGTCACGGCTTGAATGGGACCGACACGCTCTCAGCATCTGCCGTTCCCTTTTCTATAGGCGCTCAACGATCCGGGTAACTCATTACGCAGCCGTGCGCAACTTCGCAATCCGACTTGTACGTAGCCGCTGACACATTCTCACTATTGTGAAGGCGAATGGTGTCGCGGCCATCACGTCGCAAGGTAACCCGCGACTCCGCTCACGGCATGTCTGGGTAAAGGTGCGTTCGATTAAGGTTGAACAATCACAATGACATGTTAGGTGTAGCAGCGTAATGTTTGTACCGACGATTATTTCCCTAGACAAGAACAAGAACAACATAGATGGTACGTGATGTTTGGTCTTCGATAACCGCATTGTCAATATCGCATGCGTCACTTTCGTCCTGCTCTCTCCGGTCTCTGATGCCTTGTATGCGCGTTCGTCCCTGAGTTAGTTAAAATAAAAATGATTATGAAGGGTGTCAGTGGACAGCGGGCACAGGAATCCGAGCTCATCTGGAATGGGTATTGACTTTTCATCGCACGTCCTTTGTCATTCGATCGATACCTAAAATAATACAACACTCGTTGATGCGTACATACAAGAATGCCAACATGCATACAAGAAAGAAAGACCCGTTCATGCCTCCGCTCCTTCAACACTCGTAATCTTTGCCCAATTCCTCCCATGAAAGAGCTTTCCCCACTCGGAGTTCAGAAGGCTTTCATCGTATTCGTCCTTGGCGATCGTGCTATCCTGGGTCGTATGGCATGCGCACCCTCTGTGTTCTGGAGGGACCCATAAGAGGAGACCACCATCTAATGTACGAATACACCCGTCTTTCGGGATGTACAACGGATTAGCAGAGAGCAGGAGCGATTGTACTTTTAGCTTTTGTCTGGTAGGCCACCAGCTCGGTATGGACACGAAACATTGCCTCTCTATATCCCAGCGGCTTTCACCTCGAGGTACAACACCGACTAGCGCACCGTTGTACGCGTTCCACATTCGTATTTCATCACCTGAGCTCGATAGAATCCTACTTCCATCTTTGGAGTAGCCAACGTCCCGCACCCGAGTTGTATGGCCCTCCAACGGCTCTCCAAGTTGTCTGCCAGATTGTGCATCCCAGATTCGCACAGTTTTATCGAACGATCCTGAAACTATCTTGCTGCCATCCGGAGAGTATGCGACAGCCATGACCGAATCCGTGTGACCGACGAGAGGTCTGCCAATTGAAGTTGCTGTGTTTGCATCCCAAATCCAAATACGCAACGTTCTATCACGCGATCCGGTTACTATTCTGTTTCCGTCCGGTGAATACGCAACAGCACAGACCCATTCTTCGTGACGCATCAACGACTCGACGATGACGTCACCGCTCAGAGCATCTCGTATCCGAATTCTGCCATCCTTGTGACCAGAGACGATCCTGCTTCCGTCTGGGGAAAATGCGAGAGCACCGACATGTGACTTCGATTCAAATGGCCCACTGGCGACAAGCTTCAATGCATCCCATATCCGTAATCCATAAAAAGATCCAGAGGCGATACTACTCCCGACTGGAGAGAATGCAACAGACCAGACACCATTGGAATGCCCGCTGAGAGGTCCGTGAATGAGCACTCCCGTCCGTCCGTCCCAGATATTCAGTGTGCCATCCTCGTGTCCGGAGACAATTCTGCTACCGTCAGTGGAGAACGCCATAGAAGATATTTTATTCACATCGTAGATGTAAGCTCTGCTTGCATCGCGCTGGAAGGGAATTTCAATGGCAAGTTCAGAGTCGAGCGAAAAGCAGTCCGAATTTTTGTGGGCATAGGAGAACGCTGGTAGATATGCTATTATTGACGCATGTTCGCGAGTTCCGAGATCCAGCACGTCGTGATGTCTGGATGCGAAAGTGAGTAGCTCCTTGGCCGCCGTACAAATTTCACCGTTTCCCTGTGACTTAGAACAAAGGTAAATACGACAATTGACAAGGAGAAGGTTACTGCACCTCGAAATGAATCATGCACTTGCTAAGAATCTGCAACCCAACTTCTATCTCGCCAATCACATTCAGAACTTCGAGCCAGAACAGGGCCTTCTGTGAGCACAATATCCCTGACACTGCGTCTGCGTAAACTCGAGAGTCTCTTGCCTTGGTTATCAAGTCCATCCAGCTCGTGCAACAGTAGCGGAGTAAATATGTGATGGGCGCATCGACCTTGTCTTTCGGGTCATATGTCCGCGCATTGGTGGATTCCATGGCGCATAAATTAAACTTGAGACGCGTACGCATATGTTCCAGACAGTATTGGACTAATCCATGCGTTATTGTATCAACCGCCGACCTCAAATGTCCAGGTGTCTGTAGCTGTAGCACGGGGCCCGCGGATTCGCCATTGTGAGGAAATACGTCTAAGCTGTCGCCCTTCGTGTCTTCATTGATCCGGGGCATAGAAACTAGGCGAAAGATAGCCTCGAGAATGTCCCTGATGATCCGAAATCTACTATCATCATCTTCGTCCCCTGAGTCGACCATTAATATCGAGGTCCCTGTATTCTCAGGCATGCCGAGTGCTTGTAGAGATGCAACAATCCTGCATAGGAGACCCCGACACTGTTTCGTAAGTCCGGGAGCAGAAAGTCGTGTGTATGTGGCTATGTCGCAACGCAGATCGAAAACAGGATCATCGATATTAAGGTGCTGTATATGGATTCGTCGGAAGTGTTTCTCGAAAATTTTCAGTGCCTTGCTGGTAATGAGAACCTTGAGCCAAGGCGCGAGAGTCGCTATGTCAACTATGTAGTCGACAAGAGGACGCCTGGTCGTCTTGGATTCGCGGCATTCCTCTACCGCATCGAGAACAATGACCAACGGTTTGCGTGCAGGAAGAGAGCGAGACGACAGCTTCCCTATCGGGAGCTTGATGAGGAGTTCCATCTGGCTGTCCATATCCGATGTAATCCTGAGCTCATCCGGTCCGCGAAGAATATCAAGGACGATTGAGTGGTAATCAGAGTGCCACTTGGCTAATTGATACGCGATGGTAGGGATGATCCTCTCTGGTACCTGCTTATCAGCAAAGAAGCACCCAAGTAACCGATTCTGCCCATGCAACATTTTGGCGATTGAATGTGCTATTGCTGATTTTCCAGTGCCAGTCGATCCGTGAAGACAGAATAGGTTTGGGCTCGATTTGGACGAAGACCATTCCTCGATAATTCGAAGTGTCTCTTCCCTTGACCCCTCAAAGCAGGTCATCCCGCTGCTGAAATAGGCACCTTTAACTGGATCCAGGTGTCTCAAGAGCATATTTTCGACGTCGATCTCTGATACAAAATGGTTACAGATAAGAGATGAAACCGAAGCGAATGAAGCTCACCTATCTTCAGGGTTGTTTTCCAAATTTCCGTCAGGAGACACCAGTCAAATGTCTCCTTCCTCCTCCTGAATTCTTCCTTGTATCCATTAATCTTCCCAAGTCTTTCATTAATTAGGCATCCTAGTACATAGTACCATGAGTACTAAAGTGTTTTGTCAAATACTTGATTTCTTACCAAGAATTCCATCCGCTGAAAACTCTATTACTGATCTTGCAATATCCACAAAGGATGTGAGAAGCGAATGCACAACCTCCTCAGTAACGGGGTTCTTCAGACGGTCCACGGGAACGTCGGTAAACGGAAGGAAGTTTGCGATATCCTCCATTAGAGTGGTCGCTGCCTCATGGCACACCTTGTAATTGCGGCACACCTAAAATGAGGTTAGTGAGAGGATATCTACGAGTATTGAAAGTTGACCTCAGTGAGCATCTTAAACGTCCCTATTACTGCTTTGACAGAATCATGTGTCTGAAACAAATGTCAATAAGACGATTAGATCTACTATCTGTTGTACTGGACGGTGTTGTACCTCTGAAAGCGGTTCCGTTATGTTTATGATGAAGTTAAGGCGGTCGCATACTTTCTTGAGACGTTCGATGAAAACCTTCATGTTTCCCAATGCTTTCAGTGATTCGTCTACGAGACAGCGACTGAATTCGGCCAACTAGGTTCCATATATGAGATACTGATCAGTGCCAACACTAGCAGAGATTAAAGTTACCGGTCCTGAAATATTGCACTGGATCTTAACGATAAGCGGCTTTCCGTCCGGTTCTGGAAAATAGATTAGAGAATCACTGCCAACACATTCTTTGCGCTTTTCACCTTCGAGAATATAAGTCGGTGTCAAGAACAGTTCCTTCACGGAGACTCGCACCCTTATGACATCTTTCAGTCTGGAAAAGGTATGGTGTTCTCGAATGACAAGGACGAAAGAGGATACGGTTGAGTGTGTCCTATCAAGTCGGATATGTGAGGAATACATCAAATCCAGAACAAGGAAAGAGCTTACGTGTCGTAATTCCAGAGAATATCTTGTTTCTTGCCGTACTCATCGGATCGCAAAGCTTCTGCATCACCGCTTTCGATCCAAATTGACACTGGGTACTTGGTCCTTTTTGTTCTGTACACAACCTCAATTCCTATAGCCGAGAATATGAAGCACATTCGGCGGCGGTCTTGCGATGGTACCTACTTTCGATACGTATTGTGCTAAACCGATGGTATATCATCAACACGATTGTTTTCTCCAGGATGGGATCTAACGACTCACTTCATCGCGTTTTCAGGGAAAGGGGAGGGTAAAGAGTTTTCATGAAGGCCAGACATACCAGCACCCAAATGCAGGGGACTCGTTGAGATGGTGGTGGTGATCAGGAAAGAGCTGTGCTTATCGATGCACGTGCATTCAACACAGATGTGAAAAGGGGTGACATCTATAATTAGTACCTGCTGCATTGCACTAACACGAACCGAAGCCTTCCAGGGCAGTGAGTGCACTGCACCTCAACGTTGATAATGCGTGTATAGCAAATTCGAACATGAGTTTCATCACGATCTATCAGTGCAGCATACGATTCGTCTTCGTCGAATCCCTGGTCGGTATTCATCAATGATGAGCACAGTAAAGGACAAAGGCTTTCCTAGTATGCACGGTGCGATGTGCATGATGGTTGGAGTATATATCGTTAGTGAGTGGCAGCATGGGATGGGAGACGACGTTCTACTTTCCCACGCAGTTGAGGAGAGGCACGAGATAGTCACTCGTCAGCAGGTCACACTTGGTCACAGATGAGACACGGAGTTCTGCTGTACAGCAGTCCACCCGATGACTTCACATCACAGTATGTCCTCATCGACCATACTCACGCGATGGGTTCATAAAAGCTACATGGACTCGCAGACTAGTATCTCCGCTGGTATTGAATCTCGCATCCTCAATACTGATACAGTACATTTCAACGTATCAGGCATCTATCTCACTAGTACTATCTTCTACGCAGGGAATTTTCAAGGAGAGGTTCATTTCTCTATACACTATTCAAGCTTACCCGTTAGGCTTTGTGAGAGTAATAACGACGTCCTGCCGAGTAAGGGATTCGTTCTTCTTTGGCGGCGGTGCGACTGTTGCAAGGACTGGCACCAACTTGAGGTGCGTCTCCTAATACTCCAAGCCTCTAGTACCAAAATATCCGCTGGGCTCAAAGCTCCAGCACTTGGTGACGCGCACCCGGTTTGCAACTCTGTAAAATACTCCTGGAGCATTCTATCTGCATCGATACCGTTCGATTGATTCCAATAACTTGACCTTGACCTTGTTGTAAGATTTAGCAACCCAGATCGTAGCACTGTCCAGGTCTGCATTGAGCTCTGTCATGCTATAGCCGGAATGCTGTGATGCTCGTCTCCAATCACCTCCCCCTGCCGTATTAAACCACATCCTGCAGTTGCTTATCAGGTACACCGAGTTCGAGTCTGCGCATGATTGCGGCTTCTTGAGCCGTTCAAGGAAGGTGAGTTGTGGTATACATACTGCCGTGCGATTCCTGCCTCAACCCTGCCAATTTTGAACTTTTCAATTGCCTTTGCTTGATTCGGTGGATTGAATGTATACTTGGGCATGACCCAATATTGTCTGGACGATACGTTGTAGTTATGACCGTAAAGCCATATCTTTGGAGTCCAATTTGCCGCAGCGTTAGTATGGCCCTCACCCGCACTTAGCTTCTAGATCTCTCTCTTATCCTTGACGGTCTCATCCTTTGACGGGAATGGATGAGCTGTATGTAGGGATCATTGTGTGGGATGTGTATGTGCATAGTGGTTGAAAAAGTTGGGTGTGTTTTATTCTGTTTGAAAGGACACAAGCGAAAACGAACAATCTAGAGATATAGCTTCAATACAATCTGTAGTAACTATGAGTTAAGTACAAAACCCCTTCCCGGCTTCTAACGCTTCGACATCCGGAACGGCGACATTCTGCCCGCGAAGCGCTGGGTCCTGTCTAGGAGGCGTAACTTTCGGAAGGAGAGGTACCATCCGTGTCCTTTGATATTCCAGACCCTTGCCACCAAAGTATCTACCACCTTCAAAGTCCCAGCAGTTACTGGCGCGGGGCCAGTTCGCGATCGCGTGCAGATACTGTTCTACCTGACGATCCATATCGGGACCCCAAGAGGGTACTCGTACTAGACATTCCAAGAACTTCTTCTTAGCCTCGTTAAAGTAGTTAATGGACCACTTCAAAGCGCCATCTAGGTCGGTGTCAAGCTCCCGCATAACGATAGTCAAGAGGTTGTGGTGATCATCACCAACAGCTTGTTCCCTGTTGTAGGAAGCTATATCCTTTACGACAAATCAGACTTAGCACGACGAGAGACATTAATTGTTCGGACTTACGTTGTCGACGATGGTCATGTCTATGATGTATAGGGATATCTCGGTGATAATGGGATGATAGAATATTTCGTCCGGAATACTAAGCCCGAGCTCCAGGGGCACGAACGCCGGACGAACACCAACGGTCTTGCGACGCATTTCGAGATAAGAGGATATTGACCTGTGTGTGTCGTGGTCGCGGTCAACCGCCTGTTGGACGACAGAGTCGAGATACGCTTTGAAGCACTCGATCATATGTCGTTGAGATGTGGGACTAGCGGTCTCAATTGCCAGCGCCCAGAATCTAGAATGTACATTAGTTCCAATAGAGAATAAAATCATTATCTCTACTTACTGACGAGCAGCTTCACCTAGAACAACTTCTCCCTCAGGGCGTGGTTCGTGGGGCTTGTTCATGGCATCGATAACGACGTCCACCATTTCTCGGACGATATTCCCGGGCTCTACGTCCGTGTACTCGTCAATCAGGAATACGAGGTTCATCAAGTCGCATCCAGTGCGAAGATGTTCTACATAACCAAATGTCAAGACCAGTTATAATGGATAACCGACAACGTACCCTTTGAGACGCGGGGATATGCCAGAGCAGCGAGCAATGCTAAATAACGATTATTGTCAGTGAAAGTAAGAGGCATGCGATAATATCTAGACTTGCGAAAGTTGCATTTCTCGAACGCATATTGAGACGAAGTCGAGAATGCATTGAAGCGTCGGAGCCATGCGTTAGATTCTTTCCCCACTTCTTCGCAGTGTGGATTAGTCTCTCGCAGCCATGGCCAGTCCTGTAAGAGGTCAGGAAAGTAAAACGTCTTGACGTCCTCGTGCACCATTGCTCTACTGGCGTGGCTCACAAGGCAGATACAGCCGAAGAGGCTGAGTAGACAAACCCCCCTCGACCTGGCGCATATTTATAGGTTTCCGATTTCTCCTCGTCTCAGTGCTCCTACTTATTGAAGGTATCAAACTAGTCCACATACGCCACGCCTGATGGTGGCCATATATTCAAGTTGCTCGTCTCAAATCATATGGCGGTTATGGGCGCAAATATATCATATACGCCAAGATGGCCATACTCTATCGGAAACTTCTCGTCATGTTGACATCGGATACCTGAGCCATATAGACATGTGCTCAATCTCTCATCCACATACAGAAGGCTAGTATTCTATGACTTTGGAATAGAGTAGATCATTATAAAAGAAATCTCAAAGCTTGCCTTGACGAAGTGAAGGGTCTGTATGCTGGGAACAGTGTTGAGGATAATTCGAGATCCCAAGTCAAAGAATTTGTGCAATCGCTGAATACATTGTCATCTCTGGATGCACAGGAAGCGTTACTTATCTCGAAAGTAGTATCTTTAGGTCTTTCTTTACTTGGTAATGATAAAGTACAGGAGCCTATATGGGCAATTTGCCTTCTACACCCAAGACGCAAAGTGGGCGTGATGTTAAATCGCGTATTCGGGGAACATGCCATATTAGTCAATTTCTTGGTATACGATTTATACTCACGATCGGAACACTAACGAAACGACGAGGGGAGAGCCTATGGCCTTTTCATCGTAGAGGTGGGGAGAATGAGAAAATCCCTGCCAAATTCGTTCCTAGCTAACCCTCCACATGATAATTTCTCACACGATAACCCCGAATTTTGAGAGAATCAGAGAAATTACACGGCAAAAATTCAAGATGGCAGATAGCCTAGAGTCTACAATATCTGAGTCAATGCCGCAATGGCATTCCTTTTCCGCGCGATGAGAACTTTTTTCAGATAGCAGATGTCCTGGACCCTCCACCGTTCCGTACAGCGGTACTATTCATTTTGCTCAGATTCCTGCTAATTGAGTTTTTGGAAGCGGAAGAACTCCATTCTGCCAAGCGAGGGTCAACTCATCGATGATCGGGCACTTTACGTGAAACTCCATGTACCAGCATCAGCACACTTGTGAGCGTTTATGCCACAATTTGATCTCCCACTCCTGCTACTTGTTGGAGCATCAGCTAGTGGCTCTACTGCTCGGCTACTTGGCTATTCGCCTGGCCTACTGTCATTCTATCCCTTTGAGAGTTGATGTCACCGTATTATCCTAGTCGGTGAATGTCAGTTATATCCAAACGGAGGACATCCAGATACCTTACTTATACTGCTGTTGACGCACTTTTGGAAAAATGGTATGGCGATGAAGAATTCTTCTGATTTTCGAAAGAAGGGGGGGCCAGAAGAAACTAGTGATATCGACTCGGATGACTCGGGAAGTTCAAATATGCAAGAAAGCGACGAGAAACTTGAACACTCAACAAATATGTCGTGAGAGGAAGGAGACGCTATCAAAGCCAGATTTCCAAACAATATCGCCGTGCATGTACTTCTTCGGTCAGACGAAGGACTTTAGGGACGGGGTGTGCGCTCAAACGTTTCCGTTTCTTTTTGATAATCTTGTCGAAGGGTTCAGGTGGTTCCTTCCGATGACCGGATTGTGAGATGAAGACGATGGCCGAAGACTGTGGCTACAGATCCGGTGATAACGAACGTTTTTCTGGAAGTGCTCATGGTCACTCCTGTGTGGTCGCTATAAAGCCCGCCAGGTACGAGTTCAAAGCTCAAACTGACCCCAAAACCAAGGCATCCACTGTGTCGTCTCATAAGGATATTTGATGGGCTGTTATATAAAGAGTGATCGGATCAGCCAACGTTTTATGTATGAAATACGGATTGCAGTCATATTGTTTGATCGAAGCCCGATAAGAGCAAAGCGGTTAGCAGATATGGCAAAGTTGGATATTGCCTCGCCATCAGCGGGCTGAACAACGAACTAGGATACAAACTTTTCCGTTGATCAGAATGCGGGCTCTGCTGACTGTTAATAAAGTCACAGATATAAACCTTCAAACAACCCTGTGGTGTTTCATTGGCAGGCACACTAAAAGGAATAGACTTTGGCGGCACATCACGGCGGCAAATGATGCGATAGCACGAATAAATGGCCTCTTGAAAATACACGGCGCCACACTGACATGGCATCTTCTTCCGACACGGAACCCGTTATGAGTCGATAAGCATAATTCATCCAGCACGTTAAGATGTGAGCCTTTTCTGTTAACATATCGAGTACTTTGAAGGTTTCTCCCTAAGAAAAAGCTTTAGCAGGTTGCTTATATTTATGATCAGTATGGCTAACTCCGGACATCGTGTGTAGGTAAGCAGTCCAATGGCTAAGAGCAGATATCGTGCATGGCGGCGCCCCCATAGCGATCCACTCTAATTCATTGCAAAACAATGTGACTTCTTCCCCAACGGTTGCACAAAGAGATCTGAGATCGAGGCTGGACCATGCCAAGATATGTGTCCTTTGGATCACGCCGCTTTCAGAGGGTAACCTTGAAAACCACTTAGTATATCGAATATTTGTCGGGGTGCAATTACAATGATCTTTCAGTGCTTTTCTGTGAGATTTGACAAGAGGTAGAGTCGACAATCGCAGTTCTCGTCGTTCATATTGAGCGCATTCACTTCAATATCTGTGTAGCTCTGAGATGCTATCAGAAGACTCACCGATACTTCTACGGTGCCCTTCTTCTCATCCGTCAAACGGCGTTTACCGCTGCGCAACTTGCAATCCATCGATATATCACGTAAGACAGTTTGCATCGACGTTGATGAAGCAATCATCCGGTCACGGTGAATAAAAATATCTGTGAGGCAATGACGGTGAGTATTGTGAATTAGAAAGGGACACTACTCAGGACATTCGTCACATACTTGAGACGAACTTTTCGTATTTCTTCACGTTTGGTTGTAGACATCATGAAAAGACAACCACGTACGTTTCGCATTACTTTGTCCGGTCCGACCAACGACCCATCATCGCATTGCGTTGCAGCCAAGTCCTTTCGAATAAAGCGACGGTTCACGCGAACAAGTACTTGATTTAATTCGTCCAACATATGGCAAACGATACTTGACAGGATGATCCATCTGAACTCATTCCGGTGCGTACTAAGCATGAGGGTCGCGAGCGATAGCACCTTTCTCTGGTCCTATATCGTCACATGCCCGCGAAGTCAATCCTGTAGGATTATTCTTTGCGTTTCAGTTGTCAAAGATATCATAGCTCGCTGAATTCGGGAATCTAATATCTTGTGGAGATTTTCATTAATAGCACACTCGTGTAAAGCACGACCTGACTTCCGTTCTTTTAATTTACATCAGTCCATGCCCTCAGAGGGCCCTCAATATGACAGCGTTTAGCAACAGTCGTTCATTTTCTAATTGTGTCTGTTGGCGGATTCAACTCGACGCATTCACTATGCGAATCGAGTAAACCATGCAATTATGCCTCTGGCGCTCTCCTCCTTGGCCCACTCTGTGTAACTGGAAGTGAGACGACAATATAACGAAGAGAGTATATGAAGAGCTTACTCTGAATGGGAATATTTGGGTCACCGCGTACAGCGAAACCGTGTTCTACACCTCCGAAGACCTGGAAAGTGTAATCGTGCTTCTTCTCAACAAGAATATCCTCGGCCCGGCGGCGGAATTCCTTTGGGAATGTATGGTCTATTTCTGGGAGGAAGTTAGAGCGCAGTCCCTTCAATGGCATGCGATAAAGCATTTTCATTTACCAGAGCACGAGAGCAGGAGCGGAGCTTTCACATCGGTAAAGTGTTTCTCCGTTAAAAACGCTGGATGTGCAATGGCTCCTGGAACAGCGTAAAATGAGAACAGAAGATGAGCTTCGTTATTACTACGATGGTGATAGCGATTCGGAGTACCTGCAGCTACTTTGTCAGTTGCACCAGCCTCCAAGACGAACGGTGCGCCGAAGCAATAGCCTGCGCGAAACAAATTAACCAATGAAGGAAGCTTGATATCTCGGCGACGAAATAAAGCTCACCGACCGCAAAATATTTGGTCTGATGTCCTGCTCATGGTGGGTGAAATAAGACTGGAGGAGTTACAAGGCACAATAAGTAAGGTGTCCCGTACCGTATCTCTCCTTGATTGCCTCGAACCACTTTGGCTCATACTCGCGAGCCTGCGCCTTGCTCTTGGCCATCCAAGCAGGTCTATCAAAGCCTTCCTCGCCGTTGTGGATGTATACAGGATCGCCAAAGAAATAATCAGGGCCGACGACATTGAAGCCTGTCGAGACAAGTATAAACAGATATCAAGGCTCCATACAGATGTCATGTAGAGCGAATGAACTGACCTTGAGACGCGAAAAAATCCTGAATAAGCTTGTTATTGATGAACATGGGCCCCCAGACATCCGCGTAGAATAGTATCACGCCCTGTGAGTCCAGACCCTCAGGAGGCACGGCGATGTACGTCTCGACGCCTGCGATTTTCTCAATCTTGCCCTTCGGCTCGCCAAAGTGCTGCACTCCTCGACAGCAGGCATCTCCAGGCTCTCCAGCAAGTACTTTGTCTGCCATGATAGGGAAGTGAGCGAGAGTTAGCTGACGACAACTCGCACGACGGACTAAACTATATCCAAGATAAGCAGTAGGAATCCGTAGTCTTCCTAAACATTCCACAGGTCACAAGGGTTTATCGTGCTGAAATGGACTCAGCTGCGGCATTTTCCAATGCCGTCGTTTTGTATGGGAGGGAGATGTTTGTGAATCACTTCTTTGAATGGAGAAGAATGACTTGAGTTATTCCCACGGTTAGAAATTAGCAGTCGGTCCGAATCGACCAAAATAATCCAGACTTCTTTCCAGTCTTCATGGAGCAGCCACCGCAAAACACGTTGTCAACTCACACGACAGAGTTCTGGTGGGCGACGAGGTCTTTCGCGACTTTTTGCTCTGCGGGATGAGTCAAATCGAACTGTCCGATGTGCATAGCGCCTCTGTCCCTCTCAGTCACACGACGACCGTTCTGAACACGCCATTGACCGCCGTGTCGACTTCTCTGCATGAAAGCAACAATGCATCAGCGTCTCCTTACGACAGCCCACCCTCACCGCTTCCTGTCCAGCTGAAGCTAACCGACCAAACGAATCTCCTCCCTCTCCGTAAAATCATCTCCGTCTTCGCGGGATTAGCAATTTGCATCGTAGTTTCGACGCTCGACATGACGCTCATCGCGACTGCTCTTCCGAGCATCTCTGCGGATTTTCATGCCGGATCAGTGTCGTCGTTCATTCCATCCGCTTACTTGCTGACCTCGACGGCATTCCAACCACTGTATGGTCGCTTCTCGGACATTTTCGGCCGGAAGGTAGCATTATGCCTCGCGATGAGTGTATTCATGCTAGGCAACCTTGCTGCCGGGTTCTCGCGGAATGTCAGCGAAGCTACTGTTTTCAGAGGTCTGCAGTTTTTTTTCCGGCATGCAACCGACCGTATCTAACGCGCAAAACTTATCCAGGTATCTCTGGAGCAGGCGGAGGTGGCATTGTGTCCTTGGCCCAGATTATTATGTCAGATGTAGTCAGCCTCAGAGATAGGTACGGAAACAGTTCCATCCGAATCTGAAGGGATACTGATTTGAACAGAGGAAAGTATCAGGGGATCATCGGTGTTGTTGTTGCCTTGGGTTACGGAGTAGGACCTTTAATTGGTGGTGTACTTAGTGAGAAAGTATCGTGGAGGGTATGTCCGTATTCTTCGTCTTATTGTTGATCTGAGCCGATGTGTGCTATAGTGGTGTTTCTGGATTACACTTCCCATTTCTTTGTGCGCCATTTTGGTTGTGACATATGTTCTTCCCCTTAAAAGCGTCGAAGGTGATATTAAGAGGTATGGCACTGCGACAAGGTCACGGCCACGAACTAACCTATCCTCAGGAAACTTCTTGCAATCGACTACGTAGGTACTGGTTTGACCCTGAGTGGGTGTACCCTCCTTATCTTACCTCTTATCTGGGTGAGTTATCGTTATTCATGATTTGATAACGGTGTATCACCGGAGACTAACTTGCATCTTAGGGTGGCATTACATTTCCGTGGCATTCCGCGATAGTGCTTTCAACGCTCCTATCTGGCATGTTCCTCGTTTCGCTCTTTTGTATATGGGAGTGGAAAGGTGCAAAATTACCTATCGTTCCAAGTATGGCTTCACCTTGCGATTTCGCCTCAAAACTGATATCAGCTTCAGTGTACATTTTCAGGCACACAACTGTATCTGGCGTGTATATCACAATGTTTGTCAAGTATGTCATTTCCGACGCCGTACAGCACTATGCGATATGTTAACTTTGGAACAACAGCGGATTCATCTTCAACTCCTCACTCTACTACCTCCCGCAATTCTTTCAGATTGCTCTTGGATACACGCCAATACGCTCAGGAGTCTTCTTATTGCCAGTGCTTGTCAGCCAAACTGTGGCTAGTTTCGTAGCTGTACGTGTTAGAGCTCATCGAACGTGTGGAGGGGCTTATCTGACGCGTACAATACATAATTCTAGGGAGTACTGGTATCCCGCACAGGACGTTATCGCGTGAGTCATTTACTTCGTGAGACAATTGGTGATAACTCTGACCATAGTCCATAGAGCATCATTTACGTCGGGTTTAGTGTTTGGGCCATTGGCTGTGGACTACTTTCAACCATAAGCTCTCATTCGGGGCAGATACGGCCCGTCATCTATATGCTCTTAGCAGGAATTGGTGCTGGACAAGTGCGTAATCTTCCGCTCCTGTTCACATCCCTCTTACTTCGAACGTAGACCTTGCAAACTACCACAGTGGCCGCCCAAGCAAGCGTGTCGCGCCAAGACATGTCTGTCGTCACTGCCGTACGCAATGTAAGAATGTCCCTTGTACGTGATACATTCGCTTACTTTTCATTGTTCTAGTTTGTGAGACTTCTCGGTGGGACACTCTCCCTGGCCATCGGGAGCACAATTATGTTCGTCTTCGCATTTATTCTCGGTGCCAGTACACTGACAGACGAAACAAAGAAATAATTCTCTCCGCTCGACTATGACTTCTCTTGGACTTCCGTCGTTGGCGATTCAGAGCATTATAGATGACCCCACGGTTCTTCATCCTTTGCTTGAGTCGTCCTCCTCAAGTAGTGGGGCATTGTCCGGAGTGACCTCTAGCGCTGCACAGGCTATCCTCGTTGGCTATACTCACGGTTTCCGTGATGTATTCGTACTCAATTCCGCGCTCGCTGCCGTATGCGTTGTCGTTGCGGCTTGGATGATCAAACATAAAGAATTGATTCGTGCAGATGAGGGTGAGATGCGGAGAAAGGCATTGGAAGACCTTCGTGAGATAGAGATGAGGGCGAAGAACAAACGAGAAGACATCGAGTGCGTTAGGAAGGGCGTCAAGTAGGAGGGGGTAATTTTATCATTGCATCGCGAAGTATGTATTCCTAGGTGACGGTGCCTATAGTTGTTCTCGCCCGATGTAGTTCTAATCCACCGAGCTGAGAAACATGTGATGAATTGACAGACATTTTCAAGCCGACCATGCCTATACAGCTCTATGATGCCCGAAAGGCGCAAAACTTCGTCCTCTGTCTCGAGAATCAAGCTCCACAGGAAAGAAGTAAGGCCAAATTCCAACAGTATTCCGACCAACCTCGAAGTGAGAAGAGATTGATCGGTGTTTGCTAGTGCAATCCCCTGCCCGTTCGACAACATAATCAAGGTATTCAGGAAATGTCGGTTCTCGAAGATGACTGAGTATCATCTCACCTTACTGTCGAGAGACTATTCCATATTTTTCTGGTCTGGTTCTCCTTGGGAACTAGAGGTAGGACTTCTCGCAAAATGCAGCGCTGAGCTATTGGTCTACCTTGTTTCCCACTCGAGCTGAGACTTGAATGTTGCTGTACGCATCGTCTGGGAAGTCGGTGGTGCGTGGCAGTTTCTCTATGATTGTACTCGGCGCCATTACTAATAGGACATGCCGATGATCACCATTACCTAACCCACCATGTCTATTATATAGGGATCAGTGTGGGCTTTATTGTGGTGGCTGGAGCAAAGTATGTAACTTTATTTAGCTAATAGACACACAAAGGGCTAATTGCGGAAGCGAAACATCTCGACATGTAGTTTCATTTCGATCTGCGGTGACTATAATTGCCGCAATGTTAAGTGCATAAATTGTTCCCGGTTTCTAATGCATCGACATCTGCAACAACGATGTTCTGCCGGCGAAGCGTTGGATCCTGTCTAGGAGGAGTAACTTTTGGGAGGAGAGGCACGACGCGCGTTCTTTGGTATTCCAAACCCTTGTTACCAAAGTATCTTCCACTTTCGAAGTACCAGCTGTTAATGGCACGAGGCCAGTTCGCAACCCCGTGTAGATACTGTTCAACCTGACGATCCATATCGGGGCCCCAAGAGGGAACCCGTTTTAGACCTTCCAAGAACTTCTTTTTCACCTCGTTAAAGTAGTCAATGGCCCAGTTCAAAGCTCCATCCAGGTCGGTATCAAACTCGTGCATCGCAATAGTCAAGATGTTATGGCGATCATCACCAACGGCTTGTTCCTTGTTGTAGGAAATCATATCCTTAACGACATATGAGACTTATTACGGAAAGAGCCATTTACCATTCGGACTTACGTTGTCGACGATGATCATGTCTACGATGCATAGAGACAGCTGCCTGATAGCAGGATGATAATATATTTCGTCCGGAATACTAAGACCGAGCTCCATGGGCATGGAGGATGGATGAACGCCAACGGTCTCGCGCCGAAGTTCGAGATGAGAGGATATTGACCTGTGTGTGTCGTGGTCGCGGTCATCTGCCTGTTGGACGACAGAGTTGAGATACGCTGTGAAGCTCTCAATCATGTGTCGTTGAGATGTGGGACTGGCAGTCTCAGTTGCCAGTGCCCAGAATCTAGAATGTGCGTTAGCTGCAAGTCCCACAGAGAGTAAGACCGTTGTCCCCACTTACTGACGAGCAACTTCACCCAGGATAATCTCTCCCTCAGGGCGCGGTTCGTGGGGTTTGCTCATGGCATCGATAACAACATCCAACATCTCCCGGACAATGTTGGACGGCTCTACGTCCGTGTACTCGTCAATCAGGAAGAATAAATTCATCAAGTCGCATCCAGTGCGAAGATGTTCTACAAATGAAACGTCGTTCCCAGTTACAATGGATAACGGACAACGCACCCTTTGAAACACGTGGGTATAACAAGGCAGCGAGGAGTGCTAAGAAGCAGTGGTCATAATCAGTGCAAGGAACAAGCATGTGCTAGTATCCAGACTTACGGAAGTCGCCCTTCTCAAAAACACTTTGAGACGGGGTCGAGAATGCGCTGAAACGTCGGAACCATGCATTAGATTCTTCCTTTACTTCCTCGTAGTGCGGGTTAATCTCTCGCGGCCATGGCCAATCCTGCAAGAGGTCGGGAATGTAGAGCGTCTTGATGTCGCGGTGTACCATTATCCTACTGGCGTAGCTCACAAGGAGTGTACAGTTTGAGAGGCGGTGTGCTTACTCCTAGACCTGGCGCATGTTTATAGGTTTCTGATTACTTCTCGCCTCAGTGATCCGAGCAAGCCGCTGAGAGTGTTCACGTCTCGTCCGTCCAAGATCATATGGAAGCTAGGGATGGAAGTATCCAAATGGAGGATATCTGAGGTTATTCCGATAGGAAACATCGCTCGTGCTTAGTTTTGGTAAGTGTCAGCATTCGACATTACTATTTCTGGTTCTTCCATCTGCATAAGATCATCGTTCAGGTGGATCCCATCTGCCGCAATACGCGCGAAGATAAATCTCTACTGGTTCGGGCAGCAGAACTGTTAAAAACAGCGTGGCAGAACAATTCATCGTCGACGCAATCAGTTTCATCTCTATTTATTGGGAAATAGTTATCTCCGATTCTGCGAATCCATGACACGCTTATAAGCACGAAAGTTTAGACGGAACACTCTACATACCTCTTGAACAGTATAAAAGTCGACGTTCCTACTCAAGTAAGAGCGTGCTCGGGTGCATCAGTGGTCCGGGTCCAGTGCCCTCCAGTGCCTGTCGGAGGTAAGAGAAACCGCGGTCGGCTGGCGTCAGCAAGCACGTTCCGGGCGTAGGATCGGTAGGTTGCTAACCTGGAGCTGACTCTAACGATTGAGTTAGACACGGTGCACGTGATCGTGATTGTGATTCATGGATCCCCAATGTGCCGTTTCCTTGCTTGCTTCCATCCCATCCACCTCGAGACACCGTAAGTGCTTCACTTGTCATTCTACCGCCGCTGACTTGCTTTCTGGAAAAATAGTATGACAATGAAGATTTCTTCTGATTTTCGAACGAAGGAGGCAGGAGAGACGAGTGATATCGCCTCAGATGACTCGGGAGAGTCAAGCATGCAAGAAAGCGACAAGCAACCTGAGCACTCGACAACGACATCGTGCGAGGAAAGATACCTCACCGTTCTAGATGCGCTTAGATTTCTGGATGCGATCAAAGCGCGATTCCCGGATAACATCGCCGTGTATGAGAGCTTCCTGGACCTCATGAAGGACTTTCGGACTGGAGTGTACGTTCTACGCCTTTGCTTCTTCCTGCCTTGATAATTCTGACGATGGGCATTAGTGTCGATGCGCCTAGAGTTGCAGACCGTGTATCCGCTTTGTTTGCGGGTCACGGTGATCTCATCGAAGGGTTCGGGCAGTTCCTTCCCTCCGAGATTCGCATTGAACATGAGATGAAGATGGCGGGCAAAGTCGGTGACAACAGATCCGCTGATCACGGACGTTCCTCAGTAAATGCTTATAGTCATTCCGGTGCGGTCGCTGTAAAGCTAGTCGGGCATGGGTCAAAGCTGGACTCTAAGCCAAGGTATCCGCTATATCGTCTCTGACTGATATGAATTGGGCCGTTATGTAAAGAGTAAAGAGTAGGAATGTGGTGAATCGTGTTGGCCAACAATTTATGTATGAAATATACCGATGTCTATAATCACGAGCCTAATCAGGTACAGTAGTTACCAATTAGGAAAGGGCTGGTATTCCCCATTCTCACCTTGCTAGAACTGACTTCCAATCTTCTATCGATCGGGGTGCAGGTGCTCTGTTCATTGGTGTGTGTATTGTTGTATAACATCGATATTCAAGCTGTGCACGTCACCGCTCGGTGTGTGCGATTGGAAAAAAAGCGTATGTGTTACATTTGTATGAGAGGGGTTAATTGTGGAAGCAAAACATCTTGGGTTGTAGCTTCAAATATTATCTACAGTAACTGTGATTGGTGCATATTAGGGACAAGACTCCATCCTAGTTTCTAATGCTTCTATAAGTGGAATAACGACGTTCTGCTGGCGAAGCGTTGGGTCCTGTCTAGGAGGCGCAACTTTCGGGAGGAGAGGCACCACACGTGTCCTTTGATATTCAAGGCCCTTGTCACCAAAGTATCTTCCACTTTCAAAGTCCCAGCAATTACTGGCACGAGGCCAGTTCGCAATCCCATGTAGATACTGTTCAACCTCGCTGTCCACATCACGGCCCCAAGAGGGAACCCGTGTTCGAACTTCCAAGAACCTCTCCTTAACCTCGTTGAAGTAGCTATTTGCCCAGTTCAGAGCACCATCCAGGTCGATGCCAAACTCGCTCATCGCGATAGTCAGGATGTTGTGGCGGTCATCACCAACGGCCCTTTCCTTACTGTAGGAAATTATGTCCTTAAAAACTTATTAGACTTCTCAAGGTTGGAGTCATTAGTGTTAGGACTTACATTATCAACGATGATCATGTCTGCGATGTATGTAGACAGCTCCTTCATGACGCGATGATGAAGCACTTCGTCCGGAACACCAAGTCCGAGTTCAAGGATAACTAAGGACGGACGGATGCCAATGTTCTCGCGGCGCGTTTTGAGGTAAGAGGATATTGACCTGTGTGTGTCGTGGTCTCGATCTTCTGTCTGCTGAACGACGGAGTCGAGATATGCTGTGAAGCTTTCGATCATATGCCGTTGAGATGCGGGACTGGCAGTCTCAACTGCCAGAGCCCAGAATCTAGAACGTACGTCAGCTGCAAATCACACAGACAATAAGTCCATTATTTCCACTTACTGACGAGCAGCTTCACCCAGGACAATTTCCCCCTCAGGGCGTGGTTCGTGGAGTTTGTTCATGACATCGATAACAACATCTACCATCTCTCGGACGATGTGGCCGGACTCTACGTCCGTGTACACGTCAATCAGGAAGAATAAGTTCATCAAGTCGCATCCAGAACGAAGATGTTCTGCACGACGAAATGTCAAGCCCAGTTACAATAGGTCATGGACTCGGATAGCGTACCCTTAGAAACACGGGGGTATGCCAAAGCAGCGAGGAGTGCTAAATTGTATTATATCGTGGTCAGTACAAGTAATAGGTCTGTATGAGCTAGTGTCTAAACTGACGGAAATCGCATTTCTCGAACGCATACTGAGACGAGGTCGAGAATGCATTGAAACGTCGGAACCATGCGTTAGATTCTTCCTTTACTTCTTCATAGTGCGGGTTAATCTCCCGAGACCATGGCCAATCTTTCAAGAGGTCGGGAATGTAAAGCGTCTTGACGTTGTCGTGTATCATTTCCCTACTGGCGTGGTTCATAAGGGGAATACAGCTTAAGAGGCGCCTCTCGACCTGGCGCATATGTATCGATTTCCGATTAATTCTCGTCTCAGTATTCCGACTAAGCCGCTGAGGATGTCCGTGTCTTGTCCGTCCCAAAGCATATGGTAGCTATGTGCGGAAACATGTCATATATGTCGGAATGGAGGAGCCGTTTGAAATTGCTCTGATAAAAGCGTCGCTCATGTTAGTCTCTGTTTCAGTAAGCGTACATATCGATATCCCATCTGCATGGCAGCACCCTTCGGGAGAAGTTTATCCGCCACGATCTGTGTGAAGAGGTGTTTCGTCCGGTCCGAGAAGCAGAAGGCTATCGAGAAGTGCTTAGGAGATACGTTGCTGAGGACCAGTAACGTGGTGATGAACGTTAGAAGCGAAATTTTCCCTGCCGTGTCCACGCGTCAAGATAGATACTTAGTGGGAATGACCGAAGAAGATAAGATTTTCTGCTCTTCCGACTCGTGCGGCGTGCGGGAGTTCGACACGACGCACGTGATCGTGAATGTATCACGGAGACAACGACTAATTGCTTCCATCTACCTCCAGACACCATAATGCTTCGCTTGTCATTCTACCGCCACTGACTTACTTTCTGGGAAAATAGTATGGCGATGAAGAGTGGTTTCGCGTCGGATGACTCGGGAGAGTCAAGCTTGTAAGGAAGCGGTGTACAACCTGAGCACTCGACAAAGACATCGTGCGAGGAAGGATCCCTCACCGTTCTAGATGCGCTTAGGTCTCTGGATGCGATCAAAGCGCGATTCCCGGACAACATCGCCGTGTATGAGGGCTTCCTGGACCTCATGAAGGACTTTCGGACTGGGGTGTACGTTCTACGCCTTTGCTTCTTCCTGCTTTGATAATTCCGACGATGGGCATTAGTGTTGACGCGCCTGTAGTTGCTGACCGTGTATCCTCTCTGTTTGTGGGTCACAGTGATCTCATCGAAGGGTTCGGGCAGTTTCTTCCCTCCGAGATTCGCATTGAACATGAGATGAAGACGACGGGCAAAGACGGTGACATCAGATCGGGCGATAACGGACATTCTGCTGAAAGTGCTCACGGTGATGGTCTCTCCGTTTCAATCTCTGTGCATGGGCTCAAACTAGACACTAAAACAAAGTATCCCCTGTATCGTCTCTGATCGATATGAGTTGGGCCGTTACGGAAAGTGGTGAATCGTGTTGGCCAACATTTTATGTATGAAATATAGCGATGTCTATTGTACGCATACTGTTAGTCAGCAATAAGGAAAAGTTGGATATGCCTCGCTCTCACATGGCTGGAGCAAGTTTGCGATTTTTAAAATCGGTCGCAATGAAGGTGCTCCGCTGGTCGATGAATCAAGTCACGCGAACTATCAAACATCAACTCTGAGCAAACGACCCTGTGGCGTTTCGTTTGTTCGAGCGCGAAAAGGAGTAGACTTTGGTGACACATCGCCGCGGCAAGTGATGATATAGCACAAATGATGGGCTTCCTGTAAATACACGACTGCACATGGCACAGTCCTTCACAGGCCTTCCAGGGCCCATCTGAAAAGCCACCTTAGTACATCGGGGGGGCAGGAGGGGAAATTGATCAGGATGCACTTACAATGATCTTTCAGTGCTTGACCGTGGAGTTGAGAAGCGACCGTCTCGACTCTCGCTGTTCATATCGAAACTAAATACTTCAACAAGTATGCGGCTCTGGTATATTGCATCAAACATCTATCGGAAGACTTACCAATAAATTTACGGTGCCCTTCTTTTCGTGCGTCGAATGGTGTTGACCGCTGCGCGATTTGCAATCCAGGGGCGTATCACGTAACACAGTTTGCGATGTTGATAAAACAGCCCTCTGTTTTCGCGAGGAATGCTTCAACCTATGTTTGATCTTTGATCACGGATCGAATGCAGGGTAGAGAATAATTGTGAGACGATGATAGTAACTAGCATTATCCTTCCAGCCAGGAAAGGCAGCTATCGACGATCGTGAGAAGTAACACGTGTCCATTTTTTTTCCAGCCTCCTGTCTTTTTTCTGTTGCATCGCGTCGTTCGCCGAAGTTCTCGACACTTTGTCAACTTCCCGATAATGCGATGAAGTGGCTGAAGCGGCGGATGCCACCCAGATGATAGGCACACAGTGACTCAATTGCTCGGCTTTCGCCTAACTTAGTGCCATTCATTCCAACCACATTTATGCTTCTTGATGCCCCAGTGGAGGTACTTCGGTGTGTATATCGCAATTACTATCGATATGTCTTTCCTTCATCCAATTTACAGTTCGATGTGATACGCTGACTTGCCAGCAACAGGGGCCTCACCTTCGATCTTTTCTTTACTCCGACGCTTCCCGCAACTTTCCTTTTCTGATCTTGGATCACGCAATAGTCTTTAGTATGGGTCATGCCTTTGACTGTACTCGCAGCTCCCCAAACAAGTAGGTGCGGTCAGTTATTATTCAGCGTCCCGGACATCATGAAGCATCACATCGCGACGATGTGCATGTCACTAAACAATGGACTTTCTGTGCAGGGCTAGGCTTTGAGGTCGCGCACGGATAAAGCCTTTCGAAGGACAAATTGTCTCTAATCGTAATCGGTTGTCGTTAGGCATCTGGAAGATGCGACATATCATTTTCTGTTCCTACGTGTACAATTTATGCAGCATTCGATATTAGGCCATAGCCTCCAGTACTTCGACAAGCGGGATAGCGACGTTCTGTTGACGTAGAGCTGGATTATGTCTTAGTGGTGGGATCCTCGGAAGAAGTGGCACCGAGCGCGTCTCTTGGTATTCCAGCCCTTTGTTACCAAAGTACCTTCCACCCTCGAAGTTCCAACAATCGTTCGCGCGTGGCCAGTTCGCGACTCCGTTCAGATACCGCTGCACCTGGCGATCCATAACGGGGCCCCAGGAGGGAACCCGTTTCAATGCCTCCAAGAACTTCCCCTTGACTTCAATGTGATCGTTGACGACCCAGTTAATGGCACCTCCCAGATCAGTATTAAGTTCCCGCATGACTACAGTCAGGATGTTGTGCTGGTCGTCACCAACGGCCTGCTCTTTGTTGTACGACATCATGTCCTGAACAAATGGTCAGAGTCGCCATCGAATAACGGAGAATAAAGATTCTGACGTTATCCAGGAACATCATGGTGGTACTGCACCTCGACAGCTCCATAATGACGGGGTTATACAAAACTTCGTCCGTGATATCAAGATCAAATAGTGTTAGGGCGAAAGCTGCTTCCGCGCCGATAGTCAGCTGGCGGATTTCGAAATATGAGGAAACAGTTCGTTGGTTGTCGTCATCGCGATCTCCCGCCTGTTCGATAACAGCCTCAAGGTAACTAGTAAATCGTTTGATCAAGTGGAGCTGCGAGGAAGGGCTGGCAATCTGAACGCATGATGCCCAAAATCTAAGGAGATCGAATTTAGTCCCCGGTGGAAGAAGCGGACCAACCTGACCTACTGGCGTGCAACTTCTCCGAGGAGAATTTCCCCCTCAGGACGTGGCTTATGAGGGTTATGCAAGGCGTCAACGACAACATCCAGCATTTCCCGGACAACATGCTTCGGCTCAACATCCGTATACTCGTCGATGAGGAAGAAGAGAACCATGAAGTCGCAGGCACAGCGAAGACATTCTACACATTGCAGTGAGTGCTTCGACTATCGACCGAATGAATATATCTACCCTTTGATACCCATGGATATGCCAAAGCAGCAAGACGTGCTAAACAAAGGGTTACATATATGAATACATTATAAGGAACTAGCAGACCATGCTCACCGAAGTCACCTTTCTCGAATGCGTACTGGGAGTCAGTAGTGAATGCATTGAAGCTGCGGAACCACGCGTCAGAATCTTTCTTGACGAGCTCGAAATGAGGATTTATCGCTCGAGGCCATGGCCAGTCATGCATAGTGTCTGGAAGGTAAAGCATAGTCTTTTCACGTATTACGTCCTGAGCCTTATTGATATGCATCTTCAGAGTGTGCTTGGGTGACATTCATCCTTGGACATTGAACAATCAATAGCGTATTTATATCCCTCGATTGTCTGACACAGATGTCCTCACCCGGAAGATGAATGCTTCTTTTGCAGTCGAACCGAAGAACATTCAAGTCCAGCCACAGCCAAAGTCTAGTCGAGTCCCAGGTTAGATATAACGGCTTATCAATTACTTTTCTCCCGCTGATTGATTTTCGGTTTTCGGAAGAGCTCCATTGTTCTGCCAAACAACAGGAGCTGAGCCAACTTATCGACGCTTGGGCACCTTAATTCCGCGTACCACCATCAGCGCGCCCACTGTAATATTAATAATTTTCGTCGGGATTTGATTTTCCCTCTCCTGAACGATGGTTGTCGCGGTTGCTGCCGACATGACGAGCACGCGCGAATCTATTGCTCGGCTACTTGACTAATAGCCTCGTTTACTGTCAGGTTGAGAGCTGAGTATTGCCATACTTCGACATTTCTCTACGTTAAATTGAGGTAGTCCGTATTTCCTGCAGTATTCCAGGGAACAAAATCTGCTAGATACGACCGAAATATTTTCCGAGATTCGTGAAAAGCTTCTGCAAGAGATAATCGAATATGCTCATTTCGTAAAGCTGCATACCGCCGATCACATAGGTACATGTAATTACTCTAGCCAAATGCCTAGCCCCTAATCTCGAGAATAGGGAGAACCTTTCATGAAAATGCCGGGCATGAGATGGCCGACTTAGAGAGAAATTTTGACAAACTCAATGAATCGTTCGGCTTGCATATCGGCAGGATCAATGGTTTACGAACTGATTTGATATGTAAGGAACCTCATACAGAGGCACAAGGGACACGCTGATTTGGAGGGTGCACTTTAAAATCAGGCTCTCTCCGCATTGAAAGATGTCCATAGCTTAGAGAGGAAACATTAGTTGGGAGGCGGTGAACTGGAATCGTGTTCCCCTGCCGATGAAGAGTATAAACAAACATCAGGGTCGTGCAGTCACAGAAAGCAGACTGGCCTTGAGGCGCGATAAATGACTCGATATTGATGAACATTGGGCCTCAGACGTAGAAAATAATCAAGCCCTTGACTCCGGCCCCTGAGGAGGCACGGCGATGTACGTCTCGTCGCCTACGATCTTCTCTGTATCTCCCATAGAATCGTCAAATTTCCGCACTCCTCGGCAGTAGACTTCTCTGTCCTCCAACAATTATCTTGTCCGTATGATAGGAACGAGGATTGGATGACGAAGATAACTCACGCGATGGATAAAAATATACCTCAGGGTGAGCAGTAGGAATCCACGGTCTTCCTATGTATTACCGGGTCACAGTTGTTGATCGTGCGTTGGACTAACCTCATTTTTGGCGTTTGTTAATGCCACTGTTTGATTCTGCCCGCTGGCGGAACAGTAATTAGGAGGGGAGATGTTGAGTTGAATCATACATACATGAAACAGATGACAAAGCTATTCCCACGAGAAGAACATTCGAGTCTTCTTTACTTAGCCACTGCAAAACACGTCGTCCAATCACCTTCTTTGAACGACAGAGTCCTGCTGGGCGACAAAGTCTTTCTCAAAGTTTTTCTCTGCTGTATGAGTGAAATTGAACTGTCGGATGTTTGTCGCATCGATGCTTCGCCCAACTCATGCATCCCCTCCGTCCCTCTCAATCATACGTCGTCCGGTTATTGACCGCCGTTTCGGCACAAACTTCTCCGCATGTTTCTAACAAAAGCAACAATGAATCAGTTGCTCCCCGCATCCTCGCCAGTTCCCGTCCTTCTGAAGCTAACCGATCAAATGAATCTCTTTCCTCTCCGCAAAATCACCTATGTCTTCGCGGGATTGGAAAATTTCATTGTAATTTTGGCGCTTGATATGATGCAAATCCGAGCCTCTCTGCAGAGCTTCACGCCGGATCGTTCTATCTTTGTTGACCTCGACGGCATTCCAACCACTATATGGTCGCTACTCAGATGTTTTCGGCCGGAAGGTAGCATTATGCGTCGCGATAACTCTTGCTGCCGGGTTCTCGCGTCCGAATCTGAGGGGACAATTACCTGAACAGAGGAAAGTATCAGGGGATAATCGGTGTTTTTCTTGGGTTATGGAGTAGTACCTTTGATTAGTGGTGTAATTAGTGAAAACGTTTCATGGAAGGTATGGCCATATTCTTTGTTCACTGTAATGAGGGCTATAATGGTGCCTTTGAATCACACACCCCATCTCCTTGTGCACCAGTTTGGTCGATAGCGTCTTTATCGCAAGTGGCGATCCCTCCGGACAAGTAGGATGGGCTTAGTTCGATTGTATCTACTCGGTCTTGTTAGAGGATGGGTTTGTACCTCTGTAATTTCGACTGCATACGCATCTACGACGATCGTGCCTTCAAAGTAATTCCATATAATTTTATAGATCTGCGATTGCTAAAACAGAATGAACTCTTTCGGCTAGCCGAACTCACCCTTCCCACAAGCTGTAGCTTTCAAGAAGCGGCTCACTTTGGCGCAGGTCTGGATTCGGATACGCGACGCGCTTCCCCGGCAAACTCTAGTAAAGTTCGTACATCACCAGCTTTGCGACCATTCAGTTCCAGCTCGCTCTGAACGTGCGCGTAGAGCGCAGCTAATCCTCGATGAATTTCCCCGGGGGTGTTTCCTTCCGCTCTACCTTCATTGCCACTGTTCCCTGCCATACCATTCTCCGCGCCATCCGCACCAGACACAAGGCCAGAGTCGACGAAATCCGCAATCTCTTCCATTTCCCCTACCCAACGATATGCCTTTGGGATCATGCCGGGAATACTTGTCGCAATGCGCTTCAAAAGGACCGGTTGGCTGAGGGACAGTTCGTTCAACAGAGCAGACGCGGTAGTAGGCGACGAAGCCTGAGCGGCTGGAACCAGAGTCTTTAGAACGGGAATTAACTTTGAAAGAGGAACAGACGTACCAAGAATCATTGTAGAAAAAACGCCTAACATGATGTTAGATAAGGGCATTCGCCGTTTTTACACGACTGAGCTAACCTATAATTCCCTTCGTTATACCCTGGAAAGGAGTATCGACAATATGAATTGGCGGGAAGAAAAATGAGTAGCAAGAAACAAAGCAGACAAAGAGAGCGCGTACCGCGTATGACATCTTTAATGCGCTAGCGTCACCGATTCCTCCTCCCTTCACATCATTATCACCGCGTAGTGCCCGGACCTTCAGTCCTAATTCATTGAATCGTTCAAAAGCATCAAGATGCTCCGCATCCGTCAGATCCGCGCTGGCATATATAGTTGGGTCGTACTCTCCGCCAGGAGGTCCACCAATGATACCGGCATCCAAGAATGCGACACCAGATCCGGAGAACAGATGCGAAATGCTTCTCGCAGTCGCAGGGGACACCGCATTGCAATCAACGAAAACCCGAGTGTGCGTACCTTGGGACTCGGTCGGGACTTTGGCATGAGAGCGAGCAGCAAGGAATGATTTTGCGAAGTGATGAGCCTCGCTCGGCGGGAGGACGCTTAGAACCCATTCGGCTCGAGAGGGAAGGTCGGCCAGTGATACATCGACCATTCCCGCTTTCCTAGCACGTTCGTTGGTAGCTTGAGATCTTCCTGCGAGAACTGTGAACACCGTGCAACGGCCTACGTTTACTAGCCGAGAGGCCAGGGCTGCTCCCATTGCGCCGGCTGCGACGATGGCTACCGTAGGAGTCATGGTATATACCGAATTGATAAGAGGTAACAATAGTCGAAGGATGTGTGATCATGGTAATACACAGAATGTCGTGCGAAGTTCTGGCCAAGTCACGAATCATAATTTTCATTCACGTGCCACTTTCATCCTCTCCGCATCCACTTCCATGTACACCCTCGCTACCAAAGCCCAGTTTGTAGCGTTCGATCACGATGACCAGAGGTTTATGATGTGAACGAGGCGTGGCCGCGTGAATGCTACCTCGATCCTACTTCCATCGCCTTGTGGACACTGATCCTTGACTAGTGGATCATTTGTACTACAATGATAGATCGCGGGCGAGGAAGTTGCAACATTTAGGCGCTTATGTGTCTAAGAATGGTATTTACCTTATATCGCGGCCAATACCCATCGCTGATGAAACCTTAGAACAGCAGCAAGCCAGCGACATCATAGATATAGTTGATCATTCTCAACATCACCATATACCGCATACCATCAGTTACGGATATTTTGGTCACTGCCCTATGATCCATAAAGTCTCCTTCCGATTACAGAGCGTGACCATATACGTAGGCATAAATTCGTACTTTACGATATGCTGCGGACCCCATTCATGTTTGTCTCGCCTACCCTATTGCCAGCGACGCGGTACGTAATCATACACAGTATTATACGGAGAACTTGGAAGCAAGATGAATCAAGCTGACTTGTGGACGTACTGATGGCACTGTTCCGGCGCTCGGGTTGCACAATGTCGTTCCCAGAAAGGTCTAAGAGTTGGGATTGCAGTCCAGCTCTTCTCGCGACGCTACCTGATGTCTTGATGTTGATGAACATTCACATAATGCCAACGTGCTTGCTATTAATATATGCCCGGAAGCTCGACGGTAAGATCCCTCAACCACCCCTGGTCTTTTCTTCTTCCAAACAGCATGAGCGACCTGAGCATTTCCACTATTTACTCCTTCACTATTTCTCTGGAGGAGCATATAGCAGCATCGTGTAAGTATCACTTACATGTATGTACTCGATTCGTCTTGGCTCACACTCGTATCTAGATGCCCAAGTTGCTGTATTCTTTCTCTTGCTCTATGATGCTTGTATGTGATTTGTCGTCTTTACACGCACGGTCAAAGGCTTCATCGGAGTCTCTAGTCCTAGGCCTCAGTAGGGAGATACGACTGATGTGGGTGCGTACAGGCTCAAAGACACCGCATGTGCTTTCTAAATCTCAATTGAATTGTAGTCTGGACCTGTGAACTCGGGGAAGGTTCTCTACTTCTTGGTATGCGCCAAACACTGGTCACTCAATCCGAAATGTGAAGATTGCTCTCAGATCAAATATTTCACAATTCTTTCTTTTGGGTGAGTAGTTCAAGGAAACATCTATCTTTTCTTTCTGTCTGACCCTTCATCGACAGATCTGCCGCTCCTAGTTGGTCTTCAATACAAATAAAGCAGGGCGGCATCTCATCTTACCAACAGTATCCTTACTGAGGTCACAAATCTCTTGATCCTGATGTAAGTACCATCTCTTCCGACTCTCATAATTAGTGTCTAAACACTTGTCAACTGTAAGTCCCTAGGGTGACCTCACATGCTGTATACATAACAACTAGCACGCCGTTTGTGTAGATGTATGAGAAGTTTCAGTATCTATACCGATTACTATATTGCTTGGTTTGACCTGTTTACAACAGGTACATTCGCACAGAGAATTCCTTGGCTGGCATCAGTCGTGGTAACGACGCTAACGGAGAGTAAGGGTACACCTCCTCTTTGTTGAATCAAAATGTTGACATTCTCTCCGAATTACCCTGCGCAGTCACATTACAGCTTCGCTTGTATGCGTTATACAGAGCGAAAAAGATTATCAAGGTTGTTCTAGTGACCTCAATGGTAGTTGTTGTCCTCCCAATGCTCGTCGTGAGCGTGATAATCGTACGTAACGAGTCCGGGACTATAGTCAAGGCGGAAGGTGGGCTCTGAATGCTAGCCTTACTGATGAGTCAAGTCAAGCTAAACGCTACCAGATCTCATTTCGTCCACACATCTCGAGTTTTGCGTCCCGACGGATTCCACGAAATCTTATCTTGGATTTTGGGTACCAGCTCTTATTAACGAAGCTTTTCTTTCGGCCTTGCGGTATACAAGGGCCTTGAAGTTTTCCGGGAAAAACATGAGTTGGGGTTCACAAATCAGTTGAAGCTCTTTCTTGTCAAGGGATCGGTCATTTACTTCTTGATGTAAGTCATTCTTCGCAGGTCCTGGCTAGGACGTTAAACTGGCCGGCCACCACGCGCCCGCCTGCACACTACACCGAATGGGCCGAGGATAGAAACCTCGGACCCCTTGCGGACTGGCTGAAGGAAACCACACCTTTCTTCATCACTGAAAGGATTGTGCTGAAATTTTGATTCGATTAGGAACGCCGATCGAAACTACCCCGGATGGGACCGGTTAATTTCACTGGCCGGAGACGATCAGGATCGACAGCGAGAAGCGAAGAACACGCACGGCTAATACAATCCGAAGCCGACGATCAAGAAGCATCGGCTAGCAACGCTAATCCCGACGATCACACTAAACCTTCGCAAACGATGCAGCAAGTACAGCAACCTCCAACGGCTTGCTATAAATGCAGAAGAGTGCGACAGATCATCGAAGACCTACACAAGATAATACTACGGGAGGCAATGAGCATGTTGACATATCATGTGTCCAGCGAACGAGCAACAGCTTATCGAGAATACCACAATCCCCCGGAGGTCATTCGAAATCGCACGAGGTCAACAATAGCAATGGATACGGCAATAGGCATGCAACCAAAGACGCACTGGACAATAGTAGGAATCCACGATATATTAGCACTCGAGTGCCCAAGCACATTCGTGGAGATCAGTGCAGACTATGTTACGAACCGCCGCTCACCGATAACAGCGGTATGGGTTGCAAACACACTCAGGGAACTATGGGCATACTGCAAAACTATTCGACTACAAGGAGACCTATACCTAGGCTGGAGAATACCTTCGAACGATACTCGATGAAGTGTACGGCTACTCATTGCCATAGGCACCTACGTTAAACCACCTTGGTTTCCCCACGATGATATCCGATGTCGAATCACACTTGACGGCCCCGAACAAGAGTCCCGAGGCGATAAGCAAATCACAGCCTTCATAGCCTCAGATGCTATACAACGGAACCCCGACAGAATTCCTTAAATGCACGAGCAACTGCGGACGAGCGAACTTTAACTACGGCGCAGCCATGCAAAACCAATGGCATACGAACACGCATTCAATGACTCACTCACTGACTCACTCTATGCACAGGGCGCAGCACAAGGCCGACCCCGAGCATAGGTTTCAATTCAGTTCAAGTCAAGATGAGTCAACGCCGAGTCATCGCCTTGCACAGGGCGCAGTCGATGAGTCAATCCGCAGCAGAACAATAGGAATACCAGACGAGTTTGGAAGCTAGAATAACGAATCAGATCGAGAGTAGGAACTACGGAGCGTAGGAAGTGGTCCGTCCACAACATGAGGAAAAGGTATAAATAGTTGTAGACTTAGACCGTAGCTCCCCATCTTTCTTTCGATCGTCTTGTACATCGAGTCCTCTTAGGCATCTAGCTTCTAATCTGAAGACCACCTAATCTGCTTAACCTCTCTTACTCTACGGCGTGGAACGATTGATTAGTCGCCCACCGACTAGGGAAGCTTACGAACGGCAGTCGACACTGTCCTACTAGTCTGTCAACGAGGTTGAGGCCCGACTTGATTAGTAAACGAGAGCGTCTGAGGCAACGCTTATTATACTTGGGAATCTGCCCTGCTTGTGAAAACCGAGTAGGCTCCGGAAACTCTTAGAAAAGCATCGCCGAACCCGTAACACTGCGGACCGTCCTATTGTGGTTACTGTATAGTCCCTTTAGGGCGAGCGTTTTCTAACAATCACGGACCGAGCTTCCGCCTCAGCTATAGCCTCAGCGTATGCGCGGATGGAAGAAGAAGGCCTGGACACTCGCGACGACCACATCAACCTAGGGATCGCACGCAACTACGCACAAGAGGAACTGGGACCAGAGGCGGAGACGCCTCTGGAATGGGCACGGCAACTCACAAGGTCAGACTCTTAATTGCTTATGACTCAGTAATGTTCCCCCCCCCCCCCCCCCCCCCGTTAATACTACTCCCCTCCACACTCCTATCTGACCCGTTTCCTTCCTCTCTTTATTTTCTTCTAAGTCGTATGTTTATATGATTATGACCGGCCCTAAACAAACATGACCGAAAAGGGCATTTTTCGTAAATAACTTTATTAGGCTTATCTAAGTCTACAGTAAATAATTTCTAAATTCGTTTCTGTTACCCCTTCTACTCCCCCTACCTCCCCAGCGTCGCGCCCTTTAGTCCTTTCTTTAGAGCACCATACTACTACCTTTTTCTCTGCTTTTCTTACTTCACCACTCTTAGAGTTCCCACCACCACGTAGATTTTGTCTGCAGCGCACTTGTAACTAGAATTACCGACGCGCGTAATAAATACATTTAAAAAAAAAAAAAAAGTCATTCTTCGCTTATAACGACTAGAATAACTGAGAGCCCCATGTAGCGTCTTCGCTACTCTTCTCGCCACAGAACTTCTTTGGCTATTTGGAGGTGTACGTCCTAGCGAGAGAATATCGAGAATTACTCTTATACTTATAAGTCCAATAGCTTACCTATGTACCGCTCGCTGCGACACTCACTGCACCAGTCGCAAGCCTCATGAGCCAAAGACTACTTCTTGGTCTTCGCAAGAGATTCGAAAAATCCCTCCCTCAGCCTGATGCCCAGTCTCAGATCTCCGAGTTTGTAGCTCCGCCTGGTTTCAGGACTTCCAACACCCGAACCGGAGATCGCCATTCGCGTTCAACACAGGGAAGTGAGGCTGATTGGCTCATCTCATTTAGTGATTGGAAGGTCGGGATGGTCGTTAGGTCGTAGACGCTACTAAGTACAAGTATCTATGAACGTCTCCAGACTTGTATGAAGCGGGTGTACAGCAGCCAGCTATAGGCTCTGTCGTGATGCATTTATGATGGAAGATTTTGTTTCACTGTATAATTCAAACCGACTGACGGCCGCATCTGACGAAGTGTCCATCACATAAGATGGAGTCCAGAATAGGACGTCGATCACCCAAATATGGACAATTATTCCCGTCGTTGCGACTGGCTTGAGAACAGCCTTGTCCGTCGTGGGCGCGATACACACGACTGCTGCGGATGGCCTAATCAACAGCATCTCACCTCGTCCCTCCTCTCTTACCCACCTCCTCGACGGCGTGCTTTAGGCTAGCAGTTACCGTTCCACTCGCAGCCTAAGTGTAGACATGTCCTCAATCTCGAGCACAGGGTCCGACTCCTCCATTAGTGATTCCGCCTCCGTATCCGCCACTTCGACTATAAGCCCTCCGAATACCGGACCAACATTCACAAGGCCTACATCACCTCCTACAAGATCTAACTTCAACGGAGGAGGTGGCGGTAATAATGGAAATGCGTTTGCATCGTCGGGAGCTACAAGCTTGTACTGTGAGTCAGCCGACATCCTCGAGGGTAGACTTTATGCTGACCTCTCTTGAAAGTGTATACGTTCTTGGGTATGCTGCTTGATCGCACGGCATGATCGAAGCTGATAGCTAGCTTATTCTTCTGACTAGCTACCCTGGTTTTGCTCCTATTGGTATCAGGAGCAGTTGTAGCCCGATCCATCACCCTGCGAGTGAGGGCCCGCCGTGCGCTTGAGGAATCCATCCGAAACGGTACCTATGTACCTCCTTTGTCCAGTCTCGGCGCATCAAATGCTCCTAAACCAAGGTTCCACGACGCGCGTGTGAATGATAGAGATATCGGCGGGCTTACAGACGAAAAATTCAGTCAGTGGGGGAATATAGTGGTAAGTTTTTTGCTTCTCCTATGTCGATTGCATTGCTAATTACGGTCGATAACAGCCAGTCGCTGCTTCTTTTGTCCCTTCCAAATCTCCACGTCCTCTGCCTCAGCCTGCAACATCTGCAACACCTCGGGCGGCCGGTTCACTTACGTCCCGTATTCGCAACCTGAACCCATTTCGTGCAGTCCAGATACAAGAAATCCTTGACGAGCTCGCTTCGCGAGACCCTCATTCCCGTTTGACCCCTCATCAAACGCCGCAACCATCGCAAGCCGAAATGGCAGCAGCGGCATTCGGCAGCCCACCGACAAATGAAGAAAATGCTGATCAACAGGTTTCGGAGCTCCCTTCGGCTGTACGCGTCGCTGTAATCATCGCTATGCCTGACCCTGCTCGACCAATAAGTAGTCATGTCTCGGATGATACATCCTCATCATCTTCTACGAAAGGAAAAATGCCTGCGTCCGGTAATACGTCAGGGTCTGATGATGAGGGCGAGATGCCTTACGTTGAATTTGGCGTGGCAGACGTACCACTCGCTTCGGTGGCTAGAACAAATACTGAATCTCCAGCCACCTCTCCTGCATCCCCTCCCAGAATGAGTTAACATTTGTATGGTGAATCCGCGAACAATTTCCCCTCTGTACTTCCCGTAGCTTTCAGGACAGCGTAATTTTCGTTTCTTGTTGTGTTCGTGTATAGGATCGGGGACAAATTAATGTAGTGTAATAAATAATACAGTTTGATAAAGACGGACTAAGCTCCGATGCACGATACAACAGGTTTGTATTCTCAATTAAACCTCAAACAAACAGTCGCGTCCATTCGAGACCCCGTTGGTGGACCTCATCTCACATCTGCGCTTCTCTGATGACCGGAGAAACGTACGGAAAAACACATGTTCGTCTCAGAGGCGCACTCTGAGTAAAAGCGATGATGACGCCCAAGATTTAGGTACTTTACATCTGCTGGCCTGCTAACCATCCTTCTCTTCATCCATCGGACTATAGAGGCTCGAGTAATTATTCGATATTAACGGCGGTTTCCTGCGCAAGGTACGTCCACAAACCGTAGTCCTTTGCTCAGCCTTGGTTCAAGGAGGTAACATATACTATAACATTATCCATTTCAAAGCAGTCAATTCCGCAAAACGAGATATTCGAAAGTGTCCCCCATATAATCACCATGCCTCATGGCCTCCAGTGACAAGGATGCTGTGAATGGAAGACACGTGAGCAAGGGTCGACTAGGAAGAGTAGGTCTAACGTACTCGCTGCCAGTACAGAATGACGATGCGTCGGATGCCAACCAAGCGACAGCACCACGAAGATCGTCCGGCTTACCGATACGTCCTAGCGGGTTCTGCGCGCTCCAGGTTTTCACAACATCTGGATGTTCATCGAGGTAAGGCCGTGTCATGCTTCGCAAAGAAATGGACGTTAGCATGCTCTGGCCGTGATCCCAGAAAAGCGTACGCACGATGAAAGGATATACCCGGGGGATATGGTATTGACGCGAATCTCATTTGGTCCGAGCTCGCATGCTAGGTATCTACCCAAGTGTTTCACAGCGGCCTTGCTCATTCCGTATACAGACCAATGTTCTTTCTAGAATTATGTGAGGTTAGCAAACGGAGATAGTGTCAAGGAAATATCTTCACGTACTCCAAATGCAATAGTTGCCGCCATAGAAGCAATCATGATAATGCTTCCTGGCTCACCGAATTTTACCATCTGGCGACCCGCAGCTTGAGCAGTATAGTAGGCACCATTCACGTTTACGGCCAAGATTTTCTGCAATGATTCCGGGGTATATTCAAGAGAAGGTTGACTGCCTATAACCCCAGCCGCTGCGACGCAGACATCTAAGCGACCCTCATCCTTTGCAATCTTCTCAACAGCATTCCATACTGCTTTCTGATTCGTAACATCGACGGATTTGTACTCAAGACGAGCACCTTTCGCTAGTCCGAGCTTCGAAAGATACTTCTGCGTCGAGCCGAATGATTTATCGGGATCCGTAGGAAGATCAAGGCAGTAAACAGCAGCACCTGCCTCTGCAAGTGTCGCCGCCATTTCGAGGCCCAGTCCTCGTTGTCCACCGCTCACTACGGCGACTCGTCCATCAAGGGAAAATTCCCTCTCAAAAAGGGTACGTTGCGGCTTGAAGGACGCATCTGATTCCGAAAGGAGGGCCGCCTCGACACCAACAGGAGCGGGCGGAGACGAGTGGTGCTTATGGTGGCGGGCTGTAACAGCCGTGTAAGAGAACAACCTAGCGCCAGCATTGTAGCAGACAAAGGAGCCAATGCGAGAGTACGTTGTCCCACTGCGACTGATAATACAGGAACGACGTAGAGACGGAAGGATGAATCTTGACATTGTATACAGTTTCACTCGCGAGATGAGACGAGGTAGCACTGGTGGTAGAAGATTAATATAGTCACAAGTCCTAGCGTTCATCGGATGTCTACGAATCAAATGGGTCAGCTGGGCTGCAACAACGAGATATCGCAGTGCCTTCTGCAGTTCGCAATGAGTAATTGTTATACCGGCTATTATTAGCGTGAGACAAGGGGAGATTTGTGGGGCTCCACGAAGTCATCGAGAAAGGGTCGATTCTTGCTTCTAATCTCACAATATCGTTCTAATAGGGTCCAATTTATTCGCATCGATCGGAGTGGTTTAAAGCAGCTGCATTGGAAAGCGACATTTTCTCTCGATTGCCAAAACCATAACGGCAGCAAAGCCATCGGCGATGACCGTAGCAAACATTCCTTATATCACCAAGCATGATGCCCGCCACTAACCAGGATGCTAGAGGGTGAAGAGTCAGGATCAGAAATATGTCGAGATAGTTTACGTACTCGCTACCGGTACAAAACGTAGATGCATTCGAAGCCAGCCAGGTTATAACGCCACGGAGCTCGTCAGGTCGTCCCAGCCGTCCAAGAGGGTTCTGAGAAGACCATTTATCGAACAAATGGGGTTGCTTGTCTAAATAAGCAGCAGTAAGTCTGATATCATGTGGTTAGAAGAATATTTTGTAGGTAATAGTTCTTCTAAGCTTACGCGGTATAGATGTACCCTGGAGAGAGGGAGTTCACACGGATGCCAGCTGGGCCTAACTCGCACGCCATGCTCCGTGCCATCTGGATGACGGCTGACTTACTCGTGTTATAGGCCACCCAATGCTGGTCCTGAAGTTATCCCAGTCAACTTCTACGTAGTAGGTAGAAGAAACCTATGGCTTACTCTGTTTGTGACGCTACCACTCATCGATGCGATTATGACAATGCTTCCTGCTGTCCCAAGCCTAACCATCTGACGCCCAGCACCTTGGGCGGTATATAAGACACCATTTACATTAACGTCCATCAACTTCTGGAATTCCTGGGCCGGATAATCCAAACATTCTGCACCCCGTAAAATTCCCGCGGCAGCGACACAGACGTCCATGCGACCTTCCTTCTTCGCGATCTTCTCGAACAAACTCCAAACTGCCTGCTGGTCCGTGACATCTACCGAAGCGTACTCGAGACGTGCTCTACCACCAAGTCCGAGCCTGTTGACATATTCCTGAGTTATGTCGAATGACTCGTCTGGCTTAGAAGGGATATCTAGGCAATAAACGGTGGCACCCGCTTCTGCAAGGGCTTCAGCCATCTCAAGGCCAAGGCCTCGCTGCCCACCTGTGACGACAGCAACGCGACCAACGAGCGAGAACTCCTTTTGCAGTAAAGTCGGTCGAGGTATGAAGGTTGGGTCGGATGAAGCACGTAACGCCGCCTCGACACCCACGGGATCGCGCGGTGGTTTTGAGCTTCCGTGACCAATGTAGGCGACCTTGCTCGACGAGAATTTCCTTGAAAATACAGAGGTGCAACATGGAACGGGTTTGGGGACTTGAGCGCGACCCAAAAGTCGTCTAACTGGAATTGAGACAGGAAGAGACATGAGCGGCATGTGTAGAACGTACAATAGCTAAGGGCACGTCGGTGTTGTTCGTTCATGATCATAAGTCCATCTTGGTACCAACATCAACATACAGAGGACGTAGTGGTCAGCTGGTCGTGGTCGGCATTCGGAAGATGGATACGATGCGCACCACTGAAGGAGACACGAGGGTATCATTTTCCCACGATTTATATCCGAAGAAAATCAACGTTCAGGTGAAATAAACAAACTTGCTCAAAGGATGTTAGCAAGAGCTTTCCCACAAGCTCCCTTGAGAATGCTATGAACGATGTGATAGTTGTGTGCATCAGCAGTGCTCGACTGTTAAGACTACCTAGGCGGAGAAACTTTCTAAGTTGCGTTGCCTTTTTTTGAAAACGACAATTCATTCATTGTGTTGAAGGGCTACCATTCATGGAAGCAATGATAACAATGCTTCTCGTGTTTCAAGCCCTCGTCGTCTGATATCATGTAGCTTTGGCGGGGTAAAACGCGCTATTCTATCTGTGAAATATGACCTCAGATTCCTTCGACCTGCAAAGAGGATAATTGCTACAGGTTTCGCCGAATCCTTCCTGAAGTTCCCAGATACTTCCTAGAATATACCCCTAGGTTTCCAGGTGAACGCCTCCTCACAATTCCGAGATATAGGTGTACATAATACCGATAGGTCAGTCACAAGTAGAGCAGGAAACATAGACAGTAGATACTAGTCCTCTCCGCCCAAGAGATACAGAGTTGATACGGCGCGGAGCTATTTCTTCTATTTGTATGGTAAAGGCACCTTTCTGTTTGATGGCTTAGCAGTAAGTGAGTGTGAGTGTGAGAAGGAAGAGCCGTGACAGTCGATCAAGGTAGATCATTGTGTGAATATGTTTCTCCTCTTGGAACTTTGACTTTACGTAATATTTCAAGTACACGCTTCAGTCCAGGACAGGACCACTCGCGATAAGGCGTTCTTTTCTATTCACCATGCGTGATGACCTCCAGTAACAAGGATGCTTGCAAAAAAAACAACTGTCAGTGAAATAGACTGGGGTAAGCAAGTCAAGAGACATACTCGCTACCGGTACAGAACGACGATGCATCAGACGCTAACCATGAGACGACACCACGCAGCTCGTCAGGCCGACCTAGTCTTCCTAACGGGTTCTGGTTGCTCCATTTCTTCTCAATCTGCGGGTCCTCATCAAAGAAAGCCTGCGTCATACTTTGCGGCACCGGATGTACATCAACATCACGCAAACACGAATTACTTCCGAAGGACGTACGGGGAATAAATGAATCCAGGAGATATGGTGTTGACCCGAATCTGGTTGGGACCAAGTTCGCATGCTAAGTACTGACCCAAATGCTTCACGGCAGCCTTGCTTATTCCATATACCGAACAGTGTTCGTCCTGAGATAACCTAGAGTCAGCGAAGCAGGAAGTGGATACAGATATACCCCACGTACCCCAAACGCTACGTTTCCTGCAATCGACGAAAGCATAATGATACTGCCAGGTGTTCCGAAATGGATCATTTGGCGTCCTGCTGCCTGGGCAGTGTAATAGACGCCATTCAAGTTTATGTCCAATACCCTTTGCAACTTTTCCGGTGCGTATTCAAGGGCGGGGTAGTTTCCCATGACTCCCGCGGCAGCGACACACACGTCCATGCGACCTTCCTTCTTTGCAATCTTCTCGACAATATTCCACACCGAACCATGCTTCGTAACGTCGACAGAGGCATACTCAAGGCGAGCGCCTCTGGCCAGTTCGAGTTTCGAGAGATACCTCTGCGTTGTATTGAATACCTTTTCGGGCTGCTTGGGGAGATCGAGGCAATAGACGACCGCGCCCGCCTCTGCAAGCGTCGCTGCCATCTCAAGTCCTAATCCTCGCTGTCCACCGGTCACTATCGCAACTCGCCCAGCAAGAGAGAACTCCTTCTCAAAAAGCGTCCGCTGCGGCTTGAAGGACGCATCTGACTCCGAAAGGAGGGCCGCTTCAACCCCGACTGGTTGGCCTTTACGATGGCGATCAGAATTAGCGGAGAACAGTCTAGCACCATGGAGTTGAGTATGTACGGGACGAAAAAGACGTTTAGAGAGTGACGGTGCAGTTACTACGAGCCTAAACATTGCGGTTGGTGTCGACGATGAGATTGAGATTATGAACTGTCCGTAGCTCCCTTTAAGTATGTCCGACAACTCAAAACGCTCATGCCATCCGCACAGTTGGCAATTGTACCCACTTCCTTGGCGTGCCATCTTGTAACTAGAACGGAAGTTCTCCTCAGCAAAGTGTACCCGTATCCTGACGCAGTTTCAAGGACAGCTTCCGTGTGATGGAGATTGAAGGCTAAGAAATATGCGTCAGAACAAATGCTACGCTAATACCGGTGCTGGCAGTACCAGACGTTGTGAAGATAGCCGCCACAGATCTCGCAACAAAGAGTGTCATATATACTTCGTTTTCCTTTGGACAGTGTGTTGCTATCTTCGTAGGCGCTATGCATATACTCCCTTTTTTGTCTCTTCAGCCAAGATAAGGTTCACCAGGTCATCTGATCTGAGACTCGAACTGATCTCAGCTCAGAAATCCATTCTTGGCTGAAAAAAAGCTGTCAGCTCGGAGCTAAGACAACTTTTCATGATCTCAGAGGTTCACTCCTGCGGGAACCCTACGGAAAGGCAGTAGAAAGTTAGCCAACTTACCTTCGCTTAAAAATATTTTTGATCTTGTCATTCAAGTCAGGGCCGAGCAGAAGAAAAAGTGGTTCGGAACGGTCACCGAGTTTCCGTTATGCTTATGTCAGACGCCACAAGATGGTCTGTCTATAAGGTACTTTGTACGAGATACCGGTTCGGGAATATCGCCAGTATGGACATCTGTCGAATCGTCACCATGAATGATGTCCGCCAGTAATCATAATGCTGGACGGAGACGTGTGAGTGGTCTGCTTAGACGGGAGTAACACATACGCACTCGCTACCTGTACAGAAGCTTGAGGCATCGGAAGCCAACCAGACGACAGCACCCCGTAGTTCATCTGGCCTTCCTATTCGTTTCAAAGGGTTCTCTTCGGACCACTGATCGAGCAATCCAGGGTCCTTATCCAGATAATAATTTAACATGCTTCAAAGAAATATTGAGTAAGAAACAGGTGCCTTAAGAAAAAGAGATCCATTAGAGACTCACTTCGTGCCGATGTATCCCGGAGATACTGTATTGACTCGGATTCTCTTCGTACCTAGCTCGCACGCCATGCTTCGACCTATCTGAATGACGGCAGATTTACTCGAATTGTATGCGACAACATGCTGGCCCTACAGTGGTAGCGGTGAGAATTACTAAGCAACTATGCAAGCAATTGAAGCTACCTACCCTATTCGTGAGACTGCCACTCATAGAAGCAATGAGAATAATGCTTCCTGGTTCCCCAAACCTGGTCATCTGACGACCCGCAGCTTGGGCAGTATAAAAAGCGCCATTAACGTTTACATCCATGACCTTCCGGAACTCTTTTGCTGAATGGTCCAGGCACTCATCACCAAAGAGAATGCCCGCCGCAGCTATACACACGTCCAAGCGCCCCTCCTTATCTGCAATTTTCCTCACGATATCCCACACAGCTTGCTGGTCTGTTACGTCCACGGACGCATACTCCAAACGTGCCCCATCCTCCAGCCCTAGCTTCGAGACGTAGGATTGTGTTATGCCAAATGATTTATCAGGCTCGATGGGAAGATCAAGGCAATACACAGCAGCACCAGCTTCTGCAAGCGCTTCTGCCATCTCCAGACCAAGGCCACGCTGACCACCAGACACGACGGCAACACGTCCAGCAAGAGAGAATTCCTGTAGCATAGTCGCACGAGGTGTAAAGGATGGATCCGCAGCAGCTCGCAAGGCAGCTTGGACACCAATCGGTCTTAGCGGAGAGTGCGAGTGAGAATTACGGTCAGGAGCTCCTGTTCCATAATAGTGGCCACGAAAACTCGGGATAATGCGCCTCCTCGCAGAGAAGAGGCCGAGACGAATGGATCGTCCCATAGCATTCGCAGAAGTTGGCATGAGGGCAGACATTGATGATATGCACGAAAGGAGAACGATACTGGAACACTCAGCATAGGACGTGCCTTAAATAATACCACTGCTTGGGAGCAAAGTCTTGCTTAGTTGGAGATAAGTCTGTTCGTAACCAAATCAGTGGTCCCCGCTGCCACAGTGAATCTATAGTGGAGAGCCTTCCGATGAGGTCAGCTGGCCAGATATGTCTGTCGGAGTATCAGGCGTAGTATCGTGGGTATTGAAGTACTGTCCATGGCCATGGTAGAAGCAGGAGAAGACGCTTTACGTCAGTATCAGTGAATAGCACTATTAATTGGCTCTATTTGGCCTTGTTTGGATACTCCCCATTTCAACGTAAACATCCCGTCCGTTAGCGATGAATTTGTAGAGGCTCTACGTATGACTAAATCTCACTTTCATTGCACTTTCGAAGCCCCAAGAATTCGAGGTGGAAATTCTGGCGAATCTATCTATCTTATTACCCACTTTCCACAGCATAAAAAACACTCGCACGACGAAGTTGCATTCATCATATGCATAGCATGCTACATAACTAAACAGCCGTGATATTCAAGTTTAGATGCCGTATGCACGAGACGAAGGCCATGAACAAATACTTACATTACATCTATAGGTCATTTGTTGGGAGGAGGAAGGGAATTGGTCCCGAAGAATTGGATGTTTGGAGGCTAGACGTTGCGGTAGAGTGTGTAACATCACAAGAGTTTAATCAGCTTCGCTCAGGTATAAGTACGAGAGACGTTCTCACCCCTATAAATCCTTCCGCATGAGGAGTGTCCTTAAATATCTTAAACCGTGTCGGAACGACCCTATCTCAAACCGTTAATCAGTAGTTCGCTTACAGGAGATCCAACCAAATGAAGCTGATTACTTACCTTTCAACAGCATCCCCATCTGTGTATCTGTCAAAAACTTATCTTCAGAAAGAACTTTGAGGACGGGAATACTCGGGAATATTCGGTGCAATTCTTTCGGTAAAGAGTGACATATCATAACCGTGACGTACCTCTCCCACGACGCGAAGTTATTTCCAAACCTTACCCCTTCAATAGAAATCAGACCCGGCATTTTACCCTCTCTAGCAAGACGCAATTGATTGGCGATATCGTCCGACATATATTGTGCAATTCGGTCTGCAAACTCTGGTTTGATAATGAACTGTAGTCTGAATGAGATTGCTTATCAGCAATCAGTCGGAAAATGCTGCGACGTACAGTCGTGAGAACCGTGACTGGACCGATGATATCTCTGTATGAAGCAGCCATATTCTGGGTAAATTCAATGCGCGGGCCGATCGATAATAGGAATCCAGAGTCCGAGCTTATGCGACCAGCGATAAGGGTGTCGGCAGGGAAGAGGTTGAGACGGAAATGCAGGTGGTAGCTTCTATGGCCGTTTTATACGGAGAATGAAGGTTGTTGGCTTTATATTCATCAGCTGAGTTCGAATTCACGCGGTATCCGTGGGGATACTCGAGCGTGAGGAAGTATTTTCGACCCATTCCTCATATCCATAAGAGGAAATGGGCGCTGGGCACCATACATCTGGCAGTATTCGACCTTGCCTCACAAAAGCACGGAAATAAGCCGGATTCATCGCGTCATTCTGCCGAGGGATAAGAAAAGAGGTCAAAAGGTAGTGAACGCACATAGGATCCTCTATAAATAGAATACAGGAAGTGGACACAAGAAACCTTCATGCAAAATCGGATACATACGTTTCCAGCCCAATTACTGCACCCTGATTATTTTTCCAAGACTTGGATTGAACGCCTACGTTGCGAGCGAGACCAGCACGGCACAAGTCAAAACCATGCCTTGATTGTACTAGCCCAAAGTAGTTCTCACTCGGGCGAAGTGCAGCCCTTCCGAACCCAGAGCTTCATCCGATCAGTCGGCTTACTGATTCGTAATAGGCAACGAGGCTGTGGGAAAGAAGAGAATATTCGGAGCCTATAGGTTATAAAGTCCAATGTCGGACATCATGTCCAGACAACGCTTAAGTCGAGCGTCACATCAATTCGAAATTCGAATTACTCACCCCGGCAAATGAGTCAGCCAATGCATGCCGTTTGAATTCCATGTATCGAACGGGTACCACGCTGACCAAGTCAAAAGTCGCAAAATAGTCGAGCTCAGTCATGTTTGCAGCGTAAAGCTCAGAGACATCCTTACCGTTCAACGGCATCGGCATCGGAATACCTCTCCCATGACACAAACGTATTACCGTACCGCGCACATTCTATATGCAAAAAACCTGGGACCTTTCCTTCTTTCGCGACCTTCAGCAACCTCTTCACGTTTTCCTGCATGTACTCCTCTATCGACTCCACGTTCTCCGGTTTTATGTTGAACTAAATCAACAAACAAAATTGGTCAATAGGAATAAGCAGCATCGATTTTTCAACAGAGACGTGTTGACGCACCAAAGTGAGCACCGTAACGGGACCCGAGATGTCCTTATACGATTCTGCCATCAGCTTACGTGGACCTTGAAAGAGAAGATAGACTCGACGGGAGAAACAAATGATAGACGTGAGGTACGGGGATGAGAAGAGCGAAGGAAGGATGCTGGATATCGAAGAGCTCCGGGTGATGGCATTCTGTCCTATATAGTCTCCGAGGATGAAAGGAATACGGCAAGACAAGCGACCGCCATGAACTGACGGTTAGCGGAGGAAGTCCTCTGTCGGAACGTGCAGAATCACTACGGCTATTATAGTCCTTTCGACCGCCCCTTGCATGTCCATCGTAGATGAGTATTGACGAAATCTCTAGGTGAGTATGCAGCGCGTCCAGAAACTTCCGGCACCAACCCAGCGGGTTTTTACGTGGTCGAACTGGTTCGATAACGTTTAGGTTTCGAGCACGCGTTCGTTATCCCTCGCTTACGCTCTTCTATAGAGAATTCGGAGAAAGTATGTGTTTTCAATCGTGATACGTAAAATTTTAATAACGCAAGAGTTGACGAAAGCGGTGCCAAGTCAATGATGGATTCGTACATAATTTGTAAAGGAAGAAAGGAGATACGTAACGGACAAAGAATGCCGGTGCAGACAACTACGACCCAACAAGTGGGGCACGTTCTTCGTCATGCACGACATCCGCATTCCTGTGGGCCATGAGGTGACAGTACAAGCTCTTGACGATCCAGAACAAGCTGAGACACGCGAATGCGAATGCTGTCCAATGAATGAACGCATTGCTACGCTGGTGTGCGAAGATCGCAAACAGCGCCCATGTAATCACGATGGATCCCCCGAGGTCGCCTTCTGGTGAAGAGAAGGCATATGATGCGGACGTCGCCTCCAAGAAGAAAAGAGCAAGAAAGACGAAAACCTTGGTCCACGCTCCAGGGCGATGCGTGACTAGATAGAACATCTCAGCTGGCCTGTCCACCGCCTATGAGAGATTCGCTCACCTGAATCAGTTCCAAAAGCTTCGAAACCCGACAAAAACACAAGGACAGTAGTCCAGCCATGATAAAGGGAAAACGGTAGATGAACGAAGACGTCGTCCGCCCACCTCGTGCTTGCATAGGTGCGACGCACGATGTAGTAAATATGGGTGACCGCGCTTGAGACGAACAAGGCTAATATGAACGAAAGAACATATTGCTGACGGACCCACACGAAGACGTAAGCAGAGTTCAGAACCGCAAGTAGCGGAAACCGAAATGAAATCCCGTCAATGACAATGCGTTTGCCACTCGGAAAGAACTGATATACGATCGTGCCGAGGAGGAGGAGATGGATTAGAGACCTACAGTATGACTGAGCGCCTGAGAAACGTGAGAACGCTAGTAGTGATACTCACCATACAGCAAAAGCCCAGGGAGCAGGTGTTAGATACGTGACTTTTCCCGAGCGAAGGCCACTTTCTGGGCTAGCAACGGAGTATATGTTGGAACCTAGGAAGAGGAAATAACCAGCGACGTTTACGATCTGTTGGACGATTGGCTCATGAAGATAGTTCGAGATACAAAATGAGAAGTAAGTACTTTGAGAAGAATGCCGTCTTTCCAGGAACCATTTGCCATGGTGGAGATGGACGTTCGTAGTCAACACGCATTTTGCTGCCGCTCTGGATGGTGCGTCATTGGCATCAACCACATATGGAAGGTTTACATAATCCAGCTCTGTCAAAAGTCACCGTGTCATGGTCACGGTCACCTCTAGCTTATGATGGGGATTAATTGTAGTGACTCCCGCCAGAGAATTATTCTATCACAAGATTATTCTATCACCGCATTAATATCCACGAGATTGTATCCGTAACAGCGTCTATATTCCCTACGGGTGAATATAAGCCAAATATAACCTCTAATTTGCAATAGTACTCGGCAGATTTCACACAACTTTATTAGTGTAGAATTTTGTGATGGACGTCACACGGCACTCCTTGGTTTGTTCCCGTCCTCTAGTCTGTGTAGGACCGAACTGTGACTGAATCTGCCTATGCGATGCAAAAGAAAATCCTTGAAAGCGCCGGACAAAAGTTATCTTGATATCAATCATCTGAATTACACATGTTTGTCACAGCGACTGTAACAACCCGCACCAGACAAGATTCATGCTTTCAAGCGTATTCTTGAAGACCCTTTCTTTCTGGAGGCATTCCCTATTCGTACCAGAAAGCTAGATCCCAAGCTTGTATGGATGGTTTTGTAGTGTCCGTGTTATCGATGTCCAGGACATCAGTACCAGGTTCAAATTAATTAACGCGAATGGTTCGACACACGTACATCAGTCCTGTTTCATCAAAGCTGTTGGAAAGCACGTATCAAGTCGCCGGATATCGCAGGACCCTTGCAGAGGCGAAAGCTCATTGAGGTTATAGTTATCCGAGAGACATCGCGAACCAGCGTCATTAACGAATTCCTTCTACGATTCCCCGGAGCGATCCCAAATGAGGCCATAAGGGATACGACTGGCCATTTGACTGCCGCATGCGTGGAGTGAAGCCCGCCTGGGTTTGATAGATGCATGCCTTTAACGGATTGCCAACATCCTGAGTTGTCCCGTCATCACAAGATGGTTCACATGACAAGAGAGAACGTACCATACTCGTGAATGGGCGCTATGAAGGACATTTCGCAAGTACTATTTGGTCCAGAAGATCAATACAGCGTTGCACATGAACAAACCTATAACAGCTGTCTCGACACATATCCCTTTGAAACAATCACATCATTAGCCACCTCCGCCTCTAATTCCGGACTTTGTTCTTCCATTCCAAGAATGTCCATAGATGTACCCTCTCCTTCAGAGACAAGCGAAGATGCTTTCCCCTCGCGCTCCGCACGCCTGCGCCTCTCTTCAGCAACCCACATCTCCACCTCTCTTACGATAGCATATGGTCGTGTTTTGTATTGCATTAATAAACCTTGCAGCGATGCCATAGAGAATTCCCTTTCGGGGATACGTTCGGCGAACTCACGAGAGAGACGCCTTACCTCTTCCTTTGACAGCCTAGGTGGACGGTGGTACAGCAGACTTTCATCGTCCAAATCCTCGTCATCAGAATCCACCTCCGTGCCTGTCCGCTCCTCTTTGCTGTGTCCACCGTCGAAAGATCCGCCCGTACCCAACGAAGTTGTGTCCGATGACCCGGATAAGCTGCTAACTGCGGTTGCCGACGTGCATTCGTCATCGAGTAAATCATCGTCTATCCTAGATTCTTCGTCATCGTCCGACTTGGGTGGAAAGAAACACCGGAACAGAGCCGCAGCCTCCCATCTTCCAGCGTTGTCAAAACGGACGTGTACGTCAAGCCGACCGGGGCGGACAAGAGCCGGGTCGAGTGCCTGATACTTGTTCGTCGTTGCAAACAAGATTCGGCCTTCCTGAGCGGCGATACCATCTATCGCTCCAAGAAGTCCGCTCAATGTCACCGCATTCATTGTTTGAGTAGGAGGGTTGAAAGCAGCCACGACGGGCGGTGAAGTGGCTTCAGTAGGGGGTTCAGCAGGATGGCCACCTGGATACGGATTTTCTCTTGTAACACCACGGTAAAATGCAACATCGATGTCTTCCATTATTGCAAGCGACCCTACAATAGACGAAAAAAGTTATGCGTCAGGGGACACTGTCGAATCAAGGACAACTAACGTGGAGGAATTCTCGATATAAGCTCATTGAGTGCAGAGTCATCAAGCGTCTTTTTTGACAGTGATACGACGTAGATGTCCAACCCAAGTTCTCCAGCGAGGGCATGTACTGACGAACGGCGTTTGTTGGCGGGCAGTCTTCGAACAAATATGATAATATGCCGAAGAACTTACTGATGCTTGTTTTTCCGGATCCAGGGGAACCATGAAGAAGATATCCTCTGCGCCAAGGTATTCCACGTTCAGCGTACCATTTCTCGCTATCCATGAAATCCTTCAAGTCACGCAGCAGGCGCCTCTTAATCCGTTCTTTCAGTACCACACTTTTCAATGAGCGTCGTGGCCGAGATCCCGCAAGTACCCAGTCATTATTCCTGAAGCGAGAAAGTCGTGAACACAGCTTGGGCTGATCGAATGAGGGGATATCACGTACGCATCGGAAACGTAGATATTTATCCTTCCTTCCGAATGGCGTTTAAAACTCTGTTTGGCTTCCCGAAGTAGACAATCGAGTTTCGAGATGCTACGCGTGAACAAACTTCAATGCAAATGAGAATCACGGATCGATCGGAGACTAGTCATTTATACTTGCGTTATTCTCAAACGCTCGTCTCCTCTTCTATTCCACATATCGCCCTGAGTCTGCATGATGGTCACACTCATCCAAGTATTCTGATACCACATGCTTAATGCTTTGTCTACACCCACGGAACAAAGCAAAGAATACTAAAGTCAGGCGAAACATTTCAAAGCTTAGACGCACTTACTATGAGACGGGAGATACCTCGCTCGACGTGAAGGCCCTAATCTACTCTCTTCTCCTCCTCCGACCAAATTTGAGACGCCATTCTGACCATAGCGGCAATTCGTAACTCTTACGTTGCGTAGTCTACCTAGAAAATGCAAGTTACCAGGTCGTCACAATGCTAATTCCATCGTAAGACGTACCCCATCTTGGATGCTTCGACAGCCAAACCATCATCCAAGCTGCAGCCCGTTCAAGTTACGATTGATGTTTTCACTGTGAAACAGACTCACTGAAAGTCTCGTCCCTGTCCTCGAACTCCGCTGTAATGGTGAATAATTCGATGAACCCTGTCCAGATCATTCCAACGATCCTCCTCGCTAGCTCTAGAGTGCTTCCAATGAGTAGAAGTTTTGCACCCTCCCTCAAGGCAGTGGATGAGGCAAGGAAACGCCAAAGTGAGTAGAGGATGGCTACTATGCCCGAAGATGGCTCTAGAGTTGGAACGGCACGTGCTGCATGTGTAGTGTCCATTATTTGAGAAGAAGAGGGACTCTGGTGCTAACGTCCATTCCTGCCTTGTAGTGGTTTGAAGTAAAGAGGTAAAGAGGACGGATGAGTATTATTCAGATACGGCACGTGATCTGTTTATATCCCTAAACCTTATCCGAACCGAAAAATCCTGGCGCTGGAGGCGATTTCCACATGAAGCTTGCGAGAGAAGTTTCTCCATTTACTTCGTTTGAATCCGCCGAAAAATCACGGATGAAGTAGAGGAGTGAGTTCGAGCAGTGAGAACTTCCGCTTAGCGCTCATATCGTGAGCTATACTTCATTAATTAGTGCTATTTAATGACTGCTTTTCGCCGAGTAACGCCACTATCTCCGCGGATCATCAGTGCAGTATTGGTGTTGAGGAATCAGAATTCGTCGAAATCGGAAACGGAAATTGCCGCATGAGCCATACCCTTACATAAGGACCTCCTCTCCTTGAAGACGCTTTATTCCCAGCCAGCTCATGGTCGCGACTGCATACGAGACGTCCCGTATCTGTAACATACGCATATGGCCAGAGCCTTGGGAGCCCATAATCCCCAGGAGATGCTCAGTACTTTGATGTGAAGCTGCCAAGCTAGGACGGAAGGAAATCCGTTCGGCTTAGCTTACCACATAGTTCGAGCCTCCTGAAATTTTTCGTTGTCCGGCGGTTCTAACGAACTGATAATCTTATGACACCCCGGAAGGAGGCGGTATCTGTGCAACTTGTTGAACTGTGCTATATGATCCAGCTTCTGGACCTTCAATGTATCAAGAATGCATCTGTATCGTTCGAATCCAAATCCAATTTCGACTAAAGTTCTCGATAATACGACAATCGAAATCCGCATCTGTGCATGATTAACGGGCGTACCAATAATTCACGATCTGCCATTTTGCCTACCTCCTCAGATCAGCGCCGATGATGATAACTGCCGTCTCTTTGCGCAATCGGGTTCTGCAAGATGGAAGCAATTCCTGCCGAGCATCACCGAGAATCTTGCTGGCATGTTGTGCATGTCGTTGCATAAGACGTGACGATGTCGGTCTCCTCTCTTTTCTTCGCAGACGACAAAATACTAACAGAATGTATCACCGTTCACATCCAACACGAGACTAGCCTGACCAGATGTCCATGCTACCGGGACAGGAGAAAGGGGTCAAATGTATAATAGATAACCCGGCTGTATCAAAAGCTCCCGAACGCACGTCCGCTCTCAGCTTCCAGACTTCCTAGGATAGGCACTTGTCCGGCGCAAATTCGGCAAAAACGCCACGTTCTTCTTCCTACCACCGGAAGTGCACCTCGTGCTACTGGTGTATCCTTTGAACCAATAGCTCGAGAATACGGAGCCTTACTCAGTTAGCGCCCTAGTATTTTTGTGTCCTTTGGGGCGTCATGGACTTCCCGCGAAGCGTCCTGTATATCATCCTCGGAACATCCACCCGCTCTTCGCGTGACGATCCAGGTATAGACTCTGTCGTTGCTGCGAAAGGAGTTTGAGAATTACTGGTTCTCTCCCTGTCGCACCAATTGTAGCCCTCGAAGTGGATCGGCGAGAAACTTCTCATCAATTGAACTCGTCTTGGTGGAGTCGCCGTGCTTCTCTACGGGAGAAAAGCAGCTTCGCTTGTCTTGTATCTGAACATGTCTTCCATATTCTGTCGGCAGGATTCTGAATACAACTTCTGCTAGTTTCTCTTTCCCAACGTACTTAAGGCTCTTGACTGTCGATATGGGTACTCAGCTTCATCACATTATCAAGCAATGTTTACCTACGGTATTCTGTTTTTCGCATTACTGGTAGCTGCGGCACCATCCTCGCCTATCATTCAAATACGCGAGCCCAAGGCCTCGTTGCCTTTGGCACGGCGAGTCAATGCTTCAGGTACCAAGATACCTGAGCACGATCGCGCACGGGCTGCCCACCTCTTGTCGCTGGGCAAGTCTCGTGCGGAAGGAGGTCAACGTGACAGACGCCAGTCCTCAGTGGACATAACTAACGTTGCCGTTACCTACCTCGCCTCAGGTGAGTGACCTTTTGCCCTCCTTTTCTCCAGAATCTTACTCGCATTCTCTAGTCGGAGTTGGAAGTCCACCAACGAATTACGATCTTCTCATCGACACTGGTTCGAGTAATACTTGGTATGATGGCCTCTTATCGCATCACTTTATATTGGACTTACTATGCTTGTTTCCTTTTGCACACAGGCTGGGAGGTTTGTGCTTTTATTGCTTGTATGAGGACATGGAAATACTTACTCCCTTGCTCAGCCGGGAAGTCATATGTTCGTACAAGTACAAGTCATACGACTGGAAATTTTGTTGCCGTTATGTACGGTTCAGGACTTTTTGCTGGGACTGAGTGTGCGTCTTCAATGTGTCATAAATCCATTCAATAGAGACACTAACGTGCAATTCAGTCACGGATACTGTAACCCTCACAGACGATCTCGTAATTCAAGCCCAAAGCATTGGTGTGGCTCTTATAGCCGAAGGCTTCCAAGGCTTTGACGGCATCCTTGGTATTGGCCCCACAGATCTGACCGAGGGAACAGTGATACCCAGCTTATCAGCGATCCCGACGGTGACCGACAATCTCTTCTCTCAGGGTACAATATCGCAAGAAGTCGTAGGGATCTTCTTTGCTCCCACGACGACGGATTCTGACACGAATGGGGAGATGACCTTTGGTGGCGTGGACACGTCCAAGACCACGGGAGACTTCGTCTTCGCGCCTATAACATCATCGACTCCCGCGAACGAGTTTTTCGGTATAGATCAGACGATCACTTATGGTGATAACGGAACGACCGTTCTCCCTTTGGCCGCGGGGGTCGTTGACACAGGCACAACGCTGGTTCTATTCGAGACTGACGCGTTCAATACTTACACATCCCTTACTGGTGCGACCGAAGATGCCACTACGGGTTTGCTCAAAATTTCCAGCGAGAACTACGCGAACCTACAGAGTCTCTTCTTCAATATTGCTGGGACAACGTTCGAGTTCACAAAGAACGCACAGACATGGCCTCGTTCTCTAAACTCAGCAATTGGTGGATCTGCAGATGGCATCTTCTTGGTCGTCGCAGACGTAAGTAGTGTTACCTTCTTCAAAATTGCTCAGGTATCTGACCTCGTTCTCTTCTTAGCTGGGAGCCGTTGGCTTAGAAGGACTTGATTTTATAAATGGCATGACGTTCCTTGAGCGCTTCTATTCCGTCTTCGATTCCTCGAACAACCGCGTGGGATTTGCGACCACGGAACACACATTCGACACGACGAACTGAGCTTGGGATTACCGTTGCAAAAGCGGGTATCGAACTCTGATTCGTGCATGTTTTTTGTTTGTACTTGGAACCCTTGGGTATGCGCTCTCTGGCTTTGGTATTCTAGTCAGCATAGAGTTTGTAGAAATGCACGTACCTAATACTGGCCTATAGTCAATCGTTCTGAGTGGTCATGTATAAGAAGCTTTGGTACAATCTGTACACTTTTTTGCTATATTGGAATGGCGTTCCCATGCTATCAAGAAGAAAGTTTGCGCGGAGGATTTTAATTAGAAAATTTATGTCATGTATATGAGATATCCCTTCGGTTTGTCGATCTTCAGGCTTGTCGCCTTTTTTTGCGCTTAATCCCTAGATACCACTAACCACACTTGATATATCAGATAAACATGTTAGATTTTTTGTATGTTACTTTTAAAGAACGGAAGCTTTATGGTGCGAGACCTTTCGAAGGAGAGGAAAGCCCGCTCATACGTCGGTAGACCGGTGAGAAGAAAGTGTTAGGAATCTGCGTACATAAGCAGACCCGAATAGCCTATGGGTGTATATTCCAGATAATTGCGCAATGATGAGCGTATAAAATCCCGGGAAAAGGCAGTACTAGTGCGAGAGTGGCAATACTTGAGAGACGTCCCGAACCGAAGCGCGAAGTCCAACGGCACTGGACGAGAGACCAGTACAACAGGAAACGAACTCATATCCTCTACTCGCATCGCCTCATTCCAGACGCCCATTCCCTTCAATTTCCATTCTACTTCAATCGCCGTTGTGAAGGGAGAAGAGGTACTGGTTGTTGGTATCCACGCTAATTTACTAAAATGACATTACTCTGATAGCGGATACTAGGATGAGGCGAGATCTCCAGAGTCCAGAGTCCCGCGCCGCGGAGTAATTGAGATTGAATCGCTAGTCCTATCGAGTTGTATTGCAACCAATGCCCTTCGTCGGCCGCTGTGGTTGCTAGAAGTCTGCAAGAAGACGTATGTAGATGTTATTGAGAGACCAAGAAGGTATCTATGCATATTTGCAAATGCGCCTTATCTTTTATCGGTGTTCCAAGGCCGTTGTAGTGATTTCTGTCTGCCTTGAGGAACAGTGCTTTCCATCCTAAAATGAAGACGAATTAGACGAATTAGATCGATGAGTGGCTAAAGGTACGATATTCTCGCTTATACCAAGTGTGGGTAGAGAAAGCTACGGCATTGGCTGAGCCGAGCTTTGAAGTTCGGCGTGCGAATAGAGATTGAGCAAGCAAGCAACGCTGCAGCAGCATCACAGATGGGAAGTACTTTGTCAGCTGTTTATTATGTCATCCGAGGCTCTGGAGACGTCGGTAACTAAACAGGATACCGGTGAACGGCACCTTGTAGACTGGGTGATCGCCAACAGGAAAACACTGATCAAGCACCGCCCATTGTTGACGCTTCAGTACCCGCTCATCCCACGATGAACTGTAGTTTAGATGTAGGAGGGGCGCCTGACTTCCGAATCAGCACAAAGTATTGATCCAGGCGATTTTTTTCGCTCTGCCATTCGTTGCTGTGGATCAAAGTCCCATGCAGTACACATCAATCTTCGTTCTTCTAATAGCTATGGATTCCCCGCTGACTGTTGCTGCTGCACATACTACGGGTCAGAACAGGTCGGTCGGCATACGCACGCAATCTCCCCCTCATCGCGCGCCCTCATAGCTTTTTGATCCCGCCTTCTACTTACTCTCGCGCTTTCCGAGCACCCTGGCAAACCATTGGACCAGTCGTTCGGTTCCATCGTTCGTCCGATGAACCTTGGCAACGACCTCACTTACACGCTTTAAAGCCCGTCCTTCACAATCCAACTGCTTTTTTCCCCTTTCGAGCAGCGCTCCACTCCTTTCACCACCTTCCTTTCATTTAACACATGAGCATCGTAGTCGATGGCTCTGCGGCCCAGTGGGTCTTCTCCACTCCTGGGTCTGCTAACACGAATATGACAGAGGCCGGCTGGTGAGATTTGCCTTCGTTCTGCTGAAACGTTCACAAGTCTGAAGCGAAGCAAAGGTATCACCATGAAAGCGGATCAGGTATTTGGACGCGGAATCCGAACGCTACTGTCTCTCTCGTCTTTCAGGGTACCAGCGTATACCTCTACTCGACGTTGTTGCCGCAGGGCGGTAGAATGAATATTACTTGCGACTGGAAATCACACGTTGTCTCGCTTCATGCGCCCGAGGAGCAACCATGGGTCGCATGGAATGAAACGGGGCTAAATCCGACAGAGCAGCACGCGGTGAAGATACAGATGGTGGATGGAGAATTAATCAACATTGACCATGTTGGTATCGAGCCTGGGGAGTACAGCGCGTTTCCTCCACTAATGCCAAGCCCCGTCCCTCCAGGTACGTATTCCAGTTCCCTTTGTGACAAAAACTACTCTTAGACCGTACGCAGCATTCCCTCAAAGATTAGTCTCTGTTACCCCGACAACAAGCGCATCGACAGTGACAGTTACGGCAACGATGACTATGACCCCCTCCCCGGAATCGTCGTCTGACATATCCCTGAGCAAGTGAGCAGGTTCTTCTTTCGCGTGCGTGATAAATTGCTGATTATCATGATACCCAGAGGTGAAGTCGTGGGAATCGCCGTCGGTCTCGTTGCAGCTTCGCTTTTTGCAGCTTTCCTTTTCATGTGGTGCTGGCGGAGACGAGATAAACGAGATGGATACACCGAATCAGGAGCTCGCTATTCTGGAATCAGGAATCTTAGTCTTCCGCGTTGGGTGAGAAGGAGAGACATCTCTGATCCTCGAAGTACCGGGCCACGTTTCGTCCAAATAGAGGACAGAGACAAGTCTGAGGAGGAGAAGACTGCTACGGGGGTGTCGAACAGACTGTCTGCCTTTCTACCTTCGGTACGTATCATCACGTCCATCGAGTTTCCGATGTTTCTTGCCTGACATCACTCAAGATCGGCCGACAAAGTACTCTAAGCATGGGGCCATCAGCGATTTTCTCTGTCTCTACACCTCCGCTTTCCATGCTGGCCAGAAATCCACAATCTTCTTCTATGTCTCAGCGCAATCGCAGCATGGCTGCAACACTCAGTATCAATACGGATATTGACTCGGTTCGAAGGGGTGGGAGCGCCGGTATTGATGGGGTATCTAAAGCTGGACCATCCTCACGAAGTCAGGTGGTTCTGTCTGTCGAGCCTCGTCGACGCACTTCTGTCGGGTTTAGCGTTTCTGACCGTACATCGGAATGGGAAACAATACTCCTCAATGAGAATGAACACAATATGGACGATGCAGATTTCTACACAGAACATTTCAGTTCCAGGTCAGAGCACGTTCATTCGGAAGAACGAACCAGTGTGCGGACGGGCGATTACCCCGACGATCCCGACGATATTAGCCCTGACACGCCTTTGCTTACACATAGTCCCGCGATGGCTTCATCCCACGTGTCACTTTCCCATCAGAGCAGTGCAACGAGTCACGCATCCCGATTCTCGAAAGGAAACAAGATTCTCCGTTCCGTTCATAGTAGACGTTCGAGTCTAAGACGTTCCCTCGGCAGACTTTCGCAACGCAGTTTGAGGACACCCAATACAAGGACTCCAGTCAGCAAGAACTCGACGAGTACCACTTCCACCGAAACACCTACTTCCGAGAGGCATGGTGGCCGATACTCGACTTTCAGTGCTTTTAACGCGCCGATTCTTGCAGAGAACTCTGAGCTGCTTGAAAGCCCTCCACCAGTGCCGAAACTAACCAGTGGCGCGCAAACCTCTCCCCCACTGTTTCCTCCGAGCGCATGGACCGGGACTTCATCGTCTCAACCGAGATCTCCAGCTAAACTACTTCGAGTACACAAGCCTGCTGGACCTCGCGCTCGAAGTTCTTCCATTTCCAGCGTAGCCAGCAAATCCAGCTCGTCGGGAAGTGTTCATAGTCGAACATCATCAAAGAACGAACAACAAGATATGCTTAGTGTAGTCGAGGAGGCAAGCAGATCAGCTTCGGTCCGGTCGTCTGGAGATAGGCGTCGTGAGGAGGATATGGATCTGGTTCGTGTTTAGTTTCGATATTCTTTATCTCTGGTTTCATTGCGTAGTGTTTATTTTTCGTTGGACTGTCGTGCTGATCCCTACGAGGGACTATATGGTGTATGTACTTTGGTATACATAGATAGTCAGCCACTTTTGCTCAGAGGCTCCCGTCAAGTTAGTCGACATCACCTGCTCACACGTTCCTAGCTAGTGCTCTGTTGGATCTCCGACATTACATCATTTGGCAATGACACAAGTCTCCGCCATCATGGTTCCAGCCCCGCGACTGTCGCATCTGTCACTTCCATTCAAGGCACGGCATAATCTACAGCTGACAGTTACGACAGTTATGACAGAATGCATCAAAAACGAAAATCAATTGACTATTTCGGAACTGGAATTTCGTATCTATAGTATTGATTCTGCCTTTTTAATCCGAGAATTCAGTGAGTCTCTCTTTATGGCAACTTATTCGTGTAATCTCATACGATCTGGATTTACTTCCAGACCAGATACTTCCGGATACAGACTAGCCGAGTGAACCGATAGTTTGGTAATGTGCAAAGAAAATGATATATATATTTGATGCTCCCCTCAACTTTTCTACGTGTTCACATGCCCACATCTACATCGGTGTTGTGTCGACGAAGAGACAGATGTGATCATGATCACTATTTTCGGCCATCACGCGTGCGTTCGCAACAGACACGAGGTTTCCATATCCCCAACACATCAGTATCCTCTTTTTCCACTACACACCAGCACTTTGAAACGAAACTTGACAACAAGATAGTATGGACATATACCTTGTTCGCGTCGGTGTGCGCCCGGACGGGTCACTAACCATCGAACGGAAAACCAACGCCTCCACCAATGACGACTATATTGCCATCTCGCACGTATGGGGAACCCCGGAGACTATTCAGCCTACTGAGGTAGATGGTGCAGGTACCTTGAAGTGGCCGGTTCTCCCATAAAAATACTAATAGTATGGTGCAGGGTTCGTTCAGCTCAGTCCAGGAAAGAAAGACATCCTCTCAATACTCAGGCGCGACGACGTATGCGGAGATAGCTGGTTTTGGATGGATCTCTTCTGTATCGACCAAACAGAGAGCGCTTCGATAAGCATCAGTAAGCAACTCGAGGCGATACCATCCATCTACAAGTCTAGTCGATGTGTCAAGGTCCTCATGGAAAGTCCTGTATGCCAAGATTGGCACTCTCTTGCGCGTAGCGTTGTCTTCGATCCAGGAAGAAAGGTGGACGGGGAGGTTTTTGGAACAGAGGAGCTTGCACACGGACGAAGATGTCCTCATCTACTCTTCTACGATCCGTGGTTCGAGAGACTTTGGACCCGCCAAGAGGGTCTGTATGCATCTCTGCTCGAAATCGTTATCCTCAATCCCGTCACCCCGTAGGCGTCTTCAAGGTACAACGCCAACTAGCAAGAGACGGCAGGTCGAATGGATAGAGGAAGGATCCGCACTCGCAAAGAGAACAGCTGCAGAGAGTTTCTTAACCGACAAACTTGCATATCACGGAGTAACGCCATCAGAATCAGAGAAGATACTTTTCGATTTATATCTAGACATGGTATATGGTCACCACGTAAATTTCGAGAAGTACAGTAGCATGGCTGGACCCGCTCCTAGCTATTCACCCATCTTGGAGGCCTGGCGAAGTGGTCGAATCACGACAAAGCCTCGAGACTATGTGCTCGCGGTATTTCCGGATATCAGCGGGTATAAAGTGCCTTTGAACGCGAGGAAGATGCGATTCCCTGAACTAGTTTCAGATGCATTAGGTCAAGATCCTATTCGGAGGCGTTTCAAGTTTGTACCGAAAGTGCCAAAGGGTATGATGCTAGAGACATCCTCGAAGGAGAGCGTCTCCGCCTGGATGTACCAGGAGCCCTCGAACATAGGGGAAGCATACGATCCGTTCCTCGTAGTGCTATCAGACGAGCCCGGGACCTCACCGAATATGTCGTTTTCTGCAGTTTCTTCGAACATCACTCTCGAGGAAATCGACCTTAGCAAGTCAGACATGGCTAGGGTCAAATATATGTGGAATAAAACAGCAGATAACTTCAAACACATAGTATTCGTGTCGATTTCCGGACCTTGCACGGCTACGACGAGAGAAGCGCAAACAGAACAAGGGTTGCTCCATCAATACTTTGCTCTCCAGTTCACACAATTTGCCGTGACTCAATTCCTGCCGAAAAGCAAGCTCACTCAGCTTGAGCCTTCGAGTTCGGGGGTACTCTCCTTCGACCGGGTCGATGATATTTCTGACGATATCTTCCGCCAAGAACTTGGGCGTTTCCTTGTATGCCTGATATGCGGTACATCCTTGGGCACGGCAGATATCATTCTCAATTGTGCGGACTTCAGGATCGTCTCGACAGCTTACGGGAAATTGTTTGCCTTGATTCACCGCGATACGTTATCCAAGGCAAGACAGGAGGATTATGTGCTCATAACTGCCTCATCCTGGTATATTCAAGGTTTTCTAGTTGGCCTTCGGACGAGTTCTGGTGTAATTGTTGTTGGAAGGACGGCTATACCCACATCGGAATTTTGGGATGCAATGACCAGGGAGAAGTAGCAATAGTTCGTGCGTTAGACAATCTCTGCATGTCGGTTTACTGACTTGGGTTAACGAAGTGTAGAGTTTATGTAATGCTGTACGCCTTATCCCAAGTACCTTTGGAAGTTCTGACGTGACGTCATTTGACACTGACACAAGTCTGCGCCCGTCCGACGTGACTCCTGACCGACCGTCGCATTTGTCAGTGACATGTCGAAGATCTGCAGCAGACAGCTTTGACATGATGTAGCCGGAAATTGCGGAACTACTTTGATTCCGCTCCATCTCACTAGAAGGTGCACCGTGCCTTGCGCATGCGTTTGGTTGATGCAATACCTCGCTTCGATGATTCTTCTGATTCACCGCTCGCGTGGATCAGCTCTGAGGAATCGGCGGTAACCGGAGGCGTCGTGCGACATACCGAGCAACCGAATCTACGAGAACGAGCGTCGAAGATTATCCGCGAAAGAAAACCCACGGGGACGGGGAACGTCCTTGGTGAGAAGTGAAACTCTCATGTGCCACAGAACTCGCGTCTTGAAAATACTTGTCCTCAAGCGTTCATCCGCTGTACTTCTCCTCTTTGAAGTGCACCGTGGTTTGTCGGAGGTAACGCGGTTGAAGAAATGCTTTATAATTACTGAGTACACTTCCTCCAAGATCACTAATGTCGACTGAGAATGGATCGTTACGTTCGGTTTGTGGTAGTTCAGGAGATTGAACATCCTGACCATTGGTATCGCTACAATCTCGCATTCGTGTTGCGACACGCAGCAACAGACGCAGGCTGCCCAAAACGGGCGGTTCCGATCGAACCCACGGTAGACATCTTTGCCATAAACTAGAGTACTATGTGAGTTCTCCGTCTCGGCCTCCAAGTGTGCTTGTTCCGCTGCAGTCGAAGGCATTCAAAGCTGATAGCCGCTAAAGGGGTACCTAATTCAGAACATCTCCGAAATCATTCTGGAAAGAATAGCAAACCTAGAGTGATTTTTGAAAGGAAAGCAGCTTCTCTCGAGATAGTACCGACATCTTGGAGGAACTGTGTAATCTTTCCCGTGCTTTTCTTTCTTAGCCTCCACCTCAGGATATGCTGCGGCCGCCTCCCAACAATGGTCTTGAATAGCTCCAAGGCATACCCGGAAGTGCACCTTGTAATCCAGTTCCATTCCGTCATTTCCTCCACGAGAGGCTCAAGAAATCCAAGATTCGCACATTTCTAGAAATTTCATCAGTCAACAACGCGTTACTTTGGGCGGAAAGGACGACCAAGCAACCTTTAGAAATTCCTTCCGAATCAAGTTCCCAATAATAAAACCATCAGCACGGAATGGGCTGTAGGGTTCGGTTTGTGATAACTCTGGGAGTTCAATATCTTGACCATCAACACCAACTACTTGCGTCGATTCATCTGGTCCAAATTTCGAGGATATTCCAAAATCGATGAAATAATATCGTACCCCTCCCACGTCATGTCGACGCTTCGGGTATGCACCTTGAATCCCAGAAGCATCCGATAATCAGATTCGGAGGATGAAATCCCTTGGGATACAAGGGCTCCGCGTCCATCATAATGTTCAAGATAGAACAGTCTCTGTGCAAGACAGAATGAGCATGACGCAACACGCTCTAGCTGTAATGCTTACCTATGCGCCACGTTGAGCTTGTGCATGTATACAAGACCCTATTACATTGTTAGGTGGCGAGTAGTATGCAATGTATTGTTACATACCTCGAGGAGTTGCTTGACCAAGTCTACCACCTCATCTACGGAGTGAAACTCGGGATGGTCGTAGGGACGTAACAACGGAAGAACCATGAACGTATACCGAGAATCGTTATCGTCGACGAACTCGTCTAATAGTGCAGCTGTATGATTATTTGGATCTTTCAGTTTCTCGGGATCCGACAAGAAACGGTGGATCGAGAGTTCAGGGCTGGATGTCCAAATCCGTTTAAGAAAAACTTTTCGTCCATCTGATATTCTAACAGCATCCATAGTAACAGCATTCTATCGGGACATTATTATCAACGGCACATCAGAAGAAGAAGATATACAGTACCACCTACATTATGAGTATCATAATCTTCATGTCTGAATGCTGGCCTCTTAGTATCTAACCAGGTTGACCTCCAATCAGGCTTATATCGTTGACGTGGCCGATAGCCGTGAGACTCCAACATGGTATATCGTTCTGTCCAGATAATCTCCCGACTGAGTAACGGGCTTGCATTTTCGTCCGCAATGGCCAACAATGTCATCGTGGTATCCTGTTCTACTACGCAAGTGATGAAAAGGGTAAGCAGCAAGGATGGAGGTAACTACTTGGTGCTGCGGAGAGGATGTTGGAGTTTTAAATGAGCGCTCGTGTAAGGTATGAGTATGAATAGTCTCCAAAACTCCCCAGACGCCACTAACAGACAACAGTTTTATTCTCTCACGCGCTTACTGAGACAAATGGCCAATAAAGAAGAGAGAGACGAAAGGCGACTACCCTTGTCTTCCATAGATACAAGCACGGATGAGATCTGGACAATTGTATGTGTCATAAAAGACTTTCGGCCTGGAAATGGAAGGGAACATGAACAAGAGCAATCAGTGTATGATCAATAACGTGATTTCGCGAGCTCTCTCACGTACTATTTATTTTATTGTCCTGCAACAACAAAAGGGTAAAGGTACTAATGAAGCAAGGAACATAAACTTCAAAATTAAAACATAGTGTAACTTATCTGCTATCATTTGTGTGTAACCCATCTTCTCTAACCCTTATCGTGTTCTCCTTCTCTCGACGCGAGTGTCCATGGTATAACCATACATGGATGGATCTAGACATGAATCTTTGCTCCTGAGAAGTATTAGTCACCAAACAATGAAAGGAAAACTTAGGGATTGATAGAAGCTCATACCGAGAATGTTTGTTGTGTAATAGGTTGTCTCCCGTATTACGGCACCGATATCTTGGAGTAAATGAATGAGACATCCCACTTCTCTTTCCTTCAACCTCCATCGAAGTGTATACCAGGGTTGATCGGAAATAGTATGGTTGAAGATATCTAGGGCCTCCGCAGCAGTGCACCAGTTCATCCAGCTGTCGTCTGTCATTTCCTCCACTAGCGGTAAATGTTTGAGGTCGCGTCCGGTACCGAAATACCGAGACGAGGGGTGTATGGTTTTAAGTGGGGGAGGGCTAATACGTGCCGGTACTTAACCAGTACGGTCACGGTACTTGTTGTCTATGAAAAGGGGGAGTTAATGGATGGGCCGGAAGCGAAGGGTATGTGATTCTGGTATGAAAAGGACAGGTTAGAATGTGGGAAAAACTTCGGTACAGGTCGGTATGGGAGAGAACGTAGCAAAACAAGAGTCTAATACCGTGGGAAAAACCTCGGTACAGGTCGGTACAGAAAGAAAGGGGTCAGTACCGTGGGAAAAATGTCGGTACAGGTCGGTACTTGAACGAACGGGTTCGGTATGTGCAGAAACGTTGTAAAACAAAAGCTCAGTACAGAAACGAAAGGTGGATGTGCAGAATACAAAGGATAACAAAATGTTGGTACCGTGGGAAAAACGTCGGTACAGGTCGGTACTGCAAGGAAACAGCTAGCACGGGGTGGTATAGCAAGAAACAGACTGGGGGAGGCTGGTGGCTGAGAGTGTTGACTGGACTGGGAAGGAAACCTGAGCCCTCACACGGGAGGCTAACTCTGAAGGTTCACTTGAGCAGAACTGGGATGGAACTTGAGACGAAGCTGAGATGAGACTAAGAAGGGGGTGAGGAAACCCGAGCCCTCACGCTAGAGGCTAGCTCCTAAGATTACCTGGAGAGCTACTACGTACAGGAGGAGATATTTATACTACTGTACCGTAGTTAGCTCATAAATCCAAAAGGAGAAAGTAGAAAGGAAGATCAAAACAAAGAAAAGTCTGAATAAAAATGTAACAAGGAAAGTGAACATTGCAGCGCCATCAGGGGGACAACAAGAAAGGGTTAGGGAGGACAAGATACCAATGAAAACATAGCATATAGTACCCCTGGATGAAAAGTCCTCAGGACAAGAGATATGCGCCCCTGCTGATTGATACCGACACGTTCCTGGTGGTACCGGACCTGAAAACCTTAATGGATACTGACCCTGAGCTTTTCCAAAGAACTGGCATGCATAGTCCAACCATCAGGAATGAATACCAGAGAGGGAGACGTCCGATCCATGTCATGAGAGCATGTCGAATTGTCAATTTGTCTCGGTACCGGGTTTCTCGGCACTCGGTACTCTCGGTATTCTCGGTACCGGGTTTCTTGGCGCTCGGTACCGGTACTCTCGGCGTTCGGTACTTTGAGAAATGGGACCAACGGTTTCTCTAGGTGTGCTGGTGGATACTGTAAGGTGTAGATGGGACCGTACCGTAGCATGGGGTAAGCGTAGAATGGGATACCGGGGTTGATACCGAGCTCAGCCGCATGTAGTTCTCTTCAGCGGTTCAAGAAATTTCAGGTTAACATATTTCTAGAAGCGTATCAGTAAAATTGTTCGTTCAATCCCGAATGACGAAGTACCTTTAGAAACTCCTTGTTGAACAAGTTCCCGAGAATAAACACGTCAACATGGAAAGGATTGTACGGCTCAGTCCTTGATAGTTCTGGAACTTCTCTATCCTGACCATCCACGCCAACGACTTGCCTCGGTTCTCCAGGAGCGAACATTGAGGAGATTCCAAAGTCGATGTAGTAGTATCGCACCCCACCCACGTCATGACGACGCTTTGGGTGTGCAAGTCGGACTCCGGATGCATCGGCTATTCTTTGTACAGGGTGAAAGCCCTTAGGATATAAGGGATCCGCGTTTATCATGATGTTCAAGATGGAACAGTCCCTGTGTGTGGCATAAGAAAACAAACACAAACCAGAGATGCTATTCACCTGTGTGCCACGCCGAGTTTGTGCATGCATACAAGACCCTGTCTATTATCGGGAGCCAAACTAGCGTGCTACGAATCATGACGCACCTCTAGTAGTTGCTTAATGAGATCTACAACCTCGTCGACGAAGTAAAACTCGGGATAGTAGACCTGTCGCAGCAGAGGAAGAACCATATACGTGTAATCAGGGTCATCATCATCGGAGAACTCGCCTAGCAGCGCAGCTGTATGGTTATTGGGATCATCCAGCCTTTGGTGCTCGGATAAAACCGGTGTATGGTGAGTTCTGAGCTGGTCGACAAAACCCGCTTCAGGAAAACTTGCCGTCCATCTGAGATCCTCACGGCATCCATGGTAATGGAGCTCTACCCAGATATCATTAGCACGAATGGCGGTACGCTAAATGATAGATACATTATGAGAGGCATAATCTTCGTGTCGATACACCGACTGCTTTGATCCAAGCCAGGATGGCTTCCAGCCAGGCTTGTAGCGTTGTCGCAAGCGATACCCATGAGACTCCAGCATATCATATCTGTTTCTCCATAAAATTTCTCGTTCGAGTAATGGATTCTCATTTTCACAGGGATCATTCGCAGAGGTCGTCATCTGAATCGTGAATAACGAACTGTCGGGGAAAGAAGATGTGTTTGTAGATGCGAGTAGATGCGAGCTGAAACAATCGGATGTGCCGAATGTGGCGCCATGATATGGATATCAGAGACTGTGGGCACGAGGTCCGCGAGGCTGACGCCGTGGCCTTGTTGTTCCGCATGGCCAATAGCGCCACGTATTATCCATCATTGTTGGAACTCTCGACCTGAAAGGTGAAGATCGTGAAGATCAACTTGCGATTGAAGTCAAGGACAAGCACTTTTGTTTCCTTGCATAGATACCGGCGTGAATAGTCAGCCAAGGAGGGGCAGAAGGACCAGGATAAAAAATGATTCCGTCTTTTCGTAGACGGAACCAAGAGTGCGATACCCGTGAGACCCCACCATAAAATATCTTTCTCTCCAGATAATTTCCCTTTCGAGAAGCTTGCATTCAGGCTCACGTAAATTGTCTCCCGCGGTCATCATATAATCATACTATTTGTGAGTCGAAGCAGCGAAGCGAGGCCTGAAGAGGCAAGGTAAAGTATCTGTAAGTCGCACGAGTGGATAGTTAGTGCACGGTCTGGTACGTCGGAGGTTGGAAGGACGCTGCTGTTTGCGATTGATGGCAGACGTACTGTGATGCTATATAGTCAGTTAGCGCCACCTATCAACTAGCCTTGGATGTTTCGAGATGGGTCGTAAATTTCAGTTCTAAGTCGAAGCTTAGCTCCATAGCTCTTGTCCTCTTGTACATTCACTGATGTGAATGGCCAAACAAGAAGAACTCGAGTAAAAGCATTCCAGTTATTGTCCACTTACGGAGACAATAGGCAAAAACCATTCCGAGGATCAGCTTTCTCGTAGGCTTGTATTGCCAGCTGTAGGTTTTCATGTTCGGATAGGGCAGGTATCGCGAGCGATGGTAAATTTTGACATGACAATGTGTTGAGGGTGAGAGCGGGAGGTTTGAACGGAACTTTCCGAACAAACGGTAGACCCTAGGAGGGTTTCTAAATAGATGAGGAAAGTACAGCTAAGCAGCTACCATATATGGGAAAGTTCTCTGGACTTTCTCCACGTCGCACCTCAGCTCTACCTTCATCCCATTTGCCTCCTCCGCATCATGTAATGCACAATTCCAAGTCCCCATTTGTTCATAGTCCTGATAAAGTACGTTTTCTCTCAGAAGCCTTCCTCATCTTTACGTAGATTATTACGAATGGCTCACCGTGCATCACATAGTTCTCGTTGAACAAAGCTTCTCTGGATCACGATAGTTCATGATGTTTCGGATATCGTGCTCCCGGTATAGAAAAAAGCAGATCTCGAGCTGTTACACTGTAGCGTTCCTCGATGTCCGCTCATGAAGCGAAACGTTCCACCCGGCTCAAATCAAATGCTTTCAAATGATAGACGCGCATTGGATGAAACGCGGATTCATACGGTAAGGTACTACATAATTCCTCGTTGTGGTCATATTATCTAAAAGCGATAGTATCGGCATTGGCGTATACAGTGTCTGTCCGATTTACGCGCGTCAACTTTCTATTCATCACCACGAGGAGGTGCAGCCAAGTGATGTTCTCACAGAGTTCGTGTACAATATAAATACACAGTCGTCCGCCGTCAGAAATTTTGTGCAAGAGGGTCTTCGACGGTCCTACTGGCCCTCTTCGACAATCAGCCGCAAGCGCATCGACCATCTGTGGAATCACTTCAGACTACCCTATAATCAGACATGGATTCCGTCACAGAAACAGACGAATATAGGCCGAGGAAAAAGGCGCTCCTGGCTGCAGTCAGCTATGCAGAGCTTCACGAGAAGCACCCGTCGCATAGCCCTCAATTACGCTTGAATGGAGCCCTCAAAGACCCTCCTATGCTCCAGAGATTGCTCATCGGTGCGTTCCATATAATTCCTAGCCTTCTCATGCGCGATAGCTCATGTGTACTACTTCAGATTTATTCGGATATAAGGAATCGGATATTACTATACTAATGAATCCGACGAGGAAGCAAATGGTTAATAGTCTGCCAATATCTTTGTCAGCTTATTCTAACTCGACACGATAGATTGAGGCAATGGAGGACCTTGTGAGAGATGCACAGGCGGGAGACACTTTTTTCTTCGGTTGCAAGTATTCTTACGCTATGAAACACGAGTGTCATCCTCTAAAGTATCCATGAAGTTTCCGGACATGGATCACAGATAATAAACTTGGATGGAACAGAGATGGATGGGCTCGATGAAGGTAAGTGTGTGCACACTTAGCGAGTACTACGGAGTGTTTTCTTCTTAGCTAACGGGTGTCGAATGTAGTGATCTGGCCCAATGATGTTGAGTACGATCCTGAGAAGCCAGAACTCGAGAGAGTAACCGGGTTCATTATGGACGATGTCTGTCGTTTCATCCATGATGCCCGTAATTGTGCCTAATTCATTCAATCGAAAGACTTTGAAAGAGATCCTGGTTGATAGGCTTCCACCCAAGACCCGCATCACCGTACGTGCCATTTCCTTTACTCTTTGCGTTGTACAATTGAGTCATTATAATACATCGTTGGTCACTCCTATCCAGGCTGTACTGGACTGTTGTCATTCGGGAACTGGTTTGGGTGAGTCTGAGTGCTTTATCACGTTTCAGTCAATTGCTTTCGTAACGGCGCTTTTAGACCTGGAGCACAATTATTACGAGAATGCCTTCGATAATAGATGGGCATCTCCTCCCACTTCACCACAGGCAGAAAAAGCTAATGGCATAGAAGTGATTGGAACACGAGCGGATCCGGAGCGGGCAATGTCATTGGATAGTGTGGCTATGCTTTCGCGTTCTTCCACCATGTCCTCAGAAACCGGAACTAATATGAAGGGCATTTCTCGGGGCATGCGTAAGTGCTGAATCCTAAGATGCAAGAGAGTTGTCATGAAGGCATTTTTCTGGCTTTCTTGATGCTTTGATCAAACAGGAATGCCATATAGTACACGGGGTATTGTCCCTTATCTGCCGAGTAATGGGGAGAGTATAGTTGTGCAAGAAGATCCGCGTGTCGATCCGCGGCGGAGTAAACCAAACGCTCAGCCTAAAGAGTGTCCAATCGCGGTAGAGTTACATTTTGCATTGTTACCTACACCGCTGACTGCTTGACAGTTATCCTGGTCAGCATGTATGGATGATCAGTTCGGCCTTGATACCAATCGGGGTGGACTACTTACATGTGTATGTACTGCAGTTCATTACCATCGTCGAATAATTCAAGTGCTCATGCGAATTGTATAGGCACTCGATAGGATATTACGTCCGTTACTCTTCCTTAATTCCTGTGCTAGTGCTTTCCGATGACTGTGAATCGACAGGGGAAAAAAAGACGATGACAAATAAAGAAATGCTCTATGCATTGACGTTAGTGTTTCTCGTTATTTATCACGATGATCCTCATATTCTTTTAATGCACATAGGGAAGACTTGTTTAATCTGGGAAAGAGGGCAAAACATTTCTTCAGAAAAGCTGGCGGAAATGATGGTTTTGATTTCCCTCAGCCCAAGCCTTGTGTGAGTCTCCATCTGTATTTACTACTCCATGTGATTCACCAAGGGGATCGCCTCTTTGCTATTCACTGCGCCGAATTACGATCTTAGATCGGAAGCTTCCACCCACTGGTGAGTCTTATTACTTGCGGTCTTTACTATGCACAACGCTTATCGAAATACAGGAGACATTCGGTGACGAGTGTTTCACTTTCTGAAGGATACGGTCGCTGTGATCGCTGCGCTGCCGATCTATGGTCGTACCCAAATCCTCAGTTCGGTATTGGGAACCCCTTTGTACCATACATGACTTAAGTTGTGACTAGAAGATGTCGTATAGATTCATTCTTTCCGCTACCTCTGTATAACTCATGCTTAGTGAAACGCTCCAGTAATTCCAGATAAGAACCTCTAAAAACCACGCCTAGATTTGTAATAAATCAATATAAAGTTTCTCAGCCTGCAAGCTCCATCTATCTTGGGTAGCGTCGATCCTCTGCTGGTCAACAGGAAAGGAAAAGGATTTTCCAAATTGGTATGACGTCACGTTCGCGTCGCCCTTCATGCACTTCGTCGACCGCAGATGTCGCTGAGTTTTCTTCCCTCATGTGCCAAGTCCTGCGGCGTACTGGCCTCGGTAAACCCGTTCGCTACGCCTTGGCCCTTGCTTGTCTTCTCTCTCTTGTACGACAAACTTTTTCTTCTTTTAATGCCGGACCTTTAGCTGACAATATTTCAGGCAGCTCTACTCCTTATCGCACCGCCAATTAGCCATAGATACTGGCTCAGACCAGCCGAATTGAATGTAACGCAGGAGAACAGACTTGGACTATCACCAGAATCCAATGGGCGGAAGCAAGATGGAATATCACCATCTATCGACCCAATCACGCATCGCGCCAATGCGACGTTGCTTATGCTTGCACGCAACAGTGACATCGACGGCGTCGAGTCAGCCATGCGATCGTTAGAGGAGCGCTTCAATCGGCGGCACAACTATCCATGGGTCTTCTTAAATGAAGTACCATTCACCGATGAGTTCAAGGCTCGTGTTCACCGGATGACGAGCTCGGACGTGAAGTTCGGTCTGATCCCACCTGAGCATTGGTATCAACCGGGATGGATTGACGAAGAGCGTGCCAAAAAAGCAAGAATAGCACTCGAAAATTACGAAGATGTTTGGCCCATCCCGTATGCAGGAAGCGTACCTTATCGTAATATGTGTCGCTTCAACTCTGGGGTAAGCGCAACGACATATCTCATCGATTAAGTGTTCAAAGCTACAGGTTGCCTACAGTTCTTCTTCCGTCACGAGCTATTAGATCAATACAGATGGTATTGGCGAGTCGAACCGAACGTCACTTTTTCCTGCAATGTCTACTTTGATCCATTCCTATATATGATCGAAAACAAGAAGCGGTATTCCTTCACGATTGCGTTGAAAGAAGTAGCTCCAACAATTCCATCGCTCTGGGACACAGTCAAAGGTATGCTCAGGATGGTCCCTTTGATGTCAAGGGGTACTAATGAATTCACAATAGAGTTTCGCAGGATATATCCGGAAGTTGTCGCGAAAGATAATGCGCTGTCATTTATCAGTAATGATAAAGGAAAGTCATACAATCTCTGCCACTGTAAGTTGTTGGTAACCCTTGATGTACTTCATGGACCACGTTCCTCATGAACGCATACGATATTTCTAGTTTGGTCGAATTTTGAGATTGCCGATCTCGACTTCTTCCGTTCACCTTTCTACTTGACGTACTTCGACTTTCTTGATTCTACGGGCAACTTCTACTACGAGCGTTGGGGCGACGCACCGGTGCATAGTATAGCCGCCGCGCTCTTCCTACCAAAGTCGCAGATCCATTTCTTCAATGAGATCGGATACGAACACCCGCCATTTCAACATTGTCCAAAAGGCGAGCCACACCATCTTGGACAATGTGAATGCAAGTTCACGAACAATCATGGTGAGTTTACTTGTTTTCACAACCCTGAGGCATCTCAGTAACTGATCATGCTTGTAATTCTCCCCGTGTAGATTATGCAGGGTGAGCATTTAACCAGTCTATTCGTTTTCTTATTAGCCAGCTGATGTCAAGTTTCCAGTGGATCATGTCTCCGCAAGTTTGAAAGGCTCTTTCCAAAGGGTCAAGTCGGCTAATGAAGGACTTACAATGTTACGGACTGCTCTGATCCTCATACCCGCGCTTGGACGATATCTGATACACACCATTATACCATTGTATTATCGATCAGTGAAACTACTAATTTTTCTTATCTGATTAGGTTGTTCTGCATCCCAGCCTCGTTCCTTAGTGTGAGGAAGGAATGGACAATCGGCCCATGGGGCACTTGGCAACATCTTTCATGACTTTCTTCTTCACTCTCATTGTGTACATTGTTCCACCACCCCATCTCTGTGTCACAGTTACAATTCAGGAAAACAATCAGGTATAATGGGTATTAAAATCATCGTATATCAGCCATCGCAATCTCTGACCGAATGGAACTAGGCTGTTTATATTCGTCGCACGCCGGCCAGACGTATCTGGTAAGAATTGCGTAAATTGACCGGTTAGCGCATAATGTCAGGCATTCCAACACAGGAAACCCAGTACGGGCAATTTCAAGCTCAAATAAGGATCCGTTTATCGAAGGCGAGTCAACGAGTGACGAATCGTCGCTATGGATGAACACGGAATTGAGGGGTTGCGATCAGAGAGTCAACGGGATCGACAACATCCAGTTGGTAGGAAGGCGAAGCCAATAGGATAATCTGCAGCATAAATATCGTACAATACTTCCAGAATCATATAATAAGAGGAGAGGTGTTACTATACTGAAGTTTTCTAGAAAAGAATGTCCCAAATACGCCAGGCCCAACCCCACCTACCCTTCCTTCTTGCAGCACGGCGGTAGTTATCTGCCTCGTCATGCTCATTATCTTCATGCTCCTCCCCGTATAAATCGACTGTTTTGACGTCTACCAGTGCCATGAGGGAGCGTTTGCTGTCATGCTGAGAGACCTCTAGAACAGGAGAAGGCAGCGATCCCTTCTCTCCATCGGCGGAAGGACTTTCAGGTCGTCTCTCTTCGTCGTGGGCGCGGCGCTCTGCCAAGGCGCGTCGATGCCTTACGATGAACCAGGCCAATGTCATGACTATCATGACACCAATCTCTACGTACAGCGAGACGAAATCGACAGGAGAGAAGGTAGGATAAAATGACGTCCAGCCTTGGACTGAATAGTATTTGTTGAGCGTGTAGATAACGTGGAAGGGAGATAAAAGCTCACAGAGGATGATGATTGATACGGTGATTGTGACGAACGGTCCGCCCCACGGCCATGTCCACCTTGCTCGGTACTTCAGCTCCGACAATGGTCTGCCTTGTGCGACCCATGCCTTACGAAAGCGCCAGCTCGCGAGTCCAATGGAAAGCCATGCAATCTAGGCAACCATGTTGGGTTCAATACGAGGTGTTGAGAAGGACATGAGTCCAAACGAACCTGATTGGACACCCCAACTATATTCTGCAGCCAGCCCCAAAGCTCACCAGAACCGACATAAGAGCTGGCAAAACATAGTCCACTGATACTTCCCGTCCCAAGAAGGGCGAAAACGGGGACTCCTCTTGATGTCGTGCGGGCAAAGATTCGAGGAGCAATCCTCGGCGAAGAAGAGGCGTACGAGTGGAGGAGACCTTTAGCATATTCAATTATCTCTGTCATAAGTATATAATCAAAGCTGGAGAAGAACACACGTGTTCCAGCATAAAGCGCATGGTTGCCGGCTGACAGAACGGAAGTGAGAACGACTGTATTCATGAAAGAAGCTGCGACATCTATGATCCATGTCCCGGCCGCTCCGTTAGAGTCTGGTATTGGTTACGCAGAAAGAGAGGATACTCACTGGATCCAGCTTCGTAGAACACAATTGTAAACGGTGAAGTTGTCGCAGAGCGTGTTGAAAGATCCAGATATGTGTATGGAACTGCAGACAACTCATTTGTCAGATAAGTACGAGAGTTCGCAAGATATGAAACGCACCGTTCAAGCCTATCAGGAGAATCGATAAAATGTAGAAAATAATGATCCGCCAGAACACAGTCTTAACAACGCGAGGCATGTTCCTTGTTGGGTTCTCTGTCTCTCCTGCAGTAATCGCAAGACTCTCAGTTGCACCGTAAGCGTAACTGGCGCTAACAAAGGCACGCGCAAAACCTTCGGCACCGCTCACAAAAGGTGCATCGCCAATACGCCAGTTCTCTCCACCAATGTATCTGCCTTCGCGATTTACACCGACGTTGACAAGTATACCCGTGATAATGAAGGCAATGATCGTAAATACTTTCAACAACGAAAGTACGTATTCTACAGATCGAAATGGTCACGGGTTATGTTGAACACGTACAGTAAGGGATCATACTCACCTAGCTCGCCATAGGTGCGAACGCTAACCGCATTGATTGATAACAGGAAGACGAGAAAAACGAGGGAAATTACCCAAGGGTGCCAGTCTGTCCAATATCCGAGAACGAGCTGCAATGCCGTAAGACCGGACGCGACTGATACAGCATCGTTGAACCAATAGTTCCAACTAAGTGCAAACGCATAGGAAGGCGAAAAGAAGCGACATGAGTAGACGGTGAAGGAACCGGCTACTGGATATTGAGTGGCAAGTTCTCCGAGAAGAAGCAGGGTGACATAGACGATAAAGCCAATGATTGCATAGCAGATGAGGACGCTGAATCATCATTCTTCAATCGGGAATCTTTCGAGAAGAATAACATTAATACTCACCTTGCCGGACCGCCTGTAGCGAGCGCACGACCGGTTCCCAAGAATAAACCCGTGCCAATAGTACCAGCGATTGCAATCATCGCAACCTGCCTCGTCGACAGCTTTCGGTATAATTCCGTGTGCGGAACATCTTGACTATGCTTTGCAGTCGCTTCCAACTTTTCCTGTTCATCGCTCATAGTGAGATGGCCTCGGTCGAGCTGGCTGGGAACCCGTTATGAAAGCGCATGTGGGTCATTTTCTGATTTCTATACGACGTTTTTGCGGAAACAGGGTCGGGCGGGTGAATGGCATTGCGAATTGTGTTGACATTGAGAACGAAGTTGGCGTCATCCCGGGACTTGCACCTGGCCATGTGGAAACATATAGACGGGATCAAGTTTGTTCTCATCCAAGCCGTCGCCGGTGTCGTTCAACCCTAGCTTGGACAACGACAATCACTTGCCATCCCAGCTTTACAGTAGGTCCCTTTGCACCGTCAACATAGTAGAGGCCTCCCCCCGATGTGCTACTCTGCTGAGCAAAAAAGATGGTTTGAATAAGTGTTTTGGGAAGTAAACAGCCCAGCACTCCATTCATTCACTCTTTGCCACCCACCCACGTGACAATTTCTCCGTCAGCCAAGAAATCATTCATCTCTTTTCTCTTCTCTATTGCATACATCCTTTTTGGTTATCCCTTCTAATCCCCACTTTCACCATGTGGTCCGACAGAACCTGTGATGAGTATAGTGCCTGCCATGACACCCAGCATCGCTCTCGGCCCTAACTTCATGCTGAAGTTGTACGGAACCATACCTTCTTCGTGTAACAGTGAGCCGGATATCCACATACTCCCGTTCTCTCTTACTTGCGTCATGACTGATACCTTGCACTCATAGATAAGCATCTCTGCTGTCTATGAAGCTAATTCGCTGATACAGAATCTGCTTGTGCACAACGAAGCTGCTGTCATAAGACGAAAGCTGCCCCATCAAAGTACAATGTGAGGTGCTCGACCGCATCAGGACTCTCTCTAACAACCGCGTCTATGCGAGGAGAAACCAGCGCAAGCGTTGGGATGGTCTCATCGTCGAAAGTCTTGTCTGTCCTGTCCGATAAGCTGTGATTTCGTATCCTCAAGTTCTCCGTCCAGCTATCCAGTTTCTCGGCATATCAGTGGCAGTAAATGCTCATGCCGTATAGTAACAGGGGTAACAGAGTACCTGAGATTATCGTAAGGGTTTCCTCATTCATAACGTCTGCTACTGTCTGAGTGATTTATTTGTTGCGATTAGCCATCTCGCTCGCAACTTTCTTCGTCCGTCTCGCAATCTACGGCATAGTAGATGGCTATGAAAGTCGCGCAGTCCCGCTGGGAACGAATAGCTAAGCGCCATAACCATAGCACTGTCTTTGACATCGCTCGTTCTGGTGGATAGGATCGGCGCATCGAGCGTGATCGCCCATAGCAAATAGCCCACGTTTCATTTCCGAACCAACTCTGTCTGTATTGCTACAACCACAGCTGACTTAGGTGAGGAAGATATATTTACTGCAATTGGACTTTGCTCTGATGAATCCACAGCATGTACAACGGAGTCTTTTTTGCCATACGTCCTACAAATACAGTCGTCTTATTCGTTTGCAAATATAGTATGGTTCCCTAAGGAAACGAGGGATAGACTCAAAAAGGTTCCGACTTGCAACCACTTGTCGATGTGTCCCGTATCCTTGCAATAAAAGGAGCGCCGTACCTATGGAATATCAGCTTTATCGACCTTACGGTAAAGTGATAGTTTTCGAGTCTCATTCATTCTACAACACTTTGTACAGCGCAACTGCGATCCTTGCTCTTGATCATCATCGAATAAATAGATTTCTGTGTCCTTTCTTCCGTACTCGCAATATAAAGGAAACATCACATTCTTTTAATCGCGCTCCCATCACCGAATGTCCACCACTACAGTTTCTTGGTGGTAATATGTGCGGGAAAGCAAACGGCATCTCATATCAATTGCACTATCATCATTCTTCTCCAAACACTGTGGGCCATGATTTCTTTTCATGTTGATCTACAAGCTCGGTACTATGGCCTCTATTATCTTAGAGGAAAATGAAAAATGAAAAATGAAAAATGAAAATGGGACAGAGCCCCCTCGCATTGTGTTGTTCTCGTGTCCGCTTTGGCCACAACGAGTTTGATCACGACCACAACGAACAGGCAGAGTCTCTTGTAGCAGACTTTAGAGTGGCCTCTTGTTGCAAGCGGGTTGCTATAGCAATAGGAAGGGAATTCTTCTCTTCGTGAAGAGACAAGATCAAGATACGGGTTAGAAACTCCTATCTATCTTGCTATCTGTGGCAGCTATTGTAAGACTTGCCACCAAATAAGCGGGAGAAATACAAGACAAAGACACAATGCGCAAGAGCCCGTGGCATGAAAAAGATAAAGAGAAGTTTCGCATCATGAGCTACATATATTCGAAAGACAATCTTACAATTTAATGCTATTCAATTTGGTAAGGATTTCGCGAACGAAGCAGAGGCTTTGATCATCCGGAGGGATGTTGCTGTTATCTTCAACCCTCGTAATAAATACGTCACTTTTCGAGATCCTGCCAGAGTCGCCAAAAGTCAGGCATCCTACTATGACGTCTTTGAATAGGTCACCCATGATCGGAGGCACCAACTCTTCCGCGGCTTCAATCAAGAGGTATTGCTGAAGCCAGGACATGTCCACATTCGTCGGCTTCCCCTGTAGCTTAGCTTCGCGTCTCATCCTGTCCGGAGACAGATCAATGACATCTGTGTTATCCTCATATTTTCCAGAGGTCGGATTCCACCGGAAGAGTGACTTCCATAGCGCGATTTCTAGCAGAGATACGCCGAGGCCGAAGACATCGTCGCGCATTTCATACTTGTATTTCCACCAACCGAAATGTCGTGGGTGGATGTATATCGTCTCCCAGTTTGCACCTCCAGGGTAAGGATAAAGACCCTTCATCGTTGGACCTCGAGAGGATCTTGAGGAGTCGAACGACAGGAGGAACGGTGTACCTAGTCCGTACGGGTAAAGTCTCTCGGGTCTCCCAGCGATGCTTTCGGCAACGAGAATCGCGTCCGGTTTGATGTTCTTGTGTACAGTACCAAGTGAATGAACGACAAGAACCGAGGTTGCGAGTCGGGTGGCAAACTGGACTCGGTCATGTAAAGAGTGTTTGACGTCGCCCTCCAATAGAATGCTTCTCAAGGTGCGCGGATGACCGAGCGCAGGTGGAATACGGAATAGGATGCCATGAAGGTTGTTTTCAAGCTCCGTGTATCCGCAGCACGGGAGGATTCCCACGGAGGAAGAGAGTTGTGACTCCGATGCATTCGTGTCTTCAGCGAACAACCTCGCGATATTCTTCGTCTCATCCCAAGCAAGCTCCCCTTTCCTGCGCATCGCATAGCTAAGGACGTCTCGGGGGTCAACTATGCACCCAGAATATGGACCCGAATGCACACGATATATGCCGGTTTTCGCTTCGGGATCGATGTCAGCCAACGTTGATGGTTCTAGAATTTCACTGTCGACAAAGTCCACTGCTATGCCATCAGATATCCGTTTCTTCGCACGGATAACGAATTCGATGTTATCTAGCGCTCCGTAAGCCCCTTTTGTCTTGATGGAAAGACGGTCGGATGTGAGGATTGCCAGGTTAAGGTCGTTCAGCCAGTGCTCCAGGGCGTCCATTGAAGACGTAATTTCGACTTTCGCTGCAATCATGAATTGAGCCTTTGCGACTTGCTTCCGCAGAAACGACGGTCCTTCGTCTTCTTTCGTTGTCCCCGCATCTAAAATATTGGCGACAGCCAAAGTACGATCCATCGCAAGCTTTGCGCGTGTGGTGAGCTGCTTAATGTATTCCCATGTCGTATCGGAGTAGCAGTTCGAATCTTCGATGAAACCCACGAGATCATTGAGTCTGTTAGAGTTCTGGATGACACGTTCCATGAGTACTTTGTGAGTCGCGTCGAGCTCGTAGTAATCCTTGACCGATTGACATGTCTTGACGAAATCCTCGATGTAAGTGGGTATGTCCAGCACGGTCAACGGAGACACCATGATGTGATGGAAGAGACGAATGATAGCATGCTTATTCGGTGACTGAATTTATATTCATAATTATGTGGCAACCAATAGCTATTACCTTGAGAACACAAAAGAAAGCGTAAGAAGCCATCCCAATGTCTCCGCCAAACAAGAAGAACGCGATGCCTACTCTCCGTTCCCACGTTACCATAACATCGTGCAATCAAATGCGTTTGCTCAACCTCTATTGAACGCGTATGAACTGCTCTGCGATCTTGTATTCAGATTGTTGGATTCACCGAAAGCGCTTCTTGAGAGGAATGCGGACACCCTCGAGGTACTTCCGACAGCTTGGAAGCAGTGGGTGACTTTTCACGAATCCGTCTCCTTCAGCCTCCATCGTAGAGCGTGCCATGATTGCTCTCGGAAATGATGGCTTTGAAGAGTTCCAAGGCATAGTCAGAAGTGTACCTTTTGAATATGAACATCAATCCGCTCCAGATAGGAAATATAGGGTATCTTGAGAAACGCCTTTCTGAAAAGATTCCCAATGATGAACGTGTCGAGAGGCTCTGTATCCGAAAGCTACGGGAGTTCTCCATCCTGGCCAGCAGTCCCGACTACTTGCGCCAATTCTCCAGAACCAAAATTCGAGGAGATCCCGAAGTCAACAAAGTAATATCTTCCCCCACCAACGTCGCGACGGCGCTTTGGATATGTAAGCCGGATGTACAGGGTGGAATCCTTTCGGGTACATTGGCTCAGCGTCCATCACGACGTTTCAATTAGGGCAGTCTCTGTGGCTATAAAAATAAGTACGAGACAATTACTTGCTGAAATTGGTCTTCACCTGTCCGCTACATTAAGTTCATGCATGTATACGAGACCCTAGATTTTGTCAATAGTCAATCCAGTGCATCGTTTATCGCGGCTCACCTCCAGTAATTGCTTGATAAAATCTATGATCCCGTCAACGGAGAAAAACTCGGGAGAGTCAAACCGGCGCAACAGAGGAAGGACCAAGTACGTATGCTGAGGGTCATCAGCAAGGAAGCGATGAATCTCTAGCTCCTCGCTCTGCTCATAAACCTGCTTTAGGAAAACCTTTCGTCCATCTGACACTCGTATGGCGTCAATTTTCTCCGTGTTCTGCGAAGGGTCGAATATGTGGCAAGCTGTTTGCAGATAGCAAAACTGACATACCCAGTGTTGCTTAAAATCATCATGCAAAGGAATCGGTCGTTTGGTAGAGAGCCAGGACGGGATCCAATCAGACCTTTATCTCTGTCGCAAGCGATATCCGTGGGACTCTATCATCTCGTATCGGTCTCTCCAGATAAGTTCCTCTCTAGTCAGAGGGCTCGCTTCCTTGAGAGCCTCAATAAAGCATTCTGAGGTTGTCGCGGGCCGCATGGTGTGAAGGTGGACGCGAGTCGCAAATGCTAGACAGCGAGGTTGATAAAAAGGAAGGGGTGGTTCTGAGGTACCTCCCTCCTGGCAAGTGGACTTCTATTCTCTCAAGATCTCTTGAATCAGTTCGAGATTCATGGGGCAGGTGACAAAGGTAAGTGATAGGGACGGAACAAGCGCGACAGGACTCCGTATTAGATAAGATCCTATAAGCAGGTATGGGCCCCAAACAGCATTTATTGTTCCCTTTGTTTCGCGGCCATTGGTCCTGATGCAAAAGGATGCCCTCAGCTGTTATTAGTTCCCGAGGGATATCTAGATCACAAGCTACCACGAAGAACAATTCGACTAACTTCTCTTTCGGAATGCTGCCGAAAAGATCTGTCAGAAAAAGGCATTATCGAAGAATATTTACACTCACAGAAGATGGATTTGACTAGGACTGCAACTTCATGAGCTGCCGATTCGGTATTCCATATGAATCGTTCGAATCTCGTTGCATCACGGTGGATCACGGCCCATCGCACCGACCTGGGATGTTGTTTCTCGACGAGCTCCGTCAAATGTTCCAACGCTTGCTGGGCCGTCGGGCGTTTACTTGGATCTCGTTGAGTCATGGATGCAACAAGTGGCTCAAGAAAAGCACAGTTTTTGTACCCCTGTTAGATAGCGTGAGGTACGGAGTAGCATAGGAAGGGCGGAATTGTACCATACCCGCACTAGCCGCTTCCGAAAAAGATTGCCCAGAATGAACACGTCGACAGGAAATGGATCGTACGGTTCAGATTGATTCAATTCAGGAACGTCCTGATCCAGTCCATCACTCCCAGTAACCAATCGCATCTCCTCAGTGCCGTCGAATCGTGTTGAGATTCCGAAGTCGACGAAATAATACTTTATTCCAGGGACATTTCGACGTCGTCGTGGCCTGGCAGGCATTCCATAGGCATCCGCAGTTGGTAGATTAGGATGAAAACCTTTCGGATACAGGCGATCTGCATCCATCATAATATTCTGCTGCGCACAATCCCTACACAAACAATAAGTGAAGGACACCGGACGCATGCGAGACTTTGGGCGTACTCACCTGTGGGCCACCCCGTGCTCATGCATGAAGACCAGACCCTAGGGAATGTCAAATAGGCGAACGTGGCTGAGACAGAAAGCTAACCTCAATCATTTGCTTCATGAAGTCCACAACCTCCTCAACGAAAGAGAACGGAGGTTCAAAGCATCGTTGGAGGAGAGGCATGACCATGAATTCAAGTCGGCTGTCTTCCTCACTGAATACGTCGAGCACTGGCACACAGTGATTGCGAGGATCCTGTAGCATCTCTTTCGTAGAGAGGAGTTGTGCTATCTCTAGCTCCTTTCGGCCCTTGATGAGCCTTTTCATCTTTATGCGTTTCCCGTCGGATAGGCGCTTCGCATCCATGGTCTTCGCATTCTATACCTCAATGAGCGATAGACGCTCTGAAGTAGATGAAGTAGTTGGGCAACACACCAAACTCATCAGCCCATCCTCGCAGAGGATGAAGCTTTTTTTCGTACCGGCCCATGAGGGCGTCCAGCCTGGACGGAACCTCGGACGCAGCTGATAGCCATGTTTGAGGAACATTTCGTATCGGTTACGCCACCATCGCTCGTCCTCATTGAGTGCGTCAAGCGCATCCTCGCGTCCGTCATTCTCTCTGGTGGCGGGCATTGTAGCAGGTATCGATTGAGAAATAGGTGATGGCATCGGTAACTTGAACGCAAAGAACTGGCGTAAGAACAGCATCAATTTTTCGCTAAGAGGCGGGCCAAGTATATCCATGTTCCAAGTCCCGATATGTTTGTTAGTGTATTGTTGCAGGACGACTACATGGACAATAATCGTTTCGGTCAAACACTGACAGAACGCGTACGTACAAGAGCAAAAGTGCCACCTACCTATTATCTTTGGTATCCCATCAATCATCTCATCCATTACTCCACTGTATCATAACAAGAGCGCCGGCGACTCCGTTTTGCGTTTCCAGAGGCCCAGAGGCCAAGGCAGTAACTATTGTGATGGGCGATGGGCAATAGTCTCTGTCTGGTCTGTGCAGCAAAACGAAGAGAAGACGTTATGTAATATCGAGTTAGTCAGATGATATCTAATTAAGGCATGTCATTTACAGCAGGCTAGGGAAATCGGCTTAGGGTGCGAGCCAAGACAGGTGACGAAGATCTACTTGGATGGTCCCGTCATGGATGGAGAAGTCGACTGCTCCACAAGTGAGGTTAGGTGTGCCATCACAGTCGGAACAGCGCATGTTCACTCGAAATTTCTTGATTACATCTGTCTGATGTCTCACCTCCAGACGTCCATATATTATTGTTCTTGGGGTTTACGATGAAGTGGGCAAAGCATCCTTTCGTGAGCTAAAGCAAATACCAGATGCTGCGTTCGTGAGGTACTTTAAAGACGGCCTTGTCGGATTCTCTGCCAGGAATGGAGACGACACATACCCATACCTCGCAAAATGGGAGTCTGGTAATTTGTACCGTTTGCGGATCCCAAACAGTGCGGTGCATCACTCTCTGCCTGATGTAAGCTTCATCCAATCCGATGGGCTGTAAGATTCGCTTATAGTTCATTAGGGAGCTTGCAAGTCGATTATTGTTCATAATGGGCTCGTATTCACCTTGGACCAAAATGCAGTTCACATCTTCAGCGCACCAACTTGTAATCAAGCTATCACCGATGAACCTGAGTACATCACTGGATATACACTGCGCTATACAGCAGTATGCGGCCATTTTGTTTCGCGATATGTCTGATTTTATCCAGAGGAGGCTGGCTCAACGGCACTACGCTTATTATATCAAGATTCGGACTTTCGTATCCAGCAAGTATCATCAGTCTTTAAGGCTACCGACTCGAGACAGCCCTCGCTTTCGGTTGCAGAAGAAGTCGATATCGAGGGGCCAACAAAATCTCGATTTAGTAGAGTAGATCAGTTCATCTTTTTTGCCCTGGGTCGTCCGGAAGAACGTTCCTATGCTTTTCTTCAAGAATACATCGACCGTGGTGGCCTGCGTCAGTTTTGTTTGCTACTTTACCCGTTCCAACCGGATCCAGGATGGAGGATATTATCCATCCGGAAAACGGCTATATTCAGATCTCCACAAGCAACCTGCCACTCTTACACCTTGTCTCATGCGTCGACTTCGACGATGGCCACGGCTTGTTGTTAATGGGAACTATGTCGGGGGACGTAGGGATTGTATCGGTATTAACTTTGCCTGTCATAACCCCGAATAGTGTATGGGGTGATCTCAGAGCTGGTGCAAATCTCGGGAACGAGCTTGAGAGGGCTTCTCAGGTAAGTGGTTGAGTCACTCTTTTTTTAAACCGCTGAACATCTCCTAGGTGCCTGTCTCCTTGCGGCTTCCGTTATTTTACAGTATTCACAGAAATTACAAACTGTATGACCCACTTCCTCAGGATCAAATCATCTGCGTCACATCTGAGTGGGACGACCCCGAGATTGGAATCGTCACACTTTTTGGTTGGTCAAATGATTGGAAGAATTTCGAGCGTATCTGGGACTGGCTGCTACCACTCCCCCGTTGGGGCCCAATGGAAAAGGACTTCGATACCGAGTGTGTCTACTTCCGTGAAAGACTCCAGACCCTTGGCGATATCATTCCCGTATTGTACAACGTGGAGAACCATCTCGAGGTAGTTCTGCGCATCGGTCAACGCATGTACTATTCTAGGACGTAGAGAGAGAAAGAGCCGGACTGGTTTCTTTTCAAGATGCAGCCGCAGGGTATTCTTGGCGTTCTTCCTATTGCATATGACGAATATGTGGATGACCGAACGAGAATTCTGCCCTTGCTATCCAATGTGGAAATACAAGAGAATTTAGAGGTACAACTTACGTCAGACAGCTGGTGTTGGAGATGTACAGCGGCGGATTGCGTATACAAGATTCGGGATCATTGGAATGGGACATATGGAGAAGTGATGGACGATTCTGCGATGACCCGTTGGTCTAACAGAGAATGGGACGATTCCTACTTCTCTTCTAGGGGAATATCGTGAGTCATGGCCTATCATTTATGAAAATAATTAGTTCCTATGAGTCTTCTCATGCCAGGTACTATGATTACATAGATTCTGATGATGAAGGTATTGATTTTGAGGAGTCGAATCTTGAGGATTCTGGTTTTGAGGATTCTTCTTCTTTGGGATAGGAGGTGTCAACGCTCCGCTTCTGTTTCCCCAAAGCATTGCTAAAGATGGATTGCATGGCCTAAGCAGTCGGGTAAATAGATTAGTCAAATCCTTTCCGATATGTTTCTCTCCTTCCGAATTATCGTGTTAGTCACCCAGTCTACTCCAGTATACTTACATAGCAGTATTTATGTGAACAGTTCCCCCGCGTCGATACTTCAGATGCTCCGACTTGATTGGTTTTGCAAGATCGGGTCTCCTTAACTGGAGGAGTCATTGCGCACAAATGTGATTCGTTGCTGGTTTATTAACCTCCGAAATATGATGCATTTGGACAAGCAAGCTTTTTACCTGACAAAATCACCATCCATGCGATTTGAATTGGTTTGAACCAAGGAATGAAGTTCTCTTGTTTCGTAGCTAGTCGGATGATTGACTAATACCTAGAAGTTGATTACGCCGACGTCGAGATGAGGATTGTCTGGACGGGGATTTCATGCGCTTTACAATACACTCGGGAGGAGACGATCGGGTGGTAGCTTTGGAGTAGAATCGGAGGCGGGGCCTGGATCCACCATGCAAGGAACGCTGTGTTTATGTTATGTCGATTCCATGTACATGTACTTACGTTCGGGCGTTCCATAAATTTCTTGATCATCCTTCAGCGGTGATCTGATTCGGGATGCAATTGGTCACAAGAGACATAGATTGTAGCTACTAAGACACAATTACTGGAAGCATAGTTCCGTCTCTACTCTCATACTCCAACACACCTTTCCGAGCACTGACACCTATTGTGAATAGTGCGACCAGTCTTCTGGAAGTATCTCATCATACATAGTATGTCCTTCACTTGCCTGGCAATCCCCGACCCGAGCGTGATTAACTTCAAGTTCTCGCGCAGTAACAATTGCGATGAAACCAGCTAGCAGTGCGGAGGCAACTAAATCGACATATTCGGTACCAGCCCCTATTCCTCCTCAAACGACCGCCGACCGGTGGGAAACGCATGACCCACGTCAATCCCTTTGAACGAGAACGAAACATAAACAATTTTGATCATGCTAGTGTGATGAGTGGGACTTTTGTGAAAATTTCTTCTGTGTTCCGTGTTCAAGGCCGATAGCATCATACAATAATCAAAAGTCAGATCTTGCTCTCGAAACTCGGTATCTATGATATAATATAATACAGGGAAAGCAACTGTCCTGTGTTCTGAATATATCCAGTATCAATCTATAATAGAGAAATGTGTGGAATGACTATCGGATGCATGACATGATGCTACTTTGATATCAGTAGCACTAGCTACTTGTTTTTTTTTTCATATATATCGAAACGCAAAATTCAAAATTTATTGAACAACAGCCTGAGGTAGTATGCGACCAATTTAGGAGCCAATTCTGTCAAGATTCATCAAGAATTGAGCTCTGAATGAAATAAATTGTGCTGAAGGGAGTGTGGAAGGCGCGAGTGCGTGATTTTATGGTCCTTACCATCCTCATATACGACGCGGGCCGTACCCCCATACTTTACGGATACACTAGTACTAGTACTTGGAGCGGCCTATTTTGCAAACGGCTGTAATCATACATATATGGATTAATTTCTCAATTGTATATAACAAAGTTCTTGTGAGTCGTGACAACTCTTTTCCGAGTCTGCCGACATGTATCTCTCGCTAACCTCACTTTCATCGTTCACCACTTTAGTCAGCCGATTTAAACTCGATCCTCGCCGACTTGAACGCGATATCTTTCGATGTATATCAGAACGGCGTTCAATATTGCAAGTCATATCCCCAATAAGTTTCTTGTTAGAGTGTCTGCTGCGCTTTGCCAAGTTCTCGTCAACGCTATGACATAGTTTCTAGTAGACTAATTTCCAGGCCATTCCAATAGCTCCCTTATGAATTCCTCAGTATCCTCCGCTCGCATCAACGCCTCTCCAACAAGCACTGCATTAACTCCCTGCTCCTTGTAAACACGTACATCTTTCGGACCAGATATCCCACTGAGCGCACAAAGCACGACGTTCTTCCCCTGAACCATGTCAACCAAGCGACTCGTGGTTCCCAGATCCACGTTAAAGTCGTGTAAGTTTCTATTATTGACGCCGATAACTTTAGCACCGATCTCGAGAGCTCTTTCCATCTCCGATGCATTATTCACCTCGACGAGTGGCTCCATTCCGATCGAGACGGAGTACGTGTAGAGTTTCTCTAGTAGCTCCTGGTTGAGCATCGCGACGATCAAGAGAACGGTATCTGCACCGTGTAAACGTGCTTCGGCGATTTGATACTCGTCGAAAATGAATTCCTTGCGGAGGATCGCGGGTCTGTTGGGTAAGGAATCGACGGCTTGACGGACAAGGCGCAAATCCAGAAGAGAGCCCTTGAACCAGGTTGGCTCTGTAAGCACCGAAATGACCGATGCGCCGGACTTTGCATAGATGAGCGCTTGCTGTGCTGGGTTCACTGACATCGCAATAGGTCCTTTACTAGGGCTCGCTCGCTGAACTTTGTATTAATGCGTATTCCATTATAGTAGAGTGGTTAATCACCTTGATTTCCGCCATGAGAGAGAGGGAAGGGGTTTCGGTGGAAGTCGCTGGATTTGTTTTCAAGCGCGGAATGAGTGGAATAAGTGGAGGCGCGAGTTGCATTTCGAGGTAAGCTTTCAGCTCATCCTGACTGGTACCAGGAGTCGCCTTGGATTGTTCAACATCCTTTTGGCGTTGTGCGTAAATTTTCTCGAGGATGGTAGGGGGTTTGGTGGCCGCACCGTTGGCTGACATGCTGGCAAGAGGATAGAGTTGCGACGCCTGATCAAGGGTGACTGTATGCGTCCGATTTTTACACGTGGATCAGCTAATGTCGATTACATCATCATGTCGGACGCTATTTATAACCACTGATCCTGGCTCCATCTATCTGCTCATCAAGGTTCTGCAACTATACCTCCCTTCACCATACGCCATCCCAGCTGATCATATGTCCAGCCAAAACAGGAGCCTCCAAGCTCTGACGAATGGAATCCGCACACGCTGCGATGCATGCCAGGCTTTTTGTGGAACTGATCCAGAACTACCATCTCAGAAGGATCCAGATCAATCAGCTTGAAAAATTGGATGAAAAGAAGTTTAAGAGCGGCACGAAGGTCTCGCTCACTGTGATGTTCTCCTTCAATCTATTTTCGTTCAGGGTCTTTGGAATCACTGATGTGCCTCTCTGTACGCCCCAGCTGAGTAGTACTTGAGCACTAGTGACCCCATGCAGCGTCGCGATTTCCTCGATCGAAGGGTCATTAGCGAACTTGTGTTTTCCGACTGGAGAGTAAGCGGTAAGATGAATCTTGCGCGAGCGGCAGAACTCGAGTAGGTCGTGTTGAGGAAGACATGGATGCATCTCTACTTGATTCACGACCGGAACAATATCGGCGTGCTCAAGAAGAATTGTCAGAGTCTTAATACTAAAGTTTGATACTCCTATGCTCTTGGCGGTACCTGTTAGGAACTCAGACGTTGCATACTTTCAGAAGTGATAGAGAAGTATCTACCCTTGGACACCAGTGATTCCATCTGCCTCCAAGTTTGGACGAATGTAGGGCTTTCTTCAGGCTGCAAGGTTTGACCTGGGAGTGAGTCAATATCATCATTACCATCCGTCAACGCATTCGAACATACCGTCTTCCGAAAAAGCGATAGGCCAATGCATCAGATACAGGTCGACATAGTCAACCCCAAGCTTCTTCAGGCTTCTATCCAGGGCTTCTTCAACTCTGCCATGATCCCTCTGACTGTGAACGGCTCAAGATGCGACTTGATGAAAAAGAGAGTAACGAACTCAAGCTTCGTGGTCAGAACAATTTCCTCGCGAGGTACGGGTGTCTCTTTCAAGGCTTTACCGACAGAGATCTCGTTGCCTGAAAGGTGTTTTTAGTAATTACCAAGCCCGGGATTATTGGAGGACAGAAGTACCATAATTGTCCGCCTAAAGAGCGTTAACTTTGATACGAGAGAACAAGCAGACAAAACGAGCTGAATCTTACGGTATCTATGTGTCTGTATCCAAGTTCAAGGGCTTTCTTGACCATGTGGGTTACATGATCTCCGTCTCCAACGGAGCCCATCCAGCATCTGCGATCGAAGAGTTCACTTTTGAACGTTTGTATGATAGTCGTCGACGAACCCTACTCCGACAGCCGGGATTGAAAGATCGTTGTTGAGCTGAAAGCGCTTTGTTGACGCCATCTGAGGAGGGGTGCGATAAATGATAGTTTGAATGTAAAGGGCGGATCAGTCTGTGGTAAGGTTCAAATTGCATCGGGGATGACATAAGCGAACCAGGCGCAGTCCTCACCTCGGAGTTGGAGGAATGCCGAGGAAGATTCGCGGAAGCTGATGCACGTGCCTTGTGATTCGTCGAATTGACTCTAAGAAATTTGCTAATTACTTCCGCATCAGATGGAATGTTCATGTGTTTATCTTCTCAATTTCGCCAAGGAAAGTCTACTACCCTCCTATCCACGACTCGCCCGTGTCCAGACACGGACAACGGAACCATATTTACAATCATTGAAATGCTGTTTGATGGGCTCCCACCATTCATTCTGATTCCGACTGATTTGACACAAATTTGGAAACTGTCTGGGACAAAAATACAATTTCCACGCGGTCTTCTCTGCCTCTATACAGTTTATAAGATACTGCAACCCATGCTCCTCGCCTCATCACCGCTCTATCTAACGATACGATGGCCTTTCCACCAGACGAGGTAAGTGTCCCAAGCTTTTCGACAAAGGATGGTGGATGAATTGGCCACCATCGCAGTCCAAGCTGGTCTCGATCTTTATTCAGACACTTTTGTATGGTATGTCCCCCACCTTCTTGGTGTGTAGCCATCACGACTCACCTGTCCCTTGGCATCAGGGGCATACACCGTCGTCTTCATGATCACGGTCTGGGTCTTGCTATTCAAACGAGCGGCGCGTGAGCCTGTCAACAGGACAATGCTTGGAATTTCAATCGTCTTGTTCGTGCTTGCGACGATGGTGGGTTCCTTGGCCCTTGGAGTCCATCTCAGGCTGACGTGAAATTGGATTACTAGCACATTGGGGTGAACTACACAAGGATTATCAGGGCATTTATTACATATAGAGATGCTCCCGGGGGTCCCGCGTCATTCTTCAACCAGCTTTCCGAATTCACGCAGATCTTTGGCAGCACTATCTATGTGGCGCAAACCTTGGTTGGTGACAGCGTCGTGGTACGTGACAGGTCCATCAACATCCATGTCAGCCAAGCTCACGTCACACTCCATAGCTGTATAGAAGTTATCTCGTGTGGGGCAGTGACTTTCGGGTAGTTGCCTTTCCTTGTCTACTCTTGCTCGGCAGCACAGGTGGGTCCGGCATATATTGATTCCTCCGAGGGTATGCTTAATTTATTCTGTAGTATGCGGTATTGGGATATTGTATTCCTTTGCAAAAGTCGTCCCAGAAGCGGAAATATTCGTCGATGAACTCCAGGACTGGATTGTTTCGTTCTTTTCAATGACTCTTGCGACAAATATCATATGCACAGGCACGTTTCATGTGTTGTTGCGATTCGGTTTCTTGATTAAAATTGTCTCTCCCACAGCTCTCGTAGCGGCCCGTATCTGGTACCTGAATCGTTCCATCATGGACTTCGCCAACCATAGCTACAGGCCCATCATGGTTCTCGTCATAGAATCCGGAGCTGTATATTCGGTAACATTACTGGCTCTCCTTATTCTGTACAAAGCGCAGTCATGGTTCCAGTATGTTCTGTTGGATGCGGTACGTCGCTCTCTTGTTCGTGCATTGCATTCCTATGCTCAAGACTCCACACTTTTAGATTTCTCCGATTGTCGTCAGTTCCATCCAACACAATCTCACTTGAATCCTTTACTAACGACAGGACTTATCTTATCATTCAAGGGTCTCGTGTTCTCAATGATCATCGTACGAATCGGACTTGGAATCACTTCTCTAGGCGGCAGAACGACTAAAGCAATGGGAACGGATGATTTCTCAGTCTCACAAAATGTGTCAACCCAATCAAATGCATTCGGTCGGGTGCGTCTACAGTTTACCCGACGACCTATGTCGACAAGCCATGACGAATCGATTGAACTTGGGGAGAGTGAGAGTGCCAAGGAGGAGGGTAAGGAAGAGGCTAAGGATGAGCCACGACCAAAACATGTATGTCCATCAGCGCTCTTAAGTTACTACATCTTACTCAGCGTTGGCACGACAGAACTACGCGGACCCCGCAACCGCGGACGTATGAGATTACAGCTGATACCATATTATTTCCTGATTCGAGCACTAACTATCTTGCTTGCTTTGCTATCTATTATGATGGGGGCTTATGACTGTATTCGTATCGTTACATTATTTGTACAAGCATAGAGATAAGGCACACGATTAATGATACCAATATGTTCTCGTTACCGCTTGCGGTGTGTTATCTCAAGGAGGTAGAGATCTTTCAAACAGCTTCGTCGACTGTGTCTATCTTCTGAACGCTGTTTGACGGCATGTGCGACATTCCTATCGCGCTTGAGTCGACGAGAGCAGTCTCCCCTTCTTCAGACGAGACACCCGTTAAGATGCGAAGCATGATTACGGTGAATACAATTCCCTGATTTTCTCGCTTTTAGTACACTTTTGAAACGTGGCTTTGGAGGTACTTACGACAATGGGAGACACAGCATCGAGAACGACGTATTGGAACCAAGAATCGACGTTGTATAAAATGAGTAAAGCCATAAGCGTCATAGAGTAGAATGCTCCGGATTCAACAATCAGTAGCATGATTGGACGGAGCTTCCGGACTCTGAAAGACAATCGTTTGCGGTTGATCCACCATACGCGATATGCGACTAAAGCTGATGGGAGGAACATAGTCAGTAACTTGTATTTGAATATGAATATGGAAGGAAATGAATGTACCGGTGCAGATTACGTTTGTTGCGAAGGTCATGGTGAAGAATGAGGTGATCCAGTGGGTCAATTCGACTACGAATATTGACGCCTGGGGCACGACGCGCGCGAAGGAATACAAGATACCGATACCGGTAGCTACCAAACATTAGACTAATGTTATCCTGATAGACAATTCACATACCAGTGCTACCCAGTAGTAATACGAAAGGAAACGCGACTATCCAAAGTTTTCGCTCCCAAACAAGATAACATCGATATAACTTGAAATTCCTCAGTTGGATAATGTAATAAGTAGATATTGGCAGTAATAAAACTCACGACCATAGAATCTCCTACTAAAGTTTGGAGTACGTATAACGTACTTCCGAACATTTGTGTGAACTCTGATAGCTGGTTGAAGAATGATGCCGGACCACCGGGTGCATCTTCATTCATGATGAATGCTTTGATGATGCGCGTAAAGTTTACAGCAACGTGCTATGTGTTCTCCGATAAGCGTATGATACGATCATGAGAACATCAGACTGTGTACCATTGTGGCTACGACGAACATGAGTAGAGAAATGTACAGCATTGTCTTGCGAGGAGGACCGATCGGGCGCTTCCACAGCATAAGGTACATCGTAACGAAGAACAGTACCGCATATGCACCTAGTCAGTGTTCAGTGTTTAGAGCGAGGATGACGAATGAAATGCTGACCATAGAGGACTGATTGTACGAATATGGAGACAAGCTTGGACTATGTAGGGCGGTGTTAGGGATCAATCCAAAGTTGATGAGGATCCCGTGATTACCTCTTCCGCTGAGAATGCCATGTCTTCTATCAAGAGAGAGGGATACAAGAGGGTCCGATACAAAGAGTGGTGATCATGGTCACTATTTATCGACGCCTTCCATCTGCTGGAGTTAGTAAGGTCCGGGAAGTTTGATGGACAGGTCACGTTTTGCTTCTCTTCCCTCATGGAATCCACACATATCCGGTATCCGTACCTGACCTTTGATAACAGTCGAGCTCAGTTTTCAACAGAATTGACGTCTGTTCACGCGGTCCCTCGGAGATTAAAATATCACAGCACGTGATGTACAGGAACGAACTTCCATAATGGGAATCCCTTTACGCTCACTTTCCATGTCGTCGCTGTGCCACTGTCGTTTCGGGAGCCGCGTCGTGGAAGCCATTGCACCTGCATTAAGCTGATGGGAGAAGAGGGTCAAAGGCTCGGGACTGATTCGCGCCTACACACCGTTATTGACAACGTCGGTGAAGATTTTGTGCGAATCTCAATCACCTGTTCTGTATACCTTGCTTACTACTTCTGACTTTCTAGTTTACCAATGGTTGCTGTAAAGTGGACAAAGGCTCTCCGGTAGATGTTGCATTGTTACAGCGCGCATGGCGATAGGTAGCGGAGTCAGTGCGGGCTTTCTACTTCACCGAGGGTTTCTGCGCAAGTCGGCGGTATGACTTCCTCACTCTGCTCACATTATGTGGCAAACCATGAGTAATGCCGTCGTAACCCGCCGATGGGATGCGCTTGGCAACCAGCTGGAACTGGCTCGGAGTTATACGGCAAGCATTATCCTTCGAGGACTGTATGCTAGGAGGGTGATGAACCCTTTCATCTACCTTCGGCGCGTCATCTGCCTCCTTTTTCTATTGCCAGATCAGCACGTCGGCCGGAGATTTGGAGCCGCGAGATGTTCAGAATATTTGCGCGCTGCGCATCCTTCTGGCTTCCCGTATGAATTGACTGGGTGATATTTTGGAGATCCATAGGAACATACAACCGACGGAGGACAGCACAACAGTTCTGAAACAAGTCTCCGCCGAGATTTATGCAGGTCATATGTCCTGGGACAGTACCAGCAAAAAATATATTGCACTCTTCTCGTATGTTCATGACTACGTCCATGTTTGCGACAAAAATAGCTTTCCGCACTTCGGCACCATGGTTCGAAGGGCTCGATGACCAAACGGGGCGTTGTCGCATCATTGTGATCTCACGGCACGAATTGCCTCCGACAGGTGCGCCCACCAAGGAATTGTCCCGTGATCAAACACTACCAAACGCGAAATACCATTTGAACCAAGCGCTACTCGTCCGCTCGTAATTCCGAAGAAGCATCTCATATGTTTTCTGGAAGACGCGCCAGCAACTGTCATGCGCCGGTTTCTTGTCGGTAATTTATTCCCGTCAATTCTTGCATCCGAAGAGTATCCTAACCTCGGAATCCCCTCAGGAATTTCGAGTCTAGCGGGAAAAGGTTTCTACCCACTCAAAAGGCCTGGTCAATGATAACCTATATATACAGCTTCACTAGTCGCAAGATCTTCATCGGTTCAGTAGGCAGGTTCAACAGTCAGATCAAGCTCAACAACCATGTTCCGCGCTGCAGCTCTTTACTTCTTCACTCTCCTCGCCGTCTCCCGTGGTCAACAGGTCGGCACGAATACAGCAGAGACCCACCCTTCACTCTCCGTTCAGCAATGCACGGGAAGCGGTAGTTGCACGACTCAATCCAGATCCATCGTGCTCGACTCTAATTGGCGCTGGCTGCATGACGTGAACGGATTCGACAACTGCTACACTGGCAACACCTGGGACACCTCGCTCTGCCCCGACGGCGCGACTTGCGCTCAGAACTGCGCACTCGATGGTGCCGACTATTCAGGCACTTACGGTATCTCAACGTCCGGAAACGCACTCACGCTCAAGTTCGTGACTCAATCCCAGCAGACGAACATCGGTTCTCGTGTCTACCTGTTGGAAGACGAAAGTCACTACCAGTTGTTCCAACTGAAGAATCAGGAGTTTACCTTCGATGTCGACATGTCGCAACTCCCGTGCGGTCTGAATGGTGCTCTCTACTTCGTGGCTATGGATCAAGACGGAGGAATATCGCGTTTCCCAACGAATGTGGCCGGCGCGAAGTATGGAACTGGCTACTGTGACACTCAGTGCCCTCATGATATCAAGTTTATCAACGGCGAGGTGTGCACTCCCATTCTTTCCTGTTCCTGATAGAGACTTGACTTTGATTTATCTTTCAGGCCAACGTTGAAGGCTGGGCACCATCCGACAATGACCCGAATGCAGGCAGCGGCCAGGCTGGTACCTGCTGTGTGGAGATGGACATCTGGGAGGCGAACTCGATGGCAGCTGCCGTAACCCCTCACTCATGTACTGTGACGGAACAAACTCTCTGCACTGGAACCGACTGCGGTGACGGCGACGAACGCTACGATGGTATTTGCGACAAGGACGGTTGCGATTTCAACTCTTTCCGTATGGGTGACAAGACCTTCCTCGGTCCAGGCATGACGGTCGACACGAACCAAAAGATCACCGTCGTTACTCAGTTCTTGACGGCAGACAACACCACTTCGGGACAGTTGTCCGAGATCCGCCGCCTCTACGTTCAGAACGGCCAGGTTATTCAGAACTCCTACGCTACTTTCTCCGGCCTGGAAAACTACAACTCCATTACGGACGACTTCTGCAACGCCCAGAAGCAGGCATTTGGCGACACAAACTCCTTCGAAGATAAGGGTGGTCTCGCGGCGATGGGTGATGCGTTCGCGAAGGGAATGGTTCTTGTTATGAGTGTCTGGGATGACCACGCCGTCAACATGTTGTGGTTGGACAGCGACTACCCTACGGATGCGTCGGCTGACCAGCCAGGAATCTCGCGTGGCAACTGCCCCACTTCCTCTGGTGCGCCGGAAGATGTCGAGTCTCAGAGCCCGGACGCGACGGTTGTCTTCTCCAACATCAAGTTTGGTGACATTGGATCCACCTTCCCTTGATTTTGTCCTACCATCGCGTAATGTGCTTCTTGGCTTGCTAAAACTATAGATTGCATGTATATGCTCGAGTGGATTATGGGCTGTGGGCAAAGCCAATATACTTATTGAGGTACCTCAATTTATTTCGGAAAGACCTTGCTATTCCATTAACTTAAAAGCACAATGCGAAGCCGGAAAGGGACTACAGCTACATTGTGCTAAGCTACAAACTATTAAGGCAAAGCACGGGATCTAGCAAAAAGCGATGCTTGGTATAGTCTACTCGTCTATGTGTCAGAATGCGAGAACCAGTCTACACTCTGGCTGATTTCTATGTATCTATAATTAATATTCCAACTTTCTTTCCTTCCTTCTCCCATGATTTATCTTGCGGGGACGAACCACCAGAATACGGCGATGAGTACGCGGAAACCTGTTGCAATGCCGAACAATGATGCGCTGCTTGTCTGATTGATAATACCACGTCCGATCATACCGCCTAGGAAAAATGCGAGGACGGCGAGAAGTCGATGGTCGCGCGATTTTACGTATCTCGGCTTCCAGAGATCTGGATCCCCGATCAGCTCGCTCCATAGAGTAGTTAATACCACTGTGCGATAACGATTCATGAAATAAAGTAATAATAAAGGTAAAACGTGTTTGTAAGTCATCTCGTTACGAATACGGCGAGGTTGCTGCCATGTCAATAATGAACACACACACCTGTAGCTCCAAAGTGGGAAGTCATTTTCCGGGCCATTACGCCTTGTAGTCCCATACTAGCGCTAGCGAAGGCAAGAGAGATGAAACAAAGGATGCTCGCCCATGGGTCTTCGCCGCGTTCTTCTGCGATGCTTGGCTGTCCACTTTTCCAGACAGTGAGCGCAGCCGCCATTGTTAGCAGGGCTTGTAAGAATGTGCCAAGGACGAGCCACGCGCGTTTGTTCGAGCCGATGCGATCGCCGAAACGCGCGAGGTATCCGCCTGCGAGGTATGAAAGAAGCGAGACGAGGGCCTGTCGGTCTGCTGTTTGGAATGAGAAATCGGTGTTGGTGGATGAAAAAAATCGTCCGACGGCGATGGCGAGTTGGACGGTATTCCCGGTCTGAAACCCGCACCAGAGCATCGTTGCGGTGAATGGAACAGAGTTCCTGTTTTTTTCGGTCGGGTGTTAGAAAAATGTAAACAGTGGCATGGTTGAAGAGTACGTACATTAAGCCGGACATGAAGCAGAAGCACCAGAGTAGGAACGTGGCATGACTTGGATGGATATCCTGCTTGAGATGGTCGACTGAAAGGTTTCCTCGCCAGAATGATACTAAGCGCTGCTTAGCTGTAACCGGTGTCGGGAGCGATGTTGTTGAAGGAGATGTCGACGAAGACACTGTAGCATAGGTTGTCAAGACAGGCTTTTCTTTAGACTCCTGTGTTTTCCCCTTCTCAGGAGCTACATTGGTCGTTGAAGGGGAGAGTGAGTAGATAGACTCGTCTACTATGGTAGCGGTGCGCGCAAGAGAAGCCATTGGGAGTGAGTTTAGAGTAAAGCGGCTTGCTTTGAAAGAGTCGAGAGAACATGGTCTATCGGGTCTCCAAAACCCTGCTTTACATACGGATTGCGATACCTATGTTAGTCAACCCTTGGCCACACCTCTATCCCCGTGATTGGTGGGCCAAGCCTTCCATTGTCTTTTCCGCGCCCAGGTTCCTCGAAATAGACGGCTTGTGAAAGACCGTGATGCCGCCGATTTTGAAAAGAAGCCCGCAAAGTATGCTCTTCGTCTCTTCTCGTGGATTAAGCGGTGCTCAGGAATGCCGTGCTTGCGACACGAACGCTCTTGGCACGACGATGAAGCCGATTTAGAATTCAAATTACTGGTCAAGTATGCCGCCAAGAGCCTGACGCGGTGATAGCCACGATCCAGATGAAGCAGATCCGAACAAAAACGGAAGAAAAATTTGGTTTCTCCTTGTTGCATGTTTGTAAGTAAACCCATTAGTCCTCGCGCTCAGTAAGCTATGTGCGAGTGCGCGAGCAAGCCACCTAAAGCCCGTATTTCAAGACGGGGAGGATGTTTCAGCCACCACGACCGGAGATGAGGAAGGATAAGAAGGAGGTGAATCGTCGATCCCAGATGTATTTGTGTTGACCGGGTATTACGTAAGGATCGCTTCTTTCGATCTTCCTTCCACCCCGCCCATCTTCATCACAACTTCATTCTTGGCCACTATACCACCTTTGACGTCGTTCATCAAGGCCATGCGTACGGAGCTGCGGATGTACCGTACTAGAGTGCTCAGTATTTCAACTTCAACTCACGCCAAGAGATTCGAACTTAGTATCGAGCGGTGCTGCGGAGATGGTCTTGGTCTGCTCACCATTTACACAATTAAAACACTTAAGGGAGCTTGGAGCAGCGACATAACTCCGCTTGATATCTGCGCTTTGTACTTATCTTAATGAAGAGCTCTAGATGTGATGCAACGACAGACTTGGAATTGTATAGTACTCTTCTATATTTATGACTGAAGAGAGAGCTATTAGGAAGGCATGACTCTGATAATTCACGAGGACAAGATGATAGACTTATGAATCTATCCATTGTATGACTTATTCTCTGACATAGAATTCGCACCTAGCGGAAGCCTACCCTAACAAAGGACAGGCCATTTACAAACTCTTGAGATGAGATAGATATCACCAGTTGTCGTACATAAGGAAGAGTCACATCATACTTTCTCAGGAGGTCTTTTGATTCTGACGCCGCTTTCCAGTCTCATGTGATAGAAATAGCAAATAGCCGGCCAAAAATGACTCACTCATCTGCAAAGCCGGCATTCCGCTTAATATTCTTTCGTCACCAAGGCGTCCAGGATAACTAGCTAATGTACAAGATTTCCGATGGAGGATATTCTTGTATCACTCAATATGATACTCGGTGAGCACGTCAATGTTTCACTTTTCTACGGTATTCTTGTTAGATTGCATCGCTCATATTATTGATTTCCGATCAAAAGGAAAATTGCTGTACTTAACGAGGAGTAATAATCTCCGAGAGTATTTATAGTATGTCCTCAGAACGTCGATATCAGAACGAATGCCTTTTGCAAATGGTTCTGCCTCTTCACATTGAATGGGCTGCATCGCAGCCGTGAATATGGGAAAGACCGTTATAGGCCGTATCACAGTAGGCAAGCTCCATCTCTTACTCCTCACACACTTGAAATACCTTTTTCCTGTTTATAGAATCGCATCTTGAGTCTAAATTTCGCCTGTGGCGGTCGGGCATCGATTCAACGTTGCGCTTCCGTAGTCGCACCTAATACAAGCGTCGCATAGTAACGAGATGGTTATCTGTCCGTTTTCATTACGATCCGCATCATCTTTACCAGCCCGTTCTGGCTCTTGGCACTATTTGCTGCTGCGAACCTTAGTGAATATTTCCCGGTGGTATGTGCTTAAATGCGATTCAGGAATTTCAATATCGCTGTTTCCTTATAAATTTGGATAATGGATCGAACCGCGGGATTTGTGTAGGAAAATCCGCTAGCTGTAAGCAAGTCTCGTTTTCTTTTGGCCTCCAAAAGGACTAATGGTTTACCGGGCATAATCTCCCGAAACGGGATAGTAAAGCCAGGAGCCTTTCAATATTCAGAAACAGTTGCCTCTTGACGAATACTGCTTACCTCTCAGCGGTACCCGTTCTAATCTAATTTCTGTCTGTTCTGGTGAGTAATTCCGGCTTCTCGTGTTTTCTTTTGGTGGCCTTCGGGTATGATGTTCCTGCCACTCGTCGATACTGACTTTGGTGTGTGTTGATGATCAAGATGAGTTTCTCATTTGTAGAATTTCCTTGGGTCTCTAGGAAAGGAATTCATGCCGGCCTGTGACTTTACTTCTGGTGTGCTATTCTTCAGCTGATCTGGGACGGGACTATGAAATGCTTTGAGAGTTGCACGCGACCCTCCTATCATCATCGTCCTGCAGTCTATCGCTTGATGATACACTTCTTTCGTTTGCGTCTTACTTCATCAAATTCTCGAGCTACGAGTGCGCTGCAGTGTATTGTAGGCGGTTCTTCCTAACTCTTCGACTCTAATCACAACGTTAATGTACGTCGAGGTCCACACTGCTCCGAGTCAAATCCGTCTCGAAAAAATCCACTGGTCCCCAGTAGCGCTGTCAATGGACGATTCGCATCAGAAACTCAAAGTGACTGACCTACTGACCAGCTCGTTCTTCACGTTGGATCACTCCTCGTCTCCCCGCACCGATATATCCAGAAGTATCGCCGCATAGACTTTCTGCCAACAACAGTAATGAGTCTAGATGGGTGCAGCGAGCAGCTACAAGCATCAAAACAAAGAAAGGGCTGCTTGCCATATGGAAAGCCCTGACACTACCTCTCAATCACCATTCTTTATCATTTCAAAGGTCGATATACATGGAGATGGTTGCGATTGCAATGCAAGGAGTCAGCAAAGGTCCGACAGATTGAATGCAAAAGAGAAAACCATATCGCCTTGGCGCGGGGTAGACAAGATTCGGAACTGCTATTCCCCAAGAAAAACGGCGAAGCGGAATCGCGCTCGTCCATACACAGACTTGCATCGAGTTTCAATCGTATGAGATCTTATCTCCAAGTTGACCTGCGGGACGAGGGTGGCGACGGCGAAGGAGCAAGGGAAATTTCATATCTGGATGTTTGACGCTATATGACTCGGCTATGGCAAACCGTCACAAGCAACAGAAAAAAGCGCAGCAAACCCCGATCGAGAGTCATTTCAATGCAACGTAGTACTGCTTGACTTAATGGCACAAACGGTAGCATCTTATGTTGCAATCCGGTGAAAGTATTCCGACTCTTGGGTATTGAATTTCAACCCACGGCTTGCAAGAGGGCTTCTCCGTTAGTATGTGTTTTTGTGATGTGCTTTCGTATGTATTTCACAGTATGTGAATTGTAATCCTGGTAATCATCTATACCAAAGAAAAAGGTGTGTGCATCCACCAAAGTGTCAAAGCTCGGAGGATAATAGCGTTCGATGGACCACCATTCCTCTTATCATCGGCTTCTGCAGAGTGTCTTACTAAGGCTTGTTCTCGTTCTTTACTTAGCTTGACTCGCACCATAATTGACTTCCTACCATTACTTTTACGAGATAACGCCTCCTCGTCATTCTAATGCGCCTTCCACATCTTTCCATCGCTCGTCGTGAAACGACGGTGCCCATAGTCGAGGAGATGGCTCCTCAGGATTACTATATGCGCCTCCTCAGACTAATGGTAAAGTTAATCACGGTAAGTTAGCTTATCGAAGGCCAAAATAGGTACCTGCTTACATGCAATACAAGAGCCCGCTCTAGCTGATTAATCTGATTTTGCTGCGCGTCCAATTCAGAATGAACTTAGTCGAACAGTGGCTGAACTTGCGCATTCATTTCCTCCAGCTGCCGTGCCCATTCTGCCCGCTCCTCCGCATGCTGCCGCGCCCATTCTGCCCGCTTCTGCTCCAGTAGATCCGCAAAGCCCCCTTTCATCTCCTCGCGCAATGTCATCATTCCTAGCTTTCTAGTTTTCGCTGCTTTCAACCACTTTGAAGCGTGGGAGGCTTTCTCATTCTGCTATTCAATTGATTCACCAGATTGTTTGGACTAGGCAGCTGCATCCGCAGCTTCCTTTGCGTTATCGTAGAAATACATCCTAGCGGAAGCTGCAAACCAAAGAACAATCGAAAGGGATGAACAAAGAAAGAATGAAGGCGGCTTACTGCTATCACTTACTTTCGGAAGTAATGGATTCAATGGTGCGACGCCGCTGGTGCCACTGCTAGTTTATGATATGAAGCTGGACGACAATTCTTCTCCTCCTTTCAGGTTGTCCATTATATTGCGATCGAGACCTGTGTGGTGCTACAAGGGGAAAGGTAATAATATATCCGAGACTCAACAACACGACTGCGGGGTGTGAGTTGGTCAGTACCAGGTGTGAGCCGGGTGACAAAAGTGACTGTCACTGTCACGCTTTTTGCAACTCGTTTTACCTAAGTTTCAGTCGTCACAAAACACCGTACGAAATACACTGTAGAATTGTAGCACTAGTATTGTGATACTACATTTTGTCGTTCATATTCAAACACTATATCCAACATACCGAGATACTGCAATTTTATTCGCACTTTTGTAACGGTGTCCTACATCCGCATTACTTGTGTGAAGTAGTGAATTCGATTTCGAGCAGCGTCAGCCGAGGCTCTCGCTTGATCGATCTCACTATTTTTAATACCTATGAGCGTATAGCTCTAGTTTAATAAAGACAAGAACGTGACCGCTCAACGCAGAGATTATTCGCATTTGTGTTATCGATGATGCGCTAGAATAACAAGCAGGGATACATTTATTTATTTGATCCCACTCGAGTAGAACTGCCTTCTACTTGCCAATCCAACCTCAGAAAATCCAGCCAGTCAAGCAATTTATTCCGGTCAGTTCCGCACCTTGATCACGCTGCATCGCAAGACTTCCAACGGTCTTGGCCAATCGTCTCAAGATCACATGAGTGTAATAATTGATACGATCATTCAATTGACCATTCTCGTCTGATCAGAATCCACTAATTGAGGCATCCCGTGAGTTGCAATCGAGGCAAACTAAACTGTTCATGGTGCCCGACTGTCGGAAAACATCCGGAAATGTACGAACAATATTTTCCCGATAACCTGTCCTGCAATTTAAAAACAAGACGATTCAGATTTCAGACCCATTACGCTTGCTTGTGACGACGTTCCCCTACTGACCTGTCTTCTCAACGCTAGCTCACTCCCCTTTCGCTACTCTAAAGGAACGCTCGGATGTCGGAAACCAAACATATTGAGAACGCTGGTCATCATGGACAAACAAGGCAACTCACGACTGTGACACTCACGTCGGAACAGTTTGAGCAATTATACCTCCAGCCGCGCAACGGTACAGGTGCAATCAATCCGCTCGTGAGCAGAGTTGGCAATCCAACACCAATGTATGACCACTCGGTTCCACCAAAAAGTTGATAGATTTGACTGAAAATCGTATATATGCAGTGGAATCACCTCCTTCCTGGTCGCCCTCTTGCCATTCTCGATGGATTTGATGGAGTTTCAAGGGGCGTCCGTCGCCTCTGGGATAACACTGCTAGGCGTGAGCCGAAAAGTTCGCATGACTCAACGGATTTGACCAAGACTCTTTTGCAGGCATTCTACGCGGTGGCGGGGATTGGGCTTTATATCGCCTGTATTCTGGAGTGGACCATCGGTAATACTTTCCCATCCGTTGTTTTCGGTGCCTTTGGTGAGTTGCATTCTTTCAAGTGTGGGGTGGACGATCTCTGTCTGAATTTCGATATTTTGATCAGGCGGATTTTGGATCGCATATGCCGTCATCATCCAGCCATCATTCGGAGTCGCTTCCAGTTTTGCCTCGCCCGAGGAGGCTACGAATAGCATTACTGCCATAGCGGCTGGTTCGGCCGCACCTGGGTACAATGCTGGGCTGGGCTTGTATTTCCTCACCTGGGCTATTTTGTGTACCGTGTTCTTCCTCGCTGCTCTGCGGACGTATGTATCTGTCGTTTGGTACAATCTTTGCAGACGCTGACCCATCTCCCAAAAATCTAGTAACGTTGCATTTGCCGGGATATTCCTCTGTATGTCCACAGGACATCTTCCCTTCTTTGAGATTATAGTATTGACTATTTTTCAAGTCCTCGTCTTTACCTTTGTAATGGTCTCAGCTGCGTACTGTAAGTAGATCCGTAATTCACGTGATCCGGAAAGGTGATCGATCTTTCCTTGCGTTGGCGTTGACATACACATACGACCTCAGTCCACATTGGACAGGGCCGTGCTTCCATGGCTCTGAATGAACTGAGAGCAGCGGGGGCGTTTGCCTTTGTCACATCCTTGGTATGTTTCACGTTTCGTACATCGTTTCGATTGATTAAGTCGTGTTTTAGCTCGGTGTTTGGGTAGACGTATCGCTCTTATTCGCGGCAGTAGGATTCCCAATCCAAGTCCCACTCTTTGACCTATCTGGGGCCAATAAACGCAGGCCAGCTGAAGGCCCTGACAAAGCATGAGCGGTTTCTCGAAGATCGAAAGGAAATGCTGCACGTCGTGGATGAGGTCGGAAGAAACCCACGCATCCTTGACTCAACAGATCTATTTTGATGGTTACGTAATGTTGGGTTATTATCTAAACAATGTTTCACCACGCTGTGTGTATGTACAGTGTCTTTCTTTGGTGGACCGTAAATCACCACTACCACACCTCTATACACCATTTCTTTCTCCGTGCATCTCACCCACCATTCAAAAACTCGAATGCACTTCCAGTACGAAACCCATATAAAGTATTCGATTGACATAGTAACTGGGATCATGATATGCGCAACTTGGTTGGGGTTTCTTCTGATTTTCGCAGTGCTGATTTGGTTTCCGCCCTTCCATTGAATCAATTCCTAGGAAATCTGTGGATAGGTAGATAACGTGCATGTTGAAATCCAGAAGATGATGAATCGAGGGTATGCGGGTGTTCAGAAGAGAGGTGAAGTTACTTATATGCTTGATTTCGTACATCTAATTTTAATTTCCTTTCGTAGGATTACATGGAACGGAGAAGTGAAATAGGCGTCAATTGGCTACCGTACCTCCGTGGTAATCGTCGAACAGTGAAGATCTTATACAAAGCACCGGTGCAATGATACTGGGACTATGACTGTTCTACACCGAACATGTACTTTCGCCATGATAAGTTGTATGTATATTTTGCCCTTTGATGCGCTTTGTACACAATGTACTAAACGTCGAAGTGTTTGGCTCTTGGTTTCGCTTCGCAAGCGATAAGTACAATCAGTCCCTGCTTCTCTAGTGATGCGCCGGACGTGCTATGTGAAATTCGACTGAACATAAGCAGCGCTGGAGGAGGAACCCATTGTTACATTACGCCAAGCCTGACGGCAATGATCTATTCCGCGGCTATGGGGACTGCTCTCTTGCTCCAGGAACGGGGGATATCATCCCAGATCATCCCTCATCCCTACTGCCGCGGGTTCCTGCCTTAGTAGCATGGTAGAATCATCATATCGTCTTGAGTTTGATGAACCTCAGAAGCTTGGAAGACATCTTTTATTATTGATCCGGTCAAGAAGCTGATGGATGAGTCGCGGAAGGCACGGAAGTATCAAGTGCCGAGGAGCAGGTAAGCTGAGGTTGGGGACGAATCATGATCATGATCGAAGTTTCCATTTCCTAGTACAATTACATAACCAGACAAGAAGCTTCAGCGCAACCTACGGGAATACAGAATTTCTCCAGAACTTCCATAATAATTTACATTTATTAACAAGAAGGAGAAAGTCAAGAAGGAAACAAAGTATCACACAGCGCCCATCGTGAGACCGCTCAATGATTTCGTCGTCACTATCGGTACTCGCTTCCAATAAGTGTAGTAGATCCGAGTTGCGTATTCGCACCGCAATTCCAGCTCACGGTTGCACTCGTAGAAAGAATTTGCATAGGGTAGGCAGCGCTTCGCCCATCGGGGAAATGCGAGTTTGTTCCTTGTCCAGTATAGACCAGCCTGCCTTTGACTACCGCCTTATGAAGGTGCAGCAGCATACGAGTTGTCATGATTCCAAGAGCAGCATGGAAAGGTCTAGATATCGTTACGAAACAATTACGAGAGACAATCAGTTTTCTTCTTGCAGAGTAAGCGGAAAGTCTTACGCATAACTGAACCATGGGATTGTTCCACCCTATTTCGTCAAATACATTAGCAGCTGGTTCATATTTCTTGGCCGATTAGCAACGCACCACGACCATAAGGTTATTTATGATCAATAAAGAGGTAATTCTGTTCGTAAATAGAACCGTAAGCCTGTTAACGACCTCAAGAGCTAGAGAAATATCCCACCCAAAAAAGTATAACAAATTATCGTGAACAATGATGGCATAAAGAATGCCAGTCTTCCGAACGCCGCCCCTGTTACTAGTCCAGAGCGTGTGTGCCGACTTCAAGAGTACGAATATGAAAAGGACTCCTTCAAATATGGTTGCTGACGTTTTGAATTAGATACGAATTCTGAGGCAAAGCGTCCCAGGGCTCACCAGGGATCCATTGCGCCCACTGAATAGAAGTAGCGACAACGGGACATCCAGGAATAGGAAGCTGTTTGGCATCTTTTATGATGGAAGCACGACGCTGACCGTTGTAAATCAATATCCATAGAAAACCGCCAATAGATGCCATGAAAAGAATTGCATTGAAGACGGCAACCTTAACGAATGTCAGCAAGAATTGGAGCAGCAAGACGTGAAAGTAATTACCCTCTTCGAACAGTTATAAAGCGCATAAATTCTGAGTTGCATGATGATCTCAACCGCCCAGAGGCTGATTGCGCCAACGACACGGATGGTAGCGTCCATGGCAACGCATCTGTTAGAGGTGCATAATGATTACCTCGGGTAATTGACAACCACATATCAAATCCCACTTACGTCGTCAAACTAGGCTGGAACGTTGAAAACGAATGGATTTGCGCGACATCGAAAATCACAGCAATAATGGTATAATAGCGAATCTAGCTTGAGGTCAGCTACCAAAGAACAATAGGTTTGACCCTTGAGGGAAGATAACGTACGAAAAAGAATAGAGATTTTCCAAGTCCCATAGACCCTGGCTATCAAGACAGGGGAAATGAGAGGGTCGCCGAAAGTCAAAAGGCCCAACAGTGACTAACCCAAATGTATTTGATCTATGATGGGACATAGCCCACGGGTAAGTTTTTGATAGAGTATCGGAGCAATGGTGCACTCACTTCATCTTGGAGGGAGTCGACTGCAAGCGAAGACGGTACGTCAGCAAGTACAATACGAAGAAAAGTCATCCGGGACTCACAGTAATCGAGAAAAACCCAAGTTAGCGCCGTAGCTAATTCGAAGCTTCAGCAATAGTGTAGCAGAACGACGAAGGTACGCACGGCATGTAAGCAGCGGAACGCGCGCTGATTGGACGAGTCTCGTAGCTAGCGCCACGTCAGCTTCTGATAACGACATGCTGAAGGTCTAGAGAGATGGGGAGAGGTGACGCGGGAGGGGAACAGCGCTACCGTCACAGGTAAGTGAGAGGGATAGCGCAGGTTATAAAGGTGGGCGGGAAAGAGACACGAATGACCGTCCTGATCTAGATATGTTTCTGGAAGATCAATCTTCTCGGCTGTCCGTGATCGTAAAGCTTATTCCCTATCCCACGTTATTCCACTACGCTGCAAGGAGTAAACGGTCCTGTGGCGATGATGGCGCGAAGCACGCGCTGATTCGTGGATGGGAAATGTACACCCACATTGGGCAATGAGACTTTCTGGGCGTAACCGGGGAAAACCAGGAGGGAAATGTGCCAAGGCATAGAAGTTTAGGTGCTCAAGGCCACGTTTATATTTGACCAGTCCGAGAACGGGGTAGCTTTTAGAGTGATCGACGTCCACGTCGATCGCGTGACTTTGGCCGAGAGCGACCCTGAGCATCCAATCGCATCCCTTCCATCTATATCATCTCACCCCTACACTCACAAGAATAGCCAGTTCGCAAATGTGGGACTTGCTGCTGAAAGTTGAAACTTATGGCTTATATAGTGTTCGTAATTTTTTTCTTATCTGTAGTTCTTTACCTTATCCATCGAACTCCTATCACATGCTTGCTTGGTTGCCGGGGCTTTTATTAGTGCATTGCTTAGCTTCCGATCATATCACTCAGTTTTCATCACTTTCCCCGAGAGAGCTGAAAGGTTTTGGTATGGAATGAGCAAATAAAAATCCACAGAAGGTCGTCAGTGTTTGATCTTGATGGAACAGAGCCGGTTGAGATCATCAGGGAAGTGAGATCATTCCACGACAATGGCGTTACCCCAGAAAAGGACCAGCGCGTTTCCATCACTTGCACAGGGAACGACCGCAATGAGTAGTCGGATAGCGGCATTTGAAGGAAAGTAGCAAAATGGTGCCTGATAGTCCGCTCCACTTTCGAATTGACTACTTAACGGCGATACGGACGAAAGTAAAACTGGATCTGCACACTATACTGTGTCTGGTCTTATCGCCGTAACTACTGTGGCTGGCGACCAATTCTGCAGGACACGTTGGGTCAGCATGGAACAAGCAAAATCGTTACTACCTTGTATTCCAACCTCTGTACAAATCACCAATTCCTGACTGACTCCCTGAACGGTATATATTTGCCCCTTCTCCTGATAAAGCAGTATCTTGACCCCATCACACCGGCAGATCATCAAACCTAATTTTCGTTCGGATGAACAAAAAAGGAAAAGCAGACCACTGGCATGGCTGTCGTAGGAGACATCCAATGACTATAACCTAACAGGAATGGAACGAAACTACGCACTAACAAGAGTCTTCTCAGGACGAATGGGAATCTCTAGGCTAAAGGGCACAAACATCAAGTGACCATGACGTATAGTTGACCAAGTCTGCAACAATGCAGAAAGATCTTACTCAAAGAGAAATTGGGGTTGGGCTCCATAAGAACCTTGCGCGGGAGTATTGAGTGAATTGTATCTCGGACATTGCCATAGGTGGTTAGAAGTTACAGAATTGATCAGGAATTCTCGAATGCCTGGTAATATCAGAATCAAATGTTTGATAATAGGGGATAGTGAGTGCAGTGAAGGTTTTATTCCAAGAGTACTGTACTGTGTGTAGAATTGGGCGGATTAGAGCGTCTGTTAATACCTGTCTTCAAATAACACATTCAGAGGGCTAAATTTGTGACCAGATACAATGTACTTTCAGGCGGTCAAATAGGGTCCAGGTCGATATTCAATATAGATGTGCAGTAGTAGCCCTTCAAACTGTGCCCGTAGATGTCAATTATCAACACCGAAGAGACTAGGCCAAGTGCTTTTGAGACCGGTCGAACAGAGGTTTTTCACCGGTCACACGGTCAATTGAAGGCAGGGGAAAGGCCCGATCAAGGAGTTAAACAACACACATCATGCGGGGAGGTGTCAGATTATATAATATGATCGGTCAGAGTCACTCACCAGCAATCATCTCGATACAGACATGTTACCATAAACAATGCACTTCGCAGTAGCTCTCCCATACGATAACATTACCACACGGCCTGCAAATGTCATCATAATAAGACGATTGGCTGGCCGCAGCGCTTCACAATTCGAACACCCTGTAACTCTTCATTCTGTATCGCATGAACAAGGGCTCTCCTATTTCGCTAACGTTGAGTATTTTATTGACCAAGAGCCGGACTTTGTGCTGCTCATCGTTATATGAAAGCCGACCCTTCGAACACTTCCGCATGTCCTTAGTGTTGTCGAAAGACCAGGCGACAGGAAGCCTAATTCTTCTGAAAGGAACATCGGATCCTTACGTTTTCTGGGCGAGCTGTCTTGAAAACGGAGTTATTACCTCCTCAGTCACCTGACGCGGACGATTCCCGCCCTTTCAATGGCTCTGTTCCTCAGGAGACGGCGAAAGGTGAGGATGTGTTATAAGCGGGGTTCTCCAGAGCAAATAGAAGTGAATGCCAAAGATAGATGAGAGGAATGTATCCCGCGCAAACTTTGATAACGATGCCGGCCGGCCCACAGGCTCCCACCAGAACCCTTACTTGTCTTCGGGTGACTAGTATAAAAGGCCCACAATCAGCTCGATAAAGCCACAGGACAAACTTCACACGACGCCGGTTGCCTGCCCGCGTTATCATGGCCACTAGCGACTTTATTCTCGAGCGCGAGTTCATCGGTTATGGCATGAATCCACCAGACCCGCAATGGCCCCTTGGAGCAAAGATTGCTGTTTCCTTCGTCGTCAATTATTACATGGGCGCGGAATCCTCGCCCGAATATGGTGATCCTGGATCAGAGTGGCTTTTCCTCGAACTCCCACGAGTGCGACCCGAGAAAGGCGGTCCCAGGAGCGATATCAACGAAAGCAATTATGAATATGGTGGTCGGGAGGGGGTACCAAGGCTCCTAAATCTCTTCAAAAAGTATGCGCTATGGTGTCGCCTTTGTAAACACCGTTAATGTCTTTCTCTTCCGGACGTAGATATAACATCAACTACACGTGGAATGTTAATACACAGGCTCTCGAGAAGGCTCCGTACTGGGCGAAGCATATTGTTGCATCTGGGGCGGAACTCTCCTGCGCAGGAAAACGATATCTCGACTACATGAATGTTGATTTCGAAACAGAAGCAGCATACATCGCTGAGGCAATCGACCATCTTCAGAAAATATCCGGTGACACATCGCTACCTCATGGTTGGATGGTCGACCGTCGCTCTAACGCAAGCATTGGTTTGTATGCACGAGAGCACAAGAAACGAGGGCTTCCACTTCTTTACAGCTCCGACTCGTGCTCGGATGACCTGCCGTACTGGACACCTTCACCGCTTTCCGCCGATGAGCAAGATACAGGCCTGCTCATGCTTCCCTTTTCATAGTCAGTCGCATGCTTCGACCTCGTAAAGCTCTTATGGCTCACCTCGTCATCTATCGCAGCGATACCAGCGACTTCCGCTTCAACGCGTATGGATCCGGATGGTCGTCCCCTAGGGATTACGCAGAGTACCTCGTCAGTGTTCGATTTAAGTTACGATGCCAATTGCAGTCTAACGTACTTGCTCAGCGGGACACATTTGATGTCCTTTATGAAGAAGGCCTAGCCGGAGAAGCGAAGATGATGACCGTCATGCTACATCCGCATATTATAGGACGAGGCGGGCGGCTTGCTTATTTTGAAGAGTTCCTGAAGTACAGTTCGTCTTGCAAAGTTCTCTGATCATGCAAATTTCAAAACTGATCTCCGCGATCCCAGTAATGAGCAAGACTGATGTCTGGATAGCGCGTCGCGATGAAATCGCCGCGCATTGGGCAATGCGCTTCCCTTATGATGCAAAGACTGCCTTTGGGCAGACGAAGCAGGTGCCTTGCTGAGAGATAGTTTAACTGGACTTCACTGTTGGATGTAAACCAAAAGGGACGAGGTTCAATGACAATCATGTAAATGACTGGTATGTGCACAAAATGAGTACCTTAGGTAATTGGGTGTCTTCCTTCGCTTCAACGGCGAGAACAACGTCATCGTAACGAGACTCGGGCGCTGCTTCGACTCGTCCGCTTTCATAGTCCCTGCCCACAACGCATCCTTAAATAACCATTCTCTTGAATTCCAAACTCGCATTGGTATCAATGGTAGTAGGTAGCGATACCATATGGGAGTGGTGAACCACGTTGTAAAAACGCCCGGGAGGGGGGATTCGTGGCAGGAGGCGGCGCTATGCGCTCTCCTTCAAAGTCTCCGAATATCGTGTGGGTGGGAGGGCGAGATTGGTGCATCCGTAAAGCTTCAGCTTATGGGCAAAGGATGGCTAGCAGGAGATTGTATAGATCGGCGACACACCAGGAGTACTACGTGCGGCAGAAGTGATCGAGCCCATAACATAACTGATGCATGCAGCTAGAGATGAAGAAGTTGTACATTCTGCATTAAGTGGGCGTGTCGGGAACTGTAGCAGGAAGTGGACAGTTCGACCACTTAAAACCCCTCCTTCATGACCCTTGACAGTGACCTTGTGCGCCCAGCCTTTGAGACAGTTTTCGCTTTCGGGAACTATCCTAGCATCGATTCGTGGATATTTACTCAGGTCGACCTGCGGATGATAATCTGGATAGTTTGCTGAGCGTGAATCGATCGAGTTTGAATAGAGGGTGTCGCCCTAGACTACGGTTAGGATGGAGGGAAGAGGACGAGGCTGCAGTGCCAGCAGGTAGCAAGACGCCGGCCCTACACAGAGTTGAGATCACGGTAGCCGATCGTTCGCCATTCACTTCCAAGTTCAGCGAGCATGCAGGCACAGAAAATCAGTTTCCGATGTACGTTATGGCAATCAGAGTGGGTAGGGATGAGCGCGTGGGGTCTGCCGGTATGGAGGATGTGAGCTGAGTCTGCTTGACCGACTTTCTCTTCTTCCGTGCGTTTCTTTCACTTCATTCTTCATGCTAAACTCGACCCACGTAGTGCTCAGTGGTCTCGACTGAGCCAAACAATGTGAAAGAACACTCATTTGCCCGTTATCGATGCTTCGCTGTGGACCATGCCTGATGCGCTTGCCTTTCATGCCGCAGTAACTGGTTTTCAAGGGTCTCGCCAGGAAGGATTGGAAAGGTGCATTAATATTCTCGGACAGTAAGTCAAGAATACCTTCCGCATATGTATAAGTTTGATTTATACCTTGCTCCAGCTATATAGAATCTCGCTCTTAACCTACCACCACAACTCTTCGCGCGATAGACTTCATCATCACACGTTTGCCATTGTAGGTGTACGCCATCTTGTTTCGTACACGTTACAAGAAGGTGGTGCGCGGATGCTTTTTGAACCTCATCTCTGATCCTCCTGCAAGAATGTCGTCTGATCGTGAGTAACGCCTCAGTTATTGGCACCATTATGCCTGTGAAGAAAACCTTTCCTAATACCACACAGGCTACGCCAATCAGGATCCAATCTACATCCCACCGCAGGGGCTAGCGTTTCGCCTCCTTGGTTTTGCTAGTCAGCAGGTGATCTACTCGCGCACGCATAGGCAGCCCGAAGTCGGACAGCATACGTTTACGGAGGACTATCCGGACCAATGGTTCATGCTCCTTCATGGCACTGGTGCGAACTCCGGCCTGTTCGCGATCAAGAGTCGACACACGGGTAGGGTTCTCTTCTCCCGCGCTCACCAGCAGCCCCGCATCGGACATATCAGTGGTGATGGAGCCTACCGTGACAAGCGAGTCTGTTTGCGCATCTATGCCTTCCCAATGCGTAATTCTTCTTTGTAGCTGGTACAAGCTGGAACCCGGAAAGGGTAGATACTCGAACTATTTCCGCCTCGTCACACCATCACAGGGCCTTGCACTCGTTTCGCGCACCCATGTAGGACCTTACTTCTTTAACCATCCCGCTAATGATGTCTTCGCCGATCAATATTTTGCTTCCTGTTCGAGGACATGCAAATCGACGGAATTGACTACCATGTCGACGCAGGTCAAACAATTTCGTCGGAGCCTGTCGTGTTTACGGACCAGATCCTCAATAACAACACGAGTCTGGAGCAACATATGAGCTTCAGTGCGAACCTCTCAGTGACAAACACGAGCACGCACGAGTTCACAACGGGCTTCACTATCAAGATTGAAACGAAATTTACTGGTGAGTGAGGTCATAGCATGTGTGTCATCCTTTCTCGACCTCTAACTTCGAAGTTCTCAGCCGGTATACCTATTATCTCCAAGGGTGAGCTCATCGTCAGTGCGTCAACGACGCAGGAGTGGAAATGGGGCGAGACCGCATCCTTTACTCAGTCATACATGGCGACGTTCCCGATCAAGGCCGAACCGGGGCAAGCTGTGCGTGCGAGCTCAATGGTCAACCAAGGCACCCTCGAGGTCCCATTCACAGTCCACCTTAGATCGCAGAGTACGGGTGTCAGGGCGGAGACGGAGGGAATTTGGCGGGGTCTCTCAACTTGGGATCTCCGCCACACGATTGAGACGGTCAAGAAATACGGTTAGAAGCTTAGATGGGTATATGGTTATTGTAATAGCCTTGTATGACTCTAGCACGTCCACGCACTCTTTCCATATTCTTGGTTCAGTTATTAGCAAATCGAATGCCAACGTATATGTACAACGTCTGGAGACCCTGGAGGCGTTTGTTTCACTCCTTTTTCTTGTCCGCAATTGCCCTCGCCGTGGTGTCTCTCCCTGCACCCAAAGAAAGAGATGATCAGATTGAGATGTGATTTCCTTCAGAAGTAAGAAAAAAGAACGAAAAAAGAAAGGTAGTGCCAGTGGTGTATCATTTGTCCGAATTACGGATATTCAGATTTAATCCTTTCGGCCCGCCGGATCCGATGCTATCCGAAGTCTACGGCGTAGTACCGCTCCTTCCACTTCCACGCCCACTATCTATCCTCCACGCAAATTATAGCAATGCAAGCATCTCTCCAATGTCTTCCATCAATGTCGCAGACCTCATGTCCGTGGCGGACCGCATCGCCTACAACATTCCCGACGAACACAAATATGACTACCAAAGGCTAACAGCACAACTCTGCGACGCAGCTGAGAATGTCATGAAGCAGGAGGGTAAGTAGTTGTCGATGGCACCGTGAAACTCCTCTTAGCAAACAATCCAGATTATCATCCGCAGGTTGACCTGAGTAAATATCCACGAATCGATGCCAGGTTAGTTCCCGAAAGCGAGAACCGTCTCAATGGCTGGGCGCACAAGGTCACTGTCAAGGGTCATGAAGGAGGGGTTTTAAGTGGACGAACCGTCTGCCTAAAGGACAATATTTGTCTTGCGGGTGTTCCTTGTTCATTCGGTACGAACGCAGTCAAAGACTACATCCGTGCGTCTGGTCTTTCCGTTACTCTGCGAAGCCTAACTAGACTATTTCGATTAGCTGTCATCGACGCGACCATTGTCACGCGCATTCTTGAAGCAGGCGGAACGATTGTAGGCAAGGCGACTTGTGAGAATATGTCTCACGGAGCTGGCTCATTCACCTCTTGCAATGGACCTGTACACAACCCACACGCTTATGGGTTCAGCACTGGTGGCAGCAGCTCTGGCTGTGGCGCACTCATTGGGTCAGGCGAGGTTGATATGGGTATGGGTGGCGACCAAGGTGGCAGCATTCGTCTTGTAAGACTTCTTTCTTTCCTGAGGTGTGCCTTGCTCATCGGAAAATAGCCCGCTGCCTGTTGTGGCATTGTAGGTCTCAAAGCGACTTTTGGCCTTATCCCTTACACCGGTGTTCTCCCCTCCGAGCCGAGCATAGACCATACAGGTCCGATGGCACGCTCGGTCGAAGACGTAGCTCTGTTACTTGAAGCCATTGCAGGCTGTGACGGAATTGACGATCGCCAGCTTGGAGCCCCAACCCGCGCCCTTGTTCCCAACTATGCGAACAATCTTCGGGAGGCGCGTGGAAAGGGTCTCAATGGTCTGAAGATTGGTGTTCTGAAGGAGGGCTTAGAGATTCCGCGTTTGCAGAATGAAGTTCGCGTGGCTATGGAGCACGCCATTTTTCAAACGGCTTGGTGGAGACGTGGAGGACGTTAGTGTGCCTATGCATGCCCAGATTCGGCCGGCGACGTTGATAATTAGCAGAGTTGGATCGAGGCAGACTCGCCAGGGCCGCCAATATGGGAGGCGCGGGCTTTACATCAACGACTATTTCGAGAAGCTGCTTCCGTGCGTACCTTTCTTGCGCCTCAAGCCCTATTGTTTCCGCCGCTAATTTCATTCCCACACGAAAGGTGGACACAGAAGACATGGGAGGATGTTCATTCGTTCGTTATCGGTACTTCGCTGTGCGGCGAATACGTGTGGGAACACTACCCAACGGCTTACGGTCGCTCCATCAACCTTGTCCGCAAGGCTAAAGAAGAGTACGATTCCGCGCTAGCAAAGTACGATGTACTCATCATGCCGACCATTGGATTTGGCCCTCGTCGTAATCCGAGTCCTGACGTTGGCCCCTGGGAAGCTTCTCGACGGACCGGTACGTTTTTGACTCCTCTCTCTTGCTATTGTGAGCGTCAGCTGATCTTGCTCTTGTTATCTTCTTCAGCCGATATGGTAGCGAATACGGCACAATTCAATGCCACCGGTCATCCTGCGATGAGTATCCCGATTGGTTGGACCCGCCCCGCCGTGGAGGATATCCTCCAACCAAAGGACAAAGACATTAAACTTCCCATCGGTCTACAGGTACGTCTATACCTCCAGATACGTATTCCTAGCGCAATGACATTCTCGCATCAGATTGTTGGGCGTCATTTTGACGAAGCTACCGTTTTAAGGGTGGGCGACGCGTTTGAGCAAATAGTTGACTGGAAAACTATCGGCTGAGTATCGTATGACGGTCCATGGAATCCGTCTCTCACTTAGTTCCGTAGCGCGTACAGACATAGCACAGGAGGATCTTAAGTATCATGCTGCTCGTTATCGAATCCTTTTCCCTAGTAAATATTACGAAACGTTCAGTTTGGTATATTATTGGCACGTGCTGGGCGGTGAGAATGTAGACGTTTCGCCCAGAGCTTCCACTTTATCAAGCGCTTGGATTCGCCGATAGCAAGATGCTATTTACGTCGCACCGAGGTACAAGTGGCATTACTGATACGGAAACGTGAGTACATTCCACACTTCCGTTTCTAAACAGTGTGATCCCCTCTCCTCATCTATCTGTTCGCGGTAGATCATCATGGGCACCGAGTCGACAACATACAAGACCTACATTCCTCCTCGTGATTTTGTGGGGTACGGCTTTGAGCAACCAACAGACTGTTGGCCCAATGGTGCCAAGATATGCGTATCTTTTGTGTTAAATTGTAGGTCTCCGTCCTCTACGTGTATCTTCAGTCGCGATTTACCGCATGAGATAGATGAGGAGTGAGTGAACACGACGAGAATCAGGAGGAGTAGTCCTAAAACGCCTCACAGAGGTTCTGAGCATACAGTGTGGAATGGAGATAAATGTAGTGAAGAGTTGTGAGTAAGACTACTTATTACAGCTGACTGGCTGACTATCATGCTTGGATAGCCTACACGAGGTTCACTATCACCGCTTGCCGGTGGAGGGTCGTCGTGATCCCATCGTGGAAAGTATAGTGTGTCTACTTCGACTTTGACTTTGCGCACAAGATGGTGTTGATGCTTTCTATTCTTCTCCGCCATCTAGTTCGAGTATGGTATTCGACAAGGATTGCCGCGTATTCTAAAGCTGTTCAAGAAGTACGATTGGCCGTTCACTATCTGGGCAAATGCACGCGCACTAGGCAAGTTGATATGTCCCTGCAAAAATATTCCAGACACCTGATGGATGAATGCGGTGGGACTCTATTAGAGGTCACCGAGCCATATGGAAATATTCTTGTCGAGCATGGGCATGAAGTTAGTAAGAGTATAGCGACGCTACAGTGACGAAACTGAAGAAGCTCTCTTTCAGATAGCCTGCCACGGGAATCGCTGGCGCAACACCGCAGACCTTTCTGGTCCCGACGAAGAAGCTTCGCACGTTAAGCAGTCCATTGTCCGCCTTCAAAAGGCGTCTGGACTCTCTGACGTCCCGAAGGGCTGGTTCCTGGGAAATGCTTCTAACGCACATAAACACATTCGGGCAAAGGTTCACAAAGAAATGGGAGTGCCACTGCTTTACTGTAGTGATACTTATGCAGACGATATCCCGTACTGGATTCCTTCTCCATTGATAGTAGATGGTGAAAAGGATGATGGGATGCTCATGATTCCTTACAGCCTGTGCGCTAGGACCTCGTCGTTTTTGTGCCTTCTTTCTTGCTAACGATGCATTTCTCCATCGCTTCCTAGGACGAATAACGATCATCGTTTCATAGTCGCAAACGGGACGGGAGTTAGCTCGTCTCAAGACTGGTTCGACCTTTTAAAAGGCGACTTCGACTTCCTTTACGAAGAGGGTATCCAGGGTCACCCGAAACTCATGTGCGTGAACATGCACAACCGGCTCGTAGGAAAGCCTGGGCGTATTATCGCTTTGAAGCGCTTTATGGACTATATAAAGGATAAACCAGACGTATGGATCACAACGCGAGAAGCAATTGCGGAGCATTGGAGGGAGAAGTATCCGTATGAGAAAGTTGGACCGACAAGGGCCATGCATTATAATAACTAGTCATGAAACGATTGTTGTTATCAATGATTTGTGTAAAACTGATGGTTCTCTCAGATCCCGTAATTCAGGTTCTCTGGTAGCTCTTTTGATTTTCTGTTCTTCGAGCGACTCATCATACGCGCATAACCAGATGGTTACTTCAGCAAGGTTGAATTCTGAATCAGCCGTCACGATGTCTAACGAATGACCTGCAGTGTCTGCAATTGCGGTGATATCATCAAGCATGAGTCATCGTTACAGCGATGAATATCTTTTCATGGAGTAGAGTAGTGGTGATAATATCACAGCCGACCTACCTTCAGTGTAATCGTTGTTGAAGGCGACTTGAACTTTGTGGCTTCTAGCCGACTCATAGCTTGCAAGAGTATAGCGCAACGCATGTACGATGAAGAAATACATAAGTACGATCTGTGCCCTGTTCTAACCATTCTCTAATCTAACCCTTTTTTAATTTAAAGAGGAAAGTCAAGAAATATTTACGTTCCATAAGTCGATGTAGAACTAGTGGGCGAAAGTGGAACCGATGTCACCAAACTTGATGTTGGAGAAGACGACCTGGGCATTCGCACTCTGCGTCTCCACCTGCGTCGGAACACCAGAGTCCGTCGGGCAGCTCCCACGAGAGACACCAGGGTTAGTGGCGGGCACATCCGTCGGGTAGTCGCTGTCCAGCCAGAGCATGTTCACCGCATGGTCGTCCCACACACTCATCACCAACACCATTCCCTTGTCGAACGAAGTGCCCATCTGGCGCAGTCCACCGAGCGACTCGAACGTGTTCGTGTCCCCAAACGCCGTCTTCTGCGAATTGCAGAAGTCGTCCGTGATCGAATCGAACGCCGCCATGCCCGGGATGTTCACCTTCGAGTTCTGGATCACCCGCCCGTTCTGCACGTACAGACGCCGGATCTCAGACAGCGCGCCCGACGTCGTGTTGTCCGCCGTCAGGTACTGCGTCACAACCGTGATCTTCTGCCTTGTGTCGACCGTCATCCCCGGGCCGAGGAATGTCTTGTCGCCCATCCGGAACGAGTTGAAGTCGCATCCGTCCTTGTCGCAGATCCCGTCGTACCGCTGGTCGCCATCGCCGCACTGTGTTCCAGAGCATCGCGTCTGTTCGTTGACGGAGCACACGTGCGGAGTCACGGCAGACGCCATCGAGTTCGCCTCCCAAACATCCATTTCCGTGCAGCACGAACCGTACTGGCCAGATCCTGCATTCGGGTCATTGCTTGAACCCTGCCAGCCCAGTACGTTGGCCTGCAAAGAAACAGACAAAGGTCAAGCACCACTCTAAGGGAAAATCAATGCACCCACCTCGCCGTTGATGAACTTGATGTCGTGTGGGCACTGTGTGTCACAGTAGCCAGTTCCATAATTCGCACCGGCCTTGTTCGTCGGGAAACGTGACATGCCACCGTCCTCGTCCATCTCGACAAAGTACAGCGCGCCGTTCAGCCCGCACGGGAGCTGCGACATGTCGACGTCGAACGTGAACTCCTGATTCTTCAGGTGGAACATCTGGTAGTGGCTCTGGTCCGCGAGCAGGTACACACGGGATCCGATGTTCTTTTGCTGGGACTGGGTCACGAACTTGAGCGTAAGCGCGTTCCCAGACGTTGTGATACCGTATGTGCCCGAGTAGTCTGCACCGTCAAGCGCGCAGTTCTGAGCGCATGTCGCCCCATCTGGACATAGCGAGGTGTCCCATGTGTTACCCGTGTAGCAGTTTGTGTACCCGGTCGTCGTGTGCAGCCAGCGCCAGTTCGAGTCGAGCACGATGGATCTGGATTGAGTTGTGCAACTACCACTTCCCGTGCATTGCTGAACGGAGAGTGAAGGGTGGTTCTCTGCTGTATTCGTGCCAACCTGTTGGCCGCGGACGACGGCGAGAAGGGTGAATGAGAGGAGAGCGGCGGCGCGGAACATGGCTTGAGTAGTCAGTACACAGTAATTAGGCGACCGATGTGGTCTCATCCTCCAGGACACACCCCTTTATATCGCTTTAAACAATCACCACCAGTCCAACCAGTCCGACAAGTAACTCTCGCTCCGTCATCGTCAGCTCAGATATCACGCCTGGATCCTCTTCGGATGCGGCAGCGCACAGAGTGTCACTCGTACCGACGAGTGTCCGCCCTTCGCAGCGCGCCCTGCATTTGCCGGCATGGATAGCGAGGATTAAGGCTACTTCTTGGTAGCATCTCGCAAAAGAATCCATTCGCGTCGCATTCCACGTCGATTTCTCGGCTGGAAACGTCGAGTGTCTATTTTTGCACACCAGTATCACCGTTAAATTATCGCCAGCTCTGGCTCTATTCGTTCTCCGTCCTTAGTTCCGATACCCGTTCATACTGCGGTTCCCGGTCCCGAACGCAAGAACACGTCATCACGTGGCCGCTCCTCTGCTGAATACTCGGTCTTCGCACGTCTTCGACTTCGCATTCTGGCCCGTATTCGTCGAGTTGAATGCGTCCAGACTGGTCACGAGTTCCTCGATACGTAGTTCTGGCCAGCCTGCATTCGCCCGTTCTGCCAGGAAGCGCGCTCCTGCGGATCATCACTCAAAGGTCGCCTCTTTCTCCCTCTGATTACTCGGTGCTCTTTCGGAAATATGAAGCGTGATACTTGTGTTGTAAGATGAAGAAGGGAATGTCGATGCTATTCTGAAAAATAAATAAGATAAATAATGATGCACTTGGATTTTCAAAGTATGTTTCGACTGTGTAAATAAGAGCCAGTTTTGAAATTCAACTATTCGTGAGAGAGCTTAAGGCATATCATTTGACGTACTTGTCTTTCTACTATCTGAGTAATCGCGAACATACTCACTGCATGCTCCTTGCTGGAAACGCGTACGGCCTGCGTACCGTGAGAGCGGAATGGTGAACACCAGGAGGATCTTCCATTGTTCGCCACGATTCTAACCGTGCAGGCTTGAGGCTGGTGGCGACGTTCTCGATGTACTCACAGTACTTCCACCGCAAATGCAATTGTCAGGATGTAGAAGCTTCGTAGCTTTTCGATGGCCTTGAACGTGGATCACCCTTACCAGTTGATTGTGTCTTTTATCGTGAGGAATCCGTAGCACTGAATCAGACATCGTGTTCTCTGAGCTCACCATGGGTCGTGAAAAAGTGAATCAAGCGCAGTGCTTCCCTCTCGCGATTTGACGGTTGCGCATCAATAAACGTGTGACTTGTTACAAGGTCACAGTCCCAATTGCTCGTTCTATGTCACATATGGCACTTAGATCACTACATCTCTCCAACCATATGTGCTTCTGCACACATCGTGAATAATTTTACATTGACTCACGAGTTTCCGTGTTTAACCGGGGGTCATACTTATTATCTCCAGTAGATGGAAGATCATGGGACCGTCAAATGGCCAGTGCGTTATCGCGAGTAAAAACATCTCAAACGGCACATTTTCATAGACTTATTGAATCATTCGCAGAAACATCACCGTGGCATGATCAAGTTTGCATTTTAACGAACAACTACTTTAGTATCATCCATGGAGATGGGGAAGTAGCGCAAGAGCAAAGGAGCCTAGTAAGGGAGTAATGCCATAACCAGTAATCTCAGCTAACAGAAGTTTTCGGCAAGGGCTTCCCCTCGACGTTCTCCGAAGCAGTACTCGACAAAAACGTGCCATATTTCCGAAAGAGCACCGAGTAATCAGAGGGAGAAAGAGGCGACCTTTGAGTGATGATCCGCAGGAGCGCGCTTCCTGGCAGAACGGGCGAATGCAGGCTGGCCAGAACTACGTATCGAGGAACTCGTGACCAGTCTGGACGCATTCAACTCGACGAATACGGGCCAGAATGCGAAGTCGAAGACGTGCGAAGACCGAGTATTCAGCAGAGGAGCGGCCACGTGATGACGTGTTCTTGCGTTCGGGACCGGGAACCGCAGTATGAACGGGTATCGGAACTAAGGACGGAGAACGAATAGAGCCAGAGCTGGCGATAATTTAACGGTGATACTGGTGTGCAAAAATAGACACTCGACGTTTCCAGCCGAGAAATCGACGTGGAATGCGACGCGAATGGATTCTTTTGCGAGATGCTACCAAGAAGTAGCCTTAATCCTCGCTATCCATGCCGGCAAATGCAGGGCGCGCTGCGAAGGGCGGACACTCGTCGGTACGAGTGACACTCTGTGCGCTGCCGCATCCGAAGAGGATCCAGGCGTGATATCTGAGCTGACGATGACGGAGCGAGAGTTACTTGTCGGACTGGTTGGACTGGTGGTGATTGTTTAAAGCGATATAAAGGGGTGTGTCCTGGAGGATGAGACCACATCGGTCGCCTAATTACTGTGTACTGACTACTCAAGCCATGTTCCGCGCCGCCGCTCTCCTCTCATTCACCCTTCTCGCCGTCGTCCGCGGCCAACAGGTTGGCACGAATACAGCAGAGAACCACCCTTCACTCTCCGTTCAGCAATGCACGGGAAGTGGTAGTTGCACAACTCAATCCAGATCCATCGTGCTCGACTCGAACTGGCGCTGGCTGCACACGACGACCGGGTACACAAACTGCTACACGGGTAACACATGGGACACCTCGCTATGTCCAGATGGGGCGACATGCGCTCAGAACTGCGCGCTTGACGGTGCAGACTACTCGGGCACATACGGTATCACAACGTCTGGGAACGCGCTTACGCTCAAGTTCGTGACCCAGTCCCAGCAAAAGAACATCGGATCCCGTGTGTACCTGCTCGCGGACCAGAGCCACTACCAGATGTTCCACCTGAAGAATCAGGAGTTCACGTTCGACGTCGACATGTCGCAGCTCCCGTGCGGGCTGAACGGCGCGCTGTACTTTGTCGAGATGGACGAGGACGGTGGCATGTCACGTTTCCCGACGAACAAGGCCGGTGCGAATTATGGAACTGGCTACTGTGACACACAGTGCCCACACGACATCAAGTTCATCAACGGCGAGGTGGGTGCATTGATTTTCCCTTAGAGTGGTGCTTGACCTTTGTCTGTTTCTTTGCAGGCCAACGTACTGGGCTGGCAGGGTTCAAGCAATGACCCGAATGCAGGATCTGGCCAGTACGGTTCGTGCTGCACGGAAATGGATGTTTGGGAGGCGAACTCGATGGCGTCTGCCGTGACTCCGCACGTGTGCTCCGTCAACGAACAGACGCGATGCTCTGGAACACAGTGCGGCGATGGCGACCAGCGGTACGACGGGATCTGCGACAAGGACGGATGCGACTTCAACTCGTTCCGGATGGGCGACAAGACATTCCTCGGCCCGGGGATGACGGTCGACACAAGGCAGAAGATCACGGTTGTGACGCAGTACCTGACGGCGGACAACACGACGTCGGGCGCGCTGTCTGAGATCCGGCGTCTGTACGTGCAGAACGGGCGGGTGATCCAGAACTCGAAGGTGAACATCCCGGGCATGGCGGCGTTCGATTCGATCACGGACGACTTCTGCAATTCGCAGAAGACGGCGTTTGGGGACACGAACACGTTCGAGTCGCTCGGTGGACTGCGCCAGATGGGCACTTCGTTCGACAAGGGAATGGTGTTGGTGATGAGTGTGTGGGACGACCATGCGGTGAACATGCTCTGGCTGGACAGCGACTACCCGACGGATGTGCCCGCCACTAACCCTGGTGTCTCTCGTGGGAGCTGCCCGACGGACTCTGGTGTTCCGACGCAGGTGGAGACGCAGAGTGCGAATGCCCAGGTCGTCTTCTCCAACATCAAGTTTGGTGACATCGGTTCCACATTCGCCCACTAAACGGTTGGGACCACATTCTGAGTATGTTGGTTGGGCGACTTGCAACTAAAAAATACACATACAACTTGTTGTATTACACTGACATGGCTCGAGGGAATCTTGTGTTCTTGTAGTTCCTTTATACGTTTTATTTTCTTCAATAACATACATTTTTCAACGAGGGATGATCGAATGATATCATGATCGACGATCAGAATGCGCGATCACGTGCTGCTTCTGCTGACTGAACGTCCGACTTGAGCCGGGCTAGATGGGCACGTAGTCCACCACTCCAATGAATGATTGTCCCTCATCCCTCCCTTTCGCTCTACTTTCACCCCCTACGGCAGGGTTGGCATGGCTCCAATTATGTTTTCGCAAAAGTTATCGGCTTTTGCTCGATGGCTGCGTTCTCGAAGAGCAGTGTCTGTTTACAAGGGCATGTATCACTTACAACTCGTACCCTCTCTTGTTCTTACCGTTTGATCGTAGGCACTGTGGCCTATGTTCTAGGGTTCGTTTTGATATTCTTACGACCTTTCGATGACCTGAGTGCATTCCCATTGACGTTCACGTCAATGACGATATTACTTATCATCGGCGGAGCTGGTAAATCTTTGGGAAGTTGTATCCAGTCGACGACTCTGGCCTTACTCGGAGTTGGTTCCGGTGCGGTTGGTTTTGTTATACTTGCGGAACTGCGCAATAGTCAGGTTGCTCAAGGATTCGTGTTCGCTGCGTTGGTATATGTGTTTGCGTTGGTGAAGGCACGTGGATTGAAATGGTTTCCCCTCGCTTTGTTGGCCATTCTTATGTCCTTTAATGGAGTCTATACATCGTACGTTGTCTGGAACTCTGATTAATACATCGTTTACATCTCATGTATATTCAAACAGGTTCTTAGTTGGAGGATTCGTGCGTGCTTATCTAAAGGAGTATCTTAAGACATATTGGTATGCGATAAATTTGGTGTTAACAGCCAAACGGACTGATAGTGTCCCCTAACCAGCTGGGGAGCTGCAATTGTACTTTCCGTTAACGTTCTCATCTTGCCTATATCAAGCGAGAAGGAGATACGGCAGACACTTATCCTAAGCTTAGAACACATATCCACGTGCCTCCATCTCCTTGCAAAGGTGCGCATAATTTCTGACTGGCCCATGTCTGAAACGCTGATGAGGTATCGCTCCATGTTAGAGTTACACTCTTGAAATCACAGAGGAAGAGAAGGCCGTGCGAGACCATTTGGTTCAAAGTATACGCGTGAGAGTTATTGTGAAATCTCTTTACTGTCAATTGATCGACGCAATGCTTATTTCAGGCCGATTTCGGTCTCTTGGCCAACGTAAGACTCCGTATTTCCTGACTGCGTGATGCCCGAACTTATCGTGTTTCAGAAAATTGACGACTCTTTCATTGAGGTTAACTATTCACGCTTCTCAACTAAAGATTATCAAGTAAGTCTTCCTCACTTCCTGTGAATCTTACCCGCCAGCTCATCACCGAACGTCTTAGTGCTTTGTCACACGAATTCGAAGGATGCAGCAAGTAAGCTTCCTTTCTCTCTCGTCACGGTTGATTTCATGACTCACTGCTTTTGCTCCGTTAGAATTTAATTACAGTGTATTCCAGTCTTGTCAACGTGGAGAAGAAGGATTCCGAACTATTTCTCTCAGAGTTCCTACCCAGTACCTTGAAAAGTTTTAACAAGCTTCGCGGAGGTGAGCTCTCTTCGTTTCCGACCGCTAATGGAGCATGACTTACGTTTCTTCCATATACCGTAATTGTTGTTTGATTGACGCAAAGCCCTTGATGCAACGATGTGGGAAATTAAGACTGCTCTGGGTTGTCAAGCATTTGTTATACCGGCGAACTCGGCTGGGTATGCGGAGTTCATGGACGTCGAACGTCAAGATTCCTCTTCTAGTTTAGGTCTGAGACGCGAACCTACTCAGGCGAGCATTACTGGCGATTCGGTAGACGAGAGGCTCAGTAACGTGGCGAAGAGACTGGCTGAGGAGCTGCAAAGTGATGAAATGGATGCGGATAGCTCAGTCGATGTCTCGCAAGTTGGTCGTCGTACTGGATGTAACCCTCCTTGCGCGTCGAGACTCTCAGAGCCTCTTACCATGGGCGATGCCATTTCCTTGAGTAACAATACTGATCGCGAGCACGAATTACATGGTTCCGGTATTCAGACAAGCGAAACATCCGCTCCAGACCAGGAATCGGACCCCGAGAAGCGCACAGTAGTACCTGGAGCCCGACATTCCTGCATCCGCTCATTGCGTCGAGTCTTTGATAACTTCTGCGCCGACCAGCATGATATCATGGTACGATGTCTCAGTGATGGGCAACTTCATGGCGGTGATGACACTTTACGACTGCATGAACCGCTTCCATCTGTCAAGGCCACCTACCAGTACAGATACGTACCTTCCGCAGTCGATGGACACGAGACGAGATCTTCAAGTATGCGCCCTCGTCGGAGACGCAGATCATGGATGGATGAAGCCACGGATGATGGACGCGCAACTCCTGGTACACCGGCTTCCCCTAGCGAGAAGCAAGGGGACATCTATTACGAAATCGCAAGGGAGAGGACGAAGCGTGATCAATTAAGTGATGAGGTCACAGCTGCGAGCCATCATAGCCTAATGCGTGTCTACTCTTTCTTGTTTGCGATGGAGTACGTGTATCATCGTTATCTATGGTCTCTCGCGAAAACTGATGGTTCAACTTCCCCCCCTGTATACAGACAGTTTGTAGGTGAAGTAGAGACACTGTATCACAGTTGCAGAGGTTCTACGACCCCCGGATTACGCATCCATTTCTTCCCGAGATTCAACCGCCCTGACAAGGGATTCATGCACTATGGGGATAAGCTTATCAAAGACATGAAGTCCGCTCCTGCGTCCGCGAGTGCAAAACTAACGGAAGATCCAGAAGATCCCTCATTCCGGGAACTCAGTGTGGCGGAAGCGGTTGCATTGCTTGAGCATCGCATACATCCGCGTCCTGCCCCTTCGATTTTTCAGCGCCTGTATTCTGCAGAACAATGGCTCCGTGGTCCCTCTAGCGTGTATGCCGCGAAGACCGCCGCCGCTACGTCTGTATTTGCCGTTCTTATTTTGCATCCTGTTACGCGCCCATGGTTTATAAACTTCGGCATGGTTGGTGGCGCGCTGACAATTGTGACTGCACTCCAGCCGACACTGTGCGTTTCCATCTCTTCATTTTGAGACTTATTCTAACTTGAGATTACAGAGGACAATCTGTCTTTTCATTTATTTTGCAGATTCTGGGGTCTGGAGTCGGTTACGTATGGGCCCTAATCTTACTTGAGGTACACTGGGTTTGTGTTTCTGCTGAGTACATCTATTCATCAAGATTTATATAGATTTTCAAGAATGTCGGAGGTTATCACTTCAACCCGTAAGCAAGTTTCATTTATCTTGTGTTCCAGCTCCTGCTCTAACCTTCATGCTTCAGGTATGGGATTGTCGTCTTTCTTGTCCCCTTCGCGCTTTCGCTCTTTTACGTCCTCTATGATAAGCCTCAGTTCTTTGTAGCTGGAATTCTCGGCCTGAATGGTGCCGGTATGTAGCTTTGAGTCGATCACCCCCTTCCCAGTCAATCACCTTTTCGTTTACAGGTACTGTACTTATTACGGAATGGATAAACGTGGAGTATTTCGGAAATACCGGCTTTGATTCGCCTGTCCTGAGATTCGGGAAAGCATTTGCAACATTGGGCATCGCTCTCGGCCTTGTCGCCGTTTTCCAGGTAAGAATCCGGTGATTAATCCTTGTTCAGAGTGTAATGACCAGCTTGTGACATCAGCTGTTCGTACTACGCAACCCTGCTCGAAGAACCTTACGAAAACGAATCGGCGCAATGCTCTTTTCGCAACTCAGCTATCTCACGCTTCTGCAAGCTTTTGTTCGTGGAGGTACAATCGAAGTACTTGTCCCAGTGTTGATGTGCTAATGGTCCATGAACTATAATTACCTCTAGTCATGCCCACAGATCCAGCTCGTCGAGCACCAGACGCAGCAATTTCTCGAGTGATCCAGGAACTGCGCCACCGGGAATTAAAGCTCCAGGCCGAGCTTATATCGTTGCGTCCGCTGGTTAGGTGTGCTTTGCCCGTCTCGATGGAAGAATATAAACTAAACTAGAAACTTTCCTAGCTTTGCTGCCAACGAGGCACAGTTTCAGCAGCCGTTCCGAGAAGATATTGTCAGTAAAATTTTGCGGACCAGTCAGATCACGCTAGGTATGGATTACAGCCTATTCTCCTCCAGGACGATGTCTCTCACCATTCTCATTATCAGACCGGATGCGCGAATCTCGTATCGCGATTTCTTCAGAACCACTCCCAGATGTCGTGTTGCGCAATTATGTCCAAGTACTAGCTCCGTATCGACGACGCAACAGCCAAATACTTCAGTTAGGGTATTACCTGGTTGCGAGTTCTATTCTGGCAAAAGCGCCACTGTTGCGCGAGACGCCCGCGGAACTCGAGAGTGCCGGTCAGACCGCAAACTTCATGCATGATATGCTGGTTCTCGCTGGCCGACACGCGCGTACTCCTGATGGTGCTCGGACGATTCGCAGTGGGAGCTTTACGAGATATTTTCATTATCTAGTCGGCATCACGAGTTTGAACGAGCATCTCAAGGTCCGTTGCTTTGTTCTGCACTAATTTTTACCAGGTCTTACTATTTTCTTCAGACGCTAGAGGATGCTTGCAAGGACCTTTTTGGCGAGCTGGAGGACCATCTAACCTAACAATCAAGAGCTCTTTTCGTTTTTGCTCATTATTCCTCCCATGCAACAGGGTGCGATAAAGTGGCCGCGATTTCTTCCAGTTGTTAGAGCTCCGGTGTACTGTTTGAGAAAGTCAAACCGTTTCCTCTCCATGTGATAGACAGTCACACGTTGGAGCTGATCAATGCCGTGACGAAACAAATGATCAGTGTCCTTCTGTCACCGTTGACAGTGTTGTTCCTGTATGGCGACTAATTTTGACAACCAACACTCTACAATACATTCATGCCTATTTGATAGAACAGAACAATATATACGTGATAGATCTGTCAACTACTTTTTCCGACCAGTACCGTGGCACTTTCGAGTCTGACTGGGGGGTTATTGACTTGCGGAGGAGGATATCGCATTGAAAAGAGGGATACATCGAGCTGTTTGTGACGGGGTAAGCTCACTGGAGTATGAAACATACAGTCAGTATGAATAGACACTCTAGGCGCAATCTCAACTTTGGCTCTTAAGCTCCGCTTGGCTTCAGCCGGCGAACATGTTACGATAGAAGGCTGCATGTGATACATATATCCAAATCGTTCAACGATGGCCCGTCTTCTGTCTATCTGTGGCACTTCCTTCAATAACCTCTCCGTCTCGGGAGAATAGGGATTACATAGTAATGGGAAGGATGTTTCATTTGCTAGAGTTTGCAATTCCTCCAGTAGGAGTTGAGTGCTGCAGTGGATTGAGTTCGATAAAACCGCACTGCACTACTTCGTCAACCTCGTGTAAAGTCCAGTATAAACTCGAACACGTGCAGGGATAGAAGAGTAACTCGTGGATCAATAGAATACACAAGATGTGCGTCTAAGCTTTCAAGGTTCAAGCCCGAGTATCACTGCCTTTCAATGACATGCTGTGTCTTCACAGCTCGACGTCTCAGACGAGGGTTGGTGAACACGAGGCATCTATCTGATTCTTTACGCTTCCTTTTCCATCCATTAGTGACCCAAACTAAGTCTCCTCAGGGACGTGGAATAGGTGACAGTTGCCTCTGTAATGAGCGCCGACCGCGCTGTTGATTTCGCCACGTTGGGAAGACTGAACAATAAGGCCGCCGCAAACGTAGCAGAAATGGCTGCACGTTGGAAATGGTTTAGTAATGCCCAAAATCACTGGAGGATCGTTACGTACGTATTGCATCCTGGTGAACCACACTGTCCAGAAAAGTGAGTATAAGATCAAGTCCCTCAGTATCTCTCACGTACGGTCATATGGTTACAACCCTGTATCTTCTCCGTCGGAGTTCTACAGCCAGGGCAGTGCTTCCAACCTTGCCGCGACATGAGGTGATTGAATTCCTCACTTCCATCACACGAATGGATTGGTCCATCGGTCGTCGCCGGAACTTCTCGTTGGCAGTCTTTGCACCAGGAATAAGAGCAATTTGGAAAGGGGCAGAATAGAATCTTGCTTTGTTCGAATTCGCGCTTATCGACAAAGCCACTTCGGTTGCATCTCCAAAGCAATACTTGTTAGCATTACTCAACAAGGGGTTAACAATGAGTTACCTTCGACAGTGAATAGGGACGGAGAACTTCGTTATCTGAAGTTCGTTGAAGATCATGTATGCTTGCTCTGAAACACCTATCTGATGGATCAACGCGACGGAAACGGCTTTAGCCAAAGAAGAAGGTGAACATCGCGATCGATAGCGGATGAGATGAAGCACTCACTCCCTTTCATTCCTCCGTCCTTCTCAGCACTACAGCAAGGGCATGGCATAGGGAACTTGCGCTCGTCGAGTTTCGTGGAGATATATTGCCGAATGCAGGTTCGACAAAATAAATGATCACAGTCGTCCATCCGAGCAACGTCGTCGATGGGCGCCTGATCCATACATATACTACAGTCAAATATTTCTTGAGTGACTGTGGTTTGTAATTGCTGCAACTGAAATGTGAGTTCTGCATCCTCCAATTGAAATTCCAGCTGCATGCGAACAGCGACATCAAAATCATCTCCAGCAACAGCAAAAGGGACTTTCTCATTTCCTTTCTCGGCTCTATGGAAGAATGACTCGCTCAGCTCCGGGGAATTTTCATCCTTTTCTTGAATAATCGTAGCTCTAGATCTCGAAAGGCGACCAGGAACGCTCTTGTCAACGAAAGGCTCGATAGGGGTATCAACCCTCGAGGTTGAGCCAGAACTCTGTAAGCGCCGTGAAGTGCGGCCTGGTTGTGCTGTGGAGCTCGGTCGATATGATTCCTTGTGAGCTAATTCCTTGTGAGCTGAGAAGAGAAGGGAAGCCCTTTCACTCTTTAATCTCTCCATCTGGTCTTCCATCAGCTCTAGACTTTTCTTCAAGCGCTCATTCTCGGAGGCAAGCACTACACGTTGTGATAAAGCCTCCTTCTCCTGAGCTTGCGCGGAAATAATTGCGCAATTTGCCTCCAGAAATGCCTGTTCCGCAGCTTGTGACATCCGCATGTCAACATTCGAGGGTGCGAAGAAGTGCCCAGACACGTGAGCAAGAAGCTCTGCCTGCCATTGTAAACCACTGTCGGGAGCAAAAATATGCGCGTCAACGGAAAAAAGGTTTGATAAGTAGAGCACTGCAGCTTCGATGCTAGCAGAGAAGAAGAACGCGGCTCCTCCTGGATGCGTGGGTCGAGGGTGAGAATCGAAGATAACAAAGAACTCCCGCAATGGATGGACGATTTTCAGGCAGGTGACTATTTCGGGTGGGCGCGTTATAACCAACGCATGCGATTTTCCATTGCCGTGGGTACTTGAGAGCTCGCTGAGACATCTGCCCACCTCTAAGAAATGGAGCCCATTGAAGAGAGAAAAAAAGCATTTGCGTACGAAAGCATGCTCTTGAACGTCTGTTCTCCAGCTCGACCGTAGTCCGTGCGAATAAGATTGAGAGAAGCTCCGAACAACGGTGTTTTATAGATATCGTCGATTTCAAGATGAGAATTGCTGGTCCACCCTAAACAAATCGACATAATGTCCTGAACCAACTCTATCAGTTAGTATACGCCGCAGAACGAAGGCTACCCGCTACCCACCTCCATAGTCCGCTTCAGCAGGAGTTTTCCAAGGAGCTCGGAGCCTAACACACCATTCTGTTCTGCCGAGAAGACATACCTGACGCAGTTCATCGCAGCCAATCCGCATGCGGAGGAGGACCCGACACCACTGTATTGACTTGATCCTATGTGGGTGCATAGGTGATCTGCGCCTTTGAGGACGGCTCGTAACTCTGAATTCATGCAAGTCGTACGCCTCGGGGATTTTCACCGGAGAATTGGGGAGAAACGTTTGGGATAATGAAAGGAAATGGGTCGGATGGCTGGGTCAAACACGGCGATGTAGTTTGGCTTCTAGCTTTATTGGCGTTACGTGAGCCTTTGATATGAAGAGCGATTTCAATGGCGAGCTGGACATGATGGGCAGGATTGTAAAAGTAGCAGTGCTTATCGTGTTCTTCCTTCCAACATGCATCAAGGGTGCGAGGGCAAGGACACCTTGTCACGTGCGTGATTTGCTTCCCACAATTCACTTATATGGGCGCTTCAGCACTTGCCTTCCACTTCAAGGTGGCAGCTATTCTGGGGTTCATGGACGACTCCATAGAAGGTTGCACTCATAGAGACACAATGACCATCACCGCCTTTCTTTTCCAGGAAATGAGCGTTCTTAGTTTGTGAATTGTGACGTGTTCCAGGGATTTCAAGTTCAACCCTAGATCCTTAATACGAGACTCTCATACATAAAGCGAAGCGATAGACGAAAGATAGGAGCAAAGACAGCCCTCGAAGGACACTGCTACTCTACACCCTCTCGATCACATTGAATCGTACTTCGTTCATCGTTAAAATGATTCCCCTTGACTCTCACGACACGTCTACGGTGATTTCAGCTTCGACATCTGGTTCTGATGCATTGTACAGTACAATCGGTGAGGGCGTCTTTCAGACACTCCGCTACAGCTGCAATACTCACATATATACCCTTCAGTATCGAGCATGTCTTCCCCGGCACACGACCTTCACACCGCCAGTCACGCCGACGTCCATCTTGATGATTCCATGGATATCGACCGTTCGGCGGATAGTAAACAGCAAGCCGACGATCTCTATATATCCGAATCAGAAGACGAGTTCATCGACGCTGAAAGCGAGTCAGATAGTTTAACATCCTCGCTCGAGTCAGGCATGGCGGGTGTCTCGAGCTGCTCCTCCAACGGACAGAACAATAGTCTGTCGGCCCAAAACGGTTTGCCAGACCAATCTCGAATTGGCATTCTAGCCGAACTACCCTCAAAATCAATATCTGAACAACAGGCAGCGCACGATATACCAGCAGCGCGAGTTCCTCTGCCTGACGATGAGAATGACCCACTACCCGCATTTCCAATGACTGAAGAGGCGAAATTTTCTGATTCCCTCTCACCTTATGTGGAAGTCGCCTCGGACGAGAAAGTGGCACTGGATCTAGTTCATCGCATTCCTGGCTTGTATCGCATTCTCGACCTTATTTCAGAGCGTGGCAGTGGAGGTCTAGGTGTGTTTCTCGCATGCATATCAGCTTGTCGTCCTGTTATTGACGAGATGTTTGCCACAGTTGACAAGGTCATAATCGACCAAGCATCAACCGGTCGCTTCATAAACGAACTAAGTCCAGGAGCATACAAAGACCTCACCAAAGTCGATTTCACCTCTCTTGACAAAATTAGTGTGAAACCGACGGGCATTTACGGTAGCAAGAGCGAGATCGTCCGCTTTCTTTGCGGCTTGGGTGCGCTCGATGATGATACGTTCGCACTCTTCCTCCCTAACGATGATGATCTAAGTTAAATAATTCGTTTGTCTCCTGCAGGGCTCGGCTTCTTTTGATATCACAAGCGGAAGCTGATTCTGGTGCTTCATCCAACTTGCGTCCTGGATTATACGCACTTGTCGTACAGGGCAATGAATCGACTGAGCGGAGACTCTTGGTCATTTTTTGGCCAGAAGAAACGAGTTGGGACGACAATTGCATCTCCCCCGTTCGACGCAACAGGGTGACATTCATGAGGTCCGTCTGCTCAAGACCCATTCATTTTGGACCGATTAGTCGTTTCTCATGAAATATAACATAGGTACCTGACGAAAATTGCGGATCAGATCATTGCTCTCGTGTCCGAAGAACACGGCCGTACTCTTGTTTGGGATGATCATAAAGACGTAGATGATGATATGGATACCTTTGATGACCTTGATGGGGATACAGATCGGCTATTCGCATTTGAAGTATCGAAAGCCCATGAACAGGAAGAGAACGTGGCCATATCGGAGGGAATAAAGGTGTGCAATCAATTCAGGGGCGATGCAGTTGTGTATGTGTGTGTCTTACGAACTGATGACTAGGTAAAGAGTTCACTTGTTGAGAACAAAACGACATCGGATGTGGATCCCGCAGTTGCGCTGTTAAAGCATCAGCTAGAGACGCAGATTGTGGCAGGCGATACAAGACAGGCCCTGCTAACAGCGGAATTTGTTCCCGGCCGCGAAACCGAACGGTACTTCGATGAGCCCTATGAGAATAAAATGCAACTGCAGACAAAGATGTGAGCATATTCTCGCACCTTTTAGAAAGACTAATCTCACGTAAATGAAGAATGGATACTAGTGGCAATCTTCGCTTGAGTAGGAGTATCTCTCAAGCCGCGATCTCAATTCTAGTCCAGAATGGCTTGGATAGGAGATATCCGTCAGCCGTCCATGCATTCAAGTCTCGCGAGAAAGCGAATGAGGAACGTATCGAATCAGACAGAAAATCAAAGAGCGACGAGATCACGCGGAAAATAGAGGAGAATAAAGCTGAACTCGACGATGCTCTGGAGGATCATCTCGTCAAAATGGTGTTAGCAAAATTTCCGTGAGTTGTTACGTGAACTTTATGTTCTGGTAACTTACAGTTCGTAGGAAATTCGACGAAGTTATACTGCGTGGAAAGAAGTGTACCGAGTCTCCCCTGAAGGATGCACGAGGTCCTTCCCGGGGTACGTAGTTGGTGACCCGTGAGAGTTTCTCGCTAACACACTTGTTAGACTACCTGGAGCACCTCTTTGCTCTCCATCCGGCACTGCGAGAAAAATTTGATCGTACGGCACCGCGCGATCGCTTCACGGCTGTTAGTACAGAAGCTCGAGAGATCACGAAAGCCATGAAAAAGGTTCTCATTTGTGACTATCTCTTTAACAACAATGAGCTCCCCGAGTCAGAGCAAAGGATAGTTTGGGGAGCGGTAGAAGCTGAGAACCTTAAGGACGCCGAGAGTCTCATGAAGGATGATAGCTCGGGTGTTTTACGAAGTGTTTTGCGCAGCGTGAAGAATCACGGCTGGGCACTTTTTACATCATTTCGCAACACCGCGTACCACGATGGTCCCATCAAAGGAGCCTTGGACGCTGCAGAAGGTATAAAGCCTGTGGACTTCTGTAAAACAGTAGACGATATACTGGAGAAGTGGCCAGTTCTGAAACCCGGGGTGGACAACTTCTTCCGCGCAGCCAACGCACATTTTGCGAAGCAAATTGCCGACAAACGTTCTTCGATCTCTAGCAAGCTCATTGGTGGACAAATAAAGGAGTGTACGGATGAGCTGGAGCGAGAGCTACGCACTATCCATGGTGAAGAACAAAGGCGTTCTCGCTCTCAGCTGCTCGACGATCTGCAGGAGGCATGCTTGGTTGAAGATGACCGGTTCGTGTCCCGTATCTTGCATGATTTCTTTGTTCCAAGCTTTTTTTATTTGCAGGGCACGAACGATAATCCTGGAAGAGCTGGAGCAGGTTTCGCAATCTTCTTGTAAGTTTCCTTTTGAATGGATTAAAACTTAGACTGACCTCTGAGGGCCAGCACACTACAGATATCAGTATTACAGGAACGAGCGATATCGCGGCCGCGGCCGCATAGTAATCCGATCAGAGCCATGCGTAACGCATACTATCCATCCTTTGGAATTAACCGAAGAGGATAAGCAAAGCATTAGGATGGATCCTACTGTAGTACCTAAGCCCAAGATATCAGAACTGCGTTCCTTCAGATTCAATCTTCGAGTAGGCGCGACTATAAGGTTGGCGTACACTCGCTTGCTTGGTGGAACGCAATATCTAACTAACATCGTGCACACAGGCTACTCCGACTGCTACCCAACGAACGATGCTTAATTGTTATCGAGGAGAGTGACCGCGATATTTTTGTCTACACTGGCAACGGAAGTAATCTGAATGCAGCAATTGCGGAAAGGCGCCACGTGAAGTCGATAAAGCGGGAGAAAACCGGTCAAGACATTTCATTAGCATACGATGAGGGTAAACGAATGCTTGCAGTTTGTGGCATCGATCCGCAGAAGGTTAGTCGATGAGATATTTTTCAGTGCTCTCGTTCACGCTGTCTCTATAGCCACTGGTTCAAGTCTATTATTTCGTGTTTGACGAGAGATACGAATCCCTGTCCGCCCAAGGAGGTGCAATAAACCTAACGGATTGGTATAATCAAGACATTCCGAGAATAATAGGCATTCACATCGTCGGCAGCAGCGATGAACTCGCGCTGCTTCAAGATTCTGGAAAGCTGCGAGTATTTTCAACGGTGGCCCAACAGTTTCGGTCAGTTGTCCTCTCCGTTCGGTCTTGCATGTTTTGCTGATGACAATGATAGACCTGCGTATCTTCAACTACCAACAAGACCATTGTCAACATTTTCAACCCCAGACGGGTCCTGTTTCGGGGCCATCTATTCATGTGACAGCGAACTGATTCTGAAAATGTATCACTGGGCGTCATTGGGCTCGGACGAAGGGTTTACTTTCAAGATCGCTAAGTCGTTTTCTGCACGGCCGGTAATTTCCGCTCTCGATGAGCGAAACAACGTGCATCTCTTCGCGCTAGACTTTAGCAACGCGAGTTGTCTATCTATTCGCATCAACATCACGCGTCCAGTGACGGAGTTCCAATTTCGCGAAAAAAACAGCCAGGGAACATCTGGATCAGAAGAGCTCCGGACGGTTCACAATTCCTTGATCGACTGTCATTCCGAGGTCTGGACTCGCTTTCCTGTTCTTCCTGCTGTGCAGCGACAGACCATCGTGTCTCGTGACAGGCGGAAATGCAGATCAATTCGCTTTGCCACCCTTTCTCAGACGCACTTTCCATTCGAGACCTACTTCAAAGACATGGTTCAGAAGTTCGAGAAGAGCACGAAAAAACCAACTGGTTCCCTGCTTAGCGACATCGCTATTCTGACATGCGATGGTCCCGCTGGTTTGGATTTTGAAGGCGCTTACAATGACTGTTCTGTTTACAAAGCCGGTGAATGGATCGTCGATATATTCTGTTTGATTCCCATCCATATCGCAATAGCCCGTGATAATCGATTTGTTCCACTAAAGGATGGGGTTTGGGCTCCGGAAGTAGAGAAGTCTTTGCTGGGGGCGGACGTCGGGCGTGTAGCGGATAGCCTATCGTTTGGGTGGTATGAGAGCATTTTTCAATCGTATATGTCTACAAAGGTGCGGCAATTTTTCTTTCCGTCAGATCCCGCCGCTGACCGAATGGGCACAGAAAGTCAAGGTTGTCTCATCAATGGGTAAGCATCTGCCATTTGACCCGTGACGGATACTGATTCATTTATCTCGATACAGGAGAGCAATCGGTTGGGAAGAGTTTTGCCCTTAATCACCTTGCAGACACTTCCTTTGCCGGATCAGCGATGAGAACAACCGAGGGCGTTTGGATGGCAGTCACACCAACCGAAACTGACCTCATCGTTGCACTTGACTTCGAAGGTTGGCGGCTTGTTCACCTTCATAGTGTATGATTTGCTAACCCATATTATCCCAGGCGTGCATAGCATCGAGAGATCTACTCAAGAAGACACGCTGCTCGTCCTTTTCAATGCGGCAATATCTAACCTGGTGACTCATTATATGTCTCTTTGGGAGTTCTTGTCTTAACTAGATCAGGTCTTATTCCGCAACAACTTCGCGCTTTCCCGAGATATTACCGACCTCTTCCAGAGTTTTCAGTCATCTTCGTCGATTCTTGATCCAGAGACAAATCGGTCACTTTTCCAATCGACTCTGGTTATAATAATCAAGGTATAACGAACTTCTTGGCTGTATTTATGTGCTGAATTTGTATGTGTACTTTCTTCTAGGATGTCGTGGACTCCGATCGAATCGAGATTGCAAAGGAGTAAGCTCGAACTGATGACCCAGTGTATTTCATTAACTTCAAGTTACCTCAGATTCAAACTCAAACTGCACAGGATCGTGCAAGAAGAACAGGGATCGAATTTCATAACACGCCTGTACCGTGGTCGACTCAACATCATACCATGGCCCGTCATCGAGTCACGCCAGTTTTACACGCTTTTTTCGACTCTGAAGAAACATCTAGATAGTCAAGCTTCGACTCATGAAGGTGGCGGTGCTTTTCTTCACAAGCTGAAGATGCTCATGGCGAAGTTGAAGGTATGTGTGCAGACATATATGAAGAAGATACCGAAATGATGTGGCTCTATCTCAGACGAATGATTGGGGCTCACTATCACGTACGTCAAAGTTTAATTCGTTCATGTTTTCGGTCGCGTTTAGCGCAAACACACAGAGAATATGGCGAGTCATAGAGCGCAGCAGCTGTTATCGCTCCTACCACGGGCATTATGTTTCGGTGCTGCTGAAATAGAGCCAGATGTTGAGCCCCTAAAGGTGAGTTTGGACTTACTTGGTCGTGGGAAGCTAATATGAACCTCATCATCAGAACTTTGAGACGAATCATGACATAGAGAATGATGATACGGACGCCGTACTTCCGATCCATGGTCCAGAGAAGCAATCAACGGGCCAGAAGGCTGTCATACACAAGCTCATGGATTTGTGGCCTGGCACACAGGACCGGAATCAGCAGCTAGATTGCGAATGGATCGAGCAACTTTGCTCACACTTGCAGGCACTCGTCGATAAACGAGTGATGCATGTCCAGACCTGGATCGACTCTAACCTATCCCAGTTCGATAGTAGCAATGCTGCGATCGATGAGCTCCGAAGATCACTGGAAGCAAGGATCGTCGAAATAAAGAGGAGCGTGCAGTTGTGTAAAGTACGGTGCGACAACTGTCACCTGTTATGCATAGACGCCAAGTTCCATGAAGGCGCACACGATTGCTCCACAAACCACGCTTGTCCTCGCTTATGTCAGTTCACCAGTGATCATGAGAGCTCACCAGATCCTTGTTATCTTGCGTAAGTCGACGTCCTCTGATACTCCGATCGGTGTTGTCTCACCGGAATTCTTAGTGCGGGGCATGAAGGTATCCATATGTAAGTCACCTATTAGCGCATTTTCGCTTGCTAACTGCAAGACAGGTGCGATCCATCAGCTCATGTGTGTGGCCAATCATGCAACTTGAGCGAAAGAAAGGGATGCCAAGGTACTTGTACCAAGGCGAGTCTTTAATGAACTCAGAAAACGTCTTTGACATCTCACTCGTTTACTAACCAGGTGGCTGGACATCCTGAGGTTGAGCACCTATGCTCAGCTCGCCGCCATTTGTGTGGGAAGGTAACAAGCCGCTACGAGTACTGCGCCATATAAGAAAACTAACCTTCTATTAAGCCGTGCGAACTGCGAAATGTGAAGGAACTTGGTGGACAAATGTATAGCTGCCAAGGTACCTGTTCTGCCACATGGTGCGTCCCAATCTTGAAGGTACTATCAAAGTCCGAATTTTTTGTGCAGGGATGAAGAGCATGATGGCCATCTATGCGATGCCACGTCGTGTCCACTTACGTGTCTGCTTTGCAAGAGGCTGTGTGCTTCGTCTAACCACTTGCACGCATTGGAGGCTGATGCCCTCCATCTCTGCGGGTTCGTTACATCGCTATCCGTTTCAGATAATATTGTCTCATTTGCTACGCAGTCAAGAGCATAGATGCAAGGAAGCGTGTAGCAGTAAGGGCGTTTGTGAGATAGGTACCGTTCCGCAGTCAATTGAAGCGACTTTCAATGGAGCGCATGACCGGTTCCAGTATACCAAAGTATGTGATCATTTATTCAATGTGTGCAATAGAAACTAACACCCCGATTCCCCTCAAGTACTCACAAAGTGCGTGAATGCTTTATAAAACCTTGAATGTGTTTTGACCGATCTTCAGCTACCAAACGCCTACCATGCGCGATCGTCATAGCTCCCGGGCACGTTTCTCATGATGGTGCACACATACATTCAGAGTCTGCAAAGACATTTCACTATTGCGACGCGAGGTAAGTAACCCTATCTCAACACGCATGTACAGGACTAATTGTCAAACTATATCAGATGTGCGAACTGCGATTATGTTTGTACTTTACCACATGGTGAGTTATTCGCATCATTATCAATAGTGCATAACCGATTTTACTCTGATAGGTCATCCTCAACCGGAACATTCAACGAATCATGGGTCTATGTCTCGAACCCGGTGGGTCGTCGATGGACCTGATGGAAATTCTCTAGAGTTAGATGGCCATAAGTTCGGCTCCAATGACGACGGGGCCCCGATGCTCTGCAACCTCATTTGCAGCGCTATGGGTAGACATACTCACATTGATTATTGCCGCGCTGTTGATCCTTTGAGCTGCGCTGCACCTGAGATTGATCATATCAAATCGCGGATTGAACCCAATCCCGAGCGTCCAAAAGACTGGATATCTCATGCCCTGTTTTGGCGGAGATTGAACTTTAAAGGTTAGAGTAGCGTGTTACTGTATATTTCGTCCATGCGATGAACTCCAACTTTCACAGATCCGTATTCTAGAGAGGAACAGGCAACCTTTGCCAAATGGTGAGTCATCCCGGTCTTTTCACATTACTTCTCATGCCTTAGTTCCATTTTGCGAAGTGACGCAATGTGCCCCGGTAAGTCCAGACATCTGCACAGAGTATAAATTTCCGATCAACTCCCGTGATCTCTAGGAAAAGAACACGAAGCAACGGCCAACAATGGTGCCCAACCATCTTTCTGCACTCTGCCAATATTTCATCCACCAGCCGTGCTAAGTCAGACGCAAGCTGGAGGCCACGTCTCTGATGACGGGCACGCATTTCTGTGCAAGAACCCCGCTGTCTTGACGCAGGCTTTCCATGTGTGAGTAAAGGATGTTTTCTTAGCACCTAGGCGCAAACTCACTGTACGATAGTATTTTTGTAATTGATCGGTTCGAAAGATCCATGGCGTATTGCAGAGTCACGCTAACTTCATTTACAGTTCTGGCTCCATGGCCTGTCATGATAGACGGCCCTTGGCAGACCAACCAGCGTCAGCCAGGATCATGAGAACTGCTAATAATCGACTGGGTGCCGTGTATTCGGCACTTCATTCATTTTGGTCAGCAAGGGCAACGGCGATAAATCAAGCCGGCGCCCAGGCGAGACGTGACGCCTATAGCGCTATTCTATTTAACCATGCACCTATGGAGATCCTCAGCAATGATTTTCAGAGTTCGCCTGATGACCTTTTGGGGAAGATTCTTAGATACTCGGCGGATGGAGGTACAGACTTTTCTGCGGCTCTTTCTCTAACCGAGCAGATCATGGAGAGGCACTGGAGTACTGAAAGGCGCGTTCATATTTCTAATCTAGAAAAGCTCATATTTCACGTCTAACTATTTATCAGGTCACCCGTCGTGATCTTCCTATCCGACGGGGAATGCCACGTTAGGGATGAAGTCGTGTACAGCATTTGCCGGAAGGCCGTTAGTCGCGGGTTCGTTCTCTGTAATTGTTAGAAAGCGCCTGTGCTGACCGAGTTTAGACGTGCTCTTTCTTTCCAAGCTGTTTCATTTGGCCCAGATGGTTCTTCTACTTGGCTTCGGCGTATGGTCCAGATTGCGAAGGAAGTACAAGATCGCGCACCTCGTGACCCTCTCCTTCCTACGAACGCAGCGATAGAGTCTTCGTACACTGTTGCTCTCGACTCGGTATGATATACGCAGTTGTAATATTATGCTGATGCTAACGGGGTTCACAGGTGAAACTCGCTGAGACATTCTTGGGTCTTGCCGAGTCTCTGAGAAAAACAAGAGGAGGATTAATTCGTTGAAGACAAAGCACGGCTTTTGTCGTCCCGAGTTGATTGCCTCGCCTCCCTCCCACCTCCTGGCTTAGATAGACGTAGCCTCCTGAATTAGATAGACGTAGTGTTCCACTAGTATTTTCTCCTAGAAATCACCAGTGTTGCAGTGTCGAGATATTGTATTATGAAGCGTAATTAAGTATTATACCCAGAAAGGTGAAAGCAAACTCTACACCATGAAGATTGCAAATATCCGGAAAATCACCGAGATTCCTTAAGTACTTCAGTCAAGCCTTGTCGTGTGTGAGCAAGTAGTTGCATCCGTCCCATTCGCCGCACGCAGAAGTCGAACTTGAGTCGGGGATACTTTTTGCCACATCCGAGAGAACACAATGGACTCATCGTGTTCTGCTATTTTGTAACAATGACCACCTCGAGCACCCGCTTCTGGTACGCCGGCGCAATCTAATGAGTTTCTGGCTGAATCGGGTTCTTGACCAATGTGGTTCAACAAGTCACGGACGGCCTAGGTTTCCAACGGCCAGAACCAAGAAATAGCTTATCTAACACGTTCGCAGACGGCTTTGGTATGTATTGCATGTGTAGTGATAATATGCGCCATGCAGTTCCTGGGGTGAAGAGCATACAGTACTAGATCTCTGATGCCCGTAAGGCATAGTGACTAGAACGGTGAAGGCGGAGGTCTCAGATAGTTTGGCGATCAATAGAAAGAAGGAAACAAAGCCGCGAATGCACGTAGTCATATCTTGGTCGATGTATGTCTCGTCAAAAACGACGGTCCATCGAAACATTTCGCCTTAACTTCCTCACTATTCGGTGTATCTTTCCCTTTCGTTCATGCTCCAAGACACGATGGGTTTTTGAAAGGGTCCAGGTGAACGCCATATCTGCAGGGAGTGATGCAGACCTGGGTCGCTCCAGTCATTCACCTCGCGTCTCGGTAGCACGGCCTGGCTGTGACAAAGAAGAGGGAGCATGTCCCAATGCAAGTGAACCAGATACCACTCCACATAACTAGATGAAAGCAATAACTAGTGTGTCTGAGTCTGGATAAGAGAAGTGTGCTCAAGTGATCTGTAGCAAATCAATGCATCATGCAAATCTCGCAACAGAAATGAAACGAGAACACGCTGCCTCTTTCCAGACGATTTCCGTAAGAAGTAAGGATACAAGGCTTTAGGCGAGGCGAGTGATGGGTGGTAGGCATCCATCGGTGGGGTCGTTTTGTCTCACTCACTCAGACACTTTTGGTATCGTAATCAAGTGATGATCACAATATGTAAGGCTTATTACATAATATTAACAGCAAATCAGCACGTGAGCCTTAGTGTCATGGTGACATCAGATTGCGGCAAAGTCCGCCACACGTAGTGCGTGCGCAATAGATGTGGTACCTGGCACGGCCTATGTAATTTCCGTGACATTCCCACGGTCCCTCCCATGGCTAAGCGGCGATCGACGCACGGATTCACCTGTTTCACTTTTTGTTTTGAGATTCGATGGCTTGTCCTGTCCTCCACCACACTAAATAAAATCCGAAAAAATATCCAAAAATTATTTTTTGAGATTCTGAGCAAGACTGTCAAAAAAAATCAAAAAAAGTACCTACCAAATGTCAAGATATGGCGATTTTAGATGCATATATAAATAACTAAGACATTTCTACAAAATTTTTTTTGTACAAAATCTTTATTTTTCCTTAAGATTCAGATATGTGAAAGAAACACAATGAAAGAGCACGAATTCATTGAGCTATTAAGCATATATGCTGCTGTGTCTATTGTATATGCTGATCTCCACACCAGTAAGTCGATTTTTTTCGCAAATTGTTGACAGGACTACCCTAATACACTCATACATAGTGCACAAGCAGTTTTAAAGGTGTTTTATAAGTGTTTTCAGAGGAAGATATGGTCGTGCAAAAAAGCCAAAATAAGATCACGTGACACATAAACGAAAACAAGCATGTGTATTCTGCTTGAACATCACCTACAATAGACTTGTACTTGATATATTTCACATTGGATAGCTATTCTAAGCCTTTTTGTGTTGAAAGAAAGGGACAAATAACTCGAACTCTGTGGAACTACATATTCAAGGGATTTAGTGGGGGACGGAAAGTGGTCCATGAAGATCGACGCAAGCTACCATAAATGGAAATTATGTAAAACTCCGACCGGGTAAAAGTGTCACGGATTTTTCACAGGCCGTGCCAGGCACCAATAGATGCCCTTCCCCTTCCACATCTTCTTAGATCGAGTCCGGGTCTTCTGTATCGCGACGTCTGACCAACACAACGTACCGCCGTAAGTCGCCAACTCATCCCCAACGGGTCCGAACGAGCTACCCACATCGACTCGGAAAGTGATCAGTAAACAGCCTACTTACATCGGAGGCAGACAAATGCTTCCCTCCATTCGAGCTGGTCTCGCACTACTTGTCCTGTGCCTTTTTGCTCAGCTTCGCGTTGCTTTCGGCAGCGTTTTTGTGAGTTTCCTTTAACCATGCTAGCGAATGAATGAATGACTCACACCTTCGTCCAGATTACTCACCCTTATGAGGGTATATCCTGTAGCGGAGGGTCGGAATGTATAGTCACATGGGCTGATGATGGGCTCACGCCTCTGCTGGCCGCTATTGGGCCTTCAGATTTCGTGTTGTATCAGGGCATCAACGTAATTTCCTCGCTTATTTGTACCCAATCAATCACTCATCGACCTTCGTAGACTCTCGTTCAGCAGCTCGCAACTGGAGTGGATGTGTCACAGTCGCGATCTCTCACTTTCGTGGTGCGTACTGCCCTCAACCGACTTGGGTTTCTTCTGCGGATTGCCCGCCGTCGTTTTGCCGTGATCTTCCTCATGCTCTTTCTTCGCCTCGACATTCCTGACTGATGTCGCTGATTCCAATTCTTGCTATTCTTTCAGCCGAACCCGAATGCTGGTCCAAACGCGGATTCGTAGTGAGTGTTCTTTATTACTGGAATGCTCACCGGGTGCACTAACGTGGTGATTTTCCTACCTAGTTGGATAAAGATGACGTCGCTATCCGCACAGAATCCCAACGATACGTCACAGCCCTACATTTCCTATTCCGGCCAATTCACGTAGGTATTTTCCGTCCTATAGCATACCATGTACAGCCATAGCTAAACGAACTTTGATCTTGCAGACTGGAGAATATGTCCGGTGTCGAAGGGATCCCAGATGCTGCCCTTACTTCTCCACTTCCACCTTCCAGATCACCAGCGGATGTGCAATCCTCAACTGATATTACGAATGGTGTTGTGGGTACTGTAACTCTTCCAGGGACCATTGCTACTGGCTCGGCGTCCACTCTGTCCAGCGCACTTTCCGCTCTCTCGGCTATTAGCTCTGCAGCAAGCGGTAGCTTAAGTCAGCTTCCAACGACTACGACTGCTGCGGTCCCAACGACTAGCGCATCCGAGACAGAAGAAGTGCAGACCCAGACGCCAGATAGTGAAAATGGGAGTGTTCGATCTATGGGTCGTACATCCTACAACTGGAGCACGGGGAAGTGCAGTGCAGCTGTGGTTGTCAGTTTACTCGCTTCGCACATTACTGCGAGCTTGTTATAACGCAAATACACTGCGCTTGTCAGTGACACGATGCATCTTGCTGTGTCTCGATCGCTATTCCGAGTTTCTTGAACCTGTCGTGTTTTTACGTTTTTGGGGTTCGCGGATTTCTTGACCGACCTTGCATCTTTTGGGGCATAACATGCTACTTATTATCTTTATTGTGCAGTTATTTATTTTCTTGCTAATCCCCAATACCCTCATTTAGGTTCGTCTTCGCACTGCTTTGTTCTCCTGTTCGCTCTCTTCGTTGAGATGGATGTTAAATTGTAATCGCGTATCACGCCAGGGTTCCAGTGGTGCCATACACGGATGCTCCTGACATTACTGTATACTAAACGTCGGCATAATATACCGGTAAAGCCATTGTCCAGCTTCGTCATGTTCTCGAGAGGAGTCCTAAATGTCCATTGTAAGCTATCTCAAGAAAACAGGTATATCTCTCAATCCTTGGGCCATTGAACTTCGGCACCAAGTGATTAAGATGTCATTCCCGACTGGATTGATTGATTGATTGAACCTAAGCAAGCTGGATCGCGTGGTTATCGTGATTAAACCTTCAGCTGAACCAACTTTCGAACGAAATCACCTACATCTTGTTCAAGCCCTGAAACTGGTTTCCAGTACTATACTGTTCGCATTCGCTGTATGAATATAGTGCCCATTTCTCTTCGTTTTCTGATCCTTCTCAGATGCTTTGCCGCCTCAACATTATTTCCATCTAGGCACCTGAAAGGGCGAGTGGTCCAGAGTTGGAAACTTTCGTACCCTATCATTAGTTGCAACTCTTGAAGTAACATATTCATGCATAAAAACCGGAATCCCGACGTTTCGAGTGAAATCACTTGCATTCAGTTTTGAAGACGTCGACCGACACCGTATGTGCGCTATGATGCATGAAATTGGAGCATACGTAGACTTTTGTTAAACAACATGGGAGAGGAGAAATGATATTCAAGATGGTAAGGAACAGTCATACCTTGCCTGTGCCTTTCTAGACCTTACCCTCTCAAAACGAAACATCATTCCATCGTCCCGCCCGATCTTTCCGCATTCCCCTGGCACGTCCCCGTGCTTCCGAGTCCTTCATTGCTGGATAAAGCACTCAACAACGTGAGATCAAAGCCTCATTCGATCTTGGGTCTGGGTTTGAAAATTAGGCACGATAGTTTTGTGTTCGTTCTATCTGGGCAATCCTAAGTTGTGGTACGAAAAAGATTTGACAAAGTCAGATAGCGGAAAGGGCGGGAATTACTAACTCAGCTGAAAGGAGCGTGGGCACGTACAGATCTTTTGTATTTCCGTTCATAGCAAGCACAATACGGCTGATGAACCTGGGAACACTAGGCAAAGACTTTCCTGCACCGTTCTAATATGCATCCGCCATTTACCGTGTGTTAAGAGCATCCCCGATGATACGGACTGCTTGTCCGACGTAAGGGCGCGGGTCGGGATGAAGGAAGATTGCAAGAGCAAGCCAATGTGTCCGCAGACTGTAAAATGATGAAGGCAAAATAGAACACCACGAATGAGAGGAAACATTTAATAAATGAATAAGATCGCTGTGGCATGGAAGAATGGAAGAGATTCGCACCACGAGCTGTAATTTCATACTTCCACTCAAGCCAGCACTAAGGACAGCCGTGGTGATACGTCCTAGCAAGCCATCGAAATTTTCCATAATGATGACCGGGCGCAGGATCCTATTTATTGTCAGCGTAGAATAAGGCTTCAGTGCACAAGGGACAAGAGAAGACATACATCCAGCGAAGACCATCAAGAATTTTGATGTGCCGTTCGATTTGCACTTTTGCCCTTCTGCTTAATGAGACATCATCGTCGAAGGCCTCGTCGCCGCGTTCTGCGGATGAGTATATAAGATACTGCACACCATATTCCCGCGCGAGATCTACAATATTCTTTACCGTGCCGAAGAAACTCAGTCTAGCAGTCGTTTCAGAAGCAAGTCATTACTCACCTTTCCTTGTCTTTCCTTCCCACTGTCATCTGCTCCAAGACCAGGAAAAGCGAGAACAACAAATACACCCCATATCCCATTACCACGTGTCTTCGCATCTCAAACACTTATCTGACGGTATTTGTCTCATCAAGGTCTGCTACAACAAGCGTTATGCGCCCTGAATAAGAGAGAGCATGAGCGATGGGAGTATCGAGTGAGCGAGCAAGAGCGAGAATGCGTATGTCGGGAGCAGATCATGTGGATAGTTTTGCTTTGCTACGCGCACGGTACTCGTCGCGGCTCCGTCAGGCAAACAGGGTCGCTCATTCATCTCCACTAGTCGGATTGTGATGATGCTGCGCCGTTCGTAACCACTGTACTGTAGGGCCATTGATCTCAGCAAGATTCAACTTGGAGCCAACGCAGTTATCATGCTATTTTGCATGTCTGTTGTGAGAATATGCGGCGGACCGCGTACCGTTCATCCCCCGGAAGTACAACACCACTTTGCCTGAGAGACTACGAGACAATGGCCTCCAGATCGAATTTGCGCGCTCTGGCATAGTCGCCATGAAACATGCTCCAATAATGCTGTGGGAACATCCTTCTTCGAGAAACGCTTATGCTGATGCTCGTCACAGGTATCTGTTCTCGTCGAAAAGATGGGGATGGGAAAATGAAAAAATAGGCGATCGGCGATTTCCCACGGTCTCTCTGGAACACAATTTTCACCGTCCCCAACAAAACTGCCGAGATCCAACCTGTCGCTATTTACATCTGATATCGCACTACTGTGGCTGTTTGACATGAGAAAAAAGGTCCTTACTATGCAAACGGGGACCGCCATTTCACGTTTGTATAAAACCGACTCGCGGATATCACAGAGGACCTGAAGGAGAGTCATCAGCATGCTGCTCGTTCTCAGTTTCTGCACCTGCATCTGCATCCTGTGTGGCCTCAGTTCCCTGAGCTACGCTACTTCTGCTTGCGACCTATTGTCAAGCTCGCTGAGCTCCCCAGCGGAACTTGAGGAATTTCTTGCGGAGAAACTCGATTATGTTGTCATAGGTTGGATTTCTCTTGTCTATTAAATCCATTATTTACCCTATCGGGATAGGAGGGGGAACAGCGGGCCTTGCTCTCGCAGTGAGGTATGGTTATCCTTACTTATCAAGCTGAATATACTAAACAGTGTCATTCATCTGCAAAGACTCGCCGAAAACCGAGATATTAACGTTGGTGTATTAGAGGCTGGTGTATTTCACAAGGGAGACCCAATTATCGACGTTCCTCGTAAGCAAAATATTCATAATCCACACGGGTATTTCTAAAGAAGAAAAATGCAGACTTTGTCGGCCGGGGGACCGGTAACCCCGACTATGACTGGAATTTCTTGACAGCTCCACAAGCATTTGCTGGAGGGAGACAAATCTCTCTACCAAGGTAGGCGTATGGGTCATCTTCTCTTGAGCCATCATTTCTTTAACTCAAAATAGAGGAAAGATGCTGGGAGGATCCAGTGGGATAAACGGGATGGCTTGGACCCGTGCTAGCTCGTTTGAGTATGATGCGTGGCAGCATTTCGCAGACTCTCCTGAATGGAACTGGAACTCTCTTCTCGATTTCTTCAAGAGGTCCGAAAACATTACACTCACTCCAACTAACCCATATCCCGGTATATCTCAGGAGCAGGCAAAGAGTGCTGCAGCAGAGCTCCCCAATATTGCTGGATTCTCTGGGCCGATTACTGTATGCCTCATTCTCTCTTGTATCTTCACTCCTAACAACGATTTATCCTTGAAGGTTTCCTATAACGACTTTTATCCAGACGTAGTGGCAACCGCCGTTCAGACAATGAACAAGCTTGGTCTAAAAACGAACGCTCAACCAGTTCGCCTATTCCGGTGCTCCTGACTGCTAGCGTCTTCTGATTCGATTCCACAGATCAGTGGGAATTCGATAGGCATAACAAATACGCGTTACTCATTGGATAGACAGAAGGGCGTCCGAGTTTACTCCCCTACAGGATACCTTTGCCCGCACGAGCCTCTTGGAAATTTGCATATACTATTAGGAGCACAAGTGAGCAGTATTTATTGCTGGTACAATATAAATCTCAACGCTATCCACATTTCATAGACGGCGAAAGTATTATTCGTTGAAAGGAATGGCGAGTTTGTCGCCACAGGAGTCGAATTCTCATTCCGGAATTCAACTCACATTGCCAATGCCTCTCGAGAAGTCATTCTCTCAGCTGGTGATGCTCATCAATGACCTTACTTCAACGGCTGCTAACGACTTCCATAGGGACTATTCAAACTCCCCAAATTCTGGAGCTCTCAGGTTGCTGCAGTTTATAAGATCATTTTTTACAGAGTTTCTTATCCGTGTACAGGAATCGGAAACTCCACAATACTCGCAGCTAATGGAGTGAAGACACTAATTGATCTTCCGGGTGTTGGGGAGAACTTCCAGGTCAGTAATAAAATTCCCTTCTTCATTTCCTCCGATTCTTCTAAACCACACTCCATTCAGGAGCATCTCTTCGTTGCAGTGCAGTGGCGGCTGAATGCTGGTCACAACACCTTCGGTAAGCTCCGTTGGCATGTATTCTGATTAGTTACGAACTCACGCAGAGTAAGACTTATTGCTCAACTCAACCTTCGAGGCGCAACAGGAGGCCTTATAGTAAGTGTTCACCACACTTTTTCCTACCACGACCTATAGGAATACCTTGTACAGTAATACCTCGCATAATGGGACGCTAGCAGCCCTCGACTCCTTCACCGGATACTTCCCTTTGGAAACGTTGTTCAACAGAGAGAAGATCGAACAACTATTGCAAAGGTTCGATCAAGATACTAAAGATACTGCTGGGTCATCCCTAGAAGCGCTGCAATATCCGATACAACGTGCGTGGCTGGAAGACAGTATTGTACCATTTGTGGAGTTGTTGCAGTGGAGCAGAGGCATCGTGAATGTCACTGCAAGTAACGAATACGTCACTATTCTTGGAGGAGTTATGGTGAGACTGGATTTCTCTTCAAATCCATCCGTACTTCTCAGCTGGTTTTAGCATCCTGCAAGTCGGGGCAGCTCGGTAGGTCATAGCACGTTCTGCCGCTTTGTATATCTCTGAACGCGAATTCTCTTAGCATATAAAGAGTGCTAATCCTCTAGAACCCCCAGAAGTGGATCCTCAATTTCTTGAGAAGGAATTTGGTAATGACATTCTCCTTCATTAATGCGAAGAGTTTTACATTTTTGCTTGTAGACGCACTGCTACTGCTACACACTCTGAAATTCATTCTTAGTATCGGTAGAACACCTCCGCTCTCTGACATTATCGAAGAACAGACAAGTCCGGACCCGTCATTACTATCCGATTCAGATCTCATCGAGTATGTATTTCATTAGCTCGTACTGTGCTGCTGTAACCTCATATCTCAGATACATTCGCAACACGAGTGCGGTGAGTTGTCTGTAATGGTTTACCTTCGATCCGTTTCTCACCGATTTTAGGGGGGTGACCATCTCATAGGTCAGTCCCAGACATAGAACTCCGAGGAGTCTTTCTTATATCCAATGAAGGCACAGCGGCAATGGCCCCGAGAGAAAATAACGGTCAGTTTTGGTCATTATGATGTTCCGCATTCCGGATAAGCAAACTTAATGTTTTCGAGTAGGTGTAGTTAGCAGCAATCTGAAGGTTCATGGCACTCGCAATGTTCGCGTGGTGGATGCAAGCATCATTCCGATCCATATAGCAACACATACGCAAGCAACCTGCTACGCAATAGCCGAAAAGGAAAGTCATACGCATTCTATTTGCATTCAGGAACTCACATGAACATCAGGCGGCATCGATGATACTGAACGGTCTTGGTGCATGAGGCAATTGATGAACTGGCGGAACGGTTCCCACGCGTGATTTGTGTGTATATTTATATATCAAATGCAGCGGACAAACTCCGACAGTTTCAATATTCAACACGTAAATTTCCTGAAAAGGCAAGTTCCTATGATCGTGGCGGCAGCGATTGAGTAACCGCATTTGACGCTGACCATCACCATCAACATTCTTGAAGCATGCCGTCTTCAGCTTCCTCAGAGCATGATCCAACACGTCACATGTATTGCGCCGCAGTACCTTCATGGAGTCGGCCTTTCTCAGTTTGCCGTGAAAGACGCCCCAAGTCAGATTGGAAGAAGATGCGAACATGAACTTAATGCGTAGCCTCAAACACCCGTGTGAGCACAAAGGCACCCATGCAATCGCGAGGACCCCAAACCAGCTCTCGGGGAAAGCTTTTTGAGAACCTCAAGCGCCGCTTTAACATATCCAACTCTCCACCAACCACTGGCAACACAGACGCTGCCAAAGTCGCAATTTCAGACACCGTCGCTGAGAAAGATACCACAGACCAGAAACGCGTTGGAACTATGGCGACAGTCGAGTATCGTCAGGTCGGCAAGTCAGGTCTCCGTGTTTCGGTGCCGATTGTGGGTTTTCCATATTCTGATTTTGATGACTCTGAAATAATAGTATTCACCCGACCCAGATGGGGACAATGGGTATCGGTAGCCAGAAGTGGATGGTATTGCTCTCTCGTCTCTGGATGAACTCTGACTTTGCTAATGGATTTGCTGGTAACAGACTTGGGTTATTCCTGAGGATGAAGTGCGTAGTTCCACCACTCTTTGGGACCATCGAAGGCTGATGCTAAGAATCCTTAGGCCATCGCCCTTCTCAAGGCCGCTTGGGACAGTGGAATCAACACCATCGACACTGCGAACATGTACTCGAACGGCGAATCCGAGAAGGTCATTAAGCGCTTTATTGATAAGGTCGAGTATTTCCCTGCCGCTTCCACACGACCTCAGACTGATGGAAACCTTCTCATTGTCCAGTTCAATATTCCGCGCGAGAAATTGATCATAATGGATAAGATCTATAACCTCGTTTCACCCGACGTTTCCACATTCGCTTCTCTTATACCGGGCATATCGAACACGCGTGACTACGTAAACCAGGGCGGATTGTCACGTATCGCAATTTTCAACCAGGTCGACGGTTGTCTAGCGAGACTGGGCACAAATTATATTGATCTCTTGCAGGTTCACCAGTTTGATACAACAACTCCAATAGAGGAGACCATGCGAGCGCTCCATGATCTTGTTGTGTCCGGTAAAGTGCGTTATATCGGTGCCAGCAACATGCGAGCCTGGCAGTTCGCAGAGATGAACCACGTCGCAGAGCGCAATGGTTGGACACAGTTCATTAGCATGCAGGTGGAGCATTCGCTCTTGTATCGCACGCAAGTTCAGTTCTGCTCTTCTGACTGATATGTATACCTGCTGACTGGAATTCGTGATCATTTGTCAGGAAGAGGAAATGTTCGCGTATTGCAGTAGCAAGGGCATCGGCATCTTTTCATACTCACCTCTCATGGATGGTCATCTTGCTCGACCAGATGGGGCGGAGACGACGAGGAGCAAATCCGTTGTCGGCACATTCTTTGAAAAGAAGCGTAGGGATTCTGACAAAGAGATTATCCGTCGTGTCGAGGAGCTGGCAAAAAAGCACGGTTGGACGATGAGTCAGGTCGCTCTTGCGTGGTCGGCAACAAAGGTCCACAGCACGATTATTGGTGCAAACTCGGTAATGTGTTTCTAGCGTGTGCCCGCTGTAGATTCTGAAGAACTGCTTAACAGATATCGAGGCTGGCGGACTCTATCATTACGAAGAAGACGCTAACTACGGACGAGATCAAGTATCTCGAAGAGCCGTGAGTCTGGTTCGAGATTCCGAACTAATCACTTTCTGAATGCTGCTGTTCAGGTATGAGTTCCAACCCTACAGGTGGTGATGTCCTGGGTCGAGAGCTTAGTGAGCTATTGCTGCTTTCTTTCCGTTACTTTGGTGAATGTCGAATCATCTTCGCTAGTGTTTGTCATGTAAAAGGTCCAAAGCCTTTTTGAAATCCATATTCTCCGCTTGGTACTTTCGCGTGATGAGGATGGCGATAAATCAAGCCGGTTGCATTAACAAGCACATCGGTCTGCGACGTAATTGAATTCTGCGGCGTAATATCATACACCGACATCCGCCAGTGACAACTTGAATATGTGTTCCTTCTAAAAGTCTCCATAATAGTGGTTCCGGCTTCTCTATTGAGTATACCCCAACCACTCGGAGAGACACTCAGACATAGCGAAACGGGAGGTCTAGGTTCGGCTGACATAAAAGAGAGTAACACTAGAAACGACTCTACATAGCACGTACGACTCTCGAAGCAATTTTAAGGTACATTGTTTTGACTCTCCATAGCTGATGCGCCTTGGCAACGAACGAGTACATTCGCCTAGACTTCGCGAATACTCATTTCGCACTTTCAGAATCACCAATGGTCCTTCTCTCTATCTACATAAACGATTTAGCGACACTATGACCTCGATGTATGTTTAGACCCACTTACAAAGAACGAGGCGATAAGTGCCATACCCCCAGTTGCAATCGCTAATATGAACACCTTGTCCAATGCCAAAACGTATGCCTCTCGAACACCATCTAGCTGGTCAGATGGGACAATCCGACTCAAAGCTGCTGCTCCTCCCTTTATGACCGTTGATATATCCACACCCGTCGCATGTCTTGGTATTTCCCGGCTGAGAGCATTCGTCAAAATCGCCTGAGAGATTGGAACTGAAACAGCCCCTCCAAGAGTAAGGAAGAACATCACGATTGCATCTAAGACGAATAGTCTGCATCGTATACGAACTTAATGCTGTGTTTTACTCACTTCCTATAGGCATATCTTCGAGCGGCAGAACGGCCTGGAGAGCTGAGTATGGAAGCTGACTCCCGACACCTATTCCCGCACCTGCGAGAACTTGGTAGCCGATCCACATGCCAGCGCCTGAATCAACTCTAAGGGTGGTGAGAAGCCCACTCCCGATTACAAATAGGATAGCACCGAGAGCCATAAATTGGGCGTAATAACCTATTTTCGTGACGGTAGCTCCTGCAATGACTGTGAAGAGTGACATGCTAACGAGGTATGGGATCGACCTGATTCCAGATTGTTCTGCAGTCGTGCCTTTTCCTGCTTGGAAGAAGAAAGGAAGGAAATAAATATGGGTATAGAGTCCCATGTACAGGAGGAACGCATAAGTCGCGCAACTGCACGTTGATCGTTGATGTAAGAAGAGACGGGGAGGAATGGTGGCGTTGTCGCCCCTCCTCCATTGCACGATGCAGAATGCTGCAAGAATAAGTGAAAATCCCAGGAGAAGCCCCCAAACGACAGATGAACTCCATGGTTTTGTAGCACCGCCCCACTGGAGGGCGAGAAGGAGACAAACGACGCTGCCAATGAGAAGGGACGCCCCTAGTATATCGAATCTCTTGATTTTCTCGAGAGTAGAAATGCTGTCCAAACTTCGCTTTGGAGCTGCAAAGAAACATGAAACAATAAGGAAGGCGATCCCTCCGAATGGTAGATTAATCTGGGATGAAATTTGAGCCAAGACCATGAGATCAATCGGAGGGCTCACCCAGAAACACCACCTCCATGATGCTTTAGCAGTCAATGCCCCTCCGAGTATCGGACCCACAATGGACGCGACTCCATACATACTCGACAGAACGGAGATAAAAATAGGAAATTTGCGTGGCGGAACAGAAAATCCTATGATTGTCAAACCTCCAGAAAACAGGCCAGAGGACCCTACTCCAGCTATGGCGCGTCCAGTTATGAGCATTGCTGAGTTGTTTGCCGTGGCACATATTATCGAACCAACTAAAACAAGAGGAGGTAAAATTGACTTGCAACATTACGGAGAGGGTACCACGTACTTTCAAATAAAGCAATGGCGGAGAGGTAGGTCCATTTCACGTCGAAGGTTGCATATATCTTACCAAACGTCTGATAATCACGTTAATTCTCATGAAGCATTATGGCATGATTGGATGCTCACAGGCTGTAGACTTGCTGACGTGAGCAAATAAGCTGCACCATACCATCCCACGTCATCCAGGGAGTGGAACACAGAAGTTATGGTGGGTATCGCGGTTGCTTGAGGTTGGTTAGCTTGCGCTTAGACCGCGTAATCGCAACTCATACCAATAATTGTATTATCCAAAGCAACCTAGAAAAGGCTTATTAGTGGTGGGAAGCACATGGCAACGTTGAGTGTACTCGCAGAGAAAACGACGAAGGCGATACCCGAAGTAAGCAACGTTAAACGAAGTACCGATGGGTAGCCATGTTCCTCCTTTGCAGTACTGCTTTCCGGCTCAAGTTCGGCACTGTCCAATGGATTATCTATGCCTTTTTCCAGACAAGAAGTGCCGTGTACTGATGCTCTGAGTCCTGAATTTGTTACCGATGGAGTATCCTGATTCCAAGCCTGTCCGTCTTCAATTTGTGACATATTAGCTTCCTGCTGGGGGAATAGGATCCCTCAATCGTAGTTTGAAGAGAAGCACTAGATAATGGCCGAGAAGTCACTGCCTGAACTGATATTCAGATTCTTCCATGAACAGCTCGGGTCGTCGACTCGTCGTTTGGAGGGATCGATTCTCGTCCATCTCCTGCTGGAAAGACCCCGAGTACTGCTTCATTATAGGAACACAGACTTCCATCCATCTTTGTCACAGGTGTCAAAAGACAAGAAAAGCACCGTGGTTGTATCAATTCATCACCGGAACCGTCCGAGACCGAGGATCACGTAATGTTACTCGGTATATATATAGAATTCGCTCACGTGTCCAACAACCCGATACTGGCTACTATCGGAGACCGGAAAGAAGGAGAATTCTTCTCTCCATGGCAGCTAGGTGCTTAAGATAGATCAACAAGATCCGATTATGACTGATGCTCTTGGTTGATGCAAGCGCTGTAAATCTTCAAAGCGGACAATTTGTTTTCATCTTGATGAGGTTCTAATAAATAGCATCCGTATAATCAACTGGACGCCTGTCTTTCATATTATGCCGATGAGCGAGGACTTGGCTCCACTATAATCGGATAAACAGAACCAACGCGATCGCAGCGTTCTTTGAAATGGAAGGCGATCTCAGTTAGTGCGCCGCTATGAATTTTGATGTCCCGATCACGCAGCATGTGTTGTGTATCTACATCAAATAGAGTCCCCGCTCAGCCATTCGCGACACGAATGATAGGTAAAACAAGATTGATTATACAAACTTCCAGCTTCGCAACAGTAATATTCCTGTTTGGAGAATCTGCCGATCTTACATTTGGAAAATCGACTACCGCTAGCCATATTTGCCAAGAAATGATACAGAACGCAAAAACATTCAATCATTCTATGACAATCTATCCTACACGATCGAATTCAGTGGAGTTCCGAATCCATAGGCTGAGTGGGGAGAGTTGAGTGATACAAGCTACCATCCATCAGGAGGCAATGAAACGCCCAAATCCTTTTCTATCCCGCCATGTGGAGGATGGAAGAAAGGCACTTGTCCAAATACCACCATTCGGATCATCAGCCCAAAGTCCTATCCAGTTTCTCAGCTGATACGGCTGGATGCCATCTCCCCATACATACACGCAACGAATCCTTGGAGCATTCTCCTCGCCCTCTTTTCGTTTTTGAGTCTGATCAGGAAGGGCACCGGTAAAGTCGACGTCCATTAGCCTCATCGAACGCATATTTGTAACAACATTCCACTGTCCAAATAGTGGGCTGAAGAATGTTTTGGGCTTGCTAGCATATGTTATCCGCCAGCGAATCCATGTCTGTAATGCGCTTAGTGTACCCTGCTCCTCGATAGTGTTACGGATGACAAGAGAAAGCGAGCCAAGAGAGAGCTTTGAAACGTCGGAGCGTGGAATTGGTGGTGTTATGATCATAGCTACAGCATTGTGAATGTACGGCTCAGGAATTCCGAGAGTTCTCCTCATGTTGAACGCATAGAAAATATTGAGTGGTGCCCGAGACATTGTTGATGGATAAGCACACTGTTCGTCTCGTAAGAATTATTCTTCTATTTTCGAGGCAAGAGGACTTACCTTCAACAGAAATGCTAGAATGGCATCACTCGTAGAAACATAGTGATCCGTATTCGGTCCATGCTTTTGACGAATTTCCTGCGTTGCCTCTGCCTTCAGCTTTTGTACATCCTCTCGCGGGATGAATATATCATAGTTCTCGATGCGCTGGTCGGATAGAGACTCCCAAAATCGGCGTAGTCGTAGCATAAACTGCTGAAATCGGCCTAGTACACGCCATTGCGGTGGGGCTGGAATATTGATATCTGGCGTAACATACTTCTTGAACGGGTCGTCTAAGCTCAACTGAGTTGGTGGAGCGCCTGTGCTAATCAGCGTGCAGAGAGCTTTGATTATCGAGGCTACCCCACTGCCGTCGCATAGTATATGGGGGACGAAAAGACCGATTAATGCAGCATCATCGAAGTTGGTGACATGTAGATGGCAGATGGGTTTGTCCGAATCCAGCAGCTCCTGGACGGACTTAGGCGCGTACGGCAGAAAGAGGTGATGCGGATTCTGCTTTGGCGTGCATGATATCTTTGGGGATGGTTTTGCGTATGTATAATGATTTTGGATCGAGTCGGATATACTCAGTGCGGCGAAACTACCAGAAATTGAAGGCTTGCTAGGAATCAGATATTCCCATTCACCCTAAGATTGTAACCAGTTAGCATAGACAAAGCATGAGACGGGATGATAGCTTGCATACCGCGTTAAATCTAAGCCGTGCAAGCAAGAGGGGCCAGGATTCCGTTAACGCTGCCCACGCGGCTCCGATTTTTTCGGGACAAACGGGGCTGTCTAGGACCCAACCTGATAGTATAACGTGATCTGTTGCGTGACTCCGGTCTAGGACACCAACAGGAAGTACCGTGTAGGACATGATAATCCTCAGCCCGCGATGATTGGAGAAGAGATATGGAGCCCAAAACTGCGAAGGGGCGAACGAATAAGTAGTGAACGGGCCGACCGGAAGAACCCGAGAACATATCGGCAATATGCGAAGCATTGCTATTGCTATTACGACTTCTCTGGTTGTCGCTTTCTGACTATGCAGAGATGTACACCATTGTATTCGTTATTATCATTTTCTTCGCGTCTCTCAGGCTGTATAGAGTACATCGTATTCCACTTCCACCGAGTACGCGATTTATCCTTCCAACGACCGACCTCTTGCTGACAATACGGAGAAGGTCCGAAAACGTCAGGCAATACATCGGACACCATTCCTTCAGTTCATCCCTGGAAGTGCTATGCTGAATTTTCAAGACTGCTCGGCGAGAGAATATATCCCCAGTGCTATCAAAGCTTCTAACTACGAATGTCCAGGTCCATTGTTCCTTCTGTCTCCAGTTGGCAGGCCAGTAATTGTAATAAACACGGCTGAGGCAGCACTTTCGATTCTCGGGAGGGCAACTTGCCAATGTAAACCGCGTTGGCCGATGGCAGAACTACTAGGAAGGCAAATGAATGTAGGGTTTCAGTACTACGGAAGTCGTCTTCGGAGGTCACGAAAATTTCTACACGCACATTTATCCCCTGATTCGATAAACCTTCACTGGAAAGACATGATGGATGATTACTCGAGGCGTCTGGCCCGTAACTTCTTGACCCAACCTGAAAATTTTTATGAAGATGTGCACAAGTACGTCTCGCTCGAATGATCGCAGACCGGTACACTCAACTGACTCATGACAGAAATATACAGGAGTTTATCGTCCGAAGTACTTATGGGCAGAGCGCAGATGAACAGTATCTACGGCTGGCAAGCCAAGTAATGCATGAGACGAGCGTGGCACTCCAGCCTGGAAGATGGATGGTGAACTACATACCTGCCTGTAAGCTCAGTATCTCAGAGCGAAACTGTGACATTCTTATTCCCGTAATTCTAGTGTCCTGGGTGCCAGCCTGGATGCCTGGGGCTGAGTTTCAGCGATGGGCACGAAGCGCTAAGGAAGCGTTTTTCAAAATGACCCGAGATCCCTTCGCTCGAGTGAAATATGACATGGTCCGTTGTACCGTATCTGACTTTGAGATGACTACCAAACCATGTTCAGATGCAAGGACGCGCTCCTCCGTCGTTTGTCAAGCATGCACTTGACTCCATCTCCCATGATCCCTCGAATGAGGCCGAGGATATTATTTTGTGTGCTGCCGGAAGTCTTTTTAGTGGTACGCACTTAGACCATCCCACTCTTGATATTCTAATAAGGAAATAGCTGGTACAGAGACTGTAACATGTTCCTTTCGTCGCATCCCACACTGGCTCACGACAGGTTGTTCTGTATAGCTCATCGGAACGGTCCTCACATTTGTTGCGCTTATGCTACACCATCCAGAAGTGCAGACACGTGCGTATGACGAGATCCGCGCAAAAATTGGAATCGAGCGCCTTCCGGATACAGAGGACATCGATATTCTAACATATGTAGAGTGCATTATACGAGAAGTGCACCGCTTTAACCCTGCCATTCCACTGGTGACGCACAGTAACAGCATCGAAGAGCAGTACAATGGAATGAGGATTCCTCGGAAGACCTGGCTCTTGGCGAACGTTTGGTAGATCCCCTGACCATTTCTTTTCTATCTACAATAACTCACGAATCATCACAGGGCTATGCTGCACGATGGTTCGCGATATCCTGATCCAGAAAAGTTCCGCCCAGAGAGATTCTTGAACTCATCGGCACAGGAAGATCCGAGAACACTTGTTTTCGGTTTTGGTAGAAGGTCCGGTGACAAATGACTTAGCCGAATAATGCTAATCTTAGCCCTCCAGACGGTGTCCAGGGGTCCATTTAGCAGAGACCCTGCTTTTTATCATCGTTGCACGAACATTGGCTCTGTTCGAGATACTACCGGAGACATCACCGCCTTCTCCAATTGAGTTCTCCACCGGCCTAGTACCGTATGACCGATCATCAACATCGCGGTAACTCTAGCTGACATTCCTTTATCAGAGTCCCAAACCCGTTCTGCGTCCATTTCAAGCCGAGGAAAGACGCGAAAGATTTGATTAGTTCGTTGTCCGAATATACACCGGTCTGATGGATCTTTTATTGTGAAATACCCTATCATAGCGGGAAATGTATGTCTTTCCGGGAAAAGGCTCTTGGTGCGAAGATGCTTCCTCGTTTGTTTGGCGGTTACAGTTACTCGAATCCCCGCTTGAGCCCGATTTCTCGCTCACTGGGACGCGCTCCTCTCATGCGGCAGCAATCATCACTTACTTTTCCTATCGCCCGCTCGCCGACAATGTTTTGGACTCTTGTCTTCATCGTGATCATCACCGTCTTCGTTTTTCGGTCAAGGAGACGCTCGCAGATTGACGGCCTTCCCATTCCAGTGAGGGGATCAATATTACTCGTTCTTGTCTTCTTCGAATAAATCAATACCTTACCCTAGCCCGGCTCAGAATTCTTTTGGGGACACGAACGTATCGTGTTTGCGCTTGAACCTGGCAGAGCATTTCGCAAATGGGCGCGCGATCTTGGTCGTACTTTCAGAATCAAGGCAGCGTTCGGTGTACGTCTTCACTAATTCCCAGCAGATCGTTTAGCTCAAGATAGCTCTTCAAGGCACCTGACATTGTCCGTCATTTACTAGGATATATTCTTACTCAAATTTAATCGATCTACTCCCAGCTTGTCCTAAATGATCCTGAAGGAATTGCCTACATACTACAAAAGAGGATATATGATTACCGTGGGTCCATTTTCTGTCTGTTGAATCGTAAAGGTGTTTGCGAACTGATTCCAATTTCAGACCATAGTCCGGTTGTGCGACCTCGAGTTGCTAGACTCCTCGGAAAGGGTCTTGGCTGGGTGGAGGGAGAAAGCGAGCATAGGAGAATGAAAAGACTGCTTTTACCCGCCCTGTCGTGAGTTTTATTTAAAATCGTCTACAATCTCCCTAATCGTGTTTTCCAAAGCCCTGAAGGTATTAGATCTATGTCGCAAGAAGTGAGGGATGCGTCTTATAGAGTGAGTGAGCTGGCTACTCCTGCGTACAGATCAATTAGATGCGATGCCCGTAGACTTTGGCTGATCTCACGAGTGTGGTACAAGGCGAATCAAATGGCATCGAGGTCAACATAGTAGAATGGACGGGTAAAGCGACGTAAGACTATCATTCTCATACCTACACTAGCTGAAACGTGCGAAGGTTGAATGTTATTGGCCGCGTGGTAATTTGCTTGTAGTTACCCTTCAGTGACCATCATCCCAACCTCCTGATTTCAGGCATTCCTTCACGATTTCGAGGGTGGCAATAGCTCCGATGCTCTCCAAATTCTAGAAGGAAGGAGGCGAGGATCTTCCGCAATAGCTAAATACACAGGTTTCTTGGTGCGTAGTTGAGCCCACTCATCCGCAGGATGGACGTATTTAATGATCAGCACTAGACATTGATGCTGCTTCGCCGCTTTCCCGTCCTTAACAATATGCCAATCTCCGCTGTACAAGGTCAAGGTCTCGCGAGAAAGATTATACAGGCAAGCCGTTTGTTTCCTCTGGCATTTTCCGAATCTTACGGAAACGTGCAGTCGAAGGTGGCGGGTAAGCTGATTGAAAACAATATGCCATTGATCGAAGACGATAGGCGAAGAGATCAAAAAGACTTGCTCGCGAGACTACGTAAGTCTTTCGCATTCGAACTCCTACAGTCGCTACAGCTCATCAACGACAAAAGTCAAGGCTGAGTCCGAAGGACATATCTCCCGCGAAGAACTTTTTGAACAAGTTAGTTATCGTGTATAAAATTCACATAACTGTCCAAGACTAAGTACTTTACAGATTTCGACTTTCATGTTTGTCTTTGCTTGTTTTTCTATTGAATCAACAACTCAACGAAGAAGCTAATAGAGTATCCGGCCATGAGACGACCACACAAACATTGGCATTCACCATCTGGGAAATGGCCCGGCATCCAGACGCACAGAAGCGCCTTAGGTCTGAAGTCGAAGGGTTCACCAAAGAGCCTACATATGACGACTTTCAGACCCATTTCCCGTATCTTGACGCCGTACTCAAGGAGACGTGAGATCTCCACAACGACTAACATCCATAACGCACCTTCACTGATATTTCTGTATCACCAGCTTACGCCTTTATCCAGGACTGGCTTATATGGGTTTGGGTGCAAAGCTTATTCTCACTGGGCATCTCTGATTTATATTCTTGGTAGAACGGGTTGCGACTAAACCGGACACGATACCTATTCGCTTCCCTGTAAAGCTTGCTGATGGGACAATGTCAAGAACCGTGCAGGTACAACCCGGCCAGGTATATCTACGATCTTTCTACCGGTCTAGTGGCAAGTTAAGCGGTATTTTCTCTGCAGACTGTCATCATCCCCATCATCGCGATACATCGCTCTGATTCAGTGTGGAAGGACCCAGACGAGTTTCGACCTGAACGTTGGATCGAAGCCCTTCCAGCTGGGGAACTCTTATGTTCAGGATGGGCAAATACCCTTGCATTCAGCGATGGGCCTCGAAGTTGCATTGGAATGCGTCTCGGTGAGTATCTTTCGTTAACACTTCGGATAGGCGCTCTCTGATATCGAACGTTGCAGCAATATTTCAGTACAAGGTAGGATCTCCAACGTTGTAATATTCTTTTCTCATTGAAAGAATTCGGTTTTTCCAGGCAATCTTGACTTCTTTGATTTCGAGATTATCCTTCGAGGATACAGGTGCGGATATTACTCTGAAGATTTCTTCAAGTCTACAGTCATGGGTCGTTGGCAAGGAGAGTGAAGGACCGCAGCTGCCTGTGATAATACGAATGCTATAATCGCGATATCTAGTCTATATGATTTTGTATTCTTGATTGTCCGATTTTGGCTATGATTCTGGCTTGCACTTTCGCGCAAATATTAGAAAGTATTTTACTCTAGACACAAGGAATATGATGCGTGGTGAGGATTCATGACATGCGGAGGTAAAGAAATGAACCTGTGCGAAACTGTAGATTCAATCTCCGATTTCCAGCTTCTAAAGATAGCTGCACACAAGGTGTGAAGGGGGAGAGTCGGCACGTGTCTGACATGGTTTTGGGTTTCCTTATTGCAAACATACCGGGTGTCATTTTGTGCCTTGGAGCCATATGATAGCGACCACTCGACCGATTCATCAAGATGCTTCCGACTAGGTCGGTCTCACGCTGAATTCCAGAAAACATGTGTACCTTGGTATATCACCCTTTTCTTGATGAATCAGTAGCGAAGACGAATGGCCAAGACACGGAGTTTCTGCGCACACTCATATCTGAACCGAATTTCAAAAATAGGTGGATTTCGTGGCATACGGAAACGAATGCAAGACGCGGATGATCCGAGGACGTTCTCTGAGCGAGATGGATGGTAAATAACTAGGTACAGGCTGCATAGGCCGGTAACAGTGGAAGATTACGTGAATCACTTTCATCCGTGCATGGATCTACTTCTCACCGGCTTCAAAATGAAGTACGCGTTCCATCTCTAAGTTATCCAATGGTATCTTCGATCTGTTTTGAGCTCTAGGTTTGATAAAAAGGTAGGTACACTCGCAGTCTCCTTTTGTATTGACGGGGATCTTGTGGTGAATGGAGCTAAGCGGATCCAGTGAACTTGAGCCATGAATAACAGGGCCTAGTGAGCCATCTAGAAGTCAGACGACTCTTCATCAGTGCTTCCGATGTCAAGAGTATTCTTCACATCTCACATCTTCAAGGGACATTCTGTTCTTCTTGTATTCAGAGTATCTCCGATAATTCATCCCAGTTTTAAGATTCATGCAAGTGGCGACTAAACTAACCACCATAGCATGGGTAAGTTGCCACAAGCTCTTGGCCCTGGATAGGATTTGTATTCGAACATCACTGGAGTTAGTAGACTCCCGACGAAAGGCAATTTCCAGTGCAGTGCAGTGGACGGCCGCGGGCGTATACGTAAACATTCGTAACGTGATCATTCCAAAAAGCAGTATTTGTCAGCTGTCGATCGTGTGGGCAGACCTGCACCTGAATAAAGTTCGTTTGAAGTCTTCACGGTTCCGCTGAAGAATCGTCCGTTCTATGGCAAAGTATCGGACTCCTAGTCTCAACGAACTGTTTGCGGGTTCATTTCTTCATATGAGTTCGAAAGCATTTTCATTTTTCCATTGACCTCATCCTTGAAGGATGAAACAGCTTCAATACGTATTCACATTGGTGGCACAGAGTTCCAACCCATGAAGCCATGAATTGAGCTCCTCGTTTAGTTTAACGGGAGATTCAAGATGAGGCCAATGTCCAGTTTCGAACTCTACAGTTGTGACATTTGTTCCGTACTTCTCCATGGATGCTTTTCCGCGCAGCGGCGTACAAATGCAGTCTTTGAGAGCCACTGCAAAGAATGAAGGTCGATTGATAGTCCATCGTTCTTCCGGGATATCTGAAGACAGCAGTAAGAGTAGTTCACAACGAACAGTGTCAGTGGCCGAGGCATCTTACTCAAATTATCCTGGAGGTCGACATTTCTGACCTGTGCAACGTACCAGTTCAGTGCCGATTTGATGCCACCATTCAGTATTTTTTCTCGAAGGTGGTGTATATCCTATAGCTCAAGTCAGAGACCAGCTTTAGTAAATCGACCATCACTCACGTTTTCAGACAGGTATTCAGGAAACCCTGGTGTCGAGTTCCCCTCTATCCATTCAGCTGTTTTCCCCGGGAGAGCCATGTGTGTCAGCCATACTTCAGGGTCCTTTGGATACAAGAGCTGAAGAAAGCTATCCACCTGGATGTCATAAGTATCGGTGACGTTTGATCACAACTGAATAAATCTTACATTCCTTTCGATTATAGTTGCAGCGTCTTCTCTTACCAGAAATTTCCAGTAGGAATATCCCTCGTATCCGAGAATCTCCTTCATCAAAGCCATTACACTGTCCAATTCAAATGTTGTGGTTATTGGCTCCATAAATGAGAGTCCAAGCCACGCGAATGCAAGGAATCGGTGTGGATACAGCATAGATAACCGAGAAAGAGCGACGCAACCCCTTGAAATGGGAGGCAATGGTTATCGTATCGGACTCTACAAGCATATATACCAAAATAGGGTAACACACCAGTCATGGGCAACACCGACCACCATTTCAAGCTTTTCGTTGTCCAGAATATCAACGATATCGCCAGCGATGGAGTTCAAGCGAAATGCCTCAGGGTCCAGAGGGCGAGCCGTATCTCCTGAACCAAGCATGTCTGGAACCAAAGTTCCATATCCTTTCTCTTGTAGGAAATTGACCTGGACATGCCAATCGAATGAGCTAGAAGGGAATCCATGCAATAATAGGAGTGTCGGATGCTGGGCGCGTGCGGGAGAGTGGTAATAGCTGTAACTAAGACCTCGCTTGACTAGAACGATCTTGTAGAGAGCGGGATCCATGATAATGAGACGATGGAGGGTTATTCCGAGTCATCGGATACGAAGATAACGTATCGCCCCATGCTGGGTATGCTTTAGGAGAACTCAAATGGAGCCCGACTGTTCCGTGATGAACCGTAATCGCGTTATAGATGGAGATACTCATCTGATGAATCCACAATTTGATTCATCTTTGGATGCTCCGGATAGTTGTATCGAAAGCAATTGTCTGGTCTACATTTGCAACAATCTACGGGACCAAGTAAAGTACATGTGAGTTGTCAACGAACGACTTGGATCATTCAATTCTCTAAGCGTTGATTCCGCGATTTCCTTAGTTATACCTTTATCCGCAAAGCGGCTAGGAAAATCACGAAGATTTCGATTTATGTTCGCCTTCCAAGTTGCACCTAGTCGATTCTCATTTTGATCTGTAATGCAAATATGTCAGAAAATCATTCAAAGGCATGCGCAATACCATACTACCTTGTGATTTTCCCGACACAGGAATGATGACCCTTCTCACATTGACCTCAGAGAAGTGTCCTGACGAGCGTAGGATGCCCTCCAGATGTCTACCAATGCATGGCTCTGCTCCGCGTGATCTCAGCATATTTATCCACGCCCCAGCAAACGAAGCCATTCCTGGACTAGGCGGACCTCCTCCGTCCTGCATTGATTCATCATCAGGTTCTTCCACGAGTAGCCAACCCCCTGGCTTAACGAGCTCGATGACGTTTCTCAAAATGTCACGACCATTGGGAAGCTGGAAGCGTGTTGATTCTCAGTGCTAAAGTCATCAAATAATTAAACTTGCATGCATTATGATAAATCTTGCATGGACGATATCAAATGTTGCCTTCGTGAAAGGAAGTGGTTGAGTAATGTCGACTCTGGCGAAGTGGATATTCCCGGGCAACGGACTAGGAGTATATTAACAGAGATTTTAATTGAAGATATCAGTGCATCCTCATACCGATCAGGTAAAGGAGACAAATCTACCGCCAACACCTTAGCATTCGGAAATTGTTCCGCTGCCCGAATAGCCCTATATTTGCGAGAGGATTAGAATGAATACGTCGGTGCAACTATGATGCTCACCATGCTCCTGTGCCAGAACTGTTATCTCGGATCAGATGCACTTCCCGACATATACAGTGATATTGCATACCCTAGCTCAAGTATGTCCTCTGGATTGCAGTCCTCAAGCGGTGCCAAGGAAAGTCGCTGACCGAAATAGTCTGTTATGCCTTCATGAAGCCCATCGAGCCTGGACTTGGGTCAGCCCGGGTTAAGTCAAGTTAATCGAATGCTTCACCTTTCAGCTTCGGCGGGGGTCCCAGACGCAGGCTATGCCCCACATGTCACCATTGGATAAGATATATAAATGGATGAGTCTCACCAGGAACGTGTAAGTAGCCGAGTCTCCAACATCCTGACAGTTAGTCATGGAGATAATGATGGATGGCTTCGCCTATGAATGAAGACCTATTAATGAAGTTCAGCTGTGGTAGGGACCAAGGAGGAGGATTCGCGGGCGGGTCGGATACAAAAATCCGATGATATCGGAGAAAACCTGCAGGGTTACATAATTACTAGATCCCAAATATAGGCATAGGCAAATCACATCGAATCGCTGCCTTTCCAACAGCACCTTTTCACCGTCAGACGACGATTTGAATGAGAGGTACCGTTTCGTATCTACGGCCGTTTGAGTTTTACGCCCATTCAACCTGGTCGTAGTCCTCTGCCGAATTTCATCCTGACTTGATCGCCAGGGATGACGGGACATGAAAAGGCTTGTGGAAATTCTGGGTGTCAGAGTGATTATGAGTGTCGGCCCTGAACAATCGTGTGAGTGTGAAATAGTTCCTAGTGATCGACTCTACATAAGGCAGCGCAGGAATTATTATGCCCTCTGTCGGGATTGCAACCATGGTTTCCTTTGCTCTCAAGCTCCTGTCGGCCCTCTCGATCTGCATGCATGCCGCTTCTACGCATGTGAATGCATTGAAAGTCGTTGATCTTGGATATGCGACTTACCAAACGGACGTCAGTCTCACTGAAGGGGTGACTAGCTTCCTTGGCATTCGATTCGCTGCACCACCGACTGGTAAATATTGGTGTCCTGAAAACTGTCGCACTCTCTCATCATTTTGTACTCAGGAGATTTAAGATTCCGCGCTCCCCACCAGCCTGAGCCTACTAACGACATTCTGAACGCGACAAATCAGCCGATTCAGTGCCAGCAGGCGTCCATCTTCGGATCCCCGGGACTTTCCACGAGGAATCCTTTCAGAGAACAAAATCTGTCAAAGAGAGATATTAGCGTGACTGGCCCGGTAAGTGAGGACTGCCTTTTCCTGAAGTAAGTGATTCCTCACCTTCTGGCATTGGAGTACGACCTGAGTTTCCTAGCGTCCACACTCCGTCGAATTCGACTGAGAATTCCCTTTTACCCGTAATTGTGTATTTCTATAGCGGAGGGTTAGTCATCTTCTTCTTTCATTATCTACCCCAGAACATAACTTTCCTTTTAGATACGACGGAGGCAATGTCAGCGCATTTCCAGTACAAGACTTTGTCGAAGAATCGAATCTTGGTGTTGTCGCTGTTCAACCGGCTTATCGACTAGGACTTTTTGGTGAGGCAACAAGAAAAGAATTGCGGAGAAATCTAATTTACCATAGGCTTTCTTCCCGGCCAGGCCGTTAAGAACGGTGGAGATTTAAATGCCGGACTACGTGAGCAATAATAGTATTATTTATTCATTTGGTGCACATTATCTAAACTAGGGCCTCTTGCTCAAAAACAGTTGACCAGCAGTTCGCTTTGCAATGGGTCCAGGATCATGTATGTGATATCTATCCATTAATTTCGTATAGCGTGGCTAAAGTGTCACAAAATCGGTAAGATTACAAAGTTTGGTGGTGATCCGAACAAGGTTACTATTTGGGGTCAATCTGCGGGTGCGGGCTCAGTCTTAGAGCATCTTGTGGCACACTCGGGAATGACAGATCCCCCTCTGTTCCGTGCGGCCATAATGAACTCGCCCTTCCTCCCTTTCCACTATCGGTATAACGATTCTATTCCCGAGGTACGTTTCAGGCACCTTTGAAAATTGCTAAGAAATCGACTTCTGATCATTGAGCAGACATTATACAGAGATGTTGTCTCATTCATCAAGTATGAGCATACGCTAGTCTTCTTCCGTATTTGAACTGAACATTTCAACTAGCTGCTCCGATGCACCTGATACTTTGACCTGCCTCCGTGGGATAGATGCATCGGATCTCTTGGATGCTGGTACGGCTGTAGGATCTAATAATTTCTTGGAGACATACACTTTCGTCCCTGTGGTCGACGGAAGCCTAATAGTCGAACGTCCCGTTGAGACTCTAAGTCGTGGGTGTGTGAATGGAGTGAGCAGAAAATCTTCCGCTTATCCTGTCCTCTCACCACTGTTAATCTTACACGTAGGAAGTCGCTTTGATAACGACGAATAGTCACGAGGGAACCTTCTTCGTCAATGGGACGACGTTGAATGATGCGAACTTCACGTTGACAAACTACATTATACAATTATTTCCACGCATCAGTCAAACTTTGGCTCAGAAAACGGCAGAGATATATTCCAGCTTTGAATTTACGACGGTTTCAGATCAGGCAGGCGCTGTCTATGGTGAAAGTAAGTGCAGAAACTATCGAGCTACAATGACTAAGGATTGGTTCGTGGAAAGGTATTATAGTTTGTCCCGCTTACTATGTCCTTGATGCCTTTGCTGGCGACGGATGGAAGGTTAGTTCTTACCTTGTATTGCTAGATTACAACTCACAAGAAACATCATTCAAGGGGGAGTTTGCCATCGAACCAGGCCTTCACGCCTTGGACCTGTCCTATGAGTTTCTTACGTTCGTGATTTCGTCTTCCACCTTCCGCGATAGTATTCAAGTGTAACCTTCAGGTTCGCAATACCGCCAACCTTCAATAATTCGTTATTCCAGAAAGCCTACGCCCAGTCCTTCCTCTCTTTCTCCATATCATTGGACCCCAACAATCACATAGATCCGTCGGACATAAAGCCAGCGTGGCCGACTTGGTCAAATGGACGTCCCGAGATGCTCTTCAACAAGACTGAGGCCGACGTTCCGATAGTGGAGATAACAAGGACAGATCTGGGACTTCTGGAGCGCTGTCGGTGAGTTGTCTATTGAAGTAATATATTACGAAAATTATAATGTTCGTTCTCAGCTGGTGGAGGAGTATTTCAAATATAACTTCTCAATAGGAGAGGTATTCCCATTTGTTTATCCCGGTCTCTTCGCGATGGCCGCATATAACTACGGCGGACTTACTGGTGCTGATATTGGACAATTTAATTTCTCAATTTCCATAAGGACTCACAATGACGCTTCTCTTACGATTAATGAATACTTCATCAATAATGATAACTGATGGTCCTCATGACTCCTACAACGGCATCAAAGCGGTACGATTTGTAACGGTTTGTTATGTGAGTCCAGCTGTGTCACAATTTCAAGCGTTTGCCACTCCCATAGAATTACGTACATCTCTGGCTATGATCTGACTAGCATACTATATGACCAAGCCAATTACGATTCTCCACTCAACAGCCATTCCAAGGCAGACTCTGCATCCTCTTCGAATTTGTGGGATGCTTTCAATTTTGGGTACGCCAGATGAAACCCATGCGGCAGTCCAGGATACCTGAGTTTAATTCAGCTGCGTGAATAATGATCTGGGACGGGTTTCTAGGCGTACACGAATAGTTTGGTCTTGACTCCGGAATCTCTCAATAGTTTTTCGTACAGGAGTCCTTCGTCCCGTAAAGGATCTAGTCCTGCTACCTGAATAACTGTAGGAGGGAGTCCCTCGTGTGATAAGAGAAGTGGGGATGCCTCAGGATCGTGTGTTGGAGCACGTAAGGTATTATCTCGAAAAGTGTTTGAGTATGTAAATTTGCGCGCTGATGAAAAAATGGGGGGAGGACACATACCATACATTTGAAAAACCATATCTCGAGTCAGGATAGTCATCTTCTTGTATTTCTCTTCCACATTTATGGATAGGAGTTCGGACTTGTATCTTTTCCTACATAGTCAGCTTTCGTTATGTCTGAATAAAATTTCTACTTACCTTTCCGGATATGCCTCGGGATTGCAAACGGGAGGAATTTGTAATATCTGACCCGTTAAGCGTCTCCCTTCAAAACATGGATCATCGCGCACGCGATGCGCGATAGTCGCAGCAATGTTAGCACCTGCAGAGGTGCCACCAATTATGAAACCTTTCGCGGGATCCACACCAAGCTTGTGAAAGTTGTCGGCAACCTAGAGTAAACATCTTAATATACATAAAGTGCTATCTTTTGAAGGACGAACGTACCCATCGCAAACTATCATAGCAGTCGTCGAGTGAAACAGGAAACCCATTCTCCGGCCCCTTCCTAGAGGAGGAAAGCGAGTTTTCAAGGAGGCGCGTGTTGACCAATGCAGAATACACACCTATACTCCAACATTGCAATAGATACTTTATATTTCACACACGCAATGCGTAGTCTGAAGTCATCGAAACCAATGTTGCCTGCGCTGAAGCCTTGCGGAGATATTAGCATATGAAAGCATTGCCTTGATAAGTAGGAGTACCTCCTCCATGAATCCATACGAGACACGGAAGTGACTCTTGTCCCTCACTAAGAGAAGGCCTAACCGTCCTCACCAAAGTAGTTGCGCCATCAGGGTGTGCTATCTGCTCATCAACGACGCGATATTGTTCCTCTGGACATATCGTTATAATAGGAGTAGGCTAATCACTGGCTCACGTACCATTCGGCAGATGCGGACGGAAACGTTCTTGAATAGATGTCACGAACAACTTGTCCACGATGTTCCTCACGACCTCTATATCTTTCGATGGCGGTCTGTATGGAATGCTGTTGAAGAGATCTTCATATTCAGCGTCGGGAGTTGAGAGGTGTGCGTTTTGCGACATGTTGCCTCGACCACAGAACTTGAGTTGGGCGGGTTATCAGAGGGGATCCAGACGGTAAGGCTTGTTAGCAAAGGGCAGTCAGGACCGCGGCAAGTTCCGTGGTGCAATGGCCGGGCATTCATACCACCCTTTAGCATCCGGCAATGGCGGACTTGTTCATGCCAAATCGATTGGAAAATGAACGAAGCAACGATCTGCAAACTTATTGTTAGCTCACTACCACATCTGATACTCCACGGAATTGGAATATCGCTTAGGTCCCGCCCTCTCCCATCATGACAGAGAAGTGTTGTTTTGTTGATGGAGATGAGCGGTAGGCACGGAAGTTGGGAACTGACTAGGTTTGGAATCAGCACTCACGCTGTGGGTCAAGATGAGACCTAAAACGTTGCATAGCATCCGACAAAGTTATAAACATCTATCTGTGCAGAACTCCATGATCCTACCAGAAGCGGTCCGTACCAATTGTCTCGCCTTGCCATTCTTCTTCGCCAGTTGTATCGTCCACCATGGCTGAGCCTATCCCGGAGAATCCAATTATTGTCGATCTTAGCCTGACCTACGGATGCATCCTCATTGGGGTTCTTCTCTCATGCGCTTTTTGGGGCATAACGACGCTGCAGGCGTGAGTTCATCACCTTGTTTGTGTGTCGCCACGTCTGAAACGATATTTTGTCAGGTTTTTATATTTCTCACGGTACGGATATGGATATCTAACTCGTTTGTTGCATTCCATTGACACTCCTAACCAGCTATCGCTCCGAGTCAGACGGCTGGAAGAGAACTGCGCTTGTGAGTTGACCGGAAGCCAAATATTTGGCTGATGCTGATGAAATTCTGTATATAGATTGTCTTCCTCTGGTATGCTCCGAGTCTCTTGGGGATCTTGCATTTATGATCTAATAGGTGCCTCATTACATTATAGGCTCATTAATACCGCAAATGAGGTGTTGGTCATTCAAGCCAGTAAGATACCTTTGTGATCACCATGTCGAAGCATATAAGTAATGCTTTTGCCACCTCAGTATGGTTAACTTTGATTCCCCGGTTTGGTAGCATCGCGAGCCTCGGAGAGACACGACCGTGAGCCAATGCTTGTTCGCTATGCATATTCCTTCTCACCAACGCCGAAATCCTTTCAAACAGCACCCTTATGGTTCGTAACTTCTTCAATTCATAGTGTCTTTAGCCTTCTAACCTAGGTTGAATCAGCATCACGGATGGGTAGCAGTGAGAATAGTCGTTTTCTGAGATATCTTCGTGACCTGATCGATTCTTAGCAACTTGTTGCGCTATCAGTTCAACTTTTCTTCATCCATAGGATTTACTTGTGTGAGCACGAAGCACCCGATGTATTAGGATACATGCTGAACTCGAGCATTACTAGTCAACGGAAAGAAATGGATCGTTCCACTCATTCTGGTAATGTGGTTAGGTAATATTGTCCTAGCAATTGATAGCTTACGATTCACCGCAGGTTGTGCTTTCAGTCTATCAATTAGGTCAGTAAGGAAAAATCAGCATATTCGGTTCACTGAAGAAGTGTCTCTATTCACGCTTGATAATAGTCATCATCATTCGTATGTGATCTGTACCGTTGTAATGTTGCTTCCCACTGACATCGAATTTCAAGCTTATGATGTTTATGTGTAAGTGACGGACTACCTCAGGATGTCAAGCTTCACCTTACAATTTTGGACGAAAGATATGGTGCTGGTGCAACAATGAACACACTAGAAAGCAACAAAGCCATTGTGAGCAAACATAGGAGAGAGTCATGAGATCATTTCTAATCATCTAAACAAAGGCAATGGTTTTGGCATTACGCTCAGGCACCGCAGCTGATGACATCCTGATCGCGGGTTGCATGATGTACTACGTGCTCCAGCAAGGCAGATCAGAATATCAAGAGTAATACATTTATCTTCTCCGGCATTCTCTGAGCTCAGTTGATTCTCCTAGCACTCGACGTGTCGTCTTCAGGCTCCTCGTAGTGACAGCTAACACCGGATTCTGGACTGCAGTTTTTGCCCTTGTCGAGCTCTGCCTCGTGAGTCACTTCCTAAATTTATCGATAATGGGCTTAACCCTTGCGTATAGGTTGCGAAATTCCCAACTGGGCTTCAATTCATGGTTGTGGAGGGTCCCCTTTGCTCCTTGTATCTCAGCGCTCTTCTCGCATGCCTTAATACCAGACAATACATCAGGGAAGGAAGAGCCAATGGGGCTTCTTGGGGTGAGACGCCATATGGTTTGGCTGTGAAAGCTGGATCCCGGGGAGATGCGCCTCTTCTGTTAAGGTCATTTGAAAGTACCAACCAAACAGGAAATGGAACGGTAATGTTCCTTTCAGCATTTAAGACGCAACTCTACTGACGAAGATCAGGACACAACGGCCACGATGGTTAAGATCGACACCTCGGTCTACAATGAAACCGATTACTCATATAAGCAGACTCAGGTACTATTATCCGATTCATCCAGACTGGATACCTTTCTGAAACAACTGCAGGAATCTAGAAATCACCAGGTGTAACGAGAGTGCGACTGGAAGAATTATGTATCCAAGAACCGTTAGTTTTCCCGTGTCACTCTTCAATGAACGACGGGAATTCCGCATTCATTCGATAATTATTTGTTATTCTTCTCAGACTCAGTAGGATACTTACAGCTATATTATTCTGAAGACAGAATGGTGTTTTGATGCGTGGAGGCAAACTTCGTAATTAAATATCGAGTGCAGTGTACGTGACAAGGGAATGTGCAAAAACTCGAAATATTACATAAGAGAAAGTGATCTATGTGGGAATAAATTACATCATCGATCAGACCCTGTGAGCAACATCGCCTCGAATATACCCATCCATTCGTCTCGTTCTTCGACTTCAATATCTTCCAGGTTGATGCACAAACTCGAGAATGGACATGATCCTGACCTTTCTGAGCTGCACTTTCTCGGGACAGTCTCGTGCTCCTCATGAATCACGATCATGATATTTATATCGTCAATCTACCTTCTATGTAACTCGGTTTTCTTTTTATAAGCAAGTAGCCACCATCCCCCAACCAGACATGCGCATCTTCTCTCGTCTTAGGCAAGGATCCCGTTCTCGTTCTCGTCCTCAAGGTCCTGCGTCTCATACAAGCCCAACCATGAATACGATCGCAATCGATGAGAAGGGTACCCAGTTCTCTTACCTGGACAGCGGTGCTCCTGCTCAGGGTGCCTCATATGCTACCATAGTCGCAGTACATGGGATGGGATTTGCAGCAGGTGCGATGCCTACTTTGTCGTCACCTTGCACCCGCTAACCTTCGTCTTGTCCACTAGGTGTTTTCAAAAGGGTCATAGCACAGTCGCCCAAGTCAAACATTCGTTTCATCGCCGTTGTACGCCGCGGTTACCCAGGCTCTACGCCGTTCTCCGAGGCAGAGGCTGCGGCAGGCACTTCTGGCACGGACGATGAAAAGATGGCTTATGTCAACGCACGCGGACTCGAACTCGCCGTGCTTGTCGATAAGCTCATCCAGGGACTGAAACTGTGTCCAATCTCGGAGAACGGGGAAGGCGGAGTTGCAGTACTTGGATGGTCGAGCGGCAATACTTGGTCTATTTCTTGCATTGCAAATATGGACCAGCTTGCTCCCGAATCGCGGGCTCGTATGACGGCTCATATCCGTGCACACATCATTTATGGTTTGTGAAGTTTATTCTTTTTCTTGAAGAGAGCGTCGAGTGAAAGTGTTTGCTCTTAGATCCTCCATCGGTCTGTCTTGGCCTCCCGCTGCCGCCGAAGTTATGGTCTCCCCTCATAGACACCACTCTTCCTGAGGATAAACGAGTTTCGTTTTACACTCCGTGGATTACGGCTTACTTCGATCATGGCGATTTGTCGACTCGAAACATCGATGAGATCAATTATTATTGCCCTAATGTACGTCGGGCACCGTCCATTTACAATATGTCTACGGACGACTTGAAGGAGTTCCTTGTTGAAAGTGCTACCTGGCCCGAGTCTGCGCTTATGGTCGCCACTCAGTCTCAAGAAAATTCAATCTATCGCAAGGCATGTTACAGCAAAATCATTAAAGACCTGCTACCGAAGATGAAGACGTCGGTCCTAGTGGGCGAAGCGACGAGTTCCTTTGCGTTGAACGGGATGTTCTCCATGCAAGATGACAACGAGAAGGAAAGTGGAGAGCTACAATTCGATTTAGTCCCCGATGCTAATCATTTTGTAAGTGTGATACCCTTGTTCTCTTTCAACGCAGCTCATCTTGTCGCCTTAGATGCACTGGGACGAGCCAGAGAAAGCTCTGAAAGCTTATGCGCGGGTACTCTAAAGCAGCCTTGACTGTGAATCAGAATAACGTATGATATTACACCTTGTCCACATCTGCGTACTATAACTTAAATCGAAGTCTGATCTGCTCTCGCTCAGCTCCTTGGTAGTTCAGGACTCTGTGTGTTGGGTCGTTGAGTTCTACTCTATTCTACTGACCGCCGCAACCCAAGTCTGGTAATGCACATCCCACTGATTCGGCTGTTTCCGTGCCTTCATGAAAACCTTCAAATTGAGGATAAAGTTGACAATAGGGTTTGAGATTCTCTGTACGATTTCGCAAGGCCATCCATCTTGTGGCGCTGATGTACGTCAAGATCGCTTTAGCAGCAGATGTACATAGGTACAGTTTGTTGGAATTAGACGTATTAGTTTGGTGATCGACGCAATGCCCGCCGTCGGTCAGCCCGTGACATTTCCTTTTTCGTACGATTGTTTCCGTAGTCCGTGCCACCTCAGTCTCTTACCCGCGACTGAGGTGAGCCCTTCCGCACATGTATACGCGCACTATTCTCATTCCTACCATCTTTCCGTAGTATTCTCAACAGGTACCGTACATGAAATATAGAGTCTCTTACCCGCGACTGAGTATTCTCAACACAGTTGTGATCGGTGAATTCGGATGGAAGGCCGCAGAATCAAACAGGTATCCATTTGAGTACGCACCAGAAAGTTCATCATCTGAAATACAGATTGTTTGATGTTGATATCTTGAATTCTATCAAAGGGATATAACGGTACAACCGATCCGACCACGGCGGATCTTATGCAGGGCTTTGACAACACTCAAGTCGGCACAATAAGGTCCCATCAGCACGATGCCGATTATTCTCTCTTCTCGCGGCGTCTGTCAAACAAATATAGAGTCGCGGTACGGGGTCCTCACAACACAGTGGCCTGTTTTAGTGGCCGCCCACAGCCATCACATCCATGCCTAGTCCGCGGCGCAACTAGAGATCCTAGGACCTGTGATCAAAGCAAATGTATGCATCAGCTCTTCCAATGTGATGGAGTTGATATTGTTGTAGAGTATCTCCGACTTAAGTTCTGAGCCAGAAATACCTTCCAGCAAGGAATGCGCGATCCTGTGAGCACATGTTCCCAAGGAATTCGGAAACTGGATAAGCCCGTACTGATTTGCACTTTCTCTATCACATTATTTCATCCTTTCGTTCCATGGCTTGTGAAGGCAAACATTGACAGCAATTCGTTGATTCGTGGTTCGATCTGAAGAGAGGCATGTACACACGATTCGTTTCTCCCTTGCCCTTCTCAAAGAGGTCGCATAGATCTCAATTCTCCGTTTTTCCCCCGAGGTCGTTTGAGGAAAATACAAATCGGAACTAACAGGCATAACCGACCGTCGCGCTTGTTTTGTCTAGGAAAACCCTTCAAATTGCCGTTGTTTAACCAAGTCAGATGGTATGAACCACTCTCGAGCTCTTGTCTTTGTGATATTCCATGTTATCTGGTCGCAAAACGGAGCATGAAACACAACCATTCAACATCCGAAATTATCAAGATGCATTACAATCGGAGTAAGCAACTGAACATTAGACATTTCTCTGTTTTTTTTTTCACCCGGTGCCGTGAGCTTGGTTCACAAGGCACTTGATTGTTCATGTTATGAGGTTCCTCTTTTATTCTGGCCCCTCTCTAAGCTGCCCCGTGCTTACAGTAATCCTCCGAGTAAGTAGCAGTTTCGATCACCGGCGTCCCGCTTGCACTCACGATTCTTTCATTCAGGTAATGCAGAATACAAGGACCGCTCCCCCCCCCTCCCCCCGTACCTTGCCTCGAGTCTGAAACCGATACTGTCTTCTTTCAATCTTGATGCGTTATCATATACTTGCGTTTAGCAAATCCAGCGAGTGCGTCAGGCGGAACGGTTCCCTCGTCAGGGTTCTCATGTAACTTCTCCGTTTAAATTAGGACCCCAACGATGCTGCTGTATGCCATTTCTACAGTGAAACACGTCTTGCACACTGCAGCTCTCTTCACGTGGACAGATTTCAAAACAATTTTTTTCCCAGTGGTATGTTGATTCTGGCTTCTACATTTCGTCGACCTTATGCTTGCCTCAGACCGCGTTTGCTTCTGCAACAGCACCTATCCACTCTATATCAAGATTGGCTCATGCGTGCACTTGGATATGGATTCACCTACTCCTCTGCAATGTATCAAACCAAGCAAGGTCCGAACCTGAAGACTCCATCATCCGACCATGGAGGCCTCTGCCTTCGGGGAGAATTTCCGAACCTCACGCTATTATCCTCCGCTGGACACTAGTTCTCTTCTGTTCCATGTGGTCGGCAGCATACGGAACGCATCTACTCGCTGCTAGCCTATCACTCACAATGACGACCCTCTTCTACGACGAGCTAGGCATGGCAGGACGCCCGATCGGAAAGAACTTCTGCTGTATCTTTGGATATATATCATTTGAATATGGTGCAACAATGCTTGCTGGTAAGCAACCCCTTTACTACAACCATTTCTCGAATATCCATCGACCATGCGAATACTCCAGGCGGTACTAGCCAACTCGACAGATTATCGCTTGCCGCGATATTGATAAGTGGGTCTCTGATATTCACAACTATCCAAGCACAAGACTTCGCAGATGTGGAGGGCGATTTGGCTCTTGGAAGAGTCACGCTTCCTATCCTCTTCCCAGAGCTTTCTCGGGCATTCACTTTGTTGGCACTGGTGTTATGGTCGGTCATCCTTGGCTGGTTCTGGAACGTGGGCGCGGCCACGAGAACCATATTCCTTGGCCTAGGATCGTATGTTGGTTGGCGAATCTACTCAAAGCGATCGGCAGGAGAAGACAGGCGCTCTTATGTCGTTTTCAACGTACGTACTTGTACTTAACTCTATGTAGTTTGAGTTCTGACTCAATATCATATAGGTCTGGTTGACTTTGGCTCACGCCTTGCCTCTCTATAGTCGAAAGGGCCTGTTTGTATTTGACGCTGTTGACCTGGTGAAGTACTTTACTAGGTTCTGCTCCGCGATCTTCCGGATTTGAAGCCGTAAAACGGAAACTGTAATATTCTATACCTGTATTATCCGTTTCTGAAGACCTATTTAAAACGAGTTCATGCATGTCTTCGATCTGAAATTACTGAGGTGGTGTTAGTCCTTCCATTCTCTCTACCCGACCTCAGTTATGACTCCAGGACCTTACAGCCTTGCCATACCTCTACGTTGCTCCTCTTATAAAAAATCAATGAAAATATCGCATTTACGTATTCTTGGTATCCTCTATGCTAAGGTCCAGCTGTGAAACATCCTCGTGTCATATCTATATCGTATATATCGACTTTGAATCATAACTAGACATCGAGCACTTTGTTCGCCTGTTCCCAGTTAGTTAACATCTATTCAATGCTATCTTAAATTTTCGAACTGAGGTAAACTCAAGCGTTTCAACGGACTAACCGTTATACATTTGCGACACATTCTCCCTTGCCTGCTGAATAAGAGCTTTGGCCTCCAAAGATCGTGGCACAATGGTGCAGCAGAACTGATTCGGGTGCCTTCATACGGAGGAACATGTTATCGGCTGCGATTACTGGGTTCCTAGGGCATGAAAAGACCTACGAGATCGCGCCTGATAATGGGCGATGTGCCACCGGTATCTGCCAGACACCGTTTTTATCCTTTGCGGGTGAAATGTCGAATGCTGTTAAAATTCGTGATATCGCGAGGTGTAGCGCGCTTTCCGCGAAGTGGTGCCCAGGGCAGACACTACAATTTAACCCATGTATGAATTAACGAATGGACGTCAGTGATAGTGTGAGAATCGTGGGGTGAATCGCGTGGTGAATTCTGACCAGTGCGATTTTTCTACCGCGATTCACCGACGGTCCGACTCGGACCTTGGCTCATTCTTGGCGGTCGATCCCATGAAAATCCGTCAATCCAATCTCCTCCCAACAGCAACATGAACAGTGCACAAGACTGTGATTGTAATTTTTGTTGCTGGTTCATGCACAAATAAGTCTCTTCATATTCAGAAGTGTAGTATTTTTTTACAATTTTCATACATGGAAATTAGCATAATAAGTAACGGAAACTGCGAACTTGTTGAATTCGAGTCAAGAGTATACAAGTGACGGAATAATTTGAAGAGGGAACAACATAAAAATTTGAAGTGAAGTGAAAGCATAGAAAAGTAACAAAAAGGTGAATCTCATGGGTGAATCGTGAGGGTGAATCGCGGTGAAGCGCCTCCAGAGGCACTTCACCTAAAGACGCGATTCACCCCGAATCGCAGGGGTTCCGGGGTCCGCGATTCACTTGCGCGAAAAGTGAATCGCGCAAGTGAATCGTGACCTGAATCCTCAATTCTGACCACGCCTAATGATTGACCCTTTCGGTATATGATAACCGTCGTACATGTCATCTTCCCTGAGCATATGCGGCATGCCTGCCATATTGCATATGTTTATCATGGTAGTGTAATTTTGGTCATCAAACTTGACCATTCCACATATCAGAATATGCATACGTACCTTGCGGAGCAACGACATGCCATCGTAGTACTTCCTTCGTTACCACCGTCACGTATGGAAGATTCTTTCTGTCGTCGAGCGTGGGCAATCTCGAGGGTCCTATAACCTTATCAATCTCAGACTGCACCTTCCTCTGGATAGCTGGGTTCAAGGACATCGCAAGGATGAAGCTCGATAGCTGCGCCACACACTTATGTTGTAGCTGAGAAATACAGGCCACAAGATATGGTTAGGAAACTCAGTGTCGCACAGTATCTGGACCTCCTGCAAATGCGGCAAACATGGATGTCAGATTGATGCATTTGGTTTACATTAAGCCATAGAGCTTGGCTTACCACCATATGCTTGCATCGCACATTCACTGATGACATACTCAAGCTCCGAGTTAGACATCTCCGAGTTACTCATCCACGCATCTTCGAGGAGATCCGAAATGAAACACGGAAGGGGCAGAGTGCTAGATGACTATGTTATGATCAGTATCAATCATATCAATCACCTCTGTCAGAAGACGGTCATGAGCAGCAGAAGCTACATGACTTACCATCATCTCTTTGGTAGCAAGGAACAGGATATCCTTCACCCTTTCCGCATCACGTACCATTTGGTCGGCCATTTTCTGACTGGCGGCTCCAGGAACCCACGAAGGAACCTTCTTCACTATCCAGACAATGAAAAGGGATAACATTAGCATTGAATTCTACGTTTCACACAAGCAGCTTGCTAGGGATCATACGGATAGGGAAGGCATCAGCAAGAAATACTCCAGGACGGATGACCTTTGAAACAGCCGAAAGCTGACGTTCAGCAAGTACGACAAATGTGTCTTGCGGTGTTCTCGGAATTATACCGTATGTAGACATCAGGATACCTTGGGTCATGTAGCTTGGGATAGAATCATTAAGCAGTTAGATAACACGAGCATTACTGATGTTGCTCACAGACGAATGTGGCCTTCAAATTCCTCTGGCCTGAGCGATAAGTTGTTCAATAGATTAATGCTAGCAAAGTCATGTGCTGGGTGGAACAATTCCACTGTGCTCGGACCAAATCTGCTGCTCAAAACACGCCGGTGGGTCCTCCAAACCTCATTGTAAGGCATTAGAGTGAGGCTCCAATCCCTGTTGGACACAAGTAGTAAGATTCCTGCTCCGTTAGTAGATCTAACACTTACAGTTCCGAGACAAGCGGGAGGCGCGGTCGATCTGAATAGAGTGTGTATCTCTTCTCGAGCAAGTCGCTGACTGTTCTTGGAGAGTTCAGAATGATGATCGGCTGGTTGAATATGGAGACGTGAACTATTTCACCTGTTTGCTTTCCATTAGTTGATTGGGTAAGCAGTAAAATCGTTCTATATGCCCTCACCATGCGTTGTATTCCATTTTGTAAAAGTTTCCCAGGGATCTTTCATCGGCATGTTTAGCACATTTCCGATGAGTGGTAGCGGCATCGGCCCAGGTGGAAGAGGAAGATCAGTGATTCTCTTTTTCGTTGCCTTGAAGGCTACATAGGCGAAGAGTCCACCCAAGACAATGCCAAAGAAGCAGGTCGCTCCGTTATTCAGAGGTACAGTCAGAGACGCAAAGTTAGCCATGACAAACAGCCTGAGATTATCGATGCATCCTCACCAGTCTTATAGACATACCATCCGTTAAATGTGCGAGATTGCGTCCGGTACCGAAATACCGAGACGAGGGGTGTATGGTTTTAAGTGGGGGAGGGCTAATACGTGCCGGTACTTAACCAGTACGGTCACGGTACTTGTTGTCTATGAAAAGGGGGAGTTAATGGATGGGCCGGAAGTGAAGGGTATGTGATTCTGGTATGAAAAGGACAGGTTAGAATGTGGGAAAAACTTCGGTACAGGTTGGTATGGGAGAGAACGTAGCAAAACAAGAGTCTAATACCGTGGGAAAAACCTCGGTACAGGTCGGTACAGAAAGAAAGGGGTCGGTACCGTGGGAAAAATGTTGGTACAGGTCGGTACTTGAACGAACGGGTTCGGTATGTGCAGAAACATTGTAAAACAAAAGCTCAGTACAGAAACGAAAGGTGGATGTGCAGAATACAAAGGATAACAAAATGTCGGTACCGTGAGAAAAACGTCGGTACAGGTCGGTACTGCAAGGAAACTGCTAGCACGGGGTGGTATAGCAAGAAACAGACTGGAGGAGACTGGTGGCTGAGAGTGTTGACTGGACCGGGAAGCAAACCTGAGCCCTCACACGGGAGGCTAACTCTGAAGGTTCACTTGAGACGGAACTGGGATGGGACTGGGACGAAGCTTGAGATGAGACTGAGACAGAACTGAGAAGGGGGTGAGGAAACCCGAGCCCTCACGTTGAAGGCTAGCTCCTAAGATTACCTGGAGAGCTACTACGCACAGGAGGAGATATTTATACTACTGTACCGTAGTTAGCTCATAAATCCAAAAGGGGAAAGTAAAAAGGAAGATCAAAACAAAGAAAAATGTCATAAGAAGAATGAATACAATATAGCCATCAGGGGGACAATAAGAAAGGGTTAGAAAGGACAAGATACCAATGAAAACGTAGCATATAGTACCCCTGGATAAAAAGTCCTCAGAACAAGAGATTTGAACCCCTGCTGATTGATACCGATGCGTTCCTGGTGGTACCGGACCTGAAAACCTTAATGGATACCAACCCTGAGCTTCCCCAAAGAACCGGCATGCATAGTCCAACCATCAGGAAGGAATACCAGAGAGGGAGACGTCCGATCTGTGTCTTGAGAGCATGTCGAATTGTCAATTTGTCTCGGTACCGGGTTTCTCGGCACTCGGTACTCTCGGTATTCTCGGTACCGGGTTTCTTGGCGCTCGGTACTGGTACTCTTGGCGTTCGGTATCTTGAGAAATAGGACCGGCAGTTTCTCTAGGTGTGCTGGTAGATACTGGAAGGTGTAGATGGGACCATACCGTAGCATGGGGTAAGTGTAGAATGGGATACCGGGCTCGATACCGAGCTCAGCTGCATGTAGTTCTCTTCACCGTGCGGACCTTAGGCGCTAAATCGGTGACTAGAAATCAAGTTTCATAATAGTGTTCTAATATTCCAGTGATTATCAGACTGTTGGTGATCTATACTTAGCAATACAACAAGAATATGTGGAAGGGAACCGGATCTCCGAGCCGAATTATGGGATAGAGACTCGTGTAACTGTGTGATATCTTCTCCTCCGTTCGCAAAAGACTGCTGGCACTAGTAGTGAGCATTGTCCACCACGTAGTTGCTCGTGTTGTCAAGATTGTGTGGTGGAGGGACAGAACGATAGACTTACTAATCGTCCATCGGGAGAAAGGCGGATCACCTATACTGTGCATCACCCATTAACGCACAGTTTAAGGATTTTTGCTCAACACAAGTTCAACATATGCAATTTGTACGAAAAAAAACTACACTATCATGCAGCCTGCCATCCTAAGAATATAATTCACGATTGTTATGAGGGACTGATGTATGTAGAATATTCTATTGAATTTACGAATGGAGGTGTCGAAAATCACGCCTCGAAGTGAAAGACCCCTTAACGCACAGTTGTGGGAAAATTGACTGTGCGTTATCGATTGTGCGTTAATGTGAGTGCTAATATTGTGTCTTGTCGCACACTTCCTCTAATTAACTCACCAATAAACAGCCAATCTCTTTCCATGCGCATTGAAAGTCTCACAGCTGCACTGTATAAGCGCGCATCATCAAAAGTTCACTCCATTCATCACCATGTCTGCCAGGCTCTTGTGCTGCAATCATGTCTTAATCGCTGCGTCGAACACTTCCCTCACCTCATACTCTCATCTTCGCACTGATAAACAGCCAATTTCTTTCCATGCACATCGACAGTCTCATTACTGCACTGCTGTACTGCTCAAGCGCACATCGGACGAAGATGCCTCCGTGCATTGCCATGTCTGTCAGGTTCTTGTGCTGCTTTTGGCACCATGGATGGAGAAGACCGTGCCAGAGATGAACAACGTTGCCGAATACATGCTTTGCTCAACTTGAAATAAAAGCGAAGACATCGCCATGTCTTTCCGCACGCAACACTACTTCTGGCGTCACGGACGGAGAAGCTCATGCCAGAGATGAACAATGTCGCCGATTATATGCTTTACTCGACTTGAGATATGAACGAAACCATAGCTTGCAAGTTCTGGCTTACCTTTTTCAGAGGTTACAGATGGCTTATATTGCTTGATTCAATAAATTAGCTATAAAAGCGGCCCAGAAGTATAAAAAACACCATACTTACACCTGTACTACTGAATTGCTAATATTAGTTTCAATTCTGTATCATTCAGCATGGAGCTTTGTAGGTACATATAGTGACCTATATACTAGCATAATATCCAAAAGTTGTATGTTTTTGTTCAGAGGAACAAATTAAAAAAAAAATTGAAAAGTCGGATTGTATCCAGTTCTCACATGATTGGACTCCACTTTGAGCAGCGTAAACGACATCCTGTAACTCGACACACAGCTAGTATCATGCTTTGAAATTTTGCACAATAGTTCCACTGACCCATAGCTAGTACTGTACAAAATTTCAGCGCGCCAGCTGCACGTCTCATAATTGTACCAATAATACAATGCGTGAGAAAGTTCTCAGTTCACAAAAGGTAACTGATTTGGAAAGAATGCCGCACTGTGCACTTGAGATCTCAGCATACACTAGGTATTTCTACACCGAAATTTACAAGACAGTAGATATCATCACTGGCTACCTGTGCACAAATTCGTAGGTCGAATGATGAAGATTTGAGTGAGCTACAGCAAAAGTGTGCGTTAAGGGGTCATTGTGCATTGAGGGGTCACGCACAGTACTAGCTTACGTTAAATATATTGTGCCATAATCATTTCACGTGCACATAATGAACATATTGGACGTTTCTCCTCGATAGATGATAAATTAATGTCAGTTATCAGCATATAAGGAAATATCAGGTGAATACTCGCCATTCATGAGGTATAATAACCATGATTTTGTATATATAATTCATGAAATGGTATTTCTATGCTTTAAGTGAAGCATCAGCCTGACCAGTCTCATATAAACTAAGACTTCGCCATATTCTTTGATTATTTGCATGGCATCTGGGTTCTCGATGGCATATATTAGTCAATAACTTGACTATGAACATACAAGACGACCATCACAATAGTTTTTCTTTATCTGATGTGCAGATGGCTTCGACTTGGTATATAACACAAGAATATACCTGTTAGCACACATTTCTGGGAAGGTATTATGGTTTTATTTGGTGGATATACTTGTTATATAGTGATTTGGGCTCGAAATAGCCGTCCGAATACAACTGCAAGCATGCGGTGGGGCTAAAGAATACCCGGGGAATTGGTTATGCGAGAGGGGAGAAAGCATGAGAGGAGAAGTCGGAGTACTTGTTAGTGGTTCTTGAGGCAAGTCCGGAGATCTGAAGTCGAGTGTGAGTGAGGGATGAAGACATGCGGACCAGTAACTATAAGCGGGTGAGCGGGTAGTCGGAAGGCATATATGAGAGACAAGTTTTGTCTCAGTGAGTCGTCACTACTCAATGCTGATCCAGGTCCAGGAGAGAAAGTGTCTGAAGAGTTGTGAGTGTTGTGGAAAGTGTGGGACTCGAAATAGCTGTCCAGGCAGGATTTCCAGATTTCCGGAAGGTTCTAAAATGATGCATGTGACCGGAAAATTACTATGTGTGGGTTCAACTTGAACTACTCACCTAAAGATCTGTGTGTCCCTCTGAATTTCCTCCTTCCCCATCTTCGGCATCGGACACCTCGATGCCATCATCCTCATCCGCATCCTTATCCTCATCTCTACTAGCATTGTCTTCATTGGTCCCCCCATTTTCATCCTCCTCACCATTTGGTTCGGCATCGTCGCCCTCCCCCTGTCCACCCCATAGCTCATCTAAAACATCACCCAATAGTCTCGCATTTAGGTGAACGGTGACTTTATGTCCAACTCCACCTCCTCTGAATATCATAAACATATCCCTATCCACAAAACTCACCAATTTAATCAAGAAATCAGTTTATATACAAGTAAAAAAGCAAGAAGAAAGCTTACATATTTACATAATAGAATAAAAAGTCTCTGTGATCCTTTTCCAATGGTTGTCGTGCAAGAGAGGGAGGGAGGAATTTTGTCGTCCGCCCTTGAGAGAAGTCAGGTATCAAATGAACCCCTCGAAGAATTACTTTGGGGTCAAGGAACCCAAACACATTGGGGTCTTAGTAATGCATGAATTGAACTCGGGAAAGTCGTTTTGAAGCAAATGAAGAAGTACAAGATATTTTCAGTTGAAACCAACGCACCCAGATGATATCCATCCTCTTGAATGCACAGGTAGTAGATCCTGGCCTGAGGTAAGCGATGTGTGCATGAAAAACACCTGCAACTCGAGCATATGCGTAAGGGTGAGAGGCTGTACTCGCTGACAAAACCATAATGTCTGGACGAGTACAGGGATTAATTGAGTCAACTGTGCGGCGAAGATCGTAAGTAGTGAAGTTGATGCGCAAGAATTTGTGTTGGTATAATTTATCATTTTTAATGTGTAACCCGTTTATTTCAGATGGCAAGAACCCTTCTTCTTCATCCCGAGAAAGGATTCGACTGAGTATATGTGACCGCAGATCTGGTAAGAAGACCTGGGAAAAGTCAGTGTATATTATTTTGGAAGCGCTGGAATGACGGCAACGACGAAACCCAGAAGCTCCACTGTGTCTATGTTCAAGCTTACTCACCCGAAGTGCAGCATCACTGCTGTTCTGGGTTGCCCAAGCAAATACATTGAAAGAATATTTCTTGGACTTCGCAATATGGTAGTGAGCCTCAGGATTAATCGGCGGCAAATATTCTGAGGCGGCAGAAGAAAGTGAGGGGTTTTTTATGTTCCCGGACTGTTCGGATAGCTTTGAGTCGGCTATTGTTGCATCTATTTTTCGTAGCATGCGAACATGGGCCTCAAGGATAGAAACATCTCTTGCAGTATTCTTCTTGTTTGTCTTGCAGAAAAAACGCTTAAGTCATCTATGGTTTGTTTCACCCTGTACATAATAAAAGAGCATTAGAGCAAATGTGCACTCCATGTTTATAAGGCAACAAAATTGAGCTTACTATCTGTGTAGTATATGAATCTGTGGTTCCGAGACGTCTGATCCGTCCCGGGTAATCAGCAGGTGTATGCATCTTGGGAGTTGCAATGTTGAGTTCTTTCTGCTTGGCTTCCAATTTCGCCGATTTGGATTTGGGTTTGGATTTGGACTTGCAATCCTTGATACTTGTAGACTTGCCTCTGTCTACTCGCTTTTTCATCAGAGTGGCTTGATAGCATCCACAAGCTATCACCTCCCTTTGTAGCTCCTTCGTCTTGTACTCGCAACAAGTTGTCTTCTTGAAAAGATGGATTTGGTGCCCCATTTCTTTTGTCGCCTTTTCGAGTAGTCGCACCGTTGTTTCGGTATGTAAACGAAGTTTTGAAAGTGCATACCATGTCGCCAGAATGAATAAAAGATCGAGAACAATCTTATTATGCTTATTCACTGTCAGAATACCCTCGAACATCGGAAGAGCACACTAAATTTTCATGGAAATAATCATGCATTATTCACAAATCGGAGTGCATAATAACTTACTTGAAGTATGTCTTCGAAATCACGGGCAGCAAGTTTCTTGAGACCAGCCGTGTTTCTCAGGAATCGCCTGATTGTAGACGTTCCGAACGTTGGTACTTGATAGAATCTTTGCGAAGACCTTTTCAATATTGCTCGATCAAGAAGAATATTAGAGCTCACCTCTCATTGAAAGTCGTAATCGTGTCACCTCCTTGAGCACAGAGAATCCTTATGAGGTGTGTAAGTATCGGTTTCCAGATGCCGAGTTCAAATTCGTGCATGACATCAGGGGCAAACATTTCGAAATAATTGAAACCATATTCAGAAAGAACCAAGAATGTGTTCTAAACGTGCATTTATTAAGCTTATTGTATGTGAAAGGCGAATTATTACTCACCTGAACAGGGACAAGTGATTCACTAGACAATTGTCTAATGACATCTGCCGACTCAACAGGTCTGCCGTTATCGAATATCTCCTTGCATGCTTTCCTAACTTTTGCTTGACGATAGGGGTTGTCGATTCTCCTATGTGATCGTCTTTGCATGTCGATTCTTGTACTGAGCATGGGAATGTCTTTTTTCTTGATTGTACATGTTGCACAAGGGTAAGAGCCGAGGTTTTGAAGAGTAGCAACGAGCATTCTACCAAAATAAACATCATTCTGTGCTGTATTAGGATTGATGGGAGAGAAACTCACCTCTCTGGATAGTCAGCGGAATAAACCATAATTCTTGGGAATAGCCTACGAGAAATATTATCTGGGCAATCAAAGTCGAACCCCTCCCTATATGCCTGAAGAAAATCAGGCTGAAAGAGGACTAGGGAGAGGACTGCGTGCATTAGTTCATGCTTTAGATGCGTGAGGATGTCTGCTGAGCCTGTTCGTCCATACTGAAGCCAATACTCGTCCTGGATAGATGCTGGAAGCTACATATAAACAATGAGTTAGCACATAGAATCAAGATATATGATCAAGACGATAATGCACTTACCAAAGGAATGTAAGCGATATGATGGCAAACATGCTTGGTCAGTTTGCATCTCGAGTATTTGGACTGGCTTCCGAGGAACATGTATAGCGGCCAGAGAGATGCGGTCCCAAAGTTCGCTAAGTGAGTGGAATCCGAATAAAGCATAATAGGAAGGACAAAGTTGTCTCTCCCATCCTGCTGAGGTAGAGCTCGTACTTCTTCGTGGGTCTCAAGCCACGCGTCTGAAGAATATAACTCCCCGTATATTCTTTCTTTGGTCGGAAGATAGTCAGGTTTCCAGAACTAAAAAAAGAAACATTTAGTCTCATTGACGAGATTCCAGGGACTCATCCACATATCGAACCAGCTGAAGCAGAGTTCTCACCTGTTCATATGGAGTATAGTGGAATAGCGGCGTGTCTAGCTTGCCGAGAGCACTACAAATGGTCTCCAATAGTGGACGATAGTGTATTCCACCAATCGTCAGCTCTGGTGTCCTTGCTTCACCGCCAGGTGTGAGCCCCTTCCTTCGATCTTCTGGGGTTAGTTTTATTTTGACTGAACCTTCCCTCCATCCGTCCGCCGTGACACCCGATACATCCTCTGTGCCCTCTTTGATCCCATCTAGACGTTTACTTTTGCGTTTTGAACTGTAGCCTATCAATTCATTGAGCTTGAAGTCGGGGTGAAGTAAAACTTCATGAACAAGTTTATAGACAACTTCATAAGTTTTCAATTGTGTTTCGTTGTTTATCCACGAGGTCATAAGATAAGTAGTCGCATTTTTGAATAGAGAGTAGATATTGGATATAAAAGGTGGAAGAGACGACAGACTGTGTATTTTTTTTGGGTATAGACAAGTTTGATCCATCGCAAAGATCTTTGAGACTGAGAAAATTATCGGGATCATTCATCGGCTTGTCTGGATAGATGCAAAAAAGGCCGTATTCATTTGGAGCAGTGATGAACTTGTTGCGGGGCTCAGAGATAGGAATAGGGTTGGCGAAGGAGCAACAGGCTGAGGAGCAACAGACTGAGGAGGTGGAGGAACATGGTCAAGAAGATGAGGGAGGGATGTGGTGGGTAATGCCCTTGAGCTCGAGATGGAGGGTAAGAAATCTTCAAATTTCTTTGGAAGTTGTCTCTTGTGTTTCAAGCCGGAAGGTAGTTCAAGGGGGGTATCCAGAAGGGCTGGGGCTGGGGAGTGGGCTGGTACTGGTAGCTGCGGCAGCTCAGGGGGGACAGGGTCCAAGTCATATGAATCCATGGGGGCATCTTGAGTGCCCTCGTGGAAGAGGTTGTCATCTGCAGTAGTCATTTAGTACTATGTGTAGAAGCTTATGTGAGTATCGCGCACCTTGAATTAATTGCAATCCTGACCGTCTGAGTGTACCCAGCGTAGAACCTTTCCCTTTACACTTTATTCGGTGAATTGACACTCTCCTACTCTTGCTAAATAGTTTCCCGCAAAATTCACAGGAGTAACCCTTGGCCATTATCACAATGAACGAGTCACTGACACGATCAGATTCTGCAGTGGTGATTGACCGCAGTCCAGAAGAACAGGAAGCTTAAATAGTGAGTCTGACTCAGTATTCAAGCGTGCAGGACGTATTTACAGAGCTCCAACTTGAAGAGGTGGCCACAAGTGTAAGTGTAAGTGTAAGTGTAAGTGTGGTCAAGAACGATGTATGCGGTGCGCGTGAATTTGGCATGTGTGCGACGCGTCCAAGTCCACGTGCACATGACCACTCACCACACTATTTCAGGTCCGTGCCACCCGTGCCACCCGCTCAGAGGTTCTTTTCCCCATCCTCTCACCTTCCCTATTTCATATTTTGTGATGCCTCGTGTTACGGCAAAGAAGGTGATGGGCAACCGCACGGCCACGGCACTCTACAGCCGTCCAGCTGCCAAACCCATTGCCCCGAGCTCGGAATCGTCCACCCTGCGCTGAATGTGCGAGAACGCGGCCGGTATTAGAAGTACCAGACGAGGGGGGTACGATTTAGGTGCGTTGGGAAGGCCGGTACGTGGCGGTACTAAGTCGTACTGTCACAGACAAGTCGTCAAGAGAGATAGTAGGGCCTGGCTGGATTGATGAGTACAGGGGGCTCTATGTGACCGCTCGAGAGACGAGGTATCAGGGGATGATCGATACCGAGACGAATCCGTTGATACTGAGCCGTTTGTTGTCTGGTATCGCGGTAGAGAGAACGAAGCAGTAGAGAAGACGAGCAGAGGGGACGTTTCTGATAGGACTAGTTGTGAGACAAGAGGCGAGGACGATGAAGACGATAACGACGACTACCAGTATCGATACCGGCGACTACGAGATGAGACGAATAAACGGGGGCTTGAACGAGATGAGCAAAACCCGGACCTTCCTCTGGAAGTTCCTCTCAGATTAGCTGGTCTGCTACAGTAGAACATGCAGGCTATAAATACCATAATACCATAGCCATTCAAGATACCAAATGGGGAGTTTTTACAAGTCAAATCGTATCGCAATCCGGTACAAGAAAGGGAACATAAAGTCGAATTGAATGTAAAAATATAATCAGGGGAAACATAAGATGATGAATGAATAAGAAGTTTTATCAGGGGGTAGCTAAGAATAGGATGGGACGAGACAAGAACCCAATGAAAACTCACGACGAGTGATACCAAGGTAGGGCAGCAGTACCGACGTCGACCAGCGCTAAAATAAGGACGTGTCTCAAGCTACCGCATGGGCGCTCCTGGCGATGTCCCTGTCGTCTCCTTCACAGGAGAAGCACGTCATCCTGATTTACCTTTGTTCCTGTATCATGATCCGTGCGGCGTCAGTCTGGGCGTCTACCGATCGATCGGACGGTGTGCTCCGATGTTGACGTGTCGGTACAACCCAACCTTGGCAATGGAGTACTCTATCGCTCAGTACCAATCAGTACCCTGGGATCGTCCCTGCGCATCAACGAGATCGCTCGAGCCCCTCGATATCGATCGGTACACGTTGCCTGACTCGACTGGGCATTGCTTGGCTTCCCCTCCGAGTCGGATCGATGGCCTCCTCCGAGATCGAGCAGACCTGATTCATTTCCCAACCTTCCTCTCGACGTAGATCTTCGAGGGCGTGGTCTCGACCTAGCACACGTTACGAACTTCGGTACCAGAGTGGACCATCGGTATCAACACCGGTATTGTCGGTATCGATGCATGGTGGTTCAGAAGGGCATACCGTCGGACTTGGAGCTTCGACAATGATCCAACTCTTCGCAGCAACGTATGGCAGACCGATCTTAGCTTTGTGAGCCTTTCCCTCTGGTATGGGCTGTCGAGGGCGTAGTATCGACTAGACGTGGACTATTAAGCATCGGTATCAGGATGGGTGGACGGTACGGTATCGGTATCATCGGTATCGAAGTCTGGTGGTTCGGTACTGTGATGGAAGATGGGCGTAGGGATTGGTGATTCAGTATTGGTGCAGAAGTCTGGCTAAACATATGCAGGACCAGTTCTCAATCGTTCTTAGCCTTGTCGAATCACAGAAGCCTCGTACTTTGTTGGAACCGCAGGCGTAGATAAAACGGCAGAAGTACCGTGGTCCGAAGAGAAGTAAGAAGCGGTAGAATCACAGAAGTATTGTTAATTGGAAGAAGCAGTAGAATCGCAGAATTAAGCTCATATCGATCGTAGCCTCTGGTATTACTCTTTAGCACAGGTCATCCCCCACTGCCTCCAATGGAGAAGATCACCAGGCCCAACGCATAAGCCGATGTAAGCTTATTACAAAAGAGATGACAACCAAGAGCGGGAAAGTCAAGAAGAGAAAGTGCGTGATTGTTTATTTTGACCTTGTAGTTGTGATTGCCGAAGCGCATATATGCAGGATCGATGATGAGCAATATGCTTGAATTCTTCAATTGGCGCAGTTCATCAAGAGGAACATAGACCTATGGGTCTCTGTTCCTTCGGTTGTTAACTTCGGTACAGCGTACGACACCGTCGAGGCATGCAAGGGGATGAATCTTGGGCCCAGTAACCCAGGATTCAATGAGCTTAGGGATGCACGACTGATCGTCAAGAATTGGTGAGTATTAATTACACAACATCTTAATCAATTACCTTCACCTCGATCTAGTTCTGCTGAGAAGGATAAGTACCTAAATGTATATGAGGGTATCAAGGCACTTTTTGGGACCGATTGGGATTATATCTGTGGGTTAACTGATGAGCAAGAGCTGGGACTCTGGACGCAAGTACGTTGAATTTCTTTTTTCCGATTCCTACTTATTAATTATATCGATGTAATGCAGGTAAACTATCAAGCCGAGCAAGGTTGTAGTAATGATACTACAACCATCAAAACTAAGGGTTACAAGTATATTATGAAGGAAGGCTACCCAGACCCGCTCCTCGATTAACATGAAGATAAGACGACCCACTGCAGTTTGCATCACCCTCAGCTTCTTCGGCTACTTGTGCTGATGTCCGTCCTCCACAAGCATGGCAATGAGCCTCAGTAAGTACAATATACGCGCTGTTTTTTTTTATTATACTACCAAAATTGCCAGTTGTCATCCGGTATTCTAGGTGGCTGGGGAGTACCTGTTCGTCTGTGTTCATCATCATCATCATCATGCATACCTAATGATGATGATTCGGGTGTCCGTGGTCACCCAAGCTCTTCTCTCCGTGCACTTCATTCCTCTTCAGTCTCTTCTACCTCTGTCTCATCCAATCCCAGCTTGTGCAAGACGATGGTATGTATAGACACTTTACTAACCTGTTGATCAAACTAGATTTGTGGACGACGTAAGGGCCAAGAAGTACCCGATCAGCAACAAGTCCCTGCCAGCCTTTTTATTCGATATGGAGAACTACGACCCCCGCTGTCCAACAAAAACTCTTCTCAGAGGCTATCTACCGGTTCGCGTAAGTACTCACAATAGAACATCCTCTGGTTGCATAATATATGCTGATTTTATTCATTTAGATATACCGGCACATTTTCACTTGCCCTTCGTCTGCACTGCAAGAGCCCGGTAAGCGAGGACGTGCTATATGTCCGTCTAACTCACAGATATCGGGGCTGAAAGAGGTTACGCCGGAGACTGTGGCATACACATGTGTTCAGGCAAGTTCTTTTTTTTTCGTGCTATCATTCGTTGCTACATTACATTTATAGGTGCAGCACTTGATATGTGTTACACTTTGCGCAGTCGGAGACGTCGATCACAGGATCAGAGACGTCGACGGGCAAGAAAGCGAGCTACCACTAAATCACAAAAGACCGTAGTCTGCGACGTAGGTGATAGTACTAGATTAGAATGTCTATCTAATATACAGGTATCATACGACTTACCTGCGACGTAGGTGATAGTACTAGAACAAGAGAGTGGGGAATCCCTAACTCTCTGATCCAGCCTTATATACACTTTGGTCGCAGGTAAGTTCTACTCTAAATAGGTGCTGACTAGCAGCAAGATAATATGAACAAACAAACAACGGGGCCCAACGAGTCAGCAAGAATGAGTAATGATGAGCAAGCGTCGTCAGGTTAAACGGAAAGAAGAATAATGAGTCAGCAAGAATGAGTAATAATAGAATGGGAAAAAGAGTGAAAGGGAATGGCAGAATAAAGTTGTTATAGATTGTAATTAGCTAAGCCTGTATGTATTAAGTAAGGAATGTGGTTGAAAGAATGTAAATATGCATTGGCGAAAAAGAAAGAAAGGCCGTATAGGGAAAATGGAAAAGACGTTGTAACAATATGTAGCCAGGAACAATGGGGCGAGTCGGACGGAACTTTTAATAACAAGCTGTTCTATTACCAGATTATAAAGCTCTTCAACAACAAGAAATCGGCGGACTGGGTTATAAAAATGCTTGCTTGGTGGAATGAGTGAGTTTCTTTTTTCTCTTCGTGTCTTATACTTACAGTTGATGTAGTGTTGTTTTCGGACCGCCTGAGGAAGATGAAACTGAGGACAATGAACTGGACCCTGATGACAAAACGGCCTTCGAGAACATCCTGCTCAGCGTCAAGGATGAAGATGAAGAAACTGGCGCAGCAGCAGAACCAGAAGAGGATGAAGATGAAGACAAAATGGTTAGTCAAGAAGCTGGACAGGAAGAGCTGAACAAAGACACACAGGTACTGTTCCACCAGGAAGCCAGACGCAACCTGACTCGCAGTACAGTGCTAACGCATTCCCTGAACTGGACTAAGGCTGAGGACTCTGGTCTGAAACTCTGGACTTGCTCTTCTGACGCTATTGCTCGTATTCTCTGTACTCACTGGAACTTAGTATATCTTGAACGGTATTATGTGGGTCGAATGCCAATATAAATTCATAGGTACCATTATATTCGCTCGATAAAGCAAAACATAAATTTCACAAGAAGAACCGACTGATATATCCTTTTACGACTTTTACCACCTTGTAAGCGGCTATAAGTATGATTGACTTTGATAAGCATGCTATTTTCTTATCCACAATTGAGGTCCTCTATACATGTTTATGATTTTATGTCACCATCAATAAAGATAATTAAGACTTCGGAAATGCCAAAAGGGTTTCATATCTCTATAAAGGACTCAATTATTTCTGTTACCTTATGGCGAGTTATTGAGTCCTATCCACAATTGAGGTCCTCTATGCATGCTTATTAGTGCCTATGGCTCCTTTGACACTTTTGGCCCATATATGCTAATGTAGGCGCGCAGACTTTCTCCCGATGTCGGCTGCAAAAATCCGTGCGACCTCATTACATAATCAACACAAGTCTCAGCCAGATCAGTGCTCAATCACAGGCGCCTCATGACATCTCACATCTCTTGTCATTCCTGAGTCACTGCAAGTGTCTGCCTTGAACCTAAAACGTGCCTTTGAAGGCAAGTTTTGTATTTTCGACCTGGTCTCCATCCATGACGAGCGGATCAGTCAAGCTGGAGGTCGCTCTCTTAACCAATTGCCTGTGCTCGGAATTCGACCTTTCCATTTAACAGCTTGTAATTACCCAGGACTACGAGATGATAGAGTCAATGGAAGAGGAGTCTTAGGTATGCTACCTTTACCAATTATGGTCAGAGAATGGAAGGAAACTCATAACCTCTCGTGCGAGCTTCACAGTCCTAGTTTAACGTTCAAATCGCAACTTTCAAGCTACGCCAAGTAAATCCTGTAATTCCTATGAATGGATATGCTGGCGCACGAATGCACGATGTATTTCCATGCCGAGGTTTGGATATAAAATGTTCTAAATGATGTTGCTATTCGGTGCTGCATCGGGCTGCATATTTTCTGATAAGTTGTACTTTGGCCTCACTGCGCGGTGTTATAGTGCACTTGAAGGGCTCGGGGTGACTGTTGAAGAATAATTTCAGATAAAGTTCTTCTCGAGAGCTGGTTGTATGCGAATGCAGTTTCGTATTCTTACCTCACGAGGTTCAGGCTAAACTTTGGAGTAATTTCCGCTCCTTTGGGGACCGAAAGCGTAAATGAGGAGAGGATACTTGCAATCATAATGAAGACCGAGTTCTCCGCCAAGTATCTCCCTGGACATACCCTGTTCATTGCGGAGTTGGCCTTTCCCTTGCCTTCATAACCTCATTTATACACTCACCTCCTGCCGAAGCCGAATGCATAGGAGTTGGGATCAGTAACTGGTTCTGCGGGGTCCAAAAATCGTTCTGGGATAAACTCCCGAGGGTCGTACTTTTCGCTGGGTGATAGCGCGACGGAATAGACGTTTGGTACTACGATTGTACCTTTGGGAATGAAGTAACCTTTGTATACGTCATCCTTGTCACTCCTTCGTGCAATGCCTGGATCGTTCAGTTTAATGTGATCCAGACTGAAAGTGACGCGTTCGGACTCACTGAGTGGCAGCACGGGATGCCATCTCATTGTCTCTTTGATGACAGCTCGGACATACGGGAGATTCGGTGCGTCGTCTATTCTTGGCATACGTCCTGCCCCAATAAGACTATCGATTTCCGCTTGTGCACGTGTCTGCTTTGACGGATTAAGGGCCATGGTCATCATAAATGTCAAAACGGTGGCATATGTCTGATCTTTGTCATCAGATGCAATCAAGCAGGAAGAGGAAATCTGATTACCGTTTCCGCACCCGCTGCGAACGTGTCAGTTCTGATGAACTTGGAGCGGATTGGATGGACGTACCTCCATACATTGCCCCAGTAGTCCATTTTACCCTATGTTCAAAGTTTTCCATGCCATCATGCTCCGACATCAGCAGCTCGCGTGCCAAGGATGGAGAAGCTGTTCCCTTCAACTGTAGAAACGTGTCAGGGAGTGCGGGGAACAGATCTAGAATTGAAAAAAACTGACCGTTTCTGCTTTGACATGTTCAAACGGCATCGTCACGAGCTTCTCGATCATACGTTTCCCTTGCATGGCCTTCTTCTGGAAAGGAACCCATCTTGGAAGGTGTTTTACTTTGATACCATCGGGTTACCGAAATAAAAGGAGAGCTTTGATGATACTTACGTATTGGAAGGAGATCGCACAAGAATGCACCTGGGACTGTGGCCTCTTCGACCATGCTCATTGTCCTTTCTGCGTGTGTGATATACTTGGACAGGTCAGTATCTCTATTTTTCGGTAAAGGACGCTTACCTCATCATCTGCAGAAACAACTGGTAGCCCATACGTTACGGAGATGATTATCCTTCCTGCAGTTCTGCATGGATTGACGTCAACAAACAGGAAAAGTGGAGGTGAACATGTTAAACCGACAGCTGAACCGACGAGAAAAAGTCTCTTGGTCTATCCAAGAAGTCGTTGCAAAGCAAGAACGCTAGGTTCTCTTGTACTTCATGATACGATTTTACCGCACTTGGACTTAGAGCATTATGGGCGAGTTTCCTGTGAGAGCGCCATTCTTCACCATATGGCAGTAGAGGCATGCTCTTATCATTATTTAATTAATCCCATGCCGACCAAAGGAAACCTATATGATCACCTACCTGTCCTAGCTCCATCAATTCTCCAGCAACAGTGAAAATCGGCCGATGAGCGTAATTGCTCCCTCGTTTATCAAGAAGATCGTTTATAGCTTCCAAAGAATTCAAGACCAGGACATTATTTCCTAATCCATGAAAGTGAACTATATCTCCTACACGCTTTAATGTTCAGCATACACAGGGTAAAGGGAGGAAAAGCCGGTTACGTGCCGAAGATGTCCTTATACTTCATAAGAGCCAACCAGGCGCCAGACGGAGGTATATTAAGTATATTTCCTATCAACGGGAGAGAGGAAGGCCCCGGCGGTGTAGGATGCGTCTTTGATCGAACAGAACTCGTTATCTTCCGCGATACGTAAACGAACAGCAACAAGAGACATGCTAAGTACAATACTGAGACGGCATCATATTCGATGGTGCTGAGTGCGGTCGACATGGAAGTTTGGAAGAGCCTGTCTCCGCGTAAGTTCCAAACTTATAGGAGAGGTGATATCGGAGATTCAACTTTTTACAAATTTCGGCTTTCTCCGTTCCAACAAACCGAGAGTTAAAGAGCGCAAGTACTATTTTCTGAGATAATCAGTGGTGAGTATTGTTAGCTAACGTACCCTGTCTGCAGTAGGGCCAAAGGTAGCACTAGATACATGTGTAAAAGGTCACATTACGTTTCCGCTTTTAGGAATCGTTTTCCAATTCCAATGCCTGACCTTGATCACCCGACCAGCATCCATATCACCGCTTTTCGTCGTCTTAAACTGAAAAACTCGTCTTCCAGCCTCCAGCAATTATCAGAGTATCGGTGTAAAATTGAGAGATCGGAGATAACAGCGAAAAATTGTAAATGTTGAGCTGATGACGTCATCAGCTTTGTGACGAATTACAAACTTTCAATTTGTAACAGGATGACGATTTCGCTTATCGAGTGGTAAAAGCGTGTAAAGTCACCAAACAGCTCTGCGATTCCACAAATGCCTGATATCCAATCGTCACATTACACCTTGGACATTGGTCAATGCAATCAAGTTGGCACCATCTATCCAATCACTCACTCCTTTTTGTCCGAGTTCTGAATCGAACCATCGTCGCTGACAATAAGCTAAGCTTATCATGCGTAAGTATGAATGCTCGTTGATTGCTTGGTTGGTGCAAGAAGGAATCCTCATCCGCCGTGCTTATCGGCACCACCAAGCACGCGGCAACGGATAATAAGCTTCTCTGCGTTGTCTTCGCTCCAAATAGCGACCAGGCCCGTATCAGCCAGTCCCAAAGGTCCGAGATTCCTCCAATCATTTGACCAACCGAAAAGTGTGACGATTCCAATCTTGGGGTCGTCCCGTTCAGATGTGACGCGGATGATTAGATCCCGAGGAAGCGGGTTAAACAGTTTACGAATGCTGTAAAAGAACGGAAGCCGCTAGGCGACAGGCATCTAAGAGACATTCAGAGGTTGAAAAGACCAGAGTGACTCGACCACTTACTTGAGAAGCCCACTAAAGCTCGCGCCCGAGATGTGCACCAGCGCTGAGACCACCCCATACATTATTTGAGTTTATGACAGGCTCACTTAATACCAATACAATCCCTACGTCCCCCGGCAGACCCATTAACAGCAAGCCATGACCATCGTCGAAGTCGACGCATGAGACAAGGTTTAAGAGTGGCAGCTATCTGAATATAGCCGTTTTCCGGTTGGACCATACCCTGCATCCTGGATCCGGTTGGAACGGGTAGAGTATCGAACAAAACCGATGCGGGCCACCACAGTCGACGTATGATTGAAGAAACGCAGGAGAACGTTCTTCCGGACGGCCCAGGGCAAGAAAGATGAAATGTTCTACTAAGTTGAGCTTTTGGTGACCCTCGATATCGACTTTTTCTGTATCCGAAAGCGTGGCTTAACTTGAGTTGGCAGCATTAACGACCAACGATACTTTCTGGATACGAAATCTCGGATCTTGATATAATAGACGTACTGCCGTTGAGCCATCCTTCCTCTGGATAGATACCAGACATATCGCGAAAAAAATGGCCGCATACTGCTATGTGGCGCAGTGTGTATCCGGTGATGTACTCAGGTTCATCGGTGATAACTTGCTTACAAGTTGGTGCGCTGAAGATGTGAACTGCGGTTTGGTGCAAGGCGAATACGTGAACAATAATCGACTTGCAGGCCCCCTAATGAATTCTGAGTGAATCTTTCAGCATGTCGGATTGGATGAAGCTTACAATGGGCAGAGAATAATCCATTTTATCCACCGCACTGTTTGGACTCCACAAACGATACAGTTTCCCAATCTCCCATTTTGCGAAGTATGGGTATGTGTCGTCTCCATTCCTGACAGAGAATCCGACAATGACGTCTTTAAATCACCTCACGAGCGCAGCATCTGGCATTTGCATTAGCTCGCGAAAGGTAACTTCGCCCATTTCGTAAACCCCAAGAACAATAATGTATGGACGTCTGAAGGTGAGACATCATATGGACGTAATCAAGAAAATCTGAGAGAGCATACGCCGTTCCGAATGTGATGGCACACCTCCTCTCCTGTGAAGCAGTCGACTTGTTCATCAATAACGGGACCATCCAAGTAGATCTTCGCCAACTATCTTGCCTCACAGCCTAAGCCAATCTCCCAGAGTGACAACTCGTTCTCTTCAACGTCTGCAGTGGCGACAGACACCAGCGTCCAAGATGAGCTTCAGCCGCACAACTGGAAGACCGCGGCGGGTCAGAAGCTTACGGACAGATAATTGTCTATCCGAAGTCTTGTACGTGAGCGAGCCTTCACATTTCTCTGGAATGTTTGGACCAAGAGCTGTTTAACGTTCTATATCAGAGATGACAACGTAGAGCATGTACGAGATGAGGAGAAGAGGACTAGCTGGCAATCCCTAACTGTCCCACGTGCGTTCCCATGGGCATGTCGCGTGGTGCCGACGATCAATGCAATGGCAACTCGCCAGAGTCACTATGAGAGAAGGATGTTAACGGTTGTCGGACCTCGACAATGGTTTTCCCCAAGTACTGCGGCCCCAATCTTACGTAAATTGCTTTTAGCTAAAGTGTGCAGAGTGTAGTTCGCCATCTGCATTGAGGTTGCGTTCTCTCTCCCTGCTTCGACATACTGCCTATCTGCAGAAAAAGTTTCCCCGACTACTAAAGATGATCTCCAAGCACACTGTGTTTGGCACTTCGAGTGGGTGATCTGATTTGGGCGAACGGAACTTGTGCAAATCGCACTGTAGCTGAGAGTCATTTTCGAGAGCTTCACAAAAATTATGTTCAAAACTGACGAGTCTCAATTCCAGCGTTGTAACTACGGGATCATGACTTCTAGTTACTAGTTACCAAGAAATAGCGGGAAGGGACTGGTGACAAGTAGAAGGCAACAACCAAAATGTGACGCGACAATACATACAACAAGACAAACATGAAGTCAAGACACAAGCAGGCTAGCTAATGCTGGTCTTCAATAAATCTGCACACTTTTCGGCAACCATAACTGTTGGGGCTTGGAGATGAGTCGCAATAATCTGTGGGAATACACTACTGTCTGCTATGCGCAACTTGCGAACACCATGCACACGAAGCTCATCGTCAACAACACCAGGGGATTTGTCGTCTTCGGGGCCCATTCTACACGACGACGAGTAATGGTACGTTGTCCTTGCCCATTGTTTGATGAAGGAGTCTAGATCAGCGTCCGAGGTGCTTTTGGGAAGTTGCGAGTCAGTCATCGGATATCCATCCTTCCGCATCGCTTCTGCAAGACGTATTGATAGCCGCAAAGATGTTCTTAACACCTCCCAGTCTCTCGGATTGGATAGGACGTTGAGATCGCATTGGATCGGGTCGTTAGGATCGCTTGAAGTTAGTCGGATAGTTCCCTTTGACTGCGGACGTAATACTACGCTCATAAAGCTGAATGATCCTGTGCTTTTGTCAAAAGGAGCTCCAGTTGCGTCATATGCAATCTACAAGAAGCCTGGCATTAGATAGCGTTGGGTCGATGATTTCCGACTTACAGGCATGATCTCGATGTTCGGGATGTTCGCGGTATTGCGTGCATCCAGTTGCGACTTATCAGCACGAAGATTCGATTCCTCGTCCAAGAGTTCATCGTTTGCGAAAATTATTGATTCCAAGACAGGTGAAAGGAGGAGACCCGTTCCTCGAAAGAGGTATTTGAAAAACTCTCGTACGAATACCAGTGGGCGTGATTCAAGAACAACGAGCGAGTCCTCCATTGGAACATGATAAACAATTGGCACGGCAATATGGTCTTGCTACACAGGTCATTTAGTTAACTCTGAAATGCTATCTGACCAGACGCACAAGATGAGCACCAACGCCAGGAAGGTGTTTGAGTACTGGGATTCCGAGCGCTTCAAGATGATCCTTAGGACCAATACCGCTACAAGATTTCATCGGTGAGTGCATCCACTCGGGTGACTTGAAAGCGGACGAACCTCAGCATAAGAATCTGTGGATTTCCTTGAGGTCCACTACATAGAATGATTTCTCGCTTCACAGAAACGTGTTTGGCCTTGCCTGGACGGCTAGCGGATTGCAAGAATACTCCATCGGCTTGAGAGATGTCGGACGAGCCTGGACTGATGTCAAGCTTAGTTGCAATCGTTCCTGTGCATATGGTCAAATTCGATCTGCGGGCCCGGACCAGTTCCAGCGGAAGGAATGCGGTGAACGCCGAATGACGATAGCCTTTGTCGCTAATCGTAAATTGTGCTTTAGCGCAACCAAGGATAGAGCTTGTAGATGAGTTCAAGTCTTCAATGTAGGGTAGTCCTAGCTCCCTTGTGGCATTAAACACACTGTCGTGTATCATCAATAAGATACTTCGGTGCAGTGATGGGTACCAACCGTGAAGAGGAAGAAAAATGGACATTTGTATGAATACGATTCATCCACTCCCCTTGACCGGAAATGAAATATGAGATAAGTAATACTACGTACAGTCATGCATTGATGAACCTACCCTCGTGACCTCTTTCATTTCCTTTCTGCGCTTCTAAAGAAAGCTCGCTTCGCTTGAAGAGTGGCAAGATGTCATCATAACTCCAACCTTTCCTGCCATCGGCACTCCAAGCGTTATACTCCGCGGCAGTTCCACGGGTGTACAGCATTGAGTTTATTCTTGACGTTCCTCCTAGGACCTTACCGCTGAATATGTCCAATTTTCTTTCGCCGATGAATTTTTGCGGAGTACTCTCTCGTCGATACGTCCGTGAGCCATCTGAGGCGAAGTCAGTTGAAAATAGTGGAACACGGGATGACCAAGTATCAGTAGCCATTCCGCGCTCGACGAGAAGCACTGTAACGTTGGGATTGCTGCTAAGCCTGTTGGCGAGGACGCAGCCTGCGGTTCCTCCTCCTAAGATATGTGTATTGTTATACAGAAGTAATGACTATTAGTAAACCACCCACCGAGTATAATGTAGTCATACTCGTCTGCAAGTACACTACAGGTAACTTCTGGATAGGACGAGGGGAATGGCCACATTGTGGTTGAGGTGGGAGCAAGAGGAGCGCGGTTGCAGGTTAAGTACCCGACTGAAGTTTGATATGGTCACCTGACCGTCAACGGGAACCAACCCAACTTGTCCTCCGACATCTGCCATCTTTGACGAACAACCGAACAAACAAGTTGACCAAGCTACATCAAAGATCCGAGTAGCAGTAGCAGAAGAAATTATGATGTTCCTGCACCAATTGGAGGCGATATTTAGACATCAAACGCGGACAGTGCAAATTACCGAGTTATCGAAATACACGAACGGAAAATATCTCAGTACTCCATTAATGCTCAACGCAGCCCCCTATCATGCACACTTGATATTGATGGCGGAAAGCAGCCTGAGGCTTATAAGATCGTTCATCCAACCTCTCCGATAAGCATTCAACGCGTGTTTCCACCAAGCATGGCCGACTCTGTGACTCAGACGATACCAACACCACCACCTGGGACGAACTTCCTTGCCACCATCAGCACATCCCTCACGTTCATAATGGTCGCAACCCCCTTCGGCGCAATGCTTATTCCAGTCCTAATCCTTCTCTTCTTCTTTTCCACAGCGGCATCAAGGAGGGCTCCTGTGTTCTACCTCAATGTAATTGCGTGTCTTCTGGGACTTCTGGTCGCTTTTATGAATGGCGCATTAGAAGTGAGGCAGATGCTTCACCCAGAGGACCAGATACCCCAGTCAATGTTCCTAGCTACCATCGCAATCACACTCACTACACCCATGATCGTTGACTCCGTTCTTCTGACGAGAGTGATTGCATTCTACCCCAAACGCACATCCACTCGTACCGACCGCCTACGTGCTATTCTTTTCCCTGTCGTTGTTAAAATCGCACGATTTATTGTCGTAGTGCTCTATCTGCACGACTTCGCCACCCGGTCCAAGGATGTTGGAAGCGTAATTCTCATCGGTGCGACAACGTGGTTTAGGAATCCCTACATAATCGCGGAGTGGACTCTCCAAGTGGTCGACAATTCGTGAGTCAATAGCTTACACCCCACCCACTGATTAGTGATGGTGCTGACTCCTACTTATCTTTTTGCCAACCTGATCGTACAGCTATTCATCGCTGTTCCTACTATATAAGCTGCGCCTCTTTGATGTGAATGGAAGGGCAGGATGGATAGTGAGGCACCGTGAGTCACAACATGCAAATTAATCTTATTCTCATACTAAAACCATCGCCCAGCTACAACGTTGAAGAGGATCCGTGGCTTGTTTTACATCGCTCTCGGCAACTTCATTTTCCCCGTCATTCTAAACGTCGCCCAGATTATTTTCATTACATCCGACCGTTCCTTCCTTCACGGCACGTATGTCTTGGTCGTAAATGACTACGTTAGTATCCTGGGAGTCGTATTTGCAACTATCTGGACGACTGGGTCACATTGGAGCCGGGAGAAGTTTGGATCTACAGGGTCCACCTGGAACCAAGAGGAGCCAAAGGAATCTTATGCTCCTGAAGGAGTGGAGTTGCATGCTGTCCGACTGCCATCTCGAAATGCCGCCTCCGACGTCGAATCGAATACTTCCTGGCTCCAGAACGAGCTCGAATCATCCGGTGATACCCTTGACTCCAACCGCAACAAGATTTATATGAGTAAGGGCCAATCTGGAGAAATATGAGCGTGCCTATCAAAGCAAGTCTTACAGGACGTCGCGTAAGTCATCTATTTGGTTAACTATTCCGCTCATGGAAGCTAAACTATACCCATATTGTTTCTTCCATAAGTTGTGCTATACAATCTACAACTACAAGGGGAAATAATGATTAGGTATTGGTTCATTTTTTTTCTTCGAAAAAGAGTCCAAAATGACAGAGACTGTTAGCAATAAGAAACGTTTGCTTGCTTGTATCTATCGATAGTGTGATGTGGATGAAACAGTCATGTGTCCGAAGTCTGACAGTCGTTCTGTTAGAAATCAGAGTCCAGCTTATAATGTCCCTCATCCAAAAATCAGATACTCCGAAACAGCGGAAAGTAACATGAACCCGATTGAAGTGAATGGACATCCAAATTAAATCAGGCCGTATTGAGGATATCAACGTTCGCTGCTTATATGTGCATAAGTGGGGCTACCTAGTGAGAGAAGAATGATGGCAACGGACCTCGAATATAAACCGTGTATGCTATGGAAATGTACATATTGCACATGAAGATCCATGTTGTAGTTCTTGTTCGATTTTAAAAATAAAACAGGTCAAATCTTGTGACTTCGGTGTTGAGAATGCAACTGCAACGACCACCTTCATTTGACTATGCTTATCGGAATTGATGAACAAGCCAGCTATGATTCGCCTAGAACTTCCTGAAACAGCGGAAATCATAAAGATGCATAACCTTGCCCACACGGAGCATGTTGTCTCTTCTACAGAGGATGCCGGCGAGGCTTATTAAATTCTAACGCATATGAAAGTACCAGATCCCCGTTACTGCTGCCGCACGCATTGATTGATTGATAGATGTCACGTCTTGGACTTCGATTATAAACTTAGAAACACCTGCATTAACTCATCCAGGTTAAGTATCAGAATCAGGTACACACCGGACAGAAATTCATTCCCCGATAGAATCAGCTTTCTCTGATATAGTGAGTGGATCTAGAATATGACACACCGGGCAAAATTACGTATAGGAGCCTCCAGAGTTTTGGTCGGAATGCAATACCAGCCAATCAGAGCCGTTTTCTCGCATTCTGACTAAAATTCTCTACCCTGAAAAATGTATTTTTGCCCGGTGTGTGATTTGTGGCGTGAGAATGTATATTTGTCCAGTTAAAGTAAAGTAAGCCGGAGGTCAGGACTGCCGGCCATACTTAGTCGACATCATCATACCTGGTCCACTGATCTGCTCTTCGTTTGACATACTACGAGTGCAGCAGGCATTAGTTGTTCACGACACATGCAGAAGCATAGCTAGAGGTCTGAGCTTCCGGTGGTACTATCTACCGGTCTAAAGCTGGCAAGTCGGAAAAGCATGATTACGGGTGCTGGTAATAGTACTGACGGCAGAAGATGTTATTACTCTTATCGCAAAACTGGTTCAACTTGTGAAATCCTATTTCGCTTCCATCATGGGCCAAGTGGGGTGATACGAGTCTGCATCAGTACAGTGTATGTAGATCCGGTGTTTCTGTGTTTGGGTGTACCGTCTATATATGTTGAGTCCGGGTGGCAGGAAATGAAATGTGCGAGTATCTAGCACTTTCGCACGCGGGGAGAACCAAGATCCATTGCTCGGTGACAGATATGGCTACAGTCAAGCTACATTGAAGTGTTCATCCGCAAGTTACACGATCAGTGAAATCTTTCGGTAACTTGCACGGAAGTCTAGCTTTGACTAAAATAATCTGAACGTGTACCTGTAAGGAGAGTTGACGTACCTCAAATCGAGCTCCTGCTTATTTCCACCCGCGGTGATCGCGGAAACACAACAACTCGTGTTTTGAGAACCAAGGTGTATCATAGTCCCAGAAGTGGATCCCTTTGAGTTCCGAATTGTTCTGCTTTCGAGGATATTGGACTGAGCTCTCAGTTGTTCATGCTTTCCCCAGTAATAGATGACACAATTGTATTCAACTACTGAGTCAGGGATAAATACCATACAAGATGACAATATTTTACTAGCCACGACTCAGACTACTATAAATCCACTCAGTTTCATACAAACTCCGAGTATAACAAGGCCAACTTGAACAGTGGTATGCGAATAAACGTTGAAGCTAGTAAGGAACAAGAGTCATTTCGCCTATGGGAGGAACGGAGGTCACATTGAGTGGGTCAACGACGAAGTAGGTGTTCCCTTTAAGTACAGGAGTTGCGCGGCAAATTATCGTCCAAACTATCATTTTGATTTCTGTCAGAAGCATTAAGCAAAACATCGCGGGTGGACGGAATCTAAGCCGTACCGGCAATAGCAAGCACGCGACCAGGACAAGCCCACCTTCCAAGACCAAAAGGGAAGTACGTATGGTTAACCATTGCTGCCTGCTTACCCGTTCCCATCCAGCGCTCTCCATTGAAGGTTGCAGCATCGTCACCATGGTACAGAGTGCTCATGTGTGCCAACGAGGCAAGCGGAACTACAGGATATCCTTACGATGTAATAGATAGTATGAGATTACACGAATCACCGGGGCATAGTGCGAAGCTAACCTTTCGGAATAGTATATTTCCCTAAGGGAACATCCGTAGTAGTTAGTCTGCACGTGCTGAGCGTGTCTCCCTTCGTTCTCAGGACCTCGCGAATGAATGAGTCCAATTTGACACCTCTCTGGAGCTGGTCATAAGAGATAGAAAAGGAGTCTCCAGATGATTGTAGCTCGGTAACCTCGAATAGCTCTTCACGCAGAGAAGGTAGATGCTCGGGCCGGGTTGCAAGCTCGTATAGAACCCAGACGGCAACTGACGCCCTGCAAATCGAAAGATATGAGGAAACGTGCCTCTAAAGTGCTCAATTGCTCACGTCTGATGCACAGAGGCGAAGATGATTCTGGGTAGTGTATTACTAGTTAGTTATTTCGAATGCCCGTGACGAAAGCGTACCCAAGTATGAGAACTGAAATGCGTAAAAACGCAGAAAAGGGGACTCTGCCATCTACGTTGTTGCAGTACTTGCTTGATAGATAATCAAGAACGCTGCCCTATATTCGCTGTTATCTTCCAGATACAAGAAAGTAATCACAACGACTGACCTTAAAGAGTTCTGGGCTCTCCCCAACGTCCTCCGGAAGATTAACCCGTGAACTGACTTTTCTCCATACTTGGAGCCCGATTGACTTGTAGAATAAAGGGATGGTTTTGCTTAAGAATTTTGCCCTGTAAGTAGTAAGTATACTAAACACCAAAGGAAAATAGTTAGATACGGACCAAGCGAGCAGACGATATGCATTTGGCCATGCGGTGCCCCATCGTGACGTATTCTGGAATAATCCGGTGACAACAGCCGCGTCGTGACCGACGATTTCTATGACATTGAGGTTGTCTGGGGTGACGAAATCCTTCAATAAATGTCAGTTGCAACTCAAAGCGAAACCCAAGGTGAACAAGCACCGGTCCAAGTATCACACGAGCCATCGCTTCGGATATGCTTCTGTGAACATGGTCCAGGGCACGAATGCATCGCACGTCTCTGTCCTTCTCACTCGCACAATTGGCATCATGCATTAAAGCACCGGCATGGCTTTCAAAAACAGGGAATACTGACAGAGAAAGTTTTAGATTTGTAGGTGTCAATGGACAAGAACCATTCCATACCTTGCTCTACCACTGTTGGCATCCGTGTGATGATGACATTGCGTACCAAATCATCGATGTCGTTGAAAAATCCCGTAAATAGTTTGTTGAAGTAGTGCAAGTTGAGGATCTGGGGGAAAAGAACAGATGGTGAAGGAACGATACATGACTATAACGAGGAATCATACGAAAGCCGTCCCTTGTTCAAAGCTGAACAAAGTGTTTGTGGTAAGGACTTCATGAGCAAAGATACTATCTACGATGTATTCAAGCTTTGTGTGAACACAGTTACTACATGTCAGATTTCGGCCGAGGATCTCATTGATGACCACTTACACGACCTTTTCGCTTGACAGCAATTACCGGACCATAGTGAGCAAGGGAACGCTCATATGCTTCTCTTGGTTTTTCGAAGAGCTCGCGTTCCTTTGCTGGGATGAATAATCTAAGTACTCCAAGATGGACCGACACGGACCGGAATTTTGACTATAGGAGGTAGTCGTTCCAGAGATCGGTTGCGCTAATCGACAATCAACTTCCGTATGTTAGACTGCGGTGGAGATATTCATCATTGTTACCTTGGTGAACAGAACGATCGCAGTAAAAGTCGCCCCAAATAGCGATACGAGCGTAAGCACCGAGACTGAGGGGAAGAAGTTCACGGTCATAGTGAGGAATGCCTATGTGCTCCAAAGAGGTCAGGAGGTGTTTTACGTTCGAGTCCGGGTACTTTCAGCCCTACCGCAGTGAGCAGAAGTTCAATCCATGTATCCTTGGCATCGAAAGATGGACACAAGGAAAGCTCCCTTTTCGCTTGCCCCTAATTGCGATCGCGGGGGAATCTCCCATAATAACTCGAAGTTCTGATGTATGAAATCAGCGAGCTGAGGCATTCTACGTGTTCCCTATCTTTCCGGACCCTTCCTGAGACTTGCACGGAGATGGACGTTTGCCCTGATGTCACGTACTGAAAACTAGGGCTCGCTCAAAGTTTGAGCATTTCATCAAATCACCATCTAAGGGGATATCAAAGTCTTTAGCGATTGATAATTGGCTATACAGGCTAGGCAGCGGAAACACTCATCGGTGATTATTGATCAGACTCGGAGCCAAGGACAACTTGGAGCCACGGACGAGATCAATCACGCTGTTGCGATGTGTCATCCACGTGACGCACCTCTTCCCCTCCCTTTCTCTTCACTCACCCTCGATCGAACTCCAATTCCTTCCGTCAGAATGAAATAGGCAGTCCCTTTCATCGCATTCGAGACTGGGGTGCGTTTCTAAGTCCATTGTACACTCACGCTCCATCTTTAGCATTGGTAGTATATCTCATCCGAGTCGTCCATCATGATCGAAGTATTAACCCCTCTACTTATCCTGCGAACTCAACGGAGTCCACTTGAATCTATCTGACATCTCGGATAAACTCGCCCACACATAGTGGCATCGAGTCGCACAAGAATCGCTTAGATATCTACCGGTCTACGAGGAAAGATCAGACCCCGGTGTAAAAGGATCTCAGTTCCACTGACTGCAAGTGGCGATACCAATATCGATAGTTCATCGCTGTCTAACGGCTTCCCCATAGGTCACCGAGGACTCCGCTGCCCATTGGTGGTCATTGTCAGTGTGCAGCTGGAAAACACTTAATACCCTTGCCATTGCTCTAACAAAGCCCACTCCCTCCGCCTTGCCTATACATTGGCCACATCTTAGCACGAATATGTGGCCATTGTCACCGAAATATCCTGAAGTAGGAGTTGCTGAACTGTGCGAGGAGTATGATTTCATCATAGTCGGTAATTAGCTATCATAATGTACAGCGTTTGCGTCTTACTGACATTTGATAACGTACAGGAGGTGGTACTTCGGGATGCGCTCTTGCCAATAGACTTAGTATGGGCGAGGCTCTAACAGTACTTCTCATTGAGAGGGGATTCGCAGAAGATACCTGGGTGTCTACTGTACCCTTACTTTCCATGGACCTTACGATACCTGGAAGCGGATGTACAAATTATGACAGCATGCCACAAGGATCTATTGAAGCCCGCAAACAAAAGGTCGTCTGCGGGAATGTGCTAGGCGGAACGTCGAGAATAGGATCAATGGTATACTCGCGCGGTATAGCATCAGAATACAACGCATGGAGAGCCTCCGGAAGACAAGGGTGGGGCTATGACGAATTACTGCCGCTTTTTATGAAATCAGAACACTGTATGAATGGTCGCGTTGATGGAGAGAGAGGTGTGCGAGGTACGCAACATACTCGAGACAGTACGGGTATGTGTTGGTTTTTCTCAATATCTTGATAGGTGAATGGTCGAATCGGCGCAATAATGGGACGTACTTGAAAGTAATAGATAGGTGCGGACAGTTATGAAAATGTTACTTGTATTCATTTCTCATTACATGTAACAAGCAGGGTGATGCGCGCCTCCGAAACTCTGGGTTTTCCTTCCATTGAAGATGTAAACTCGTCTGCGAGTCCCGCCCTAGGGTGCGCAATGATGGATTTCACAGTAGATTCCAAAGGATGCCGTCAATCAGCCTTCAGTGCATTTCTCCCATCGAAGCTTGTTCGCGAAAGGAGAAGCCGGCTACATGTATGCACGGGAACAGTAGCCACAAAACTACAGATATCGCGAGACGTCGAGGATTCAGACATCGTAAATGGCGTTTATATCCGCTCTTCTTCTGGAGGTACCCGAATGATACGTATTGGGGCAAGACGCGAAGTAATAGTATGCTGCGGTGCCCTTGGAAGCCCGCAGTTGCTGCAATTGAGGTCCGATTCTGCTTTTTCATGATACATACCCTTGCCGGGCTGACACTAGTATAGTGGAATAGGACCGCGCGACCTTTTGGAAAGTTTGAATATCCCTTTGGTAAAACATCTCCCCGCAGTGGGAATGTATCTCGTGAGTGTCCGTCATTCGCACTCGTCATTTCATTAGTTCATGGCTCTGCATTAGCAAGATCACTTGGCAGTTCCTTTGGTCTTCAGCGCACCTATCGAAGACTCTCTAGTCAGCGTCAAGAGTCAGTTTCCCACTTTTGCGCAGGAGCTAGCCAAATACATGGCAACCGGCTCTGGGCTCTTCGCGTTTCCTGATCCTGGACTCGCAATTTTTGCTAGAACAGATTTACTGGATTCTCGTTCTCGTCTGCGCTGTGACCCCGTGCTCTTGGATGCGCGCGATCCCGAAAACCGTCCCAATGTCAAAATTACCCTCGTGTGTACATCAATCCTGTCGAAAATGATCCCTCTGATGTGTTGTTTCAGGTCGGCTATGATGCGTCTGGAGTTGCATTCGACAAGAACAAGGGGTCATTCGCACTATTAGCTCATCTCCTTCGTCCTGAATCGACAGGCACAGTTCGAATAACTTCCACAAATCCAGACATACCAGCAAAATGTGACCTGGGACTTTTGTCGAGCTCCAGAGACTGGGCAGCGCTCAGGGCATCTGTGAGACTCGCCATCGCCCTGTTTCGAGAGGTGCAAGTAAGCGAATATCCTCTAGGAGCGTTTCAGTTACCTACAGAAGACAACGACACTGCGTTTGACGCATATATAAGGAAATGGGCGACGTCAACTCACAATTACTCATCGACTTGCAGGATGGCCCCTGAGGACCACGCCCAGCCCGGTGTCGTTGATGACGAGCTTCGAGTTCACGGCATACGTCGATTGCGAGTTGCAGATAGCAGTATATTTCCTCAGATAATTGGGTCGCCACTGCAAGCACCGTCCGTGATGGTAGCAGAGAAATGCGCGGAGTTACTCATCGAATCATACCGAACGTAGACTGCAATCTCGAACCTTTGCTTTAAAGCTCTCGGAAGAATAAAGTTCCCTTAAGCAGGAAGACTTGATCACTGATCGATGACAGCAATGCCTCGCACTCAGGCTCCCGCTTGACAAAATTCGCATGGCGACCTATACGAACGTTCATGACGGGCAGTAGAGCTGATGACCACCGTTAATTCACTTTCGGGAACTCGGGGTCTACTATCAGCAGTCCGACAGACAGAGCAGAACGATTCTAGAGACAAGTTCCTTCTAAGTCTTGCCGGTAGTCTGAATGTATGTAAATCTCGCACCGATCGCATAGCACACATGCTGTATAGGCGAACATGCTTCTGTATGTTGATGTGCTTTGTTCGCAGGATGGGTGCTCTCGTCAGCGAGTCAGTTTTTCCTAATTGCGATATTGACAAAACGTACTACTTATGTCTTGTCTCCCTCGTCATGGAAGATCGGGTAATCACCACGATAGTAAGATTTAATTTGAAACATGGGAGCAGTCGAAGGAGGAAACACATCAGTGCTTTCTTCGGCATATACCGATCAACCTTGGGAAAGGAAATTTCCCATTGCAGTATTTTTTATTGCCAAGTGTTGAACTCCCGTGCTCTAAATACCTTCACCTGCCCTCTAGATCTGCTTTCACAGTGTTCACACCTCTAATTAGGGCTCCGCAGCGTATCTTATAAGATACGCGCGGATATTTCATGGCTGCTATCAGATCCGGTTCCGTGCGTATCTTATAAGGCCTATCCGGCATATCCGCGACCAAGGTTGATACTATACTTACAGAGAAAAAAAATGGCCCAGCACCTCCAACGTGCATATAGCGAAGTGCCATCGATGTTTTTGGGACAACACAACGTCAACGAATGGTCAACATGGTGATTGGTGATGTGTAAATGTAATCCTGCTGTCACCCAACCTGATTCTTGGCAGTAACGTCTGCCTAATCATTTTCTAGGGTTCGATTACTTGATGATATGGCATGGAAACCTAGTGAAAGGAATGCAAACCCTGTCTTACGTACGAAAGGTTTTGGCTCTTTGGCTTTGGAGGGACGTTCGACAAATCAAATTCCACGTATTTCATCATTATTTACCTGACTGCTTACGTTCTTATCATTAATATCTTTCTCATCCAAGTTCAGCCTCTTTTCTCTCGTAAATGAGATTCTCAACAGTGCAGAATCAACCGTGCGCCGGCCGTAAATACAAGTGACGTGTGCTTGGTCCCTATGCCCGAAGACGTTGGAGCTCCTATAGCCAAAATCGGCCTCAAGATTGTTGACAGTGCTTTCTATGCGAATGAATCTGTAGGCTCAATGGGTAATAATGCAGGGAATGTGGCCGGTGATTGCAAGTTGCGAAAAGCGAATTGAGGGTCTTTAGAATTTCGCGAGGGCTTGAGGAGTGGAAGTAGGCTCTGACGGGTCCTTGCTCCGTCCCACCCGTTCGTGGATAATCTACGCTTATTTTCTCTTTCATCCAGTGCAGCACCAACATCACCTTAAGCCTGGGCGTGTTAGCCACATGAACGCTAAGCCCGAATAGCTTGCGACTTTTCCGCATCGTCTGGATACAAGATTTCAAGTGCATGACACACTCATCTCGTGAGACATTTAATAAATAACAACTAATGTACCTCCGCTGGGCTATAATTAACAAACCTGTTGCCTTTCCGGATAGACAACATCCACATCCTTATACTTTACAAACTTGGACATCTCGATAGCCCCGCCCATCGGAAGATGTTGTGTCTCGTCGACGAGCGTCTCGGTCATAGCTGTATCGGGCTTAGGAGTCGGTCTGAATAGCATGTGTATACTACGAGTCCCCGGTGGAGCGTGCACAGATTCGAACCAGCCTTTCGTTGACGAAGACGCACGGAGATCTAACGTGATCCGGTTGACTACGGTACAGCCGATCCTTCGGCAAAGTATTAACTTCATGTCGGAGATTGAAAGCGGGAGAAACGTACATGATTGTTGGCCTATGGATGCGCCAAGTCAGTGAGTAGTCAACATTGATCAGCTAAGAGACTTACACAGCCGCTGAATATTTCAAGCCATCCTGATGTTTGTAACCGGCGTGGTCAGACTGCAGTACATTTTATAAGGTATTCACTTACGGGTTGGAATATTATAAACATTGCCCAAATGAAATTGGACGAGAACACGACACTGCACATACCGAATGGATTTCGAAGTTGTGGGGAAAATAACTGAGGATCGACGTACAAGAAATATACCACGCCGTGCGCGGCGATGACTGCAAGGAGCGATTTCTTGTTACCATTCTTCATGGATAGGACCGTCTTGAATATTAGCATAGCGAAAATAATTGTATCATACGCGGTCTCCATGAACTGGAACGCCGCAGCCTGGAGATTGTGTCTGCGTTCGAAAGTGATTTTCATTATAATTCCTCCACCCGGTAAGTGTAAGTGACCAACACTCACAAAGCTACAGTTTGAATGCAAACTTGTGCCGATGCGCGCTCAGATAGGCGTAATACGTTTTGGATAAATCCATCACTTACTTTGGAACGCGTCGCCATGCAGCATTGGGGGAACTTGAAGAGCTAAAGAAAGAACCGTCTCATTGGCAAGGTTCCCATAATATTGAGACAACGTCGGATACTTACGGCCATTTCCCGGGCGCGTGTAGATCCACAAGGCGACACTTGCCTCCGCCGACAAGAACAAGAACACAGAAGCAGTGACAACTCGGCTTTGAGAGTACAGCGCAGAAATCCTAGATAGTTCATATGCGACATGGGCTTACTTCTTTAATCGAGTGAACCACAAAGAATCGCTCACCTCAGACCCATTACAATACCGGGTATAATCAACATTGGAAGTCCGACTGCTAGGGGTAAGAACTTGCTAAAACGCTGGCAGCTAATTGCTGTTCAATCGGGTACGCTCGTAAGCAAGAAGCAACGTACACCTGTATGCACAATACTTGAGATAACGAGTTCACTTAGCAACAGTCGATGACTCACATCTGGAGTGTATAATGGAGAAAAGAACGCTAAGCGAACACTTTGATAAGAACGAGCACAACTAAACCGTATGAACTAACGAACCGCTCAACGTGACAGTGAACACGGACAAAGAATAGTAACGGTTCTATCAAAAATGTCAGCCGTGCTTCAACATATAAACTTAGAGTCCTCACGATAAAGAACAGGAACGTGACTTGTTCAACAAGGGTTAAACTTGGACCTTAATGCCGCATGTGATAAGAATGACAATACCAAGCGTGAACTTCCGCTTCCAGATATACTCGATCTAGAGATTTAGACGTCAGTGAAGGAACTGATGTATTCGGGAAAGAGCAAACCTCATCAGAGAATGTGAGAGTATAATCGTATAAATAAATAGCATAAAACGCTATGAAGGCGAACTAGTCATGTTAGATAATATTCCCCGACGTGATCTATTCCGCAAACCAACCTTGGTAGCTAGTCTATCGGAGCAGTCAGCAAGCAGTACTCATGCACGGACTGGCAAAATATCACGTCACTTACAGTTGCTCTCCAATGGTCTGGAATACGGGCAGCATACTTTCTATGTCCGATTCGCTCATGGTGGAAGATAGGACAGCAGAGTGTCAAGACCTGAAGGAGGTAAGAACCTCGGAGCTCACAGTATGCTTTATACTCCCCCACCTCCGTCTCTTTAACTCGTTATATGTTATACTTACATGCTGAAGGGTCGGAGTTACCTTATTTGTATCAAGAGCGGGCACTCCTTGGCAGCAGTTTGCACATTTTTTGATGCAATCGACTGGCATGGACGGGACCATCTCTTCGGAGCAATACCGAAAGGGCCGTGATCCGACAAATGCATTATGATGACAGTCTGAAGGAGAATACATCTTTGTCTGATAATATTGACAAGTGGTGTCGTCCAGGTGGGAGTTTGCAATTTGTTCCCTAGCGGTCGCTCGTAGTACTGAGTAAATTTTGTCCAGGTGGACTGGCACCATCGTGCGATGCTTGTATAGTGAATATTCTGCTCGTATGCTTCTCTTCAGCAAACGCCAAAACTTCTACCACGTTAGCAATAGCTTCCGAGAAGAATTACAGGATGGGTCGGGTCTGGGTCCGCACCTCGCATCATTTCTCTATAGGTCAGGAACCAGCCGCATGGCTTTAAAGAGGAGAACTGATCGGCGCTCATTGGTTAGTTTTAATTACTACCACCGCATACGGGTAGGTCTCAGGCACCTTATTGAACTTCAGTATCACAAGCGAAATTCCGAATGTAAGTATGAGCTTGAGCACTGAAAGGAATATATCGGGGATAGACAAACATCTTTCCTGAGGGAGTACGTGATTATAACGAGGTACTGATTCTAAAACGCACCGTGATACGTAAAATGTGAGACTCGTGACGAATTGGATGCAGTCCTGCCCGCGCCTGCATAAAGATCTATCATGGGGATGAAGATGAGCCGAATGAGATTATGATCAGGGCCAATAAAGGTGACCACGGTCTATGTTCCATATTAGGTGTTTCCCGAAATTAATGACACTCGCACTTTTTACTATCAAGGGACCAATACTCCTTTCGCGGTACATAGTAAATGGAGATCCGCATAGCTGGGGAGGACGTTGAGAGGTCAACATTGAAAGTTCCTTCGATTGATCAGAATTCGGTTGGGTAGTTTCAGCGAAAGTGTGTGCTTGAGCACATCGCGAGTACATTATTGATAGCCCAATCGTTGTCTTCGTAGGCTTGGACAATGATCATCCAATTCAACGATCCCTCGCAATCCCCAAACAGTTAGTGGCTTGGCATATTTCGTCCTTTTCCGTTCTGAGGTCTTGCATGTTACTGTAATGGTGGCTTGAGTCTTGATATCACAGTCGCGGTCAACAGACTTTTCTAGCGTTTGCCATGATATATTCTGATTCGCTAAGAACTTGAACATTTGCACGAGGTAGCTGTGTCGCTGAATAAGTGGGATGCTTACGAGTTAATCCTCTATCTCATACGGAGTCGATATAGGATGAGTATATAATGTTCATAGTTGTGGATGGTAATTGCTTGAGGATACTGCCGCAATCAAGACAATGTCCGACGATCTTCACTCTCTGCGAGACATTCTCTCTTCTTCGATAAACAATATCCTGGATGTCTGTCAGCGTAGTGCAAAGAGCTTCCCTTCACTCAATCATCCCATTGATCCTTCCGAGTTCTCTCCTCATGGTATCCGCAATTAACCCGATGTTGCAGAGAACATAAACATTGCAGTCGCAGCAGCGATGCAACTGGTTGCAACTTTGCAGCCGCCTGTCGTAAACTTGTGGAATTCTTCATTCAGAGTGAGTGTACGGAACTACTAAAGGTTCTTATACTGCACTCACGATTTAACTAGTTCACACTAACTGTTTGTCTTGGTATCGCCGAAGCCACCAATGTCGCTGAAATCATCAGAGATGCTGGGCCGAAGGTGAGCTGGTTTTGTTTTGTATTACACCTTACAGGACGAAGATCCAATGACAGGGCATGCACGTGGACGAAATAGCCAAGAAGAGCGGCGTCGATTCTAAGAAGCTTGGTAAGACGTTGTGTCGCTGTGTCGCTGTTGCATTGTGCTCTTGACCAAATTCACTCAACCAGAGCGCGTTCTGAGGTTTCTGGCAACGAACCACTATTTCCGTGAGGTCGAGGAGAGAACATTTGCACACAATCTGCTATCTTCGCTTCTCGACACCGGTAAGGACGTGACGGAATGTTTGTGAGTGGAACATTTCTTGACACGTCGCGTCGTGTGTTGCTAACGATTCTACCACGTAGCTCCGATTCAAAGCACAAGTACACGTCAGGGTTTGCCGCAATCGCGGGTTATGGGTACGTTAAGTTTCACTTGCTGATATCGGTCAAAATACTGAAAGGAACATCAGAGCGGATGAAGTCTTGCTGGCTGCGGCAGCTTTCAGGGAAGTTATGCTGGATCCGAAGACAGCATTCTCAGAGGAGGTTACCGATAGTGGAACACAAAAGGCGATCCGAAGACAGCATTCTCAGAGGAGGTTACCGATAGTGGAACACAAAAGGCACTGAACACAGACTTGCCATTGTGGGGATATTACGAGTTGCCAGAGAACCGCTATCGCGGAGATAGGTTCAATCAGGTCATGTCTGGGGCGAACAACACGCGTCCTGAGGCCATTCTTGCTGGTGCGTTTATCAACAGAAGGTTTAAGCCAATTATCAAATGGACGAATTCTTCTAGGCTATGGAAGAGGTGCAGGACGGTATAGTCGTCGACGTTGGTTCTGGTACTGGACATGTCCCGTTGCAAGTCGCGAGGAAGTTCCCGAATATCCGGATCGTTCTTGAGGATCGGCCTTCGGTCATTGAGCATGCAAATGCTGTGAGAATACTCAAGCATTGAGTTTACGGCTTACTGACATCAATTTCCAGCTCTGGAATCAGCAACTCCCTTCCCACGTGGCGAGCGGAAAGGTCCACTTCATCGGTACATTTGATTCAGACGCTGATCTTCGCAGATGGACACTCACTATTCTAATAGCTACCGACTTCTTCAACGACCAGCTCCCTCTTCCGGGTCCACCTGACGTTTTTCTGCTTCGCTGGATTTTGCACGACTGGTCCGACAAGTATGCAATACAAATTCTCAAGAACCTGCGAAAAGTTGCCGTACCAGGGAAGACAAAGCTTGTTGTTGTCGAGAGCATAATGGACTACGCCTGTGAATCTAAAGATTCACCCGTGAAAGAAGCTGGTGCAGCTGCGCCGAAATCACCACCCGCTCCGCTTCTTCCCAATATGGGTGGGGCGAACCTGCTATCGTACTCGATTGACATCATCGTACGTTCATTCTGAGAAACTGGAGAACGTGGGACTCAATCTTCGTATCCAGGTGTCTAGCAACCTCAATGCGGGGGAACGTACCATCCAAGGCTTCATCGACATCTTAGAAGCATCCGGCTGGCAGTTTTCTTACATTCAGAGGCTTTCAGGAAACAAGATGTTTTGGCCGAGTATCGTCGCTGAACCGAATCTCGACTATGACTCTGAGTAGGAGACCCACAGGGACTTGGTGCGCTAGGTTGATGGAACACGATGATTGCACCGGGAGGGAACCTCATGATGGACATAGGCATGAGTATAATTATTTATCTAGCGGAGACTGAAGATGTCTAGGTTAGATATCTGATACATGTTCGTCACACATCTAGGGTTGTTTACATGCCCAAACAAAAAAGAAGTCGGTGGTGGGATCATAACGGGGGTCATACATCTCCTCTCTCCAAGCTTCTCGAAGCTCAGAAGTCATCCCTGCTTTGACGAGCTCGGGGTTAATGGAATCACCCGCTCGGATGATCGATTCCTTCATTACCTCCGCAAAGTCACGTAGCGATGGATCTAGGTCAGGTCTAATCAGCGTCAGCAGAAAGCAGCAATGGTCAAGACGGACCATCTGGTAATTGTGTCAATGGCAAGGTCACTTGCAATGAGGAAATGCTCGAAAAGCATCCGGCCTCCCGTAACGTATTTTCAACACTTGCTCCGCTCCGAAGGTCGAGACCCTTCGATGACATATATCTTGCCATAATCTCGTTCCGCTTTTGTTGGGCCGGTCCAGCTGAAGTAACGCATCGCATGAGGCAAGCGTCCTCAACGAGAAGCCATCCACCAGGTTTAAGGAGCGGCGTAACGCGGTGTAGGAAACGTGCAGCATTCGGCATCTACTCGGTGTGTCCTCAGCCTAAACTGAAACAGAAATACTTTATGATGGCTGGGTTAACAAACGTGGTATAACAGAAGGCGCATATGTATAACGTCAAATATTTCTTCGTCCCAGGGAAGGTCGTCGAGGAGATCGAGCTTTTGGAAATAAACATTTATCGGAAGTGGCCTAGAACGCAATTCAGATCAGCCGCAACACAACCGCAATGTTTCAAGCACCTTGGTGGAAGTGGCTGTTTATCCACAGCTGTTACCTTTGCTTCCGGATACATACGCGCTGCTTGTACGGCCCTGGGACCGTGTTATTGAAGGGATAGGGTTGGCAAAGATAGTCAGACAGAGCTTCCTTACGTACCATTCTCCTGTTCCTGCGCTTGGGAGGGATGAGCGTCGGATTTATCATGATTGAAGAACAATGTGATGATCATTCTTACCCCAGTTCTAAAATGCTCTTAGGCGTATTGAGTGGTGCAAATGAGAGTTTTCCACCTAGATATCTAGAGAAGCCGTTATGTTGCTTCTCGAGGCTAGTGACAAAGTTCCGTGAGTGTGTGAATGAGTCAAGAAGAAAAATTAATTATGCTCACCGTCGCCATTCTGTGGCAGGTTCACCGCCCTATGTAATTGTAAGATAAGAAATTTTCGAAGAGTTTGCGTGCTACACACAGAGAACATGTAGTTGGGTTTCTGGACGTCGGGGGCCACGGTTATTTCCTTCATGAGCAAATGCGTGTCCTATGGTTGGGTGCGGAAAGATTGGTTTCGCAGACAGAATCACATTGGGGTAATAAATAAAAACTCATGTGCTGTATAACGGCCACCTTATCCCTGTCACGATTGCTTGATGGCTATTTTTCAATACCGCATCATCGGAGGCGAGGGAAACATGGTGTGAGTCTGGCTGATAGCATGTCCCGCCACAGCAAATTTGGATGGTAGGAGAAGTGTCCAAAACGCACCTTCCTATGTGATCGAAGCCTCGGTTCACAGTCGGAGCTTCACATAATACGAGTGTGGATCTCCACTTGAAATTGCGATCGTTCGGTCCAATCGAATATTGCAACCGAATAGGTCCTTACTTCGTCAGGAATTCTTCTGGCATGTGTTCGTTCGTACTTCAACTCCATTCCTCCTCTCCGTATACCATGTGGATCCACACAAACCATACACGCCGGGCAAAAATTCATTCCCGACACCGTTTAATTTAGGTCAGAACAGGGAAGCTCTTCATCTGATCGGTGGTGTGATCGCGGTTATCATAACAGCATCTGCTCTGCAGCTTCAGGTGTTCTCTGTCAGATCGCAGAAGATACAAGATGCTGATGCCGTCAAATGAAAATTGTGCTACAATGGCAAATAGTAAAGTACGAATGACTATTCAGGACAAATGAACGGCTCGTGATAACTATTTACCGACCTAGCAGACATCAGTAATGGAAACGTCATATGACTGATGTTCCTCTTCGCTTCGCAAGTAGATGACGGGACAGCGCGAGTGTTGAAGTACCTATTGTAATCACGACCTGGATAATGAATTAGCAAATGTCACGCTTAAAACAAAATAATTACCACACCCCACTGAATATAGTGGTTTTATGCCACTCGAAGCCACTTCCTAGTAAAGCTCCATCTATTGGAGTTCCAACTAACGACCCGAAAGCAGCTAATGCGAAAGCGAGGCCCATTCGTAGTCTGGAGGATAGTTTTAGGAAGTTCGATAAACCGCAGCAGATATCTCCATAATGATGTACTCACCCTATTTCGCTTGGGTGGAGTGCAAGTGATGCTGTTGCGGCCGCAAGCAAAGAAAGAACTAGTATCACAGAAGTTAACACCAAATGTTAGTTTAAAGATAGAGTTTTACGACGTACACGCTCCAGACAAGAATCCTGATAGTACAGTGAAAACCATTACTCCCGCCACTTCGGTGATGCCAAACAAAGCGAATATCACTACCGCACTACCCATCCCACTCAGCAACAATATATTGAACAAGCCATAAGACTTGATAAAGAGATTGGGCAGAACTCGTCCAGGGATAGATGCCGCATTAAGAATTGCTAACTGGCCCAAAGTCAGCTCGATTTCACCTTAGAAAGCGGTCTGAATGAATACCGAATAAAAGGAAACTGTTGCATCAACACCATGGGAAACGGCATAGACTTGAATGTAGAAATCTGTCACAATACGATTAGCACCTGAGCAAATAGATTCCTGGGTGAGTTACGGGTGAGTTACACACATGGAAAAAATATGCCTGCGAGACAGAAGAAGGCACTAAATCGAATGCTTCAATCAGGTTATCGGAAGTAACGTAAGTCAATCCTGTAACAAACCCGAGTATGAGAAGCAAATAAGGTGCATCAGTGAAGAGTACTTTCGGATCTGGCTTGGTTTGCGGATTGGCTTGAACAGCAGCTGGACGTGGACGGATCAGAATATTTGCAAGGGCTAGCATGCCAAAAACGACAAAGGCCGACACCCGAACGGTCCACGGAAATCCCACGCCACGATTTAGCAGATTGTTCAGCATTATCGGGAAGACGATGCCTCCCACCGAAGAACCTAGAGAAAGACGGGATCAATTTAGGTGCGATATCTGCTCACGAAGGACTGTACCAGTAAAGATTATCCCAAGTGCCAATGCGCGACGTGCTCGCCAATGGTGTGCCTGAATAGCAAGGCATGGAATATACAAGAGGCCGGAACCGAGACCCATACCAATTCCTTGCGAAAGGAATAGCTGGTAGTAATGGTTCGGATGAGCGATTGACAGCATGAAAAGGCTTGTGCCACAGTAAGCGCATGTGTATAGGTGCTCCCGTTACTATAATATCTTACGAGAACACGTATATCAGCGAGCCTGCGAGGAATGTTTGACGAAAGTATCCCAGATCAACGAGTTTGCCGCTGAATAGCCCCAACGATGTTAATAAGAACAGCTGCATTGACCCAATCCAACTTATTGCAGAAGAGGATGCGGTATTCGAACGGCCATAGAAGTCCTGGTAGACACCGAACGCATTCTGGTATCCGAAAGTGGCAGCCATCGCTAGCCAACTGGATGGCAAAAATTAGAGCTGCCTTGCACAAGTCCGAAGTTCGTGCGTACCCTCCTAATACTGTGAGCCAAGCGTCAATGCCACCATCCATAGGCACGGGCTCCCACGAGGTGACATCAAGAACAGGTGCATCACCATCGATGAAAATCTGCGGCTGCAGAGGAATAGGTTCGATGCTGGTGACAACGGATAGCGAGGACTCTTCCTTCGTCAAGTCCTTCATGATGGGTGTAGGTGGGTAGGTATTGTGCGGTATCGAGGTAAGTCAAGCATAGTACCTAACCTGCAGCTGGCCGGCATACAAGAATGCCCGACGTGGCTGTTTCTGTCTGATGAGGAGTCTGCATGAACCGGAGAGAACGTACTGACCTGGTCACATCAAATGGAATCGCATGAGATCTTCCAAAAATCTTGTACTGAGATGCCATCTGCGACAAGGGGATTTGTTCTCGGAACTATGCTTCCTTATACGCAATTGAATCATCCCGGCGTACACGGGGTAGACGGCGATCCAACTGGTGTTGAGGTTGAGGCGTGGGAAGGGTAATAATAACTTTGATGGATGGGCTTATGTAACACTCTTACTTGAAATATCGGTTTAAGTATCGATATAACCAATTGAAATTTTCATCCTCGAGATTGCCTACTGTGACTGTACAGCTAGGATCGGAATATGGAAAAACACGACTCTACTGATGTACTTAATCTAATTCGATGCTACCTATGTAGACCATCTACAACTTCCCCTTAACCTAATGGCCACTATCGTATTCAATCCGGTTGGAATCCCTGTTCCTAACATCGAGCATGCCATATCCGTTTCCTTACCTACATGGTCTGACACACTGAAATACAAAAGGAATGAGGAACACACCCTGAGCCGCATGCAGACGGGCTACCCGCGCTATTTCATACATTTAAGTATCCGCAAGGTGCGCCTGCACAACGAAAGACCATAAGGCCAACCACATAGCTCATATCGAAAGCAGCTCGCTCTCTTCTTCGAGAAACAGTATGGCGCACCTAACGAACGTGCCGTTCTTCTTCGCTCGTCAAGCGCGGCGGAGGCCTGTTGCGCATTCATAAACACACGTAGCACTCGAGGCCATGCTCGTGTCTTAGAAAGTCTTCCCTCGCATTACCTCCCACAATGTCAGGTCCATGCTGTGCTATTCCCAGCCGAGGTGTTCCCAATTGCGAGGAGATTTTGGCAGTATACTGGCTTCGGCATCTCGAGCCGCATTGCAAACTGCTACATGACGGTTCGAGGGTCATTACAAACCTCACCTTCGATTGATGCCACGACAATGGAGGAACTTTCTCTGAGGCATGGATTGCCGGGCCAACTTCATGATAACTTTTCAATTTCAGCAAAGGATATCATCCGTGAACGTATTGCGAACCTGGTTCGCAACGGAATAGATTCGTGGTTCGGAGAGAACATTGAAAGACTGGGCATACCTCGACGTTTGTCAGGTGTTTCAAAAGACGATGTGTTCCTCTACCCAATGGGAATGACTGCGATTTGGTCAGCCCATCATTTATGCATGCAGGTGCTTGGAGAGCAAAAGAGCGTTTGTCTAGGGTAAGCCTTGAATACCTTGGATACACCCTGTGCTGCGTTGACGTTAGTATATCAGATTTCCCTACGCCGATACTTTGAAAACATTGCAAAACTGGGGACCGGGCTGCTATTTCTACCCCGACGTGGAAGAGTCAACCATTGACGAACTTGAAGTGCTCATTGAAGGCTTACAATCCTCAACGCCATCACAACGCCCGATTCTTGCACTGTTCACCGAGTTCCCTTCAAATCCACTCCTACATTCTGTCAACCTTCTTCGTCTCCGCAAACTCGCGGATAAATACGATTTCTTGATCGTGATTGATGAAACAGTTGGCAATTTCGCAAACGTTCAGGTGCTGACATTTGCGGACATCGTCACAACAAGCTTGAGTAAGCTTTTCAGTGGAGGCGCAAACGTCACCGGAGGGAGGTAAGGGCGACATTTCTTGTCCTTCAAGCTCGTCAAGACTAAGTACCGTTGATTAATAGTCTCATCCTGAGTCCTGCTGGGAAACATTATGCAACGCTCAAAGCCGAGTTAGAGCGTACGTACGAAGATGTCTACTTCAACGAGGATGCAAAAGTCATGGAAATCAACTCCCGAGATTTCGAGTATCGTTCCGCCATCATAAACGCCAATACGGAGACTATCTGCAACCATTTGAGCATCTGCTCCCCTGTAGTAACCAAGGTATACTACCCAAAACTTCAGCGCGAAACGGGAACATATGACATGTGTCGTGTCGGAGGATATGGTGGTTTATTTTCACTCTTGTTCGTTTCACCAACCGCTGCCCAGGCCTTTTACGACGCGTTGACCTGTGCAAAAGGACCAAGTCTTGGGACCAACTTCACTCTGGCTTGCGCTTATACGCTTCTTGCTCATTTCACTGAGCTTGAATGGGCAGCACAGCATGGTGTGCCAGAGGCGCTGGTACGTGTAAGTGTCGGTATGGAGGACAAAGATGCATTGCTGGATATGATGCGCAGAGCGGTAAAGTCTGCAGAGGATGCGCACTCAGCTAGCACTTGAATCTGGATAGGTTGTTTAGCTGATCGAGGTATCGTAACGCAATCACCTGAGGAACACTGTCAAATTCAAATATTGTGGTAAAGCTTGATTATCAACGCACCGCAATAACGAAAAGTATCGAGGAACACGAAAAACAGGCCACGAGCCTGTGCATCGAAGAACAGGTTGTCTCCCGAATTAAGTAAGTTTATCTGATCGCAATAGAGAGTAGTGCGTACAGTACAAAATGAATGGCGAGGCAGATGTCCATGTCCCTACTTAAACGACTGCAGCGTCAAGACGTCTTCATGATGCACCATCATGCGCGACGATGCTCAAATACACCATGCGTAAGGCCTATTGCAACCGATATCGATGAACTGATGTCCAAACCGTGGACGATAGTTTCAGCAATAGCAAAGACAAATCCGTAAGCAACCACAACACGCAGCAACAATGTTTTTCCACATACATTGTATCCATGTAACTTGAAAATAAATCCGCACTAGTGCTTCCATTGCAATGTCCGAGTTGCATCAGGAATGCCTCATTTGAAGTGACATCCTTCCCGATGACCACCAACACGTTCCGCGCAAGTCGGTCTCGAAGAGAAGAACATGCATATGGTCGGCTTTAGACAGACTGTCTCAAACACCTTCTAAACATAGAGCGGCGTCGTTGCAACACGCCCGGATCCCGCGAGTAGAGATGCGCGACGCAAAATCCCGACGATCGTTCGCAGACAACTCTATCTTTGATGCGTGTCTATGATGAAAGAAAACAATTTTAGATGACAGTTCGAATGGATGTGAAATTCACCAATATTACCGACTAATCAACGCGCTTCGATCCACGCAGCACTATCAAGTGCGACTGAAGAAGTTTACATCTCATAACCCTGATTTGCATCATTCGGGTTTGGGCACTGTGCAGCATATTGCAGCACGACGATTGATGGGAAAACTTGAGAGCTCAATTCAAAGGGACATGGGAGTTACCGTGATTACATAACTATGATAATATTTCCGAGGTATTTGTGCGCCTATACAGAATGGCCGCATTGGGTATCCCTTTAGTCAGAAGGCCATAAACGGGGGATCGAAATTATCCTTAATGACGAATTACAGCATGAGACTCGAAGAAAGTTTTCCTGCTGTTTTCTTCGTCTTCCGATTTCGCGAGAGCTCTCGCATCCGTGCCAATGGTGGAGGAAATATCAGCATCCGAATCGATATACTGAGTAATCTTGACTGTCAATGACTTCATCTCGAAACCGTCACACGGCCGGTACGGGCGTAATCTTCCATTGTTCTGCGGGCCGATATGCTCGACGGCTGTGTTCTGTTGTACGGTAGTGGCAATGCCGGGTAGCTTTCTGTCGCAGGCAAGTCCGACACGAATTATTATCATGTTAAACACGATTGAAATTATCGGTGAGATCTACCAAGCAGTTAGCCGCGCGGTTACATGGACTGGGAGAACCGTGGCGCACCATATCCAAAAGGACGTAGACACCTGGCGAACCAATCACAAAAGTAATCAATGCTGCAGTAATCGTCACAGAATAAATCGCCCCCGATTCTATTATGACACGGAGTATATCGGAGAGACGGCTCTGAGCACGATATCTGGAGGCTTGCCGATTTACCTTCCATATGCGAAATGCAAGAAGTCCTAGTATGACTTTCAGTGAAGGAGAACAGTCACGATGATTTGGAGAGACGGTACCAGTTGCAGATAAATTAGTGGCTAACGTGGTGGAGTAGATGGTTGTGATCCACCTCCCAGTTTGCACCGCAAAAATGTTATCCGCATGATCTGCAGCAGAAGCAAGTGCAACGTTGGTTCCAATGGATGATGCTTGGACATTGCACGTGAGCCTCGTGTCCTTTCTACTCGTACACTTTTCATCACATACCGAGCAATGCGCACCATCCTAGGATAGGGATGATGACTATATAGGCCGTCTGCCAGACCACGTATGTACGATAGATCTAGAAATTAAGAGTTATTAGACGGCGAATAATGGAATGTGGAGCTACGTACGACAACTCCGTCGAGTATTAGTGTTTGGATATTGTATAGGCAGCTCTTGATTATGAATGTAGGCTGGGTCACATCGTCAAAGTATTGTTCTGGTCCGCGTGGAAGTTTAGGGCCAATACTGAGAAACCCTTGACATAATCGAACTATGTTTACGATTTGCTCCTAAGTATTAGACGCAAACAGTAAATCTTCGAAAGAACAGAACACGTAATCGAAAGTCGATATAGCTACCGTGGAGGCGAAAACCTGCAATGAGCATGCACAAATGATCATACCATAGTTCAGACGGCGTCTGCATCTATTCCTCAGCAGGATCCACAATGTGAGAATAAACATGAGTATAGAGAACCCTACAGGCTATCAGTGAGAAGGCAACAAAGGGGTCATCATGTGCTTCCATTGGACTCACCGAGAAGCAAGGCTTCTACTGCTGTAGAGATGATTGCTGCCTCTGCAAGCTGCAGCATCTTGAAGGTCGCTACGCGGGGAAACTGGTGTAAAATCTCCGGTGAGCGCCGCAGGAGCGCGTGCTCTGTATTATATCCCTCTCCACCTTGCAAGAGTGTCACAGAGATACATGGATTACACATCAACATCAACGGGGACTCCCTCAACAATACGTTTGCGAATATTATGGACTTGATATCTCCCACTGGATCTGAAATTTGAACAACTTGAACAAGGACCAATTAGTAAAAGCTCCGAGTCGTTCTCACGATGAGTCATGTGGCAACGTTGGCAACAACGCCGTCACGGTCACGGTTCGCCTAGTTTATCTCCCACCTGAACCGAACGGAATTTCCAAAGTTAAAAAACAAAACGTCGATCAGAATCTGGTGGGGAACACTTGGAAGCGAGGAGCGTGCGCAAAGTCAATCAAATCTTGCACATGCCTTACTACGCCGCGGACCACTCAACATCATGACGAAGCATTCCACTTATCTAGTATCCATCCACTACCCAACTACCCGTCATCTGCATCTGTCTCACTAGCTTACGATGGCACCAACTTCTTTTTTGAAAAAATACGGACACTTCGCTACCCATGACTCAGGGATCCCACACAGTAGTGGTGACTATATCACCTTGGTGGTAATCCATGGGCTCGCCTGGCACTCTGGTGCGTGAACTTCTGTTTACTCCATACATAGACCCTGTCTAATATCTCATTACAGGAGTATTCTATCGCCTCCTTCCGCTTGCGCAGAAGCTTAATGCTCGTCTCATCCTTGTCAATAGACGTGATTATCCGGGCTCCGATGCTCTCAGTGAAGAGGAAGTTCGTCGGCTATCCACCATAGGAGATTCCACCGCGGAAGCATCCACCATATTACAAGAATACATGAGACACCGAGCAAGAGAGGTGTACGATTTCCTTGGAGTTCTGATAAGGACCGAAAGCATTCCACTCTCGGGTGGATTGATCGTCGCAGGATGGTCTTTCGGTGCAGCCTGGATCACCGCCCTTCTCTCCTATTCTGCTGAGTTTCCGGTTGGTGACGTTGACATTGGCGCTTATGTCCGTCGCGCCGTTCTGTACGGTACATTCGTTTCATATCTTGCTTAACAACAATCGTACGAACTGACTTGTTAAGACCCACCTTATCATACCCTCGGATATCCACCTCCTGCCAAGTTTTATAATCCTCTGAGCGAACCGTCACTCCCACCAGGAGAGGGGGTCAAGCTCTTCCCGTCATGGGTTTCTGGCTACTACTCGCACGGAAACTCTGCGTCCGAACTCGAGCATCGTACGACCTTCAGTGATCCTCGCCCATCGATAGAGACGATGTCCAAGGAAGATATCGAATCGGCTTTGTACCCACCTCCAGCCAATCCCGGCGGCTCCGACAATGTCCTGATGGAGAAAGGCATACTTCATGGACTATATTCAGCGTTGCGCAGAGATGCTTTGTATCTACCAGGACGTTCATCTTCATCCGATAAATCTGCCTCCAGTTGGGACTCAGTAGTGCTTCGTTTAGTCTGGTGCGATCGGTCCGTCTGGGAGATGCCTTGGGGAGCCTGGGCCCTGCACTCGGAGCTTGACGTAGCGAAATTGAGCGATAGACACACAAGACAGGTCCAGTTTGTGAGGCTGGATGGGGCAAACCATTTTGTAAGCTCTAATTCCCCATGAATGGCCATTGTGCTGAGAGACATACACCTACAGGCACATTGGGACCAACCGGAACGGGCCCTTCGAGCGCTTCTGAGCGAAGAGGTCAAGTCAACTCATCTGTGAAGAGTATTGTTGAAAATGCGAGAGAAGCCATGGTATGTTCTGATTCGCTGAAATCACTCATTTGTTGCACGAGTTAGTTGTGTTGCTGATAAGTGGGATGTTGAGTTGATATGGAATGAGTATAGAATGTTCGTTGTGATGATATATATATATAACAGTTGCTCGAGGATACAGCCTCAATCAAGACAATGTCCGACGATCTTCACTCTCTGCGAGACATTCTCTCTTCTTCGATAAACAATATCCTGGATGTCTGTCAGCGTAGTGCAAAGAGCTTCCCTTCACTCAATCATCCCATTGATCCTTCCGAGTTCTCTCCTCATGGTATCCGCAATTAACCCGATGTTGCAGAGAACATAAACATTGCAGTCGCAGCAGCGATGCAACTGGTTGCAACTTTGCAGCCGCCTGTCGTAAACTTGTGGAATTCTTCATTCAGAGTGAGTGTACGGAACTACTAAAGGTTCTTATACTGCACTCACGATTTAACTAGTTCACACTAACTGTTTGTCTTGGTATCGCCGAAGCCACCAATGTCGCTGAAATCATCAGAGATGCTGGGCCGAAGGTGAGCTGGTTTTGTTTTGTATTACACCTTACAGGACGAAGATCCAATGACAGGGCATGCACGTGGACGAAATAGCCAAGAAGAGCGGCGTCGATTCTAAGAAGCTTGGTAAGACGTTGTGTCGCTGTGTCGCTGTTGCATTGTGCTCTTGACCAAATTCACTCAACCAGAGCGCGTTCTGAGGTTTCTGGCAACGAACCACTATTTCCGTGAGGTCGAGGAGAGAACATTTGCACACAATCTGCTATCTTCGCTTCTCGACACCGGTAAGGACGTGACGGAATGTTTGTGAGTGGCACATTTCTTGACGCGTCGCGTCGTGTGTTGCTAACGATTCTACCACGTAGCGCTGATTCAAAGCACAAGAACACATCAGGGTTTGCCGCAATCGCGGGTTATGGGTACGTTAAGTTTCACTTGCTGATATCGGTTAAAGTACTGAAAGGAACATCAGAGCGGATGAAGTCTTGCTGGCTCGAGTCAGACGTCGGTCCTGAGGGGCGGCAGCTTTCAGGGAAGTTATGCTGGATCCGAAGACAGCATTCTCAGAGGAGGTTACCGATAGTGGAACACAAAAGGCACTGAACACAGACTTGCCATTGTGGGGATACTACGAGTTGCCAGAGAACCGCTATCGCGGAGATAGGTTCAATCAGGTCATGTCTGGGGCGAACAACATGCGTCCTGAGGCCATTCTTGCTGGTGCGTTTATCAACAGAAGGTTTAAGCCAATTAGCAAATGGACGAATTCTTCTAGGCTATGGAAGAGGTGCAGGACGGTATAGTCGTCGACGTTGGTTCTGGTACTGGACATGTCCCGTTGCAAGTCGCGAGGAAGTTCCCGAATATCCGGATCGTTCTTGAGAACCGGCCTTCGGTTATTGAGCATGCGAAGAGTGTGTGGATGCTCCAGCTTTGAGTTTACGGGTAACTTGACCTCTTCCATTTTCAGCACTGCCATCAGCAACTCCCTTCCCACGTAGCTGTCGGAAAAGTCCACTTCTTCGGTACAGTCTAATTCAGAAACCAAATCCCCGCGATACGCACTCGCCAGTCTAGTAGACACTGACTTCTTCAACGACCAGCCCTCTCTTCCGGGTCTACCTGACGTTTTGCTGCTTCGCTGGATTTTGCACGACTGGTCCGACAATTATGCGGTACAAATTTCCAAGAGCCTGCGGAAAGCTGCTGCACAGGGGGAAACGAAGCTTGTCATCGTCGGAAGCATAATGGACCACGCCTGTGAATCAAAGGACGTACCTATTGTCGTACTCGCTTGACATCATCGTACGTTCATTCCCAGAAACCGGAGAACACGGAACTTATACTTCTTATCAACAGGTATCGAGTAATAGCGTACCGTCCAAGGCTTCATCAACATCTTAGAAGCATCCGGCTGGAAGTTCTCTTACATTCAGAGATTTTCAGGAAACAAGATGTTTTGGCCGAGTATTGATGCCGAGCCCAACCTGACTATGACTCTTGGGAGGCCTGAGGAACTTCGCGCATCGACGTAGTGGGGCTGTAAATGTCTAGGTTAGCTACCCTTGGGAAATGTATTGGTTTTGTTATAAGGCGCATATCCGATATCTTACTGAAGAATGTCCTCGTCCTTGAGTCAGGCTTTAGTTCTTCGTATATGAACGAATGGTTACGTGCAAAGAAGTTGAGGGTAAGATAAGAAAATATCCTCTCTCCAGGCTTTCCGAACTTCTCAGAGGCGTGAAAGGTAAGATCCTAAATCTACCAGCACAAGTTTTCTCAAGGCGAGAAATGGAGGTTCTGTGGCCACTTAGTAAAAGTTGAAACTAAGATATGCAGTACAATTATGTAGTACAGCCTGAGCGAATTGAATACTCAATTTGTCGAAGTTTCATTGAACGTCTTTTATAGCAAGTCATCGACCTCATTTTACGTACATGACTCCGTGACACTGGTGTGACAACAAGGCTAGTACTCTGAGACAAGGAGCTCGCATTTTGCATAAGCTGCTTTCCGAACGATTCCAAACACTTCGAAACATGAAAAAATGCTGTCGATGGACCGCATGCTGTCTCAGTGGACGCGAGTATGGCGAAAGTGTGGGATATCGTTGCGCGAATGTACATGTACGTTGGTCACTCGAGTCGGTGAAGTGAACCAAGTAGTACGTGTCATTAAGCAGCCAAACACTCAACACTGTGTTCTCGCCCCTCTTATACTCACTTGCTTACGTCTATTGTTAGGGGCGGGGAAGGCCACGAACTTGTGTCGTTTCGGTGTACACATATGCGGGTGTATGCCCTGGTTCGTAGGGCTCCGCAGCGGATCGGATATCCCGGATAAGATACGCCGGATCCGCTATCCGCCCGGATGCGGATGAGTTTTGGAGGGCAAATATCCGGGCGGATATATACGCGCGGAACCGGATATGACATTGAAAATCCGCCGTCCGCGCTTATACGGCATCTACACTGGGGGGCTCAAGGGTGACGAATCAATTGTGAAATACGTGGAATTCGATTAGTCGAATGTCCCTCCAGAGCCAAAACCTTTCGTAAGACGGAGTTTGCGTTCCTTTCACTAGGTTTCCGTGCCAATCTAAACCTAGAAAATGATTAGTCAGACGTTACTGCCAAGAATCAGGTTGGGCGACGGCGGGATTGCACATTTGGACCTTCACCAATCACCATGTTGACCGTTCGTTGACGTTGTGTTATCCCAAAAGCACCGACGGCACTTCGTTATATGCACGTTGGAAGGTCATGGGCAAATTTCTTGCTGTGTCAAAGTATACTATCAACCTTGGTCGCGGATATGCCGGATACGCCTTATAAGATACGCGCGGAACCGGATCTGATAGCAGCCATGAAATATCCGGGCGGATATATACGCCCGGATGCGGATGCGACTGAAAATATCCGCGCGTATCTTATAAGATACGCTGCGGAGCCCTACTGGTTCGGGCTGAAAGCATGGCTCACGATATTCCTGCTTGCAGAATTGCAGTAATGATGACGGCAGACCAATGAAAAGATAACCTTGTGTTTCCGCAATCAAAGTCCTCTTGATATAATGAGTGAGTTGATCGTGGTTCTTGACCTCTCTTTTCCGAGTCTTATGGTGCGGTGATTTATTCTTGAGACAGTAAGAACCTGGCCGTCCGGAGGGAAGAAGACACCAAGCGCCGGGTTGAACTTTCCAATATTTAGTAAGAACTTTGCATATTTCCTCCAAAATACCCGGTCAACATGGACTGACGTACCTTGTATCTTGTCTGCCGTCCCACACGGCCCGATGGAAACAATGTCGCTTGTTCAGTAGCTCGGAGGTCAGGAAATGAATGTCTTTGTTGGTATCACCAGCGTCGACAACGAATACAAATATTGGCGCGAATGTTCTCCCTGCAAATTTAACGAGCTCGGTCCTATGCCTGCTGATGGTCGTTCTAGCTAGTGTACAACTAGAAGGATGTAACCATGCGGTCAGTCCCTTCAATACTGTTCGAGTAGATGAAGTGGGTCATTTCCAAGCCTCCTAGATGACCAGGTGTCTCTGGCATCGAGGCAAGCTGCAGAATTAACTCACAGTTACCATTCTTGGACTCTTTCACATCGTAATTTTCTTCTATTCGTCACCGCACTGCGTTGACCAGCACCGCCACCGAGGATGCTTCCGTTTCGTGTTCTGATATCACCCACTTCTATACACTTGGTCGTAGAATTCCTTACTCGCTGGAAGTTCTCTCGTCATAAGGAGCATCCTCGGCATGCCCTTGTACCTATACACCATCTGCATCGAACTTCCTATAAAACCGTCAGGAAATTGCAACAATGCCATCGGGCAGTTACGAGCGCCTCATGTTTATCTTCAATGCTAAATTCCTTGCTAAATCTCACGCCGGTTGCTTAAGTTGCTTGATAGGATCTCTTTTATTCGAGGCCACCTACTTCGTGTACGTACAGTCATCGTCATATAAACTAAAATGTAACCTGAGCTTTAAGGCATACTTCTATCCACCATCAACATCATAAATAAGGCTCGCTACTGTTGAGCGGAATTGACGACCCCGCTTATTGTCGGAACTCGACGAAATTTAGCCCTTTGGATTTAATCACTGGACGGGATGGGTTTAGCTAATATTAAAGTCAGAAGTCCACAACTCGTACCTCTCGACGTAATCAGGGTTGGTTTCTGCGACAATGCTCGGCCAGAACATCTTGTTTCCCGAAAGCCTCTGGATATAGGAGAATTTCCATCCGGATGCGCTTATAATATCAACGAAGCCCTGGATCGTACGCTCCCCCGCGTTGAGATTAGTGGAGACCTTGGGACGTCAATGATTGTTATTTTTCTCAATCTTATGAGTTCTTTATGGAGGCCACTTACGATAATATCAATGGCGTATGACAGTAGATTTGCGCCGCCCATGTTAGGTAGCAATGGTGCAGGTGGAGGCTTGGGAGTAGCCGCACCGACTTCTTTAACAGGAACTCCTTTCGATTCACAGGCGTAGTCCATAATGCTCTCAACGATGACGAGCTTCGTCTTCCCTACCACAGCAACTTTCCGCAGCTTCCGTAGGATCTGTATGGCATACTTGTCGGACCAGTCGTGCAAGATCCAACGAAGCAGAAACACGTCAGGTGGACCAGGAAGGGATGGCTGGTCTTTAAGGAAGTCTGTGGCTATTTGCGAGTAAGTAAACAACGGGATCCATAATTCACAGAGGAGATACAGTACCGATGAAGTGGACCTTCCCACTCGAGACATGAGATGGACATTGCTCACTCCAATGCTACAAAGCAATGTCAGTTCTCCAACCCCTGATTCCAGGCCTTCTCTTACTTTTTTCGCATGCTCGATAACTGATGGGCGATCCTCTAGGACAACTTGTATACGCGGGAACTTCTTTGCGACCAGCAAGGGAACATGACCAGTGCCGCTACCGACATCGACAATAATTTCGTTTTGTACCTCTCCCCAATTGTAGCCTGGAGTGTCAGGTAAGTTGATTTAGATTCATATCTCGGATGCAACTTATAGTTAATGTATATACCTGCTAGAATGGCTTCCGGGTGCATATTGTTTGCACCAGACATGACTAGGTTGAATCTATCTCCGCGGTAGCGATTTTCTGGTAATTCATAGTACTCCCACAAGGGCAACTTCGTATTCAGAGCCCTTTGTGCTCCGCTGTCAGTAACTTCCTCTGAGAAAGCTGTCTTCGGATCCAGCATAACATCCTTGAATGCCGCAGCAGCCAACATGACTTCATCCGCTCTATTTCTACTTCAGTACGTGGACCGTTTTTATTGAACACCGGATAACTCACCCATACCCAGCAATTGCAGCGAAGCCTGCCGTGTTCTTATGCTTTGAATCGGTGCTGGGTAGGTGGGGTTTAGCGATAGTTAACGTATCGAGTCATGCTCCACGTACAAGCATTCTTCTACTTCCTTCCCAGTATCAAGAAGCGAAGAGAGAAGGTTGTGAGCGAACGTCTTCTCCCTGACCTCACGGAAATAATGATTCGTTGCCAAGAACCTCAGGACAAGTTCTGGAAGTATTGAGTAATTCTTCATGACGGAAGTAGAGCATATACGTATTACTCACCGAGCTTCTTAGTGTCGACTCCACTCTTTTTGGCGATATCTTCGACGTGCATGCCCTAGAGAGAGAGGATGTAAGAAATGCTATGTAATCTGCAGAATCCTTTCACCTTTGGTCCAGAGTCTCTAATTATTTCAGCAACATTAGCAGCTTCTGCAATTCCCAGACAAACGGGCAGCGTGAACTATGTGCAGTGTGTGAGTTAGGAGCAATAGAACACAGTTCACTCACGTACTCGAAAGGCGGAGTTCCACAAGTTTACAACTGGGGACTGCAAAGTCGCAACGAGCTGCATCGCCGCTACGATTGCAACATTTATGTTCTCCGCGACTTCTGGTTGGTTACGGATACTTTCAGGAGAGAGTTCGGAAGGATGGATTGGATCATCAAGTGAAGGAAACCATTTTCCAGTTCTGTTGCACGCATCCAGAATAACATTTATGGATGAAGAGATGATATCTCGGAGAGCAACAAGTTCGCTGGACATCCTGTTTGGAGTATGAACTTTCGTTATTGAAGAATCTCTATCTTCAGGCTTACCTTTTATACAAGTCTGGGTCCATCTTCTCTGACCGGTTATATGGCATTCACAGGTTGATTAAAGTCCCATCTTTCTGCGAAATACAAGGATTCTAGGTCCGTGGTGGAATTGAGCCCAATTTTTGGATGAATTTCCAATCGGTCTGGGGAATTTTCAATGATGGATGGGTAGAAGAAATCCCAACCCACCAGCACCATCAAGCACATGTATTCATCAAGTGTCCGTAGGGAGTGGCTAAAGTGGAACATGATTGATCACGGAGCCACCGGAAATCCCGGCGTTTGGCAGTGTTCATTATGAAATTTACAGTAAGTCGACGGGCCATCAGCTTCATTTTCCCATTTATAGGCACGTCACGGTTTAGTCTTGGCCGCTCCATTCAGGATTCGGACGTATGAACCAAAATCCCGCACTGTGCTGTATTGTCATGTCGTCGGTGACTTCCTGGTTTCCGAAATGAAATTCAATTTGGACAATCATAAGGGCCAAAGTGATCATTCTGCATCGTTTCTATCTCCAGATTCCCTGGCCATGTTTCGATTGTTTCTATGGAATTTTCCTGCATTATTCTAGTCTAAAATAGTCGATACGTACATTTTTACTGCAGGCTCTGAGAATCCGAAGAATGGAAATGGAAGATGAAAAAACATGGCATATTGCAGACGGTATGCATTGGTTTGCTAGAATAATGACTAATCTCAGCTATTAGAATATCCAGCGTACATACATTTGGTTCTAGCAATGGAATTCTCACGTGCTTCGGTCGTGCGATGAAGGGGAAATAGTTCCAAATGTCGTGATCAGAGACCTGATGTGACTATCAAGGGTATCATGTCACTGAGTCAGATCTACCACCACACAGGTACCCGACACTCAAGGTTCATCAAAATTATACATCCGATTATTCTGTTTGGAAAAAAAATGGATCAGACAATATATCATCTATCTGTTATTCTCCCTGTCTGCCTTGGAGATCCAGCCCTCTATTCCTTCGCATACAAAAGGAATATAAGACTGACACAAATGCAGACTCTGAGGTGGTACAAACTCCTATTACTGTTTGCACACCAGTCCTATGAATCAACCCGACACAGAAAACTTTCTACCTGCTCTTGCTGTTATCAGAGAACAAATGCGAGTAAGACTATTGGACATAACGCGAATTACATTGACCAGAGTCTACAGAAAAGCGACGAAAGTCAGTCCGACGAACTAGTACCTGCTATCCTCTAACGAGCTAACTCCCCCCCTTCAGTATGCCTTTATATCATTTTATTTCATTTATCTTTATGACTATGTATTAACCTTACCAGATGAGGTCAGGATTATTCTACCGTCCTTTTCTCATCTCACTTAGGCAAGACTATGAAATAGGTAGAATATATCTGGAAGCGGAAGTTCACATTTGGTAGAGTCCTTATCTCCATATTTCCAATGGCTATCGCTAAATAACATGCAAGTCACCTTCCTGTTCTACGTGGTGAGTATTCAAAGCCCTGTTCGCCCATGCCGGAGATGAGTTGACCGTCAGAAGAATCGCTACTATGCTCTTGGTGTATTCACGGTGGTGCTAAGTGGTTAGTCGGTGAAGAGAACTACGTGCAGCTGAGCTCAGTATCAAGCTCGGTATCAAGCCCGGTATCCCATTCTATGCTTACCCCATGCTACGGTACAGTCCCATCTACACCTTCCAGTATCCACCAGCACACCTAGAGAAACCGTCGGTCCCATTTCTCAAGATACTGAACGCCGAGAGTACCGGTACCGAGCGCCAAGAAACCCGGTACCGAGAATACCGAGAGTACTGAGTGCCGAGAAACCCGGTACCGAGACAAATTGACAATTCGACATGCTCTCATGACATGGATCAGACGTCTTCCTCTCTGGTATTCATTCCTGATGGTTGGACTATGCATGCCAGTTCTTTGGGGAAGCTCGGGGTCAGTATCTGTTAAGGTTTTCAGGTCCGGTACCACCAGAAACGTGTCGGTATCAATCAGCAGGGGCGCAGATCTCTTGTCCTAAGGACTTTTCATCCAGGGGTACTATATACTACGTTTTCATTGGTATCTTGTCCTCCCTAACCCTTTCTTGTTGTCCCCCTGATGGCGCTGCAATGTTCACTTTCCTTGTTACATTTTTCTTCAGACTTTTCTTTGTTTTGATCTTCCTTTCTACTTTCTCCTTTTGGATTTATGAGCTAACTACGGTACAGTAGTATAAATATCTCCTCCTGTACGTAGTAGCTCTCCAGGTAATCTTAGGAGCTAGCCTCTAGTGTGAGGGCTCGGGTTTCCTCACCCCCTTCTCAGTTCCATCTCAGTCTCCTCTCAAGCTTCGTCCCAGTCCCATCCCAGTTCCGTCTCAAGTGAACCTTCAGAGTTAGCCTCCTGTGTGAGGGCTCAGGTTTCCTTCCCAGTCCAGTCAACACTCTCAGCCACCAGCCTCCCCCAGTCTGTTTCTTGCTATACCACCCTGTGCTAGCTGTTTCCTTGCAGTACCGACCTGTACCGACGTTTTTCCCACGGTACCGACATTTTGTTATCCTTTGTATTCTGCACATCCACCTTTCGTTTCTGTACTGAGCTTTTGTTTTACAACATTTCTGCACATACCGAACCCGTTCGTTCAAGTACCGACCTGTACCGACATTTTTCCCACGGTACCGACCCCTTTCTTTCTGTACCGACCTGTACCGAGGTTTTTCCCACAGTATTAGACTCTTGTTTTGCTACGTTCTCTCCCATACCGACCTGTACCGAAGTTTTTCCCACATTCTAACCTGTCCTTTTCATACCAGAATCACATACCCTTCACTTTGGGCCCATCCATTAACTCCCCCTTTTCATAGACAATAAGTACCGTGACCGTACTGGTTAAGTACCGGCATGTATTAGCCCTCCCCCACTTAAAACCATACACCTCTCGTCTCGGTATTTCGGTACTGGACGCGATCTCGCACACTCATCGGTAATAACTGTCGATAATCGTGAGTGTGCTAAATCAACCTGGTCTCAAGCCTTCTATTCTCCACTATACACTCAAGAGGTGCATTGTTACAAGACTTTTCACAGTTTGAAAAAATCTGATGCAAGGACACCACATGTAGATGTACGTCAATATGTACGATCCTAATTAGCAGTTTGAAGCTCAATAATCTCTTAGCTGCAAGCGCTTCAGCCCCTTTCTTCCATTGGCCGTTGGTCTCCCAATGTTGATTCTGCCGGGTATAGTCATGGGTCTAAGGTGAAGAAACGCGGACTGTAGACTGTCTCTTGAGTTGTATTCTCACCTGAAATAGGGTTTCAGCTTTGTATTCTCGGGGGAGAATCGTCACCGGTCTCGTCTTCTTGTTCCTTACAGCAGAAGCATCAGTCGCCCTTTGGATTTACACCCGCCCAGGCAATGCCCGTAAGCGGATGAGTCATTGATTCACGATAACCTCGGTTATATATCTTAACAGCACTTCAACTTCCTCCATATTTGCATGGAGACGCCTTTCAAAGTGCGTCATTATATGGCTGGAAAGAACAAGAACATTCTAGACTTACAGGAGTATCAGTATGCATACAGGGGGTTGGCCTGTGAGTATTCTGATGCCTTCTCGTTCTGGTGCTCACGTTCTCGTCAAGAGGAAACCTCCAAGCAGCGGCGTTTCAGTTTATGGAGACCGGATACGATACTATAATTTTTGAAATGATTATATTCAAGACAGTTCAGTCCATGCGCTCCGGTCAAAAATCATTACTATCAGTAATCGGCGCACATGGCGTACTATAATTCTTGTGAGTCTATGCTCCATTGGGGTTTATAGCAGAATCGGACATTTATCCATTGTTAGTATCGTTTTCACCAGCAACTTCATTTGGGCAATGTTTATCATTTTCCAACCTGTAAGGAATATTTTCAACTCTCATGTAATCTGACGTTTTTTCTTCTTCATTAGGACGGCCTGAAGTATTCTGCGGCTTTGTGAGTTGGCATTTTTGTGTAATGAAACAACTAATAAAGCCCTTCACTCAGGCCAACAATTATGTTCGATACCCGCTACTGCTACATGAGAGCATACTAATCAACCATCTCTATATAGAATGGGCTGCATCGTTGTCAACTGCATTACTCTTGACCTTCGCGCATCTACATCCACGAGAGGATAGTTCGAGTCAGTGTACCATTCCCCAACAAGCTGTACAGAGGCTCCCTATAGACGATCCAACCAAAGCACGAGGGCGAGCAGAATTTTCCTGAACGACACGGAGCAATCGTCGGATATTGGGGGTATAGAAATGTCGAGGCTCCAGTCATCTAGAGACAATCCTGGACCTTTCGTTTAGTGGTGATATTCACGGGCCTATATTCGAAAGTGGCTGACAGCAGATATGTCTGCTATCATAACCTTCATCTACATATGAACTTCATTTTCGACTCGTATTTGTCAAGGGTGTATATTGTCTTCTCTTTGACCAAGAAAAAAGCATGCAGCCGATCAATCCTCGAGTGGGATCTGCCGTTGCATCCCTAAGTTCCTCAACCATCTCATCAGCGAAGCCCTGGGCTGAGTATCGAGACTGGAGCATCGCTGCTACTTCTGCATGAGATGGCCTCCACGCACTGCCAAGGCTGGTCAATGCATGCGAAGCTATGAAGTTCAATCCGATCAACTTAGTAACCTTAGAGACAGGATTACACGTACTCTTCCTAGCCAGACAATGGCATGCCAACCTTCTTGACACTCACCTCGCTGAAATGTACAGATTTCTCAAATATGCTCTGGAGCTTATTCCCAATTCCTGGTTATGTGCTGCGTGAACGCATAAAGTCGTGAAATCTGGCCAGCAATACAGACTGGGAAGCTAAACCGTGCGACTGGCCATCTTCAAATGAGACAGTCTCGTCTGACTCCTCAACAAGCAGCCAACCAGACGGTTTGTGTAGCTTCTCTGCTCGTTCCAAAACCTCTTCTGCATCGGGAATCTTGAACATAGGGCATTGATAGTTAGGCAACATTATTATCTAGGAAAAGTAGCTTACATGGAACATAGGCATGTATGATGTCAAAGCTAGCGTCTTCAAATGTAAGTGGTCCGCAGACTTCAAGCTTCCTGAAGTTAGGTTTGGGGGTAGCTTCCTGAACTGAACGATCAGCAGAAAAGTAGAAATATCGGGTCAACATACCGAGTTGGGATTGGATTGATGTTTACAGCGTAAATAGTAGCTGACAGAAATTACGTATCAGCATCGATTGCCCTATTAGTTATCGCCTTAGAAATATGAAAATTCACTAGTAGCATCCCTTTTACCAAACACCTCCATCACATCTAACAGCCATGTCAGTTGCGAACAATGAACAAAAAACTTGCACGTACCCCATATCCATTATAGCTTGCGGCTCGAGGTCTTCAATTGGCGCCAACACAAGCCTCCCAGAAAAGAACTCAGTGAAGGTGTTATGAAGCCTGTCCAATCTTGATTTTTTCGCATTGTTAAACAACGGAGCAGAGTGAGGCGTTGTTTACCTTTGTAACTCCAGCAAATCATCGCTGGAGGACTGCGGACTCGAAATGCCTATCAATCTGAATAACTGCTAGTATTGTTGAACTGGACTGAACTTGAAAGAAATAGGTGCCTTTACCCATTCGAAGCTGATTTCAAGGATGAGGTTTACGATCAGATAGGGGAAACAGCACTGGAAAATGAAACTCACGTATCTGTGCTGTTTTCAATTGAATTGCTGTCATCACAGAAGAGTGAGAGGTCCACCGGCGATTCGTCCTCCGGTTGCAAATCGATAGATCGTACTTCAGCGATCGACTAGTTGGACGTCCATTTCTAAACGAATACTCGCCACTCAAAAGTACGTAGAACGGCCACAGCTGATACCAGCTAAAAGTAAGCACTTCTGCCGATGAATGCAAGTACACTGGAGAATTTCGAATTATGATACTCGGATGGCACGCATGTGTCCTAAAGGTTCTGATACGATCGATTTAGATTTTAAAGGAGGATTGCTTTCATATACTTTCATATCCAATAACCTTAATGAATGCAGAAAGGGTGGTCACCTACACGGATGATCTCCGCTGCCATAGATAGAATCAAATCCTCGGAAACATCCTACGAAGTACCAGGGGTGCGAGGCAACAGGGGACTATGGAGATGCCGTGAATTTCGAACCACAAGCTTTCGCCGAGGTGGCGCTGTGTACCAAGAGCACCGAGCTCCGTTACAGGGGATAAGAAACGACTACGAGCAGAGTACTTGAGTTGCTACTCTTTGCCTGACTTCACCGAACACCGAATTAAACGCATCCCTAGGGGTGATTCGACTCCTTTAAGATCGTCCGATTGATGATCTTTTGTCCGATGTAACTTTATATCAGTACTATGCAATTCACTGTGGGATGCGGGAGACACGCATGTACCTGGATGACTGAAGCGAAAGCATGAATTGGTTGTCCGTCTTGGGTGACGAGCCAACTTCCTAAACAGTCTGAAAGCGACCAAGCGAGAAGTCATTAATCAAGAGGGACAACATGTGATATCAGGCGTACCTAAACTGTTTCTCATTCTATGCACGGCAACGACATATTCCCCAAACACTCTGAGACGGCACAACTCTGCTGAGGCGAGGAACGCGAAGTCTTGATTGGATCCTTATTTCGTCCTGGGATCGTTCTCAATTCGGAGTCACTAAATACGAATGGCTAATGAATGCAAAATGTTCCGGATGTTGCATGAATAAACCACTAGTAGTAGTAAGCACCACGGATACTGCAGAAATCAACGTGGAAGTCAATTTCTCTTCTCAAAATTAAACAGGATAACAGCTCCTCAATTGCACGTGATCATTTGTAACTTAATCCCACGCACGGACCTGGTTTGAACTCGGAAAGAGAAGACAGACTTCCGTTATTGACATTGATATCTAAGAAGGACCTGCGCCCTACTGTGGTTGACCCGGAAACGCCCCACTTAAGGTTCTTCAGCTGATAATATTTTTTGTATGCACTTTTGGCCCTCAATAAATAGTTAGCAAGACATTTGTGCATATAATATATCAACTTTAGTGTCTATAGTGCCAGAATATTGTTGTGTAATTATTTTTGTGAATTTACAAGTCAACAGGTCAAAAAGTGAGCGTCCATCTGACAGACCTAGAAACGCACCAGTCATGGGAATGAGTAGGACGCGCGTCGTTCTCAATTTTACAACTGCTGGGGAATAGTCAGAACCACGTGATTTTTGCATGTTTCTGTACTCAGAACACAGAATCTATGAATTCTCAACAAAACATGGTCATTTTGCATCATCTTAAGGTACAGGACTCTTGAAATTGCTATTGAGCTTCTAATTCAAGAAAAACCGGGTGAATCTGGAGCATACATGCACCAGTAACGATGAAAAATACTTTTTCTCGTGAGTCTTCCATTGATTTCTTACTTTTACAAAAATAATGCAAATACTTAAGTATACGCTTTGAAACTTCTCCAGACAGTAGCCTACCAGTATTCGTCTCAGCCCATGTAGAATATGTAGAGAGGTATCTTGTAATATGTGAGCAGAAAAATTATGAACCTCGTTCCTCACAAGATCACCTGCTAGAAGTGGAGGTACTATTGTCGACTTCACTACACAACAACAAGTTTATTTTGGAGCAAAAAGAGTTACACACACTCTAGGTAGATATATACGAGTTCAAATCTCAAATTTCGGCCTTGAATATGCTCTGGATGAATTATTAAAGATGTATCATAGCGTGAGAACAGTTTTGGTTCACTTGAAGCGGTCAATTTTCTCAAGTGCACATAATGCTGACCTCATAACTCAGCTCTGTCTCACTTGATCAACACCAGATTTTAACACAAGGAAGGTACGATCATGTTCTATCGCTGTGCAAATTATCAAGACGATTGAGTGTGAAATAAGAGAGATACAGCAAAATGGGGCGCTTCTAGGGACTGGTGCATTAGTGGGTCAGACACAGTAATGGATACATAACAACAAGAGAATTGATTTAGCCTGTTCTCGCCGCATTGCTCGTATCTACCTTTTCAAACCTCTTATACAGTTGAACCGCTGGCACCTTACACTCAAGCTCGATTGGTTCCGCGTTACGATTCTTCCTTGGTCGCAAGAAATATCTGGACGACGCGCATCTAGCACACAGTCGACACAAGCTCTAAGCCATCAGAACTCTCGTACTTCCATAGCAAGAAGGAAGCGGCATGCGTTTACCAGGTCTTTCTGACCGCCGGACCGTAGCATTTGCAAACCGCGAGATTGTTGCTCTGGAGAACGATGATACGCAGAAGCGCAAAGACAGGATTTTGGATGCTATGGACCCATTTCCGCGACTTTGCATGCAAGGCGGTTTATCCAATGCTGGAGGGCGAGAGTGAGAGAGTCAGTGGTGAACAAAACTAACCAACACAAGGGTACGTCATCATCCTGCATTTTTTCCCGGTCTGTGTTCTCCAACCGATCTTCGCCTAGGGAAGCTCGATCTGCTTATGTAGCTTATAGCGTTCGACTCCGAATCTCGACTCTACCGAAGTTTTCGAAATCCCCGCATCGCATCTCGAGGACTGTCATATCATGGATCAATGCGTATGAGGATTTGGCACGGCCCGAGAACTCGGTTCTCATTTACAGCCTTCCCGAAGATAACAGAAGGTTTGGTGAGTGACCTTCAAGTCGAAAGTTGCCCCTTTGGTAACTATTATTGCCGAAGCGTCACCTCCGGTACAGCTTGGAACAGTTATCGATCAATGAGGTTGGCTAACGTTGCTGCTTCCGAGGTTGCCATAGTCGGCGTTCCGACTCCAGCCTCCCCTCAAGCGAATCTGTCTGACTCGTCAACAACCACTCGATGGTTAGCTCACTGGCCCAGTTAGCACCGAACCCCCCGAGCAAAGAATATATTATTTGGTTTGCCAAGCGCGATCTCGTCACGTCCGTGCATTGGACTTTTCAGTACTGTATGCTGATGGGAATTTGCGCGCGATCTGGACACCGTATCAGTCCATGATCCGTGCACCTTCCGGGCGCCCGTGGCGTTGATCAAGTGCGTTTAATCATGATTCCGGGGCTTTCGGTCTTCGTCTTGGAGCTTGGTTTGGTATGTATCTGTCACTCTCACTACTGTCGTTAATTGACGATGTGCAAGGCAGCATTGCATGTTTGCGTATTCCCGCTTCTGCATTCGCACCCACGTTCCTTCTGGACTCCCCAAACGCATGCTGGAACAACGACCCGAATAATCACTGTAACATGGTCCGGTCATCGTCAAGTATCCGGTGTCGACTAGACCTGTCCTAATGCGATGCTCGGTGACGGGCAGTGGCCATCGATTGTCATCAACCAAACTTCTGGGTCCAACTCGCTGATAGTTTTGGTCTTGCCTATCGCCAATGCACCTTCGGAAAAAATGTATTTTCGTCAATGACAAGCATTCACATAAAGTTTCAACAAAGATAAACCATATTTCTTGTGATGCGTGAGAAGAGCAGGCAGGATTGTATTTCTACTCTGAAACAAGGCTCTCCGTGCCAAGCGCGTTATGTACTGATGGCTTGATGGGTGCTATGCCGTTTGCCCTGTGGTACTGAAACGAATCGGAAAATCGCGGCGGAAAGCCTTCGGAAGCTAATAGTAATACAACTGGATCAGAACAAAGGTTGACGTACTTTGATTTTGTGATGGTATCAAAGCTCTTAAAATCCCACGAGCAGCTCCTTATATACGTCGAGGGTCCATTACGTGTAGGTATGAAAGGTTGAGATGAACAACGAATCATCGACAGTCCCATCGCTCGGTGAAGTTCTGCAGATCGCTAATAATGTTATTGCATATCGGTATCTAACAGGTGAGCATCCTCTCTCTTGTGTCCCTATATCCTCCACTGCTTATGTGACAAGTCTCGGGTGTCGTGATTATTCTTTACGACTCTATTCAGACACTTCAAACGGAAGTTTTTGTCATATGGAGAACAAAATTATCAGTGGCGAAGGCAGCATACATTTTCTACAGATATATTATGCTTGTGGGATTACTTCTTTCGTTGGTCGGTGCGTGCCAACGTTCAACACTCGCTCCAAACCGACTAACAGACCGACATCCAATCAAGCCGCGTCTAGTGCGAGGCAATCTCCAGAAGACTGGGTATGTCATTATGATGACTATGACGATTCTTCATGATGCTAATATGACTCCTTGTATTGATCAGCAAGTCCTGATATTACCAACTATTGAGCTGCCATTCATTTCGTTCCAGGTGCGAGAAGATGACGATAGCGATGTGTATAATGGTTTTCTCAGGTGACGCTGTTGGACACTGTACGTATTTGAAACACGTGTTAGTCTTCGTCACGATGTTGATTTTGTTTCAAGGCTTGGTTCTGTTTCGGACGTTTACCCTCTGGGAGAGGAAACGGTTTATTCTCGTGCTCCTTTGCCTCGGCTCAGTCGTTACAAATGTCGTTTCTGTCGCCTTCTTGGTTCTACTCGCTCGGGACTTGATCGGTAAGTGAAAGTGTAGACTCTTACTTTTTTGATGTGAGATTTGACCATTTGCTGTGCTTATGCACATGCTAGGCGCAAAATTCATTGAAGGTATAAACGCCTGCAGTACGGACACCAAGGATATCCTGATGTTTGGAGTATGGACACCTCAAGTTTGTCTAATGGTTCAGCTTCTTTTCCGATCACTTATTGCCTTGTATTCCTTAGGTTGTGTTCGACATCTATGTCCTTGCGCTTGTGATGTGGAATGTGATGGACAAGCCTCGATTGCCTAGTCAAAAGGTCTTGAAGGCAGCGCACGAAGATGGACTTACCCTTATTTTCGTGAGTCATAATTGGATGCTCGTACTTCTATCAGCTCACCGAAACTTTTGCCTTCGTCTTAAGATCGCATGGAGTAAGTCATTTGGATTTGGATTTGGATTCACAGAATGATGAATAATTGATTTGACAACCGCACAGTTCTTCGACTATTGAATGCCATTTTATGCATAAGCAAAACCGTAAGGCATCTCAGTCTAGCTCAGGGCCATTAGATCAATACATTGCTAACATTTATTATCCATCACAGGCTGTTAGACCTTTTGTTGTTGTATCCTTCTCCGAATCTCTGATCACGACTATCAATTTACGACTTCTACTACGGATCTTCCAATCTGAGTCGAATCTATTACAGGCGGGAAGGGATAGTATGGAACTTGATGTACTGGTCAAGCGATCCAGCGGCATGTCAGCGTCTGTAGGAAATAGTTGATCATTGAGAATGTATTTGATATGCAACTTCGTACTCCATATATTCATTCAGGTTGGAAGGTGGCGAAAGAATTAATATTGACGCTCCCACGATTTTTGTATAGTATAGTAATCCTTAGTTAGATGTACATTCTTCACTGATGACTTGGAATCCTAGAAGTATGAATCAAGTAAGACGAGGTTGTTGCACACGTGTATCTAGAGCGGCACCGGGAGCTACAAGCAAAAGGGAGTAATTCATAACGGAACTACTCTTCTTACCCCGTATGTTTATTCCCACCTCTAAGACTGACACTCAGAAAGTCCCTACCCCTCTTAGCGGGTTGCGCAATCCTCCGCGATACCATCCACCCTGGGAGAGAATATCGGCCCGTCCCATACTATCTCTTGGTAGTAAAAACCATACTGAGTTCTTTGAGTTATTCGCCGCGGCAGAGCAAATGCATCTCGAGTCGATATGGGATTATCATCGACACGTATTGTATTGTTAGCTTGTTAATAGAATGCCTACGACCAAAATTTGCGGAAAGGAGAGCTGAGCGCACTTGTGGTCCAGACGAGATTCCAGAAACGAGGCGAAAGCAATTCATGGTATAGAGCCATCAGATGGTTACGCGAAAATCGATCGCTTGAGGTAGTACATTCCCACGCCTCGGACCGAAAATTACACTGACCACCTTTCCTCTTTATGATGCACCTCCCAAACACTTCCTCTAAAACAACGGATGGCCCACCTGGCGTATAGTGATTCCCTAAGTTATCAAGTCAGATCATCTTGGGAGCCCTCAAGGTATCGAGATGTCCGTCATTAGTTACGGCTTATTTGGCATTCGCGACTCGGGTGTCCCAGACGGAAGGGACGACTATGTCACTTTGATCATGTTGCACGGTTTTGCTTGGCATGCAGCGTGGTTTATTATCATCGTCGCCGAATTTGCACCCAGCTAGAGTCATCACCAGGTGGATTCGTCCATCTTCTTCCACTCGTCCAGAGCTTCAATGCGCGCATTGTCCTCGTCAACAGACGTGACTACCCCGGCTCCGTACCTTACGATGACGAAGAGATCCGCAGTATATCCTCCATCGATGAAAGCAAGCCGACTTCTGATGCGCTATCGATGCTAAAAGGCTACACCCAACAACGTGCAAAAGAACTCTATGACTTACTCGAGCTATTTGTTCGAAAGGAGAATATCCCTGAGCGAGGGCTCGTCGTCGCCGGGTGGTCATTTGGTTCAGTTGGGATTGAAGCACTCCTGGCCAATGCTCGCGACTTGCCGCGCACAGAGATATCGTTGCCATCCCACATTCGTCGTCTGGTCCTTTGTGGTTGAAATCCCATTTGTTGCTTTTCGGTCACTTTGAAGACCCTACACAGATCCCCCGCTCCACTCACTTGGCTATGCCCCGCCAACTGATGCCTACAACCCCTTGAATGAGCCGACCGGGTCCCCGGAAGAGGCGCTCAAGCTCTTCCAGTCTCACGTCTCCGGTTACTATTCTCATGGAGAGACCACTTCCGAGATAGAGCAGCGTAAGGCGTTGTCCTCACCGCGTCCGACGTCCGAGAGGATGTCTCCTGAAGAAATCGAATCATCTTTTGATCCAACTCCAACTTTTCCGGGACGGTCTGAGTCACTGCTCTACCAGAACGGGGTACAGCACGGGCTGTACCATGTGCTGAGGGAAGCGATGCTATACCCTCGAGCGGGCCCATTCTCAGAAGGGGAATACACGACCAACAGGTTAGGTATGTCTGGTGCGACCATTCTTCCTGGGAGGTACCCTGGGGAGTGCTGGCATTTCGTGCCGACCTTGAGGGTGTGAAGAGGGGCGGAAAGCAAGTAAGGGGGGAGGAGTTGAGATGGTGAGAGTTGAGGGCATTTTGTGAGCCAGGTTATATGAGCGAATTTATGACGTGAATGACTGACAGCTGACTAATAAGGGACATGCCGGACAGACTTCTGCGCGCTCTTTTGGACGATAACATTTCCGGTGAGCGGATTACCGCCAATACACCACCCTAAGCGCTTGAAGACATACCACCCATACGAAGTCCCTGCAATTTTCTTCCGTAGACCATGCGTCATACGACTTTTGTTCGTTTCCGAGATGCCACTGAACCCCCCAAAAAATCAGAAACTCGACTGGGAATGTGAGGATACATGTGACGGTGGGTTGATTATGTCCTCCAGCTTTATGGTATAGACGAACCCACTCCATTCCCTCGTGCACCGCAATCCCAGGCAAGTAATGCCACTGCATCATAGAGCCTTTCCATTGAGCGCTATAGAAACCTTCCAGCCTTACACGATAAGGTGTCGTAGTCTCTACCGCCTCCCTTCTAATGGGCTTCACAACTTTGAGACAATATAAATGTCATTTGGTTTCTGTACACATTGCCTATAAAATGTGGGGTGGGACTTATCACTGTCAATAGAACTCGGGCGCAAATTGGATTGAATTTATGCTGCTCTCTCTCATGCTGCTTAGTCATCATCGAGTTCAATGACATGATTACTTCACACCATACAGTTTCCCCCTACTAGGCCAAGAACCCTATCCCTCTCCAATATGAGATCCATGTCTTAACATTGTTCTCACCGAGCTCTTCAGCGTGTCGCAAAGCATGAGAAACTCTCTGCGTCTTCTCAGATGCGAGTTTTGGCTCAAAACCATTCTCCCTCCTCATCACCGAGCGGAATACCTATAGGAGCTGTAACGCGGGGTTCATTTCTAGTGCCCTTTCCGTGTCGGAAACTGACACCTCCAGAGCTTCGATCCATTCCTCCGATGCTACGACCGGTATTCCAAGTTCCCTTGAGAACCAGTCAATGATCTGGGGCCCTTCAACTGGACGCGGATGGACAAGGTGTAGGATACGCTCTTCACAATCAAGCACGTCAATTATAACACTGGCTGCCACGTCTCCCGTGATCCAAGATACGTTCTTTCAAGATTTCAGAATAAGATATTGATGCAGCATGGAAATGCGGAGGATAACTTACCCCATTCATGGCAGGTAGCTTACGGAGGGAGACGCTGGATTTGATCAGACTGGGGAACCACTCGTGCTCGTTCCATGAGCCCGATATTCCTCCAGTCATCTGACCGAGCCGAACGACCGTGACTCTAGAGACAGAGCTTGCCATCGCCTCATTTAGTATCATCTCCGATATCCATTTCGATTCTCCATAACCAAATCCGAGGTTGATGTGTTCTATCCCAAGGGGCTCTTCTGGTTCTAGGTTCCTCGGCGGGTCTACGGTTATGTTGTACTAAGTAAAGTGCTTTTGGGAAAGGCTTAACACTGACCCGCGTTGAAAATTCCAATCGAGCTGATAAATATGAGACGAGCCGGAGACTCTCCTTTGCAGCGAAGGCAAAAATCGATGAAGTTCCTCACACTCCTGATGTTACTCTCGAAAGTTCCAACGGCATTCCTGAAATTGACTCTCCATCCTAGCAAATGAAGGGCTTAAAATGTGAAAATTCAGATAGGATAGCGAGTATGCCTTACCATTAAGAATGACATGAGTTACTGATGACAGCAGCTGCAACATTTTTGTCAGCCTCAGATGAGCGAAAAGCCGCCATGTTCTAACCTCATTAAACTTATCTATTTCGATCCCCAAGCCATCTTTGCTACCATCGCCTTCGAGGATCCTGAGCCTGGTACTCCTCAGAAGCTCAACGTTTAAGCCTTCTTTCTTGAAAGCCTTGAACAATCTTTCATCCACATTTCCATCCAGCGAAGGTCTGGAAAGAACAAACACGAAATCGACTGAGGAGTTTTGGAGAAGCTTGGCAAGTATGTTTGATCCGAGTGACCCAGTTCCGCCAGTGAGCAGTACGACGCGTCCAACAGAGTGTGATCTTGGGGAAGCGATAAATTCAGGAAATGATCCACAATATTTCTTAATCAGTCCCAGAAGTTCTGCCTTCTTTTCTTGAATAGAATCTCTCGAAGGATTTCCATCACCGACGACGGAATCATGGATATAATCTGATATACCCGATATCGTGGAACGCTCGTATACATAATTTGACGAAAGATTGTGGACGAGCTTCGGATGAGATTCTCGTAGAACCCTTGCAAAAGTATTGCGAATCCATGTCGCCTGGAGACTAATCACATTCGTTAAACAATAACCTTGCAAACATACGGGGAACCAACGTACCTATCAAGACCATGTTCAAACAAGTCGGCATCGTCGCCGAAGTCGTCGATGTCCCTCTTCATCGTTCTCGCTATAATACTTCGTGTTAGTTGAAGTATTGATTCATGCGTCCAATCGTCAGGTCGGCAGATATCCGGCTGAGCGCTTTCTTCGATGGCGCTGTACAATGCATCAATTTCTGAGGAGTACGTTTCAAGCACTCGTTGGCGACGGAGCGTCCCCTTCGCAGTATACTCAAAGGGCTTGTATGTAGAAGCTATCAATATCATCTTCAGAAGATGACCATCAACCATTCCGTTCGGAGAAGAGTAGTAGCAGGATTACTGACTTCCTTGAATATACGGGAATGTGTTGGGGCAATGGCATTTGCTTTCTCGACAGTTGGCCTTTAGTACTAATTAGTCAAGTATTTGCATTGCGGAAAGTCGGGAGACGGACCAAATCATGTTTCGGAATCTCAAAGCCGCCGAAGTGTCGGATGGATCGACTGATTGCCCTTCACTAGGCTGGATAAGCACGCCACATTGGAAACGACCACGCCCGAAGATGATGGCTTTGTGCATAAGCGGGTCTTGGTCGAGTAATGACTCTGTTCAACAATCAAATTGTTGCTCCAAAGCAGGAGTCAAGGCACTCACCCATAGGTCCTGGGTTCGTTTTCTCGCCATTCGAATGGATGATCTGAGCATCAGCCCTCCCGACTATTTTGTAAAGGCCCTGCTCCGTTGGATGTGGCGACACCAGATCGTCTGTTGCATACGCATCAGATCCATCTATCACTGTGTTCACGACAAGTGGCCTATAATGGTCCGTAGCCTGAGACAGAGTTAGCGGAAACGCTCCCTGCTTAGAACCTGTTATAACAACTCACAACGACCACCACTCTAAACTGATTGTCCCCAAACGGTTCGAGATACATCTTCCTATTAGGATTGAATCTAATATACTCCCAGTTCATCCCGGGACTCTCTGTGCCGAATTAGAAGTGTTACATCCCAGAATATACATACATAACATACTTGGGAGAAACTCGCTTAATAGCAATGTTTCGGTTCTAGATGTCGTGTTATTACATTTCTCTCAACGTTATCTGCGACTTACGATGCATAAATCTGGAATACATTGACGCCTTTCTGAGCTAGAGTATCCCCAGCATGCTTCGCAAGAGGTCCGCCTCCGAAAACCTGAGTTAAAGTAGTAAGAACGGTTGAGAGACACGAGCGCCATGACCCACTATGCCCTTCATCTTTGACATTGAGTCAACATACTCCGGAGTCTGCGACCAAAGCTTCGAGATGAATGACAAGTTAGCGAGGGATGCATTTCTAAATCGGAAGAATCGTCGGCAAACCTCAAAGAAAGTCGGAGGACTTAGCAGAAAATCCGCTTTCGTAGAAAGACTACCTTCAAATACATTCACCGGATTGGGGACAATGGCAGGACTCTGCGGCTTGAATACAGCGAGAATCACACCAACGCTTGCCTATTCCAGGTGAGCGGGAGCCGCAGGAAGCAGACAGCAGTACTCACCGGAACAGTCAGCGGAAGCCCACCCATGGCGTGGAAGAACGGTACGCAATGACAACCCATAACAGAGCCTGGCACTTCGCTGTTTCCAGATGCTTCGAAACATGATCAGCAACCTATCAATCCCTGACGTTGTACGGCAGGCTCACATGGAATTATCGAGACCCAGAATAAAGCTTCGTGTGTCCAAGAGATAGGCTTAGGAAATGAAGCCGTTCCTTCGACAATAGTCACTAAGAGCGTCTCAACCTCCTAATCTAAAACCCTACCGGAAGAATGATATATTATGGCTGGCGAACCCATTTTCAGACTTGCAGACTTGACGAACTTGAAGTCGGCGTCAAACCCCTCCAACGGGAAAAGATCCTTGAAGGTCGGCATGGGTATTTTCTTCAGTCCAGTTGGCGCGTAAAGTTTTATTGAGTCGTCCGCAAGCTGCTGGATAGACGCCTCTGAAGAAACGAGAATGCCAATGGGCTTTGTCTCGGACAATAGGTGAGAAATCGCCTGTGTACTATTCCGAGGCGAAATAAGAAACAGGGTTGCTCCAGTCCTTAGAGAACCGAAGAGTGTACAAAAAAAGGTGATTGCATCTAACAAAGCCCAGGTTAGCTGGAGAAGTAAGAACGTGAGATACATTCAGACCTGAGGCAGCCAAGATAGCGATGACTGGAGGTGCTCTCTCTGAGTCTACCTGACTGATCTCCGGAAATTTCTGGCCGATATAAAGTGTTGCTCTGTGCATTCCCTGCACGCCTTCTCCAAGGGAGATATACTTCACGGCTCCGGGTCCGTCTTCGTAGACGAACATGGGATAATTCCTGTTATGCTCGTAGTTCCAGTCATAGAGTTCGGGAACAGTATGAGAGCCATCCAATGGAGGCTGACTGAATGCTACACGAGCGGGTGGACTTATGGACATCGCAGAATGCGAGACCGAGATGGGTGTATCGATGGTTGTGGGAAGAGTAGATGACAATATTACTGGCTTGCCCTAGTTCCGGCTTCAAGTAAGTGGACGGCATGCTCATTATCAACCGCGGTCAGAGTCCGACGAATTTGGGGTGTCGTTAGAGCGTCGTGGAGGACGTCGTAATTCTAAATACAGAGATACAGAGATGACATATTGATAGTGCATCCGGAAAATGGCTTTGATCATCTTATGGTCTCAATTGGGACCCTGTGTACCCGGCTCTTTTTGTAAATACCGGTGCTTGTTCTCAGCAACCCAGCTTTGGAATCACGCAAGTCTGATTCGGACTCGGATTTCGCAATATCTCCACACCGCTGCACCTACTCGACTGCTACAACATTGATGTACTGCAGCATCCTAAAAGAGTTTGATGAGACTCCCGACCCAGGTCTCCGCAAAGAATGACTTCGCACTTGTTTCGAGCTGACACCATCACTGATGCAACAGCCCATGGCCACGCCGCAGTCGTCATTCGCATCGCCCGTGCTCCACGTGACAGACTACGTTCTCCGTCCCTCTCACACAGTTGACAAGAGGTGCCTGTGGTCACGAACGCTAGAATGGGAGACAAGTATGCCGATGTATAACTACTATGTAGAACAAAGCTGAATACAAACTCGATGCGCAGAATGGTGAAAAGAGCTGGTATAGGGGAAACTCGGAAGAAACAATCACCGCGGGATAATCGCATTTGTGTACTAAGCGTGTCTCATCGCACGATATTTCATCTCTTGACGGATTATTTCAAAACGAAGGGGAAACGGAAGCAGCTATCCCCCTTACGCGGTCCCACTCGGAAAAACTTGATCTCCGCTTGTTCGGCACTAGTCTTGAGTGACTGAGTGATCGAGTGCTTCGATTCATGCATCTCATATCATGATGGCGGTTGATGGCGGGTGGAGCGTTCTTAAAGAGCCAGGTCTAATTGGGGCTTGAAACCAGTCCTAACAGCATCGCTCCTTGTTTACTACCTCTTTCAAAATGTCGATTAGTCTCAACGAGTCCTCACTTTTGGCTATCATTATTGAGTCCATGCTATTTGGTACGTTATCACATATTTTGTAGGACTATCTATCATTGAGGTGTCTTTGTTTTGATTATAGGACTGCTGACAGCATTGTTTGCTGTAACCCTATACACAATGTTTTACAGGATGAGGGATTCTAGAATGGTGAATAAGCCAGTATTGGCTGTTGCTGTGTTGATGTACTGCGTCGCGTTTGTGGAGAGTTAAGCGTTCGTAACCAATTCTTGAGTGAAGGGTAAAGCGATTTCATAGCATGTCTCGATGAATGCGCGTCGGGTTGTTTTTGCCTTCATTCATTTATCAGACAGCAGCAAGGGAGCCGAAGAGTACTTCTTGGACTCGTCAAATCCTGTATATCTGGCAAAGATAAACATGTATCTTCTGCAAACACTGATCGGCAATACTTTCATTGTGAGTGAAGTCGCTATACAGTCTCATGCCAAGTGTCCCTAACAAGTGAATTCAACGTAAAGATTTATCGCTTATATGTTGTCTGGGGGCGTGATAATCGACTTCTCATAGCTGCAGGTATTCTTCTGATCTCCAGTACTGGTTAGTATGCCACTCGCGCTTATTGTGTCTTGACTATATTCACAAATCCCTCCATTCAGTCTGCGCAGTATTTGGGAACATCGCGGCTGCCCGTGTCTCGCCAACTACTCTGATATTCATCGCGGAACTTAAGAAATGGATTGTATCTATCTTCTCCGTCACTTTATTTACTAATGTATCGTGTACTGGTCAGACAATCCCTACAAAACCCGAAATAGCTATCAGTTTCTAATTTCTTTTCTACAGCATTGATCGCCTTCAAGATTTGGTGGACCGGCCGTCGAGTTAAACATGCTTCTTCGAATAACAATCTCTCTCCAATTATTGCTATTGTGGTCGAGTCGGCAGCTATATACTCTATGTCCCTTGTCTCGCTGATGGCAGCGTATCTCAGTGGATCATGGGGGCATTACATCGTCTTGGACATGATGCCCCAAATAATAGTAAGTCGACTCGATAGTTCACTGTCAATCTGGAGCATAGCTAACTGTTCTACGAAGGCGCTGACCTTCTTGATGATCATCGTACGCATCAGTTTAGGACTTTCCGCTTCGAGGGGTCAGTCCTCTTCGAAAGCTCGTAACGAGAACACGAACTCCCGTGGAGAGAACCGCGTGCCACTGCAGCCACTTGTCGTTCGCCTTGCACGGTCCACTACCGTGAAGGACGATCATGGAGCGACAGTTGATGTACCCTCCGGAGATGATGATTCAGTCAGGACTGGACTCGGCGGGACACCCTTATCACATAACAAGACCGATTACGATCCTTTCGGTCACTGAGGACGTATTAATAGCTACTGTCTGTATCCGGTGTCGTTGCTGTACTATGTCGCGAGGGACGAAGTGTTGATATCGTAGAATAGCATCTTGCCATTGCAGGAATGTTGAAACACGGTTGAGATTTTCACACATATGCATGTCATTTCAACGACGAACGAGCTGGGCTTCGTCGTCCGAATCGCACAATTGGAAAAGTTCATCGAGATGTAATTGTAGGACTCACGGACACCAAGGATGCTGTCCGGGATATCATGTGGCACCATCGTTTAGTAACGGATAAAGTATGCCAAGTATCCACGAGCCTGATATTTAGAGTCTAGCTTCCATTAGTTTATAGAGATGCGAATAATGAGTAAAGTACAACTGGTGCTTCGAAGACAGACGCTTGAATAGCGGAGATGGTCACCACCGGAGTTCCCGGCCTCACAAACGGAGTGAGCTGCTGGAATCATAATAAAGTATATCTATCTACATTCATGGAATCCGCTGCCATCAGTGCAGTATCTGATGATTCAACTCACAAGCCCATGATAGGGGTAGCTGCTTCTCCGAGTTCGACGGCAGCTTGATAGCACCTAGATCAAGCTCCGCCGAAATACTAGGAGCTAACATCTTCATTCTTCACCTACCAGTCTATATTGACTTCCCGTTATAATCTGAAGACTACTATGTGACGGAGGTGATGGAGATGACGGAGGCAAAGATAATTTTACTAGGAACAGACGGAATCCTTCAAAGTTAGCAGATGTTACCTCGCAAAGGCTTCAACTTATCAATGTCCTTTCCGTGTATCTACTAGTCCATTATGTTATATCTCCACGTTTCTATGAAGGTGCTTTTTCTGCTGAAGACGTCAACTACTCTAACCAGCTTTTTTCAGCCAGCCGCCTTGATCACATGCAGATTACGTATTCATACCAATCATCTGTGTCTCATCTTCTGGGAGGATCCGCATTTAATAAAGCGGCACCTTGGATGTAAGTGAGCAAGTAAGTAGTTAGCACAATTCATAGCACTAGGCGTGTAAAAGACACCTAATTTTTGTATATATACATCAATTCTAAGGGGCGTCTTGAAAACTCTAGGCGATGCTATACTTTCGCTGCCCCATGATGAACTATATCCTTCCAGAAGATACGGATGGTGCGAGACTGGGTTCATTCTGAAAGACCTATCATTGCACACCTACATATTAGATTCTATGCTGCCTGCAACGTGAAGATACGTTATATGTTCCATGCGTATCTAGCAGCCTGAGTCTTCAAAAGAGGACTGGATGGTTCCAATGAGCATGGTGATCTTCTGACTCCGCGGAGTGAATTTGCATCCGAATCTTCTTGGTGAACTGTCATGATAAATCATGTAAGTGTTGCGCAATTTTGCATAAGAAGCTTAAACATCCACCTGACTAAATTAGGTGAGAAATCCTCAGGGTCTGGTAGTTTCCCCTGCCCATTCTCATCCAAGGCGGGAGAAATATCAAATGTTGCAAGGATGCTTGCCAGAACCAGCCAAAGACCTGATTCTGCGAAGTGCCGTCCAGGACAAAGTCTGTGTCAGGGGTACTATTCAGAACATTGACTAACAATACAAGTAGCTTTGCGCACCGCCTCCCGAAACCAAATATTGCTGCACCCGGATCCATAGCTGGTGTATCTCCGGCGTACCGTTCAGGGTCAAAAGCTTCTGGGTTAGAGTAAGTACGCTCATCGTGCATCATATGCCTGTATTCGTTCGTTTATATATAGTAAATTGTGCAGAAAGTTTCAACACACCAGACATTTGGCAAAATTACGGAGCCTTTTGGAATGTACCATTCTTTCAGGTATCCGGCTTCAGTTGCACGGTGTGCCATTCCTATGCTTCATAGTAAGATCTCCACATATCATGTAGCGTCAACTAGTCTCACCAAGGGGAGCCGGCGGTCTCCATCTATATCTATTGTAAAATGGAGCTGTATCATTGATAAAAGTAACTTACCTCATGCATTCTTTTAGGATGCAGCTGATGTACGGGAGTGCCTCCTTTTCTTCGTGTTTGGGCAAGCGTTGATCTCCGAGGGCAGCATCTAACTCATCCTGCGCCTTCTTAGCGACCTTTGGATGAAGGAGCATTGCCAAGATGAAGACATAAATGATAGCGGAAGACTGTCGTGAGATGGGATCAGAGTGATTCGCTTCTTAAGAAAGTACTATGACACACCGTTCCGACTCCAGCTATCGTACATGCCGTAAATGATTAGATTGTGCCCAGTTATACCAATGATGGATCACACACCTCGGTACATGGACGCACAGACATCTTTGATTGTCTCATAATGTAAGCTGTCGTCTTGCTTCGTTTGCTGACAATCGTCAAGTATGCGGGTCAACAAACACGACTTTGCTGTTCCTGCAGCCTTCGAAAGACGGTTAGTGGCATTCCCATTCAAAACTTACACGCACGCCCACCCATTTCTCTTTCACCAACTCGTACGGACGTGTCGCTACCTCCCATAAGGCCTCTCTATTCTCAAGCGCTAGTTTCTTCAAGGAGCCGCCAGGTAACCAAGACGGAATGAAGCGTACTTTTTCGAAAGTTGAAATAGTGGTCATTTAGTTTTGGATCAACTAGAGTTACCCAAGAACTCTCTTTACTTACGAGTGGGGAAAACATCAACAGAGGTTGCACCAGGAGGCCCAGGTCCAAAGATCACCCTATCTGCATAAACGTTCAGTTCGACGAGCTCGCCATTATCGTGAGATCTCTCGTAGCCATAGGTGGCAGATAATATCAAAGATGTGGAGTATCTGGAACGCCATCAGCTGCGCAGCCGCGGGTTGATACAACACTTGACGCTACTTAGAAATCTTTTCCCAGAAATCGCCAGAGGCCAAAAGGTCCCTCAGTAACTCCTGCACACATCGAGACTGATGTGACTGGTAGTCTTTCATTGCCCTTGTGTTAAGGTATTGATGAAGTAATCGGCGGTTCATCCTCCATAACGGCCCGTAAGGCATAAACGTGACAGACCGAATCTTTAGCCTTAAGGAATACTCGGGTCATTGCCAGACTATTTTCATAATTTGTGCACACATACAGGTCATGAATGTATACCAGCTGTGGTCTATCGGAATAAATTGCACCGTTCTTGTCCATTAGCTCCAGTGCATCAGCAAGACTGTTCAGGACAACGATATGACGACCGAAAACGTTTAAATATATTATATCACCTGGTAGAAGCAGAATTCACTGTTGGATCAAAATAGTCGCCACAGAAAAAGGTACTACTCACCGAAAATTGAAGTCCATTCGGAGAACGTTCTCCATTGATATGCGGATGTGACATCTCTTAGATTGCCTATGACCCATTTCCCTTGCGGGCCCTTCGGAAGACGACAGTTCCTCTCGTATGTCCACAGTACGCGAGCTATCACGAGAGCGATAGAACCTACACAAAGTAGGCTGCAAACATTCATATCGGTCTTGAAGTCGAGGGCGTGAACGGTTCTCACTAATGCCGTCTATGAGAGTACGATGTTAACAATAGCTGAGAGTAGGGGACGTGGTCTTTCGGGTCTCTACCATAGGCTATATCATTCTCATCATCTATCGGGCTACCATGTTGAACGCCGAGCTAGCTCATCCTCACCGATGGAAATGACTGCCGTATGGAACCTACAATAGAACCGCATACTTCTGCTTGCAAGCTAAACGACCATGCGGTGTCCCTGTTGACAACACGTTGCTGTCAAGAAGTGTATTAACGGAGATGGATCGGAAACGAGACAAGAGTCACAAGACATAACTTCTGACACAAGCTTACCTAGTAACGTTATTCTTCCATATTTCATCGGGTCCACATAGTACTGTCTCAACATCTATCCGGTGGTATCGGGGTACTCGTTGTCCTTTGTAAGGGTGATCTCCGACCTCGCGGTGATACCTATGTCAACCAATGAGAATAACTTTGACGCCAAAATTTGACACGGTTTACATTCCTTGGCCCTGATGGGATTTATGCAAGAAACCGAAGCGATACTACATCGTTGGCGCTGAGATCTGGCTTCCCATCAGTACAAAAAAAAATTACTATTTGGAGAGAGAATATTCACCAAAAGTTTTTCATGTATAAAAGAACGGGCATCCTTCTGGAATAGCTTCATCGTGCCACCTTTGCACAAGTTTCTTTGCGTGTTACTCAAACCCTCTGCTTTCTCCGCACCAAAGGAATATGGATGCTCTTCCCTACGTAGAGCTCATGCGTGTCCACAAGGTAAACCACTTGTCAGACGACCTCTCGGTGAAGTAATGTAATACATACGCAATTTTTGTGTCTTAGCCAGCCGGTTGGCTCTTGTTTCTGTGGCCGTCTGGTGAGTGCGCTAGGTTACTCAGATCGAGCACAGTACTCACAAATGAAGTATTTGGATTGACTATGGCCGCTTCGAACATGCGAACGCAGTTTGATGTATACTTCCCTCTTCTGATCAAATTCGTTTTGGGATCTTTCATCGTCAGAACGTCAGCTTGCACAGTGAATGATATTTTCGATCGCAAGTTGGATGCCTCAGTCGGTACGTGACGATCTCAAACCTTGCAGGAATTCTTGCTAAGGTGCATGGGATAGAGAGGACAAGGAACAGGCCGCTGCCGTCTGGGAGAATCTCAGTCCTCGCTGCATCCATCTTCCTGGCTTGTCAGATCGCCATCGCAATACTTTTCTTTGCGTCAATCAATGGACGAACGTACGTATTTACAACTGTTTACACGGTTTCTGAACCAACGGGATAAATTTCAAGCTGCTGGCTTGCAATTCTTCAGATGGGTCCTATGTGAGCATTTCTTTAGGATAGTATTGTATCCTACTAACGCATCGTAAAGGTTGAGCACATATCCCCTGATGAAACGAATTACGTACTGGCCGCAAGCATGGTTAGGAATTGCAATCAACTTCGGATTTATCGTCTCGTGGTACTCGCTTGGCGAGGAAATTTCAAGTTTCCAGCAGTTAAAAATGGTTTCTTTGATGATGTTCGGGCTATGGTGGTGCGTTGTGCACTCCTGTGAGCATATCTTGCTTACGAATTTTCCCTGAATAGCTGGACAATGGTATATGGTAAGGGAATATTAGCACTGCATTTGCTCCCTTTGACGCGTCCCCAGATACAATTTATGGGTGCCAAGATCGAAAAGATGATATCAAGGCAGGCATTTGGTCAACAGCGGTTCGTTTCGGAGATTACACAGACCTGGCAGTGAAAAACTTCGCAGGACTGTTTCTGGTCATGCTTGTCATCTCCGGATTAGAAAATGGTCATGGCGCACCGTATTTTCTTATCTCTTGTGGTGCAAGTCTGGTTTTCCTGTGTTGGCAGTTTTGGAAACTTGACGTGGAGCGTAGTGATAGTTGTTGGGGTGAGCATAACCTCCAAGCCCTTCTCGTGCCCGTCTCATGTCCCTCCCCAGAGAATTTCAAGGAGCATGCGTATTATCTCGGTCCGATTGTCTATACAGGGCTGTTCCTTGACTATGCACTTACTATAGGCTGAGAATATAGTTGGGCTCGAATCACGTTGCCTTGATCTACATGTTTAATGTACTTCCATCCATATTGTTGGAATGAAACAGAACAGTATCCACAAGCGGAGGATAGGGGTGGAAGAACAAGGACGAATGTCGTGGAAGTTCTCGGACCAAATAGTCCCACTCGTCACAGTCACACAGGTCACGCACGGTAATTCGATACGACGAGATACTTTGCCGAGTAAACACCACGTCTGTTCCTATCTTCGCCTTTACTCAAACAACTCGGTATGCAGTCCATATTCCATTTTCTAGTTATGACTCACCAGGATGAGCTAGTGATGAGCTATCCTTCTGCTCACAGTCGCATCTGGGAACCCTCATCTGGCACCATATATTGCAGCTCCATCCTTCGATCAAACAAACCACCCTCATTGCCACGGGGTGAATGGTATCGGTATGTTACGTTGGCGAGTCTAAAGAGCCTGTGCGGTTGTAGTCACTGTGTAGATTGCTTACGAGGTACGGGTGATACTTGATTCTTCTCCTTTAACACCCCACAGTTGTTAACAATGTAATGCATGATAACTAGATTACTTACTCCACGCAACCAACTTCGATGGAAATAATGTGACAAGATTGTGACATTCTGTTGCTGACGAGTGAGCTAACGATTCTGGGGGCCAACGATTTGCACCGAACTGACCCTTACTGTATATCAATTTCAGGGCTACTCAGTACTTCAAGTTCTCTCTGCAGGGATAGCAGGGATGCGTCGGTATTCAGTTATCTGTTACTATTTGTAGACGGATCTTCTTTTGATTTCTAACGATTTCCCCATTTGCCGAGCTTTGGCCTGATGCGGCTAGCCCTATATGCACACCTCCGTTCCTAAGGTCGTGGTAGTGAGCAACCGAAATATCGCAACATAATCTTCTCAGCCAACACGACAGCTCACGACAGTCACTGAATACTGGTGGACGGTCCAAGGGAGCTAACCTCTTGGGGGCAACAGGAAGCTACTCCTCCCGCCACTTACCATCTTTGGGCCATGCCCGAACGATCTAGATCCGAAGTCAGATAGGTCAAGTCCATCAGACGATTGCTGATGTCTTGTTAAAAGAGCTGCGATAGTCTGGAGGTTCCGTCTGCGTCTCTACCGTCAGCCATGTCGAGTGGGCTCACTGCGCCATCAGCCCTTGTGGATGGTGTCACCAAGCTCTTCGCCAATCGATGTCTAGCAGGTGTGCATGTCAGCGTGATTGCAACGGTTCCGAGCTAATCCTTTCGTCTGGACGACTAGTTGGCGCAGTTGCGCTCATCTCATATGACTCCGTGCTATCCTTCGCATCCGAGCACAAATCGATATGGAAGTCTAAGATGTCGACGATAAAGATAGTGTACGTCTTGTATCGATACGCAATGGTCGCTTCAACGATGATTTCCATGTCTTGTAAGTTCCCCCTGCTTGTTCGAACTGTCCCTCAAAATTACTGACAGACGCCCGGTGACTAAGCTTCTACGTCGGCATCAACACTATCAACAGACTGGGTGAGATCATGACCTGTTGCATGCTAATGAATGAAGCTCCTTACTTCCCTCCGTAGTAAGCACGTCGTGAAAACAGAAAATAGTCTGGATGTCCTCAACATTGCGAAGGTGTTCTAAAGTTATCATTGTCTCGAGTAGCTGCTTTTTCCTGGCGGACGCAGTCGGACACTGTGAGTTCAGCAACCCTCTTGGTACCTGATCACTGAAGAAGCCCACAGGTCTGGTAATTTTTCGAACCTTCATGCTTTGGGAGCGAAAACCAAATATCCTCAAGCTCCTGTGCTTGGGGTCGTTCGTCATCAATGCAGTCGCCTTGGTGTTCCTAATCCTGTGCGTCCGGTCGATGTACAGTAAGCAAGTTTCCATTTACCAACCGAACAAGATTCTAACACAGCAGCAACTCAGATACCGCTACCTTCGTCGTGGCTCTGAAGGCTTGTTCCTATGAGATAAAGCAAAGATACTTTCTGGGAATCTGGCTGCCTCAAGTATGTTAAGACTTCTATAACGTTCGTTTTAAGTTTGTTTTTTCACCGTTCTGACTTCATAGGTGACCTTTGACGTTTACGTGCTCGTTCTGATTGTATGGAATGTGATGGATCGACCTCGACTGACCAATCAGAAGATATGGAAAGCAGCGTATGAGGATGGACTATTCCTGATTTTTGTCAGTAACCATGATTCTTTGCGCTTGAAAGTGGTCTAATTCCTCTTCTTCGTTCGCATGTCATCAAGGTCACGTGGGGTACGATTGTTCATGCTTATCGAGTTTGGAATAAAGCATTTACGATATGTATTGGATATACAGTGATTCGAATGATCAACGTAGGGTTTTGTATAGGGAATGACGTGAGTGTGCCTTTTCTGCTTCGTTGGAGATCATTCCTGATCACGATCCCTCTTATCGCGCAGTCCACGTTGCCACTTATTGCGATTTCTTTCTCCGAGTCCCTCATCGCTACGATCAACCTCCGTCTCCTTCTACGTATTTTCGCATCCGAGGCCGGACCAAGGAGATTGCAGTATTATAATACTGAGGTCGAACTAAATGGGATTTTCCTGAAGAGCCATCGAGATATTTAGCGGTTAAGGTTGACATCATGTTTTGTATACTGAAACTGAATGATTTCTCTTGTAATAGTAACGTGTCCATTTTTCGTCCTATCACTCAGGCTGCCAGTATGCGGACCACATGTAATATTCAGCTAGTAGTATGTCCTCATCATGCATTGAGATGGCACGTGCCAAGGCAAAGCTACTCACCAATCGATATGCCTCTGGTGCTAACCAGGACCCCCGGCAATCCCTTTTGAGGCCCCCCCCCCCAAATCCGGATAAAAATTGACGAAAATCGGGCCTGAGGCCCTCGTTTTTCCGGATAAGAATTCGAAAAATTTCAGGGTATGCACCCGAACGTTTCCGGATAACGACTGCAACGATCACCAAGGCCCCCATCAATCCGGATAACGATCGACAGATCGACGTGCTACTCACCTTGGTGGTTGGTTCTGTCTTACAAAACTCTAAATGTATCATGAGAATCAATAACCAGATATGGGTTTTGTAGTCTTGTATGTGTATTGGAACTGTATTTGTATTGGGTACTTCAATTGTTTTTTCCATCCTAGATACATTAAAAATTCATTATTTTCGGAGCCCCCCGCCAAAATCCGGATAAAAAAGGGTCTAGGGACATGCATGCCCTCGGTTTTCCGGATAAAACGGGCGCGAAGCGCCCCGAAAAATCCACATAAAAATTTCCAGATCCTGCGAGGGCCTCAAAAGGGATTGCCGGGGGTCCTTGCTAACCTTGTCTCTGGTAGTCCATATCGGGCTGGACGATGAATGCATATTAGGCCTCATCATAAACCCAGTATTGAGATTTCTTGACCGGGGGCAGGGTTACACTCCCCCAATTTCCGGCTGCGGTGCTTGGCCTTCCCAACTTTACGTTATTTCAACAGCAAGTGTAGTGTAGTAGCCGAGTATATCCATACAGGCCTGATACGGTGCCTATGGTCGGAGGTGCATCATCGGGCACTTTTATTAGACACAAGGCAGCTATGGCAAAAACACGGAACCGATTGAGGTCCACTGGCCACGCGTCTGAGTCGTTCTGTTTCTGTGAATTGGTCTTCATCCAGTGTAGAGGCTTCAACAATCTGAACAGCGTTGAGACTGGCAGAGATGCGTGTTCGTCTAGGAAGACGAGTGTAGCGCCTCCGAGCACAGAATATTGTGGGGTGTATTGAGGGCCGGCATCAATGCGAAGTTTCGTGCTTTGTGACGGCAAATGGAGAAACGCCCGTCATGATCACTCGCCATCGCGTCACTTTGGTCTTCGAAACATCGTGCGGCCGTTTTCCAAGGAAATACGGCTTGCTCAAGCTATTTATTCCCCACTTCAATCTCTTGGAGGGCAAGCATTCTATGCCGCTCTTCGTCCGTTCGATGACACAGAATTCGAGTCGTCACGAGATACACTTCAAGTTCTTTCGGTGCAAGTAGTCTACCGAAAAGGTGTGTTGCCTAACTCAATGCAGCTACCACCGAATCGCGTTTCTTCGTTAAAGTACACAGAATGTCAGACTGATGAAAACTCGGCCCGCCAGATTGCCATATTTCGCACATGTTGGGATGCATTATGTCCTTCTTCCGACCATGAGGCGTCGGCATCGTGTACTAAAGTCATACAAGACCCCCTGCTCCCTTCCTTGTTGTTCTCCTCCGTACTCCCGCCGTTGTCGCACTTTCGACACAGATTTCTTTCAATTCAGAAATGGAAAAGCATAATCTTCTGCTCGCTCTTCTTATCTTCATACTACACTTCCACACTTCCGTATATGCACATCTTTACATAGCCCTTTCTTCTATACCACTGGATGAGACGTATGATTACATCATCGTTGGTGGTGAGTGCAGGCATACATACGGTCCCCAGGAGCTCATGCTAGTCTTAGGAGGTGCCGGTGGAGGTGTAATTGCCAATCGTCTCTCTGAGGATGCCTCCCTGAGAGTCTTATTGATCGAGGCTGGTTCCAAGTAGCATCTATCACATCCACAAGCGATGATCTGCTGCTCATATTAATGTGATATAGCGACTTCAGAAACATAAACATCACAGTGCCCAGATTTGTCTCAAGACTAGCAAATTCCCGTTTTGTACGTCCAAAATTGCTGATCAAATAGGCAATATCGATGACCATGAGACAGGACTAGAATTTCACAACAGTAAACCAATCGGGCTTAAATAACCGAACTATTCCCTACACAAGAGGCTTTGTTTTGGGGGGATCTACCGCAGTCAGTAAGCATTCTTGTAATACACATTCTGTAGGGACCGAGGAGAATACGGGAAAACAGATTTTATGACTTACTCTCGCGGCTCAATACACGACTATGATCGCTGGGCTAACGAAACTAGCGACGAAGGTTGGTCCTGGAACTCCTTGGAGCCATACATGCGAAAGGTAAGTAGTCTCTGTCATTTATCGGGGTATGCTAACCTTTCTTTCTAATAGGTTGAGAATCTGGTTCCGCCGACTGATGGACACGATACTACTGAAGAAATCGATCCTTCCGCTCATGGATTCATTGGTGGGTGCCCGTAATGACTCGTAATTCGCGGGTCCATTTATTCCCATTACAAGGACCTCTCAAGATAAGTCTATCTGGTGTTCCACAAGCCACAGACGGGCTTGTCATACAAACGTCGTCGCAGCTTTCCCGCGAATTTCCCTTCAACTTGGATTATAATGCCGGGAACACGATAGGAATCAGTACGCATGCTCGCGTGTCTGTGAGTGTATATTCTTGACGAACTTCCCTTAAAGGCTGGACCCAATCCACGGTAAGATACGCGGAAACTTGAACACGGAATTTTATACTAACGATATACATAGATTGCAAAAGGCGAGCGTGTCAGCTCTGCGGTAGCATACATAGCTCCAGCACTTCCTCGGCGAAACCTCGATGTATTGGTCAATACTAGAGTTACAAGAGTCCTGCAGACAGGCGTACAAAACGTTGTCCCTGTCTTCCGAGGCGTGGAGCTTGCAGAATCTTCAGGAAGTAAGCTTGTCTGCCGATTTCGGAGAATGTAGATGCTTATACTCTCTAAGGTCTTGCATACACGTTGAAAGCCACGAAGGAGGTAATTCTTTGCGCAGGGGCCGTCAATACGCCGCACATTCGTACGTCGACTTCCTGGTACAAGAAGCTACTTGTAATAATCACAAATAATTCAAGTCATGCTCTCCGGGATTGGCGACGCGGATCATCTCACTTCTCTTTCTGTAGAGCCCATCGTAGACTTGCCTGACGTTGGAAGCAATCTTCAGGTGAGCCGAATTTATTTTATAAATTGGTGGCATGTGATTAATATAACCGTCAAACTAGGATCACGCTTTCGTGACAACATCCTTCACAGTAAACTCCAGTGATACTCTCGACAGACTTACGGAGGATCCCGCATTTTTTAACAGTCAGCTTGCTTTGTGGTTTAAAAATCGTAGTGGAGAATTCAGCGGGCCGACATCAAGTCAAAAAGGATGGCTGAGATTATCCAACAACTCGCCTACATTCGACACAATCCCTGATCCAAGTGCCGGACCAACTTCAGGTCATTACGAGCTTTTATTCACCGCAAGTTTCCTTTTCCTTTTATTCCTATTGACGTTACTAACCATTTTTCTCGTACATGTACAACGGTTTTCTCTCCTTTATAGAGCCTCTGCCATCGGATGGAGGTCATTTCTTTACGATCGCGGTAGCCATGGTTTCTCCGACATCACGTAGGCTTTAATATACCTTCCGAGACAACGAGTTTATGATTTCCTCATATATTTAGGTGGAAAGATCTCGCTAGCGTCTTTGAATCCATTTGATCCTCCGGTCATAAATCCGAACCTACTCGGAAGTGAATTCGACATTTTCACCATGCGAGAAGCAATCAAAGCCATAAGACGCTTCGTGTCAGCTCCGGCATGGGATGGATGGATTATTGAGGAGTTCGGCGCATTCTCTCAAGCACATACTGCCGAGGAGATTGACGAATTCATAAGAAGTACGGCGGTCACGGTCGATCATGTCTCTGGCACAGTCGCCATGGGGAAGACAGGGACACGTAGTCCTGGGTCTGGTTCTCTGAACTCAGACTTGACTGTCAAAGGGACTATCGGCCTGAGGGTCGTGGACGCGTCCGTTTTTGTAAGCATCGAGTTGACTTTATTAGGATTTAAGTTACCTTTGTGTTTGGGTAGCCGTTTATAATAGCGGCCCATACGCAAGCACCGGTTTACATACTAGCCGAGCGAGCGGCAGATCTGATAAAACACACGTTGAAGGTGAGCTCGTCCTCATACTTATCGGTAAAATAGCTGAGTCCATCATCAGACCGATTATTGACTCTGGCAAGCGCGAGCCGATACAGTTTGTATAGGGTTCGACATTCACTACTGAGCAATCGCCGATTAGAATTATACACAAAAAATGAAGTACTATGTATCATGGGAGTATGTAAGCAGCATCGCCGGTCAAAAGTCGCATACTCACGTCAGCCCCGGGTTCAATCCAATGGATGGAAAGGCGAATCATGAGAATGACCAGTACTACAAAGCGATCACCAACGGCCAGAAAAGGAGAGCAAAGAGCAAGGTAGCGATGAGAGACATGTCATTCGCAACAAGAAATCCTTGACATGAGCGCTTAGTTCTCTCAGGAGCGATGCACCAGGATATCGGTGTAGGTTCCGTTGAAAGATGGGAGCCTGCTTGTTGTCATTACCCTCTCAATCACAACTCCACAGCTTTCCCATTGCATCTATCGCAGGTTGCCGAGGAGTTTCAACTCTTATCACGTCTTACAGGATGAGCAAGTCAGGGATTTCTAAACCAAGCTATTCGCCAACCTCACTTTTGAACACACCTTCATTCCACTACATACGCATGTTTGCTCGGATGCCTCTGACCACCGACGTTCTGAATGACATTAAGTTCAACACTGAGCACGACTCAGTTCAATGCGTCAGCTGAAAGAATGAGCAACAGCGGCGTAGACGGTAAAAATATCGCGAATCCGCTGACTCGATGGCGAGCGAGTCAACAATGAGAATCGGTCGGGTCGGAAAGAATGCCACGCATGACGCGGAAACGATCGTTCGGATCATTCCACTTGCTATAATAGGCCGAGTATTGATCCGAGGCTCAGCTCCGATCTCTCTTCTCTTGCTCTTGCCTCGTTCTCCAGGTCCACTTGCTTGTATTTGTACGTACCTGCCATGAGGCACTGCTGTGTATATGCTCTCGTACGCATCGTCTACTATTGGTTTAAGCTGAGAATAACCGAGATCCTCGTTGACAGAGATGGAGTGAGTAAAATAGCGCCTCTTCTAGGTGCGTCTTCAATCCTTCATCGCTCTTCCACTTGTGTTACGACTTGAGAGCCCAAACGTATCACCGGCTAAGTCGCGCCACCGCAAACTGCCTTAGGTACTTCAAAGCAAGGTTATCCTGAACTTCCGCCGCTTTATCCAACCCATGCAAGTGCTCCGAGTCGAGTAAGTGCGCAACCATATCACAGGAAGAGATCCGTGTTCTTTACTTCTCGTCACATTTCTCAGAATGTGACCATTGACAGAGCCGCACTAAGTCTTCCTCTATTCTGGGATCTTGTTCGTGTTGTTCAGCGACTGGCTCGACATACATCAGCACCAATGTATATGCATCTCGTGAGTGTCCGTTGGCCTACATCAGTGGTTGGCATCATGCAGGATTTACTGTCCACAGAGTCAATAACATTGCATGAGCCACAACAACTCAATTGTAACATGCCTTCTGATTCATTTATAGAATTACTTCGATCCCCATGCCTTCAACAAGGGATAGAATGTTGTATATTTCATCTTGATCCAGGGGCTGAACATCGCTGCCGAGCGAGCGAGCGAAGCGTCCGCGTCTTATCAGTGACAACATGACACGTGTATGTGCCCCGCGGCGGCACGAGGATTCCGATCGACTGTGAAGTGCGAATATTAATACATTGTTAAGTATTACGAGTGCCTTCTGAAGTTTATAAGTAGTACAGTAGAAATTCTCATAGTGCATAAGTTCGGTTCCCGAATTTTGCCCATACATTATGACCATTATGCAAGTTGACCTGCGTGGGAAATTTATGTCAAATATATTCAGTGGGTTTTTGGGTACTTTGTTCCTTCATTTCGGACGCGCAAAACAATGTATTTGTGATATCTAAGAGACTATGAGTGGCATGGAATCATCAAGGAGCATCTGTAGTGTACATTTGTTTTGATTGATGTGAGTATAAGAAGTGGGAGCAAGGCAAGAGAACGACGTACCAATTTGATAGACCCATCAACTTTGCTTGCTTTGTGAGATTGCTTCGCTTTGTGTGTAGATGAGCGGATGATTTTGGAATTCGGTCAGAACTAGCGGTTTGGGGTTTGGGCTTCGGACCATGTTTCTTGCCCTTCGACTCAGACAGGCAAATTTTGCGGGTTTGAATTGGAGCCATAATTGTCTGAACTGCCACATAGCTCCTAATAAAATATTTTTTTGGTGTTCCCTCCTGTTTTATGTTTGACAAAACATTGACCGTACAGTTGGATTGCTCGATAAAATGACATGAGGACTTGTTTTGTGTAAAAATAGTTGCGCAGAAAAGGGAAATCACCTGGCAAACTCACACTCATAATGCATAAGTTGCCCAAAACCCTTATGCATTATACAATTTCGCAAACTTTGCATATTTCCCCGCTCCCCGAGTCCGTTCCCGGAAAATGCCTATGCATTATGACCTTTATGCAATATAACAATATACACTATGGGAATTTCCACTGTAATTCGAATGCATCCGTTGGAGATTGATTGATCCCTTCCGCGGCACTTATCGTGATTTGCAGGAAAGGAAGGGAATATTGCGCGAGGGAATCTAAGCAGAGCTCTCTGCCCCAGTCGGACTATAGGCGTGTCAAATTAGTTCGACAAGGAAGAAACAAGTGACAGGTTACGGAGACACTTACATTGTTAATAAAGAGAGGCACAGGAAGCATCAGTGTCAGAGAAGATGCCTACTACTCTGTTTCCCTGATCAGTTCCTGCTCAGTTGTTCTAATCGACTCAGCGCAGTAAAGCCACTTACAAGCCATCACTTTTATTCTCAAAATATTGTCTTCGATGGGCCGCGCAAGATAAGAAGCGGAACAGTACTGACAAGGAAGTCCCGCCACACTCCACTCTTCCAGCGACAGCTTATCTTTGCAGCAGTCGGTAGCTACGACAATAGAACATGCCGTATGTATCAAGTACAGATGCGCGCGCACCAGAGCTACGTCCTCCAAGAATCTGCGGGGTGTGTGATCAATGGTACCCTATAACGGCACCTACATAGTCATCTTCTATATTCTGCAAGAGAGATGAAAAACTCCTTCGACGGAATAACAATGAGAACGGTAATGCAAAAGAACAATTTTTTTGGTTGACGTTTGAAACTGCTTCCTCCTATCGCGGTGAAACTCCATCAAACCCTTGTTTGTGGGCTGTATGAATCTCGCGAAGCCGGAGAACCGAGACCTCCCACAGCGCGGTAAGCGTGTTCCAGTCGAGAAGGAGAGAAGCTGGGAAATGCGCCTTGTAGTTCGTGACAATGGAACACGCTGCGTGTTTAGGTTGTATATAATCTCGTTTTTAGATTGAGAAGCAGACTAACTCACGCTATCTTGGTTCACTGCACCTAAACGAAGAACTTGAAGAAATCATTCATTCGCGCGACACGGACGCAGAGCCAGGCTGCTGGCGACATGCGCTCTTTGAGGGAGCTCGGTGGCGGTATTCTTCTTCAGAAATGGGACGAATTAGAATGCCTTTTAAGCGACCTTCCCAGACTTACCATATTCTGTGCAAGGAAGAGATTAGAATGGAAGGCCTCCCAAGGTGCTAGAGGCTGCGAGAGGACGGACAACCAGTGCTTGAGAATATCTTGGGATTCCTAATGTCGGGTCGGGATGAGAATGCTGTGCCCAGTATGACGAGAAACCGGCAATACCAGCCCAAAGGAGCCAATGGGCCCACTATCTGCCTTCGAATCAATTCAGTTTACTTTCATATTGATGCGAAGGTGGAGTTTGTAGAATTGTATTGACCAAGTTTATCACTATACCTATAACGTTTGTCTATCACTGATAAGCCATATGGAGGAATGCGTACGACGGCGATAGTGGGTGGGTGGGAAGACCTCAATTTGTCGGTTATTCCGCCAATATAATTTCCACGCTTGAGAAGCGAAACGGTAGCAGATTATAAAGTCCCGTGCATTGCTTCCCACATCATTATTCGGCGATGTAAGAAACCGTAGATAAAAAGTCCAGGACCGGATTCAGAAAAGCTCCACCGTGAGTGAAAAGGAATTTGTCCGAGATGATGGCATAAAGTTCGCGGGAAGGCCTGGGAGCGCAAGCCGACAAGCGCGGATGATCGTGATGCGGAAGTTTGTGATGGCGTGATGGGGAAGAAGGCGAGGGAGATTGAGAGCTCACGGTCGGGGTGAATTCTGAGTTAGCGCTCCGGTCCGGTGCTTATCGTCGCGTCCTTTGGAAAGACGCCGGTTTGTTGAGCTGGTCGATTTTCTCTTTCGGAACAGGAATTGCAGGAGATGTCGTTAATTATCCTTGCTCCGAGGCACCATATCGTATGCTATTTCCGGGACTCGATGCGCGAACAACGCGTTGATACCGAAGGGGCCAGCTAAGTTGTGTTATCGGCGACTCAGTCTCCCGCAAGTATTATGGAAAACTGCCGCACCGCCGCATGAGAAGCAGGCATCCATGCCAACATGCGGTGCATCGTGCTACCATTAAAACACTGAATTGGTATCATCCATCAAAACAGGGTTTTTTTTTAATCCCACGATTTTGCGCACAATCGGTTGCGATACGGATATTGTCTCGACGAGTAGGTCCCAGGCCCAGGACAAGGGTTTCTTGAGAGACAAGATCGAACATTACATGGTGAGGAAACGAGGAAAAAGCGGAAAAAATTTAGGGGACGGACATTGTCGCGCAATCGTGGAACCGGCAGTTTGAGGATGGCTTCCGAATAACAGACTGATGAAGAGCTAGAAGACGCTGTGGTGTTCGCTCATCGTCTGCAATGATGCTCTACCATGGTCATTAATTGATGATGGTCGCAAGGTGCCACCACCACCTGTGGACAAGAGCGTGTACTGGATGGGGGAGGGAGGTGAATAAAGACAAATAAAAAGACAACCCTGATCGACCGGAGGGACCTACGACTGCCAAGTATGGCAAGTAGTAGTTTACCCACGGCACGAATATTTGTTACCATTTTCTTACTAAGGTAATTTGATCGAGATTTGCATTGCCTTATTTTGTGCGGCCACGTTCCTTAGCTTGTCTCCTCATCTCTTCTTCCTCCTCCAACTAACATTCCCCCAAGCCTGTACCACGTTCTTTTATCTTTTTTTCGATCGTTTATTTCTTATCTTTTCCAGTCTAGACGACAATGGCGCACCGCCGTACTCCATCAACAATGTATTCGGTTGCCGCAACGATGCAGCGACCAGAAGAAGATAACACAAGGTCCGTGCTCAATGCTTCAGGCGTTGGCTTGGGTATCAGTGCTGTATTGTCCTCTGCTGCGACAATTCTTGCCCCTGTAAGTGCCCTGTTATGATTTTGTCTCCTGTACCTTTGTTACAAGAAAAGCAGATTTGTTTCTTTATATATCATCTTCCCCTCCGTTATGCTTCCTCTCCAAGCACTTCCCTTCTTCTATTCTATCCATATCTTGTCTTGCATCATACAGACTCCGACTCCATTTGTTTATCCTTCCCTGATATCATACTTGCCTTTTATTCGTTAACCTTAAGCTACCCTCGCTTCTACAAATACTCGAGTCACATCTCTCCACTCGCTAACTCGCCTCTTGTCACATAGGCTCTTCCCCTTGCAGCCATGCCTCCTTCAATAAGCATTGACCGCGCCAGTGCTAATGGTGAACTGAGCACGAGCACAAGCACAAGCTCTAGCTTTAGCGACGACGACTACATGTCCATGTCCTCCCTCGACCTTCAAGCACCTCTAACACCTTTAACGCCAGGAACGCCCTCAAAGTTTTTCCCGCATCCTCCTCGCTTTCCTAGTTACATCTCCGAGGCCCCATCTCGTAGTGCGCTGGCAAAGGCGCAATACTCACTCCGACGATTTTTATCACGTCTACTTGCAACCCTTTCTCCACGCACACCGGGACTCCCACTCAAGTCGCCCCATCTTTCTCCTGCTGCTCCACAGTCATATCTCACGTCCCTGCCAACACGAGGTCATGCCCCAATTCGCCGACGTGCGACCTTTCTCGCACTATTGACACTTCTTGCACTTTGTGCATGGACTCTTTTCACATCTTCACTCGGAGACACCCAGTCTCGCACGCGTCCTTATTCGGACGGAGCCATGCGCAGCTGGAAGGACTGGAGAAATAAAGTGCAAAGTAGTGGAGGTGATGAGAGGGCGCGGTTACTGAGCAGCGCGTCATTTCGTGCTGCTTCGCCCGAATCGAGTTTGGAAGCGCAGGTATCCCCATTGGTTCTGACTCCCGAAGACGAGCTGGCAGCGTTGACGGCTTTCATCGCCGCGTTACCATGGAACGCACTTCCATCTCATGTCGACCCTGCACGCCCTCTTGACCCGACGCTAATTCTCGACTTTGACCCTTCTCACCCCAGGGCACGTGACGAGCTAGCAGCGCTGCGTAAAGAGACCTGGCAGCTTAACCCTGTCGTACTTTTCGGCAAGTCACGGCACCCGCCTACGCGGGAATTGCGCGCGATTTTGGAGGGACTTAGTGTGGATGTCAAGGAGGGAATTATGGAAGTCGATATGTCGGAGCGCGTGGACGGAGAGATCGTCCTGGGTATACTGGGAAGGCTTCTTCCCTCCCTCGACTCCGGCTCTTCCTCGGAAACACTAAAGGTTGTTGAACTGCCTGTGCTCCTCGTCGGCGGTCAACCTATACGAGGAGGAGAAGTGCCTCAATTAGTAGAGAGCGGGGAGCTACCACGACTGTTACGGGAAGCGAACGTGAGAATGGCAGTTCCCGGGAGGAAGAAGAAAGGACACTGAAGTCGCTGTCATCACCATCGCCGTCATCATGGGTGCAGGTCGCTCGATCTCCGCTTCTCCCGCGTGGATGGTTATCTTTCCTTTTTTGGCTCATACACGTCAATGTTCTCTTTGACATGTTTTTCGTGTTTGACATCGGAGTTTCGTTTCGCACTTTGGGGTTGCCTTCGTCTTTTCCCTCATTTTATAATTCGATGCGTACATAGCTGGGTTCTGAGCTTTACAGGCATTACTTTCTCCACTTCCTCCCCCCGGGTCTCGTTACCTCCGTCGTGCTTGTCGTCCCATCTCCCATCTCAAGTTAACATATCTCACCCATGTTTTTCGACAAGATCACTGACCGGACTTTGGACTAGAACGTAGAATCAATCGCAATCATCTGTGTTCCATTTGTAACTAGAATCACCCACCCTTACGGATACAGATACACAAGTACCCCTATAAAGTTGGATATAGAAGAGGCATCAATCACGTTTTTGCATATTCAGTTCGGGTAAGTGATTTCGTTCTTCAGTTATGAAAGAAGGACCGTTCCAAGACCAGCTCAAGCACCCGACAATAACAACAAGAACCTAGCTCGTCAAGAAAAGGGTAAAGATAAGAAATTCCCTCAACTCAACTCAAGGCTTGAATCCGTAGCGAGATCAGAGCAAGGCACAGACTTGGCGGGATCGGGATTTTCAGGGTATCGCCGTTGCATGTACGCAGATCTCGGGCGCCGACCCTTATTCAGACCCAGTGTCCAGACGGAGTATCTTGGCTTGGCACTTGTTTCGTCTTTAGTTCGATCGACTTGGTAGATAGGCTACATCGAGCGGATATCTTATTGAACGAAAGTCCTGGATAGATGGCGTCTCTCCTTTGCATTTGACACGTTGCGGGTTCGACGTATGGAAACATCCCTTTATATTGATCGACAAATCGCGCTCAGTGCCAGTGCGACGTGTACCGCGGCTCAAGTAGATATGGATACGTGCTCTTCAAATCAAATACCATACGGCAAGATTCGTACATTCCGGAACATTCCGCTTGCATAACAGGCAAGTGACTCGTGATGACGTGATGACTGACTTGCTGTTTACTCTTGTTTCCGATGGCCACATGCATATGCGGCGTCCTGGGCTGCGAGATGGAACGGTGCCGCTGGCTCCTCCGATTTGTGCACAAAACTCATCGGAGAACTGGAATGTACTCTACTCTGACACGACAGATGCACATGAACGAAAGAGTGTCTTTGCATGCGGAATTACGTGTTTCAAGGGAAGGGATATGCCGCCCGTCAGTTGAAGTAATCGGTGGTGGACGAACGCCGTGTTGCGTATTTGTCTGATTGTTTATACATATGGCGATGACCAACCGCATCATCTATGGGTCCGTTTTCGGTCATCATGCATATCGGCATGAAATTTACAGTCATCTGGGAGATGGTACCATGTGGTAGTTCCACTCCACTGAAGACACACATTAATATTGCTCAGACGTCGGTCGACGACGCATCCATTACTAATCGGTGTTGACAGTCCACTCCTATCCCGACCTTTTGAACAATATTCCTGTATCACCCATTTCTCTGCCTTATTTCAAGAATAGGATTCAGTACTCTTAGACGGAACGGGTGTACCCTCCGTACACGTCGGCCACAGAGCGCTGCGTGCATGTACCTTAATTTTGGAAATCCTTCTTCTTCACGCGTATTGAAACTATATTTAAGCATCCGAGATTCTTATCCCTCGGTCGTTCTCAGTTCTCATCTTCCATTCATATGGAAGCGCAAACATATTTATAAACAAGCGCGCGCCTTTCGTGTCTCCCAAGCGTGAACCAACGATCTACTCTTTCAAGTCGCGGGTCACCCGGAGGAACGACGGCATGGCTGACTTTTTCTGTAAGAGACCATGGCGGTGAATTCCGGTGACATCGATTTTTGCCCCTATCTCAACGCGGTGATGATGCGGTCTTCCCAGACTTGAAGGACACAAACTTCTCTTAAGGAGTCACTGGGTTGAATCTATATATACTGCTTCTGCCGATAGTAGATACTAACGCCACCGGGTAATCAATAATCGTCTTTGCTCCCCCTGGAGCATAAAAACGTGCCCCGACGTCGCCCTGCTTTGTCATCTCTCCGATAGAGAGAAGTAAGAAGTAAGCGGAGCATATCCAATTTTGGTGGACGCAAGGTACGCACCATGGAACGGTCACTCTATTATCAGGACTAGTAATAGCGGCTTTGGTGCGGTCGGTGCAAGTGACATGGGCCGATATTTGTGTATGCTACTCTGTAATGGTCTACCACGTTGATGCGACGGGATTGATTCCAAGTGCCTTTTTCTTCAAGTGGACATGAGAGCTATTTATCTAAATTCAGCTTTGACCAGGCTTTCCTTAACCTGGAGCACGAATTAATGTGAACACTGAACAGGCTCGCTTACGTAATACCATGAACACGGATTATGGTTTTCAGTGTTCCTCTTGCTGGTACCTTCATTCAAGCCGAAGACGTCTACCGGGACAATCACGAAGGGGGACTGATGATACCTCCGTACGCCATTAACCTATTGGAATTCTTTACTATCTCAGAGCGAGAGGCAAACGGACAATCGAGAATAAAGTATTCCAATGGTGAGATAGGAAATCCGCATCGCATCCCTCCGGTCCGTCGATCTGGGGCGGCAATGCTCTTCGGAGTTGGCCGAGTCTGTCGGATCCGGTCTCCGGTCACGTCTCTTGTGAGACCTCACGTTGTGATCCTTGGACCTTGAATTTTCTAAATTTTCTCAAGAAAGTGTTGGCGTGAATAAGCTGCATGCTTATGGGTATTTTTCAGTATTGAATTCTCTCGGCGCTTATTGAGACTATTCAAAAAGGAGGTGTCAGCCTGACCCCTTTCTTTTGCGCCTTAAATGCAGTGTGCGTGCCTCCCATCATCGCGATCATGGCTAACGCCGCCTTCTTCACTCCCTCGTGTCCTTGTACTACTTTGTCGCTGGCCTGGCTTTCTCTACTCTAGGGTCTCTTTTGAAAAAAACAAGGATTCCTGATCGTTGCTGATGCATAGCATAGAGATAAAGCACAAGCTTGGGTCTGAGACATTGTTGCCTGCTATTGCTCGTTGTACCTTTCCGTTTCTTCGACAAGCGCTATTTCATCCATCCATCGACTTGTCTCCAAGGTGCCCACGGCCTGCCCCCGAGGACTCGGCGTGAATTGTCCGCCTTCGTCATCAGTGGCGACCAGCATCCTTTTGGAGTCGGTCTTGTAACTCTGGTCATCTGTTTGAAGAACCGATAGGATGAAAAGCATGTGCTTCACGTTTATCCTGATTTCTCATGGTCTCCATTTGAGCTCTTTTCGCTGTTTCGGTTTTGCTCTGACATGGGCTTAAGCAGAACGGCCTGTGCTGATGATCATCGCGAGTATAGGGCGAGTGTAGCTATGCCCCTCTTTTGTTACTATCCAGGCTTCACCCTGCTGAGCCGCCGTCTTCTGAAACCAATGGGCACAAAGGGTGATATCCACGTGCATTTTCATAGTTGCTGTACGATACTTTCATCTACAAGTGTCGCGGGCAAGGGCATTCTTCCTTCAAACGCCAACCATGAGCTCAACTTTCTCTGATGTAATCTTCAGCCTATCGTTCGCGATGCACTCTATCGGGTCTGGATAGATGAGATGAGAGCTCGGAGTTGGGCTTCTGACGTTCCAGACACGTATGACAGCGTAAACGTGTTTACGACCATTCCCTTGCTGGTTGCTTGAGCTAAGTGAGAGAGCCTGCAAAAATATTATGAGCAAGACTGTGTATAGCGGATAAAAGATCGTTGTTACGGTATGAAGTTGCCGCTTGCTTAGTTGGAAAGGCTCATGGGAACCGCTTGATGTTGATTTGACTTCAATGTGATACGTCGGGTAGCCGCTTTTCCAATTCTCCAGCGCATCTGGGTTCTCTTTATACAGTAGTTTCGTTAAGGTTCCATCACAATCTTCATAAGTGAAATCTGCTAGACTTTGGCCGCAGAAGCGATCATAACCCGGATGGAATTCACGGAGCTCGCTGGTCCAGTTTTGAGGGCCAAAGGACGGTCCAAGTATCTCTGAAAGTAAGTTGTAAACCTATAGATAGTAGGTCAGCAATCCTATAAGAGTAACAACGTAGTGAAGCCGTACATAACACTCGCCGAGGAATCCGTTGACTTGTTGGTACACTGTCGGTTGGGATGGGGTGCCAGTATATGATATCGGAGAGCGGCTCTGATCCGGGATGTCAGAGAAAATTTCCTTTGGCTGTGTGACGCCACTGAATACGCCGGTCGATGCATTTACGCGACGCAACGCTGGTCCTTCTGATACACTTGGTGACATGAGCAGCGAAAGATCTTGTGCCATCCTGGATCCTGGTTGTTCAGGACTAACCACGCGAATGGACGACGTCGAGAAATCGGGGAGATCTTGCAACAGTCGGTCAACCTCTTCGTGCATGTCCTTCATTGAGAAGTCTTGTTGTGATCCTATGTTGCCTGTCAATAGCTGAGAAACGATGTCGGTATGAGCATTGTTGTATGACGATGGCCTTGCTGAGATACTTGGACCGGTACTAGAAGATGCTTTACGAGCTCGCGGCTCGACCCATGACGTGTCCCCAACTCGACATAGGTTGGTGACACTGACTCCTTTCAATTGGAACAACATACTAAGCATTTCTGTGTCCAGAGTGGCGCACAATAGAAATTCCTCCAAGCTACACGCGAATATCGTGCTTAAACGCTCGCATATGTCAAAATGGACTCGTTTGGAATGTTCTGAGCTGCGATAGACTGCGTTGCTGATGAAAATAGTCATCGATGAATCTTCTTCGACGAGCTGGAGTAAGTCCGAATCCATCGAAATGGGTGAATGACCAGGTAGCGTGAGCGTTGAGGATATACTATCGGCCATGGAGATGGTCATCTCTTTCAGCTTTGTTAGCAATTCAAGTTGTCTATCGGTAGGCCCTGAATCTCCGTGTACAACCCTATGTCCGGTAACCATAAGACTTCGAACAAGAGGAATGAGGGGTAAAATCTCACCTCTCGAAGGCGTGGTATTTGCTAGCGTACTGGGCAGTTAATTCGACGTTGAGTTTCGGCGTTCCGCGTCTCTCCATTCGTTTAACAACACACTCGTCCAAGCTACGCAATGCAATATCAGCGACGCGAAGCAGTCGTTGAACCTTTAGAACCGGTACACCGTCATAAAGTTCCAATAAGGGAACCTTATCCCGAAAGGCGTCAGCGTAGCGACCAGCCCTGTCCGGAATGTAAATGTCCTTCAATTTTCGTAATTGTACTCCGGTCAGCGGATGACGGGCGGGAAATATCGCATTCTGCGTCACAACTGGTGCGACCTCCGAGGTAGCTAGTAGTCCCTTGACAAGGAAGCTGGAAATATCGAGGATCAAATCACTAGCTTTCTCATGTACGTCCTTCATGATTGGTTTATCTATCCATTCATCGGCTAGGGCCTTGAGTTCTTCGATAAGAATATTTGGGGGTGCATTCTCCAAACCCAGCTTATCCTGAAAGAGTTCTTCGAGACCAGGATATCGGGTACGAAGAACAATTTTCGAAATTATAGTTGATGGTCCATCCCAGTATACATTAGAAAGATAAGTCCAGAACGGTGTCTCGGAAACCACATAAACGAGCGGATGCTCTCGGAAGGCGTTTCTGAACGACAGGGGTCAACATATCAGCATTTTTGTTCGAGTATGGTTAAGCATACTCACATTATTTGCGTTGCATCTTCGTCAAAGCGAGCATCGAGTTGCTTGTAAATCCTTTTCACTTTATCCTCGTCGTTCATGCCTTGGGTTTTGTACTGTATCAGCAGCTTCAGGAAGGAAGCGACGTCCGCTTCCATCGTTACGCCTATCAAGCTGAGGAAGTCCCAATCCCTGGATTCCGGTATATCTACAGGAACAAATGAGATTCCGCCATACTCTGCCCATGCCCTTCTCTTCAGATACAGTGAGTTGACTGTGCGGCGCGAACCATCATCCATGACGACGGAAAGCTGTCCGAGAGCCTTGAGCCATTGAGCATTCGGACGAATCGTCCATCGGGGCCAGAAGTATTTTAGTGCGATAAGCAGTTCTCGAAAACTCGTTCGCTTCGTCATTTCGTCGAACTCTGGAGAGAGTCTCGTATTAACAACTCGAGGCGCAGTGTTCAAGCGAAGCGAGTTAACAAGCCAGCGCATCCATTCCTCCCTCGCCGTTTTCCTGTTCGGGAATTGATGAATATACGCACGATGGATAAACAGTGCTGACGAAGGCAATAGACGACGTAGTATACCATTATCGTCAGGTAGATCGAGATACAGCTCCTCGCCAAGATGATGGCTCCCTTTCTCATCAACGACGCGTAGGCGACCAGTGGGTGAGGGCAACTCTGGATCATGGCGATGAGTGAAGAAGAATAAGGCATTGGCGACCGCTGCTTGCACCGAGCACATTCCTTTGTCCTCGAGTATCTTCTCGCCGATTAAACGCGGGTCTGCATCTCGCACTCCTAAAGCGCGTAACAGCTCGTATTGTTGTGGCATGGAAGAACGGCGTACTCGTGGATGAATTCGACGAAAGTTGATATGGACCGGAATACCAGTAACATCTGCTTCAAAAACAAATTTTGAGGCTTCGCGCGTCGGCGCCCATGACCCGTCGTCCAAGGGGATGATCTTAACGTTGTGCATACGTGTATTGAACCCCGATCGTTTTCGATAAAAGAGCCGGATCAGCTCACGGCAAACGGCTTCATAGCGTTCGCTATCAAACGTCGCGAATGTTGTTGGCTGCATGTTGGATATGCCTGACAGGAAGTCATCTGCCGTCATATCGCGAATGCCTAATCGTTTGAGTACCTGTAAGTCTGCAGATGCATTATAGCAATCCGATATGTAATAATGCTCAAGGAACCTTTCATCGATTAGTGGTCCCCCCTCGTAACGATAAGCTAGAGGTATGTTCAAGACCTGACTTGGAAGCCGATGGGCACCTGCTGCGTCTTTCACGATATACATTGTCGCAAGACTACTAAAGAGTTTCGTTTCAACCGGAGCGAAGAAGGAGTTGATGAGACCGGTCGGCAAATAACGAATCCATGTATCACGTAGTGTATCGTGGGCTTGAAAAAGTGGAATCGCGGCCAAGAAAGCGTCGACGATGCCATCTCGGATACCCATGTTCCAGGGTGAATCGTAGAGTATGTCCTCCCTGCTCGATGGAGTTAAGAAATCGCCATGAATCACGAACTATTAACGCATGTTATTTTAAAAGTAAGCATGTCAGCAATTTGCGGCCTACATTGAAACCAAACCCTCGGAGGGGCAGAAACGCATGAACATCTTGCGGGGACATACACGGTCGGCGACTCTTGTCCACTGGAAAGGCAAGCACAAGCTCGGTTCTGTCGGCACCTCGCCTAACGGATCTAGGCACGCTGGTCATGTTTACGGAATGCTTGACGATGAAATACGTATGGAGGATATTATTGTCGCTGCGGGTAAGCTGGACAAAACTAGAATCCAGGTCCTTGCGTTCGATTCTGAACGCACGCTGACGGCCACCTTTCCTGATATTGACCTCGATTTCTATAGAGCGAAGCTTCTTAAGGAAAAGCAACAGAGATGGCTTGATCTCGAGAATCTTCCGACCGAGAGCAGTGCCAGGGCTCTCCTGGAGATTCCACGGTTGAGAGAGTTTTAAATGAAAAGTCGTCCATCCGGGTTCCGAAGGTCCTGAAGTGTCCCAGAAAGGCGCTATCATTCCAAGACGCTGCTTTCGGTCAAACTTGAACTTATACGGTCCCGAGGCAACGTGCACGACATCGGCAACCTTGAAAACCGATTTAAAGCCTAATATACCCATCAGCCCGTTTACGTAAGAAAGCTGATAACAGAAAGAGCGACTCGCCTATACCCTTCTCGCCTGTAGAAAGCAAGACTTGGGTGAATGCCAACGCGTTTCGAAATGAATAACCCGTACCAATATAGCCTGAAATATTCTTCTTCGTGCTCGCTCCAATCTTACAGATGGCGCGCACATTGTGTTCCGAGAATCCCACTTCATTACAGCTGATTGTAACGGTCCAGTCCGTCGCGACTATGCGGAGAGTTGGAACTAGCCCCGGTAGGTCCGCATACTCATTGTCTTCCGCATTTTGAACGAGCTCCAGTAAGAAGTGAGTGTCCGTAGTGTATAGCTGGTCCGACAAACTAGCAGCGTATATACCATCAGAGACTGGATTTGCAAGATAAATGTGTACGCACAGCTCTAACGCTTGCTCAGCGCAGTTGGAAAGGGCGGATGGCTGTTCGTCGTCGACTCTGTAGCTCTGCCGAATATCTTCTATGACATCCATGACGAATGACTAAACGGTGTTGGATCTAAGACAGGCCTGGCACCCACGACAGGCATATTTATACTATTTACCTAGACAGCTGATGGATGTATCCTCCTAAAACAATTATGTAGGACGAGCGTCTATTGAGTAAGATGGAATTCTAGTCTGCCAAGGCACATAGATTAGAAGTAAGATGCACTGGGTTTCGATTACTCGTGCCATGGCCGTTATCTTCTGAAGCTATGCTTCCGGTCTGAAGAGGGACACGCAGGAGTACTGTTGGTTGCAATTAGCGCTCAGGAAGCCTCGGCCAGCCATGAGGAGTCCTTCTATCTTGTCACATTAAGGAACAATCATGCCTCCGCTGTGTGTCGGTGACTTGACGGTGGAATATCTGAATGCAAGGGGTGGAGACGCAAGGGTATAGGGTATACGGGGGAGGTGTACCCGCAACCTTCCTGTTCACGTGTTCTCATGGTACCCCAAAGTTGGAAATCGAGACTATTGCCAAAAATGGGCGTCAAGTAATGGGCGTCAAGTAATGGGCCCCAACAACAATCACTGCGTGTCGGGTCCATCTGGTAGAGGCTGTCCAGATAAGCGAAGGTCACATGGAGAAGTATCGTCGAAATCAGAAATAGTTTGTCTGTCTCATTTGCAGTTTAGACGAAAAGATACATACTTTGTACATCTATCCAAGTACCGCTCACAGATCATCTAGAGGAACTGTCAGACAAGATAAATTCAGACGGTCTGTGTTCACGTATAGCTGTTATCCCAAATAAAGCCTATTGCAGTCAGTTGGAAGATAACACTACATTATGTGGTGCAGCTTGTGTCAGATAATCGTATATTCCCTGTGTCGATCTAGTATGGACGCGTCGAGGTCAGACTTGACTTCAACGCATCACACATGTGTGCCACCGTACGTACCCTCTCTTAACTTCTTACCACCATGTCGCATGCCCCACAAACACCTTCCCTCACTCTCACACCCTCTACAGAGGAATCACTCCCTATTCGTATCTTACTTGCTCTTCTAGATCTTCCTTATTGCCCACTTCGAGTCTATTCGGTCATCTTCACTCTACGTGACTAGGCATGGTAAGTCACTCCTTGTCTGTTTCATCACTTATGCCTTTGCTATGCGTGTTCTGTTCGTCAAACTATTCTTGCTAACCATGTGTAATCCCCCGATTACATCATTCGTGCACATGATCAAAGACTTCCTTTCCTAGAACTGTATATAAACCATTTCTCGTTCGATCGCAGTTGAACTTAGACACACTTCCTACCATTACCTTCGCTTATACTCTATGTTCTCGCTTAATTAGTCAAATACCAGAGTTCCTGCCCGTTCTGCTCTCAGTGTGATGGATTCCGTTTCACTTTTTTTGAACGCCGTATGGAACTCCTTCGTGCAGCTGCTCACTGCACAGGTGCCACCCCACCCTCCACCCAGCTCTCTATACCTGGCTTCTCACCAGTCCTGCTCCTGCTCCAGCTCCCATCCAGCTCTCTTTGACTAGCCCCTCTCAAGGCCAGTCCAGCTCCAGCTCCAGCTCAAACCCCAGCTCAAACCCCAGCTCCAGCTCCCACCCTTGCTCCTACTGTGCTGCCTACCCCAGCATAGAGTTATGCTCCTGCTCCTGCTCCTGCTCCTGCTGCCATCACTCTGGATGGATAGCAGCTGTACTCCTGGCATTACGACTGAGCCAGATTATGATCTATGTACCAAAATGCTAACCCCGGTGCCACCCCATACCATCTCTTTCCATTGTGGTTTCCACCTCTCGCATATAAGCTTTCGAAGGTTGGCTGCGCCGAGTATATGTTCTACTTCTGGTGGCACAGGCTCGCAGCAATATCAACACTCTTCGGACTCCTATCACAGCATGGACTCTGGAGATGCATCATCGGATGAAAGCGACAGCCTCTATACGTCTATCTCGGATTCTGCGCAGCTAGTGGAAGTCGTCTATCCTACCAGCCCTGGTGATTTATTCGAGTCTAATGATGCTCTTGGCGAGCGTGCCACAGCAGCCACTGATTGCTCGACCACAGACCAAAGTTTCTTTTCTTTCCCATAGAGATCGCCTGCATTACCTGGGTTCAAAGAGTTTGTACCATTGTCTGCATTTCCCCTTTCCAGACTTTCGTCTTCTTCTCTTGCGTCATAATGTACCTCCCACCATTCCTACGCCTGTTGCCACGTGTAACAGAAGACCGCTAAATGTGCGAGATCGCGGCCGGTACCGGAGGTACCGGTCGAGGGGTGTATGGTATAAGAATATGGGGAGGGCCAAATGAGGCAGTACTTATCCAGTACGCTCACGGTACTTGTTGTCTGTAGAAGGGGGACGTAAAGAGAGCCAAAGGAATAATAGAAAGGGGTGCTGGATCAGCTAGATGTTGGGGGGAATGTGTTCTTGTCTGGAATCGAGAGGGTCGGTACCGTGGGAAAAACGTCGGTACAGGTCGGTACTTGAACGAACGGGATCGGTATGTGCAGAAACGTTGTAAAACAAAAGCTCAGTACAGAAACGAAAGGTGGATGTGCAAAATACGAAGAATAACAAAACGTCAGTACCGTGGGAAAAACGTCGGTACAGGTCGGTACTGCAAGGAAACAGCTAGCACGGGGTGGTATAGCGAGAAACAGAATGAGGGAGACTGGTAGATGAAGGTGTCGACTGGACTGGGAAGCAAACCTGAGCCCTCGCACGGGAGGCTAACTCCTGAGGTTCACTTGAGACGGAACTGGGACAGAACTTGAGACAAAGCTGAGATGAGACTGAGAAGGGGGTGAGGAAACCTGAGCCCTCACGCTAGAGGCTAGCTCCTAAGATTACCTGGAGAGCTACTACGTACAGGAGGAGATATTTATACTACTGTACCGTAGTTAGCTCATAAGTCCAAAAGGGGAAAGTAAAAAGGAAGATCAAAACAAAGAAAAGTCTGAAGAAAAATATAACAAGGAAAGTGAATATTGCAGCGCCATCAGGGGGACAACAAGAAAGGGTTAGGGAGGACAAGATACCAATGAAAACGTAGCATATAGTATCCCTGGATGAAAAGTCCTCAGGACAAGAGAACTGCACCCCTGCTGATTGATACCGACACGTTCCTGGTGGTACCGGACCTGAAAACCTTAACGGATACTGACCCTGAGCTTTCCCAAAGAACCAGCATACATAGTCCAACCATCAGGAATGAATACCAGAGAGGGAGACGTCTGATCCATGTCATGAGAGCATGTCGAATTGCCAAATTGTCTCGGTACCGGGTTTCTTGGCACTCGGTACTCTTGGTATTCTCGGTACCGGGTTTCTTGGCGCTCGGTACCGGTACTCTCGGCGTTCGGTACTTCGAGAAATGGGACCGGCAGTTTCTCTGGGTGTGCTGGTGGATACTGGAAGGTGTAGATGGGACAGTACCGTAGCATGGGATAAGTGTAGAATGGGATACCAGGCTCGATACCGAGCTCAGCCGCACGTAGTTCTCTTCACCGCCCATGTAGATGGCGAAACTCACGCTCCAACTCCAACTCACCCCCAACCACTCATCAGCGACACTGGGTGCAAGGCATCTTTGTTCCATCGGGCACATCACCCTCCCCATCACTATCTACATTGCCGGCTCCTCCTGATGCTTCCAAAGCTTCTATGTCTTCGGACAAATTACGAAAGAAAAAGGGCAAGCAAAAGCTTACTCCGGAACAGAAACAGAAGCGTAAAGATTTGGAGGCTGAAAGGAGAAAGGCTATGGAAGAGCGCGTGAAGATTTTGGCGCAAAAATCGGTTGATCGGTTTCAACCGTTTGTTGATGCTGAACGTCCTGGTAAAATACTAGACGTAGTCTAGAGGACTCGAGCCTGGACCTTTACCTCTAGTACCGACTCCTCCTTCGCACCACTTCACACCTCTCAAGAGCCCTATTCTACGCACCATTCTTTCCGCCCTCAGATAGAAACGAATGAAATGATCTTATCTATTCGACCTTCCCCGCCACGCAAGCGCCCCTTGATACACTCTCGCCTCTTAGCAGGATTCAACTAGGCCAGAGACCGAAGCTCGCCCGCATCTCGGGTCCTGAATTCCTCCGGTCGACTCTCGGGAGCTCATAGTGTTCCTGCTTTCCACCGGATCACTGGCTTCGCAGCGACTTCGTCCGTCCATATGCCTTGGAAGCAGAGCTTGGGTCTGGTGGCTACGGGTTTGTCATGACCGCACGCCATCGCCAGGAGGGCCGTGTCGGAGGTTGCGGTGAAGTTCATTTCCGAGGATAAGACCCCGTGATATGGGTGGGCGACTGATAGTTATGGGAAGGAGATCCCGAAGGAGGCTTGGTTCCTATCAATAATCAACCACCTGGCCATTGTGAAATTCTACGACCTCTATGAAGACAATGCTTACTTTTACGTTGTAATGGAACTGCACGGGACACCTTGGGTCAGGAAAGCTAAGAAGCTAGAATCCCGCCAATCTTCTCGAGAAACATGTTCCGTGGATGAGAATGCAGCTCATCCTGATCAGAATGTTTCGTCTCTACATCTATTCTTCCTTCTTCGACGTTTTGCATCTGATTCGACTGCTTGTTGAGATTTGTATACTCATACATATGTTCCGGTTTCTATTCTTTCTTTCATTGCCTCTCTTTGGACATTGGTGATTACTTCTACTTCCCCTTGCTGCATTTTACTGTTCCTTCATCCCCTTTCTTATTTTATTGGGTGGGGAAGAGTGTAATCCCCCGATTACATCATTCGTGCACATGATCAAAGACTTCCTTTCCTAGAACTGTATATAAACCATTTCTCGTTCGATCGCAGTTGAACTTAGACACACTTCCTACCATTACCTTCGCTTATACTCTATGTTCTCGCTTAATTAGTCAAATACCAGAGTTCCTGCCCGTTCTGCTCTCAGTGTGACGGATTCCGTTTCACCATGTCTTCTTTCTTTCTTCACATCTTTGTTTCTCTACTCTAGTCCGACCTCATGGAGGTGGATGATCCTTTCTCCATGCGAGATCGTGAGTCGCTGTTCAAGTTGCTACAATGGAGATGGGCGTATGCACAGATAAACTTACTCATTCATTTTTGAATTATAGATCCGGTGTTCGCAGTGAAGAATATGCCAGATCTAGGGCATGAAGTTGAAGATTTTGCCATTTACCATTTGAGGTTGACAAATTGGAGGAAATTAGAAGAGACGATTACCAGCCCGGAGTTTGAGTGTGGAGGACATCGTTAGTACGTCCTTACCTTTCGCCATATCATTCATTCCCATACTTTCGTTTCCCTTAGAGATCAGATGGGAACAACAAGTATCAGGCGGAAGGTTATGGTCTCCAGTCCGCAAGGAAAGGAATCATTTTCCAGTCGCTCCCGCCTGTTCTACATATTCAACTCAGATAATGAGTATGACATGCAGCGGGATGCCATGGTCAAGGTAGCGAATCTCGGCCTGGAGTAGTGTTGCATGGGGTTCACCTTTATTATTTAGTTTAACAATTGTCGCGAGTTTCCCTTTGAGACCGACCTTGGTGAGTCTTTTGACAAGACGGCGGACCGGAGTCAATCCTGGTTTTCAAACTTCATGGCATGCTCGTACATTCGGGAGATTTACACAGCGGACGTCAATCAAGCCCGATCTCAAAACTTGTTGGTTGAAGTTCGACGACGTCCGTGGCACTCCAGGACTTGGACCATGAAGTCCTCGGGGAGAGTTGAGGTACTCAATGGTCTAACGTCTCCTCCTCAACGATAGCAATTGTGAGCAATGAAGTGCTTTACGAATGCATACATGTGATGTTGCAATCGACGAAATCCTGGCCCCATTCACGAAAGCCGATGCTCCCTCTCACCTAAGTACGTGCATGTCTTGTACTTCCTACTCTTTTACTCACCAAGTAACCTAAGAAAAACGATTGGACGAAGGAACGAATGCAAATCGAAGCTAAATGTCGGGAACGAGAAGAGCAACATCTCTTACTGACAGCAATGGTGATCGATAATGCAGCTCGCCTCATCGCATGCAACTAAACTTCTTGTAGATCATCCCCGACGAGACATTCATGTAGCATGAAGGTTTTGATCTTGCGACCTTTGACGGACTCCGTCGAGAGTACTAACTCAGCTTCCACTGATATTAATATCTCGTGTCATATAACTTTTAAGACATATCAATAAATATACTTATTATTATCTGCAATTTTCTAACCATTTCTCCAAATAAAACAAATCTGAGCGGACTTACAATCCAAATTATGTCAGAATAAGTGCCTTGTGCTGTCCGAAATAGATCTACACAGGTTATCTATTGCCAAACTCACACAGGTATTCACATAGTATATCTGTCCATCTATTTTATGACTGTACAAGTGTATCTGAGAGGGGGGTTCCATATATTCCAATAGTGCGTTATTGGATGCCTCTGTCCGACTTAAGCTAGATTATCTCGTACATGGCTCAATAGGTCAAAATAGGGATATATTTTTGTCTATGGCACCCCCCCACCAGATGGACTCGACACGCGGTGAATGTTCTCACACCGGCGTCTAGCAACTTTATACACGATCCCCAGACCGACTTCGTGTACATGGACGTGAAGCATACGGTCCTGGTGGTGCCTAGCGCATCCTCCGATTCGCTTTATGCAAAAGAGGTCAGAGAAGGAAGCATTAGGAAAATGCGATACTAGGTGAGCCGTGGACAGTAAGTTTGTTTACTACTAAGCAATGGGTATAGCTGCTTCAGTGCTTCCTGGGCCCCATTCGTCCTCACCGCCTTGCCATGAATAAAACATGATGCACTACTACCTTTTCGGCTGAAGACATCAGCTGATTAGGACGTGAGCCCCCAAATCGCTTGACATGCTCCTGGGAGTGCCCGGGTAATATGTTGTGCTGTCTAAAACCTGTCGTTCTTCACTGTTGTAATTACAGTACCATGTCAGGACGAAACGAGCACCATCTCACCTACAGGCCAGATGGACGTTGCGTTAAATGTGCGAGATCGCGTCCGGTACCGAAATACCGAGACGAGGGGTGTATGGTTTTAAGTGGGGGAGGGCTAATACGTGCCGGTACTTAACCAGTACGCTCACGGTACTTGTTGTCTATGAAATGGGGGAGTGAATGGATGGGCCAGAAGTGAAGAGTATGTGATTCTGGTACAAAAAGGACAGGTCAGAGCGTGGGAAAAACTTCGGTATAGGTCGGTACAAGGGAGAACGTAGCAAAACAAGAGTCTAATACCGTGGGAAAAACCTCGGTACAGGTCGGTACAGAAAGAAAGGGGTCGGTATGTGGAGGTATGTTGTCAAACAAGAAGATCAGTACAGAAACTAAAGGATGACGTGCAGAATACAAAGGATAACTAAAGGTCGGTACCGTGGGAAAAACGTCGGTACAGGTCGGTACTTGAACGAACAGGATCGGTATGTGCAGAAACATTGTAAAACAAAAGCTCAGTACAGAAACGAAAGGTGGATGTGCAAAATACGAAGAATAACAAAATGTCGGTACCGTGGGAAAAACGTCGGTACAGGTCGGTACTGCAAGGAAACAGCTAGCACGGGGTGGTATAGCGAGAAACAGAATGAGGGAGACTGGTAGATGAAGGTGTCGACTGGACTGGGAAGCAAACCTGAGCCCTCGCACGGGAGGCTAACTCCTGAGGTTCACTTGAGACGGAACTGGGACAGAACTTGAGACAAAGCTGAGATGAGACTGAGAAGGGGGTGAGGAAACCTGAGCCCTCACGCTAGAGGCTAGCTCCTAAGATTACCTGGAGAGCTACTACGTACAGGAGGAGATATTTATACTACTGTACTGTAGTTAGCTCATAAATCCAAAAGGAGAAAGTAGAAAGGAAGATCAAAACAAAGAAAAGTCTGAAGAAAATGTAACAAGGAAAGTGAACATTGCAGCGCCATCAGGGGGACAACAAGAAAGGGTTAGGGAGGACAAGATACCAATGAAAACGTAGCATATAGTACCCCTGGATGAAAAGTCCTCAGGACAAGAGATATGCGCCCCTGCTGATTGATACCGACACGTTCCTGGTGGTACCAGACCTGAAAACCTTAATGGATACTGACCCTGAGCTTTTCCAAAGAACCGGCATGCATAGTCCAACCATCAGGAATGAATACCAGAGAGGGAGACGTCCGATCCATGTCATGAGAGCATGTCGAATTGTCAATTTGTCTCGGTACCGGGTTTCTCGGCACTCGGTACTCTCGGTATTCTCGGTACCGGGTTTCTTGGCGCTCGGTACCGGTACTCTCGGCGTTCGGTACTTTGAGAAATGGGACCAACGGTTTCTCTAGGTGTGCTGGCAGATACTGTAAGGTGTAGATGGGACCGTACCGTAGCATGGGGTAAGCGTAGAATGGGATACCGGGGTTGATACCGAGCTCAGCCGCACGTAGTTCTCTTCAGCGTTAATAGGATTTGTAACGGCATACTTCCCGTCCCGAATCTTAAATTCTGGCATCGCACTACAAGACGCGGCCAGTATACTTCTAAAGATACCTTACTTACGTGTAGGAGTACTACGTAGTAAGCGCTGTGAATACACTGCAGTATCCTGCTTTCTGAGCCAGGGGGCCTGCTCGAGAAACAGATCGACCGTCTCAACGGATAGTGTTGTAGAGAAATTTTCCGATACACAATGATGCATCGGTTCTCATCACTCTACAGTATTTGCAATATAGGTTTGACGACTGTGTATCTGTGTATACGAGGTTACTTTCAATATGCATCAAATATTCCCGGCACACAAATTAGATGTGCTGGTGATCGTCGTGAAGTTTGAACCAACTGTTTCTAGATTGGCTGATCGTTTTGAGAATCAGAACCATCCAAGCAGATGTGACGGTAACAGATCTCGTGACCGTGATATACGTTGTGAGACACGGCGGGCAAATCAGGATGGAGGTGAGGTCGGAATTTTAAATGTTTTTTTTGCCATCATTTTAAATGCCGGTAAGCATATCAACCCGTAAGATATTTTAAATATAAACCACGTGTCGATATTTTAAATGTCAATTTGCATATCAACTTCACTCTGATATTTTAAATATCGATAGACTTATATTTTATATATCGATTAGGATATCTACTTGGCGATATTTTAAATATAAATTAGTATATCTACTTGGCTGATATTTAAAATATACAATAGAATATCATCCTGGTTCACATTATAAGTGACATCCAGGTAGATATTGAGCGGGCGATGGGAGGGCGAGGGGCGGGTGACGGGAGGGCGGTGAGTGTCATGAACTCATATTTAATTTTCATTTTCTTTTCTTTTCTTTTCCTTTCCCTTATTTTCCCATCACCTGATCTTCTAATCACATGCACTCCTTATTTGTCATCATCTCTTAGTAATTAGTCACCTGATCCAGAACCTTCTAGAATACTAGCTTAGTAATAGTAGCTGTTGCACAGCCACACTGTAGGGTATATAAGTAGCTCGTAGTACTCCCCTGTACCCTAGCTTTGACCTGATCTAACCTCCGGTTAGCAGCAGCCCAATCTATTCTCTTTACTACTACTCTCTTTGCTGCGACTGAGTAAAGGCATAGCCCAGCAGTAAACCAGTGCTGTTAGCTGTCGCTGATAGTGAGCAGGCAACGGGCGGGCGACGAGAGGGTGACGAGAGGGCAATGAGAGGGCGGTGAGTGGGCAATGAGTGGAAGCCATCCTCACCACTTTCACCACCATCTAATCTAGCACCACAATGCACTTGTTCATTCTGTTGCTTCTTTGGTGTAGGCCCCCCCAAGAGCTGCTCATAGAATCCAGGTAAACTTCCATCAAATGGATGGAATCTCCTCCTTTCCAGAAATGATCAATGCACCGTACGTGATAATTCTCTTCTGACTCCACAAACCGATCCAGACTTCCTGTATGTTCGGAAGAATGGCCAGCTGTCCGACTTCGCCGCTCTCATTGATACGTTCCAATGTCATGAGTCTCTCGAGCCCACATAGCGAGTCTAATCAATTGCGTGCAAGGTTAAGGACGAGTATCCGTCCCAACTTGGTGTAAATACCCAGGACAAAGTCAATCATGGCGGGCTCATCTTAAATCTGTCGGGGTTTTTGGCAAACGTGGCGTGCAAGTATGAGCGATGCAAAGGCAATAGCGGAAGGCGAGAATTTGATGAAGTCGCAATAGAAAAGGGTAACTTCCATGAGAAATTTTGCAACATGCTGAACCTTTATACTCTCTCCAGACGAGCCACAGCAATAGAACCAAAGTCAAGCTTCTGCAGTTGGATGATCCAACGTCCACTGAATGGTAGCAAGAATGTGTCCTTCCATCTGGATGAAGGCGGATTCGTCATAGGTATCACGGCAGATCCCAACCAGGTCGGTTGAAGTTAGCACGTGTTCTTTCGTGTCCTCGAATTTCGCTGCTATCCACAACGCTGCACAACCAACTGATTGGTAATACTCCGTGTACATGATACGACGCGAAACATATCGGTCGACAATGTTCATGGTAAGGTAAAAAGTCTCAGGACGAAGTTGGAAGGTGAAAGGATTGTGCTGAAATTTTGATTCGATTAGGAACACCAATCGAAACTACCCCGGATGGGACCGGTTAATTTCACTAGCCGGAGACGATCAGGATCAACAGCAAGAAGCAGAGAACACGCAAATCTAATACAACCCGAAGCCGACGATCAAGAAGCATCGGCTAGCAACATTAATCCCGACGATCACACTAAACCTTCACAAACGATGCAGCAAGTACAGCAACCTCCAATGGCTTGCTACAAATGCAGAATGGTGTGAAAGACCATTGAAGACCTACACAAGATAATACTACGGGAAGCAGCGAACATGTATACATATCATGTGTCCTGCGAACGAGCAACAGCTTATCGAGAATACCACAATCCCCCGGAGGTCATTCGAAATCGCACAAGGTCAACAATAGCAATGGATACGGCAATAGGCATGCAACCAAAGACACACTGGACAATAGTAGGAATCCACGACATAATAGCACTCGAGTGCCCAAGCACATTCGTGGAGATCAGTGCAGACTATGTTACAAACTGCCGATCACCAGTAACAGCGGCATGGGTTGCAAACACACTCAGAGAACTAGGGGCATACTGCAAAACCATTCGACTACAAGGAAACCTATACCTAGGCTGGAGAATACCTTCGAACAATACTCGACAAAGTGTACGGCTACTCATCGCCATAGGCAACTATGTCAAACCACCTTGGTTTCCCTACGATGAGATCCGATGTCGAATCACACTTGACGGCCCCGAACAAGAGTCCCGAAGTGACAAGCAAATCACAGCCTTCATAGCCCCAGATGCTACACAACGGAACCCCGACGGAATTCCTTAAATACACGAGCAACTGCGGACGAGCGAACTCTAACTACGGCACAGCCATGCAAAACCAATGGCATATGAACATGCATTCAATGACTCACTCACTGACTCACTCTATGCACAGGGCACAGTACAAGACTGACCCCGAGCACAGGTTTCAATTCAGTTTTGAGTCAAGATGAGTCAACGCCGAGTCATCGCCTTGCACAGTGCGCAGTCGATGAGTAAACCCGCAGCAGAACAATAGGAATACCAGACGAGTTAGAAAGCTAGAACAACAAATCAGATTGAGAGCAGGAACTATGGAGCGTAGGAAGTGGTCCGTCCACAACATGAGGAAAAGGTATAAATAGTTGTAGACTTAGACCATAGCTCCCCATCTTTCTTTCGATCCTCTTGTACACCGAGTCCTCTTAGGCATCTAGCTTCTAATCTGAAGACCACCTAATCTGCTTAACCTCTCTTACTCTACGGCGTGAAATGATTGATTAGTCGCCCACCGACTGGAGAAGCTTGTGAATGGCAACCTACCTGTTTTAGCTGGGTACTTGTCCTACTAGCCTGTCAACGAGGTTGAGGCCCAACTTGGTTAGTTAAACGTGAGCGTTCGAGACAACACTTAGTACACTTGGGAATCTGCCCCATTGAGGCTCCGGAAACTCTTGGAATAGCACCGTCGAACCTGTAACACTGGTTAACCTCTACCTGGAAAGCGTCTGAGGCAACATCTAGTATACTTGGGAATTTGCCCTGCTTGTGAAAACCAAGTAGGCTCCAAAAACCCTTAGAAAAATGTTGTCAAATCTGTAACCAACCGGACCACCCTATTGTGGTTACTGTATAGTCCCTTTAGGGCGAGCGTTTTTCTAACAGAAGGTGAAATGAATCTCAATAAGAAAGTCAATGAGACAAGGCCGTTTGATTTCTGGTTGCTGATCCATGGCTGAAGTAGAGCCCATTGTGTAGTTCTATGTATTGACACTTGGCATTTAGACTGGGAGTGAGTTACGTAAGCAAGTCACTTTTCAATGACTGGCCTCCTGTCATGAACACTTCTGTTTATTTCTTTTCTTTTATATTTCCCTTTGTTTATGTCACCACCTTCTTAACTAATTGCGCTTACTAACTTCCTATCACTAATCATTGTCTCTTACTAATCCTTTCCTATCATCTGACCTTAGTCCGTTCCGGAAGATTCCGGGGACATTCCATGACATTCTATCTCATTCTATGACTTGTATATAGATAGTAGGTAGTTCACGTGCTCTCAGGGTATAAGTAGGAGGCGCGTTCACCTGTACTCCCCAGTTTCGACCTTGTCAATACACCGGCTAGTGTCACTCAAGCTCACTCTCCCCTCTCCCCTTTACTCTCTCTGATCAAGTTAGTGTAGCCTGGCCCTCTATTGTGAGCTGGCCTAAGTGCGTTGCTGACACCTCCATTTCTTGCATATAACGGCATATCTCTTTGTGGTACTTGTCCTCGACGTAAATGCCTTCTCTCCTGAAGGCAGCTCGTTAAGTCTCACAGTGTCGTATTCGCTGTAGCTCGGCTTTCAAGATAGCTATAATCTTGCAAGAAGGGGCTGGAGAGTCCTTGCAGCAGGATTTCTGAATACCGTTGCAGTGAGAAGATGGTCACTTCTTGGAATAGAACTAGTTCCTATCAGGATGAGTGGAAATAGAAGATACATCCTTCATGCTGAGAAAGAATGGTTTCAAAACTGCAGAAAATGAGGAATGAAATGACTCCGCAATGGATAATGTGCCAGACTTGTTCTTGCCAGGGCCCAAATGAATATAACTAAGGGGTCACGAGAGATTATCCAGTTGGACGTGGGGAGTACTGACATCGATTCTGAGTGCTTCGGATCGCATCAGAAGATAGAATAAGTGGTGGGTATCAATTGAGAGGATGACCGGATTTACGAGACGCAACCAATGTCACAACGTCTTTTCCAGTTTTCCCTATACGGCCTTTCTTTCTTTTTCGTCAATGCATATTTACATTCTTTCAACCACATTCCTTACTTAATACATACAGGCTTAGTTAATTACAATCTATAACAACTTTATCCCGCCATTCCTTTTCATTCTTTTCCCATTCTATTATTACTCATTCCTGCTGACTCATTATTCTTCTTTCCGTTTAACCCGACAACGCTTACTCATCTTTACTCATTCTTGCTGACTCGTCGGGCCCCATTGTTTGTTTGTTCATATTTACTTGCTGCTAGTCAGCACCTATTTAGAGTAGAACTTACCTGCAACCAAAGTGTATATAAGGCTGGATCAGAGAGTTAGGGATTCCCCACTCTCTTATTCTAGTACTATCACCTACGTCGCAGGTAAGTTATATGATACCTGTATATTAGATAGACGTTCTAAATCTAGTACTATCACCTACGTCGCAGACTCCGGTCTCTTGTGATTAAGTGGTAGCTCGTCTTCTTGCTCATCAACGTCTCTGATCCTGTGATCAACGTCTCTGACGGCGCAAGACGTAACAACCAAGCGGATTGAGCACGCAGCGACAACTTGGGCTTTGCATCTTTGTCTAATGCCTGCCTGAGAGCCTTGACCCATTATGCCTGATGAACGTCGCTATCTGTCTGATGTAGTCGTCACTTGCATCATGATCCATCCATGGTGAGTGTCAGGAATAAGGAAGATTGAGCTATCCTGGTATGATGTATTACACGTGACATGACCAAATATAGAAATTACCCTATATGACAGGCATCCTCTGCACTCCCTTTATCCTTTCTGAACGACACCGAAATGATTGAACTCACCATTAAAACTCTGCAAGGAAAGGTCTTCAAGGTCAACATCTCGGCTGTGCTGCTGGTTGATTCCTTACGGATTGGTCCCACAGATCAATGCAGATGAGAAGACTTCATTGCGGTGGCGAAATCTAAGATAAAATATCTGAAGACCTACCAGAACACCACACAGTTGACCTGCAGAAACTGATTTACTCCAGTGAGTCTTTAAGGACTTGGTACGTAACGTAGTTTAATGCAAATACAGGCAAGATGCTCCAGGGCAGGGAGTCCATCAAGTCTTTCAATATCAAGAACGCAGACTTCATTGTTCTCATAGTACTGGTCCATCTGTTAGGATGGACGAGGTGGCGGTGCACGCTCGAGGCCTGTTCTCACAAAGGTTGTCTGGGAACAACCTCTACTGCGTCTTGAGAGGGAGTATACAGTCGTCGGTGACATACGTCTAAGGTGGATGACCTTGAGTAATGCACGCGTCTAGGAACAGTATACGACTAAGACGTCGTGGTGGTAAGTAGAAGAGTCGAGTGGGGAAGACGAGATGAGATCTATCTACTTATATACACATGAGACGTGGGAAGGTATTACTCTAAGAAGGTGCTGCGCAGCAGCATAACAATATAAACAAACAAATAACGGGGCCCGACGAGTAAGCAAGAATGAGTAAGGGTGAGTAAGCGTCATCGGGTTGGGGCGGAATTAGTAATGCAGTATTAGTAATATATCGGGATGGGATGGAGGGAGTCATAAGGTATTAGTAATGAAAGGAACTTAGTAATATAATGGAATATGAAAAATAAGAAAAGACGAAAATGGAAAAGCGTTCTTACACCATCGCTGCGACATTTTCTTACATGTTAGTAGCCCAAGCTGACACAAAATGCTACCCCTGCAACAACAGAACGGATGCCTGCTCTGGCTGCCATACTTGCACCTTCTACCACGACTCGCTGTGTCTATAGATGTCACTCCCATTCCCTCTCATTGCCTGCCCATTGCTGTTAAGGCATAAACTGGAATAGCCTTAATGTACCTCGGCACAGGGGGCCGAGTCGCGTCACGTGGGGAGGACGGACAAGGTCACATGATAACTAACCACATAACCTCATCCAGGGGGTAGGAGGAGGTTCTCAAGGATGGTGGAGGAGATGACATCAAGGAGAACGAGAGGAAGACGAGGATCGGTACGGTCGTCAAGAAGACGAGAGAAGGAGGTGAGTAATAGTCGAACCGCTACTACTAACCTAGAGGGCATTGGAGTTTAGGAAGGGACAGTATCAACATGATACGTCGGAGGAACGATGACAATGGCCCAGGGGTTCCCACACCCTTAGCGTGTATGTTCCGGAGTACGAAGCCTAGAGATGTAATCCCTAAACCAAGGAGATACGCCGTTGAAAGAAGATGACGCGTGAGGTAAGGTACGCCCTCGGTAACCTCGTTTAATAACCCTGTACGACTCAGGTACGTCTACTACACAACCACCCACCAGTCTATCCTACGAAGAGGATATCTAAGAGACACTCTAACGTCCATGCGTCACGACGTTGTTTGTTACGCAGTGCGACTCTGCAACCTCAGACGAGGAACTACATCCCATCATCCACAATACACCATGACGTCCTATCTCAGGCATGTCCCTCAGCCATTGGATCAGATAGTTAAACTACCCAACCGCGAGACTGGCACCAACGTCGTCAACGAAGGTGTATGCACTTTAATATCCCAGAGCGCTACTGGTACATCTACTTCACAACACTCCCCTGCGGTCTTCGTTAAGAGCTAGCGGTAATGCCCTCACACCGACGTTTGTAACGCAGTACGTCTCTGCTCCCCACGCCTGTACACCGGGCGCTTCAAGGCACACATAATAGAGTCTCATTGACGAGCATTCCAATGACGAGTAAGGCACTTCTCGTCGAACCCTGTTTGTGGTACAGTAACAGCTCTGCATTGGAGATGACATCTAGCAAGGAGCCAGACGTCGGTATAGGGAGACCCCAACATCATATCACTAAGAAGTAGTCCTCACCCGTGAAGGCTTGGCACAACTCCCTAGATCATCTAAGACGTCAAGATCGAAAAGGGAGGAGGCGAAAGGAGGGAGGACTTATCGGTTTTACACGGTCAACATTACTGCCACCGGGCCTGGGTAATAAACCTTATCGCTGAACTACGTCTCCAATGTAAGGGGAAGCCAGCACGCTCGGTCTGAAGGCCAAGACATTCGTCATTCGCCATCGTCGGCGAAGCAACTTGCAAGAACTCCCGAGCAACACCTGGCATAGTCTTGGGCACGAGGAACACGAGACAGATACCAGAGGGTGAAGAAGGAAGGAGCGCATCACAACACCTAAGACAACTCGTCAACAGGATTGTACTCACAGTCGGCACTTGAGTACTTCTCCCATGAGGTTAATCGAAGGAACATCGTCATACTAGGAAACTAGACTAGAGGACGATCAGAGGATATGAGTAAGAGACGGTAGAAGCTAGCAATGGGAGGCGATAGAGTCTTGTCGTTCACAACTAGGTCTACTCAAGAGTAAGCATGGGAGGGACCCGATGACAAGTGCCCAGAGGCTACAAGATCTAGTGCAGTCATAGGCACGAGGAACGCGCGACAGACACCAGATGCAGCATAAGCTGCCACCGGTAGAGGTGAGCCAGGCAATTAACCCTGTCTCCACGGCTTTACTGCACTTATGATGCACAGTGTCGAGATGGGCTACACCCCCTTAGAAGGACAGCACACATCAGATGACTTAAAACCGGGAGATGGAGAGAATACCAAAGCTAAGTAGCTATGGTGGACTCCTCACTCCTTTTATACTATTTGGGACTGTGAGACTATCTATGACATTGAGCATGCACAGACCAACGTCAAAGAGGGTGCACAGACCAACTAGTGTTAGTCGGCGGTTCAGTCTTTTATGTAAGTGGAGAAAGGAGTGAGAGGTCGTGGGTTCGAATCACGATGTCGGAGAATTAAAGAATGGATGACGAAAAAGGAAGAAAAAGGGATCGGCGAATGCTGTGAAAAGTACGTCGTAACAGTCGCCCTCTCATTGCCCGCTAAAGAGTAATACCGGAGGCTACGATCGATATGGGCTTAATTCTGCGATTCTACCGCTTCTTCCAATTAACAATACTTCTGCGGTTCTACCGCTTCTTACTTCTCTTCGGACCACAGTACTTCTGCCGTCCTATCTACGCCTGCGGTTCCAACAAAGTACAAGGCTTCTGCGATTCGACAAGGCTAAGAACAATTGAGAACTGGTCCACTTCTGCGCCAATACCGAATCACCAATCCCTACGCCCGTCTTCCATCACAGTACCGAACCACCAGACTTCGATACCGATGATACCGATACCGTACCGTCCACCCATCCTGATACCGACGATTAATAGTCCGCGTCTAGTCGATACTACGCCCTCGACAGCCCATACCAGAGGAAAAGGCTCACAAAGCTGCAATCGGTCTGCCATACGTTGCTGCGAAGAGTTGGATCATGGTCGAAGCTCCAAGTCCGACGGTATGCCCTTCCGAACCGCCATGCATCGATACCGACGATACCGGTGTTGATACCGATGGTCCGCTCCGGTACCGGAGTTCGTAACGTGTGCTAGGTCGAGACCACGCCCTCGGAGATCTACATCGAGAGGAAGGTTGGGAAATGAATCAAGTCCGCCGTACGCTGCTTCGATCTCGGAGGAGGCCATCGATCCGACTCGGAGGGGAAGCCAAGCAATGCCCAGTCGAGTCAGGCAATGCGTACCGATCGATATCGAGGGGCTCGAGCGATCTCGTTGATGCTCAGGGACGATCCCAGGGTACTGATTGGTACCGAGCGGTAGAGTACCCCATTGCCAAGGTTGGGTTGTACCGACACGTCAACATCGGAGCACGCCGTCCGATCGGTCGGTAGACGCCCAGACTGACGCCGCACGGATCATGATACCAGAACAAAGGTAAATCAGGATGACGTGCTTCTCCTACGACAGGGACATCGCCAGGAGCGCCCATGCGGTAGCTTAAGACACGTCCTTATTTTAGCGCTGGTCGACGTCGGTATCGCCGCCCTACCTCGGTATCACTCGTCGTGAGTTTTCATTGGGTTCTTGTCTCGTCCCACCCTATTCTTAGCTACCCCCTGATAAAACTTCTTATTCATTCATCATCTTATGTTTCCCCTGATTATAATTTTACATTCAATTCGACTTTATGTTCCATTTCTTGTACCGGATTACGGTACGATTCGACTTGTAAAAACCCCCCATTTGGTATCTTGAATGGCTACGGTATTATGGTGAAAGGATTGTGCTGAAATTTTGATTCGATTAGGAACGCCGATCGAAACTACCCCGGATGGGACCGGCTAATTTCACTGGCCGGAGACGATCAGGATCGACAGCGAGAAGCGGAGAACACGCGAATCTAATACAATCCGAAGCCGACGATCAAGAAGCATCGGCTAGCAACGCTAATCCCGACGATCACACTAAACCTTCGCAAACGATGCAGCAAGTACAGCAACCTCCAACGGCTTGCTATAAATGCAGAAGAGTGCGACAGATCATCGAAGACCTACACAAGATAATACTACGGGAGGCAACGGGCATGTTGACATATCATGTGTCCAGCGAACGAGCAACAGCTTATCGAGAATACCACAATCCCCTGGAGGTCGTTCGAAATCGCACGAGGTCAACAATAGCAATGGATACGGCAATAGGCATGCAACCAAAGACGCACTGGACAATAGTAGGAATCCACGACATATTAGCACTCGAGTGCCCAAGCACATTCATGGAGATCAGTGCAGACTATGTTACGAACCGCCGCTCACCGATAACAGCGGCATGGGTTGCAAACACACTCAGGGAACTATGGGCATACTGCAAAGCTATTCGACTACAAGGAGACCTATACCTAGGCTGGAGAATACCTTCGAACGATACTCGACGAAGTGTACGGCTACTCATCGCCATAGGCACATACGTTAAACCACCTTGGTTTCCCCACGATGATATCCGATGTCGAATCACACTTGACGGCCCCGAACAAGAGTCCCGAGGCGACAAGCCAATTACAGCCTTCATAGCCCCAGATGCTATACAACGGAACCCCGACGGAATTCCTTAAATGCACGAGCAACTGCGGACGAGCGAACTTTAACTACGGCGCAGCCATGCAAAACCAATGGCATACGAACACGCATTCAATGACTCACTCACTGACTCACTCTATGCACAGGGCGCAGCACAAGGCCGACCCCGAGCATAGGTTTCAATTCAGTTCAAGTCAAGATGAGTCAACGCCGAGTCATCGCCTTGCACAGGGCGCAGTCGATGAGTCAATCCGCAGCAGAACAATGGAATTACCAGACGAGTTTGGAAGCTAGAATAATGAATCAGATCGAGAGTAGGAACTACGGAGCGTAGGAAGTGGTCCGTCCACAACATGAGGAAAAGGTATAAATAGTTGTAGACTTAGACCGTAGCTCCCCATCTTTCTTTCGATCGTCTTGTACATCGAGTCCTCTTAGGCATCTAGCTTCTAATCTGAAGACCACCTAATCTGCTTAACCTCTCTTACTCTACGGCGTGGAACGATTGATTAGTCGTCCACCGACTAGGGAAGCTTACGAACGGCAGTCGACACTGTCCTACTAGTCTGTCAACGAGGTTGAGGCCCGACTTGATCAGCTAAACGAAAACGTCTGAGGCAACGCTTAGTATACTTGGGAATCTGCCCTGCTTGTGAAAACCGAGTAGGCTCCGGAAACTCTTAGAAAAGCATCGCCGAATCCGTAACACTGAGGCCGTCCTATTGTGGTTACTGTATAGTCCCTTTAGGGCGAGCGTTTTCTAACATATGGTATTTATAGCCTGCATGTTCTACTGTAGCAAACCAGCTAATCTGAGAGGAACTTCCAGAGTGAAGGTCCGGGTTTTGCTCATCTCGTTCAAGTCCCCGTTCGTTCGTCTCGTCTCGTAGTCGCCGGTATCGATACCGGTAGTCATTGTTTTCGTCTTCGTCGCCCTCGCCTCTCGTCTCACGACCAGTCCCATCAGAAACACCTCCTCAGCTCGCTTTCTCTACTGCTTCGTCCTCTCTACCGTGATACCGGACACCAGACAACTCGGTATCGACGGATTCGTCTCGGTATCGATCGTCTCCTGATACCTCGCCTCTTGAGTGGTCACCTATAGCCTCCTGTACTCATCAATCCAGCCAGGCCCTACTATTCTCTCTTGACGACTTGTCTGTGACTGTACGACTTAGTACCGCCACGTACCAGCCCTCCCAACGCATCTAAATTGTACCCCCCTCGTCCGGTACTTCTGATACCGGCCGCGTTCTCGCACATTCACCACCCATTGCCCGCCCGTCGCCTGCTCACCGCCCTCCCCTTGCCCTCCCCTTGCCCACCCCTCACCCTCCTGTTGCCCTCTCATTGCCCTCTCATTGCCCGCTCACCACCCTCCCGTTGCCCTCCCATTGCCCTCCCATTGCCCTCTCATTGCCCGCTCAATATCTACCCAGACGACACTTATAATATCAACCAGGATGATATTCTATTGTATATTTTAAATATCAGCCAAGTAGATATGCTAATTTATATTTAAAATATCGCTAAGTAGATACTTAATATGTCGATTTGCATATCACAACCCAACCGATATTTAAAATATCAACCCTGTTGATATCCAAATCGATATTTAAAATGCCAGCACGTGATTTATATTTAAAATATCGACCTGTCAGATATCCTTATCGATATTTAAAATGACAAAGAAGAAAACATTTAAAATTCCGACCTCACCTCCATCTTGATTTGCCCGCTGTGAGAGGACGTTCGCCTCGAAACTCGCAACATACTTGTTTAAGTGGGCCGCAGCACCCTTCACGTACTTGCCTCCATTACAAAGTATGCCGCATATGCTGCGCCCTTCTCTACATCTTATAGCATGTCGGCTCACTGCGGCTATACAGATGTATATCCCTTCGTAGCTAGAAGTACTGCAACTCGCGCCCTCCTTGAAGGATCGACAGCCTCGTACATGCTCCATCTCAAGTCACGCGTACGGGCGCACCGATAAATGTACTATCTCTTGGACACATCTCGGACTCGGTTCATCTCGGATTATGTAATAGTACGAAATCTGACTGAGACGTTCATGCATGAAATCGCTTCTTGAGCGCGCGGTGTTGCATTTGCGTGAAAACACACAAGATAGCCTGGAGGCCCTACCCCGAATGATTAAGGTGAGGGCTAGCCAGGTCCTGAAACAATTAATGTCTAAACGCTATATGCCTACTTTGCAGCATACTCAGACGGAATTGCAAAATCTATTGCGCTAACGGCTTGAACAGTTATAACTGACGCTGCGAGAAAGTTCTCTCGCTTACTACCACCTTACCGCTATGATAGAGTCGGGCATTTAACAAAGCCATACGCATTGTACTACATAGGCAAGCTGATACCTTTAACGGCTTTGCATCATTTTGATCGTACCCAATCATCAAAGTTCGACTCTGCCGCTTCCCACACACGTTCCCAATCGAAACAATCGGTACGCGTGGTGTATGGTAATACCGCGCGCCCACCATACTCGCTGCGAACCATTTCAAGATGGGAATCTGCACCACATGTCAAACTTTCCCGCAGGTAGTTCAGGCAGAAATGCGTATCTGAAGCGGGTGGAGTGATCGGATTCGCCAGTGCCTCACGAAGGGTAGATAGACACGAAAGTTGGTGAAACATTGCGAGTCGGTATGCCCTGACATTGCTGGATCGTTGGTCACGGAAGACGACGCCGCTGCCCCTCGGAAGGCTCGATTCCCATTCGGCGGCTCCAATGTCAGTTTCGATATGATAGTGAACGCTTTCTTCCGGCGTCAAAGCTGCTGCGCGCAGACCCGGAACTAGCCATTCAGTACCCCTAACAGAAGAAATACCCGCTATACATAATAGAACAGGTGAATTTTCAGGACACAGGTTTAACAAGGACGGCGAGACGTACAGGAATGGTATGAGCCAGCGCGTACCGTATAATAGACGTTTATGAGAGTAATCACGGCGACAACGACGGAGATGCATGTACGGTCGCGAAAATATTTCTCAGTCATAGTTGGTACAGTCGTATGGGCGTTTTTACTTCCTCACTTCCTCACAAACAATTTATACAAGGGACGGGTACATTTTCGTTTTATTTTACCAGTATTACGTAGTTCACTACTCGGGAATTTCCGCAATGCACTCGATCTCGACATCCGCACCTAGAGGGAGACTTGCAACGCCGACACACGTCCGCGCAGGCATCTTATCCTTCTCGAAGAACTAAAATCTGGTGTATCAAAATACAACATCATCCGTCGACAAAGCTGAGGCTGTTACCTGGATGTAAACCTCGTTCATTGGTCCGAAGTCGCGGTCCATGTGACGAAGGTAGACGTTCGCTTTCACGATATGCTGCAGTTCGCTGCCGGCCGCCTTGAGTACTTTCTGCATGTTCTCTAATGCGGTGCGCTATTTCGAGGGCTCTTGTCAACGAAGATAAAGAAGACGTATTCCGCTCTCACAGTTTGAGCCTGAACACCGCCGGGGACAATCGTCTTAAGGTCATGTAGGACTCCGATGTTTCCGGACACGTAGACGTAACCTCGCGAAATTGTTGCCTGCGAGAAGACGGGCATCGGAGGAACAGCATCTGGAGTCGATACAACAGTCGGCATGGTGCGTGTGCTGAAGGGTGCTAACTAACTAGAGTCTGTATATACTTACGTTCTTGAAGGTTTTGATTGTGATAAGGTAAGCATGCCGTTCTTCTCTTACTCCTTTCCTTGTATCTTTCCTTCCCTTTTTGTTGACCAACGATGCAGCGATCTTCTCAAGCGGATGCTCAGCGCTATGCCCTCCTTCCAACCGATGAGCTGGGCGTCGAGCCTAAAGAACTCGTAGGAGAGGTGAACGTTCATCACGGGTTGTTCAGTCCTCTCTGGATGCGATTGTGGGCCATCGCGAGCGTCATTCTTGCGGTCCTGTCTTATTTCGTACCCAACCCAGCCTCACCGACGGCGCCACCGGTCTTCTCTTCTCGCGCTGCTCGTCTTGCATATGCGGCGACTCTACCTCGACCTTCGATGTACATAGGTCTTTCACGTTTAAATCGCACCACGGCACTTGCCGCACTCCCAGACGAAGTCACATACTTCCCGCACGTATTTGCTCCCGTTTCGCGCTTGGAGCCCAACAAAGTTTGGCCTACGGATGGCCATGAGCGGCGTACTTTCAACGGCGTTGTCTCTCCGGGCGAGCCACATGTGGTCATTGATGGCTCCAGTGGAACCAGTATGATTATGCAATTTCGCGTCCAGGATTATGGGATGGAGCGATGTTCTATCGCTGCGATCCTACCGCCCGCAGATGCTCAAATCGAAGTGCAAAACAGAACGCTGCTTCTCGGATCGGCTCGGATAAAGCTTGATATCTGGCGACTTGACACCCGCGGAAATATGAAACTGGATCTCACCTCGCTTAATTGGAACACCCGACCCGCCCGGTCTTCCCTCATCGCAACTATCGATGCAGAAGAAGGCGGAGAGGTCCACACGTCTGAATTTGGCTGTGGAGCGTCTGGATCGCTGGAGACATTTGAGATTGCATGCTCAGAGCCTACTGAGAGGGCTGAAGGATGTAAAATTGAGTTCTGGCAGGGACAACCAGAAGTAGTACCGAGAATGGGTAAGAATGCTTGTTTCCTTATCAAATCTTTCGTGACTAACACTACATTTGCAGCGTTCGTCGTCGTTCAAAAGCCATCCTTGTAAGATGATAATTATGTGTCAAACGTGTAATATACATGTCACAGTTTTAATCCGTGATTGTGTCCGTGCCCATGCCCATGCTCAGTCTTATTCTTGTCCCATGGTGAGGTTATATTCCAACCACGTTTCCAATCGATATAATTCTTGCCAGCAAAGTCGAACAAAGCATTAGCATCCCCGCACCTGCGCTCGATATCCATCCCCGTTTTAATCTCTATATCACGGACAAACTCCCTCGTGAAATCCTTCAAACCGTCCGACCTTTCGACTAGATGGCCTCGCAACTCGTTTCGGAAGTCCGGAACAAGTGGTTCGAGTGTGCGATCGGCACGACACAGGATGGATTGACGCAAGTAGTTCATGCAATGATGCTGATGGGGCCAGCTCACCCACTGTCCCGCGCCATAAGGATCGTCGAGATAGATGCGCATTTTCTCAATGCAATGTAACTGGTGGTAAAGCGCGACGCATAACAAACGAGACTGTTCTCCCAATCGTACGAAGCCATAACCGGGAGGATAGATTGATTCCCATTGTTCAGACGCGGAGGGTCCGGAGATAGGAAATGTCGTTGGTTCAAGGTCGAATTTGCGTTTCGTGGGTGAAGTCGGGGAAGGGAGTGGGAGATGCTCTGGATAGTCATCACCGATGTAGGCTATGCACAGTCAGCGAGATTTGTGCACCATCCCAAAGAAACATTATAGCTCACTGTAGACGTGCTCTTTTGATGCTGGTTCGCTGCCAATGAAGGCATCCCAACATCGAAGAGATAGAAGGGCTGCATTGACTATCGCACACAAAACGACAAGTGCATCGCAGAGCGTAGCTCGATTCGCCCGCATCGTAAGTTCCTCACGTATGCCGTCTAGCGCTCCAAGTCTGCGCGATGAGAAATACTTAGGCTTGACGGATCATATGAATCACCAAACCCATGCTGACATGATTTGATGCAATATCATCGCAGACCACTCAAAATCCGCACTTGTCGGTGGCCGGTAAGACCGAGGAAAGTAGAAGCACACTGTGAGCTTGCCGTATCTAAGATCTTCATTTTGAACACCCCCACGCTCGGCTGAAGGTCACGAGAGGATCAGAGTTGCACATGCCCAAGAAAGGTAAAACGCATGTGCTTCACTGCCTGATACCATACGATTTGAAGTGCGGATTTCCTCCGAGACCTGTACTAAATTTAGCGTTATATCGCTCGTGAAGAAAAATTCCCTTACCGCGTTGCGGAAAGCAACGAGCCCTTCTGATAGACACGGAGTTGGCGTCAGCGCCGACGATTACTGTTAGAATTCCCTTCTTTATTTGATCGAGCGACCTTCTCTTCCATTTACTATCAACGGCTGCGGATGTTATCAAGCTGGTCTACATATGAGAAGCGCATGCTAAAGAGATCTCCAATGAGCGGTAAACGCTACGTTTTCCACCCGGAGCCAACACGGGGTACTATTCCGAGTCGAACGGAAATTTACAGACATTCTGGGACGACTCTTCTCATCCGGATTGGCTTTTACAACTCACTAATTCACCAGGAAGCAACAATGCAACATAAACGCGTATGCTCGCGTAAAATGTTCTAGGGCTTTATCACTCAGCATCAGCATACTTGTTGGTTCGTCATCAAAAGCACGATCAATAATATCGAAATCCGAGGGAATTGGCAATTATAGCAGTGTGGGAATGCAGCATTATTAGTGAACCACTCCACCACGAAGCTTGAGGGATCAAGAGAAGAAGTCAGAGCCGCATGTAAAGACATTATTGCCGTTAGTCGGGAAACACTTAAATAGAGCATCTAAGCTCACCCTATTTTTCATTAGTTCTCGCCTACCCAACGAGTTCAAGGCCAGAATGCAGCTCATCAGGTTCTTCGCTCTTGCCGTTGCTCTGTTCCCAGTAATCAGCGCAGTTCCTCTACCGGAGGCTGAAGTTGGTTCGTAACTTTCCGCAGCGTGATATATGTGCGCCATCCCTGATATATTGCCTTCTCAGCATCACTGGAGCAAAGCTTCAAGCGTGCGCAGCTCGAACAGAGTTTCAGACGCGAAGCAGAGCTCGAGCAAAACTTCAAACGCGAAGCTGAGCTCGAACAAAGCTTCAAACGCGACGCCGCCGAACTAGAGCGGAGTTTCAAACGCGAGGCTGAGCTGGAGCAAAGCTTCAAGAGAGACGAGCTCGAGCAGTCTTTCAAAAGAGATGGTACGAGAATTTCTTGGTTGTGCAAAATATGGCATAGCGACTGATGATTTTGACCTCAGTCGAGCTTGAGCAGAGCTTTCGTCGCGCTGATGAACTAGAGGCCAGCTTCTAGGTCTTTTCATCGGTTGATCTACGAAGTCGACAATTTGGTAAGCAGATTTGACCGCAACATCAAAGAACTGACCCCACCGTTAGCCTTCTGCAGTCTCGGGTTTTCCGTTCATCGCATTTTTGATTCGTACTTTCGCTCCTTGTGGATGGATTCCGGTGTTCAACAGCTGTGGCGTTTTACGGATGGTAAAGGAGAGAGGAGGGTTGTTTAGGAACGTCGTGCGGCCGCGCTTTAGTTAGGGCCGGCCAATTTGGAAGAAATCAATCAATAGCTCTCGTTCTCGTTTCTTTGTTGTCTCTCTTTAGCATGTAATTGCTTGAAGCGTGAAGCATACTTTCTTAAAGAGTAAAATCGAAAAAATATGGCGACGAAGAAGGCGTTCTGCACAGGTTTGGGCCAGTGCATCATACGTTGCAACCCGCAGCTTTGTCGCCGCATATATCGGTCTTACACATGTTCATGAGGATATAAGGCAGCGATATGAGCATGGAGTGTTTTGGCCGCCCCATCTTCTTAACGTCCCAGTTTATCTTGTAGGGCTGCGGACTGCCGGTATGCTTCAGTCGACGTCCGACTCTTTACGTAATTCGCAGAAAAGCGACTCGCTTTTTCCAGATGCCGCCGTTATAGAGGCCGAGGAGGGAGATGGTCTAAGCAAGGACTCGGTTTCACCACCTGTTGACATTCCTGACGGTGGTTTGCAGGCATGGTCAACTTTGATTGGCGCGTATGTTTTCATCTTCGTCAAATGCACAAGCTGGTGATCGATTATTTTACGATTCCCTAGATTTATCGTTGTTTTCTGCTCTTCTGGGTAAGTCTACTAGCTCCCGGTCTGATGAAACAAAGCTTACATTTGTCCACTTAGATACGTCAATAGTTTTGGGGTGTATGAAGGCAAGCGCGTTTATTGCCGTTAACCAACTACAATCTGAAGAAAGAAAAGATTTCTACACTCGAGTATATCTTACATCGTTCTCATCCTCGCAGATAAGGTAAATTGTATTTCTTTAGGCTATACTGATGTGACTAACTAATGATGTTGCTGATGTAGTTGGATAGGCAGCGCGCAGACTTTCTGTTTGTTTAGTGTCGGTATTTTCTCGGGCTACGCAATGGACATCGGTTATTTGTGAGTGTGTTTCGAGGATGGGGTACCCGAGTTCTCATACAATGAAATTGTAGCCGGCATGTTATGCTTACAGGTTCAATCTTGTTTGTGTTCTGCCTCTTCATGATTTCTATTTCCCAACCGGAAAAATGGTATCAGGTGAAGAGCGTTCCACGTGTTCTCATAATAAATGAAATAACGGTCGAATTGTTATATCATATCGCAGCTTTTCCTTGCTCAAGGAATTGGGCTTGGTTTTGCAGTTGGTTCAACATACGTCCCGGCTCTCGGTGTTGTTGCGCATCACTTTGCTCGGCGGCGAAGCCTTGCCATGGGCGTAGTCGCAGCAGCGTCGTCGCTAGGAGGAATTGTACATCCGATCATGCTCAACCAGTTAATCCATGGCTCTGCTGGATTTGCATGGGGCGTGCGAGCAAGTGCATTCATGAATGCCGTCCTTTTGGGTGCCGCAAATTTGATGATGACCACGAGACTACCGAACAAGAAAAAGCAAAGTATGGCGGACCTCGTGCTATATTGGAGGGGTTTCTTCAAGGATGCGACGTATGATCTTGCATGCATCGGAACGTTTCTGCTCATCGGTGGTGTATTCTATCCGACATTCTATTTACAACTCATGGCGGTTGAGCGTGGCGTATCAACAACTCTAGCGTTCTACACGGTGAGCATTGCGTATAATCTGGATATGGGAAAGTGCTTTATTGAAAGATCCGGACTGCCGTTGGTTGAATAGATTGCAATTCTGAATGGAGCCAGCACATTCGGACGTGTCGTACCAGTTGTCATAGTTGACCGTGTCGGAGTATTTACACTGATGGTACCCTGTACCTTAGCATGCGGAGTGCTTATTTTCTGCCTCGGCCCAGCTGTGACTGGTGCGGCTGGTGCGGTCAGCATGGCGATTTTATGCGGATTCTTCTCCGGTGTCTGTGAGTAAATATAAGCGGATTCGAGGTATTCCGTCCTCGTCCTTACTATCTCCTGTTAGGCATCTCACTCCTCGGACCCATGCTCGCGAACCTATCGCGGAATGTCTCTGAAGTTGGGTGAGCTCCAAACTTTCCCAGTCATGTCTTTGTTCATCAGTGATCTCATGCTACCATCTTCCCTCTGTCAATATCCCTGAAGTGCACGCATTGGCGTGTGCTTTGGCATCGGCGGTAGGCACAACTCTCGTTATAATTGTATAGGAATTAACTAATTTTAATCGATACACCGACCGACTTTGATTCTTCCAGGATTCGGAAGCTTGATAGGTATAGTACACGGGACATCCAGCTTCTCTTCCCGAGTATTGACTCATTTTGGGTTCTGATAGGTCCTCCCATAACTGGAGCATTGCTTGGCTCGTCAAGGAACTGGATTCGTCCAGCCGCGTTTTGTGGAGTAAGTTGTTTATTTTTATCCTTCGCCGAGTGATGCATCGCAGACTTTTCTCACGTTTTCTCGAATTTCAATTATATCCGCAGACGAGCGTGTGTGCTAGTGCGCTCATACTTGCCGCAGCTGGTTGGTTAAACGATAGACGCAAGTATGTCGGAGATAAGGCAGAAGTATGTGTGGGGAAATCAAGAAGTGATGCAGACGACGAGAAGTAGAATTTCTCCATCATAAAAATCCAATCTTGAATAGAGTTAGAGTAGCGTCGCATTCTAATTTTTTTGACGCAGAACAATGTTGAGTTTGCGATTCCCGTGCTCCCCGGAGTCAGCCTAATCGGGCAACCCTGATCCACGTTCAGGGCCGACTTTTCCCCATCTCAATGATTCGATCACGTCTGGACTTTGTGCACCGTTGACCGGCTACTTCTATCATTACTGATACTGATGATAGTTTGGATCCGATTGAATCGTCGCATGGGAACAGAATTTCATGGTGTGTCATGACGGTAATTGCCACCGCCGACGGACATATCGCGAGCCGTGTGTGTGTGTGTAAAAACATGTAAAACAGCGCCCGTCGTACGCAACCAATATCTGGTCTCTTCTTCTTCTAGCGGATATCTTTACCTCCTTCTCTTGGACCATCCGCACGGAACGAACCTATCGATATGGCTATCAGCCTCGCAAGGGTTTCCATCGTCTCGATCTTCGTCGAATGTGTCCTCTATGGCTTCTTCACTTTCATGTTCGCCGTTTCGGTCTATGTTCTTCTCGTCAAACGGCGCGACAAAAAGCAATCCGTTAATCGGCCGCTTCTAATCGTGTCAGTTACGATGTTTGTTTTGGCTACAATCGTAAGTCCTCATATTACTCAAAGTGACTTGTCTCGAGCATTGTGCGCAGCATGTCGGCTCCGATCTCCAGAGGGTGCTTGACGCGTTTCTGGACTCCCCAAATCCGACAGCATATCTCTCAATGGTGAATACTGCATTGTACTCCGTCAAAAGTACTGCATACGCAGCGCAAACACTTGTCGGAGACGGATTCATGGTAAGTTCTCTGGCGTACACCACGCGGTTCAAAGCCCAACACTTGAACAGTTGTACCGTTTATTCTTGATTTGGGGTGGGAACAGGCGCGTCTGCTTTCCGATCCTCATATGCTTCATAGCTAGTATCGGTATGCCCTTTCTCATATACTCCATTGATATCGCGGATGCTCATGGAGTGTGTGTAGGAGTGGCCATCGGAGCATTACAAGGATTCGCCCGAGCGTCCCCAACCGCCCCGGTGTTCATCACTGAGCTTCACGATTGGATCGTGTCGTTCTTCTCACTCACACTTTTCACGAACTTCAGCTGCACATGTTCGTACTCCTCCCTTTCCGATGAATATTTACGTTCCGAATCTGATTATCTTATCTAGTGCTAATCGCGGCGCGTATTCTCTGGGTGCACAAACGTTCCTCTGGCTCTTTGGTCGGAGGAACTTCTGTATTCCCTGCCGCAATGATTATCATCGAGTCCGGGATGATCTACTCGGCGTGCTTGATTATCCTTCTTTCTCTTTATCTATCTGGCAGTTTCGCGCAGTACGTCGTTCTGGATGGAGTTACACAGGTCATCGGCATTGTCTTCTCCCTCATCATTGTGCGCGTTGGACTTGGCTTGTCAACGGATGCTGCAACGTACACTAACCAAGGATTTATGAGTACGTTTGCCGCACAACCGAATGCCGGAAATCGTGAAAGCGCACATTTCAACGGAGGGGCGGGAAGAGGTACTCACAAGATGGGGCAGCGGGGAAATCCAAGAGGTCACAAGTCCGATCTACTCCCTACGACTACTTTTGGCAGCATATTTACGGAGATGCATGGAGGCACGTACACATTCGCAAGTCGCGACCAGACGGAAAGTACCTTCTCCGCAAGCAGCACACCTACTCGCTCAGGCAGTCAAAAAGAAAGAATTCCTGCTTTGAATACGCCTCCAGCTCTGGGGTATCAGGCCGAAAGGGATACTAACAGGAGTGATGATATGGGTCATTTGACCATCGATACGGAGAGAAGTTTCCACCCGTTCGAGGAGAGCGTCAAAGCCGGGTATCTAGAAGACATGGAATATTCCGAAAACCATGAGATGCGCGACAGGGTCTGTAATATCTCTTCGTGTCATGCTGCTGGACCCTAACGTCTTTACCCCTTCATGTTTCTTTGATGAAGATACGCGTAACGCGAATCGTTGAATCCCACACAAATTAGTATTCTTGCACTCCTATTTACTTCATACGTTTGAAATATACTTCCTTTGCTCATTCAGGCTAACGGTATCGGTATCATTCCATTCCTGAACCCTAACCCACCAAGTTTTTCCGATTCGCATAGCACTACCGTAAGACTTATTTGTGTCGTATAACGGGCCTAGAGAAAGACCCTATGCATTCTGTTCTAGCAACTAGAAGCGCTGTTACATTTGCACCTTTTAAACGGTCTGCCCATCAAGGGCACTTCACCGCAGGGAAATGAAATGCCTGCTTCAGGGGTATTATCAGCTCGTATCTAGAGTTTACGATACCGTCCGAATTTCTAAATTGAAAATAGGCGCAGAATCCAGTGTCTGTGAGTTTCCTGATCGCGATATAACTCAGATCAGATTCTGACGAATACCAAAGATGCCATTGCTGTTCATCACGTCTGAACGCTAAGGAGGTAGCAACATGCAAAGGTTATACTTCATGCCCCATTATTACTGGAGTGCACATCGGAAGCACACGTAACGTTGGATATTGATGTTTGTAACATGATTCGTGCGTTCCAAAAGTTGGAACGTGTTGTCCGCAATTTCCGAGTCCTGTCCATTTCATCGGATCGATATTATTAGTAGGGCGTTTGAGTCTTGTGTTATACGGCCCTTGGAATCTGAAGAACCTTCTTGTACTCCTATTCAGTTCTTCTTAAGAACACTACCGCAAGGGCACTGGAGCGTCTATATGGGTGATAAAAGAGCGCGCTATTATGGGAGATTAGGAAGGCCTCGAGGAGTTGTTCACAGGCTTCCGAGAGTCGTTGTCTCCTATCAGTAGATTCAGTACAGGTCTGCCGGCAATGTGCAAAGAGTCCCCCTTGCCAACTAGGATCCGAAAACCAAGCTCTATCGATAGGTCATCACTGTAGCAGACGTCTCCGCGAGGTGTTCAGAGTTCGTTCGTCAGGCTTCGCGCGGCGGCACGCGCAGATAGTGATTGAGAGTCACGTTCCTGCCAGTGCTGAGTGACACAGTCATTTCACGTGCCGCCCTACGAGCGCCCAAGCATATCTTGCTGAACGCGGTTGGTTCACTGCAGTCATCACATACCAGAGATGCATTGCCTCGAGTCGAGCAACATCAAACTCTGTTACTGCAGGTCATGGGTCCAATGTGTCCAAATCTGACATCCTTAACACTTCCAAGCATGCCGTATAAAGCCCGCAGCAGCGCGTCGGTCTTCATAAGCCCCCAGATAGCCTGCACACTAGTCGCATTTCCGGACTGAGAAATGGAGGCAGCCATGGAAGATAACATACCTCCGACGCGTTCTTATCAGCAAGAAATGCTTGATGCTAGCCTGAAGCGGAACGTGATTATTGCTCTCGATACAGGTGTGTTACAGATATCTCCCAACTCTAACATTGTTATGATTCAGCAAGCGCACAGGATCGGGAAAGACACACATTGCAGTATTGCGCATGAAGATTGAATGTGAGCGCGAGCCGAATAAGGTCTGCATATGACGCATATCTGTGGTTGGTTTGTACTAACGGTCCGGCAGAGATCATGGTTCATTGCGCCTACTGTCGGTCTTTGCGAACAGCAGCGGGAAGTCATCAGGACGTGTCTTTCAGTACCCGTAGGCCTTATATCCGGAGCTCTTCAACCAGATCAATGGACCGACGAGAATCTTTGGAGACAAGTGCTTTCAACACATCGGATCATCGTTTCTACTCCGCAGGTGCTACTTGACGCTCTTCGCCACGGCTATGTCAATATGGGTCATGACATAGGTCTCATAGTATTCGACGAAGCGCATCATGCCTCTGATAGACATCCGTATAATATGATTATGCGCGAGTTTTACGATTGTTGCGTACCGAGGACAACCCCGGGGCATCCATCCAACAATTTGCGGCCCTTCGTGCTTGGACTGACTGCAAGTCCCGTCTTTGGTGGCAACATTGACAGGTCGTTTCAGTGCGTTGACCCATTGTTCCTAGTGATTCTCAGTCGATGAATTTCTAATTGCGCAGAAAAATCGAACAGAATCTAGACAGCACCATCCTTGCACCACGCGAAACCCGAGAAGAGCTAGCGAAACATGTTCACAGGCCTGTATTCAAAAAAATCGTTTATCAACCCCTTTCGTACAATCGTGATTGGCAACGATCAACAAATGTTATGGCCCTTTCTGAAGTTGTCGAGGCACTCGATATCCAATTGGACCCCTCTGTAATTTCCCTCCGGCATCAATTGGCAAGCGCGACAGACCCCGTGAAATACAAACGAATAGATCAACGTCTATCGCAGGCAATCGACAAACGAGACACTTTTGTGAATAAAGGCATGCGCGACTTTCTACGCACAGCCCAGGAGCTTTGTATCGACATTGGTTTGTGGGCTGCTAATTGGTACGTTTACAGCGTCGTCAACAAAGCTCTAAGGGCGGAGGCGGAGGCAGTAGAGACCTTGTTCGCTGAACGTCATCATAATGAGAAGGTGTACCTCATTCATATCCTACGTCGGATCAAAGTCGAGAAGGTGGATTATGATAAGAAAGCAATTGTTCACGGCTGCTCTCCGAAGGCCAACGAGTTCATTGCATTCCTCTTGCACGAAAAGCGTGAATGCGAGGCTCGTGACGAAGATTTCAGTGGTATCGTGTTTATTACCCGACGAGACGGTGCGCTTGCTCTCAGTGAGCTACTGAAGCATCATCCATGTACTGCAGCTTTCTTCTCTGTTGGCACCCTGCTGGGCAGCTCGGAGAGCAACAAGCGCAACGCATTCCTTGACATCACCCGCACCATGCTTGCCGAAACACAGAGTACTGTCCTTTCTGGGTTTCGACTGGGAGAGAAGAACCTCGTTGTATCAACGGCCGTCGCGGAGGAAGGGATCGACATACAGGCTTGTTGCAGCGTTTTCCGCTGGGACCTGCCGGCGAACATGGTGAGCTATGCTCAGAGCCGTGGACGGGCGCGTCGAAAGCAAAGTAGTTTTGTTCTGATGTTCGAAGACGGAGGGTCCCATGGATTGGAAATCAGGAAATGGAACTCCCTAGAACAGCAGATGATCCAGAAGTATAACGAGGATCGTCAGCGTCGACGAATCGAGGATGCTGAGGATGAAGATGACAGTGATCTCGTCTTCGGTATTGATTCAACGGGGTAAGCAGCGTCTGAAGGTACATTGACTGCAATACTGATGTTGATGAACAGGGCGAAGGTCACTGCACATTCGGCCATTTCTCATGTTGCTCACTTTTGCAACACCCTCCGCAGTGTATTCAGGGAGGATGTCCAACCGATATACGATATCAGTCCTCCCGATTACCCACAGGGATATCATGCTGTTCTCCAGTCCGGATTACTGAAAGATCGGATTCAAGAAAACCCGGGACCCTATGGTGCTACTCTCACACTTCCGCGTCTCCTTCAGCCAAGTCAGCGCATTTACTCTACCGAAGAAAAACATAAGACAAGGAAGGCGGCGCGTCGACATGTTGCCTTCAAGGCGTACGCTGGGCTGTACAGAGCAGGTCTCTTGAACGACAATCTCCTTCCTCTTAGCTCCTCCGTTGCACCCCTGCATGAGGCGGAGGTCCAGACCTTATTGAGAGATGCCGAGAAGAGGGACGGGGTTGCTAACGTCAGGCAGCATCTGGACCCTTGGACGTCAATGCTACTTGGCGATCTCGACGACTCCAAATCGGAAAAATGGTGGTTGAACGACCTTGTCGTAGAAGGACTCGGCCATTTGAGAATGTTCACCCGTTGGAATGTCCCAAGTCTTGATTTCTCGTCCGATCTCCTCCATGATCCCGACGAGGGCCCTCGGAAATTCTTCATACTACCTATCGGCCCTGCGACCCTTGATACCTACGAGATCGCGGCAGCGAAGCGTTGCACAAGGATACTCTTTTCAATATTTTATGGTGGCCAACTCAAATGGGACGATCTTGAGTTTGCTTATCTCTTCCTACCACCAACGGATGCTATGGCCGGATCCGACCCTTGGGACGAACGTAGGGCTTGGGCGGAAGAGACGCGATCTCAAGATGGCAAACTCCGTGCTCGCGATCATGTTACGGTTCAAGCCAGCCTGTTTGCCGCCCAGTACAAGAGCCCCTCTGATGTTTTCCTATTGGTGAATGGAAAATCGTGTTACCAATTCAAAAGGTGGAGGACGGAGAAACTGCGAGTATACGAAGAGAGAGCCATTCGCAAGACTTATGCTCGACTGAAGGACCTGGAAATATCATACCCTCTCATTGAAGCGCGACCTTTCCAGGCGCGTCAGAACTTCCTGCTCTCTACTCAACCGTCAAAGCCTTCTGCGATGAAGGATATGATCCTCCTTCCGCAATTCACATCGGTGGTTCTGGACAGCAAAAAGAATACGATGTTTGCTCTGTTTCTGCCATCCATACTTCGCTCTATGTTCGTGAAGTTGATTGCTTTCCACTTCCAGAATTCCCTTTCAGAGATGTCCCCAGTGCTCCGTCAAATACCGCTGGATCTGATCCAGAAAGCACTAATGACTCCTGCCGGAGACGCACATGCGAACTACGAGCGCCTTGAATGCCTCGGGGACTCCGTGTTGAAGCTGATTACGTGCATGCAATTGCTCGCCGAACATCCGACATGGCCTGAGGGTTTTTTGGCGAAGCACAAAGACTTTACAGTATCGAATGCGCACCTTGCCTCTACTGCGTTGCGTAAACGACTCTATAGGTGGATTATTCGCCGCTCGTTCCTCTTGAAGAAGTGGATGCCCGATTACGCCAGGGTTGTTGGAGACGAATCCCTGGAACCTGCAGATGACGCCTCTGTTGGGCTCGATGAGTCTGACAACGAGAGCAATGTTCTCCTAGGCCCCGAAGAAAGTTTGGACGGAACGGAGGGCGAGACGGATAATTTGCTTGTTAAGCTCTCCATCAAGACACTTGCAGACGTGGTAGAATCCCTCATTGGCGCGGCCTTCTTAAGTGGAGGTTATGATAGGACCGTCGCATGCCTCAAGGCTCTCTCCATCGAAGTCGGAAGCCCCTGGAAGCCGGTTTCCGAGAGCATTGAGAAGGTTCTTGGGACCGTCGTTCCACTCGCACACCCCATTGTGCATATTTCATATGCCGAAACTATTTTGGGCTACACATTCTCGCACAAGGCGCTGCTGGTAGAGGCGCTCATGCACACGACATCACAAAGCGATATCGAGAGCCTCTCGTATGAGCGCATGGAATTCCTGGGAGATGCGCTGCTGGATGCTGTCGTCATTGAAGAGTTATATCGTGCAGAGGTACAGGGTAGGGTTTTCAGTCCTGGGGAGATGCACATTCGCAAAGCCGCTTTAGTGAACATGCACTTCCTTGGATTTGTCTGCCTTCGGGCAAAGGTCGTATTGGATTCGAAAATTCCACAATGGGACCCCAGGATGAAGCAGGCCGTTCTTTCGACGGAAAAACATACTATGCACCTCGCGCATTGTCTTATGCATTCAAGTGGGACAGTAATGGACGAGCTCAATCATGCTTTTGCGAGATTCGAGAGGAGTCAGAAGGCGATAGTTGCGGATCTAGAAGAAGGATCAACGTTTCCTTGGACTGCCTTAGCTCAACTGCAAGCGCCCAAATTCCTCAGTGACATCGTGGAGAGTACTCTTGGTGCCGCCTATATTGACAGCAAAGGCAGCATGGATGTCATCAAGAACGTGTTGGAGCAGCTGGGTGTAATGAAAGTCCTGCGACGCCTAGTGCGCGACGACAATATCGACATGTCTCATCCAATCTCGCGCGTCTCTGAGTGGGCAGCAAGGAACCGGAAGGCGGACGAGTTGGAGTATAGAATAGCTCAGAGATACGGGAGAATAACGTGCACTCTTGTGGTGGATGGCGTTGAGATAACGAGTATAACAGAACGCTATAACGGGAGGGCAAGCGAAGATTATGTACGTTATCGAGTTGCGGAGATAGGCATGCCAATTCTGCTAGACAAGTATGGAGATGATGCATAGTTCTTGCAGTGTACTTCTAAAAATATGGACGTTTGTTGGACGAGTGGCACTTGGTCGACATTATTGGAACAGGCGGTTATGTAATAAGCGGTAAATTTCGCTGGATGGTATACAATGATCGATGCTTCCGCAGGAAAAAGAGTGACAGGAGAAAAGCGAATGTCCATGTGTTGTAGAACAGACGGAACCTCCGATGATATCCAAAGAGACAAAGGTGCTTGAAACTAAATAATGAGACGTTAGAGGTAGTTGACAACAATGCGTCCGACAATGAGGGAAACATTACCGGAGACATCATCATACCACGAACTGCAGGCTCGACATCACTTCCTGCCTGAGGCCTTGCGCTTCCTCGACCGACGCTTCTTTGGCTTCGATTCCTTCTCCTCCTTCGACTTCGGTCCATACCGTTGGGGTGGCATGGTGCGGTCCGTCGGCTCAGCACCGCGGATACGCGTACGACCGTCCTTCAGCGTTTCGGTGACAATAGGGCTGGCGGCAGGTCTGAATTTGAAGTCCTCAGAATACCTGGGATACATCAAGCTTGCTAAACAAATTGCGTATAACGAATAGGCATTGAAGCTCACCTGTTCGCATGAACGACCTTAGTGCGGGGTTTGGTGAAGCTCCGCAAAACAGCCCATGCCAACCAGACAGCGACGAGGAAGAGCAGTAACTTCCGGAGCCGGCTCCTGAAGCTGGACAAGGCTATATCGTCTGCATCTGGCTCCTCTTCGTTCTGCTCATCATCAGCATTGTCATCTACGATAGCCTTTTCATCTCGCTCGTCTTGCGAGTTTTCGTCCTCAGAACTGGTCAGTCCCACTCCCCCCTCCTTTTTCTCCGCCAATGGAGGTTTGCCGGATACGTTATCTGGATGCTCGCTGAGCTGCATACGAATGAATGAGAAGCGGCGCACTGCGTCGATACGTAAGGCGGAACACGTTAAAGATGATGTGGCAGGCCCAAGTCGGCATCCGCGGACCGGTGAAATGATAAGCGATCGAAGTTTCTAGAATAAGCCATGTCACGTGTACACCACTCGGCTATTTAGGAATGGAGAACACAATTTGCCAGCCACCAAGTATACAGCTTCTTCCGTGAACAGTCATCAGCTCACCTCATCCATGCACAGCTCTGACTCATCTCTGTCTTTCTAGACACAGTGCGATGTCTGTAGCACTGCCCAACTTCACCGCCTTGAACATTGTCTCGGGTACCACCTCGACCTTTAGTTGCAGAGGCCGCCAAGAGATCGTAAAATGCCGAGAGCCATAATCAGTCCAACTATTTATTTCACAGTTACCAAGAAAGGTACATGACACAGCCCAGCCTTTCATCCACAGCTTGGCCTAAGACAGAAGAACTGCCAAGTCGGACCATAGTGCATCCCAAGACGTGATATGGTTGACTCTCCACCTCGGGATTACTTCATTTGTCGACCGAATCACAGAACTCGTAAACGGGGGGTACAATCACATAGAATGAGGGTGCTCTTTTGTATATGGGTGAGCTGAACAGCATTCTTGCGCACCGATATGGCATTCACGATTCGTAGTATCTCAGACTTGGCCAAACGAGCAGAGAGAAAATTTATGATGATGTAGAATGCAAGGCTTGTGAGGCGCTCCCTTAATTGATGGATCGATTTCGTATTTTCTGCGCCGCATGCTACCGAATTGAAGCTTTGTCTGGCGTGGAGATAACAGTGGAACCATAACCGCCGATGCACCTGGGCCATTCAAAGTGTATTCAACTTCGTCTTCTTTTTGTTGCGCGATGGAGCCATTTCTCGGCGAGAAGGACCAAGCAATCCCTAGGGCGTTCCAGCAACCCGTGCTCTCCGCTCCTCACCCCATCGGCCAGGGACAGTTATCTTGGCATTCGAACACCGAGATGCCGGAAGTAATGGGCCCCGCCTCTTTATAAAGGCCCTTTCATTCGGAATTGCACCCCCAGGTCTTGTCCCACAGGACATTTATTGGAATTGTCTTACATCATTCCCATACCAAGAATTAGGTGTGCATTTATTTATTACTGCCCAGAAAATGGAGAGTACTCATGACCACTCTTGTCTCCCATACAGACAACTTTACATGACATGACGACTTCTCCTAATGCTCATGCGAACGGAAGGGGCGGTGGGACAGACGATAGCCCGATCTCAACCGTCAGGCCAGGTGACGAACGATCCGTTTCAGACGAGATCAAAAACACCCCAGAGATTGAAGAGATTACGAACGTAGAGGACGAGAAGCGACGGCTCAAGCTCGAGAACCATGGCGGGGATATTCCGAACACGGGTTCGGCTCAAGCAGAGTTCACGCCATTCAAGCTCGCGAAAATGGCCGAATCGAAGAGCTTCGAGATGCTGGAGGCATACGGCGGGATTCAAGGCATACTTCGAGGACTCGGTAGCGACGCGAAGCGCGGCTTGAAACACTCCGCGCCTGATTTTGAGGAGAGGCAACGGGTGTATGGGCGGAACGTTCTCCCGGTCCGGAAAAGCAAAAATTTACTGCAGCTTATGTGGATGGTGCTCAAGACGAAAGTGCTCGTCTTACTAACAGTAGCAGCCATAATCGCTCTTGCCCTCGGACTGTTCCAGGATTTCGGTACACCTCGAAAGACGTATACATGCGGTGACGGTACTGAGACTTGCGAGATACCGCCTGTCGATTGGGTCAAGGGCGTTGCAATTGCAGTCGCCGTTGCGATTGTGGTGGTCTTCAGTTCTCTAAATGATTGGCAGAAAGAGAGGCAGTTTAAAGAGTTGAATGCGAAGAAAGACGACCGGACGGTGAAGGTTATGCGAAACGGGATTGAGCATGTTGTTAATATCAAGGTAACTTGCTGCCTGCTTTATGAAGGAATATAACTGATGAGGCCCAATAGGATTTGGTCGTAGGTGACATCGCCATTCTCGATCCAGGCGAAGTCGCGCCTTGCGATGGTATCTTCATCTCCGGTTATAACGTTCGATGCGACGAATCGAGTATCACCGGCGAAAGCGACGCCGTCAAAAAGATTCCCTACGAAGAATATCGTGTAGGCCAGGCCACCGGCACTCTTCACGCTCACAGCGATTGTTTTGTTATCAGCGGAAGTAAAATTCTTGAAGGTGTCGGTAGCTATCTCATCATTGCCGTTGGTGAACTCAGTTGCAACGGGCGAATCATGATGGGTATGTTTTTTCTTTCCACGTTTATCAGCGGATTCTCATGCACATGTGCATAGCGCTTCGTTCGGACACGGAGGATACTCCTATGCAAATCAAACTCAAGAAACTTGCGAACTTGATCGCGAAGCTTGCCACTGTAGCTTCACTCACCCTATTCTCTGTCTTGCTCATTCGCTTCTTCGTACAAATTGGCAACAATAATCCCGAACGCAGTTCGAACCAAAGGGGTCTCGCATTTGTCGATATCTTGGTCATTTCGGTTTCGGTATTCGTGGTCGCAATTCCTGAAGGTCTACCACTTGCGGTCACACTCGCCCTGGCACTCGCGACAAAGCGGATGACGGCTGAGCATCTCCTCGTCCGTGTTCTTGCTGGCTGCGAGACTATGGCTAATGCGAGCGTCGTGTGCACGGACAAGACGGGAACTCTCACGCAGAACGCAATGACTGTTGTTGCGGGTGCTATAGGCGTCCGTGCTAAGTTTGTGCGACGCCTCGCAGAGAACGGTGGGCGTACGAATGTCGGTGAAGAGCCTGGTCTTGCAGAGAGCGCAGAGCAGAAAGAACAGAGGCGAGCGCACCCAGACGACTTCAGTATTGACGAGGACGATCTAGACAAGCTGCTGAGTCCCGCATTGAAGAAGTGTTTAAATGAGGCGATATGCGTCAACTCAACCGCATTCGAGGATGTAGACGAGGTAACAGGTGAAAGCACGTTTGTAGGGAGCAAGACGGAGACCGCGCTTCTCGGGTTTGCTAAGGAAATCGGCTGGGCGGACTATCATGAAACGAGAGAGAACGCGAAGGTTGTTCAAATGATTCCCTTCTCTTCGGAAAGGAAGGCGATGGGTGTTGTCGTGCATGCCGGCGAGGGCCAATGGAGGGTATATTTGAAGGGCGCCAGTGAAATCTTGACGAAGCAGTGCACGCGCCATGTCGTGGTTCCGAGACCTGGAGAGGATGTCGAAGGACATGAAGACAGCTATATTGAGGCGACCGAGATCGATACGACGGCGAAGGATAACATCTCAAGAACCATCACTTTCTACGCGAGCCAGTCGCTCAGGACCATTGCGTTGTGCTACCGTGACCTGGATTCGTGGCCCCCGAAGGGTTTGGATATCGAAGAGGCGGACGAGGTACGTTCTTCTTTATTTTGGAGGATCGTCCTGTTCTTCTGACGCATTGTCGTTTTTACAGGTCCCTTACGAGTATCTAGCCAACGACTTAACTCTGATCGGCATTGCCGCTATCGAAGACCCTCTGCGTGAAGGTGTTCCGGAAGCCGTAAGAGAGTGCAATAGGGCAGGCGTACAAGTAAAGATGTGTACCGGGGACAACGTGATGACGGCACGCTCCATCGCCCAACAGTGTGGTATTTATACACCTGGGGGAGTTGTTATGGAAGGTCCAGTATTCCGTGAACTGGACGATCGAGAGCTACTCGATGTAGTACCCCGTCTTCAGGTTCTCGCACGCTCATCCCCAGAGGACAAGAAGATCCTTGTGGAGAAATTGAAGGAACTTGGCGAAGTCGTTGCAGTGACTGGTGATGGTACGAATGACGGCCCTGCGCTGAAGACGGCGCACGTAGGTTTTTCAATGGGTCTGGCCGGGACGGAAGTAGCGAAAGAGGCCTCGGATATCATCCTCATGGACGACAATTTCGCCAACATCGTGACGGCTATCATGTGGGGTCGCTGTGTCAACGATGCGCTGCGCAAGTTCCTGCAGTTCGCTTTAAGCGCTAACGTTACAGCCGTGCTCATCACATTCGTCAGCTCTGTTGCCGGCACGCAGGACGATAGTGCTTTGAGTGCCGTGCAACTGCTTTGGGTTAACATCATCATGAACACGTTCGCCGCCCTAGCTCTTGCAACAGATCCTGCAACCCATTCGTTACTCGACCGCAAGCCTGATAAACTCACGGCGTCACTTTTCACAGTCGATATGTACAAGCAAATTTTCGGTCAGGCGTTGTATCAGACGACCATCATTCTCATCTTCCACTTCTTGGGCGAGAGAATTTTCGGTTTCGAGGCGGACGAGCTTAACGAAGCTATCGAGATCGAAAACGAACTCAAGAAGAGCACCCTCGTGTTCAACGCCTTCGTCTTCGCACAAATCTTCAACTCGATTAATTGTCGTCGCATCGGTAATCATAAGAATATCTTTGATGGCATGCTTCGTAACCCGTACTTTATCTGCATCGTCTTTATCGGTATGAATTTGTTCAATTATACTGAAGTGTTTTCTCTGACCTTTTCTTCAGAAATCGGTATTCAGGTCGTTATCGTATTCGTTGGTGGACATGCGTTCTCCGTCACAAGCATCAGCGGGATGTTCTGGGGGATTTCGCTGGCTCTAGGTTGCGGAGCAATACCACTTGGCTTCCTCATTCGCTGCATTCCCAATCCACCTGTTGAACGCTTCTTCTACAAGATTGGTCTTATGCGCGAGAAATCAGCATTACCGACGGAGCGTCCGAACATCACCGATGATGGCGAGAGTGACTCTGGTATCCGCAAGGCGCTCAGCAAGCTGCGTATCTGGCCGCGCCGCAAAGGCGGCGTCGTATTCAGCCGATCAACAACTTTGATCGGAACTGCTGTCGTTGGTAGTTCAGTCACTCCGAAAATGATGACGAATCGAGAGGCTGTGAATGCAGGAGAGCCTTCTGGAGTAGAGAGGGCTCGCAACAGGTCGGAAGACGGAAACCGGGTGCAGACCGAAGAAAAAACAGAGGACTCTTCTATCGACGAGAAAGCTAGCTCCGAGCGTGGATCGGCGCACAACGCAACTATCAACGGGTGATTGCGACGACCTAAAGACGACTCCTCGTATGTCGTGCTGCACTTCACGTGCATAGAACACCACCTGTCGGCTTCTGCGGCTGTGGTGCGCCATGAGATGCCGATAGTGCATCTCCTCCCTCTTTTACTAGTCCCCGACTTCATACAGCGTTTTAGAGCTCATGCGGTCGGTTGCATGGACTTGTTTAATCTTGGCGTTAGTCGACAATGTCGGTTGGCCCTGTTTGTTCTTTAAGGGTTGGTATTAGCATTATGGTATTTCACTGTGCTGAACCTCTTCTTGTTTTCTTCTCATCCTGTTTACTTTCGTTGTTCTTACGGCTCCGAATGATCTTATGATAGTCTGCGCCTTTGCTTCCTTAATGACCTTTACGTGTGTCGATGTATGAATCGGACTGTTTCGTAGTTTAACTACTCTGTATCGACGTTATCGATGTACCTCAACCGCTTTCCATATAGATAAGGAATAAAGTTCTGTCTTTATCATTGCGTGGGCGAAACAAATGGGAAAGGTTGTAAACGTAGCTTGATAATGTCCGTAACAGAAAGACCGACTTTGCATATCATACAGAAATTCTATCTACTAGTTAATCATAGCTGGTCGCAATCCACTGGTGGATCTAGAGACATTGTTGTCTATGCCGCGAATGGGTAGTCAGTATAGCCCTTCGCGCCAGCCGCCGCGCCATACAATGTGTGAAAATCAACATTGTAGTTTAATTCCTTGCCGGTCTCCAAACGACGGACAATGTCAGGGTTCGATATCCAGATCCAACCAAACACTGCTCCATCAATTCGTTTCTCCGCGATTAGCTGCTCTGCCTCTTGGGGTGATACATCCGCATTCAGCAAAACCTTGGAACGTTTGAGAAGTGGGGCGTAAGAGCTAAGTACGTCGTGTTGCGTGGCGCGCTTTTTCCCTACAGTTTCCGGTTAGATTGAAGCAGGGTATTTCATGATGTAGGGTAGTTACGTACCGTCGAACTCTACATCTAATTTCGCAGCGTAGCGCACGAGGCAAACGTACGCAAGGCCCATGGCATCTACCTCTTTGATGAAGTGCGAGTATGTTTCGATTGTGTCTTCGAGAGTCATGCTATATGAAAAGATTGATGACTGCTCTCAGATATCAATCCATCAAGTTGCACATACCCAGCATCATTATAACCACCAGCAGGATTCAATTTAACTCCAACTTTATCTGCGCCCCATATATTAGTTACCACTTTCAGGACCTCCAGTCCGAAGCGTGCACGGTTTTCCGCTGAACCACCCCATCTATCCTTACGGAAATTTATCGTATTGTCAAGAAATTGCTGGATGAGATAACCGTTCGCTCCGTGCACTGCATTTCAATCGTCATTTAGTTATCGAAATAATGAACACCTTTGGATACGCACCTTCAACACCATCAAAGCCGGCTTCCTTAGCATTAATAGCTGCATTCTCGAACTGATCGATGAGAATCACGGGATCCGGCACTTCGGTTGGCTGAAAATGCTGTTAAAAATCTAACATATAGATATGGCGATGTTTGAGTTACCGTAACATATCCAGGAGTGCCAGGTAAGTAACGGAATTTGCCTCCCCGAGCTGCAACGGCAGACGGGCCGTACACGGGCTGAAACGTGCGTCAACCATCCGCAATAGTAAACGATAAGTATATGTTCACCCACCAATCCGCTTGCTTTCTGTTCCGGAGCGTCAGGATGCGAGACTCGCCCGAGATGCCATAGCTATTCCCAGATAAGGTAATCGTGTTGAGAAGGACAGCGAGTAGGTGTACGCACCTGACAGAAAATCTTGCCCCCTTCTGCGTGAACTACATCTGTTATCTTCTTCCATGCATTAACGTGTTCCTTTGACCAAATCCCAGGTGCATTAGGCCATTCGGTGCTATGAAGAACAAAAATTAGTTACCAATATCGCTGGACTTCGGGACAACTCAATATCTACCCTTGTTGTGCGACTAATGTGCCCTCTGTCACTATAAGACCAGCACCACCCTTTGCGCGTTGCTTGTAATACTCGACATTAAGCTGGCGCGACGTTGCAGTTCAGTTAGTCAGAGTCGGAAAACATCCAGTGTCAAGAATTACCTCATTGGGGATGTTCGTGGGAGCGCTTCGATCACGTGTTAGAGCACTCATCACGACTCGATTCCGTAAAGGAACAGAGCCCAAGGTAACGGGAGAGAGAAGATGAGGAAAATGGCTCATTTTGGACGTTTTGGAGTGAATAGAACGGTAGATGGGATGTAGAGATGTATGAGGCCTCACTGCCCTTTTATACAATGTAAGAACGACGGTCGACATGGGATTAAGTAACTGGATGCGATGATCGATTCCACACGATGCCCTGAGTAAGCCCGAAGCGTCTTATCGTGGTGTTGAGAGAAGTATGCGCGTAGTTAAACCTGCGAGCTAGAGCTTATAAATAATCGAAACACGTCCGATTGGTAATGAACATATATTCCGACTCGGACCTCTAGCCGAACCAACACACGCAAAAGTTTCTTGTCAACCACCATCTCCATAAATCCGCTCGTCGCCGGCAAACCCAGCATATTCAATCCTACGCGGAAAAGAAGATCATGATAATCAGAAACAGGGAGCCGCCTGGAGCCGCCCGTGATAATAGTCACTTGCGCTGTCAGCGCATTCAGGTCAGCGACGGACGATGTCGAAGGATTGGGAGGGTCAAGAGAGCCTTGGTCAGACGGTTGATTACTTGAACCTGTTGTACTTGGCTCCGCGCTGGGGGAGATAACAGTCACGATTGTGGATGTCGCGGACTCGAATGTGGCAGTAAAGGTCAAAGTGACAGGATCGCTGTTTTGTTCAGCTCCCGACAAAGGATTGTCCGGCGCAATGGTTTGGCTCGGGCCAGAAGTCGTAAGAGCAGTGTCTCCACGGCTACACGTCAATAATCGTAAAGCAACTAGCTACAACGAAGAGGAAACTCACAAGGATAGCATACTTCATTGTACGCAACAACTGCTTGCTGCTGATCCTGGAACGAGCACTGCAGTGTAATGCAAGCGGAGGCTAGCTGATTGTACGAGAAGGAGTAGCATATGCACGGTATAGCTGTCCTGTGTTTGGTAAGAAAGGAAGATTATTTCAAGTGATTGAGAAACGTACGATCCAGTACAACCGATGCTCGCTGCAGCTGTTTCAGCGCAGCTCGCGACGCAAGGAGGGATGTTTGCCGGTGATTGCGCCAATATAGGTGAGTATAGAGCACCCAGAAATGCAGACCCTCCTAGGGTGCCAAGCTGGATTTTGCTAAACATTGTGCGATTTTTCGCATGTAGGCGTTCGATTCATACGCAAAGGAAAAGAAAGCAATCGCCAACTAGTGCAGGTATTTTATACCTTCAAACGGGACTTCGCGTATCGATTTACGATCCGAGCATTCCAGTTACTGTATTAACGGCTGATAGATTAATGATCAGAGCTGAATTGGATCATTTTATCCCAGGCATTTTGCTCGCTCCTAATGGTAAATGTAACCCGACACAGGCTCACGGCGTCAATTTTTGACGTGTCAAGACCCGGTTTTCCTCTTCGCATGCCGTAGTATCACTGGTTGGTGGTAGAGAATTGAAAAGAGACTACAAGTACCAAGACAACGCGAGACGTGCTTGATGGTCGGACTTCTCCGAATATTGATTTCATACTATAAGTACATTGATACATTTTCTTCCGTTACAATTCAAAACGTCCTACGTCTTTAAATCTTCCATCTACAAATAGCTTAACAACTGGGCGCCTTTCGTCGTTCATCATGCACACGTCTCTGTTTACACCAGCGACCATTACTCGTTTCTCCTCACCACAATACGCGCATGCGACATGAGATGAGCTGCAGAAAATGCAGGACAAGGTATGTGCCGGAGAGCGCCAGAGTGCTGCCATGTACCTCGATAGTCGGAGCCATTGCGAAAAGGTCTGTCTAAACACTTCTCCGCATATGTTCTGAGTATACAATTTTGGATTCAGCTGAAATGTCCGCAGATCCCGCCGTTCATCCTCCAACTTCGTGATTGAAGGCTTTTCGAGCCCTTTCGCGGAGCCGATTTCCCTGCTCTCATGATCTGGATGACGTGTTTTTAGTGCAGAATGGCGAGGCTAACAGATTGTACGCCTACCTGAAAGGAATTTCTGAACGATTGTGCTCATCATTTGGCCTTGCTCAGGATCGATTACAGCCTTTCCGCCCTTCAAGCACTCATAACCATCGTATCCTCTAGCCATATATTCACGCGTGACGACAATGTACTTCCTTTCGCACCCTTCGCGTGCAATCTCTTCGTAGTTCATCGTCAGATCTTTCCCAGCTTTGTCGATCGCTGGCAAAGCGACTCTTAGAACACGTTGCCCAGGAGGATTCCGTGAATCCCACATAACGCGAAAACCAGCTACGATGGGAAATCGTCTGCTCGCCCGACTTATTTAGCTGAGTGCAATAGAGTTCATGAACGAAGCTTACCCTTCTGTTGCAGGCCACCGGGATAATCCAGCTTCTAAGGCTTCCCAAATCGTCCGGCCGTCAAGCTCCAGTGCAACAATACTATCATCGAAGGGAAGTATCTCCATGATATCCCCAAGTGTTATGTCTCCTGAACATTGAGTGTCAGGAGGTAGTCAGACGCAATCGAATACTGATTCACTGGTACCAACCAGGACCATAACTTGTATCTCCTCGAAGAGCGCCTGCGCATAGTAATACACCGTAGCCTGCTTGTACGCCCATATTACGAAGCATAATACCATATGCGTTGTAAATGACATCAGCGAACCAGTTCCCTGATGCAGACTAGGCACAAACACTTATCAACTCAATTCTTTATGAATCCAAATGATTTTTACTCACTTCTTTAGTACGTATGATCTCAGAATGGAGATCAAGAGGGTTTATGACTTTCAAGACCGGTTTTTGTAGAGTTTCAGAAACCGAATCTAGCGTTTTTGACAGGATGTCCTTGAGCCGCTGCGAGGAAGCCGAGCCTGGCTTAGTTTCGTGTCGCTTCCCTACAAAAAATATTTGCCTTCGCTTGTCTCTGACATTTGTATGTTCACTCACCTATAATATCCTTGATTATTTTCTGCCGCACGCTACCCTTCGGAGAGTCTTCTAGCTCAAGCAAGAGCTCACTGAGATCGCGGAAATCAGTGCCACTTTTCACTACCAGGACATCGCCTTCGTCCAGCTCGGCGCCAAGAGCTTCTTCATTGCCTTCGTAGTTCTCCCACGACGAACTTATACCTCGCGATACGTAATAGAAGTGATCATGCCCGCCCAAAATCAAATCAGCTCCGTGCATCGATGCAAAATTGGAGGATCGGCTCTTCGGCGAAAGTGCCTTGATACGTTTGGCGAGTAGAATGTCCTAATTCTTCATTAGTCACGATTGTGGATCTTCTTATCCGACTAAGGACTAACGTTGGGAAGCCTAGCCGAGCTGTTAGAACCAGAGTTGAAGGATGGACGATTCCACGTACCGAGAATGCGTCAAGGCAATTATCAAATCACAGCGATAGTCTCCTTCTGGGTCTCTCAGACGCTTAGATAGCTCCAGGGCAGTTTCAGCCATGTCTCTATACCTGAAGTTCGACGGCCAAGACGGAACAGTAGCTATCCATTCACTGGTTATGTGTGAGTGACCGCCAAATCTTTTCTCAACGGCCCATGCTTACCTTTCTACTAGTCCAACAAATCCTATACGCGTGTTGCATCGTTCCAAGACATGGAACTCGTACAGATATTCAGGAACTTTACCCGTTGAATCGTCGACTATGTTGCTCAAGAGCCAGGGCTTGGTTCATGATGAGGCTTCAAACTCGAGCGTGGCTAGAGTCTCTAAGACTACTCACAAACTTGGTCCCGGTCACAAGTTTTGTGAGCTGAGGATATCCTGTTGTAAACATATCAGTCATAAAACCATTAGACTGACAAATATGACCGAACCAACCGAAGTCGAACTCGTGGTTTCCTCGATGAAAAAGCGAGGTGAGCACATTTCCGAATAATATCCACCCATCCAGACATACCTGTCACCGCCACATCCGGACCAAGTTCATTGATAACTGGTACCTATAGCAACGTATTCAGTATTCAACACTCCATCTCAATCACAGTGCATTCTGACCATATGTGCTCCTCTAGTAACTGAGCTTTCTACTGAAGGAGCGAACAAATCTCCGGAGAATAGCACGAGTCCTTCACGCTCCCCGTTTTGTCTCGTTGGCCAGGCATCGCGTTTGTTGTCGAGCATATTGGCGAATTGCGTTACGTCGACGTACCCTTTCCCGGTGATTTTCTGGGGCCTGACGCGGTAGACATCGTTGAAATGTAGAATAGGAAGCATCGTAGACATCTCGCAAGTCTTTCATGCAAAAGAGAACTCTCGAGTATACAAAGCGCAAGCGATGATGGAAGGAAGGAATTGGATATAAAAAATAGGAAGGTTTACTCCTGGGTAGGATGAAATTCACAGATAGTGCTGCGTGGTTTTATACCATCTCTCGCCTTCATTATACAGCATCCAACTAAACCCCTCGCTTTAGATGAAACCCGAATTTCACGGCATTATCTTAAAGTACGGTCACGCATGTGAAGGAGGAAGAACGGGGGATATTGGCATGCCAGCCTATTCTTTACACCTCTTGACCTATCACAGACCAGAATGAGTGCATGATGGATTCAAGTGTCAATAAGTTGCATACGTTGACGCCATACCTCGTACATGGCTTGCTTGGGAAGATCAATCCTCCAGGTCTCCGTCACTTCAGGATTGACATGTGATGAAAAGAGAATAGTGACCTTGTTTAATGATGACTGATACAATCCTGATGTTCTGGGGACTCGTGTTCCTGCCATAATGATATCCAATAAACACAGAGCGAGAAGTGTGGTTCAACTCGGAGTAAATGGTCGTAGATGTGGTTTGGGAAAATGTGAAAGGCCCTCTGGCGACACTGAACATGATAATATATAAATATTTGAACTCCAAGTCAGACTACTCCCTGGTTGCTGGTGTTCGACCACGAACTTTGAGTTTATTGTCTACCGTCTGCCAAGACTACCCCGACATCTCAGAAGTACCTGACTTTCGGAAGTCCCACATCCATGAGAAGCGGAAGCCAAAACCCCACTGCGCAGAAGTATCCACTCTGTGGGGAACAAGATCCGAAAAGGCATTAGTCACAGAAACATTCACCAAAAAGAGCTAGAAGCTTAAAAATAGATCTACAATGAGGATTATTAATGGAGTCGTTGGTGGGATAAAAATAGACCGAGGTAAATGGAGAGGAAGGCGCGTTGACGATGTGCGTGTATTACTCGGACGGATGTGTTCCGGCGACAGCACATTTCCGAGGATTACGGCCGAAGAAAACGGCGAAGGAAAAAGCCCCCGATGGGGGTCAGGCCAAGGATTAACTCACAGGGTCGAAGTTCCTAGACCTAGAGTTCAAAATCAAGCATGTTTTACGGTCAAATAGCTGCCTTTCCAGTGTATTTAGACTTACAGTTACGATAGAGGATCGCGTTTCTGAAGGCACTGACACCGTAATTACTCTAGCTTTGAATGTAGACTAAGAATGGGAATGTTGCAGCTGAAATCTTCTCAGAGAAGAGATTATACACGGGATAATTTTGGATTCGAGGGAGCTCGAATTGGACTAGACGTGCGAGCTACTTTGATTTTTACTGTAAATTATGGTTACACATAGTTCTCATGTCTTTAACGTAACTCACACAGTAGAAATCGCAATACCGCTCTTGAATGACATTATTGCATTGCCTATAAAATGCACCACAGGACACATCAAACCAGCTCTCCAAAGCTCTGCTACAACAATGATTGATACACTTCCGATTGCTTCGTCTCTTTTGGGGCCATCTCATCTCTTCGTATGCCTGACGTTGTTCATCCTTCTTAAGCTTGTAATCGTCTTCGTTGGATACTTCAAAGCACGTCGTCAGTTTCCGGGACCTCCCATTTCAAGTATATGGTTCGGAAATCTCGCAGAGACCATGTCCGACGATGTCCATGAAAAATGGAGGGCATGACATAGAAAGTATGGCCCGATCTATCAGACAGTCAGTGCTTTTCGCAACATGGCTACTCAAAGACTGACCTCGAGGAATTGCCATAGTGGAATGGCATTTTCTCCCGCGTAGTCTACGTCGGAGATCCACGCGTTGTCTCCAAGATCGCGAACAGCAACTGGCCGAAGATGCCTGTTCAATATGCAGGCTTCAAGCCGTTGAGCGGTTCGGCGCTGTTTGCGCAGATGGACCAAGAGAGGTGGAAACTCCAGCGTAAAGGGCTGGCCCCAGCCTTCCAACCGCAGACAGTCAACGAGCAGTATCCAACCTTGCAGAAGTACCTTACGGTAAGCATTCATCTTACTCAAAGGATGCATTACTGAGAACCATCCCCTCGCAGAGATTCATAGAGATCATTGACGAAGCTGCCAAGCGAGACACTCATGTTGACATGTCAACTCTAGACGTCCTCCTAACTCTAGACTTTGTCGGTGAAGTAGCCTTCGGCACCGAGTTGCACGCGATGCGCGACGGAGAGAACTGCCGCATCTTGCAGATATTCCAAGAGGTCTTGCCTGAACTGATGAAGTGCGGTCTTTTCCCGCTTCGTTCCAAGATTCCGATCATGAAGAGTACGAGATTGATGCATCGTGGTATAACGGATCTACGCACGATGGCCCGTGCTGCTGTGCGGAATGCTAGAGCAGCGGATGATAAGTTTATGAAGGTCGAATCGGGAAGCAAGAGGATATACGAAATACTTTCCCAGTAAGCTCGGTACACTGATGTCTAACTCCCGGATTATAATGTTATTAGGCAAAGGGGAGCCGATGGCGAATATTTATTTACAACTGATGAATTGGTGGATAATTATGGTAAGATACTCGACACCGTGGTGAAACAAGCTAATACTTTCTGTCAAGTCACTTTCCTGGTGGCAGGCGGTGATCCTACGGCCCATGCCATCACCTTCGCTATTTACGAAGTGGTAAATAACTTCGATATGTAGACTTTCTTTGGACTCACCGGTCCCATTGATTTGTAGCTGAAAAAGTCCGCTGTGCTATCAAAACTCCAAGCTGAACTCGACGAATTGTTGCCTCAAGACTGCGAAGTCCCGACGGTTGAGCAAGTATCCAGACTGAGATACCTTCACTTGATTATCAAGGAGATACTTCGTTTCAACGGTCCCGGGTTCGGTACTTTCCGATACACCTCGAACGAGATGGAAATCAACGGATTCAAGATTCCCGCGAACACCACTCTTGCGTTATGGAATCCCCAAGGTAAAGAACAAGCATATTCTTTTTATTTGTCTTCCTTCTAACATATCGGCAGTACACCGCGATCCTCAGTTGTGGGGCCCGGACGCGGACGAGTTTAATCCAGATCGTTGGCTTGCGAAGGACGGGCAAACTGCGTTGAATGGATCCAGGTTCATCCCTGCTCCAGGCTCGTATTTCCCATTCTCTTATGGACCTAGAAAATGCCTGGGTAAGCTTATTGTTCACTCATTGAGGTAGTCATCACTGAACCAACTTTCAATAGGGGAAGGTCTGGCGATTCTTGAAATGTCGTTGACATTGGCCACGCTGTTCAAGCGCTACGATCTTTCATTGCCAGAGGGATACGCTATGGAGTTCCTTCCGTCCTTCACGTTATGCTCCAAAAATGGTTTACCAGTCAAAGCACGCCTGAGGATATAGTTTACCCGAGAAATAAAATAGAATGTGTTTTTGATATGATCATGGTTGGTGCACACCTACGATCACTCAGATCGACGATCTCGTGCTCGAGCAAGAGTATCGCAGCCCGAGGATCGAGGATGTGCGTTTGACACGCTTCAAATGGGACACTGAAGTACTGGACCTCTTAAGAAGAGGTCCCTAATTTTCGACTTTGGAAATTCGACGTAGTATGAGAATATCTCTTGCTAAGAAAGTTAGTTCGGGTGATATCTGAAGTATGGACTTCGTGTGCTCACTCAGGCGACTCACGTCTATCTCCTCTATGTCACGCTCACGCCCATTCGTCATGAAGGGCACTGGATCGCTCGACCGTAAGAACCGCGGAGATGTACGTATTTACTGATGACGAGCTCCTCAAAATGCTGCCCGCTCTGGCTGGTGTTAGAGTTTTTTTAGAGTTGTAATGGATGACAGAAGTAAAAGCGCGGCAAGGTCCAAGGTGAGTGATTGCCGATCAATTTGGAATTGGTGCGTGGGAAATGGACTGTCATTAGCTTACATAAGTATAAACAGAACTCTTCTTGCTCTTGCAGCCCACGTCGTCCAAGTTTGGATGCCGAGTAATGGCACTGGAGAAGATGTCAATCTCAGAGGACTCTGCATTCTACTTCTAGTACGCGAGGCAGCCCTTTGTATATCGCGTACTACTAACTATCTCTGGCCATCCTGTAGCTCCTTCAAGAGCGTAGGTGCATCCCGCTTTGAAATGGGAGAGTTGACAGTACAACTACATGTACTTTCTCGCCCACGATCATATGGTGCTGGAGGATGTGCCAGTATGGTGGCGTATGCCAAACCGCGTGTCGATCGTGTCTTGGCATTGTCATCTGTCCAACTCGATCGCGTCTATTATACTTAAAAGGCGTCCTCCGTCTCCCCTTTCCCGCATATTAGGCTCTTTGAAGCGTTCACGTGCATGCTCAGCTGGCCGTGCTAGCATGTCGGTCTACATCCCAAGGATAAACATGACTTACTACAGTACAACTCTGCAGGACATCTCGCTTGTCAGCACCGTCGCCTTAGGGGATCAACAGCGTGCGTCCACATCATCAAATTATTATACTTGTACTAACTGCCGTAGCCAGATATCGCACGAAATTTCGCGTTTGTCGCCGTCGGGTCTTACCTTTGGGAGATCGCTCAGTGTGTGGTGTTCGATGCTCAGCTATTCTGTTCTCTCTTTTTTCGCCTCTTAGTCGTCATTCGTGGCGCCTTCTGTTTCGAGGCAAGAAGACGACAGTGCAACCCTCCTGAGGGAAGTTTAGAAGAGGAACCCAATTCGGATTCACCGTTGCTTAGCATATCATTTCCCACGTTGAATACACTTGCTCAGCTCGCATATGTACTACTTCGTCTTTCCGCCATCCACGCGTTCCTTGCATTACTCGTGGTTTTGAACTTGGACGAATATGACGATACCTGGTATGGAGAAACATCGGAAGCTCCTTTACTGGTCGGGTCGTTCGACTGCGATTCCGGCGATACTATCAAATGCTATCTAATCCGTATAATGAAGATTGTTTCGTTGGTATGTAGGTGGCACATTGTAACGATTTTGTTCCCATTCTGATGTTTTGCAGGTCGCCCCATTGACAGCGTTCGCCCTGTCGAATTTACTTCTTATGTTACGCGCGTGAGTACTTGATTCCTTCCGGAGCTTTAACCTTGTAGTATTTACGACAACATCCCCTCACGGAAATAGCGTATCAGTTTGGTATGCTCAGTTCTAATGCTGGAAAACGTCGTGAGTATACTAATCCGAGTTATTTCTAGGAAGGCAGGAGATTACGATAGGCCAACGTCAACTTCGTATCCCTCCAACCCCCGAATGTCTCCGTTGACGACTCACGATGAGCCTCGACATAACATTCGGTTTCGTCAAACGTATTGTAACGGCCGTAATTTGGTGATGCTCTGCTTATTTGCGTTGCTAAACGCTGTCCAGTATGTTTTAATCGCAATAATGGGGGCTTTGAAATCCAGAAGCACCCTCGACGTCGGTGAAGATTCACAGCAATGGAAGCTTGTCATCGGAGCTTTCACGTATTGTAAGTCCGCGTGCTTCCGGTGGCTCCGGTGCTGACGTGATTTCCTTATGTAGTTGCATTCCTTGATTTGCTGGCAGTTTCCATTACCTTGATTGGTATTCTTCGTTGGCGGAACTCAAAATTGCCGCGAGAAAATCCCGGAAGAGGGACCGTCAGGGACCACCCCGAGGGGCACCGATCATCATGTATGCCTGTCTTTCGACGTTCGTGCGGACATCTGGCGGGAGGTGAATGCTCCAGCGAATGTGAAGTATCTTCATTCGGAACACTGTCCAACATTTCCTTCGCACCAAAGAGCGCTTCGTGTGATTCTGGAAGTGCAGGGAACTTTTCGGCGATAGCTACAGAAGGCGATGAGGGGATCTTCTCAAGGTCTTTGATATCCCTTTCCGAACCTGAATATCTGTACGGTGGGATTGGAAAATGTAGAGACAGTGCAGAGGGAGGGAGGAGAAAAGAGGGCAGTTGTACTGAGAGGGGAGAGGACGTGGCAAGTCAAGGAACTAGGGAATGGATTGGAATTCGGAGTCGAGAGAACTGGAACGATACTGAATCCAGGTCATTGTCGACGTCGGCCGATCTGGGTGTGTTGTGTGCACGTCAGGGACTTCTGTGGGTCTCGACTTCCGTTCTAGCGAAAATCGGTGTTCTTGTGAGTGTTCTTTCGCGTTAGACTCCGCGTTCTTGTACTCGCTGGCCTGCTGTTTCTACAATCGGGGGTCCGTCACTAGTTGATGTGAGCATTTGAGCTGACAGTTTCACAGTTATGCGTCATGTGCGACCATTCGTGTGGGTATTTAAAATGCTCATGGTTTCGGGAGATCTCGCTTAATCCCCAGTTCGTATTTACAGGTTGTAGTGAACCAGGGACGAAACTTGAACTTGTAAGTCCCTGTCAGAATGTCGTGACGAAAGTTTCAATTGGGACTCACCATTTGTCTTGCAGCAGCTTGTATACTTATTTGCGCCTGCGTGTGAGTGTTCATTATCACTGTCCAATGCAAACCCACGGAACGAAACTCGTTGACGATTGTATTGTTACCTCCTTTGGAGATTAGTGGCTATTATGTAAGTATCTTCACGGCATCAGCTGTGACAAAGCTCACTAATCAACGAACGAATAGCACAATTTCATCGGGACGCTTGTTCCAGCTCATAACGCAAGCTTCTTCGATCGGGGATGGGTACATGGAATGGTAGGCTATTTCCTCCTTCGGTTCGGGAATGTTCTCGTTTTCTGACAAGCAGATCCTCGCTGTCAATTTCAATAGGGATCCACCTGCACATTGGCCTTCTACGACGTCACTCATGGCGGACATCGGCATTACCACGCTGCCGAGTTCTGACGATCCGGCACAACAGTCTGCGCTACCATACCCATACCAAGCGGCACTGACCACTCGCGTACGCATTGCGTCGTTACCGTCCTATGTCGAGCGCAAGCTGTATGCCCGCCGTGTGAGACATGAGGTGGAAGCTGCAGCGGGCGGTGCGGTAAGGACGATTGGCGGATCTGCCATCCTCCCTCCTCCGGCATTGATGCAACCACGAGTGAAGAGGACGAAGAATATTATAAGGCAAAGTCCAAAGTAGTCGTTTGACACAGGATGCATGTGAAAAAACAAAGCCTTTTTGGATAGAGCCGAGAATGGCGGTTGGGATTTGCATCAAAGCAATCCTGAAGTCCAAGCACTGACCTCAACGCTCCTCACCGTTGTATGTACTATAGTTTCACCGTGCTTTAACGTACTTTTCTGGAAATACCTTTCCGAGCTTAGATTACACAACATGAGATATAATACAATCTTGTAAAACGTCGAGCTGAGATCTAGAGATTGGTGACGTCGCCTTCATAGATTCATCAAAGATTCACTTTGCCTTGATCGTCACCATGTCAGCATGATCGACATTACACCATGATCAGCACGCCAAGCCAGAAAAGGAAATCGCACAGCTCTTCATTCAAATACATCTATACATCAAACTACAACAAATTCATAATTCTTCGTGAACACACATGCCTGACAGAACTTAACGCAACTCAGAAGCGACGTCCAGCGTTCGTGAGACGGTCAACTGAACCAGCATTCGTCAGTTTGTCGACAGAACCAGCATTCGTCAACGCGTCGACGGAACCGGCATTGGTCAGCGCGTCAACCGAGTCCGCACGTCGAGCCTTCGCATTCGTCAGTTGGTCAACAGACCCGGCGTTCGTCAATGCATCGACGGAGCCGGCGTTGGTCAGCTTGTCAACAGAACCGGCATTCGTAAGAAGGTCAACCGAGTCGGCCCGGCGGAAACGAGCATTCGTCAGTTGGTCAACCGAGCCGGCATTTGTCAACGCGTCGACAGAACCAGCGTTCGTCAAAGCGTCAACCGACCCTGCATTGGTGAGACGGTCAACTGAACCTGCATTGGTGAGTTGATCAACCGAATCTGCACGGCGCAGCTTCGCATTCGTCAATTGGTCGACAGAACCCGCGTTCGTCAGCTTGTCAACTGAGCCGGCATTTGTGAGCAGGTCGACCGAGTCAGCCCGGCGGAATCTGGCATTCGTCAGTTGGTCAACTGATCCAGCGTTCGTCAATGCGTCAACGGAGCCGGCGTTGGTCAGCTTGTCAACGGAACCAGCATTCGTAAGAAGGTCAACCGAGTCGGCCCGGCGGAAACGAGCATTCGTCAGTTGGTCAACCGAGCCGGCATTTGTCAATGCGTCGACAGAACCAGCGTTCGTCAGTGCGTCAACCGAGCCTGCATTGGTGAGTCGGTCGACTGAACCCGCATTGGTGAGTTGATCAACTGAGTCTGCACGACGCAGCTTCGCATTCGTCAGCTGGTCGACCGAACCAGCGTTCGTCAAAGCGTCGACGGAGCCGGCGTTGGTCAGCGCGTCAACAGAACCGGCATTGGTCAGCGCGTCAACCGAGTCGGCCCGGCGAAATCTCGCATTCGTCAGTTGGTCAACCGAGCCGGAGTTGGTCAACTGGTCAACGGATCCGGCGTTGGTCAACCGGTCAACCGAACCTGCATTCGTGAGTGCATCAACAGAGTCGCTTCTCTATATGGTAGGAGAAACTATTCAGTCACATTCAGATCTCTAATTGAGAGGTGGGAGTATACCTTTGCATTTGTTAGCTGGTCGACAGAGCCAGCATTCGTGAGCCGATCAACGGACCCAGAATTCGTCAATTGGTCAACGGACCCGGCATTGGTGAGAGCATCAACACCAGAGTTCGTCAGCTCATCGACAGAGCCAGACCTCTGAAGTATGCCAAACGCATTAGTCTCACACCCTTGCTTGTATTACCAAGACAAACCTTTGCATTCGTGAGTTGATCAACGGAACCCGCGTTGGTCAGAGCATCAACGGAGCCTGCGTTAGTGAGGCGGTCAACGGAGCCAGCATTCGTAAGCTGGTCAACCGAGCCACTTCGACGGAACCTGGCGTTCGTGAGTTGGTCGACCGAACCCGCGTTAGTCAATGCGTCAACGCTGCCCGCATTCGTGAGCGCATCGACCGAACCAGCATTCGTCAACTGGTCCACACCCTGTGTGCGAGTCATTCGTCAGTAACTACAACGGGAACTACACTTAACATGAAGGGCACGAACCTGAGCAGGGGCGGCCATCGCGGTTGACGCGAAGACAAGAGCGGAGGCAACAAAGATGGCGTTGAACTTCATGGTGGACAAGTTAGAATGACTATGTGTAGAGCGCTCTGCTGGCTTTCTGAGGAGTCGCTGGGGTACTCAAGCAGAATTTATAGCAGAGACTTTTCGTGCGTCCTTTCTTGCATTTTCGAACATAATCCTTGGTGTATGGTGGAGATGCCGTTTGTGGTTGCAGTATTGTTTTCCTCCTTTCTCCGCCGATTGGATCGTTTGGAAAAACATTAGAACGGCGGGAAGAACCAGATATCTTCAAGGAGCTTGCATAGCAGAGTAGCTCAGAAGAACTTCTATAGGATGCGAGTAGCCAGCCCTTCTGTGAGCATAAGGTGATGTGAGCACCCCATTCAATATGTGGAGAGCGCATAGGGTATTTCCGGTAACATCTTGCGCATAACAAAACGCAAACAACTAATAGAAGAACTTCCGCTATTATTAGACCCCGAGACCTAGAACATACTGGTAATCAGGGTCGCGCGGAAGGCAGCAGACTGCGGCAGGAAGCGCTTGCACCTTCGCTTTTATCGAAAGCGTCATATTCAAGGTCATTCGCTACGCGTTCAAATGACAGGATGCAGTATGACGAGCATTTCATCCCAGTCCCTTGATGCGCCGAGCGAGTATAGCAGATGCTGAGGACCGAAAGAGCCGATAGCATCAAAGATTGGCTACATCACGAAGCGCATCGGCACCTTTGACGATCGGAATGCGCAATGGGCCATCATCTTCCATGTCCTCTTTTCCTCGGAGATATGATGGGCTGATGAGGAAATAGACGATCGAGTTGAAAGACCCGCCGAGTCTGACCTCTCACATAGAGAAACTTCCATGCACCTGGTGGCCAACCGCGTGGGACGTGCTCCACATGTATTTGCACACCGCCTGTATACAGTGGTCTGAGTCTGGGAAGCGCCGTGGAGTTTTGCAGTACTTTTGTTGAGATCATGAGTGGGGTTCACCTTAATTCGTTAAATTCTATCATTCACCACATCCTACAAAGACCCATGCGGTCGACAACATTTCACGTCTTCTCGTTATCAGGGCCTTTCTTCTACCAGGTGCTTGAGAGCGAGGCCGATGTTTCGCTTCCAGAGAAAAGAGATGGCGAGCAGCTGGTGTGAAGAAATAGAGAGAGGGGGCAATAGTGACATCAGAGTCAGATACACTTCACTCGATTATGTAATGGCTCACGATCACTTGACACTCTGCTGGCAGTTAATTATTAATAATATTAAATTAAAGCACCCACAACATTCAGTCCCGTTTATGTGATTTAGAATTTGGCGACCATGATTGATGAGAAGGCTTCCCAGGTGCGAGTTTCTTTCTCTGCTATCCACGTAGAGTGCTTTCTCCGCTTGGACCGGGTTTCCCTTGCTTTCGAAAGTCGTAGCGGTGATATCTCGCTTGCTTTAGGAAATAGGGAGCAAACTTCCTTGACATGCAAATTCTATAAGGCCTTCCAAAAGATGTCATCTTAGCATGGTGGTTGTGCAGAAGCAGCTTGGACTCCTATCGCGGAACATAACTTATCCTACAACCGAGTTTATGAACAAACGGGCAGTAGACGGACTTCTCAGCTTGCATCCTGAACTCTGAGATTCTAAAACTTGCTCACAGTCCCACATACTACAAGTGCCCCCACAAGTATCACTCTCAGTGACTGCAAAACATCTGCACCATGGGAAATCACGAAGATGTCGACTACCGCCCGCTCATGTCGGGAAGCGATGAGGGAATCGACGAGGTCGAAGCCCTGCGACCTCGCTGGAGCCGGACGCTGACCAGCTCGCCGTGGCGTCGCCGCGCATTGATTGCAATTTTCGTCTTCCAGACGCTCCTCAACGTCATCCTCGTCGGTTCCGGTCTGTATCTGTACTCACGCAGGGGGCCGTCGAACCCGATCTTCCCTCAACTCACCTATTGTGAGCATCGTATCAGAGTGTCCATACTGTGTTCCGTGCTGACCAGCGAAATACTCGAACAGCACCAGCACAGGACGTGATCTCGTTCAAGGTCCATGAGTTCTACGAGGGATTTGGAGAGAACATCACCATATACCAGAAAGATCCCTCCGATGAGGTCGACAAAGCATGGGAGGACCTCTACAGTTGTAGGTGCAGACACATTCTGTGTTCTTGTCCAGTGTTGCTCACGATGTGTCTCAGTTGGCATTTCAGAGATCCCCAGGAGGACGGCAGAGAAGCTGACCAACAAGACCTATCCGCTTGTCGGTTCCGGAGGAAACTACATCGTTGAGCTTGATGTATTCCACCAGCTTCACTGCCTTGTTAGTACCTCTGGCCTGTTCCTTCCTTTATCAATGTCTCACCCGTCCCGTCGTGCAGAACACGTTGAGAATGGCGCTCTCTCCGGAATACTACATGAAGAAGGACCTGACGGACCTTGAGCGATCTTTCCTCGAGGCCCCTCATGCTCGTCACTGTCTCGATGCCATCCGTCAGTCCTTGACGTGCAATGCAGACATTTCCACGTACGTCTGGCACTGGGACCCAAGGGATGAGATGGTCAAGCCGACAGGCAACGTCGTCCACACGTGCAAGGATTACGACAGGATTGTCCAATGGGCGAGAGAGCACCATCTCCACTCGCCATTCGATAACAAGATATACGTTGAGGACGACCTCGAGGTTCCTATCATCTATGCGTAGGACTTAACTGACGATTTTGGTGCCCTTAGTATTTTTAGTGGAAGTTTGTAGATAATTGGAAAGCGTGTTTCTGTTCAACGAATCTTGTACTTATAGGCTACACAAAGACACAAAGCAAGTTGTTGCACCTCTTTCTGTGTTGGCGGGTTTGAGATTTTCATCGAAAAATCTACCTCAATTTGTGGTCCGTGAATCGAACATGTCTCCAGGCAGACAAAGAAACTCTGATAGTCGAGCTAAACGTACTTATACAACGTCGACTCATCTTCCGCTCCTCAAGTCCAGTTCTGTTTTCTTCTAAGTCATACAAAGATCTAACTAACATCAACTGGTAGTCACATTCTACATTTTTCTAGTGCCTCGTCAATCGAGCTTGTTCAGCAAACTCTTCGACGCCTTAAGATGAAGAAGCTTGTCTGCGATGGTATCCAACGGTATCATAGCCCCTTGGTTCTTTGTGCCGGCGTCATCGCGGTTGCGTACGTTGACGGCACGTTCCTTGAGTTCATTCTCTCCAACCACTGTAGGCGTTCTCAATTAACCTTCCTTATGCAAGACCTAAAGCAGCGTCCAAGACTCACCAAGAATGAAGTTGTATTGCGCAACTTCTCCATTTCGGATCTTCTTCGGAAGGGTATTATCCGAGTTATCCACATCGGTGAAGAGACCAAGATCCCACAGCTTTGATTGAACTTCGCTAGCATACTCTTTCTATGGACCGTAATTTGCGATCAGACGTTCCAGAAAAATGATACATGACCTAGAAAGTAGAATGAACTCACATATGGCGCAGCCACCGGGATAACAAGAACTTGGCGTGGAGACAACCAGAAGGGCCTAACAGGTATTCGTTAAGATCATATGCTATACGTCGATCAGCTTGAAAAAGACAAACCACTTTCCAGCGAAATGCTCCGTGGTGATCGCAATGAAGCGTTCCAAGCTGCCAAGGATGGCGCGATGGATCATAACAGGACGGGGCTTTTCAGCGTTCTCTTTATCCTCGGCCGACCGGTATCTTAGGTTGAAGCGTTCGGGAAGCTGGAAATCAAGCTGTATTGTTGCACATTGGAAGGATCGTTTGAGTGCATCGCGAATTGTAACATCAATTTTCGGGCCATAGAAAGCACCGTCTCCTGGATTAAGTTCCCACTTTCCAGGGTATTGTTTGTCAAGTGCCTCGTGCAATTGCTACCACAGAAGTTAGATGGGACTCTTGACTATCTGACCTGTGACCGTACTTACCGCTTCAGCTTTATCCCACGTCTCGATAGAACCTAAGAATTTATCAGGTCGCGTGGATAGCACCAGGCTAAACTCGAAGCCGAAAAGTCCATAAGTGTGTTGCATGAAGTCAAAAAGAGCGTTGATCTCTTGAGAAATCTGACCGGAAATAATCAAACTAAGGCAATTTGAAAGGCATGGAATGGTGTACCTGCGACTGCGTGCAGAAGACATGGGTATCATCTTGCATGAACCGTCTCACCCGAGTCAGGCCTGACAGTGCGCCGCTAGCCTCGTTTCGATGTACAATACCGAACTCTGCCATCCTGATTGGTAGTTCCTTGTAACTGCGGTCCCGAGAGTCAAAGATGATACAATGGCCGGGACAATTCATAGGCTTGAGTGCCCATTTCTCCTTTTCGACATCGAGCGAGAACATATCGTCATTGTAGTTCTGCCAATGTCCCGATTGCTCCCACAGCTTGATGTTATACATATTCGGAGATATCACTTCTTGGTAGCCACGCTTATAGTATTCTCCCTAAAGACACCCTTAAGCCTGTTGATTAAAGTACGGATTAGCCACAAGAACTCACTCTCATATGCTCCATAAGGGTGTTGTATATCCGTGTGCCGTGAGGAAGGAAGAATGCATTACCAGGGGAGATTTCGTTAAAGAAATATAACTCTTGTTCCTGAACGGAAGTCAATAATGTCGCGACGTAGTTTCTAAGAGCCGCTAACCTTGCCTATCTTTCGGTGGTCCCGCTTGGCCGCTTCAGCCAGAAAAGCCTTGTATTCGGCCATTTGCTTCTTGTCTGGGAACGAAATGCCGTACAATCGTTGCAATGAATCATTGTTCGCATCTCCGAGGAAAAAAGAGGACGAGTTCTAATATAGGGGTTAGAAGGTGTCGCTTCTCATCCCATTCTAAATTTACCGACCTTCGTGAGCATGAACGCCTTGATTCTACCGGTATGCGGGATGTGGGGACCGACGCACAGATCAATCATCGGGCCGCATCGATATACTGTTGTAGACGTGCCATCTGGTACCTTAGTCTCTATGAAGTACCTTTTGTACTTATTGTACTGTCGAGGGGCCGCATCAGCGTAAAGAGACTTCAAAATGTGATAAACGCACTCCAAACATCTCGAGTAACTTGTCTTTTGAGACTATCAAACGCTCAAATTTTTGACGATCTTTGATAACTACATCCGCCAACTTTTCCAGGACTGGATAGTCTGTGCTCAGAACAGGCCTGGGAAAGAAATACCTTCATATTTCCTCGATTGTCAGTGGATAAGCCTGCGCACCTGCCGGTATTAGCCATCTCATAGAAGAAGCCTTCTTCAGTGGGAGGGCCCATGCAAAGATGGCAACCATAATGTCGTTCAGCAGCTTCGCCCAATACGTGCGCGGAAGAGTGCCAGAACACTTGCTTGCCTATAGATAATGTCGGACGATAATTTGAAAATGGGGCCAGAAGTAGTACGGACCTTCGGGGTGCTCGAAGTCTAGCAACTCGAGCCTGCATGATTTTTCCAGGGGTCTCTCCAAGTCCCATAGCACATCGTCAACCTAAGACAGCATTCACGTTGATGAGCATGATAGGCGTCGAGTGGCGTACTTTGGCGATAATTAGTCTTTCCGGCATGCTTTTCGATATCCCGCTTGCGATATCCATGGGGGTAGTCTCCCAGCTCTTTGCCTTCCGTCCAGAACCGTCAGGCAATGTAACTGTGATCTCTTCTCGAGGCTGCGCTGAATGGACAGATAAGCATTCAAGAAGCGCGAGACGATACAGTTACCTACATTTCACAAACTCGTCGTATTCGGCTTTCAGTTGATCATATATCTTGAGTCTATGTTCAATATACTCTGCAGGAGGTTGAAGCTGTAAGGCAGACAATTCAAACGTCAGTTCCGCCTGTGATGCGAAGATAGAAAGCGCGATACCTCTAAGGGGTGCTGAGAATCATTCTGAATCTTAGCTTTCTTATCTTTCGTCTTCTTCAACCCATTCGCCCCCACGCCGGCATGTTTGTTGTCGAGTGCGGGAAGATGAACAGATTGAGCAGAGGACGAAACGGGATGGACGTCTGCCATGGTTTTCGCACAAGCAGAAGTATAACGACGAAAAGGGACGTAAGTGTGTGCGCTGCAAGCTGAGAGACCTGGTGGACGCTGGTGAAGGATCTGGGAGGGCAACAGTCGAGTCAACAACTTTACCATGTCCCGCGTCGCGTGGAAAGGACCAGGAAGGAAAGAGACAGCTAAGCAGTTTTACGTAATACTCGTGCTCAAGACAAGTCACATTATTTGGTCATATTTGATTGTTCGGCAAAAACTTCAAAGAAAGGTTCATCCACCATGCTACTAAACTAATGTTACATGCACTCCGAAGTACTTTTCTCATGAAATCAACGGCTACAAGCTTCAACCTACACCGATAGCCATACTGGTTTGCGGATTCAGCGAAGACCTATGCGTGGATAATGGGGACCTCGAGGTCGTCCTCAACGTATATCTTGTTATCAAATTGCGAGTGAAGATGGTTCTCTCTCGCCCATTGGACAATCCTGTCGTAATCCTTGCACGTGTGGACGACGTTGCCCGTCGGCTTGACCATCTCGTCCCTTGGGTCCCAGTGCCAGACGTACGTGGAAATGTCTGCATTGCACGTCAAGGACTGACGGATGGCATCGAGACAGTGACGAGCATGAGGGGCCTCGAGGAAAGATCGCTCAAGGTCCGTCAGGTCCTTCTTCATGTAGTATTCCGGAGAGAGCGCCATTCTCAACGTGTTCTGCACGACGGGACGGGTGAGACATTGATAAAGGAAGGAACAGGCCAGAGGTACTAACAAGGCAGTGAAGCTGGTGGAATACATCAAGCTCAACGATGTAGTTTCCTCCGGAACCGACAAGCGGATAGGTCTTGTTGGTCAGCTTCTCTGCCGTCCTCCTGGGGATCTCTGAAATGCCAACTGAGACACATCGTGAGCAACACTGGACAAGAACACAGAATGTGTCTGCACCTACAACTGTAGAGGTCCTCCCATGCTTTGTCGACCTCATCGGAGGGATCTTTCTGGTATATGGTGATGTTCTCTCCAAATCCCTCGTAGAACTCATGGACCTTGAACGAGATCACGTCCTGTGCTGGTGCTGTTCGAGTATTTCGCTGGTCAGCACGGAACACAGTATGGACACTCTGATACGATGCTCACAATAGGTGAGTTGAGGGAAGATCGGGTTCGACGGCCCCCTGCGTGAGTACAGATACAGACCGGAACCGACGAGGATGACGTTGAGGAGCGTCTGGAAGACGAAAATTGCAATCAATGCGCGGCGACGCCACGGCGAGCTGGTCAGCGTCCGGCTCCAGCGAGGTCGCAGGGCTTCGACCTCGTCGATTCCCTCATCGCTTCCCGACATGAGCGGGCGGTAGTCGACATCTTCGTGATTTCCCATGGTGCAGATGTTTTGCAGTCACTGAGAGTGATCGTTGTGGGGGAACTTGTAGTATGTGGGTTTGTGAGCAATTTTTTGAATCTCAGAGTCCAGGATACAGGCTAAGAAATCCCGTCTACTTCTCGTTCGTTCATAAGTGCGGTTGTAGGATAGGAATACGTCAATACAGTGATGGGAACAGTTTTCAAAACATTCGCCTATTCTGGTTTCTCTGAGCAAGATGTGCACTAGAACCAGAGGGCCTTCTTGAAGACCCTGCAGGGATAAACAGGCAGAACTTCGCTCTCCATTGCCTGACGCGAGTGAAATATCGCCGCTGCGGTCACGCAGACACTGGTTTGAACAGTTCGGAAATAACGGATAGTGGATGTTCTGTGCTTGGTTTGAACAATTGAGAAAACTTCTCGCATGGAGCACATGGAGCACGGTTCTCCAAGGTAGGGGCGGAACCAGGCCTAGAAAGCAAAAGTCAAAATCAAGTAGTAAGTAATGGCACTGACAAGTGTGAGACTGTACATGTGAGTTTTACTGGACTGGTAAAGTGTGATCCTGGATCGCGTGATCGCAATCTAAACTTGAGGGCCGGCTCCCGATTCCACATGTTTCATTTTACCTTGTTCATCGACTTGACTTTGCTCGTCATACGAGTTTCCTGACAGTAATCCGCTTGGCTTTCAGGCTCGATCAGGATCAATCAGATGGCGAAAGAGATGTATTTGGGAAGCCAGGCGTTGTGTGATGCAGGGCCTGGACGATTCAAGGAGGCTCCTTCATCTCAAGAAAAAATGCCGTGAAGAAGAGCAAAAATGCTGTCCATCCCCATCCATGGGAACTCGGGCTCATGCGGTCCATGATGTGGAGCATGCCTCACGCGTGGCAGCGCATCTTCCTTCCTTTTTAGGTTCGAACTCTTAACCACTGACTGAAAAACTCTCACTTCCGCATCAAGTTTCGCTATTCCCGAGGAACTTCAGGAAGCTGATGGTGCGGAACGTCATCCGAGTGTCAAAGCTACCGGTGCGCTTCGGGATGCACACTATCTTTGATGATCATGGTTCCCTTGCTATTCGGGCTGAGGATGGGTAGATCCCCCGCCGTACAACCAAAGAGATAGGGCGAGTACTCGTAATTATCATCGCTTTAAGTCCACTTGTTCATCAGGTCTATCATGCTTTCACCATGTGCACCTATCTTACATGGCGAAAGTGATATAAAGAATGGCGTAGATTTTTCCAGTCATGACAGATTAAATCATCGCAGCCTTTAATGGCATACAAACTACACAAACGTTTCTCACATAAGTTCTTCCGCCCTTTTACGGTGGTTTAGTATCAAAGTGAGTGTTCTCCAAATATAGTTTGAGGGGCTCGCTTATCCTTCTTCGCCAATTTGATGATGGAATAGTCAGCCGCTCGGGTCGGAGAGAAGTTCTCCTGAGCTACTCTGCTATGCAAGATATCTGGTTCTTCCCGCCGTTCTAATGTTTTTCCAAACGATCCAATCGGCGGAGAAAGGAGGAAAACAATGGTGCAATCACAGTCAGCATCTCCACCATATACCCAGGATTATGTTCGTAAATGCAAGAAAGGACGCACGAAAAGTCTCTGCTATAAATTCTGCTTGAATACCCCAGCGACTCCTCAGAAAGCCAGCAGAGCGCTCTACACATAGTCATTCTAACTTGTCCACCATGAAGTTCAACGCCATCTTTGTTGCCTCCGCTCTTGTCTTCGCGTCAACCGCGATGGCCGCCCCTGCTCAGGTTCGTGCCCTTCATGTTAAGTGTAGTTCCCGTTGTAGTTACTGACGAATGACTCGCACACAGGGTGTGGACCAGTTGACGAATGCTGGTTCGGTCGATGCGCTCACGAATGCGGGCAGCGTTGACGCATTGACTAACGCGGGTTCGGTCGACCAACTCACGAACGCCAGGTTCCGTCGAAGTGGCTCGGTTGACCAGCTTACGAATGCTGGCTCCGTTGACCGCCTCACTAACGCAGGCTCCGTTGATGCTCTGACCAACGCGGGTTCCGTTGATCAACTCACGAATGCAAAGGTTTGTCTTGGTAATACAAGCAAGGGTGTGAGACTAATGCGTTTGGCATACTTCAGAGGTCTGGCTCTGTCGATGAGCTGACGAACTCTGGTGTTGATGCTCTCACCAATGCCGGGTCCGTTGACCAATTGACGAATTCTGGGTCCGTTGATCGGCTCACGAATGCTGGCTCTGTCGACCAGCTAACAAATGCAAAGGTATACTCCCACCTCTCAATTAGAGATCTGAATGTGTGACTGAATAGTTTCTCCTACCATATAGAGAAGCGACTCTGTTGATGCACTCACGAATGCGGGTTCGGTTGACCGGTTGACCAACGCCGGATCGGTTGACCAGCTGACCAACTCCGGCTCGGTCGACCAACTGACGAATGCGAAGGTTCGACGGGCCGACTCGGTTGACCAACTCACCAATGCGGGTTCAGTCGACCGACTCACCAATGCAGGGTCGGTTGACGCACTGACGAACGCTGGTTCTGTCGACGCGTTGACAAATGCCGGATCGGTTGACCAACTGACGAATGCCAGATTCCGCCGGGCCGACTCGGTTGACGCGCTGACCAATGCCGGTTCTGTTGACGCGCTGACCAACGCCGGCTCCGTCGACGCTTTGACGAACGCTGGTTCGGTCGACCAGCTGACGAATGCGAAACTGCGCCGTGCAGATTCGGTTGATCAACTTACCAATGCGGGTTCAGTCGACCGACTCACCAATGCAGGGTCGGTTGACGCACTGACGAACGCTGGTTCTGTCGACGCGTTGACAAATGCCGGCTCGGTTGACCAGCTGACGAATGCCAGATTCCGCCGGGCCGACTCGGTTGACCTTCTTACGAATGCCGGTTCTGTTGACAAGCTGACCAACGCCGGCTCCGTCGACGCATTGACGAACGCCGGGTCTGTTGACCAACTGACGAATGCGAAGGCTCGACGTGCGGACTCGGTTGACGCGCTGACCAATGCCGGTTCTGTTGACAAACTGACGAATGCTGGTTCAGTTGACCGTCTCACCAATGCCGGTCGTCGCTTCTGAATGAGGATCTTCTGGTGCCATGTCGGTTGTGAATAAACAAAAAAAACTTGTATATTGTTGGAATACGTTGTAGAACCATGTAGAGCAATATGTACAATTGTTGGGCTCTGTTTCAGAAGGACCTTATCCCCATGATACTCGGTCCATTGATATGCTTCATTCAATTCGAAGTTCGGAGCACTTTGCTTGAGTCCTAAGCACATCCCGGTTTATGCTTGGGAGTATTCGTTGTATTCAATCAATCGGAAAGTTTGAACTCGATGCGGAATACCGCTAAACTACGCATAGATGACGGGAACTTCCAAATCATCCTCCACATAGACGCTACGATCGAAAGGGGTGCGTAAGCGGTGTTCACTCGCCCACTGGGCAGTTCGGTCGTAATCATTGCACGTATGTAGTACATATCCCGTGGGATTTACTTGCCTGTCTTTCGGATCCCATTGCCATACGTATGTGGAAAGGTCTTCATTGCATATGAGAGACTGACGAATAGCGTCGAGACAGTGACAAGCGTGTGGAGGTTCGAGCCTTCGAGGAATGATCGTTCAGACTTGCGAGGTTTTTCTTTCGAAGGTAATCGGGAGAGAGTTCCATTCGTATCGTGTTCTTCCATAGACTGTTATTGGAGTTTCGTAGAAAAGAGTTTACAACAGAGCACGTACAAGGCATTGGAGTTGGTGGAAAGCAAATGTAATTTCCGCCCGATCCTGCAAGTTGATACGTCTTATTGGTCAAATTTTCCGCTACACTTCTTGGTATTTCGGAGATTCCGACTAGAGCAATGGTGAGGCTCTGTTCCATTTGCATGGCTGAAGCGAACTAACACCTATAAAGATCCTGCCAGGCCTGATCAACTTCTTCGGAAAGCTCTCGTTGGTAAATCGTGGCATCATGATCGAACCCTTCGAAGAAGCTCTGGATTCAGACGTAGGATATTACGATAAGTAATTATGGAAAACCGGAAATTGCTGAGCTTTTGCTGTAGTACAAGCCGATGAGGACAACGTTGAGAAATGTTTGCGCAGGGAAAACGGTGAACAGGAAGTGACGACAATAGGATGGAGTTTCTCAGTTTCTCCCATTCATTCGTTGCTGTCCGATACAAGAGGGTGAAAATCGATGTCTTCATGCTTCCCCATGGTGAAATCTCAGGAGGTAACTACTGACGGGTTGAGGACGAGATATGGGTAAGAAAGGTCCAGTCCCAAGTATTAAAGCGACAGCTGAGAGCTCACCCTCCATACTGCGCATCCTAGTTATCCTGATTGCAAGTCATGAGGCCATTACAAGGCTGGACTGAGTGTCCGCAAGATTTGACTAACGATAGGAACAGGTCAGCCAGACGGACTCTCCTAACGATGTCGCGGGGAACCACGCTTTCCTCGACGATATTGAGGCAAACGAGTCTTCGAATCCCGCATCTTCTACTAACTCACTCTGGTTTCTCCAACAAGCAAGACGGTTATCCCGCGAGGAACGGATCCCTCATAAGAGCTCGTTCTCGACGGTGCGACCATGAGCTAAAGCGTGTTCGGCCGTTATCATGCCAAGAACGATTAGAAGGTGGAATCCATGAGCACTCCGTAAGTCGCGGAGAAGCTATCATTGTTACTCCTGTGGAAGGTGCAAAGAGTAGAATTGGAGTCGAGGACGAGGTTGAGGACCGTACCTGGGTGATCGGTGTTAAAATCTGCTTTACGGGAAATTCCGAGGAATCCACCTCGCGAGTCGCTTTATGTAAACAAGATGGGTCATTCACTTGCCTTGTTGAGCGAGAGCAGACAAGGAGGACCGTTCAGGAGGTTTAGGAATGCAATTAGACATGCCTGATGGTATGGTATCTTGCCCTGGCTAAGGCTGGCGTCTGTGTCGAATGCACCATTTTGCTATCAAACTTCTCTGCTGTTTCTCCGGGGTGTAATCGAGACCAATAACTCAGATACTTAGCGGGTTGCAGGACGACCATTGCTTTAATTCCAATGTGAATACAATGTTCTCTACGTCGACGTCGAGAAAAGCTTTCTTATCTTGGATGCATCGAGCAAATCACCACATTTGCTTGGTGTAGCTCGCAATAGCTTCTTGCAATTCTAGAAGGCCTCTAATGGACTGTAGACCACCGTTTGCCACAAAGATCTTCTCCATCACTTGATCTAGATGTGCCGTGTGTGCAACCGATATCAGATGAAATGTATCTCTGTCTCAACTGCGTGAAAGGGCGTGAAAGGCACTCTTATAATACCTTCAAGCATGCGTTCATGACATGATTCTTTCATGTTCTGGGTGAGCATTGGCCAACTTTTCACATTTTCCAAATTCTTTCTCAAATCCTTGACGTCTAGACATCGCCGACATGACCGGGAATGACTTGGCAGCTTCCTCCAACTGCTTCTTCCATCCGCTTACGGTCTCGCACGATCACCATTTGATCTAATTGGAAAGAGGAGCAGCTGGTCAAACTGAAGTTCTGTCACGAAAGAAAAAAAAGAGTAGAAAAAAGGGAGAAACTAATGAGATGTTGAAAGACTATAAAGGTTGCTAGTTACATCGCAATAATCTACAGAAAGCCAACAGAGCCTTCTACACGACCTCAGCTCCATTTCTCCAGCACACTAATCCAGCCTTACACAATGAAGTTCAACTCCATCTTCGTGGCGTCGGCCATTCTCCTCGCAACAACCTCCTCTGCTGCACCGTCTAAGGTTCGTATCGAACCCAACTATATGCCCAGTCCGCATAGTCACTTAAACAGCTTCGTGATTAGAGCCTCGGTTCCGTCGACCAGCTTACGAACAACCGTCGCGGCAATTCCGTAGACCAACTGAGGAACTCGGGCTCCGTTGACCAACTCACGAATCATAAGCGTAGCGACTCCGTCGATGAACTCACGAATCATCGCAGCGGCAGCTCCGTCGACGAAGTGACGAACTATAGACGCGGCAACTCTGCTGACGGAGTGACGAACTATAAGCGCGGCAACTCCGTTGACAAACTCGCCAACAATCAGCGTGTCGACGAAGTGACGAACTATAAGCGTGGAAACTCCGTCGATGAAGTGACGAACTATAAGCGCGGCAACTCCGCTGACGATCTCACCAATTACAAGCGCGGCAGTTCCGTTGACGAACTGACCAACAATCAGCGTGGCAGCTCCGTCGACGAGGTGACGAACTATAAGCGTGGCAACTCTGCTGACGAACTGACGAACTATAAGCGCGGCAGCTCCGTTGACAAACTCGCCAACAATCAGCGTGGCAGCTCTGTCGACGAAGTGACGAATTATAAACGCAGCAACTCCGCTGATGAATTGACGAACTATAAGCGTGGCAACTCCGTCGACGAACTGACGAACCATAAGCGTGGCAGCTCCGTCGACGAACTCACGAACCATAAGCGTGGCAGCTCCGTCGACGAACTCACGAACAACAAGCGTGGCAACTCGGTCGACGGACTCACAAACTACTGAACGTAGGAAATGGTCTGCGGAGGGCTGACATTAATTATTCTGTTTCCTGTCAACTTCAGCTTTGTTAGCTATCGGGAATGATAATAAGAATGATTTTGAAAAACTTCCCACTTTCTCGTCAAACATTCAGCGTTTGTCCCGACCTAAGGAATTGATGCATCTGAATGACTTGAATAGCAGACCTTTATGTTGTCCCAAGTCCCGTCGTCCGGATGAGGCGTTCCCCACGGTCTGCTTATCGGATAACCTTGATATCAACTATACACTATAAATTATACTAGTATAAATGAGTGCGTACCTTGAATGACATGTAAGTTAATGCTGTACAGTTCTTGTGGCAGTGACGTTGATATGACGTATTCACGTTCGCGATTACGTTAGTATACGGGCAGACAAATGACAAGTTCTGCTCTGCTATTTTACATTTCATAAATTTGAGTACTTCTGCCACCGCACCCTCTAACAACCCTTGCCTACCCCTCAGCCAGTCTTTGCCTTCATATTCCTCCACAACGTCAAGAACAGGATCGCTCCGACACCCAATAATGCCATCTGTACCCCGATGTACTTTTCCATTCCCACCTGTACTCCAGCACCTCCCCACACAGCACCGCTTACACGGCCACTGAAGTTACTGTATTGGATCGCGAGGCTCAGGCGACCATTCCACTTCTGATGCAGTTGTTTGCTCAGCAAGCTTATCGTCACCGTACTGGCAACGTTGAAACCAAGGGCGACGAGGAACCAACAGACGAAAAATGACCCGAAGGTCACCTTGTCGAAGTGGATGACCAGTAGCGTGAGAAGGAGACCCAGGAAGCCTGTGAAAGCTCCGAAGGCGAGGATGAAACGGTCCGCGATCCGGCGAACAAGGAATAGGTTGAGGAAGAGGAAAGGGAAAATAGCAATACCACCAAGAGCGATGAAATTCCCAGCGGCGAATGGAGACCAGTTGAACTCGGCCTCGGTAAAGACGGCAATATTTGATTCCCAACCACTCAGCGTGAAAAAACAAGTCATAGCAAACCAACACATCGTGATGATCACACCCCACTGCCGCACCGAGATTTGCTCCGCCTCATCAATTATTGACGGAGTTTGCGAGCGCGAGACAAGTGAAGATGATGTAGCACTGGGAACGACCGTTTCTGCGACCGCAGCGTCATCGGACTTTGACTTCGACTCGAGCTCGATTGCAGGTTCCTCGCGTTGTTCTGGGTGCGCATCTGGCACGTCTTCGAAGAACATCGCAACGGCCACCCAGTAGACTGCCCAGAGAGCCGCCATAACCCACCCCGGGCTTGTCATACCGTTGAAGATTCTGTTGCCAAAACCAACTTTATACAACAATCCTGAAGGCATATTCAGGAACGAGCAGAACCGGAGAAATGATTGCTTATTACCTCCCATAAACGGTCCAACGCTGCAACCTATTCCCTGCCCGATGACAAGCCACCCGGCCAGAGTCGTCCGCCTACGGATACCCACGATCCGACCATCCGAGCAGTAGCGTTTCTACCGATATCAAAGGCCATACTTCATACGTTTACCGTACCATGATGGCTCCAACTGCACTTACCGAATACATGAAGTTTGCCATTGCCAAACCGATCACAGACCTTCCGATGAGGATAAGCCATAGAAAGTTGGCGTACTAGACACAACGGTTAGTCTCAAATGAGATTCAACGTGGTTCCAGGGAACGTACATAGGCCAGGCCGTACAAAATGTGCCCGATAATGGCAAAAGCGCACGAAAAGTGAATTGGCCTACTATATTTTCCTAACGCGGGCAATAATTCTCAGAAGAACAAAATACCGCATCATAAAGAAGGAACATACCCTGGTCATATTTCAGGAGAAAAGGCAAAGCAACACCAGCGAAAACAACTGGTATACCAAGCACAAGACCGGAAAACGTCGCGGTTCCCCCAAGAAACTCGGAGTATCTACTTGCTGATGATACAGGAAGAAACATGGTTATCTTTGAATCAAATCAAAACTGGAACCTTTATGACAACATTACATCACTCACCTGGGACATAATGTTCAACGTAATGACAATCACAAGCGACGACATCCTAGGCAGCCTCAACTCGGGATCAGGCTCGGAATTCTCGACATTGTTAACGACCGTCTGAGGATGATCGATTGTGCTGCGGCTGATCGGTAACGACGACGCTCTGTTTACGTTCGAACGTCGCTTGAAAACCTGGTTCAGCTTGGATAGCGTCGCCGTTGAATTGAGCAACATCGTATCTGACTCGATGTGTTCAGGTGCTCTATCGTTCTGCGTGTCTCAGACGTAAAGTTTTAGGAGGGGGATGAAAGGAACTGGGGCGAGAATGCCACGAAACGATCCCGCGGAGTTCACACCAGGGCCCTTGTCCATTGCCGAAGAAGCATATGCGTCCTGCGCAACATACCATATGGCGACACCGTCGGACTCAAGTCATTCCGACTTGATCAGATTACCAACTCCTCGACCACTTGACTATATGAGTGGCGGGGGCATTTACACGACGACTGTATGACAAAGCTTCCGTGTCCATCGATGTCGGGAGGAAAGAAGTGTTCGAAATAAGATTTCGCCTCGAGTGGATCTCTTGCTCGTGGGAAAATACTTTATTAGTTATGGCCCGAACTGATCCGAAATGCTGATCAGCGATCAACAAAAGTGGCTTCCAAGACTGAAGAATTATTACTTATTGAGAACCAGTCAATATCTGAAAACAAGCTTCACCGCACACGATGCAGGAGAAAGTCCAAGGACGAAAGAGGTGATACGAAGTCATGTGTACCCCTCAAGTCGGTGAACAGTAAACTAAGGCGCCTCTGGTTGATGTGGACATTGTTGAAACAAGCCTTGCAAATCATTAGCTTTCTTCGTCATTTCATCCAAGGCACCGTTAACCACTTTAGTCAAAGCCTCATGGCTTTGGGGGGAACCTGAAGTGCTATCATTCGCAACATTCCGCTATCAGCAGGGATGGCACTAGAAGACTAGAGTCAAAGCACTACAAGGAGTCCCTCGGTGAACAACGACCGCGCCGAAGAGGAAAATGGTTTGACCAAGGGAGGAGAGGTAGAAATGACACATCGCTGTCAGGGCAGGCATTACTTTACATGAGCAAGCAACAATCACAACCCAATCAAGTGATAGAGTAGTTATGCCTTGAGGAAAAGATATCAGCTGGACACGGTAAGTTCAGTGGCCATCTCACGCGAACCCAATGTGTCTATGTTCTTAGCCAGGCCGGGCATGATAGGAGTTCTTGTTACAACTCTGTCCAGCTCCGGGTAACATCTGCGAGATGCACGGGTCTAACACCTTAGGAGACCAAGCACTTCCCCAACGAAACACCTTCGTGGACCAATAAACAAGCAAGGGCATTTCGTAGATATGTGTTTTTATTGAGATAGCCATCTTGATCAGGGGAGCAATCCTTCCGCAAGTTTTGCAAGTGAATGTCAAGAGTAGCATAAAACATCTCCGAAAGCCGGTGGCTAAAATTCATCATCATCTGCAGCTTCGAATTGGCTTAGCAGACTCCCACGTAATGATCCTAAGGAAACCTAGTGAGTGACAGCGTGGATGAAAGAACCGGCAACTTACGAGCTGCCTGGACATGAGATGGTCTTGACCGCTGGGCAAGAGGAGAAGACAACAAAGACGGCGAAAAAGAAGAGTTCAAAGATGTTTGGAAAGGGGATGAAGAACTGGCTGATGGATATTTGTTTGTTCTGGATGGTGTTGAAGTTGGAGACGCAAACGGGTTTGTAGAAGATGATCTTGCGAGAGAAAGCTAGATTTCAATTCAATTCAAAGCCACATGTTACCATTCACGAATGAACTCACTTTAGGCGTGAATCCCGACAGAGGTTGTGCCGACGCAGGACTATGTAATTGGACCCGCTTCACTGGAGATCCCGACGGTTCACATTGAGGAGGAGGATATCGAATGGCAACGTAAGATTGGACGATATTCACAAACAGAACCGCGTACACTGCCGCTTCTGTTGGAAGAATATAGGAGGCTTCCTCAGCAGATTCTAGAGCTTCAACAACAACGGAATGGACTGACCTATCCAGCATAAACATCGGACCAAATAGCTCATCTCGCTCCCTCCTGCAGCTACTATCCACAGGCACGTAGCGAGTGACGGCACGATGGGTGCTAGTTGAGTCACGAGAAACACGACCACCAGAGCGAAACCATTGTTCTTCAGTCGCGAGATGGCAACACTTCTTCGTGGCTTTAGCCAGTTGATGATGGCGCCGTCCATGAGCTTCGCAGCCCCTGCGGTTAACGTTACTGCTGCTGTTGTTGCGCTGGTGGACATCGTTATTGTAAGTTGTCTGGTTTTCATTCCAGCCAATCGCGGCAAAACGATGCGGTAAATCACGTGATGCGTGACTCTTGGTTCGTCCGTTCCCATCACCCATCACTACCAATACAACTCGAAGAGTCTGTACGCGCACAAGCATCCAAACACCATCTCAAAAAAACAAACTGCGCCAGTCTATCAACTGCTCCTCTTAATGATGTCAATCTCTGGGTGGACTGGAATGGGCGGATCACTATGGATGGTCCGGTCTAAACTTCTTCTCTAGGTTTATGCCAAGCATGCCACAGTACAGATCCTGTTATCGCAGACTGCATGAAGCATCATCGGATATCTGATACGAGTATACTATGTGCTGATCAGGGGCATCCGACGGACGGAATATCGCAAGTTGCGTTTCTTGGTTTTCAGGTCATACAGTATGTGCTATGGACTAGCTTGGTATTCTGCCGGATTCACGCATTAACCTCCCCAACGATCTGGAATACCTTTCTCCTTGCTGCTTCAGGACATTTTTTATCAATGTCCTAATACCTCACTTGAAACAAAGGTTCCTTATCGTCCGACACTACGGAGTTTCGCCACTGACACCACATTCTGTGTTGAGTACTTAAACTCCGTAAAGCTGGAGGCTACGTTCCAACATAAACTAAAGGCTCGATACTTCCCTCAAAGGACCTTGCTATCTTCCAATGTCATCTTCATCTCGATTCCAAGCTATCATATTCGACCTCGGCGACGTTCTTTTCTCGTGGACCCCAGCGACGAAAACACCGATACGTCCCTCAATCCTGAAGTCGCTCGTATCATCGACTATATGGCACGACTTCGAACGTGGACGAATTACTCAGGATGCCTGCTACTCCGAACTTGCGAATACGTTCTCTCTCGATAAGGAGCAGATTGCTTCGTCCTTCGAGGAGGCTCGAAAGACCTTGCAGTTTGATAGCCGCTTGTTCAGCTTCATCGCCGACCTGAAGTCCAAACACGGTCTATCAGTCTTCGCCATGTCTAACGTTTCTTCCGCCGACTTCGAATACCTCCGAGCAAAGAACGCCGACTGGAACGTTTTCGACGGCATCTTCACATCATGCACTGTCGGCGAACGGAAACCCGACTTATCGTTCTATCGTCACGTCCTGTCGAATATCAACGTCCCTGCCACGAGTACCATTTTCGTGGACGACAAGTTCGACAATGTGCTTTCGGCCCGGTCACTCGGTATGCACGGCGTGGTTTTTAGGAATTCAGAAGAGATAATGCAGGCAATCATAAACCTCATTTACGATCCGATCGAAAGGGCGAAGGGTTTCCTTGATTCTCGTGCCCGCCAACACCAGTCTTTCACGGATACGGGCGTGGCAATAGACGAATTCTTTTCACAGCTAATTATATACGAACTAACCCAGAACGAGTACGTCAAGCCCACATTTACCATCCCGCGTTCTTCTAATTTGCCTTCATCGTTCAGGGACATAGTAGAACTCCCTTCCCCTACTAAACTTGTTAACTTTTTCCGTGGTAAGCTGGATACTGGATGAACTACCTTTCTTTTGCTAACGCGATAACAGGAAAAGGACAACTAACTTCGGAAAACTATCCTTGCGATCTGGATACCACATCTCTGGCATGGACAGCAGTCAAAGGAATAGACAATAGCGCTATCCACTCCGTTATGGACGAGATGCTCAAATACCGGAATTCTGACGGTATCCTTGAGGTAAGCATCCTAGGCTGTTTCAAATTATTGGGCTTCGTGATGAATCAATCGTCATGGATACATAGGTCTACTTCGATTATACCAGGAGACGTATCGATCCGGTCGTCTGTGTTAACGCTTTGACTCTCTTCTACCGACACGGAAGGGGCTCGGATATTCCTGAGACCCTCGAATGGGTCGTATCCGTCCTCAAAAATCGAGCATATCTCGAAGGCACTCGATACTATGCAAGTGCCGAATGCTTCTTATACTTCTTCTCTCGTTTCCTCCTCCACAATAGCGATCTATATGGGAAGTACGCCGCAATTCTCAAAGAACGTCTCAGTGAGCGTGTTGGGCTGGAAGGAGATTCCCTGGCACTAGCGATGAGGATTTCTGCATGCAATACTGTCGGTATTAGAGACGAACTTGATTTGAAAAGCCTTCGTGCGAGGCAAGCGCCTGATGGCAGCTGGACGGATGGCTGGGTTTATAGATACGGGGTCCATGGAACTCACATCGCTAACAAGGGCTTAACTACTGCGCTTGCAATCAATGCAATAGAAGGTTTTGGCTCACCACAGTTGTAGACTAAGTATTGGCTCGTACCGCTTTTATAGTATGTAGACGAATTATTCGACGGCATCAGCTTGAATCTTGTTTGTATTAATTGTAATAATGTAATTGTTACGTATCTCGCCCTGATCACTAAAGGGATCATTTCCTCCTCTTCGTACCTTCTAATTCGCGGTCGCACAATGAAATCTAAACAAACGTACCAGGAAGTGGATATCCTCGCAGACTCTTCGGACGTCGGCCGATTATCTTTTCCCTTTCATTGGAATCTCAGAGAAGCCAAGAGCTTCAATATCCAACAACGCATTCTTCTCACTGCCTTAGATATGCTGGATGAACAACGACAGAGGCGCATGGAAGGTATAAATATCGAAGCATTGGTCGAAGTTGACTTCAATTGCTCCTTATAACGAAGCGTCGGGAAAGTTAGACCTATGAAAGTCTTCAAGGTGTCTGTCGTTCATGGACATGTACGTGGATAGCAATGGTAGCAGAAATCCCATATATTCTTTCATCTGCGCGTACTTCCGAGATGACTTATATCAGGGCTGTTGTTAGTGATATGAGAATGGGACGAACTTTTTATACATATTCAAGGACGAAATAGGCGACGACGAGAGCGTGTAAACAAAGTATTCGAATGCTTGCAGCTTACTCGTTCTCAGTGATCCATATTATGTATGTTTCTGGAAGAAACCGGCTCGTCCCTTGCTATCTACTTGCCATCTACACAACCAGGTGCCGACATATCAATTTCTTCTCGTTCCAAAGTCAACAAAATTCAAAACTTCACGCGGTTCGCAAGTTTCCGAGGTGATCGATGTATTCTATAAATCAAGTATCATTCCCCAAATATGTCAAAGTGGTCCAGGAAAGATTAAGAATTTGTCTGTTGTTTCAAAGTGGAGTGCAACAAAAAATGACTTCAAATAGTTTATTTTTCACAAGAAACCCTCCGACTCTAACCTTTTCCAGGCAAGGAAGGAAGCAAAGGAAACACAGAGACCCGGCAATAGCTTCTACAACGAGCTACAACGAGAAATCTTACACCGTGGATATCAAGAAAATTTACCAAGCCGCAGGAACGGATTCACACTACTCTAGCGTAAATTTGTGAATCAAGAAACCAGTCCTAGATAGAATTGCATGATAAAACTGTTTCTTCAAAGGAAAGCAAAAATGTGGCACACCTTTGATACACTAGTCTTAAAGTTCCACGGGTCAATCTTCTGATGAACCTCTATCCATAATCCGGCCTTCAGATCGAGCGAACTTCCTCAGACCCTTTCCAGGCTCTTCACCGCGCAAAACATCCATCACAGAAACCATATCCGCCCAACTCTTATGTCCCTCATTTATCTTTCCCACCCGTTCCGAGGAAACCTGGCATTTTTCGAAATTTCCAGTATGCAGGCTGGCTGAGATTTCTGGAATATCGATATTGTTGCAGCTGAATAACTCGGAAAGCCGTTTGGCCACTTTGCATATAAGAACAACGTCTCGTGGAAGGTATGACAGGCCAAAGTTCATCTCCTCTAGGGAAGTAAACGAATATGACTCGAAGGGTCGCTGGTGGCTGTGTTCCACGCGCAGGAGCAACGATAGAATCCTGATCGTTGGACAGTACTGAGCGACGATGTCTAGCGCTCCTAACGTCAGCCGAGGCTGATCTATATCCAACCGTCTAGGTGTCCACGAAAGCTGGAGAACATCAAACGGTACGTTACGGCTCTGCAGGGCTTGCTGTAACCCCTGATCATCAATCGGTAACACGTAGTCGAGCATGATTGTGAGTCGCCGAAGGAATTGAAGCCCGAAAATGGCATCTAGAGACAAATACTGCCGGCGCAGTTCTCCACTATGCCGACTAGGAGTTTCAAGTCGCCAATCCTCCGTGGAGTTGAGTTTCCCACCGACTTCATTAAGTGATGTGCATGCGATAACCTCCAGAGACACGAGCATTGGACAACTTTGTGATATTGCGGTAAACATCCCATGGCAAATTTGAGGAGTGGCGTGATTCCGACAGCCAATGGTTAACGTCGTCAAAGCCCCAAGTATAGGACCTAAGTCTCGGAGGGTTAGGCCCAGAGAATGGGCTGGTGCTGGTATAAACATTTCCTTCAGCACAGGAAACATCCCATTCGGCATGGGCGAAGAAAGTTGTAGTTGCGTAGGGGTATAATATAGACGCCGGCCAGAGTTTCGAATTGACTCGAGGCGAGGAAAAGTCGACAATAATTGAAAAAGTTTTGGAGTGAACATGGTACTATTGTCGTGAGGAACGAGCAAGGAACTCCAGAATAACACTCTCCAAATCTCGGAAACGAGATTGGCTCTCGCTCGTCCACCTCGAATCTGGACCAGGTGTGACCTTTATACCGAAGTACTCCAGCTCGGGTGACATTTCAATGACCTTGTTGAGGAACGTCGTTAGAGGCTGCCATCCAACAGGATATTCATATGCCCTGATATCAACAACCATTTCCAGTTGCCTCAGAGGCCCAAGGAACAAAGTAGCGAGCGGAAGAACTCGGATACTCTTCGAAAGATGAATATGAAGAGATAGGAGGTTTGGCAAGAGATGATCGGCTCCTCGATGGTTAGCAAGAATATCGAGTAAGCTTTGACTGTAATGCGATAGGCGACCGAACTTTACTGCATCGAAAACCCGCGGGAAATCGTCATTGGAAATGTGAAGTTTCGTGACAAGACGAGCATAATGTTCGAAATTCTGCCAGTGCCGTTCAGTTGGAGGATGGGACAGTGCAAGAGTCCCACGGCGCTCGATGCGACGGTCCTGAATGGGAATATAAGTAGACAATATCATGACATCTTGATAACGTGTCATTTCGTACCAGGGATTTCATCTGCTCTGTTGTTATTTTGTAATCACCAAGAAGCTCCAGCAAGGGCGACACAGAACCCAGTTCATTCCATGCATAACGTATACAAGTTTCTGTCCACGCTTTGCACAACGTAGCGCAGCGTGCCTGGGACCTTTTGTCCAAGTGTCGTAGAATGGCTTCTTGCAGCTCTGAAATCACCAATACGCGAGATATTGCATCCGACATGATAGTGGGCACGGTACTTGTGGGGAGTGGCAATCCGCGTCAAAGAAGTGTCCTGTTCCCACGACCCATGCCGCGTCCTGCCGGCGCTCGGTTACGCTTAAGCGAAAATAAGCGATGTCCGGATTTTGAGAGATGTATTCGACTTGACTGACCTCCATCCACAATGAAATAATGGCAGAAATAAATTGTACATTTTATGTAGTTAGTATCATAAATTGTATTTGTGCAAAAAATTTCAATTTTCTACAAAAATCTAGTGAGATACGGTGGTATCTCACCTCATATCTTAGGAACTAGGCAATTTCTACAAAATGTTTTTTGTACAAATTGAAGGAAGACATGGATAAATACTTATCATGCATTGAGTTGAGTGATTCTTCAATAACCAGGCCGGATGCTACCGGATGTAGCGACCCAGGACATCACGTCGGTAACCAGGCCGGATGCTGCCGGATGCAGCTGCTCCCTCAACGTGGCGTATGGGGTCTATCAGCGGGGAGGGATCGAGGAAGTGAGGATGCAGTATTAAAAGTAGGGGCGGTGTTGTCCTTTGGGATTTGTATTTCACGTCGGCGATGGGGTTTTGGTGGGTATCTCCCGCTGAGCCCTGGGCCCGATCTTTTACATTTAGAAACAGTTGGCCCTGTGAGTTTTTTCCTATTGGGTTGTTTTCTAGTGGGTGTCCGACTATTAGCATAGGGGTTTTTCCTTTTCTTTTCCCCGTCTGTCGTTTGCGTCGTCGAGGGGGGCTTTCTCCAGGTTTCTTTTAGAAATATGGGTTCGCTAACTTCTTCGTGTAAATAAGTAGTATAACTGGAAGTGTGTTACGCTCTGCGTCGTTAGGAGCATCGATCACGAAGATCTAGGATGTCGACGAGCACAGGTGAACGAGCTACCACATAATCACAAGTGACCGTAGTCTGCGACGTAGGTGATAGTACTAGATTAGCACGTCTAACTAAGGTACAAGTATTTGTACGACTTACCTGCGACATAGGTGATAGTACTAGAACAAGAGAGTGGGGAATCCCTAACTCTCTGGTCCAGCCTTATATACACTTTGGTCGCGGGTAAGTTCTACTCTAAATAGGTGCTGACTAGCAGCAAGTAAATATGAACAAACAAACAACGGGGCCCAATGAGTCAGCAAGAATGAGTAAAGATGAGTAAGCGTCGTCGGGTTAAATGGAAAGAAGAATAATGAGTCAGCAAGAATGAGTAATAATAGAATGGGAAAAAGAATGAAAGGGAATGGCGGGATAAAGTTGTTATAGATTGTAATTAGCTAAGCCTGTATGTATTAAGTAAGGAATGTGGTTAAAAGGAGTGTAAATATGCATTGATGAAAATAAAAGAAAGGCCGTATAAAGAGAAGGGAAAAGGCGTCGTAACATTACCCCCTCTTCAAGGTTGGGCGTCCCGACCAACCCTTTGAACGATCCGGCTCAGTATACTGGAAGATTGGCTTGAACGTTTTCATTCCTCGAGCAATGAAAGCTCGGGGAGCGCCTGGGTGTTTCTTGTAAAAGTCGTCGATGGCCTCATTAGAGTTTAGAATGAGGTTATCGTGTGGTTCCCAAGTGGTTTCATCATAACCCTTCCATCTGACGAGGAATTGAAGCTTTCCTCGATGTTTGCGTGAATCCAGAATTTCGTCGACCTCATATTCTTCCTCTCCGTCGACGAGTTCTGGTGGAGGTGGAGGCGGTTTCTTCTGTCCTTCGAAAGTTGGTTCAACGTATGGTTTGAGGAGTACTTTGTTGAAAACCGGATGTACCTTCTTCCATGTTTTAGGTAGCTTTAGTTTGTATGCAGCTGCTCCAACTTTTTCTATGACGTCGAAGGGACCATACCATTTGTCCGCAAACTTTCGAGTGGGCCTGACCGTAGTGATGTTTCGTCCTTCCAGCATAACCTTGTCTCTAACCGTATATTCTACGACATCAGCCGCTTGTTGATCATGCGCCTTTTTCATCACGTTGTTTGCTTTCACCAGATTGTCTTTTGCTTGAGAATGTGCTTGTTTAAGTTCTTTAGCGAATTCTTCAGTTGACAGATTATTGGATGTCGTGTGGATTGTCCCTGGATCGAGAGGATTAAGACTGGTATTAACGAAGAAAGGAGACATTTTAGTCGACGAATGTTCCCGGTTGTTGTACGCGAACTCCGCAAGGGCTAGCCACTCTGACCAATCCGACTGTCGATGGTTAACGTACATCCTCAGGTACAGTTCAAGTTCTTGATCAACTCGTTCTGTTTGTCCGTCCGTTTGAGGATGGTATGCCGTCGATGGGTTTCCTTCAATATGAAGTAGCTTGTACAGTTCCTTCATAAAATCAGCGTCGAATTGAGGACCTCAATCGTGGACAATCTTTTTCGGAAGTCCATGTAACCTGAAGACATGATCACGGTAGAGTTTTGCCGTTCCTTGAGCTGTGATCTTCGTTGTCGTCGGGATTGCATGTATTTGTTTTGAAAACTTATCAATGATAACGCAAATTGCATTGTACCCATTCGACTCAGGGAGTTCACCAACGAAATCAACCAATATTGTCTGCCATGGACCTTCTGGAACGTCATGTGGATGTAAGGTTCGTCATTTGGGTTGTCTAGACGGTTTGGTTCTCTGACAAATGTCGCATCCTTTTATGTATCTGAGGACGTCGGGTAGCATTCCAAACTACCAGAACTTTCGACCGATGGACCTCAATGTCTTGGTCTGACCTGGATGTCCAGCTAATGGAGAATCATGGTATTCTTTTAAGACGTCTTCAATGAATTCCTTTGGAATGACGAGTCTACCATCCATTCTTGGCTCCAATCCTTTACTTGCGTCCTTGATCTTCTGTTCCAGTGTTGTGCGAGACGTCTCGACGATTGCCCTAGTTTTGAACCATTCATCATTCAATAGCTGTAGTCCGCGATTATCCTCCTTGCCATTGTCATAGTTGTATCGGCGAGAGAGAGCATCAGCCTTTGTCATTGTTGTTCCAGGCTTATGGACAAACGTGAAATCAAATTCAGACAGGAATAGCGACCAACGGGCTTGTCGACGATTGAGATCTTGAGGCTTTTGGAAGTACGTCAGATTGGTGTGATCCGTCCAGAGTTCAACCAGATGTTTAGCGCCTAAGAGATAATGTCTCCACTCTGTTAGTGCTTGAATGACTGCAAGAAGTTCCTTGTCATAAATCTGGTAATTTCGTTCCACCGCTGACAATGTCTGTGACCGATAAGCAACCACCTTCCATGTGTCTCCTTGTTTCTGAAGTAAAACTCCTCCAGTCGCAAAGTCTGACGCATCAGTTTCTACTCGGAAAGGGTCATCGTCGTTTGGAATCGTTAAGACGGGAGCAGTTGTCAGCCTCTTCTTGATCTCTTCAAATGCTTCCTGTTCGATGGAAGTCCATTCCCAAGAGACGTCTCCAGTCAGTCGATTTAACGGTCTGACAATAGCGCTATATCCTTTGACGAATCGTCGCAACCAGTTGCCTAGCCCAAGAAACTGTTGTAACTGATTCTTGTTCTTTGGAGGAGGCCATTTTGCGATGGCATCGATCTTTGCAGGGTCCATGCGCACTTCACCATTACCAAGGATGTAACCGAGGAACTTTACCGTCGACACTTCAAATTCACACTTCGCTGGCTTCAAGTACAGTCTATGCTCCCTCAGCACACTGAATACTTGTTTAACCAGCCGTCGATGTTCATCCTGATTATCCGAGAAAATGAGGATATTGTCGAGATAAATGACAACCTTCCCTTGTTGTTAGAAAACGCTCGCCCTAAAGGGACTATACAGTAACCACAATAGGACGGTCCGGTTGGTTACGGGTTCGGCGATGCTTTTCTAAAGGTTTCCGGAGCCTACTCGGTTTTCACAAGCAGGGCAGATTCCTAAGTATACTAGGCGTTGCCTCGGACGCTCACTTTTAACTAATCAAGTCGGGCCTCAACCTCGTTGACAGACTAGTAGGACAGTGTCGACTGCCGTTCGTAAGCTTCCCTAGTCGGTGGACGACTAATCAATCGTTCCACGCCGTAGAGTAAGAGAGGTTAAGCAGATTAGGTGGTCTTCAGATTAGAAGCTAGATGCCTAAGAGGACTCGATGTACAAGACGATCGAAAGAAAGATGGGGAGCTACGGTCTAAGTCTACAACTATTTATACCTTTTCCTCATGTTGTGGACGGACCACTTCCTACGCTCCGTAGTTCCTACTATCGATCTGATTCGTTGTTCTAGCTTCCAAACTCGTCTGGTAATTCCATTGTTCTGCTGCGGATTGACTCATCGACTGCGCCCTGTGCAGGATGATGACTCGGCGTTGACTCATCTTGACTTGAACTGAATTGAAACCTATGCTCGGGGTCGGCCTTGTGCTGCGCCCTGTGCGTAGTGTGAGTCAGTGAGTGAGTCATTGAATGCGTGTTCGTATGCCATTGGTTTTGCATGGCTGCGCCGTAGTTAGAGTTCGCTCGTCCGCAGTTGCTCGTGCATTTAAGGAATTCCGTCGGGGTTCCGTTGTATAGCATCTGGGGCTATGAAGGCTGTGATTGGCTTGTCGCCTCGGGACTCTTGTTCGGGGCCGTCAAGTGTGATTCGACATCGGATATCATCGTGGGGAAACCAAGGTGGTTTAACGTATGTGCCTATGGCGATGAGTAGTCGTACGCTTCGTTGAGTATCGTTCGAAGGTATTCTCCAGCCTAGGTATAGGTCTCCTTGTAGTCGAATAGCTTTGCAGTATGCCCATAGTTCCCTGAGTGTGTTTGCAACCCATGCCGCTGTTATCGGTGAGCGGCGGTTTGTAACATAGTCTGCACTGATCTCCACGAATGTGCTTGGGCACTCGAGTGCTAATATGTCGTGGATTCCTACTATTGTCCAGTGCGTCTTTGGTTGCATGCCTATTGCCGTATCCATTGCTATTGTTGACCTCGTGCGATTTCGAACGACCTCCGGGGGATTGTGGTATTCTCGATAAGCTGTTGCTCGTTCGCTGGACACATGATATGTCAACATGCCCGTTGCCTCCCGTAGTATTATCTTGTGTAGGTCTTCGATGATCTGTCGCACTCTTCTGCATTTATAGCAAGCCGTTGGAGGTTGCTGTACTTGCTGCATCGTTTGCGAAGGTTTAGTGTGATCGTCGGGATTAGCGTTGCTAGCCGATGCTTCTTGATCGTCGGCTTCGGATTGTATTAGATTCGCGTGTTCTCCGCTTCTCGCTGTCGATCCTGATCGTCTCCGGCCAGTGAAATTAACCGGTCCCATCCGGGGTAGTTTCGATCGGCGTTCCTAATCGAATCAAAATTTCAGCACAATCCTTTCACTTGTCCAATCAGATCCCTAAAGATGTTGTTGACGAACGTCTGGAAAGTTGCAGGTGTGTTACATAAACCGAAGAACATGACGGTGGGCTCAAACAGTCCCTCGTTTGTTCTGAAGGCTGCCTTCCATTCGTCGCCTTCCCTGATACGGACATTGTAGTATCCCCATCTAACGTCAAGTTTCATGATAAACCGTGCTGTTTTGACCTTGTCGATGAGTTTGCCAATGAGCGGTAACGGGTACTTGTTCTTTATCGTACCTTCGTTGAGCTTCCTGTAATCTTGGATAACTCGCAACGAACCATCCGCCTTCTTAATGAAAAAGAAGGGGGATGCCATAGGTGACGATGATTCGCGTATATGACCTGACTTTAGGTTTTCGTCGATGAAGGTGCATAGTTCCTCACGTTCCTTCATGTTTAGTGGATAAACCTTACAGTCGGTGAATGTTCGAGAACGCGGCCGGTATCAGAAGTACCGGACGAAGGGGGTACGATTTAGATGCGTTGGGAGGGCCGGTACGTGGCGGTACTAAGTCGTACAGTCACAGACAAGTCGTCAAGAGAGAATAGTAGGGCCTGGCTGGATTGATGAGTACGGGAGACTATAGGTGACCACTCAAGAGGAGAGGTATCAGGAGACGATCAATACCGAGACGAATCCGTCGATACCGAGTCGTCTGGTGTCCGGTATTACGGTAGAGAGAACGAAGCAGTAGAGGAGGCGAGCTGAGGAGGTGTTTCTGATGGGACTGGTCGTGAGACGAGAGACGAGGGCGACGAAGACGAGAACGATGACTACCGGTATCGATACCGGTGACTACGAGACAAGACGAACGAACGGGGACTTGAACGAGATGAGCAAAACCCGGACCTTCACTCTGGAAGTTCCTCTCAGATTCGCTGGTTTGCTACAGTAGAACATGCAGGCTATAAATACCATAATATCATAGCCATTCAAGATACCAAATGGGGGGTTTTTACAAGTCGAATCGTACCGTAATCCAGTACAAGAAATGGAACATAAAGTCGAATTGAATGTAAAATTACAATCAGGGGAAACATAAGATGATGAATGAATAAGAAGTTTTATCAGGGGGTAGCTAAGAATAGGGTGGGACGAGACAAGAACCCAATGAAAACTCATGACGAGTGATACCGAGGTAGGGCGGCGATACCAACGTCGACCAGCGCTAAATTAAGGACGTGTCTCAAGCTACCGCATGGGCGCTCCTGGTGATGTCCCTGTCGTAGGAGAAGCACGTCATCCTGATTTACCTTTGTTCCGGTATCATGATCCGTGCTGCGTCAGTCTGGGCATCTACCGATCGATCGGACGGCGTGCTCCAATGTTGACGTGTCGGTACAACCCAACCTTGGCAATGGGGTACTCTACCGCTCGGTACCAATCAGTACCCTGGGATCGTCCCTGAGCATCAACGAGATCGCTCGAGCCCCTCGATATTGATCGGTACGCGTTGCCTGCTCGACTGGGCATTGCTTGGCTTCCCCTCCGAGTCGGATCGATGGCCTCCTCCGAGATCGAAGCAGCGTACGGCGGACTTGATTCATTTCCCAACCTTCCTCTCGACGTAGATCTCCGAGGGCGTGGTCTCGACCTAGCACACGTTACAAACTCCGGTACAGGAGCGGACCATCAGTATCAACACCGGTATCGTCGGTATTGATGCATGGCGGTTCAGAAGGGCATACCGTCAGACTTGGAGCTTCGACCATGATCCAACTCTTCGCAGCAACGTATGGCAGACCGATCGCAGACTAGACGTGGACTATTAATCGTCGGTATCAGGATGGGTGGACGGTACAGTGTCGGTATCATCGGTATCGAAGTCTGGTGGTTCGGTACTGTGATGGAAGACGGGCGTAGGGATTGGTGATTCGGTATTGGTGCAGAAGTCTGGCTAAACGTATGCAGGACTAGTTCTCAATCCTTCTTAGCCTTGTCGAATCGCAGAAGCCTCGTACCGCAGGCGTAGATAGGATGGCAGAAGTACCGTGGTCCGAAGAGAAGTAAGAAGCGGTAGAATCGCAGAAGTATTGTTAATTGGAAGAAGCGGTAGAATCGCAGAATTAAGCCCATATCGATCGTAGCCTCCGGTATTACTCTTTAACGCCAGCATCGGCATTTCCTTGACGCATCTCTGCCCATCGTGTGTAGGCCCGGTGTTAGGACGGACGAGGTGGCAGTGCACGTTCGAGGCCTGTTCTCACGAAGGTCGTCTAGTGACAATCTCTACTGCGTCTTGGGGAAGTACACAGTCGTTGGCGACGTACGTCTAAGGTGGATGACCTTGAGTAATGCACGTGTCTAGGAACAGTATACGACTAAGACGTCGCGGTGGTAAGTAGATTGAATAGACTAAGTAAGTACAAGAGAGAAATACCTAAGACGTCGTGGTGGTAAGTAGAAGAGTCGAGTGGGGAAGACGAGACAAGATCTATCTACTTATATACACATGAGATGTGGGAAGGTATTACTCTAAGAGGGTGCTGCACAGCAGCATAACAATATAAACAAACAAACAACGGGGCCCGACGAGTAAGCAAGAATGAGTAAGGGTGAGTAAGCGTCATTGGGTTGGGGCGGAATTAGTAATGCAGTATTAGTAATATATCGGGATGGGGCGGAGGGAGTCATAAGGTATTAGTAATGAAAGGAACTTAGTAATATAATGGAATATGAAAAATAAGAAAGGACAAAAAAGGAAAAGTGTTCTTACACCCGGTCCTTTTCGCCAGGGTCCTTGAATGACTGGTCGAGTTTTTCGAGAAATTTGTCAAAAGCGTCGACGATTGCAATTGTTCCCTTTGCATCTGTTATTCCGTCGTAGTAATTCTGAGCCCACGTCGACGCTGTTCCATCCTTCATATACGAGAGGACGAATGAGATCTTCTTTTTGTCCATAGCGAAGATCGAATTTGTGTCATCGGCGCTTATGTACACCAGGCATTCTCAACGGAATCGGAGGTAATCCTTGCCTCCTGTGAATGGTGTCGGTGGTGCGATCCCAAGATCTTTCATCGTCGACGGCTTAGGGGGTTTGGATTGGGTAGCCATCGCCGTCGCGATGAGCGTGGCAAAATCTTTTAGTTGTTGTTGGGTGAACGACGACATCGTTGTTTGTGGATTTGACGGGGTTCGTTGTAGTCCAAATGCAGTTGACGTTGACGGTAGAGACAGTGACGAGGGAGCGGTAAAGAGTAATACCGGAGGCTATGATCGATATGGGCTTAATTCTGCGATTCTACCGCTTCTTCCAATTAACAATACTTCTGCGATTCTACCGCTTCTTACTTCTCTTCGGACCACGGTACTTCTGCTGTCCTATCTACGCCTGCGGTTCCAACAAAGTACGAGGCTTCTGCGATTCGACAAGGCTAAGAACGATTGAGAACTGGTCCACTTCTGCGCCAATACCGAATCACCAATCCCTACGCCCGTCTTCCATCATAGTACCGAACCACCAGACTTCGATACCGATGATACCGATACCGTACCGTCCACCCGTCCTGATACCGACGCTTAATACTCCACACCTAGTCGATACTACGCCCTCGACAGCCCATATCATAGAAAAAGGCTCACAAAGCTGCACTCGGTCTGCCATACGTTGCTGCGAAGAGTTGGATCATGGTCGAGGCTCCAAGCCCGATGGTATGCCCTTCCGAACCGCCATGCATCGATACCGACGATACCGGTGTTGATACCGATGGTCCGCTCCGGTACTGGAGTTCGTTACGTGTGCTAGGTCGAGACCACGCCATCGGAGATCTACGTCGAGAGGAAGGTTGGGAAATGAATCAAGTCCACCGTACGCTGCTTCGATCTTGGAGGAGGCCATCGATCCGACTCGGAGGGGAAGCCAAGCAATGCCCAGTCGAGTCAGGCGACGCGTACCGGTCGATATCGAGGGGCTAGAGCGATGCTCAGGGACGATCCCAGGGTACTGATTGGTACCGAACGGTAGAGTACCCCATTGCCAAGGTTGGGTTGTACCGACACGTCAACATCGGAGCACGCCGTCCGATCGATCGGTAGACGCCCAGACTGACGCCGCACGGATCATGATACCGGAACAAAGGTAAATCAGGATGACGTGCTTCTCCTACGACAGGGACATCGCCAGGAGCGCCCATGCGGTAGCTTGAGACACGTCCTTAATTTAGCGCTGGTCGACGTCGGTATCGCCGCCCTACCTCGGTATCACTCGTTGTGAGTTTTCGTTGGGTTCTTGTCTCGTCCCACCCTATTCTTAGCTACCCCCTGATAAAACTTCTTATTCATTCATTGTCTTATGTTTCCCCTGATTGTAATTTTACATTCAATTCGACTTTATGTTCCATTTCTTGTACCGGATTACGGTACGATTCGACTTGTAAAAACCCCCCATTTGGTAACTTGAATGGCTACGGTATTATGGTATTTATAGCCTGCATGTTCTACTGTAGCAGACCAGCTAATCTGAGAGGAACTTCCAGAGTGAAGGTCCGGGTTTTGCTCATCTCGTTCAAGTCCCCGTTCGTTCGTCTCGTCTCGTAGTCTCCGGTACCGATACCGGTAGTCGTCGTTCTCGTCTTCGTCGCCCTCGTCTCTCGTCTCACGACCAGTCCCATCAGAAACGCTTCCTCAGCTCGCCTCCTCTACTGCTTTGTTCTCTCTACCGTAATACCGGACACCAGACGACTCGGTATCGACGGATTCGTCTCGGTATTGATAGTCTCCTGATACCTCTCCTCTTGAGCGGTCACCTATAGTCTCCCGTACTCATCAATCCAGCCAGGCCCTACTATTCTCTCTTGACGACTTGTCTGTGACTGTACGACTTAGTACCGCCACGTACCGGCCCTCCCAACGCATCTAAATCGTACCCCCCTCGTCCGGTATTTCTGATACCGGCCGCGTTCTCGCACATTCAGCGGGCGATTGGGGAGGTGGTGTTGGTTCAGATGTTGACGGTTTTGGTTCTTTCGGCTTCCACCTAATAACCTTCTTATGTTCTTCGTCTGCCCACGACATCCAACACCTAAGATTTTCCGACCACCACGAAGCACGGACTCTGCCGTTGTCAGTGACGGTAACGTCATCTGAGTCGTCTACTTTCGCTCCGTTTGGAAGCACGGCTAACTGTTCCTGGGTTAGAGGCACTTTGTCAACGTAGGAGGTCTTCCTCCTTCACTTTGACCTTGACTTTGAGCTCTTCAAGCTTTACTTCGACCTCCTCCTGTTTCACTTCAACGATCGGACATTGGGGACAATATGTGAGTTTTACTAGATGGCAACGTCCGTATTTGTCGGTCGTTGTAACAATGTCGTTTGGATCGTAGTCAAGCCAATTGAAAGGGATGATGTACGACTTGGGTTTTTTGTATTGTCGACAACGACGCTGAGGAGCCAGATTGTTTAACATCGAAGGTGAGAGGAGTACTTGTTCAACGTTGGTGTCCACAGTTCGTCAATGCGAAACATTGGTACCCAGGAAATAAGTACGCGATGAAAATGCTGTGGGTCGTCGAAGTAAATACCGACGTCGAACGGGACTAGGTGTTTGTTCTCGTCTAGGTAATACCCAAAGACAGTGTATGTAGGGTGTAGCTTGATTAAACTGATATACTCGCAGAGGGAACGCGGTACACCAGACATGCAACGTCGATCGACTCGACGTTCAGATAGCACGTGAACTCTCACGTCGTCCCAGGGGGTTCAGCAACACTTCAAAAGACGACTTTCCAACGTACGAGAACCGCTAGGCACTACTGGGCTTTCTTGTCGCAAGCGACAACCGACGGTAGCGCTATCAGAGAGCGGTGTCTGGTCAACGTCAAGTAAAGACGTGGGGCGACACTTCACTGGTAGTAGGTGCACGTTCGTCTCAGGGGTCCGACGACTATCCACTGACCAACTTTGACAACGAGAGAAACAGAGGTGGAACGGAGGATGTTGTATACACGTACGAGTTAGTTGTTGTTAACGTCGACAACTACGACACGAGTTAAAAGACTCTCTTGTTATGTTACGCTCTGCATCGTTAGGAGCATTGATCACGAAGATCTAGGATGTCGACGAGCACAGGTGAACGAGCTACCACATAATCACAAGTGACCGTAGTCTGCGACGTAGGTGATAGTACTAGATTAGCACGTCTAACTAAGGTACAAGTATTTGTACGACTTACCTGCGACGTAGGTGATAGTAATATAACAAGAGAGTGGGGAATCCCTAACTCTCTGGTCCAGCCTTATATACACTTTGGTCGCGGGTAAGTTCTACTCTAAATAGGTGCTGACTAGCAGCAAGTAAATATGAACAAACAAACAACGGGGCCCGACGAGTCAGCAAGAATGAGTAAAGATGAGTAAGCGTCGTCGGGTATACGGAAAGAAGAATAATGAGTCAGCAAGAATGAGTAATAATAGAATGGGAAAAAGAATGAAAGGGAATGGTGGGATAAAGTTGTTATAGATTGTAATTAGCTAAGCCTGTATGTATTAAGTAAGGAATGTGGTTAAAAGGAGTGTAAATATGCATTGACGAAAATAAAAGAAAGGCCGTATAAAGAAAAGGGAAAAGGCGTTGTAACAAAGCGCATGCGCCCGGTGTCGAGTACATGGCCATAAGCCATTATTATTTACTAAATGAAATATTTGTTAGTGACTGTCACTGTCACTGTGACACCTCCGGCAGCACCTCGGTTACTCCCGGTCAGTAGAGTGACGACCAGTAGTGCACGAAGATCAGGAGGCTGTCATTCGATGTCACATACTACTTTCGGCACGGAGTTATTTTCGGAATCTACCATACGCACGGTGTCGGCAAGACTTCCGTCGTAAGGCTTCTTTATTACCGGCATGATCAGTTCTGCTGTCGGCCTGACATGTTTATGAGGCACTGCATGATATGTCAACCAACCAACCGACACCCGCTCCTTTGGTTCATAAATAAACCAAACCGTATACCTCGGGGGGCTCGAAGAAGAAGAAAATTCACTTCGCAGGAGGTGCGGAATTGGAAGATATCATTGACCAAGACTCTTCTATCAAAACGTCTCTACAGACAAGGAATTGCGTGATGCATCCAGCCAGGCGGAAGTCCTCGTCAGAGGCTTCCTTGTAGAGATTGAAATGCGCGTCGATGTATTTCAGGCAAAGAAGAACGCAGAAGCTAACATCAAAGCTCAAGGCGTGAATCTCAGCCCAGAGGAGCAGAGGCTAGTCGACAGGATGTTGCTTGATGGCAAACGTGCAGGATTGGATCTTCACGAAGATAAGAGGAAGCTCCTAACGATCAAAAAGAAGCATCTGTCGCAGCTTTGCGTGGAATTCAGCGTAAGTGGTTTCGGACGTGTCGTAATTCGCATGATTTTACAATGAACTTTCGAACAGAAACATTTCAACGAAGAAGCTGCGAGTTTATCCACCTCAATTGTTGTCAAAGCACGCTAAGTCGAGGGATTCTGTAGGGAAAAATCTACTTCACAGAAGATGAACTGAAAGGGGTTCCTGCGGACATGAGAAGCGTTTCGAAGGAGGCAAGGTCACCTACGGTGTTACGCATAAAACTCCAGATGTATTCCCTCTGGTGCGCACCCTCGTCTTCTGTAATTATCTTCATCTCAACGTGGGTCACAGTTCAAATACGCGCAAAACCCCGAGACGCGTAGGAGAGCTTTCTCAAGCTACGAGGATCGTCTAAAGGTGAACGTCCCGATACTGAACATGGTACTCGAAATTCGTCGCGAGCTTGCCCCGATTCTCGGCTATGCAACATGGGCGGACTATATCACTGAAGAGAAGATGGCTAAATCCGCCAAGGGCGTAAACGAGTTACGTTGGCTGGGAAAATAAGTGGCAATCAACAATGACTCATTCATATGTGTCAAGTTCCTTGACGATATTGAGCAAAAACTGCGCCCTGTCGGTACGAAGGATCGCGCCACTCTGCTGGCTTTGAAGCAGAAAGAACACGAGTCACTGGGGCTTTCCTTCGATGGCGAATTCTACATGTACGCATTGCTTCCTTGGGCCATATTCTCGATATGAGCTGAGATGCGTTAATGTCTTAGCTGGGACTATCGCTATTACGATAGGAAATATACCGAGGAACATCTTTCGCTTGATGACTCGCTCGTCAAAGAGTATTTCCCCGTGTCCTTTGTCGTCCCTGCTGTCCTCATGGTTTATCAAACCCTTCTCGGTGTTCGCTTCGAGCCGATCAAGACGGCTGAGCTCTGGCATCCAGGTCTGTCAATTTTGTCTGGTACCACTGAGGTGCACCCTCATTAGATTATGTGCAGATGCGGAGCTATTCGCAGTATGGGAACAGGATGCCAAAGACGAGAGCGGCTTCGTAGGATATTGCCATTTAGACCTCTTCCCTCGAGGTATTTCCATCTCTATGTCTGTATGATGATAAGAATCTCACAGTGACCTCTCAGAGGCAAAATATTCACATGCAGCGGTCTGGCCACTAATCCCAGGCTACGATCTTCCTGATGGAAAGCGGAACTATCCTGTTACTGCCATGGTAGCGAACTTGGCGAAACCGACTCCTGAACGACCTGCGCTTATGCGACACGACGATGTCGTGACATTCTTCCATGAAATGGGCCACGTCTTCCACGGTCTTCTCAGAAAGACACGGTTCCCGCGTTTCCATGGAACGAGGTGAGTGAATCGTCTGCGTTGATTTTGCGTTAATCACTTATGCATTTGTGATAGCGTTGCCCGGGACTTCGTCGAGGCGCCGTCTCAGATGTTAGAGAACTGGTATGGCTCTGTTTCAGATTCTGCTGTTCGCGATCTAATTCCCAACCAGGTGCTGGGAACCCAAAGTTCTGAAGCGAATGTCTCAGCACTTCGAAAAGAAAGAGCCTCTGTCGGATGAGCTCATCAAGAAGATCATAGACAGGTGAGCATTCTAAAGATCCTTCCCGGTAGCGTGGCTCTAATGCCTTGCCATAGTCGATATATCAACGTCGGATTATTCTACCTCCGGCAACTCTTCTTCGCCAAGTTTGACATCAAAGTCCATACTGACCAGAGTACGGCCCTTTCGCGATTCCAAGGCCCTGCTTTGACTAATCTTCTGCATTGTAGAATCCGAAGACTACACGGCATTGTGGAACAATTTACGGGAGTCAATCTACTTAGTGAAAGGCCCGGATGTGCCCGAATCTGGTCAGGGCACGTTCAGTCATATCACTGGCGGTTACGATGCCGGTTATTACGGGTACGAATCTCAGCCCTTCAAACAGACTTTCTTCAACTCGCTAATCTCTCTCGTTCAGATACATGTATTCTCTCGTTTTCGCTGCTGACATGTACGCGACTGTCTTCAAGAAAGATCCACTAGATCCAGAACCTGGAAAGAGGTACAAGAATGAGATCTTACTTCCAGGAGGTAGCAGAGACGAACTGGATTCTTTGAAGGTGCGTCTGAATCATCCGAGTGACAAGGGAATTACTTTCTTATACTTTCGGTTATAGCACTTTCTGGGTCGTTCGTCGAACTCTGCGGCGTTCTTGGAAGCATTGTTCGGATCGTCTTGATGATCTTTGGATGGATGGACTTAACCTCGCTAGAGTATTTTGGATAGGCTCGATGCCGATGTACGTGACCAATATTGGCTGCCTGGTACATTGTCTAAAGTACAAGAATTGAAATCCATAAAAGATGGCCATAGCTTCAATTGTTTTGATAGTACATCGACTTCCCAGAGAAATACCACTTGGAGCGAGTATAGATGGGCAAGGAATGCACTCGCTCCTCATAGAAATAGAAACAATGCAAACTTGCGCATTTATCTAGCCTGTATTTAGGTGAACAAACTGGCTGGTCCCTTGCTATCTACTTGCTATCCACACAGAAATGTGGCCGACATATAAAGATAATGTTCCCCAAATACGGACCGTGCATGAGTAAAGTCTCACGATCACATGTCAAGTCAACGTGAGCTACACGTGACATGCCGACGCAATTGCTGACGTCATCGCAGAGTCTCTCCACTAGATCATGTAGAGGCAGGTGTTCAGACCACCAACCAACCCCTTGTGCCGCGAAACGTACAGAGAATGAACAATCGAGGTATCGGTCAGCCGATATTACTGGGGCTGTTTATATCTTTCATTTTCAGGTAATCTACGGTCAAACATGGTAGATTCAAGGAAGGCGGAGACGCTTGCTGTTAGCAATAGTGTTCGTGTTCGAAGGTCGAAGGCGTTTTGAGGGAGTATTCTCGGAGGTCGAGGTTTTATAAGAACTTGTCAGTGATTTATTCCTCAGGCCTAGCTGGGCCTAGCTTGGGTCCAAACTCGGTGGCTGAGCTTGCTTATATTTGCACGGCACCGTCAGTACTTACTTCCGGTGATTCATTCCTCAAAGCCCGCCCGAGGAATCGTTACTCCTCTCCCTGTGTTCCGATATTACACTCAGCACTTATGGCATTTCTGATATTTTATTTCTTCTGCGGATAATATCTTGAGATCTGGCTGTAATGTTGTCCTCAGGCATCAATGATCATGAAAGGTGGGTACACGGTCGTAATGTTTCCATCTCTCATCCATCTGATTTCCTTCCATTATTGTTGTTTTCTCCTGAAGTCACTCGGCATTGTGGAAAGACCGAGTGCCTCTTTCGTCTCTTTCTGACAACTGGTGTGGTCTGGAAGAACAAATTATCTGATTCTTTGATTCGGAAGTCCCGATGGAATGGATTCCTGCAGATGTTATCAACACTGGCAGGACCATCAGCAAGGAGTAGGACAACCCCGGTGATATCTATTTTCTGAAATACGTCTTGCTCTAACCAGATAATGATACCGTATCAGCCCCGAACGATCATTGCTATTCAATGCAGCTCACCTGACTCTCACTCTTCCCCCGTCTGTTCCTCCTCTTCAGACCAGTGAAAAGACGCCAGCATTGTGTTCCGTGTTACGCAGACGCAGGAACCGGAACCACTTGGACACGGAAGGAACGATAATACTACGGTTGAATAGACGGTCAGTCGTGTTGCGGGATCCGATCATCTCGGTCCACGACATGCAGATATGCCAATACTTCGGACATTGCCTATTACCCATTACCCAGTTCGTTCGGGCGTGACCAGCGGAAGTCAAACGCTGTCAGACAGCAAAGACGAAACTGTATTCCACCACACGGGTAACACGTAAACTTCCTGTCTGACGTTCCCCTGAATCTTCTGCTAGCAGGGCTGGCGAACGGCAGGTGCCAGTGCCAGAGAACAACACCCTGAGAAGCTACAGCCTACGTGATAAGAAAGCACACAATTGAAGTTGAGATCCTGTCCTGAAGATAGACCTAAACGGATAGTGAAGTGACAGTTAAGGAATCGACCTGCCGTATCATGTCACTAGATTGAGACTTGGGTTGGGCAAACTAACTGCAAGCGAGCGATCAATTTATTTATTTATTGATTCGGTTCAGGCCCGGGTGTAAGTGAAAGAAGTATAATCTCGGTAAAAACCATTAAGCCATGCCATACCATTCTCGTCTCCCCGGGTCGTTAGTCAGTAGCAGAGCTTTGCAAGAGCAAGGGATTTCCTCAAGTAGACAAAGAACTACCGCCTACTTATATCAAGCACTCTGAATGCGGATAGTCATTACTCAGGAAGCCATTGGTCGAAAGTTCAGGGAATCATAGATACGACTAGATGCTTTACTTTGAACCCATTCGGTTTGCCCGTTTGCCTTTTTGGATCCGTTAACTTCGTCCAGCGCAATGGCTGCTAAAAAAAATTAGATTAGTCTTTTTGGCTGAAGGAGAAGCATCAGCATCCCAAATGTGGCGTTCAAAAGTCGACAAACAAAAGTTGAGGACTTTTTCCTGAATGGGTGAACCTGGGGTCCTTGGGCCTTAAGGCCTTTGTATACTGATTCTGATTCCTATTGGAACAGGTGTTACGGTTTATTTACGAAGCGCCGAGCCTAAGCCGGCAGTACTTATATCGACGATACGTTCTAGAACTTGTTGGAATTCAGGAGATAATATAGACACAAGGAAACAGAAGTCATAAACTGAAGGCTGAAGGCGGTTGAGAAAGAAACATATGGTCAACGACTCAACGGTAGTCAGTTGCCATGGTTTGCCGTTTGTCGTTTGAAAGGAAAAGCCAAGCATTGGTTGCGAGAAGAGGACGGAATTCGGTCGGTAATGTGAAGTTAAACCGCGCCGGAGACTAAGCCGGGCGACCAACCGAGTTGCTGTTGTTGTTGTCGGAACGAAAACATGCCGTTTTGTGCTGAGACCCTATCAAACGCTACACTATGGTTTATTCCCTCAGAGCATGTTCTTACAAGAGTTACCATTCGGGAGGGACCGTCACCTAGCAGAATTCGGTGGAACGATTTCCCCACACAACGATCTTTTCTATCTATCCATCTATCCATCAGCTGGTCCTTTTTTCGTTTCTTCTGCTTCTGTATGTTTTTGCCACTTCTCACTTCTCACTGGTACTGGTATTGCCCGCGGACATGAGTGCACCGGATAAGATCTCCGCGAAGCGCGCAGCCACATGCATTGTTGGGACCTTCGTCGCCTGCGGCCTGCCCTAGCCCTAGACCCAATGCCTGTGAACTCGAAGCAAGCTCGGCTGGTTTATTGCATTCAGGTACGTACAACTCGCTGACGTGTCGTCGTCGTTTGAGCGTTGACAACTACGCTTTGATTTACTACGATTCTACCTTTAAGAAATATCGTTAGGACGATGAGAATGAAGTGATTTTCGTCGCTCGTTTCGCCGTCCTCCTGTCGTGACATATTACGACGATTGCCAAGCGCTCTCTACCCACTTTATATATATATATATGCAATTGAATTGGACGGACTACTTATAACTCCCTACCTGGCCCTTAGCGGAAAATGGTTGTCCGGAAATAGGGAAAAAACTGTAATGGTCCCGAAACTACGGGTTGGTGCCTTAATGTCGCAATACGCAATACACACGATAAGAACGTTGTCATTTACAGTTCGGTTTCGGGAGGAGAAACACCGCGATGAATTCGGCGGTCAGTTTTCGGATTTCGCGCGAACATAATGAAATGAATGAATTCTGTAGTGTTGGAAGCGGACGGATACATCCATTGGACAGGAGGGACACGGATGAAGAGATGAAGAGATGGCGAGATGACGACGAGTACAACAATAAATTGACCACATGTTTATTTTCATATGTATTTTCCCAGGCACGTCATTCAGAATCGGACTGATCGACGCTTGGTCGCTTATGGTCAGAGTCTCGGTCGGTCGGAACTCTATCATCACCAGAATATGCGGGGTAACCAGAGGTACAACCCGTCATACCAAGAAATATCCCAGAGCGCATGACTCCACTCCTCCGACGGCAGGGAAGTACCCTTTCGTGAAACAGGAATGGGAGGATATCTATCAACAGAATAAGATTTGTCGAAGTTGTACGTGTCTAACAGCCCGCACGGCCCGTCTCACCGCTGGCTGGAAGGAACAAATTTCATAACTGTGACGCCGAGCTTGATGTATCTACACATACATTACGTCTCAAGACCATGTATGTAGATCTGGAAAAACAATTGCAGAATGGAATTTGTATGCAATCAAATTATCCGGTCAGCAGACATTAACATTACCTTCTTGTATCACCCACCTTATCCGCCCTGGCACATACATAGAATGAAATACTCAGGGGTATTATTCAATGAGAGGGGCTTGGTAACAATTACGGTGGCAAAAGAAATACCGTCCTCGATCTAGGGGTACAAGACGAAGGGTGAGTAGATAAGGCCCAGGAACAACTTTTATGTACCAACTTGTGAAAATCACTCTCCGGACATTTTCTGGGCTGTGATGGCCCGGCTTCAAAGGGTAAGACATGTCTTGTACCGCGTCTTTTGACCGCGACCGCGGCTCGGCGCTCTCGTATGTACGTACGTACGAAGAATTGAGATGTCTAGGCACCGAACTTATCTTTTCTTGGATATGAAAGATATGACCACTTTCTTGGGAATCCTGTATAAGTCTCTAGGGGTAGAGATGGTAAGTGGCTTCTGTGCACACAAGAGGTTGTGCATTGCATAACCACGGGGAGGCAGAGCGAAAGAGGCAGTTTCAGATTGAGATTGTGAAAGTAGACCAGGGGAGACTAAGAACACATCGGATCAAATCAGACGTCCCAGCTATCTTTTGATATTGAGCGGTCATGAAAAATATGTCCTGGCCTTTGCCGCGACACTCTTCTTCATTCTTGGCTCGCTTATGCAACTCCACTTGTCCCGACCAGCACAACGGGTCAATGACACAGAAACTTGTTTGTTCCATGAAAGAGTACCCAATCTCGCATAGCTGATAGAGGCTGAAAATTTTTCATCTAAAACTGTGCATGTTCGCGGTGAATGATTTGATACCAGAACAGATGGATTTTAGGGCAATCACTTGCAGTGATAATCAAGATGTCAGATGGACAGAGGAACATAGTGATGAAGATGGCGTGCGATACGACGCCAGACGTGTGGCTTGAAGTGCTTCAGTTGGTGCCGTTAGAACTTACAACATGCCGGGGAGGAGACATCCCAGCATGAGAAAACGTCCGGAATGAGCATTGGGAAAGAGTGTGTTAGAGCTATTGCCTTTTCCTGTATGTGCCGTTGTTCTCTTCTCGCTGTGATTCTCATGCGGACCGGTTCGTTGTGGGATGCACATGGGACGACCGGCAGAATCTCGAGGGCAGCGTTGAACAGAAGATGTGTAGATGATCGGAGGAGAGATCAGAATCAAAACTGGGAGATGGGGAGAGAATCCATCTATGATACAAGGCGCAGAGATGCAAAGGCCGTGATTTGACAGAGGGTGAAAAACATAGGATATTGAGGAATCAGGCACAGAGAATACTGGGCGAATTGAATTAAATGAATGACTTGGCGGAAAGAGATGTTGCCTGGAATTACCTAATTAGGCGTGTGTCAAGACACACGGCGGTGTTGATATGATACCAGTGTGAGCGGGAATAGCCAGGGGGGCTGGTCTGGGCTCGGCACGTCGAATGTAAATCAAGATCTGTCCACCACGTCGTCCCTGACAAACCAGGCCCCTGCCACTTCCGGCCTTTTCTTCCCTCTGTGTCACTGTCACACATTATTAATACTGTTATCCTTTAGCTCAACAGGAACTTTGTTCTTAAAAAAATACACCGACGCCCACAGCCGCGCAAACGAACAGATCTAAAGAAGTCGGGGTTAGAACAAGTTGGTCAATGTGTTTTGCTCAGTGATGGATGATTTTAGATGCCTGTGGCACCCGGTGTCGCAGTCCCCGGGGGTCATGTCCAAATACGGGTTTTGCAATATTTGTTTTCCGAGATTTTTTTTTCTTGTGTTTCCTTCTTGCAGCTTCACGTCTCAGGTCAGGTACTATTTGAACCCACAATGCACAAGATCCCGTCTCGCCTTCGTATCTCCCCCGCCTTGCTGCCTCCCTCCCGACGCGCACTCTCCCCGTCGTACTCGGCGCATCTCTTTCGCACCTCTTTCTGGGTCTTCACATTGTTCACCATTGTATAGTACCAAGATACCAAGCTCACCCGTGATTCAATGTACAGTCTCTTCTACCATGCTGATATAGTTGTTCTTACTGATCCTTGCTCTTCAACTCGCAAAGGTCCCTCACATCTACACATGCCAACACGCTACCTTCACCGTACGTTTCGGACTTTACCAGTCTTGCGGACGCTTCGTATCTGCATTTGATCCCGTGACCTCCCCGATAACTGACTGGCGTGCGCTTCACACAGGCCGATGGAACGCAAATCGCCTCCGTCTCGTGGCTCGCCTAAACATCGAGAGAACGGCAGTCTAGATTTGCCCAAGCGAGAAGTATCAAAGTCGCCAGAAGATCGGCGCATGCAAGAAAGTCCGAGTCCTGCTTCTTCAAACGCCACTCCACCCAGACGGATGCAAGATGAACAAGTTCCTTCCGCCGACGACTATGAAAAGGGCCTTGTTCTTTGCGGTACATGCGGCGAAGGTATACCATTTCGTGATCCACAGTCGGGAGGGTTTACTCTCAGACTTTGGGATATGCACCGAGACCAATGGTGAGTGAGCGTTCTTTTCGGTTCTCGGAATGACCAAGTTTGGAAAGGTCTCATCGTGGCTCATAATTATTTTGTATGCTATAGTCGCTCGCGACATAACCCGCAGCCAGAGCCGATAGTCTTTACTCCTGAGACGACGATGGACTCAATGGCCAATCCACCCTTAAAGAAACGTCGCGCAAAGCGGACAGAGGAAGAGCGGATTGAATATCTCCGAACAGATCCTTACGTGGCACAATTTGAGCCCTACCGCGTCCTTTGCGGCTCTTGTAATAAATGGATCCGCTTACGACCCAATTCAACTTATTGTTCAATCCCGTGGGACGCCCATCGCAAGAGCTGTCTTTCTAAGAAAGCGTGAGGACCAATTTCACTAATCATTTCTCTTCTGTGGTCTCGGTCTACATCTGTCCTCTCACCCCTCGGGATTTCTTCGCTGATAGCCCTTCACGGCAATCATCGTTTCTCAAGAGCAGACAGTTGGGCGTATAGAGCATTGCATTTTCATGCAGACGGGTAGCGAATCTCCCGGATGTTCTGCTGCTATTTTTGCGCGGTCCTACCTCGGTCCGCGCGCCTCAATTTGCTTTGCTTCTCACGGGCTCGGTGCTACTCTACGCCCAAGTTTCATTTCACTGATCTGGTAGCTCCTGACCGGACGGAGGCCACCTATCTCCTAATCGATCAATGGTTCCTTATTTCAATATTCACGTCCGAACTGCGCTGATATCGCGTACATCAGCTTAGCCAGGCACCCTTCTGATGAAGCGGCTTGGATTGCCCTCATGTTTGGGGAAACGAAAGTTGATGGCAATGTCGCGAAGCGTGTTGTATATTGCGCAGGAATCCAGTGCTTCGAATTCATCTGGGATTTTTTATTATTTTAGATTTCTTTCAATTCTTTTATTGACATTTTCCCATTTACTGATATCCGTCATTCTCATTGCAGAGCTCTCCCTATTGACCATCGCTCAATCGATGTGAATGGGGCAACACCTGCTAGGGTACTGCCTTCTGTCGCCACGCTGACGGCGGGACACGGAAATGGTCCTGCGCCAAATGGACATGGGTCGGCTGGTGGAGGGGTGCATCCGCCCGCATCCCGGTTGCATTCATCACTCGGTTCGGCTCCTCCCATGCTTAGCACCAAATCTCGCGCGCCGGCTCCCTATCTCGGTTCGCTGCCAGCTCCAGCTCCAGTGCCGCGTAACGGTGCAGGTTCGCCGTATGCTACACCGACATCGTTGGCAAGTGGATCATACACTGATTGTTCGCCACCCACTATTTTGCGGGATATCGGACCAGGTCCTGGGTCCCTTGCCTCTCATGACGCGCGAAGAAAGAATGCAGAGCAAAGAGCTGCTGCTTTGAGAGCAGACCCGTTCCTTCGCGAGGTCGAACCGAACCGGGTATTCTGTGCGTTGTGCGGCAAGTGGGTGCAGCTTCGACAAGATAGTTCGTTCTGTGCCTACCCCTGGCATCAACATCGAAGCAAATGCTTAGCTCGATAGTAAGTCTTATGGAATATTTATCCTCCATGTGGGACTTATTCGGCCTCATAGTCAACGCCGACAAGAGAAAGCCCAGCATTACGCTCATGCTCCATCGCATGGATTTGATCATGCGAGCTACAGGTCTTATGGTTCGCACGGGAGCGCTCATCCTGGGACCGACTTCGATGGAGATGGCTCCTTCGACGAAGACTTCGATTCTGAAGAAGACTATCCGTCACGCCGACGCTACTCGATAGACGTAGATTCGGGCGATGAAGACGCGCACCATTATTCTCATGGTCAAGCGTCCTCACAGTCACATAGGCAAAGATATGAGAGGTCGACGGGTCACCCGTACGGGCGTCCCCCTGCGCCTGCTCCTTCGTATACCTATCCATCAGCACATACAAGCAGTTCTGGTCGTTACAAGATGTCACCACAAACTGCGTCGTTGGCCAGTCACCACAAGTACTCGTCTTCCTCTTATGCGCTGCGAAGGGCGCCTTCCAATGACCTTGATGACGTCTCAATGGATGAAGACGTTATGGAGGATGAGGAAGACGTTGATATGGGCGGTGAAGATGTCAGACGTGAACGCAGAGTCCGTTATGAGTATGACCACGTCCAAAGATCTCCCCGCGAATACTCTCATAGTCGATCTCAACATGTTGTTCGCGCACCTCCTCTGGCCGACCTTCGTTCTGCAAGCGGACGGTAAGCACCTATCCTTGTCAATGTCCCTTAACAATACTTATGTCTTCCTGTCTATCAGTTTGGCATTCATTTCTTCGTCCGTAGAACATCTATTCGGGACAACTTACGATCGCAGTGACGAACTCAGTATCGGAGGCTTGGTGAACTATCTCAATGCGGCCATGCCCACGGATAAGCATGACGATTTTGACGTGCAAGAGGTTACACGTGCTGCGGCGTCGCTAGTGAAGTCTGGGGCTATCGTCTTGGAAGGGGACAGGTTGCGTCCTCGCGATTAACGTGTGGGACTTGTAATGTTACGAAAGATTGTCTGGTAACAATGGGTCAAAACCGTTATTCTCGAGCTCCTTGGTTGTTTCTTCTATTTTCCTTGCAATGTTATCAAATATCGCCTGGTAACAGTTTGCGTCTGTGGGTTAAAACCACTATTCATGGGCTCCTTGGTTGTTTTTTTCTATTCCTCTTTACTTTCCTTTTCCTTCTGTTTTGGGCTATTGGGTTTTTTTGGTTGCATGCACACATACCACCCAATGTATTTGTACTTGTATATGTATTTAAGGTTCATCATCAACACCGCCGTTCCATTGTAAAACATGGACGACCTTCATGTCTCACTTTCACCTATGTTACCTGGCTTCTACTGTTATTCGTCTACGAAATCTCCGCTTGATTATTTGTTTACTTCTTCGGTTCTTACTACATGCCTCGCTTACCCGTGATACCGTTACTATTTCACAACAAGTTGACTCCGCCTCCTCTCTGGAACTGCGATTTTATTTTCTCTCCTTGCTTATTTTCACTCAAGGCGTTGCCATTTCTAACCTTTCTCCGCTCTATTCGTTGTTCCTGATGCGTTCCGATCGCAGCGTCGAATGCGCGATCTCCGTAGTGCCGTTAGCCCTTGTTTCGGGCAAATATGTCAATGTGGCGAGTGTATGTACGACGGACATACGGGGTTATTATCGCGTATTTTTTGTTCTTCCCGCGTCTTGGTACTAGTCTTGGTCAATGGTCAATGATGCGTATGCGTATATCTTCTAATTCCGCAACCCCCGAGCAAAGTGAATTTTCTTGTTTGAGGCCCCCGAGGTATCTGTGCGCCACGAAAGGATAATAAAGGTAATTGGTTTATTTATGGATTCGAAGGAGCGGGTGTTCGTTCGGTTGTCGGTTGGTTGACATGTCAATATCATTGCCAAGCTTTTGCTTCCAAGCCGAGTAATAGTGTAATGTTGCGCAAAGGTGACGTAGTATCAGGTCATTCTCGTGTGTAGCGTCAATCGTCGAATGGCAGAAGGTTGAGAAACAAATGAGCTAGCTGCCTTGTTCTTCGTACCCAAAAAACCTCTACTGTGTGATGTGCGATGTGAAGCCGAGATCACCTCAGACTACATTGGAAGGACAAAAGAGAATAGATGCCAATGCCTTATGCTCATGTCAGGCCGACTGCAGAACTGATCGTGCCGAGACAGTTAATAATGACAGAAGTCACGTCTTGAGGTCTTGCCGACGTACGGCAGATTACGAAAATAACTCTGTGCCGAGAGTACTTACAGGTCCAGGCCGAAGAATGACAGCCTCCTGATCTTCGTGCCCTACTGGTCGTCATTGCAAAGCCACTGGCCGGGAGTAAGGATGATCATGTAGGATGTTGCCGTCACGAGGTGTCTCTACTCTAAATCTAAATTGAGCAGTACACGTGAGACGTGACGAAGAACTCTTCCAGAAAGAAAGATAGGGGTACTATTGTGCCGTCGGATGCAATACCCCGCGTATTGGTGATTTCAGAACTGCAAGAAGTCATTGGCCATTCTACGGCACTTGGACGGAAGGACACAGGTACGTTGCGCTAGGTTGTGCAAAGCGTGGACAGATACTTGTATACGTTATATCTCGTTTCCGAGATTTGGAGAGTGTTATTCTGGAGTTCCTTGCTCGTTCCTCACGACAATAGTACCATGTTCACTCCCAAACTTTTTCGATTATTGTCGACTTTTCCTCGCCTCCAGTCAATCCGAAACTCTTGTCCTCGTTTATACTATACCCCACCCAACTACAACTTTCTTCGTCCATGCCGAATGGGACGTTCCCTGTGCTGAAGGAAATGTTTATACACGCAGCATCACATTCTCTGGGCACCGCCCTCCGAGACTTAGGTCCTATACTTGAGACTTTGACAACGCTGACCATTGGCTGTCGGAATCACGCCACTCCTGAAATCTGCCATGGAATGTTTACCACGATATCACAAAGTTGTCCAATGCTCGTGTCTCTGGAGGTTATAGCATGTACATCACTCAACGAAGTCGGTGGTAAACTCAAATCCACAGAGGATTGGCGACTCGAAACTCCTAGTCCGCATAGTGGAGAACTGCGCCGGCAGTATTTGTCTCTAGATGCCATTTTCTATTTTTGGGCTTCAATTCCTTCGGCGACTCACTATCATGCTCGACTACGTGTTGCCGATTGACGATCGTGGGTTACAGCAAGCCCTGCAGAGCCGCGAAGTACCGTTTGATGTTCTCCAGCTTTCGTGGACACCTAGACGGTTGGATATAGATCAGCCTCGGTTGACGTTAGGAGCACTAGACATCGTCGCTCAATACTGTCCAACGATCAGGATTCTATCGTTGCTTCTGCGCGTGGAACACAGCTACCAGCGACCCTTCGAGTCATATTCGTTTACTTCCCTAGAGGAGATGAACTTTGGCCTTTCGTACCTTACACGCGACGTTGCTCTTATATGCAAAGTGACCAAACGGCTTTCCGAGTTATTCAGCTGCAACAATATCGGTATTCCAGAAATCTAAGCCAGCCTTCGTACTGGAAAATTCGAAAAATGCCAGTTTTAGAACGAGTAGTGAAGATAAATGAGGAAAATAAGAGTTGGGTGAATATAGTTTCCGTCATGGATGTTTCACGCAGTGGAGAGGCTGGAAAGGGTTTGAGAAAGTTCGCTCGATCTGAAGGTCGGATTAGGGATAATAGAGGCTCATCAGGAGATTGACCCCGTGGAAATGGAACGTCACCGCGTGTCGAGTCCATCTGGTAGAGGGTGCCATAGACGAAAATATATCCCCTATTTTGACCTTTTGAGCCATGTATTAGATAATCTAGCTTAAATCGGACAGATACTTACGTCCACTCACTATTAATGCATATAGAACCCCCGTCCCAGATACACTTGTACAGTCATAAAATAGACGGACAGATATACTATGTGAATACCTGTGTGAGTTTGGCAATAGATAACCTGTGTAGATCTATTTCGGACAGCACAAGGCACATATTCTGACATAATGTAGATTGAAAGTCCGCTCAATCTGACATAATTTGTATTGAAAGTCCGCTCAAATTACAAATCTTCACTTTATTAGAAATAAATAAATAAATACAAATAATGTATGTTTACACGTTTTGTGACACGAATTAATATTAATGGAAAGCGAGTCCTGCCGCATGACCAACCGGGAGACAAGTTATCACCTACCTTCAATTTTGCCTCCAACTTATCCTGGAGCACGCGATTGAATTCTTGGACATCGTGTTGTTAGAACGAGTCTAAGGATATCCAGCTAAAAGAATTTGTTAGTTCAGCTAACCCTGTACATGGTCTCGTTAGCGACTTGGAATCAACTCCAAATAATGATCCACGCACCAACATGTTTGAATAGCCAAAGCTGCACTTTCTGTGGGTATCATCTTCCGTTGGTATTTGGTAGACAGCCTAGATTTTTTGAGGTGCATGAGATTAAGGTAAATCAAAGCCGGCTAGACGTACCCGGAAAAATCGAGTGCAGTAGAGCGACTGTAACAATGAGTTCAGGTAACATGTCGCACCCTGATTCCTCAAGCCAACGTATCTCGTCTCCTTTTTTGAGTCATAACTACACAAAGGCATCAGAACCGTGCAAATCCACAATGCATAAATGGGAAAACCAACTTTACAACGTTGTGCCATAACACTCCCGTTAAGTCCTCGAGGACACGCACGAAAGCGCTAACATCTGAAGTCTCATCTTCAATCGTGGGACGGCTGTAACCTTCTTGTATAGTAAATAGCTTCCTCAACTCGCTGAAACGTGTAAAACCCCAAGCGCACTCCTCAGCAATGAAACGGTGGTGAGCATCTAGGGATAGCATGAGTCATCAGTCTGATTTGGGTCGTGCTCCGGCACGCGAAAGCGATGACTATTCGGATGATGGGGGAAGCGTAAGACGTACGAGAAACGGTGTAGATGGTGGGGTCATTAGGATTCGAGATGACAAGAGCGAACTGAGCACATGCATGCCATCCCTCTGGTGCTCTCTTTGGATCGGCATAGTCCAGATACACAGATACGGTATCGTTCAATGGCGCGTTTGAATTACCGAAGGGAATAAAGGTATTCGCCTAGTAAGTGTCCAAGAATGAATGGTAAATCGTTATCGCGGTGAAAGGCAAGGACGTACTAACGATGTCCTCCACACTCAAACTCCGGGCTGGTAATCGTCTCTTCTAATTTCCTCCAATTTGTCAACCTCAAATGGTAAACGGCGAAATCTTCAACTTCATGCCCCAGACCTGGCATGTTCTTCGCTGCGAACGCCGGATCTATAATTTAAAAATGAATGAGTAAGTTTATCTGCGCATACAGGCCCGTCTCCATTGTAGCAACTTGAACAGCGACTCACGATCTCACACGGAGAAAGGATCATCCACCTCCATGAGGTCGGACTGGAGCAGAGAAACAAAGATGTGAAGAAAGAAAGAAGACATGGTCAGCAAGAACAGTTTGACGAACAGAACACACATAGCAAAGGCATAAATGATGACGCAGACAAGGAGTGACTTACCATGCCTAGTCACGTAGAGTGAAGATGTCCGAATAGACTCAGAGTGGGCAATAAGAAAGATCTAGAAGAGTAAGTAAGATACGAATAGGGAGTGATTCCTCTGTAGAGGGTGTGGGAGTAAGGGAAGGTGTTTGCGGGGCAAGCGACATGGTGGCAAGAAGTTAAGAGAGGGTACGTACGGTGGCACACATGTGCAATGCGTTGAAGTCAAATCTGACCTCGACGCGTCCATACTAGATCGACACAGGGAATATATGATTATCTGGCACAAGCTGCACCAGATAATGTAGTGTTATCTACCGACTGACTGCAATAGACTTTCTCTGGGTAAACAGCTATACGTAAACACAGACCATTTGATTCTATCTTGTCCACACTTCGTCTAGATGATCTGCGAGTGGTACTTTGATAGATGAACAAAGTAGGTATCTTTTCGTCTATACTGAAAATGAGACAGACAATCTATTTCTAATTTTGATGATACTTCTCCAGGTGTCCTTCGTTTATCTGGACAGCCTCTACCAGATGGACCCGACACGCAGTGCGTGTAAGACAAGTGTATCAAAGGTGTGCCACATGTTTACTTTCCCCTCTGAAGAATCAGTTTCATCATGCGATTCTAACTAGGACTGATTTCTTGTTTCGCAAGTTTACGCTGTAGAGAGTGGTGTAGTGCGAATCCGTTCTTGCGGCCGCGTAAACTTTCTTGATGTCCACCGTGACGGTGCAAGATTTCTTGTTGTAGAAGCAGTTGCTGGGTCTGTATGTAGTCTTTCCTTCCTTGCCCTAGAAAAGATAGAGTCGGGGGTTTTCTTGTGAAGTATAAATAATTTGAAATCAATTTTTGTTTGAACCAACAAGCATCGAAAAATACATCCGTATTCTTATCCACTTTGACAAATGAATGATACCTGATTAGACAAGGACATCATTTCATCCTCAGAGGATACGTCGATCACCTCGGAAACTTGAGAACCGAACCGTAGATTGGAACGAGAAGTTGATCATATCTGTGTAGATAGCAAGTACTTTGAAGGGCGAGCCCTTTTGTTCTAGCCAAACATGGACTAGATAAATGCGCAAGTTCGAGGGGTCGAAATTTCCGTCGGTGTTCTGGACTCTCAGTATTTGTCATCACATCATGTTCCCCACGTTTTAGTCCAGAGACTAAGGTTTCTATTTCCATCAGGAGCGAGTACGTTCCTCGCCTATCGTATGCATTGTATTCACTCCAAGTGGTATTTCTCTGGGAAGTCGATGATGTACTATCAAACAATCGAAGCCATCTTTTATGGATTTCAATTCTTGTACTTTAGACAATATATCAGGCAGCCCTTGGTCACGTCACGTACTCCGACATCGAGTCTATCCAAAATACTCGAGCGAGGTGAAGACCATCAATCCAAAGATCATCAAGACGACCCGAACAATGCTTCCAGGAAGGCCGTAGAGTTCGGCGGACGACCCAGGAAGTGCTATAACCGAAAGTATCAGAAAGTATTACTTTGTCAGTCGGATGATCCAGACGCACCTTCAAAGAATCCAGTTCGTCCCTGCTACCTCCTGGAAGTAAGATCTCATTATTGTACCTCTTTCCAAGTTCTGGATCTAGTGGATCTTTCTTGAAGACAGTCGCGTACATGTCAGCAGCGAAAACGAGAGAATACATGTATCTGAACCATAAATTAACGAGGTGAATGGTGTTTTGAAAGGTTGAGATTCGTACCCGTAATAACCGGCATCGTAACCGCCAGTGATATGACTGAACGTGCCCTGTCCAGATTCGGGCACATCAGAGCCTTTCACTAAGGAGATTGACTCCCGTAGATTGTTCCACAATGCCGTGTAGTCTTCGGATTCTGTAATGCAATGAATTAGTCCAAACAGGGCCTTGGAATCGCGAAAGAATCTTACTCTGGTCAGTATGGACTTTGATGTCAAATTTGGCGAAGAAGAGTTGCCGGAGGTAGAATAATCCGACGTTGATATATCGACTATGGCAAGGCATTAGAGCCACGCTACCGGGAAGGATCTTTAGAATGCTCACCTGTCTATGATCTTCTTGATGAGCTCATCCGACAGAGGCTCTTTCTTTTCGAAGTGCTGAGACATTCGCTTCAGAACTTTGGGTTCCCAGCACCTGGTTGGGAATTAGATCGCGAACAGCAGAATCTGAAACAGAGCCATACCAGTTCTCTAACATCTGAGACGGCGCCTCGACGAAGTCCCGGGCAACGCTATCACAAATGCATAAGTGATTAACGCAAAATCAACGCAGACGATTCACTCACCTCGTTCCATGGAAACGCGGGAACCGTGTCTTGCTGAGAAGACCGTGGAAGACGTGGCCCATTTCATGGAAGAATGTCACGACATCGTCGTGTCGCATAAGCGCAGGTCGTTCAGGAGTCGGTTTCGCCAAGTTCGCTACCATGGCAGTAACAGGATAGTTCCGCTTTCCATCAGGAAGATCGTAGCCTGGGATTAGTGGCCAGACCGCTGCATGTGAATATTTTGCCTCTGAGAGGTCACTGTGAGATTCTTATCATCATACAGACATAGAGATGGAAATACCTCGAGGGAAGAGGTCTAAATGGCAATATCCTACGAAGCCGCTCTCGTCTTTGGCATCCTGTTCCCATACTGCGAATAGCTCCGCATCTGCACATAATCTAATGAGGGTGCACCTCAGTGGTACCAGACAAAATTGACAGACCTGGATGCCAGAGCTCAGCCGTCTTGATCGGCTCGAAGCGAACACCGAGAAGGGTCTGATAAATCTCGAGGACAGCAGGGACAACAAAGGATACGGGGAAATACTCTTTGACGAGCGAGTCATCAAGCGAAAGATGTTCCTCGGTATATTTCCTATCGTAATAGCGATAGTCCCAGCTAAGACATTAACGCATCTCAGCTCATATCGAGAATATGGCCCAAGGAAGCAATGCGTACATGTAGAATTCGCCATCGAAGGAAAGCCCCAGTGACTTGTGCTCTTTCTGCTTCAGAGCTAGCAGAGTGGCGCGATCCTTCGTACCGACAGGGCGCAGTTTCTGCTCAATATCATCAAGGAACTTGACACATATGAATGAGTCATTGTTGATTGCCTCCTATTTTCCCGGCCAACGTACCTCGTTTACGCCCTTAGCGGATTTAGCCATCTTCTCTTCAGTGATATAGTCCGCCCATGTTGCATAGCCGAGAATTGGGGCAAGCTCACGGCGTATTTCGAGTACCATGTTCAGTATCGGGACGTTCACTTTCAGACGATCCTCGTAGCTTGAGAAAGCTCTCCTACGTGTCTCGGGATTTTGCGCGTATTTGAACTGTGGCCCAGGTTGAGATCAAGATAATTACAGAAGATGAGGCTGCGTACCAGAGGGAATACATCCGGAGTTTTATGCGTAATACCGTAAGTGACCTTGCCTCCTTCAGTTCGCTTCTCATATCCCGAGACAACGTCAGCAGGAACCCCTTTCAGTTCCTCTTCTGTGAAGTAGATTTTTCCCTACAGAATCCCTCGACTTAGCGTGCTTTGACAACAATTGAGGTGGATAAACTCACAGCTTCCTCGTTGAAATTTTTCTGTACGAAAGTTCATTGTAAAATCATGCGAATTACGACACGTCCTTAATAACTTACGCTGAATTCCACGCAAAGCTGCGACAGATGCTTCTTTTTGATCGTTAGGAGCTTCCTCTTATCTTCGGGAAGATCCAATCCTGCACGTTTGCCATCAAGCAACATCTTGTCGACTAGCCTCTGCTCCTCTGGGCTGAGATTCACGCCTTGAGCTTTGATGTTAGCTTCTGCGTTCTTCTTTGCCTGAAATACATCGACGCGCATTTCAATCTCTACAAGGAAGCCTCTGACGAGGACTTCCGCCTGGCTGGATGCATCACGCAATTCCTTGTCTGTAGAGACGTTTTGGTAGAAGAGGACGGGTTCGAGTAGTTGCAGATCGGCCTCTGCCTTTGAGAGTTCTACAAACACCTAAACAACGATGGTGAGTATGCATTGCATTTGCAGGAAGATCACAAGGCTTACGGATTCAAAGTTGCACTCGCTCGCATCAAGAGCAGCGATCTTATCGAACACTTGCTTTACATTGTCAATCGTCTTCTTCACGAGCTCCTGAATGTCCCCAGGTGTGTGCTTCCACGTCGGCGGAGGCTGGGGCGGGGTGAGAGCTGACATATTTGTGGTAGACAGAGAAGAGGAGAGGAAGGAACTTGTTGATGCGAAGCGACTAAATGAAGGTATCTTGGCCAAGGATGGGCGACTCAGGATAGAGGTCACGAGCGCGTTCCTTGTGGGTGATGTCGATGGCGATGGCGATAGAAGCACATAGTGTCTCTTTCGTACGGCCCGTGCTGCTAGGGAGTGAGTCCGAATGAATGGACGCAAGCCTGATGCTCGCAAGCTCAGCGACGACGGACGCGAGCTGAGCATGAGTTTGCAGCCTTTGCCGAGTGTCGGTCTATTACTGTAAAAGGAATATGTTTCCGGTGCTGACTACACTGCATATATCCTGACTCTTCTTCATAGAGGCCCTCACTGAAGTACATGATCAAGAGATAACATGGGAATTGTCTAGCGAGGACCATGCGTTGAGTGGAGTGGCCCTGAGTTTCTATGCCCTCCTTTAAGTTCACTGGTTAAGATGCTGCAATTACTTGTGGGCAGTATGTAGAAATTTCACTGCTCGCGGTGTCTATGTTCTGTAGTAGAACGGATCAGATGTCTTCCAGGCTGAAAAATGCTCCCTCAATTCCGAAAGCTTGGAAAGAGTCGGAAGGTACTAGTACTACAGGAGCAGCCACGTTATAGCAGTGGAGAATATCGGAAACTGATATAATTGTAGGACACGATGCTCAGTGTTCTCCCTTCCCGTGTCCTCTTATTGTGCATGGAAGTGACTTTGAAGCCGAACCCGTCCGCAGGAGAATACGAGAAGGCCAAGAGCAGGGGATGTTATCTTATCTAATCTAAGAGCACGTGAGGCAGCTGCTTTTGGCCGCGTATCACTCCCTTTCTCCATCTCTCATCGACAATGGCCACCTCCTCTCGTCAACGCCTCGCCAGTACATCGTCCAGCTCATGCAGCCAATGCGAGTGCCACAACATCCTCGTCAATCAGTCTCCTCACTCTAGTCCACACTCCGCGTCCCTCCCCTCCCCTCCTGACAGTCCCCCACTCGACCCCTACGCTGATATCGACCTTGATTCAATCTCTTCTTTCCCTTCCGTAGCATCAAGCGTCTTCTTTTCCTCTAGTGCAGGGTCGCCGCATTCCCAACCACGCCATCAAGACCACGAACATGATGGGCTCATAATTCCTTCTCTCACCCTCCCTGCCAAACTTCCACAGCCAACACCATACGGACAGACTCTGGGAGATCTCTCGCTCTTGCTTGTTGGCCCGTCAGGTGGCGGCAAGACTGCTCTGGCAGAGTTCCTCGCTGATGGAGACGACATTGTGGACGTCGCCGACTGGCAAGACATCGATGGTGGACGCATCCTACGCGCATCAACAGACTGGATAGAGGAGCATGATGCACACGGTCTTGAGCGCTTTGAGGGCGTCGAGAATGTCAGTTTCACTGAGCTCGATGGATTCGATTATGCTGAGAATGTGAGTCACGTGTGGGCATACAGTTGATAGCCAGCTGATAAGTCGCCTCACTTCAGCCAAATCGTGTGGCGGAGCGTGTTCTCAAACATGTTCACGACGTGTTCAACACTGTGCGCAACCAAATCGATAGCGCGCCTTCATCAACGCTGTTGCATTCCCTCCTTGCCTCCTCACATTCACCGCTTTACGCAGCGCTCATCTACGTCACTGCTACGCGTGAGTATTGATACTTTATATAAATACGCCAGATTTTCGTGCTGAATGTCCAGCAGCTCTAACAGAACAAGACCGGGAAATACTATCATCTATATCGTCCTCGATACCCATTGTTCTCTGTTGCACGACGTTCCTTTCCTCAAATATCACGTCATTTTCACACGGCACAAGCACGCCCCTTAAACTCTCAAGCTTTCAACCTCACTCACAGCTCTCACTTCGCACGGGTCTTTTCCGCAGCCCGCAGACGATTTCTGCACTTCGTGTCGAGGCAGCAGACCGTTTCATGCGGTGGCGCGAAGCCGAGCGCTGCATGGAGGATATTGCTCCCCCAGTTTGGACAACTCAGGCCCCAAAGCAGCATTCTTTTTCGGGGCAACGTCGATCCACCATTACTCGTTATTCTGCAGATGCGGGAGAAATAGAAAACTGGAATAAGGCGACGTGGGAGGCGATGTTATCAGAAGACGTTACTCGACGATTGCGACACGCGCGTTCCCTCGAAAAGTCAGAATCCACCACCGATTCTTCTTCCCTGGCAAATAGCGTCTTGTTCAATGGAGCACCATGCTTTGCTCCGGTCCTAGACCCTCTCCACTTCCGCTCGCTCATGGTTCTTTCTATGTCGCTACTCTCGCGAAGTTCGCCGTCAGACACTCGTTCAAAAGAAATGACGATGACCGAGACACATTCGACGGTTCGGCCACTAGCTTCTAGAACTAGATCAAGAACTGATAAACACAAGAAGGATGCAGGCAGTGATAGATGGCGCATCTGGCGCTGGGGCCTGGCACTCTTCTGCGCAGGTGTTAGCATAGGCTGTATGTTCTCGACGTTTTCTTGAATCTGAACAAACCTGCACTCCGTCGGAATACCCTCGTTGATTCTCAACCCCCAACTCCGCTCTTTTGTACATTTACCAATTCTTATCCTCATTATTTACTGTGATTTTAGTGGCCTCTGGATGACCTTTGACGACTTGTTTGGTCTTGTACGCGCTCTTGTTTCTGTATCTGTATTATCGTTGCGTTATTATTACTCCTCCCTTGTGATATCATTATATAAGAAACAACGAATGCAATTTGAAAACATTACAGTGAGGAATCTTACGCTACTATTAGGTTGCACACAAGTTTGTCAGTAAGCATACTTCTAGTCTGGATCAAATTCAACGCACGAGTCCTGAGGAGGGAGAAAGCAGCAAACAGAAGATGGAGGAACCTAGCTTTCACTTGGAACGGCCCATAATTTCCAAACCGGGAATATCCCAATCTATGAGAGTACCACTTTCGTCTTTGTTTATCATTATATGACTGAGAGCGACAGAACCATGCATGATTCCCGCTTGCTCGTAGAGTGCGCTTAGGCCTATACCACACGCAAGATGCATTAATACGTAATGTACGAATCCAGAAAGCTAATGAAAAAATATAACATGTAACATATGGAGAAGAGATGGGGGGTAGAAAGAGGAGAACAAGAGAGAGTTGAACGGACCGTCTAAGGCATCCCTGGCAGCGTTGAATAGCTGTAGAGAGCTCTTCATCGTTCGTAAGTCACCTTGTGGTCGAGCCGCGAGGGGTTGTCGGACGACGCGACCAGGAAAAAGCCTTTGAAGATGTGCAGGAGGTCTTGTGATTGGCTTTGCGGGAGACGGTTTACAAGGAGGAGATGGGAGAGATGGGGCAGAAGGTTCCAGCTTTTTGGTGTTGTCGTCCATCTGGGTGTCCTCCACCTCAAGCGGCTCAGAAGTTGTGTTATTCGTGGTGGATGGTACACAATTGGTCTGAGGTTCTGTTGTGGTTGTTTGGATTTGGGGTTGAGGAATGGAGTTCTGAGCATCGTCGTCGAGCATGTCAACGTCCTCCATCTCTGGCGTTTATTTGCGGAGGGAGTGGACGAAAGAACAAAGAGGTGTTTATGTTTAGCCGACGCGGACAACTTACAGAAAACATCACGTGCGCGTTCCCTCACATGAAACTGAAAGGCAGCATGGCCTTGGAGTCTTCCACTTGTTTTCTTCTTGAACAACAGCAATGTCTGCACAAGCACCGATTTCGCTGGACGAAGAGGTCAGATTATACACGAACAACTCGGAACGCGAACGATATAGCTTGCTGGCGACTCTGTTTGGTGTGATTGTTGCTCTGAGCTATTTGGAGAGGGCGTATGTGCGGGATGCAATTCCCGCAGCTGAGTAGGTCTCCTTCTGCCTTCTAGACGTATTCAATGGAGTAGCTGAGCAACTGCATTCTTTGCATACTTTGATCCTTGATATGACGACGAAGAGTTATTCACCAGCATGTACACGATTGCTTTCGCAATACAAGACGATGCTCAAACTTGTTGCTGATGATGTGCCGTCGATAGAAGAGTTCATGGCGCGATATCGAGTAAGTTCATTCAATAATCAAGAGAACCTGTTTTTGATTTACCCTTGTTGCATGGTAGATGGATCATCCTGCAGCATTGCACCGTATCAAAGTTGGTGTGCCCGCGACGGTGGAACATTCAAGTGACGCGGGTCCGGAGACTGGGAAGTGGATCGCAGAAACTACTCAGGTATATACTTCTAGACTTTCCTTTGCGCTATTCTACCTCCGGTTACTTATGTGTGTGCGTTCCCGGGCGTATAGAACTTCATCACGTTCATGGATGCGCTACGACTGCGCATGCGCGCCAAGGACGAGTTGCATCCGCTCTTGCAGGGCCTCATGACGAACTATGCTCGATTCAAAGCGAGCAAAGACTGGGAAGGTCGGAGTCGGATGGTTTCGTGGTACGTTACTAGACATGATCATCACACCACATCGCTCATTCTTCACTTTCTTCGCTCTCTTTGTCCTCAGGCTGATCACATTAAATGGGATGAAGGCATCAGAACAGATAACCGAGGAGCAATCCCGACAGGTATGCTGTTTATAGTTCTTCACGAGGTGATCATTTCAAACCTTTCATCTGTCATAGTTGCTCTTTGATGTTGAATACGCATACAACGAGTTCTTCCGCAGTCTAAGCGGAGATTCAGACGGGAAGACGGGAGCGACATGAGTTTGATCGATGGAATGGACTATTTTTTATCTGTCCCGCTGATACTCAGCATCTTACGTTTGACACCTTTCAAACTCCTAATTGTGGTGTCCAACATCATGCCATGTCAATATAAGAAGACCTCCAAGAAATAATAACATACAGCTAGTCAACCATCACAGCCAGTCAATGGGCAACAATCAGAACCGAGCTTAGACTGTGATCTGACTTTTGCACTCCTTGACATCTCGGGCACCGAATGCATCACTGAAAGAGCATGATCGAGGCAACGCAACTGATTCTCCGATATCATTGCGCGCTATCCGCGTCCGCGTCATCTCCACTGCGATAGGGCGTACAGACTGGTTCACGATGTGGTTGCTGAGGTTACGCGAACCAGATGATGCGTCAGTGGAGACGCCAAGACCTATACGCACGATGATGACCGTGAAAACGAGTCCCTGCAGAGGAATTAGTCAGTAGAGCAAGATAGATATGCAAATGCTTGGAGGCTTACTACAATCGGGCAAATCTACGGTACATTGCTCGTTAGCAAGAGAGCTTCTCGATTTGGACTTGAGAAAACTCACTGCATCGAGGAAGAAATAGTGTGACCAGTCGTTGATTGTGTAGGTTGTAATGACCGCAATCAAAGTCGCAGAGTAAACTGCACCAGACTCGATAATAATGATAAGCATCGGTGACAGACTCCGGGATTTGAACTCCATTGAAGCCGTGCGCCGTCCGATCCACCAGATACGAAGAGCGATCAGGACTATCCATTCCTCCTGGTAAGCTATACTTGTTCGCATCAATGCTAGGTAAAAGAGATTACCTGTCGCGGTGAGGTTTGTAGCTAGAGTCAAGGCGTAGAAGGCGGTTCCCCAACGTTTGACTTTGGCTACGTATATAAGATCGGTTGCATATGCTTGTGATACTGCATGAGGTCCTCCAATCCCCACAGCTACCAATGACTTAGAAAGATAGCCACGACGTCCGCGAACAAAAACTTACCGATACTTGCGATGAAGCATAATGCAGGTAGTGCGGTAACAACCTTGTTCCTTGCCCAGACAATGTACAAGCGGTACACCTGGATGAGTTGCATGCTTTAGTAACCGAGTTACGTGATGTCAGGGAGAGCCTACTATGAACGCATCTCCGAGGATGGTCTGCACAGTGTATACCGAGATCTGTGCGACATAAAGTGGATGCGACGGTTTACTCAGAAACTTATCCGCTTGTTTCGTATCCGATACGTCAACAAAAGCGTCAATTAACCGCTGTATATCTATGGCAAGGTGCTGAATTTAGCGGGTAGTCAGAGATGTTCATAAGGGTAGGCGAGCGGGCTCTTTACCGAAAGAGCCAGAGCATACATGAGAGTAGCCACGGCCAAAACGACCTGATTAAGTCGACTACCGAGCTTAGGTACTATGATGTACAGGGTAGAAGCATAGAGAACGGTAAACGCGCCTAACAACGCAGTCAGAAAGTATAGCGTGCGAGTTTGGAGAAAAATTTACTCGCCAAATAAAACAGCCTCGAGAAGAACAGCGATTAGAGTCGCCTCACTGACACCGAGGGACATGATGGGACGGACACTCTCTTGCTTGTGGTTAGTTCGCCTTCGTTGGACTAGAGTCCTTCTACTCAAAGGCTCTTATTGCTTTAGTCGACAGTCTCCACGAGAATCCGATCGATGGAAGTCAGAACATTTGTTATGAAACAACTATGTTCGTGTCAAGATGGCATCTGTTCAGCGTTGATGCACAACGAATGCACGCACCACTATTAGATCCGAGTCATTAATGTCGCCGGGGATGTGTCCAAGTCTATCTCCATCCAAGTGGTGATGCTTGTTATGATAGTCAGATATTTCCGCTTTCTTTGATCCTCACATCATCGTCACGAATGGCGAGAGACTCGTTTGGAAAGCGAGGCTCTAATACTGGCAATGTTTCATTCTTTCCTCACATCGAGGCTCTAAGACTGACAGTGTTATTGACGACGTAGGCTAAGAGTGGACCCGCCAGATAATACTCACCTCCTTCCTTCCTTCTTTGCAGGGTAACCCATAAATCTTTCATCTTATTTGCTTGATATTCGCTTCATGCGGACGTTCCGCTATCAAGCACTCTGCGGCGCCGTCAAAAGACTAAAGATCATACGATCAATCCATATAGTGGGAACGCGCGACGGTGACACGACACGTGGCGTCACCAAGTAAGTTAGGCGGCGTGACACTGACATTTTGTTTGCCACTTTTTCTTTCGTCTCTTTTTTGCTTTTGTTTCAAATTATTGAAGCTGGTCCGCATTAGTTGCCCTGACTCTCCCGGAAGAAGAGCTTCATTGACCTCGTTACCAATAGGATAGACACGCGAGAACGACCTCACTGGGCCAACCATATACAATACATGGAATATCCTCGTTCTTCTTTAAACAAATCATGACCACAATCCAGTAAGGCGGCATTGAGACGAGCTAATACATCAAGACAACACTTGCTGAATCCTCATCACATTCCATGGCTTCCGAAATTATTCAGTTTCTTCATCATGTTCTCGAGGTTCCTCTTCCGTTCCACCAAGAATTGGCGTCGTTTTATTACACCGGTGTGCTCGCTGAGGAACTTCTTAGCGGTTTCCTTGTTTGGCTCATCCAGCCCCAGACCACGTATGAGGGCTGAATGGATTCCGCCCCTAAGACCCTTTATGAAATCCGCGTCGATGATCCGAGGTAAGTTCTCTATGATCATCTGTTCCGTACAATAGTATATTTCGTATTCAACTTGTGTTCATGCAGATGAGAAGAATGCAATGCGGACTAGCTTCATACGCTATGCGGAAGTACGCCGCTGTTTCGGCCATCATTCTGAGTTCCTGCTCGTATGCACCCGGTCTTTCTGGACCTCCCAGCTGGAAGAGATCTTCTTCACGGAAATGTATACCAATTCTCAGCAAGCTGTGCAGAGCATTCATGACCTCCTTCGCATCTCGCGGGATTCCGTCATGCATCTTCTACACCAGAGATCGATAGAAGCTTATTCGAGCATATGGGGGAATCATTCACCTGCGGATCCCTGTCTTGCAAGTAATCGTCATTTTGCGTATACAGATCCTCCTTGAGCTCAAGAAGCCAGTGGATCCAATCGAGAGTCTTCAATGGTGCTTGTTGTAGCTCTTGGTCCAAGATCTCTCTTGGTGATGGTGTCGATCTGTTAGCATTGTGCATGCGAACAAAGAGAAAATACAGCACCTGACTCTGCAATATTGACCCCTGCTTGTATATTCTTGGAAGTGCCGTTCCGCAAGCTTACTTAAGCAAGTCTGATATGCATCCCGGACCTCTTCGTCTTCGAAACCATTTTCGGTGTACAGCCTCCAGTCCACGAAGAAGTCCCGAATGAGTTTGACCTTGGCTTGATACAGCGTATTGTCAGGTAATTCTCTTGTCATTGTGCTTAGGAGTAATTTGTTAGATTTAAACTCGGTGATGTTGAACCATCTGCATACCAGTTGATAATCTTGCGAACATCTTCCAGATAGAGTGGTTTTGGTCTGACTTCTTTGTCATCCGCAACATTCTTGTTGTTTTCAAGCTCGTTTCTGCAGAACAGAACAAGAATGAGTCGAGTTCTGAGAATAATGCACTTGAATGAATTGTATGTGAGATGACAATTCTGCATGAGTTTCTCATGTCCAGAAATCTACAGACAAAATAACCCAATTCCCATTCAAATTTTCTTACCAATCTTAACAACTTCACAGTTGGATTTTTGGACAGTTCTGGAGGAAGATTTTGCAAGTTGTTCTTGGTGCACTGGAGAGAAGAGTGTAAGCTCTCCCTCAGTCTGGGAAGTCTGTATGTCATGAATACCCATTAGTGCTTCAATGGTTATGACACTGTCCCATGAGACCCTTACGTTCTCTCTATCAATTGGCTCAGAAGAACGCCAAGCCATTCTGTCAGCTTAGGAACACCCATGCTCTGACGTATGCTGGGTCCCTGATTACACCAAGGTGACATGTTATTGAAAAATGAAGCCTCACACTTACAGATCTCATCAGACATAGACTTTGCCTTTAGCTCTGCTGCATTAGCTTGCTTCGTGATATAGTAATACCCATATATAAGAGGATGTCTTCAACCTGCAAGAATTTTGAGCCACTCTGTACGTTCTTCTCCCTGTAGCGTGTCAGACTTTGTGAGTACACTGTTATGATGTCTTTTCCGTTTTCCCTATATGGCCTTTCTTTCTTTTTCGCCAATGCATATTTACATTCTTTCAACCACATTCCTTACTTAATACATACAGGCTTAGCTAATTACAATCTATAACAACTTTATCCCGCCATTCTCTTTCATTCTCTTTTCCATTCCATTATTACTTATTCTTGCTGATTCATTACTCTTCTTTCCGTTTAACCTGACGTCGCTTACTCATCATTACTCATTCTTGCTGACTCATCGGGCCCCATTGTTTATTCGCTCATATTGTCTTGCTGCTAGTCAGCACCTATTTAGAGTAGAACTTACCCGCGACCAAAGTGTATATAAGGCTGGATCAGAGAGCACCTGCGGAACATACCTTAGATGTGCTAATTAGCCCTTGGCATGCAACCACGTGCGCCAGGCTAATTGGACTCCCGTATGGCTCCCCTCCCTGGACTGCGAATAAGACCGCGAACAGTAGGCGACTTAGGCGTGTCCGCAAAACTGTTTGCAGGTAAGTACTTGTGTTAGTCATCACCTACACCTGATGGCACGTGGCATGGCTCTTCTTCAGGCACAAGGGACACGCGCATCGATCAAACACTCGAGCTCATCGTCGGCAATGATGAGCTCGAGTATCTGTTAGAAAATGCTCGTCCTAAAGGGACTATACAGTAACCACAGTAGGACGGTCTGCAGTGTTACGGGTTCGGCGATGCTTTTCTAAGAGTTTCCGGAGCCTACTCGGTTTTCACAAGCAGGGCAGATTCCCAAGTATACTAAGCGTTGCCTCAGACGCTCTCGTTTACTAATCAAGTCGGGCCTCAACCTCGTTGACAGACTAGTAGGACAGTATCGACTGCCGTTCGTAAGCTTCCCTAGTCGGTGGGCAACTAATCAATCGTTCCACGCCGTAGAGTAAGAGAGGTTAAGCAGATTAGGTGGTCTTCAGATTAGAAGCTAGATGCCTAAGAGGACTCGATGTACAAGACGATCGAAAGAAAGATAGGGAGCTACGGTCTAAGTCTACAACTATTTATATCTCTTCCTCATGTTGTGGACGGACCACTTCCTATGCTCCGTAGTTCCTACTCTCGATCTGATTCGTTATTCTAGCTTCCAACCTCGTCTGGTATTCCTATTGTTCTGCTGCGGATTGACTCATCAACTGCGCCCTGTGCAGGATGATGACTCGGCGTTGACTCATCTTGACTTGAACTGAATTGAAACCTATGCTCGGGGTCGGCCTTGTGCTGCACCCTGTGCATAGAGTGAGTCAGTGAGTGAGTCATTGAATGCGTGTTCGTATGCCATTGGTTTTGCATGGCTGCGCCGTAGTTAGAGTTCGCTCGTCCGCAGTTGCTCGTGCATTTAAGGAATTCCGTCGGGGTTCCGTTGTATAACATCTGGGGCTATGAAGGCTGTGATTTGCTTGTCACCTCGGGACTCTTGTTTGGGGCTGTCAAGTGTGATTCGACATCGGATATCATCGTGGGGAAACCAAGGTGGTTTAACGTAGGTGCCTATGGCGATGAGTAGCCGTACGCTTCGTCGAGTATCGTTCGAAGGTATTCTCCAGCCTAGGTATAGGTTTCCTTGTAGTCGAATAGCTTTGCAGTATGCCCATAGTTCCCTGAGTGTGTTTGCAACCCATGCCGCTGTTATCGGTGAGCGGCGGTTCATAACATAGTCTGCACTGATCTCCACGAATGTGCTTGGGCACTCGAGTGCTAATATGTCGTGGATTCCTACTATTGTCCAGTGTGTCTTTGGTTGCATGCCTATTGCCATATCCATTGCTATTGTTGACCTCGTGCGATTTCGAATGACCTCCGGGGGATTGTGGTATTCTCGATAAGCTGTTGCTCGTTCGCTGGACACATGATATGTCAACATGCCCGTTGCTTCCCGTAGTATTATCTTGTGTAGGTCTTCGATGATCTGTCGCACTCTTCTGCATTTATAGCAAGCCGTTGGAGGTTGCTGTACTTGCTGCATCGTTTGCGAAGGTTTAGTGTGATCGTCGGGATTAGCATTGCTAGCCGATGCTTCTTGATCGTCGGCTTCGGATTGTATTAGATTCGCATGTTCTCCGCTTCTCGCTGTCGATCCTGATCGTAGCCGGCCAGTGAAATTAACCGGTCCCATCCGGGGTAGTTTCGATCGGCGTTCCTAATCGAATCAAAATTTCAGCACAATCCTTTCAGTATCTCGCTTATTTCTCGCTCGTTTCGCTTCGTTTTTGTTCGAAAAATCATATAAAATATTAAATTAATTGTCCATAAATTACTCTAGCCTTCACAGTGTAGGTGATAATCATATAGTATTTGTTTTACACATTACTAAGTACGTTTTCACTCAAGTGCTTTGAAAATTCATACATTGTCAAGAAATGCTCATGAGTAGCCAATACAGTGATAATATGAGGCAAGAAAGTACGAGAAAATGCTCATCCGATATAGGCACCGAAATTGCCAAGAAACAGGAGGGAATTAGCAAAGAAAGCGCTAGATTCCTCGTATGTACCGGCATGCATTACGCTCACTCATTGTCGGAGTCGTCATCGGAGCTGCTGTGAGAGTTGTCGGAAGACTCTTCTGATGATGAGTCTGTGTTGTATGCCTTGGAATTCTCGCCACTGGAGTCACTGTCAACGATTGGAAGAGACATGCCCTTAGGGCGCTTTTGAGCAACAATCGAGTGTCTCGCAGCCTTGCGCTTCCGTCCTGCGTCACTACAGGTTTTGCGACTTTGAGTAGAGGCGGACGATGGACCGACATCAGCAGCAACACGTGATTCGATTTCCTCGACGGTGAGCCTTTCCCAGCGGCATTCACTACTGTCTAGTTTGTTGTTGAGATCCTTGAGTTCGTTCTCCTTGAGTTTCTCGATGTCGAACAGAAAATTGCTGGGCCAGCCAACAAGGTGGACATTGTACTTCTGGACAATGCAGCGCTGGTAGCTCTTCCAGCGCATTCGAACGTTCCTGCCGATAATTTTGCCTTGGCAGTAGACATTAGATAAGAAGCAGGGAAGAACTCAAGTACTCACCAAGGCCTTCAGAGATCTTACTGCGGTAAAGGGTAATACCGGAGGCTACGATCGATATGGACTTAATTCTGCGATTCTACCACTTCTTCCAATTAACAATACTTCTGCGATTCTACCGCTTCTTACTTTTCTTCGGACCATGGTACTTCTGCCATCCTATCTACACCTACGGTTCCAACGAAGTACGAGGCTTCTGCGATTTGACAAGGCTAAGACTGATTGAGAACTGGTCCTGCATGCATTTAGCCCAATACCAAATCACCAATCCCTACACCTGTCTTCCATCACAATACTGAACCACCAGACTTCGATACCGATGATACCGATACCGTACCGTCCTCCCATCCTAATACCGATGCTTAATAGTACGCCCTCGACGGCCAATACCGAGGGAAAGGCGCGCGAGCTACGATCAGTCTGCCATATGTTGCTGCGAAGAGTTGGATCATTGTCGAAGCTCCAAGTCCGACGGTCTGCCCTTCTGAACCGCCGTGCATCGATACCAATGATACCGGTGTTGATACCAATGATCCACTCCAGTACCGAAGTCCGTGACGTGTGCTAGGTCGAGACCATGCCCTCGGAGATCTACGTCAAGAGGAAGGTTGGGAAATGAATCAGGTCTGCCATATGCTGCTTCGATCTCGGAGGAGACCATCGATCTGACTTGGAGGCAAAGCCAAGCAATGCCCAGTCGAGTCAGGCAATGTGTACCGATCGATATCGAGGGAGTACCCCAATGCCAAGATTAGGTTGTACCAACATATCAACATCGGAGCACACTGTCCGATTGCTCGGAAGACACCCAGACTGACGCCGCACGGATCATGATACCGGAACAAAGGTAAATCAGGATGACGTGCTTGAGAAGATGACAGGGCCATCGCCAGGAGCGCCCATGCGGTAGTTTGAGACACGTCCTTATTTTAGCGCTGGTCGACGTCAGTACCGCCACCCTACCTCGGTATCACTCGTCGTGAGTTTTCATTGGGTTCTTGTCTCGTCCCACCCTATTCTTAGCTACCCCCTGATAAAACTTCTTATTCATTCATCGTCTTATGTTTCCCCTGGTTATATTTTTTCATTCAATTCGATCTCATGTTCCCCTTCTTGTACCGGATTGTGGTACGATTCAGTTTGTAAAAACTCCCCATTTGGTATCTTGAATGGCTACGGTATTATGGTATTTATAGCCTGCATGTTCTACTGTAGCAAACCAGCTAATCTGAGAGGAACTTCCAGAGGAAGGTCCGGGTTTCGCTCATCTCGTTCAAGCCCCCGTTCATTTGTCTTGTCTCGTAGTCACCGGTATTGATACCGGTAGTCGTCGTTATTGTCTTTGTCGTCCTCGCCTCTTGTCTCACAACTAGTCCTATCAGAAACGTCCCCTCTGCTCATCTTCTCTACTGTTTCGTTCTCTCTACCGCGATACCAGACAACAAACGACTCGGTATCGACGGATTTGTCTCGGTATCGATCATCTCCTGATACCTCGTCTCTCGAGCGGTCACCTAGAGCCCCCTGTACTCATCAATCCAGCCAGGCCCTACTATCTCTCTTGACGACTTGTCTGTGACAGTATGACTTAGTACCGCCACGTACCGGCCCTCCCAACGCATCTAAATCGTACCCCCCCTCGTCCGGTACTTCTGATACCGGCCGCGTTCTCGCACATTCAGCGGGCTGCAGACTTCCCGGCTATGTGGCGCTTATCGCAGTTCACCTGGATCCTTCTGTTCACAATTCCCTTCATCCCTGAAATGGCGAATGCTTCATACTCAGCCGGGAAGTGGCTGAGTGGAATATTAAGGCTCTCTTCTATAAATTTTCGAGATAGCTCATCATAGTAACAAATCGGTTCGTGTGTTCCATCAAGCAATGTTCTGACGATCACAAGTAACGCGCTGGTATCGCAACGTTCACTCAACAGCTCTAGCTAGAAGATAGTTAGTTAAAATTTGTTGCGAGTGTTTGAAGAGCACACCTCTCGACGCATGCGTTCGCCGATATGGCGGATGTCCTGCGCCTTGGCTAGTGCAGAAGATCGGGAGCCTTTCATGTGTTTCATCCTGCCTTCTTCCAGGAGTTGCATTGCAACATCCTGAAGTGCTTTGCTCGAGTTCTTGAATGCCTCATACCCGGAACTATCTTCGGTATTAATTGACTGGAGTTGAGCGAGCGAGAGCTTTTTCCCGGGGGGTAGATCTGTCAGGACAGATGCCTAAAAGTCAGTAACGAAATAGATTGAAAGTTAAATACTCACGCGAATTGAAGTCGAGCGACTTAAGCTTGACCCATGCATTGTATAGGGTGTTACGCTCTGTGTCATTAGGAACGTCGATCACGAAGATCTAGGACGTCGACAAGCACAGGTGAACGAGCTACCACTTAATCACAAGTGACCGTAGTCTGCGACGTAGGTGATAGTACTAGAACAAGAGAGTGGGGAATCCCTAACTCTCTGGTCCAGCCTTATATACACTTTGGTCACGGGTAAGTTCTACTCTAAATAGGTGCTGACTAGCAGCAAGTAAATATGAACAAACAAACAACGGGGCCCGACGAGTCAGCAAGAATGAGTAATAATAGAATGGGAAAAAGAATGAAAGGGAATGACGGGATAAAGTTGTTATAGATTGTAATTAGCTAAGCCTGTATGTATTAAGTAAGGAATGTGGTTAAAAGGAGTGTAAATATGCATTTGACGAAAATAAAAGAAAGGCTGTATAAAGAAAAGGGAAAAGGCGTCGTAACATAGGGTGGGTTTACGAGGTTTCTTGTACGTCGAAAGCCTCATGATCTCGTCTCTAACTTGGATCATGCTGATATCATATTTGGCTGCAATCTCCGACGTGACAACTCATTGTCGATCAAGCTCCTCTCGTATGTGAGCCATCATCCGATTCCACTTGTCTGTCTTCTCCAAACTGGAAGTGACGCGTTGTTCCTTGGTAAGGTTTCATGTACGTTTTCGACGTGGTGCAGACACATTTGGCTGTGATTTGGCTTTCTCCAACAGAGCCTTAGCCCTGAGCACCGAAATTTCGCATTCAGGGGGATTCGGTGTGTCTGGGCAATCTGAGGACGCATTGTTCAACGCTGGCATTGATTGGGCTACTGGAAAGTCGGTATTCTTGTGCTGTGTGAGCGAAGGATTTGCTGACACTAATACCGGCGATTGAAATAGAGATGGTGGTCCAATATTTGGATCAGTCGTGCATTGTTCGTGAGACGGGGTTGCCGTCGGTGGTATTACCGGTTCGAATAGAGATGGTATTGCAATGTTTGGATCCACAGCAATACCTGACTGTCCGTACTTGGGAATCGATGTTGGGACCAAGGAAAATAGATTACTACCTGCATGGCCGTCTCTGGGCCAGTGGAACGATCCTTCGGGATGTATCACAGGCGGAGGTTGTGAGACTCCATGGTAAGCGAAGCTCGGGTAATCGATAGGCTGTAGCGGAGTCGAGGAGTGATAGGAACCAAAGGTGGGGTCCCCCATCCTACAGTTGGTGGAGGGTCGTCGTCAACCAACTGCAATGTCGAGGCGCACATGTTGTTGCCCGCTAAATGTGCGAGAACGCGGCCGGTACCGGAGGTACCGGTCGAGGGGTGTATGGTATAAGAATACGGGGAGGGCCAAATGAGGCAGTACTTATCCAGTACGCTCACGGTACTTGTTGTCTGTAGAAGGGGGATGTAAAGAGAGCCAAAGGAATGGTAGAAAGGGGTGCTGGATCAGCTAGATGTCGGGGGGAATGTGTTCTAGTCTGGAATCGAGAGGGTCGGTACCGTGGGAAAAACGTCGGTACAGGTCGGTACTTGAACGAACGGGATCGGTATGTGCAGAAACGTTGTAGAACAAAAGCTCAGTACAGAAACGAAAGGTGGATGTGCAAAATACGAAGAATAACAAAACGTCGGTACCGTGGGAAAAACGTCGGTACAGGTCGGTACTGCAAGGAAACAGCTAGCACGGGGTGGTATAGCGAGAAACAGAATGAGGGAGACTGGTAGATGAAGGTGTCGACTGGACTGGGAAGCAAACCTGAGCCCTCGCACGGGAGGCTAACTCCTGAGGTTCACTTGAGACGAAACTGGGACAGAACTTGAGACGAAGCTGAGATGAGACTGAGAAGGGGGTGAGGAAAACCTGAGCCCTCACACTAGAGGCTAGCTCCTAAGATTACCTGGAGAGCTACTACGTACAGGAGGAGATATTTATACTACTGTACCGTAGTTAGCTCATAAATCCAAAAGGAGAAAGTAGAAAGGAAGATCAAAACAAAGAAAAGTCTGAAGAAAAATGTAACAATGAAAGTGAACATTGCAGCGCCATCAGGGGGACAACAAGAAAGGGTTAGGTAGGACAAGATACCAATGAAAATGTAGCATATAGTACCCCTGGATGAAAAGTCCTCAGGACAAGAGATCTGCGCCCCTGCTGATTGATACCGACACGTTTCTGGTGGTACCGGACCTGGAAACCTTAACAGATACTGACCCTGAGCTTCCCCAAAGAACCGGCATGCATAGTCCAACCATCAGGAATAAATACCAGAGAGGAAGACGTCTGATCCATGTCATGAGAGCATGTCGAATTGCCAAATTGTCTCGGTACCGGGTTTCTCGGCACTCGGTACTCTCGGTATTCTCGGTACCGGGTTTCTTGGCGCTCGGTACCGGTACTCTCGGCGTTCGGTACTTCGAGAAATGGGACCGGCAGTTTCTCTGGGTGTGCTGGTGGATACTGGAAGGTGTAGATGGGACAGTACCGTAGCATGGGATAAGTGTAGAATGGGATACCGGGCTCGATACCGAGCTCAGCCGCACGTAGTTCTCTTCACCGCCAGCACGGAACCAAGTCAACTGTCATAAAAAAAGTGAAGCAACATCTCATTTCGGACATACGATTGACAAAAACATGCTGAAATATTTTTACTTGTAATCACAGGAGCGCGATATTCAACAAACAAAGAAAAACAAATGAACAAGCATCATACCACTAATTTTTTTCAGACCTTTTTTTTTTAAGAGCACTGCGGCAGCAACTTGTGTCGAACGACACCGCTAAAGAGTAATACCGGAGGCTGCGATCGATATGGGCTTAATTCTGCGATTCTACCGCTTCTTCCAATTAACAATACTTCTGCGATTCTACCGCTTCTTACTTCTCTTCGGACCACGGTACTTCTGCCGTCCTATCTACGCCTGTGGTTCCAACAGAGTACGAGGCTTCTGCGATTCGACAAGGCTAAGAACGATTGAGAACTGGTCCACTTCTGTGCCAATACCAAATCACCAATCCCTACGCCCGTCTTCCATCACAGTACCGAACCACCAGTCTTCGATACCGATGATACCGATACCGTACCGTCCACCCATCCTGATACCGATGATTAATAGTCCACGTCTAGTCGATACTACGCCCTCGACAGCCCATACCAGAGGAAAAGGCTCACAAAGCTGCGATCGGTCTGCCATATGTTGCTGCGAAGAGTTGGATCATGATCGAAGAGTCTGACGGTATGCCCTTCCGAACCGCCAAGCATCGATACCGACGATACCGGTGTTGATACCGATGGTCCGCTCCGGTACCGGAGTTCGTAACGTGTGCTGGGTCGAGACCACGCCCTCGGAGATCTACGTCGAGAGGAAGGTTGGGAAATGAATCAAGTCCGCCGTACGCTGCTTCGATCTCGGAAGAGGCCATCGATCCGACTCGGAGGGGAAGCCAAGCAATGCCCAGTGGAGTCAGGCAACGCGTACCGGTCGATATCGAGGGGCTAGAGCGATCTCGTTGATGCTCAGGGACGATCCCAGGGTACTGATTGGTACCGAGCGGTAGAGTACTCCATTGCCAAGGTTGGGTTGTACTGACACGTCAACATCGGAGCACGCCGTCCGATCGATCGGTAGACGCCCAGACTGACGCCGCACGGATCATGATACCGGAACAAAGGTAAATCAGGATGACGTGCTTCTCCTGCGACAGGGACATCGCCAGGAGTGCCCATGCGGTAGCTTGAGACATGTCCTTAATTTAGTGCTGGTCGACGTCGGTATCGCCGCCCTACCTCGGTATCACTCGTCGTGAGTTTTCATTGGGTTCTTGTCTCGTCCCACCCTATTCTTAGCTACCCCCTGATAAAACTTCTTATTCATTCATCATCTTATGTTTCCCCTGATTATAATTTTACATTCAATTCGACTTTATGTTCCCTTTCTTGTACCGGATTGCGGTACGATTCGACTTGTAAAAACTCCCCATTTGGTATCTTGAATGGCTACGGTATTATGGTATTTATAGCCTGCATGTTCTACTGTAGCGAACCAGCTAATCTGAGAGGAACTTCCAGAGCGAAGGTCCGGGTTTTGCTCATCTCGTTCAAGTCCCCGTTCGTTCGTCTCGTCTCGTAGTCACCGGTATCGATACCGGTAGTCATCGTTCTCGTCTTCGTCGCCCTCGTCTCTCGTCTCACGACCAGTCCCATCAGAAACACCTCCTCAGCTCGCCTTCTCTACTGCTTCGTTCTCTCTACCGTGATACCGGACACCAGACGACTCGGTATCGACGGATTCGTCTCGGTATTGATCGTCTCCTGATACCTCTCCTCTTGAGCGGTCACCTATAGTCTCCTGTACTCATCAATCCAGCCAGGCCCTACTATTCTCTCTTGACGACTTGTCTGTGACTGTACGACTTAGTACCGCCACGTACCGGCCCTCCCAACGCATCTAAATCGTACCCCCCTCGTCCGGTATTTCTGATACCGGCCGCGTTCTCACACATTCACCGCCCGCAGTATGCAAATTAATAAAAAAAGACTGAAAAACAGCACCCACATTAGCAACATGAATAAGATTGTGGCGCAAAACGCCCACAAGGGAATGGCGAGTTGCGTGCTTCCGTGAGTCTTCTCAGGAGCAAGGTCGTGGGATGCGCTGAGAACAACAATCTTCTGGCCCAACAAGCCAGAATCAGCCGCCTTTATAAAGTAACCAGGGATGGCGCAGAGGTGCGGCGTGACTTCTACGTGGGGTAGACTGACGAGTGACGACTCCAAGGGATAAAACTCCCCCGGCAGCGCAGAAGACGGGATCATAAAACTCACATTGTCCGATCCTTTGGTCTCATCTTTGGGACCCTGCTTGGCGGAACTTGGAGGTGCTGCTGCTTCTCCATCAATTTGTTTCATCGATGAAGTCGCAGGACATCCAAGAGCAGCACATTCAGCTTTATCGAATTCCTCGGCAGTGATGTTGGGCAGGTTTGACCAGTATTCATCATCGGAGTTGGTGCCGTCTTCATCATTTGGGGGAAGAAACATACCAACCTACAATAGAAATGAATTTTTTGTGCTCATGTGTGTAGAAACATAACTTACATTCTTCTTTACGTTCTCACTCCAGTGACGGCGAGTGGCGAGAGAGTTGACAAACGGAGTACTCGCTCGTGCTAGCTCACAAGCGAATGCATCCGCTGCCCGACGAAGATGGTTATCATCGCGGTGGACGTGCGAGAATCAGTAGAAAATAGAGGAAACAATGTCCTCATAAGAACGAGGTGTACCACCATTCTGCAAGTTGATGGAATTGGTATCGACGTAGAAATACACGGCGAGTCCATCCTCGCTCAATTCACGATTAGTTACCTAAAGAATATGTTAGCTGAGTCAGTAATATATGGAGTAGAGTGCTCACTGCAGACTCCACCAGCATGATGTTGAACACAGACTGCTCAACACGACGATCCTTATTGTTGATGAGCTGTTCATCCAACGTTGTCAGTCGATTTATTGGAGTTGATGAACGGTGATCGAGAAACATTTGAGCGAGGAAGTCCAGAGTCACCGCCTTCTGTAGTACCGTCATATCTTTCGCTTCAGTCTCTTCTGCAGCGATTTCAACTGTTTTCTTTGTCTTCGATCTTGTCAGGCGATGAACTGTACCCCAATTTTTGATGATGAGACTTGCAGTGGAAGGGACTGAGACCCAGGGGAATGGAATGTTGAAGGTGAGTGCAGGTATCAATCGTTGCGGTGAATGTGCGAGAACGCGGCCAGTATCAGAAGTACCGGACGAGGGGGGTACAATTTAGGTGCGTTGGGAGGGCCGGTACGTGGCGGTACTAAGTCGTACTGTCACAGACAAGTCGTCAAGAGAGATAATAGGGCCTGGCTGGATTGATGAGTACAGGGGACTCTAGGTGACCGCTCGAGAGACGAGGTATCAGGAGACGATCGATACTGAGTCGAATCCGTCGATACTGAGTCGTTTGTTGTCCGGTATCACGGTAGAGAGAACGAAACAGTAGAGAAGACGAGCAGAGGGGGTGTTTCTGATAGGACTAGTTGTGAGACGAGAGGCAAGGACGACGAAGACGATATCGACGACTACCGGTATCGATACCAGCGACTACGAGACGAGACAAACGAACAGGGACTTGAACGAGATGAGCAAAACCCGGACCTTCACTCTGGAAGTTCCTCTCAGATTAGCTGGTTCGCTACAGTAGAACATGCAGGCTATAAATACCATAATACCGTAGCCATTCAAGATACCAAATGGGGAGTTTTTACAAGTCGAATCGTACCGCAATCCGGTACAAGAAAGGGAACATAAAGTCGAATTGAATGTAAAATTATAATCAGGGGAAACATAAGATGATGAATGAATAAGAAGTTTTATCAGGGGGTAGCTAAGAATAGGGTGGGACGAGACAAGAACCCAATGAAAACTCACGACGAGTGATACCGAGGTAGGGCGGCAGTACCGACGTCGACCAGTGCTAAAATAAGGACGTGTCTCAAGCTACCGCATGGGTGCTCCTGGCAATGTCCCTGTCGTCTTCTTCGCAGGAGAAGCACGTCATCCTGATTTACCTTTGTTCTGGTATCATGATCCGTGCAGCGTCAGTCTGGGCGTCTACCGATCGATCGGATGGCATGCTCTGATGTTGACGTGTCGGTACAACCCAATCTTGGCAATGGAGTACTCTACCGCTCGGTACCAATCAGTACCCTGGGATCGTCCCTGAGCATCAACGAGATCGCTCGAGCCCCTCGATATCGATCGGTACACGTTGCCTGACTCCACTGGGCATTGCTTGGCTTCCCCTCCGAGTCGGATCGATGGCCTCCTCCGAGATCGAAGCAGCGTACGGCAGACTTGATTCATTTCCCAACTTTCCTCTCGACGTAGATCTCCGAGGGCATGGTCTCGACCCAGCACACATTACGAACTCCGGTACAGGAGCGGACCATCGGTATCAACACCGGTATCGTCGGTATCGATGCATGGCGGTTCAGAAGGGCATACCGTTGGACTTGGAGCTTCGACCATGATCCAACTCTTCGCAGCAACATATGGCAGACCGATTGTAGCTTTGTGAGCCTTTCCCTCTGGTATGGGCTGTCAAGGGCGTAGTATCGACTAGACGTGGACTATTAATCGTCGGTATCAGGATGGGTGGACGGTATGGTATCGGTATCATCGGTATCGAAATCTGGTGGTTCGGTACTGAGATGGAAGACGGGCGTAGGGATTGGTGATTCGGTATTGGCGCAGAAGTCTGGCTAAACGTATGCAGGACCAGTTCTCAATCGTTCTTAGCCTTGTCGAATTGCAGAAGCCTCGTACTTTGTTGGAACCGCAGGCGTAGATAGGACGGCAGAAGTACCATGGTCCGAAGAGAAGTAAGAAGTGGTAGAATCACAGAAGTATTGTTAATTGGAAGAAGCGGTAGAATCGCAGAATTAAGCCCATATCGATCGTAGCCTCCGGTATTACCCTTTAACGCTCAAGGCCTGTTCTCACAAAGATCGTCTGGTTAAACCAGGACAACCTCTACACTGTCTTGAGGGAGAGTACACAGTCATCAGCGACGTACGTCTAAGGTGGAGAACCTTGAGTAATGCATGTATCTAGGAACAGTATACAACTAAGACGTCGTGGTGGTAAGTAGAAGAGTCGAGTGGGGAAGACAAGACAAGATCTATCTACTTATATACACCTGGATTGTGGGAAGATATTACTCTAAGAAGGTGCTGTGCAGCAGCATAATAATATAAACAAACAAGCAACGAGGCCCGACAAGTCAGCAAGAATGAGTAATGGTGAGTAAGCGTCATCGGAGTTGGGGCGGAATTAGTAATGTGGTATTAGTAATGAATCGGGATGGGGCGGAGGGAGTCATAAGGTATTAGTAATGAAAGGAACTTGAATACGAAAAATAAGAAAAGACGAAAAAGGAAAAGTGTTCTTACACAATCCTACCAGATCAGCATCTCCAAATTAACAGACTGGTTCTTCACTGTACACACAACACCTTATAACTCTGCCACACCAGAAAAAACAACCATTATTTCTGCATATACTGCATATTTGACATAAATACAACAATCCTATGGAAGCAGAATTTTGATTTTGCTCCTCCTGCCTATATTAAATTCTTTATTTCTGGAAAATTGAAAGATTTAAAGAAACAAAAACCATAGAAGTGTTTTTATATATGCATGATTACCTTGTACAAAAACTCAGAGCAGTCTATGGGCTGGGAAGCAAGTTATAAGGATATGTCTTTTTGTTGTACGTGCAATTGAAACTCCGACGTACAGAACACTTAGCCGAAACCGTGGGAACATGCGAGTTGGACTTGGACATTGCCGACACCCATATACAGTACTTCTCAACATTGGCATGGACAAACCCAATGGGACCGAGAAGGAATCTTGCGCATTCATTGAGCTGCAGTGCGCTCGTCTATATGACTCTGAGGCGTACTCCACTCTCGAGCAGGCCGCAGCGGCGATATGGACGCTGATCGACGATAGCACGGCCCTGTTATTTGCTGAGTGGTGAGTTGGTCGACGCATGTACAATACCTTCCTTAGTTACTCACCATCTCGGGCAGCGAAAACTCGCATGATGACGTCGTAAATCATCTCAAATTTATGCGGGGGTCATATTCTTCCTCTCTTGAGCTCACACGCAGGCTCCATGCATTCGAGGCGACGGTGCTCGATAGAGCAAAGCAATTCGAGAAGAAACTAGAAGGGTTCCAAGATCAGATCACCAGCACTGCTTTGAAGTATGAGCTAAGCTTACTCCCGGACGAGGTGCTCGCCGATATGTTCGTTATTACCACAAGGACGCTGAAGGAGAAAGTGGTACTATCGCAGAAGGAATCTTACACATTCAATGAGCTGCAGTGCGCTCGTCTACATGCCTCTGAGGCGTACTCCACTCTCGAGCAGGCCGCAGAGACGATATGGATGCTGGTCGAGGACAGTACAGCCGCGTTATTCGCTGAGTGGTGAGTTGTGTCAACGCATCGACAGTGCCTATAATACTCATTTTCTTGAGCAGCGAAAACTCTCATGATGACGTCGTATATCGCCTCGAATATATGTGGAAGTCGTACACTTTCTCTCTAAACCTATTATGCAGGCTCCATGCGTTGGCTGCGACTGTGCTGGACAGAGCAACGCAGTTCGAGAGGAAACTCGAGGAGTTCGAAAGCCAAATCTCGTGCACCGCCTTGAACTATGGGCTAAATCTGCTCCCGGATGAGGTACTTGCGGAGATATTCGTCCTTGCCGCGACCACGCTGGTGGAGAAAGTGGCGTTTTCCCTGGTGTGCAAGAGGTTCAGGAGAGTGATGATGTCGATGCGGAGGATGTGGGATGGGTATCGCATCAATTCAAGCCTATCGCCGGAGCAGATCATTGCAATTGCTGAGGGGAATCGGTTTGTTTCGCTGAAGGCCCGCCTTTGTCCCAGATCCCCGTTGTCTTCAGTGGAATATATTCTATCTCTTGAACCGGAAGAGCTGGAAATCACTTCTTTCGACAAATCATCCTGGGAAAGCTTGAAGCGGATTCTATCTGACGGGAACAAGCGGGAACTCCGTAGTCTGGTGATACGGGACACCCGCAAAGTACCTAGCATTCATATCCTTAATGAGAGAAACTTTCCATACCTCGAACACCTAGAGGCCGACTTCGTTCCAGCAACTCCACTCGGGAGGAACCTGGTTCGGTGTAGATTGGACGGAATTCGAGATAATGAACTGGATCCCCTGAGGATTTTCCTTGAAAACGCAAATTCCCTTCAGGATCTACATATTTCTATCCGCGGCAAACTTTTTTACAAATCCGTCGACCTTCCTTCACTTCGCGGTCTGGAGGTCAATTTCATTCCTCACCCATCCCTTGCCAAATACCTGGTTCGTTTTCGATTAGTTCAAGTTCATGTGCGTCGCGTTCGTCTATCCGAATTGCTCGATTTTTTATCTGCTTCGAAAGCACTCCAAGAGCTCGTCCTTCATGTGGGATATGATGACATTTTTTACTGGGACACGTACGGGGAGTCACGGGTAGTGACCATGCCTAGCATTGTCTCGTGTATCATTTCGGACCGTACCACCTACTCGAAGGTCGGTTTGGCTTTGTTGACTACGAAACTTCGCATGCCAATCCTACGAACGCTAAAACTAGAACTGGGAGACGGAACAATGGTGGCTCGAGAGAAATTTCGTACTTCGCTACAGTCCATGACGTTGCTTGAGGAGCTCGAATTGAGGGTGGGTGTGGTGGACGCCGAGATTCTTGACGAAATCATCCGATTTGCTCCTCATCACCTCGAGTCGTTCTCGCTGAATGACTGCCGTCGTTTTAAAAGATTCGTCGGCATGCATACCTCTCCCGCCCCTCTGCGACAGCTTATTCGTTTTGCGGATGGTGCTTTTGATGAGGGTTTCATGACGGGCATCGTTGATCATCTGAGGTCAGTCGGGTTGGACAAGGTGAAGGTCGAATTCTGTAACTGTGAAAGGTGGAAGAGTGGCGTGTTTGGACTAGACGAGGTGTTTTCTGCAAAACTATCTTGAGTGTCTTATAATCCTACGTTGACCTGCGGGAATTTAGATGGGATGGTAGTATTTAGCTATTTCTCGGTCGTGATGCCCGTAGACGGAGAGACGCACCTCTTCCATTAGTATTCCATTCGATCTGGCCCAGTCCAAATTTGCTTTGCTTTGCATGATATCAAGACGCATCGATGCAACGGGTTGAAGATTCTACGTGTTACGATATCGTAATTCAGCATCCGGCAGCAGTTGGAACCACGAAGGACCTAGTGAAAGTGTGTCATACATACTACTGGTATTCTAGCTCCTGAAGCGCTGGTTTCTTCGATCGGGCTCTACAGTGAAGCAACCATGTAACGCTTTTGTTGGAGGAACTAAAGGCAGAGTATTCTGGATATAAAAAAAAATGGTCGCAAGTTTCAAGATAATTTTGATACTCGGGTTGAGGCAAAAAAAATACTAGTTACTAGTGCAACGAGGGATAGTAGTGCCCATGATTACTTATATTCCCACGACTCAGCTTTTCCAAATTTCCACGTCACAGCATTAATATGCTTCAGTCGCGACTTGCATGTGCTGCAAACTAGTATCCATACCTCAAAAATAAACTGGTCTGCGAAATGGAGCGAATCCTACTGGCTCAGCGTTGTAGAATAAAAAACGGGCGACATCATCTCCGGGCTTTCTGTACATTGTACATAGACTCTAGATGTTCCAGCATACATCAGCTTCTGTAATGCTAGGTTTTCGAGCTCGCACTAGGCGGCACAAGGACCTATCTTATCTATCCTGATGGCCCGGAGACTTTTCTGGTGCCTATAGTAAGTGAAATTTGCAATCTGGTCAAAGGATGGATTAAGACGCAATACTTTACCTAGTGGCTCCAAGGTCTTGCTTTCCTGGGTCTATGGCTTCTAGTGCATGAAGTGAGTGTTCATTACGGATAAATATGCGCTAGAACTAGAAAAGGGTTCATTTTGATTGTGCGGTCTTTCTCACTTTATCAAATTTCGAACGATTCCGTTGGATTCGTGAGGGGATTGCCAACGCTACTCAGGCTTGTATGATAACAGATAACGTTCGGGGACTGTAATGCATGTATGAGACGTATCCTGGATTCTACTAAACCATTGGTTGTATCGACATACTGACGATGTGGACCGCAAGATAGGATACTTCCGTTGCGGCGATGCGGTGGCATTTTTGCTTACTAAGCTTTCGCTTTACAATCCATCATCTTGATATCTTATCTTATCATTGTATACACGAAGGCTCCCGGCTTTACAGAAGTAACTATCAAACAGGTAACAATCCAACTGTAGCTGTAATTGAAGTTTGCACGATATGTTAGTGAGCATGGGCCGAGGCTGTTAAGCAGAGGATTGGCCCACCGTGGTCTGAGAACTGACTCAGACGAAGTATTTATTCACGTCGACTGTTGCATTGTTCGTAAAATTCTGACTGTGATTGGATGGACGGTTATTCGTGTTCTTCTATGATAGTGAGAAAGCTTGAGAACGTACGTTGTTGTCTGCTCGAAGCGACCACGGACGAACGTGAAGAAGTACGAGAAATTAATCTCAAATTTTCGGCGGATGACTTGGTTTGGACGGATAACCTGTTATGCGTAAAGTCAGAAATAATATAATGTTTGGACTTCCGGGGTCAGCGGATACTGGACCAGGACGTACAATAGGACCAACGGGATTTCCAACATGGTCTGTGAACGATATGGTGGCAATCTCGGCGCCCGTGTTGGTGAAGTCGACGTTAACGGCTGAAGACATGAACTCAAACTAAGTTGGAAATTCGAGAAGTGGATGGAGTTTGCAGAGAGCGAGAAGCTATGAGGTTGAGTACAGTAGACAATACCCGTCGACTCTTTATATCGTTAGTTTCCTCTAGAGGTTTTAAACCGCGAAAGGGTAGATTTAGAGGAGCTGGTCATGATTTCAAGGAGTATCTCGAGCGAAGCTGACAGATACGGCCACATTTCCGCGGGCATGGCGAAGGCACATCGCAATAATCAACTGAATTACTTAGACATAGACGGAGACTTGAAGCCCTTCCAAGACTTGCTAGAGTGAGTAAGTTTCGCGCTTCCAAGGAGTCTGAGCGACTACCAATTCATATCAAGTGAATCAGTATTCATCAGAATCACGATGATGTAGGGACTGCCTGTCGGAATTCACCGGAGAATTTCCTTATCTATAACATTTACTCCATCCCGTCAGACACCTCCTGGCTTATCACTGACCTCCATTCTGTTTTTTAATTTCATCACGATTAACGCTCATCTGTTTGATCTAACAATGGACTGGTGATCCCCTGACCTTGTTCTTGCATCAGGGCAGGGAACGGGACGACAAACATCCGGACTTCATCTCAGCTTTCATAAGACATTCTCGTTGTTCATTTATCTGATTGGCGCTGGATACTAGTAGTGCTTAGTACATGCTCACAAGGCATGTCTGAGCGTCATCGCGTAGAATGTTTCGTCCTTTCTTCTAGTGCGGTGAGAGTTAATCCTTAAGTCTGCGAACAAAGCGGTTTACCTCTCAGCATGTCCAGTCAAAGTAGCCTCAATTGGGGAAATCTTAGGCGCTGGTCATAGATATGTACAATGTACACGGACAACGGTAAACTGCGTTTTATTGCCTGTCATGTAAATCCGATCCTTAAAGGTCTCAAATTTATATTTGGTGCTAAGGCAAACACGAATCCCTACATTGAAAGCACCAAGAATAGCATAAACGAATATGTAACTTTCTTCCTGCTTCAGACAGTGCCATCAGGCCACATGGTTTCACGCACGATCCGGGTGCCATGGATGGAAGGCTACCTTGCCCCCATTAAAATGCTGTGCCGAGAGGAACGGCCGGAAATGCTAAGCACGGCATTAGGAACCTCACGGAACCAAAGAGCGGAATTATTCTTTTCGCAATGGAAGCCCTAAATGTGAATTGTCATGATACCCTCAACGAAGTGTGATCTGGATTCAGCTCCGTATAGGTACCAAATTTATTCATTGATCAAGTCGTCTAGGTATCTCATGCAATTTTCGCGACTCATAATCACGGAGTCATTACTAGTGGAATCGGTGTAACATCCCCACCGCGAGACAAAGTCATGAGTATTTCAACTTCCTCACAGATGTCATAAAGCTACTGAAGAATGAAAGCTGTAACTTACCGCTGCGTAAGCAGTGAGTCTACTCACGATTATTATCCAGGTCTTTCCGGTCGACTCGGATGTCATCCCAAGTGCATGAGGCCAGATCGTGAGAACAGAAAAGTGCCTCTAACGATGGGACCCCTTTCTCGACGGTTCCAGGATTTGGGATGGATGGCTTAAAACGTAACGAAAGGGTGTTTTTCGCCCTCTCCAAAAAGAAAGTTACTGACTCTACGGATTGGCCAAGGAGGATATCGACGTCCATTCATCTTTCCACCATTCCCCATTATCTTTTTTCATTGTTTCTAATTTATGGATGAGATAACTCTCTAATTTAATGTTGATAATATTCCAGTTTGGTTACATTCGATTCAAGCTTTTTTTTACCGCACGACTAATTGCTCCAGTCCCCCTATCAGATGGTATCATACACTAGGTTATTTGGAAACGGGTAGAGCTTACTCTGTGCTTTAGAGCGGCTGGCGACTAAAGCATGGTATACGCATTGCGGCGCTTTGCTTGAAATAGACGATTCAATCGGAGATCCGCCATTTTATACTCAGGGACTCCGAGTCAGGGCCAATGATAGGGCGTTCCGTCATCATTAAAAGCATGTTTCTCGTCCTCCTCTATCAGCCTCTACTTCGCACTCAATAACCGGCTAATTGGTGTGCCTAGAATGACTCAATGTGAATAGACATTGAAGTCTTTACTCTGAATTACTTCCCAGTCCTCCTACCCTCGAAGAGGATCCTTCAATGGGTGTCAGCGGCAAGTGTCCCCATAGTCTCTGTAATACTCTGGTGTATCAAACCATGAGCGAAAGGATAGCCGAGGTATTCTACTTAAGATTCGGACATGTGGTATATAAAACTAGAAATAGAAGTGCACTTCAATGGATGCTGCTTCCCGCGCAAAGCCACTTCTTCCCCACTCAAGAGATGTTCCGCGTATCGTAGGTATTCAGTTTTGAAGCGCTGGCTCGGAAGGATCAAAATCAGCGCTCTGTAAGCCGGGCGAATGAGGAATCGACCTAAAAAGTAATGAGGCCACAATGAGGCATTGAGTATCAGAGCCTCAGCATCCTAGGTAACAAATGCGGATACTTTAAAACTTAGCACTTCCTTTAGATAGTCCGAGACTCGATCTTCTTTACTGCCCAGATAACCACCAAGTGAATCAACCTCTCACTACGTTTACTCCTTGCGAACAATATGGGTTGTCCACAAATCCCTTCCATATCTTTGTAAGTTGTGGCTCGGAGTTCCTACATCTAGCTACACAGTGTATTCACCTCGGTAAACAGGGACATTGTCTTCGTTCAGGATACCCAGAAGACTATGAACAGTTTTCTCGATAGCTGCGTAAAAGCGATAGGAAATTTAATCGTTCACCTTCCTTGCCTACCGCGTTACCGTTCGGGTGGTATCCGCCTGGGCCTCGTAGCTTATCATGACAGTCAACAGACAACTAATGCGAATTGCGCCGAAACGTTAGGACCTACAGCTGACCATGAACAATTTCTCCATTCCCTTCGTTTACTGAAAGCAAGGCAAACCGTAACTCGATCCGACAGCGCGAATTATGCACTCTACCATGCACTCCAGACTGCAGTCAAACTCGACTGGGGCACGAACACCGATAAAGCCATCATACTCTTCACTTACAAGCGTTCTAGACCTCTGGGTTAGTCAAATACAAATAACACATTTTGTAACGAGTACTGATCTTTTTTTCGTAGATGCGTCATCTCTTGATATTTTCAATCATCTTTCTAAAGAACAAATTCACCTAGTAAGTATTGTATCTGGGATTTTTGGGGCCTTGCACTTATATGAGACTTGCCTTCTTCTAGTATATTGCAAACGGGTAAACATCCGACTCTTGCCATTTTTTTATACTCATTATTTCAACCTAGCATGCAAGTATCGGATCTCTTCGATGACGGCGACAGTGCTCTAATCAATAATGTAAGGAGCCTTGATGTTGGAATCCCCGTGCACTTGGAAGCTTTCATCAGCGCCGGCTTGCGGGCCCATTCAACTAGCAGAGATGCTGCGTGTACAACGAATAATTATAGTCCGGCCGCGATCGTCCCTTTCATTCTTTGGTCCTGGGGATGCGAAACAGATTCATGCGCTCAGAAGAAGCCCGATACATCGGATTCGAATATTGTGGCATGTTCCGCGAACGCGAGTAGTACGTCAGCTAATTCTACAAGAAATAGCATTGTATCTCATCCATAGCACAGGCGACAAGTTCCTCCTTCCTCCAGCTTTGAGCTCGTTACCCTCAGTAGATTCTACACGTGTTGTGATGCACGTTGCCCCTCGGCTAGGTACCAGTAGATGGATAAGCACAGGTAGGTCGAAGTTGACTATGGATTCAGGAGATGCTTACTTGTCTTCTAAGAATCTGATGTTGATAGAAGTCCAACGGCTACCCTTGTGACTCCTCTATCTCCCGGGTTTGTGGCCAATCCAGAAATGAACGAACAGTACGAAATTGCGAAATGTGAGCTTTTAAAGTAACTACAGATGTAGTGTCCAGCTTTACGCTGATCGAATGACCCCTCAGGCGATCCATCCGCCAGCACTATAGGGAAAGCAAGGAACCCAATCCCCGAGCCTAACGACGGCACGGAAGATAATGGCTGTTTCAGTCAATCTGGTCCAAGGCGTACGTAATCATTTCGTCGAGCTTGTTCTACTCATGAGAACTTTCCCAGAGAAACCTGAGGGAAATGCAGCAGAGGATCACCCAACGGCTTCCCGTCTGCATGAAGCCAGATCCATAGTGGCACCTCCAATGACTCTATGTGACCCAATGGGTATAGAAGGTATTTTGCATGGTCATGGTTGATTTACGACGGGATGATGATTGGATTCATAGGCGGTGCGGAAGCGGAGTTTTGCGGAAGAAAGGGAGACTTGTCGATCACAGATCTAGAGTCTGAGAATATGGATACCGTAGTGTCCGACGCTGGTTGCAAATCTAATACCGGTCAGCACAGAGTTTTGTTCACTACCGCGCTCGTCTGAAGGCATACTAGATGAGGAGAAACCGGTGGCACCGTGGTTGGTTCCGGTGAATACTGCACCGCAAGAGGAGATACAACGAGTTCAGGAGGATAGAGTGAATAATGTCGGGGAAGTAGACTCGTGTATGTTCATCTGATCACGACTACGGGTTATAAATAACAAGGTGTTCCTTCCTGCAGTCATAGAAACCATGCCCAAGCTCAGCGGCGTGGACTCCAGGAAACTAGATACGGATGGCAAGAGCGAAACTCCACAGTCGGTGCGTGCAGCAGTGGCCGACGTGGGACAAGCGACAGCGACGAGCGGGGGACGTGATATAATAGGAGCGTCCCAAGGTACCCCAGACCCGTTGAAGGAGAATGTCGCCCATCTACCATCATCAATTTATGGTGGAGGAGACGAGTTGGAAAACACACAGTGCGGAAATCCCACTGTGCCAGGATCGACGATCGCCGAGGCTAAGCACGATCACATGATTGACGCGGTCGGGGTCCAAGTTGAAGGTGTGCCTCCTGCTTTCCTCCCTAAACTCCAATACCATGGTTAACCTCAGCTTCAGTTCTAGGTCAAAGATTCACGTCCAAAGAATCCGCAGCTCGCGCCACGTGCAACGATTCTGGGCAGTTGACCGACTCACCGTTGTCAGAGAAAGTTTCGTCGAATGTTGGCGGGTCTTCGACATGCGAAATGAGTGGTGAGTGCGAGTAGCTCCTTTAAGGCTGAGTTCACATTAATGCTCAGCTACTTGTAGAGTTACGAAAACATAGCAGCGAGGTAGAAACAGACCTAGCTGCGAACCCCTCATTACGCATCGAGAATAACGTTTTATATTCTCCGCCCGAGAAGTCGAAGGTCACACGGCGTCTTCTATATTCTGAAGGTACAACTCACTCGCTCTCACTAAGCCTAATCTCACACTCTATCAAACGGCGATCCAGTACTCAAGATCGGAACAAAGTTAGTCAACGTAAGCGATCTAGCTAGGAAGGTGACGAATGACGCAAAACCAGTTGAGGGAAATGTTCCTCGGTGCACGGAATCAGGTACATTATTATAGAGCTGCAGGCGCTCAAGCTTTTTTGTTTATAAATCTTTCAGTCCCTGCCTTTCCTGAACTAGAAACGCTACCACCGATGCGCCTTTCCGGAATGCCGAATCAAGAGTCGCAGCTACACGACCAAAGCGTGACTGGTGCATCATCAAAGGGTGAAAACGGGACTGAATCCAGTAGCCCGTTAAGTATTGTCTTGGAAGGACGATCTTCGGATGTTCCAGGAATTGGCACGATAGATTCCCAAATGTTCGACCAGCGCTCAGGAAGTGAAGGGAGACGTCCCGAAGATGTGGCAGTATCTCATATCTCAGCCAGTGCTCCAGGTTCAAGTGTCAAATCCGGGGTTGGTGCGTTGTTCTGAAAGCTATCTTTGTGAACGTAATCCTCATTCGGCGCTCAGAGGTCACACTTTGCTCCAAGAACATAGCGAGTGATCATGGTAGTCGCGCATCCAAGTCCTATGCCAGTCATGTAGAGACAACTTCGACTACTATGAAAGCTGGACATTCCTTCATTTCCGAAGCAAGCTGGAGTGACGATAGGCACTCTGGAGTAGTCGACTTGCAAGGTGCCGGGTCGCACATGAATTACATCGGAGATTCTGCTCATCCGTCCCTGTCGTTAACCGAACAACGGGTAACAGATTGTATCGGACGGGGACGTCAGCAAGAGGGCTTAGAAAAGGAAGAGTCCGCCGCCCATGTTTATGATAGCAAAGCGCAAACAGCTTGTCCTGTAGCTAAACACACCTCTTCTAGGTTTGAAGGTCTGTCAATAATACGATATATGATGGACTTGGAGTAACTCATAGGTTCCTTTGGCGCTTAGATAGTCTGACCGGGAAACCAACAAGTAACATATCAGGGAAACCGTCCATCCTCGGAAGCTCAAGCGGCAAGTTGGAAAAGTGCTCGTCTGAGGAAGTCACTACGAGTACACGCAGTACGGAACTCAGAGGTACTGACAAGACTTCGTTGCTCAAGATTCGTGCTTCCTTACACAGTCCCTTTCGAGAAGGTCATGTCAACATTTCAAGTTCTCTCTTTGAGAGCGGTTCATTGGAGCCAGATCCTCGCGCTGATGCTATCGCCGGGACAAGAAAGCTCCATCCTACAGGCATCCAGAGCGATGAGAACGACCTCTCTTCAATAGGTAGGTTCTGAGACTGCCTGAAGGCACTATCTAATTGAGCTATACAGACCCTGATCTAATGACGCTTTGTACAGTTTTCCGAGAGGAATCCGCTTTTCCCGCTTCTGAAGGATCCGTATTACAAGTAAGGTTTGGGATCGGTGATGATGGACACGCTCCAGAAACATACGGGACAACGCTTTTTACTCCCGATAGCAAGCGGCTTGACACCGAGCCATATAGTAATATGGAGATGGTGCTTAGTGACCCCGAGTCCCGGACGCTCGCCTCCGCCAGTTCGGACGCAATTAGCGAACTAGCTACATCGGAAAAGAGAAGTACGTATAAATGCTAACAGTAATGTGCGAAACTGACTAGTTGCCAAAGGGTCACTGGGATCTAAATCTAGGACGAATATTGGGGACCATGCCGTTACAGAGAACCGCTCTGATAACCCGAGGTACTCGCGAGAGGCCATAGGTGACTATGAGCAGAATCAGCAGCGGGAAATTGAATTTCCTGGGCTGTGTGAGCCATGCCCTGGCAGCCAAAGCTCATCAGACAGTTCCGATGTGCCTAATGCTGCAGCCGGAGCTGAAGACAACGACAGTCCAATGGTAGGCACTAAGGACGCAACAAGTACATCGATGAAGAGTTTACATAGTCCGGATGTCATATCCAGTATGCCACAGTTCTTTCTTTTGCGTTCCCGCTCATTGAGCTTGAGATGTAGATGATGCCAAGGAGGAAGCGGTCAGCACTGTACTCTCAATAGCTCAGAAGGTGCACCGGGATAGCACATCTGCCGATCTCGCCAGCATAAAGGAGTCCATATCTACTCAAGGTAGGCTTTGACGCGGACTTTGTATTCAACCTCTCTCAGCTCAGAATCGTTACTAGGAGTACGCGGATCGCCCGATACGGACTCTTCGAAGCATGCAATGCAAGGTTGGAGCGATGAAACAAGGCCCACCATAGAAAACCAGGCTCACGACGAGACATCCGACACACCGTCCAGCATGACGGATACCACGCATGCAACCGCTAGAGAGTCGCGTTCCACTCGTGATATATCGTTATATTTGGATATTAAGAGGGACGCCTCTAACGAGGTGCAGTCCGCACAAGAGAGTCACTCATCCTCATGCAATGAAGGTATGTGAGAGTAAAGACAGTCGCTACCAATCACCTAAATTGGCGTTCTCTCTAGATGGTCATGACCAACAGACAGAGAAAGATACGACACAACCTTTGCAATGTAAAGACCAAGAGCAGAGTTCACTTCGTAACAAGGGACTAGAGTCACCACTACCCTGTGTGCAGGAGGCCGATTCCGGTAGGTAGTTCAACGCACCCTCTTACGCGTAAATCTTACTCTACTGGCGCACTAGTCTCATGCGGCACATCTGCACGTGGTAGCAAGCTGAACGTTAGTCCTCTTGACCACAACTTAGCAACGAAAAGGCCGTCTCGCATTGGTGAAACGGCTGTTGAGTTTCAACCTGGCGAAATCATCAACAGAGCCAGTATGTCGTCCGGGAAAGAGATGACGCGTGCAGTTGTCACTGCTGCCGGTGGAATGACTCCGTCGAGTCGACATCTCCCTTCCCTACCCGTACCGTCAAGTGCGGTATCGCTCAGCCGATCGGAGTCTCTCCAGAAAAGGGACAACTTCGAAACTTGGCCCCATGAGTATACTACGCCTGAAGTTGAACGTGCTGGCAAAAGCAACGCGACGACAGTCGGTCTTCAAACCCAATCCATGATACCACATATTCCGCATTTGCCGACTTCTAAGGCAGATGTTCGACGCGACAGTGCACCGAACAAAGACTTCGAGAAATGCTCTCCACTAGCTGATGTCGTCTTTGGGCAAGAATTACCAGGAACGGAATTTTGTGCCCCTACAAGGTCACAAGTGCTATTGAGTACAACCAACGCGAACCCAGGCAATGGACCCGGTGAGTATCGCTTGCTAAGCTGCTTCTACGAAATAAGTTGAAGGAAACCATAGAAAAATCCCGACCAACACCCGAGGGATCTCGCTCACTCCCGCGACCCGTTCACAGGCAGTCAAAGACGAGTCTCAGCCTCACAGCTATTGGCAATCGAGGTCCAGGAACATCACTACCTCTGGCATCCAAGGTCTGCGATGAACCGGCGCCTGAAGGTTTGTCGGTTAAGAAAGAGGAAGGCAATGGTTCACTGATACCCGTTGGTTGTAGTTGGTCTAGAATCTAAAACGGGCATCGTGTACACAATAGCGACTCACGAAAAGACAAGAGGCCCCGTCACACCGACCGATCTGCGTCAAGGGGCGCCGGCCTTTAGAGGTATGAATTGAATCATTATGTTCGAATTTTTACTCATGTTACCTTCGCCATGAAGGACAAGACAGTGTATTAAAGCCGCAGATGTGCGATGATTCGTCGAAAGAATGTTCACATCCAAATGAAATCAACGGAACAAAGAAACCGCACCCGGGCGGTAGTCGGAGTTGTCAGAGTAATCATTGTCCCTCAGGTTGGGTTCACCTGTTTGCGCTCGCATTTTCTCTGACTACTCACTACAGAAGCGGTTCCGGTGACCGCTTGCTCCTCACAAGAGAAATCGGCATTCACGTCCGTAGAGTTGTGCGAATCTCAGATGGAGGCCCGCCCGGACACTGGATTAGGGACAGGTAAGGTCTGAACAATCTCATCTTGAACAATTCTGACCAGTTTGAAACTACAGCAATAACACGTAGCAGCGCGAATGTGGCATCCACTGAATACGAACCTCCAGTTCTCGTATCTATTAACAGAACATCGGTTGATACGGAGGAAAATAATATAGAAGCAGTTCCAATAATTAGAGGTGCGAATGTGCGGAAAGAGTAATCAACCCGCGAGACTGACGGGTAACTTCGTGCATGTGATGTATAGTTGGTCACCTGGTTCATGGCGGGGATGCCCGAGTATTATCCTGCCCAATTCCCCGAAACAACAGCGCTGTCAAGGATCATACAGCTAAATCAGACCCCCCACCGAAGACGCCACACAATCAAGAACAGCAGCACCTATCTACAGCGACAGATGATACACCTCCTGGGTTAAATGCGACCCAACTTTCATCAAATGTATGCTTTGCTACAGCCCGAAGTGCGGATCTGGAGAACGAAGAAGTCAGTGCCGAGTCTGAGAGAAAGGAGCGTCTCCCATCACATCTCCCATTAGCAAAAGAGTCGGAGACTTCAAGTCTCTCATACGGTATCCTTATAATTTACCCATAATAAGTTTGATCTAACCTGCCTCCATGATCATTGAACAGATAACTCCGTATATATCACTGCTTCTGTGAAACGTAAGAAACGGCAAGAAGACGATGCCTCGCAAAAGACTACAGGTAGGGATGCGTTTTCATATGCTGTAGCGTATTTTCCGACTACCCATCATAGACGAGTTGGGGATATCCCCAGTCGTATACTGTTCATCTGATACGACTAATTCGGAGCCTCTGGGGTGCGATGGCGACAATGGAATAGAGTCTTCGACCAAACAAGGTATGATCAAGGAATCTACCATCTCGGTACATCCGAATCGTAAGTATTCATTACAGGAACCACATATTCGATTGCCGCAGGATCGCATACTCTATTACCCCTTGCTTCCTCTGCTTCCACCGAGACGGCAAGTGAGCAAGGCGTGTCTACGTCTAACACTGTCCGGTCTTTGCCAAAAGCAGGCGTGCGCAATGACAACAAAGGTAAGCATCTCAAGAGGCTGGCCATGTCCAGTAGTAACTGTTTCCTCTCCCTTCAGAAAGTGGAAATACAAGAGCGACCAGAACTGTCTCGCTACGAACACGGGGAAAAGATCAACTACATATCAAAGCCGCAGACGCAGACGCACCACCTTTGCTGAAATTGAAGCAGTCTTTTTCTAACCCTAGCAGTAGGTTGTCTCGTATATATATTTACGCCCAGGTCCTCACCGTGTCCTCGCGCCAGGTCCAAGCGGTATACATGAGCGTGCGCCAGACCCATCAGCTCTGAGTTCCGGTTTGGAGTATGAAAAACTAGCTCGCGGTGACGATACAACTGAATCCACCCCGGAGGTCCCAGTTGCGAGCACGCCATGTTCTGGGACTCGGGACTTTCTTGGTACGGCTGATGAGACAATTAATGTTACCAACACATCTTCTGAGGCACGGGCATCCGGAAACGCCGCCGGCAATCCTGACCCGGCACGTCAATTCCCCTCACTCACATCTACCTCTGCAATTCTACCCGCGCATGACCATACAAAATCTTCCTGCCAGACGCTTGTTACTACTCCGAAATCCGCGGAGTCAATTCTAGAACCTGAAGGCAATGAGAAGAACGAGGTGAATAGATTTGACGAGCCGCCCTTGCCAACGAAGCCGAAGGCTGCTACACCACAGTCGAGGGATCAGTACGATGGTACTCTGAACGAACGTCTATCAAGGGCCATACAGAATACCCAACCCGGTACGCTTTTGGCTATGACCCGCCCCTATCACTAATTATCGTACAGATAAAGACTCCGATATCGCTGAAACATCGCAAACACTAGATGACAGTTTTGCCGGGGTAGTGCTGCCACAAAAGATAGCTGATGAGTATTCAGGTAATAATGTCGGTCAGTATACATTCATTTAATGAAGGGATTCATTCTAAATGCTGCGTAGGGAATGCACCGACACTGTCTCCTGCAGCGTCCCGAACTATTCCACAAGTGATTCCGGCCCGTGCGGAAGGTAACCCAGGCAGTGCAAGTGGTAACCCCGAACTACCGGGGGCACCTCAACCGATAAACTGTGGCATTTCCGGACCCGGAGCTCCCTTGCGAGAGAAATCCCTATGCGCCTATACTGAGCTGACGGAGCCTCAAGCGAAGCAGCACGGGGATAGAGGATCCCCGGGATCACGTAGGTCATCTAGACAGCGCACTGTACTCATGATGCTGACCAATATTCCCTACTGCAGAGACAACACAAGACAGCGGGCAGGGGATACCTTCGGGGAACGTATCTCCACAAATCTCTTCTAGAAGAACGTCGGACGTTTCAGAGAAAAACACGAAAACAGCGACGAAGACGAGCGGTGAGTGTATGTGCGGGGATGAAATATATGGCTTGCCGGATTAACTATGTGGTGATTCTATGATAGCCGAGCCTGGATTCGGCTCTGATGGACAGGAACCAGGAGATGGAGCAGAAGATAGTCCGCCTCGACCAGAAGTTGTCGTGCGTGGCGCTGCTACTGGTATACTGGTCGCGTCGAAGCCCACAGGCATTCAGGTGCAGCAAAGTCTATCTCAATCAATGCCAACACCCGACTGCATGCCGACAGCATCTACGATTGCGACCCGAAAAAGTCTTCATAGGGAGCCAGACTTGACGATTGGAAAGGCGGTGGATAATGGAGTTGCAGACGAAGCAGCGTCATTTCTAGACGATTGTGACTATCCAAATACAAGTACTTTAAACGCGCCGGGGCGCGATATGACTCGCAGCGCAGGGTCATCAGCAAAGAAGGGTTTGTCTGGCCTGGAAGCTACAATAATGGAACATCCATCGCTCATTCTAACACTAGGTGCTGTGCATCGGACTGTCAAGAAATCAAATTTGCCTAGCTCATACCCTTCGAACTCAGAAGAAGAGAAAGGCGTCTCTGACACCCTAGGAACCCCGCTCATGCAGGATGAATCCCCGGACAAGGAAGGTAAGCGTCACGTTCATAGAATCAGCTCTCGCTGATGAACTGGGACGTCCCTTTCAGATGGGAGCTGCATAAAGGCAGGTAGAAGCGACGAACTGAATCATGGTAAGGAACATGAGCAGAACCGACCGCACGCGACGGGTAAAGAAGCACCATCACTGCCTCATACGAGCCATTCCGATTCCAATTTTGGTGAGCATCTTGGATCGAAGGCACATTCGTTAACTTCATTATATTGGTAACCAGGCTCGAATGACATATCTACAATAACCAATGAACCGGACTTAGGTCGTCTTCTCAACACTCCGGCAAAGGAAAGGCCTCTCCGCAGAGTTAAAATGCATGCCTCTAGGACAGATAAGGAGAAGAATCCCCATCACTCCGGTCCGAAGACAAGGTCTACTCGGGACGTTCCAGGTCCGGCCGATGAGACTTTTCACGACAGCGATATACTTTCTAAGTTGAGGCCTGTCGGCGTGACCTCTTCGTCTCATGCATCTTCAATTCGATCTGCCAATGCCCTCACGGAACCTTGTCAGAAGAAGGACAGTCTCAAAGTTAGCCCGTTGGAGCTCATTCCGCGTGGCTTCGAGAGCTCCAGGAAGGGTGATGAAAAGAAGTTCGATGACCCGACCAAGTCTCCGATACCGAAATCCCTATCAGCTTCTTCTGTACGGGTAGATAATCAACATAACACCGCTACAAACAAACATTCCAAGCACGTGCCACCACGAGCAACCCAGGAGCCCCTATGTGCGCTTTTGGTAATTGAAGTAGACTGCTGCTAATAATTACTATAGTTAGTGCCGAGTCTGGTGCTGATAGTACATCGCCAGAGGACAAAGACCTTGTTCCTGTGGGTTTGTCAAATAAATCCATTGCGAATTCAGTCGAGAATCCAAGTGAGTCTAGTTGCTATTGGTTTTGGTTTGGTTTTTTGAAATTCATACTGAAGACCATTCTAAAGACGCTCAACCACCTTCAGCCACCGTCCCCCAGGATGATCTGGGCCAAGTAACTGACGAACTGAAAGGTTCGCATGATTCTGGAGGTGCTGACCATTTTAACCCCAGTATAGGACTGCGTGACAGAACACATGAAGGTAATAGTAATCGCTGCAGCAGATTCGATGCTGACTCTACTTAGTTAATGTAGGAGAAGGGGCTGGGGGGAAGAGGGGGGATATAAACCATTCCTCAATGAGCAACACAAGATCGAGTAGGAACGTCGCGTCTCGTGAAGAAGAGTATGACCTTCCAACGACAGCAGTCGCGCGCAGGAATCCTCCAGCGGCTTTAAAACCTTTTGTACACACCGGTAAGGTGTCTTGATAGCAAGGTTGGACATCTCACGAAACGCTTGACTTGCCAATAGCCGCAATGTCTTATGGCCGCGGCCCGGACAAAATTAACTCTGTTGCCGCCGGGGTGCCTCATGGACTCGTTCAAGCCGGAAATAATGCGTCCAAGTCAACTAATTCCACTGGGAGCAAACCGCCGTCAACACCAAGCAGTGAGTGGTGAACGTATATAGACAGTTTCTTCACTAGAGACATCTTGCAGATCAACGTCGTATTCTCTCCAACTTCCGATTCTCTACTCGTCCAGACACGGGGGTTGACGGTAGGAAAAACAAAGGACTTGAGGAAAGGTTGATTGACAGCAGAAGTATCCGCGCTAGAGGTAAGCACGGGATCTAGTAGGTTCCCTACCTTGGTTCTTACCTTGAAACAGATGACCTAAAGAGGACCGGGGTATCATTACCAAAAGAAGCGGCCATTTTTCCAGACAATTATTCAAAGACGCAGCGGCCGTCAACTGCCTCAGTGAATGGTTTAATTCCAAGGAAGGATAGCCTTGCTAACCCGAAGATGAGGAGTCCAATCTTACGACAAGAAGCATCTCCAACATTGGTTAATACGCTCAAGTCGCGCTTTGAACAAATGGGACAGACAAATTTAGGTATGATGATTGGTAGCCTCTTGGGGGCACCCTAAAGAGCTGATTACGTCAGGTGCGACGTCAACGATGCCAGCGACTGGCCCGGGCAATGCATCTCAACCTCCTATGCCACAGCTATTCGCCAATGCGGACTCCGAGCAAAATACGCTCCTGTCACTAGCTGGGTCATCAGAGCGGAGTCTCCTCAAGTCACAAAACATACTCGACCCTCAGTCTGAGACACATGCGGCTAAAGTTGCAACTACAGCACTTGACGCATTAACGCAACCTCTGCCTACTCCACTTCTGAGTGGCTTGACTGACTCGTCCAGTACGCAATCTTTGTTTTCCCCGTTTCTCGCGAATAGACTTTGGAGTTGCATAATCTGACTGAATACTGCTCTCTAGCCTCGGATAATAATTCGTCTTCAGGCGGCATGGCGCCGAACTACGGAGCGGCGCCTATTTCCATAGAGGAACAGAAGATCAAAGCAAAGCAAGCTCGTGTCATGCTAAATGAAGAACTGAAAAGGCCGCCAGTCACTGATCTCAGGCACAAGGTTCCATTTGACCCTGGCGTCGAGCTTGGGGAGAAACCAATCAATCGCGAACAGGTTTGTCAATATGCATGTCTGACGAGATGGTGGTGCTGAAGTTTACTACAGACGCGACGCGTTGTCTTGGAAGCACTGATGGCATTCGCTAGAGTGTCCGCTAAATGATTAAATTGGAGTGTGCACCAGCAATATACAGACATAGTAGTGGGAAGCGGAGGATGCTTGTAGACCAATGAATATGACAGATTTCTAGCAAAACTTTCGTAATATCGCTTCATACTACTAGGAGAACTCAAAGGCCCGATGATATTGTATTACTGTACACACGAAAACAACGACACATTCGACAAAAAGCACGGATGGCAGGAAGGATTTTGTCAGAGGTCGATAAGGAACAGGACTCGTGATTATAAGCAGCCGGATTCGCAAGAAAAATCAATCTGGTAGCTCCCAAGCATAGACCTTCCCGTCTTCGTCTCCATGGTAGAGCGACTCTCTGGAGGTGTGTCAGTCTGAGCTCCGTGTAAAGATCGGATCAACGTACCCGACGAATTCGAGAGAACAGACTTTGGATCGTCTCCCATCGAATCCTTCCCGGCACCACAACTTGCGCAACGTAAAGAATTTCCACCGTGCCGTTTCATCTGTCGAAGTGTTTGCCACCGTCCAAGTGCGAAGTACGACGGCACCCGATTCAGTCCCAGTTGCTAACATTCCGAGTCGCGAGTATTCACGCTCGTGAAAAGTCATAGACGTTATCCTTCCGTCAGAAGGATTCACGGTCGTGAGATCGAGCACGGCGATCTGGTGTGCATTGATCGTGTGCAGAAAAAGTCTCCTTTCGGAGCATGAAGCGTTGTATCCCTGACAGTGACGGTACTGTGAGGCAGATTTGCAGAAATACTAAGCAATAAGGAGCTCACTGTTGATTCATTGATCGCTACAAGGTGGACACCAGAAAAACTTTCCCTGTCTTTTCCTGACTTATGGAATATTGATCGCACGTATGTTGCTCGGTTCAAATCCCATATCACAACACTACCATCGTCCGACCCACTGACAACGTACGACCACGATCGACTTGCAGCAATGCAGCGTACCGAACCGGTATGTGCTCGTAGAATGTGCGTTCTTGACAATGAAGCCCTACCGTCGCGTCGCTCGAGGTTCCAAAACCCGACCATGTTGTCACTCGAACCAGTGATAAAGCGACTGGAGTCCACAAAAGCAACACAAGTACATGAAATCGACTCAACAACTTGCACAACCTTAGCAAATACAAAATCAGTTCCTTTCTCGAGTAAGGCTCCCTGGTAACTCCAAAAAGATAGCTACCTTCTTATCGATTGTGAGCTTGACGCTTTGGTCGACGAATCCCCACGCGATTTGTTCGTGCGGGTACGAAGGCACACTGGCGAAATTTTGCGGACAAGGAATGATGCGCTCAGATATCATGTCAACCGCAAGAGAGGCAACGGGCTTGGTTATCTCTGATTCATCTTTAGCGGGATAAGAATTGTACGCGAAAAAAGACGCACCAGCAACAGGGTTGGATGACTGGACCAGGAGGTGCACATCCTCGATAGCGCCATAACGAGTTCCCAATGGCAATGTGGTTGTCCCTTGCATTAATCGGGGAGGATGAGGTGAAGTAAATAGTTTCCGCGGAGTTTGTCCAACTACGTGCGAGGTCAGGAGGACGGCGGATGAAAGGCAGAAGCGACTCACAATTATGGATTATACCTACGGTCGCTTCACGCTGTAAATCATCCGTGATTTTGTCAAGATCTCATGCTGAATGTAAGCCTCATCGGGAAGGGATTACAACGTACTCGACATACCTATCGAGCCCTCGTAGCTGAAAGGGTGGTAAACGTTGAGAGATTCTGGATCACGCTGCTTGCAGCCCCAGATCAAGTCGATCCACGATGGGAGGTTCTCGCTGACGAAGTCAGACTCCAATGCCTACCGTGATGATAAGCACAGGAACACAACTACGGTGTCTTCGGTTGTCTACCTTGCGATGTTCCGTGATGAATAAAAGCGGGTCACCCTTCGCCCAGGGAGGAAGTTTTGCATCATGGATTCTCTCCCCCGTATTCTGCTGAACGCCGAAGTCCAAGTTCGCTTTATTCTGCAGGAATCTAGGCTTTCATCAGTCTTGTATCGAAATTGATCTGGAAGGACTGACTCTGGGAACGTAAAGAACTCCGGAATAAGCTCCCTCACGTCACCTCGCATATCCTGAGACGCCGAACAATACGCGCGGGCGACGTCCCTGGTCAGAGTCAGGCAGAGCCACAATATCGAGGAATAAATAGCTCACACAAACAGACGATCTGGAAGGTCCCAGTCGCCACCCTGAAAAAAAACTCAACATACGGTCTAGGTATGCCAATGAGGTACGGACTTGTAATGTTTTGAACATATGTGTGAAGGGCTCCATGCGTATAAGGAAATGGCACACGATCATAGATGAACTAAAGTGTGTCCCATAATGGAAAGGAGTCTCGCCAACACCTTTAAGATTCTCGTAACGCTGACGGGCTGCTTCTCGCCTTGTTTCTGTGAGAGCGCCCATGGGGCGAGACAGGCTGACCAGGATAAGGGCAGGTCTTCAGCAGATAAGTGACGGGCTCACTCTCGAAACGTATTGGGCGAGGACAGATCCAGCACCTCGGATGTATAATCGGCCAGGACCCATGCTAGAAGGCATAGTCATTACGCTGCTCCAGAATTGACGATCGATGCTTACGGAAGACAGGATACTGTGTCGCGTCGCATGGAGTCCTCCCGGATGTCTGATTAAGGATGCTTATGTAGGTAAACTGCTGCAGGTGAGTTTAGACTGGTCGGCGTGGTATAATTTACGTACATTGCTGATCTCTCGCGCTTGCCACTTCCGTAGTGCCGTCGATAACTCATCACGTAGCCCTGTCAACATTTTCGGTGCCGCTCTCCCTATTAGAGGACTGCGATGAAGTATCAATGGTGATCGGGAGGGTGGTATATTCTGAGTGGTTACTGAAGTTGTAAGCTTATCGCAGATCTCTTGACGGCGCTTCTTGCTTGGAAGCACTATCAGGAGACTTCGATTATCCTTGAAATATAATTCTAGTCTGAAAGTTTCGTAAGCTTTGTATTAATGCAGCTGAAGCATACTTACGCAACATCACGAAAAAGGCAAGTCTTCCTGCTGAATGAGACCAACTGGTCGTACGGCCTACTCGTGTCAGAATAGCAACGGCGGACGGTGTCGATTGCTGTTCTCACCATTTCTGCACCGAGTGATGCCCATCAAGTTCAAGGACTGAACCAGGCACCGTGAAGATATTCTTTGGTGCGTCGGACGCTTCGACGACCTCTCCATCGTCGGTCTCAGCTAAACCATCATACATGTACATGTGACTGCGACCTAGTATAAGTAAACCAGCTATTCCAATGTCAGAACGCAACAAAAAACGCACAACTAGTGTTTCAAAGCTTACGAGACGAATCCACTCCGACAATACGCGAGACAGTAAAGACCGCGTCGATTATATCTCCGTCCTCTAGTTCGTAACGGACGCGACGGAGCTTATCCTCAGAGAATTCGTCTATCCATTGCTCTCCTGCACCATGGATGGTGATAAAACGAATGCATCATCAGCAAAAAGGGCGACAGGGTGCCGATTTGTGCTTACCATCGCCGGGCTGTAGTTCGTACCCCTCAGCCCATGGTGGCACGATCATATCAACTTGAACGAAAGATTGGGTGTCGCTGTCCGGCAGTATGATCGACCGAGCCTGCTCCTCAAGCATCAACGAAGGCGTAGAGCTTAATTTACGACGCAGTTTCTTCCTGTGTGCGCACGTCAATAACTGATACAAAATGACTGAGGACTTAGAATTCCAACCTTATCCGGTATGGACCCTCTGTCTCATCAAGAACCCAACTATGAAACTGGCGTTTATCGTGCCACAGTCCCCTATCATCAATCAGAGTTTCTCGCCACTCATTACTTCTCTCCGCACGGTGTCGAAATTCGCGTCTGTGTACAGTCATAGGTTTAGTTTCCGTGCTAATCGGCATATTGATGGTTTCTTACAAGTCCTTAGCAATCCGCCGGAAACGCTTTCTCTCACTGTCAATAATGTTTATCCTCCAGTCGCGCATCTTTGCCGCAGTCCTTTGATATGCTTTCTCGCTGAGTATATGGACGCCATGATGCGACATCTCGGACTTGTGATCAACTCGTTCGACTACCGATGAGATTTCATTCGATGGATCTGAGGTCAAAATGGTCTCCGCTTCACGGAAAATAGTCAAGATCTGCAAGGCAATTTCGTCAACGCGATTGTCAGATAAGAAGATCAAAGATGGTTACCTCATGCTTCTGGGAATTACTCAGGACATTGTCGAGAGTCAGAGCCATAATGACATGGTTGATCTTCTCCAAGACCCGAACATAATTGCGCCTGTTGGCTCCCACAAGTTGGCCCTTTCTGACGAAGGAAGAGTATGCGCCTATGAGTAACGCGGTTATTTGCTGAGATTTGAAAGTTTGTCGAAAGGCAGGCAAAGTCGCTTGAACGTCCATTAAGGCTTCCAGCAGTGACTCGACATTGGGCTCTGCCACTTCAGACTTATTAGTCGCGGACCACGGGACGAGACAATACTACTTACTTGTCGCCTCTTCAACTGTAGCAACGGCCGAAAGTCCATGGTCAAGTGCTGTTAGGATCGTCGGCATTATATTAGGACAGACAACGGTATGTGAACGCTGAACGGCTTGATCCTCGTGGTTGCCACCGAATCGACCAATTAAAATATCGAAGACTTTAGACTGTATCTCTTCATTCCAAATATCGGGCAGCTTCTCTCGGAGGGCAGTCCAACCGCTAACGAGCTCAAACTTTCGAGCGAAAGAGGAAGATGACTTCATAGCGAGCGCGATGATCGTTAAGACTTGAACAGCGACGGTAGGCGACGGTCGCTCTCCTAGTAGCAGGAGACATATTCGAGGTACGGGTAGTGCGGACGAGAACCTCGCATAAGCATTTCCAGAGGGTAGAATGGAAACAAATGCCGCGAATGCCGCCTCTGCCTTATGGTAGGAATGAGTTCGATCTATTAGAGACACGATGGAGCGAGGAGAAGGAACTTGAGAATAATCTACGAGAGGGAATTGTCATTTAGATGCTCATAAAGCATATGAAAGCTGCTACCTTCATGGAGATTGGCCGCTAGAAACGATACAATTGGCTTTATCGTGTCATCTGTGGAGAAACATGACTGAGCTACGCATTTGAGGGCTGATACGAAGCTTGGAATCATGTCTTGCGGATACCAATTCGTTTGCAGGACGAATAACATCTTCCTCACCACGCCCATCTTCGCAATACGCTGCCTTGCATTGAAAGTGCGATATTTGCTTACTTTCAGCAGCGTCGAGAAATGATCAAGATGCATTTGCTGTATCTCTTTTTTGGTGGCAGCCCAGAGACCGAAGTCTAGGGAGATTGTACGATAAGCGACGGAATTGATAACCACAGAACGACTGAACACATATGGTCAGCTGAATGTCATATGCAATGCGTCCCGCCACCTACTCTGGTTTGCGAAAATTGAGTCCCAGGAACTCAAAGAGTGTCTCATACGCTGTCACGTTGATCAATGGACCCTTTGATCGTAGAATATGGGCAAGCGTCTCAAAAGCCGCTGTTAACATGTAGTGAGCTCTTTTTCCTTGAAGCATTACTCACACATACATATACGTTCCATATCCTCTGAGAGTTGCCAGGAATCTCGGGACGAGTCTGAAAAGATTCCCAATGCTCTTGATAGCTCATGCGAAGTCTAGTAGTTAATCAGTTAAGTCTTGTTCCTAAATCCTACTGAACCTACCGATGCTAACTCGATAAGCCTCAATGCTACAGCCGCGCCTCCGACTTTCCACAACGCAACATCAAGGCCATCCACGATGACAGGAATCACATCACCAACAATGGCTAGGCGAGTACCGCTCGAGCGCTCCTTCCCAGTATAGGCGCCATTCAGGACGTATGACGCTGTGGCTTCCTTCCCTTCACCTTCGCCATTGCACCTGTACCCGGAAGCGGTCACAGAGAAAATAAATGCTTCTTCTGCTATCTCGATACCAGCCGTGAGAATGCGCAACATCGACGAGCCACCCGATTTCTCACCCACGCGATTGCGAGCAACCGCCTTGTGCTGATCAACGAGGCCGGAAAGAAATATGTTGAGAGAAGTGGAAGCGTCGTAGGTGAGATGCCGGTAAAGGTCCTTCGACTGGAAATGCGCGGAATACCGAGGACCAAGATGCTGGACGACGCGTGGAACGTCATCAGCTGAGAAATAAACTTAGATGAATCCCAAACCTTGACAACGGGTAAACTTACCTAAAGGCAAGGAGACCAAATAGGCCGATGCGAAGCACCAGCTCATAGCCGGAGGCGTTGTAGGCTCAGAATTCCCGATAACATAAAGTATCCGCTGTGAGAATGAATCTGCTCGTGGATATGTCCATTGCCTCTTCTCGACAAGACTTCCGTCGATAAAAACGCCTGGTGGATGTGAGTGGTAGTGGTTACGACCAAGGAAAGAGTAACTAACGTATGGTAGGGTTGGAAGAGCGATGCGGGTGGTGAACAACCGTTAAATGTGTCCATCGCGATCTTATTAACCTCGCTTGCTCCAAGACGGACGCACTGCGGTTTTCCGACGACGACAACTCTAACATACCGTCAGACCGCAGTGATAGGTCGAAAATAACGCGTGACATTGATTTCACCCGAAGGATGATCTGAGAATTGACTGCCGGAAATCGTTCTATATACAGCCAGATCTTCATACTCTTGAGAAGCCTTCACTTCTGCCGAAAAATCAAGAACTTACCATGAACGTAAACCCTGTTAAAGGCAAGCCCCTCGCATTCTCGTCTTCAAATTGTACTGACCCTGCCCCCTCTATAGAGAAATGCATCGGCCAATTAACTTTCATCCCTGCGCGAACAACCTCAAGAATGTCCGGGGACAAGCTTCCATCTTCTCTAATAGCATGCTGAAAAAGATAACGGACGTCATCGGTATTCGTCCCGACTTCAAGAAGCTTCTTGAGCAATTTCGCAACGGGAACGAAGCCGGCGAGATATCGGTCGAGTACAGCCCTAAAGAGCTGTGCACTGCTCAACAACGCTTTGTTACGATGGTTTGAGGAGATCACAGTCTCTGCGAGTTTTGTGAGGGCTCGAGGTAGGTACTCGTCCTCAGGTGGTACATTCGGCAAGGAAGAAAACATGAGCGTATAAAACTTGGGATTCCTCAAGGTCTCCAGTAGCAGCGTGTAATCTGAATAGTCCGTCTTATCCTGCGAGCGAAGAACGACAAAAATGTTCGACGAGTCGAAATTTCCATGGGCTGCGGATAGCAGATAACCAAACGATAGGTCTGTAAGCTCTGAATTCCGAATAAGAGGCGACAAGGCTTCCCCAAGTGAGTCATAGCCAACGTGTTTCTATAGGATAACTCAGTATTAACTGGAAACGCGATACATGGTTATCATACCTCAAAATATGAGTTGTTACCGGAATGGTTGACCAGGGATTCAGAAAGTATCATGAAGACGAGTTGTACACATTCTTCGAGTCTCGCGAATCCATCACCTCGCTGGTCGGAGAGAGGGCGTAGCGTTGTCAAAATGCTGATCAAAAGCAAATATCCGTCTAATTCTCGGAAAACATCTTTGGTGCACGATTCTTCGAGCATGATACGGTGAATTTCACCCATGATCTAAAGCGCGTGCTGATCAGGTAAATTGCAAAAGGGATACAGAATGGCGCGCACCTCAAGTTTATCCTCCAGTTTCTGCGCTCCCTTTAGCGACTCCAGAGAGTTTCGCATCACCTCGATCTTAACGTCTCGGGCAAAATCCTCCGCGGATGCATCCTCAGAATTGTCGTTACCGCCAAACGTTGACCCTGGACGAGGTGAGGTGTCAAAGCGGCTGACAAGAGGAGTAACCAAAGGAGTAAGAAGACGACCAAGCATTATTCAAACTTAGTGGGATCTCGAGCGCATGGTCATTCGACCTGCGAGAAGGAAGAATTCTGGTCAGATAACAGCCTTGAGAGCAACCTGAGAGCGTCAAACCGTACCACCTTGTGATTGCGATAGAGATGGATAAGGAAGTCCTTCAGCGGCCTGCCTATGGCTGGCGCACGATGAGCAGTACCTGCATTCGATGGAACAATCACCAGTAACAATTACGTAAAAGCGGGTTGTGACATTTGTTTTGTATTAAGTAAGCCAAGAATAATATAATCTATTCTACTCTAGATAACAACATGGCGGGCTTCTTCTACTGTGATCTGACCTTCAAAGATGTCAACACTAACGGTTCCCTCCGTTCCGTTTATGCGCTCCGAGAGTACACCCCATTCCACCCACCATGTGTCCGCCTCATCAAAGGCATCGTACCCGAACGCGTCACGAAATTCTTCCCATGCCCTCCTCAAGTATCCATCTTCAGCTTCCGTCCAGTCAGCATGACCCTCTTCCATCTGTGAGTGCATCGATTGGTCTCGTTCATCCCGTTGTGGACCAGGGGGCAAGGCAACGAAGTCGACCTTCCGATACTCCGTGATACACACACGCTCGCTGCGTGGTTGGCGGATCTCCTGAAACGCAGAAAGAAACCGACCGATATCCTCCTTATGTCTGAGTTTTGACAATAACCTCCCGAGGATGACGGCATCTTCAATTGCTAACGCGGCTGTATGAGAGTTTCCAGGCTTTGTTATATTAGCAGAATAAGTGCCACTTCAATGAGATAATCGCGTACATTCCATCCATGCGCGGCTTCTCCGACAACAACAACACTCCTTTCGCTGTCGTACCAACTTTCGAGAGTGGTTGACCTATCGCCTTTTATTGGAACGACATCGTCTGCATGCTCAATGATGCGCTTAAGTCTTGTGAATGTGAGCTAATAGGTGCGCTGGGTTAAAAGCAGTGTGGTACACACATGGGCGCCCAATCCTGATCCCCAATGTCGAAATCATGGGTTGATTTCCGTTGTTTCCAATCAAATCGAAGGTCGACATCTTCTTCGTCCTTTAAAACCGACACTGCAAACTCGGTATTATTTCGCTGTGGACGTCGTAAGCGCCACGCATGATCGGAGACAGCAAACAGCGTACTACAGCAAACCCTAGAACGGCCCATCCCGACCCCATCCAAAGGTTCCACTAAAGTGTCTAAGCAAGAAACTACTTTGGTGGCTTTATGACGACTTACTATTGGCTCTTTGGTTACTCGAGTAATGTCTTCGTCATTGTTGAAGTGAGATAGTGGCACGGTGAAACTATTACAAGCGTCTTGGAGCAAGGTCATGGAAAGTCAAGTATAGCTTACTGATAGCTTGTGTAGTTGATTTCGTCACTATCTCGAGGAACAGGTCCCAAGATTGATCGAGTAAAGCCTCGATGCCCATCCGCGCCTACGATGAGATCGGCATGTACCCTTTTCCCAGAGGCAAGCTTCACGGTTGGCGTGTCGGAATCGATATCGACAACACGGGAGCCGAAGCTGAAGTTTACTCCAGCCTTTGTCGCAATGCTATAAAGCATCTGGAGCAAATCCGAGTGCTTAAAGAACGTAAGCTATTCTAGGATTCTCGGTATGAGAAATCAAGAAACTCACATGTAGCAGGTACACCTCGCCTTCGAGCTCCTCCATAACCTTTTCATGATACAGCAATTCGCCCATGACTTCGCCCGTATAAGCTGTAACCGAAAGCATAAGATTTGACGCCTTGTAGTGTGAGAGGCAAGAAAACATACCAGAATGGAACAATATCTTTGGACACCTCCCGCTCGTCTGACCCATTATGGTTGGCCCAAGACCCCACCTGAACAGAATACGCGACATATTTGGAGGGACTCGAATACCGCCAGGACTCTAGTTGCACAACGGATGAGACACCTAAGCGAAAATGTCGAAGGGGTAACCATACCGTTCCCAGGTCATTTTCAGATTCCAAAACCAGGACGTTATGACCCGCTTGTCGGAGACTGTAAGCGGTGGCTAGTCCGGCAACACTTGCTCCAATAACAATGATATCGATTGATAGGTCAGCCTTTTGAGCGTCGAGGCCTGACACTATGGAACACGTCGAGCCATGTCGGGGTCGGCTGTTTGCCATGAGCTGAAATCAGGGGAGGAAAAATGAAGAATCCCACATGCCCACATACTAAATAAGAAGCGTGATTGCGGAGCTCATCAGCTGAGCTACAATGATCGCACGCTGTGCTTCTCTCCGTTGCAAGCCCTGTTGATGATTATGATAGGCATTTGATATTCTAGAGATGATGGAAGGCCTGTCAGACTTCCTCGTGAGATGCGTATCCAAGACACAATAATATCTTGCTGGATGAAAAAAAAACCTCACTGAAGGAAGGGAGGACTTCATCTGACTTCAAACAAATTTTCCCGTGGATGTTTGCTCCCGCAAATCGTACCGGAGCCTCGACAATTTGTTTCCGTGCGACTTGATCCCAATAAAGACTCACTTCGATGGTGGTTTCCCCAATAGATTACGCAGTGTATTGGGCCGTATTGGGGAACGCTCGCAGAGGAAAGTACAAAGGCTACGGCTGGAAGGGTACGTTCACACCGCAGTATCATTGATCCACCATCCAAACAATTGAACGGCACCGCACACCGGATCGAAAAAAATACCAGAGCAATCTGTGTACCTCCGCGGACGGTATTTGTTAACGTAATCATGATAATGCCAGCTCTGCGCGGTTATGGAACGGACGAACATTCCTTGAGGAATCGTCACGGTGATTCTGGTTTACAGAGACAAGCGAGCTGGGAGACCTTCTTCTTCTATGGGCAGCATCCAGAAGTGCACTGTTACTTGAGGAAGTGGTATTCAGGAAGGAGGAGAGAGGAACGGCTTATCACCGTCCTCCAAAATCGAATGACGCCGAGACATAATATCGACTTGCCTCGTGGTGTGACATCCTGAAAAAAGTGACCAGTGTCACTCATTCATATTGGGACATAAAGTTACATCAAATAATACAACAAACAACAAATCATACACCAACTAGCTCTGGTCACCATTGATACACTGGTAAGCGCAATCGAAGCCCATCAGACCCGAAACAAGCCCAATCAATGTCGCAGCCTCGCTCGTATAATGGACCTAGGATGTCTTCAAGGTTCCCGGAATTGTAATGGATGTATCTCCTGGAATCCATCGCCAACGGTAATCCCCCCAAGTGGACAACGAGGTCACACTGTCCCGTAAGGCAGTCAATCCCTCGTACCGTCTCAAAATATCTCCTTCCTGCATGAGCCCAGTACGTCTGACTTGAAACAATGTCCTTGTCCAAAACTTCGCCCAGATGACCGGAGACGAATGACAGTGTTTGATGGGAAAGAGTTTTCTGCGGAGGTTCAGCGGAAGATAAGGAGAAATCGGGGAGAAATTCGACGGCTCCCATCATGGCAAGTTCCTTCACGGATTCTGCTGTCCCCTCCAAAACAACGAATCGGTCTGCATAAGAACCACGCAGAGCGAGCTCTGATGGTAGCCATTGCGTGAGAAGCTCCGATACTTTATCCTTAGCGTCTTGGACCACGTAGATTCCGCGCCCGTCTCGATTAGCGTTTTGGAAGACGGAGTTGATAGGCAAAAGACCGGCATAAACCCCTGCAACCCATTCGGCCATTCCGTCTCCGCCAACTGCTGTTATCTCGCACCCGAGTTTCTTTAAGGCGTTTGCGACGGCCAGTTGATGTGCAAAGGCTCCATAGTGTTCGTTCCAGTTGCCGCTCGCCACCAGCGCCCGCTCTTGATCCAACAATAGGCAATCGCCAGCGTTAAATGACGCCCCGCCCAGAGGCAGTCCAAACCAGATGCCTATCTTGATTGCACCCAACTTAATCCTCTGGTGGGGATTTGGGCCATATAACTCTTTCGTCAATGCCGCTGTCCAGGAAAAGTGGTCGTGAACGTGCCAGGCACGTCGCAGAGGAAGGTGATCCCGAGCTATCTGACTGGTCATGCAAATGGCTTTAAACTCCGCTTCTATTGCAATCGGTGACAGTGCGAAGTCTATGTAGCTTCGCAGCAATGATTCGAAACTCCTTCGATCATGGGCGCTCATCAGGAATAGATGCGGCGTGGATTCGGGCTGCGAAAGATGTCTAGTGGAGAAATCTTCAAGAATTATATGAGCCAAAGTTCCGGATAGCCCAAAGGACGAGATGCCGATTCTTCTAGGCCTGTCAAGCCTTGGAAGCGAGACAATGCGCCGAGGAACGAGGAACTTAGAGCTTCCGAAGTCGATTTGAGGATTCGGGCGAATAAAATTGGGCTGAGCTGGCACAACATCGTGTTGCAGGCAAAGGATGCCTTTCAGAACGCCTACATCACGACCGGGAATTAGGTCAATTTCAAGCGCACGGAATTACTTTAGGCTTACTCGTTAACCCTGCAGCTTCTTCTGTGTGTCCAACGACTGCCTTGACACCGCCGATTATTAAAGGTCGTACTCTTTTACCCCGGAAAACGTCATCCAGAGCTTGCATCTCCACAGCATCTCCTAATTGAGTACCAGTACCGTGTGCTGTATAAGGTGTAAATTTATCTGTCAAATTTGCAGCCGCTAGAAATGATCTCACTCTCAATAACATCAATGTCTTGCTCCGAGCAAAACGCCTTCTTCAGCGTCTGACGCAAAAGACGTGACTGGGCTGCCGGATTGGGAGCGAAAAACCCATGCGAACGGCCGTCTTGTGTTATATGCGTAGCTTTGATACTCGCATAAGGAGCGCACTTAGCGTTCACTGCTTTCTGTATAACCAAAGCAGCCGCGCATTCTCCAGGAAGGAAGCCATCCGCTTCGTCCGAGAATGTCGCACATCGACCCAGTTTCGACGCAATTCCCGCTTTCGAACGGAAGATCGGACCAGAAGGATGAAAATGAGTTGTGGATGATATCACAATTGCAGCATCGCAATCCCCATTCCGTATTGAGGAGCATGCTATTTGAGGTCGTTATGAGTAACAAGGGAATTCCGAATATGTCTGCAAATGCTCACCTTGGTGGATCGCAACGGCGCTGCTAGAGCACGCTGTTTTAATTTCAAGGGCCGGGCCTTCCAGGTTCAAGAAATATGATAACCTTGCTCCTACGGCGTCATCTGCACTCCCCAATAAGGATTGAGAATACTCTGTAAAGGAATGACAAATTAGTTTGAAATGGAAACGAAGGACGGAGACTCTATACCATCCAAACTAAGTTCCGACGATCTTCGCTCACGCCAACCTGAATCATTGACGCTGCTGAAAACACCCCAGGCCTGGCCGTTAAGGGACCTCGGAGCAATACCTGCATCCTCGATAGCCTGATACCCCAGTTGCAGAGCGAGGCGCGCGTTAGGTGACATACTCTCGACATCGCTCGGAGATAAATTGAAAAAGTCGCGAAACGAGCTGAGATTATCGAAATTGTCGTCCTCAAGCCATGCAATTGGCGGAATATCGATCCCCTTTGCCGCCTTCGCTTCCCAGCGTGATGTGGGCGGAAGCTTTATGGTGTTCTTGTTGTACGTCTTTGGATCAAGCAGGGCAGCCCAGAAATTGTCCAATAACCTGACCCGTCCAGGATAGCGGCAAGCAGCACCCGTAATGACGAGCAGGGACTCGTCGATTTCGCTGGAGCCTGATATTTTGGTCGTATCGCTTGATGAGGAAAAATCCCGGTCTTGCTGTAAAGTTGCATCCTTTACTGCTGTCTGCTTATTACCTAGAATCACATCACAGATATCATCCACAGTCCTGAATGAGTAAAGCTGAGCTGCGGACACTCTGATGGAGAAACGTGTCTCAAGCGAACGAGCGAGTTGGACTGACGACAAAGAGGTGAGCGGGATCTCGGAGAAATTAATAGAATCCTGAGAAAGATGGTCGACTGGAACGTCGAAAATGTCTGAAAGGAGGTTCTCAATAGACCTTCGCGTCTCTGCTCGTAGTAAAAGTTGATCGTGGAGCTGGTGTGCGGCTGCATCGGGTTCGCCGCCTACTTTCGTCCCTGGCCACCTTGCTTTCGACTCAGCCCATACTTTCCTCACTTTCTTCCTGTTCAGTGTGAGCTTCGCTGTTACAGGCAGCTCATCGACAACTATGACGTTCTCTGGACGAATGCGTTTATCAAATGTGAGGGAGCGATTGAGCTCGAGGACGAATCGAACAACTTCCTCATGTTGATGTGCACCGAAAGGTACATTAGGCTCGATGGTCGTTACAGGTTGCAAAAGAACAACGGGCGCGTCTCGTGCCATATTCGCAACAACAGCCGATCGAAGAATGAGGGGATGTTCATTAAGTCGGCGCTCAACGGCCAGCGCATCTAATTTGATCCCAGATGCAAGAACGACCATGTCATCTAGTCTCCCGAGGTACTTTAAACCTTCACGAAAAAAATAGTTAGGAACATTTGCTATTGAGCTAGAATAAGACGTACCGGAAAGCCGTGACATTCCAGGATCGGTGCTCGGCAAGGCATCCCCTTTGAGATAACTCAACGAATACTGAAGCTTCCTCTGTCTCACATTCTGCTCGTAAAGATCACCGGTTCGATATATAGTTGATCCTATCACCGAATCACTCATGAAAGAAGTGCTATCTCGGTTATCGTACCCCGATGGTATGAACTGCGAGATGCGAGTAAGTTCATTGGGTGACATAATTCATTAGGTGATGGAGACACTAACCGCCCCTCGCACGACCAATTCTCCAAAATTATCTTCGAGACTCTCTTTCTCCAAGAATCCCTCTAGACCCGGCGCAACTTCCAGCCCGTCGACGATCATAGAAGGAACCGCTGCTCTCCTAATGCATATCGTTCCCGCCACTTCCGTAGCACCCGAGCAGTCAAAATACGGGATCCCTTGCTCTGCAGCCCATTGGAAGACTTCCTCCGAAGTCGGAGCCCCACCTACACCAAGCGACCGCATTGCTTTCAAGTGTCTAAGTCCTTCGGCGTCAATGTCTTTGACCATATCAGAGAAAATTGCAGGAACGATGCAGAGTGAATCGACAGGCTCGTGGTATTGGATCGCGTGGAGAAGCTGAACATGCAAAGGCGTTGAAAGCGGCACTTTAGGTGAGGACACCTCCCTGTCGAAGAAGATGTAGGAACCTCCAGTTTCTAGTACAATGCCTCTAGGTTCTCACGTCAGCGAATTGGATCTCAATCTGTAGGTGACGGCAAACTCACATGAACGAAATACAGAATTCGAAGCAGTGGCTCAATGAAAGCCAACCAAGATGTCGAATGGGACGACTACCATAGGTTGTTCCTCCTAGCATTTCCACCATCCTTGTTGCGGAGTGGACAAGCACCGAGTGCGTATAGGTGACAGACTTTATCGTTGATGCGTCGATGGCTGAACTGGTGAACAATGAAATGACTGGTGTTTCGCCTCCGACAAGGGGCGGTCCATTAAGCTCCTCGCCGGGATGTTCTTTTGCTGAATGCGATAGCCAGTCTACGAGAGAAGGAATGAAATCCGACACCTTTGAGGGCGAAACCAGCAGTGAGAACTGAACTGGGATCAAGTTCTCGAGATATACGACCTCCAGGTCGGCAGGCAATTGAAGGTGTTGCACCGCAGCTTCCTTCAGGCTTCCAGAAATAATGAGCGCATCCGGGTCAACGGAAGATACCATCGAAGACCAAAGGGTCTGTTCCGACTTCACGCTGATTGGTACAACCGTAAACGACATGAACCATAGTGCCCACAGGGTGAGAGGGAACAATACATTATTCGCGGAGATTAGTACCACCTTCCGTTGCCGAGGAGAAGCAAGACATGGACATAGACGAATCAGTCGCGCGGGCAAGAGAGTAGATGCTAGAAGATAGAACTGTCGATACGTCAAGCTTTGGCCGATGTCTTCGACCAAGTACGCGTTATCGGGGGTATGCTCAGCTAGATGGTGTAAAGTCGATAGTAGCGTCTCATGCCGAGCATGATAGCCATCTGCAGATGCGGAGGAGGTCGGCATTATGACGCCAGACTGGAGTTGAGGGCAACAAGTGAGAAATATGCCTTTCTTAAAGTCAATTCCGGACGTCACCTGAAAGCCGAAGGAACCATGTATGATGCGGGTTGTGCTTCGAGAGGGTAAGACTGCGCTGAAACCTCAATCATAACTGTCTTTGTTCTGCGAATACTTCCTTAAGCGTCACCGGGCTCGAGCTCGAAGAGAAGGATGAATGATGAGCCAGCATCATGGTGTTGATTGGTGTTCGAACGGTTCACACGATAAAATACCACCGACGTGGTAAGTTCAACCCTGGAATCCACTCGGGTACCCTGGCATGTGTACGCGGTGATGATGCGATCAGCGATAGCAGCTAAGAGAATCAGATCAACGACTGCAAAGCCAGAAGCTCAACCCAGGTCTTCTATCACAGTGACACAGAGCGGCATGTTCCATGCCAAGTATATTTATACCGGAGAAGGCGCACTACAAATATGCCGCGTAGTCCGGTGAGCACTGGTCCTATCAGGGAAATCAGTACTGAATGGCTGTGCGGTGACATGGCAGGAGCACACACCAAATATTTCTAACCCACCCAATGAGCTGAATTTTTTACGGCTGTTCAGAAGGGAATTGCATAAATAGTACAGCATTCAAAAGCATCCGCTTCTACTGGAACTTCCATAAATTCAGAACCACCTATGTATGTTACGAACGCCTGTAGAATAAGAAGAGTAATCATGAAGTGGATAGCATCAACTCCGCCCACTTCCTCATCCAGCCTTCTACGACATGAGGTTCCACGGTCTTCTGATTATAATCCACGCTTAGTTTAATCTGTCCGTTCCACTCGGTAACACGGAAAAACCTGGAACGGGATAATTTCAATATTACGTTCGCAAATTCGGAATTTGATTCGTCAACTTACGGTCCTGGGTCGGTCTTACCGAGTGCGACGAAGAAATCGGATACTTCAAAAACTGTGTCACCTTCCTGTGGGTATCTCGGCTTTAGATAGGTTGATCCCCGTCCGTCTCCTCCAAACCACGGACCACACCATGGAGGCTGCGGCGGCGCAGATAGCATTATTTCCACTTGTTGGTTTTCGATTCCGAGAAGCGCTGGAAAGCCTGCCTGTCGCACATACTCCTTCCTCACAGCCTGAGCGAAGTCGTAAATGAGAGTCTTAAGGTTCTTATCGACGTCTCCACCGTATTTGTCCACGATATTCACTGGAACTTGGATGCTGGACATACCAAGGCAGTACGCTGGATAGTCCAGTGCGCCGCGATATTCCTTTGCCAAGCGCTGCCTCGCGTCGACAAGGCCGTAGCAGAATACGACATTCGAAGACCCGGGCTCTGGTGGGTTATCCAAGACTACCAAAAGTGCTAGACACCCATGAGCTTCCGAAAAAGACACATGTCAGAGCTTTGCCGAAGGGTGAATCGAATAATAACCAACCGAACTGGTTGACAGTCAACTTCTCCGAGCCCTTTTGACAGGCCTCAAGAATCTTTTTGGATTCTTCAATAGTGAAGGTATAAGCTGCGCGACGGGTTTCTGGCGTATCTTTCGTCTGATCGTACGACGGCTGCTTCAGCGATTTGAACGGATGGGCAAGCTACAATATCGGTCATGAGTACGTTATCGTAAGATATCGCAACACGAAGCCATACCGGGGCACCTCTCGCCAGGTCCGTCATCACCTGGTTCAAAGTCTCCCAAAATTTCGGACCGTCCCTCGGCTCCTCCGATAGCTCCGGTCTAACGAGATTTCCGCTGGCGTCAAACTCCGCTGGCTCATGTTTACGGAGAATCTCAGATGCAATTGGAAGCAGCTGGCGCGTCTCCGTGCCCCACTTGTGGCGAGCTACTTCCACTTCCGCGTAATTCAGGTTACCGATGTGTTTGGAAAGGTGTTCGAGATACCGCGACATCAGAACCTTCACCCCGGCGCCATCAAAAGGAACATGGGATGTGTACAATAAGAGCCCGAAGGATGTTGTGGTGAATGGAACGCAGTAAAGGAAGGTCTGCGGTACAAGATCCTTTTCGGGCAGGATCCCTCGTACGACATGGTACCGAAGCTCGTCCAAGTCCTGGAACCCCTCCTCGAGAGTCACTGTTTCTCTAGCCCATGCTTCTGCCTCTGCTCTGTCAGATAGCGGGGTATATGCGAGGAATACCGCGGGCATTGGCGAGCCTTCGCGGGGCTCGTGGAGCATCTGAGACGCTACCGTTGGAACATCCCAGCGAAGTGAGATCCAGGCTCTGCGAGCATTGTCGAGTAAATTCGAAGGATCAATGGACAAGGAAAATTTGAGGTATACGCCAATGAAAAGGTTCTGTTCTCCTTGCTTGTGGAAGTTCAGAACATCTTCGAAAAGCTCACCACCACCAATCTCTCGTTTAAAGCGACCCGGAGCGTTTTCGTCCTCGCGCCACTGGTAACGCGAATAGTCGAGAGTGGTCATTTGGTCAGTCGTAGATTCAGTCAGTGCATGAGTGGGCAAGATACATACCAGAGTGATTTTATTGAGAACTATAAACCTAGGGACATCAAAGAAGCCCCGGCTGGCGGTCCAGCTCAAATCCCTAGATACGAAGGACTGGGCGTGGTTCCCGTTTGCTTAGAACTGTTTGATCGTTTAGATGCTGGGGCTAGTATAGAATATGTCAGTGGGAACGATGCTACAGAGTCTGGAATTTTGCTCACATCTCAGAGTACAAAAGCCATGAAGCTTGACCAATAGCAGCGCTAAGGGAAACTATACCATAAAATATATGACATAGAACGAAACTTTCGGAAGCGGTACAGAGGCAAAGTATAGGTCGTTGCAACAGATTCACAGGATGACAACAACAACTAGATTGGACATCACATGATCCCGTTCTGCGTGGATTTATTCTCACACACTTGTTGCTGTGTTCTGTCTGGTGAATGCTCGCTCTCTGCTACAAAGGACTTCCTTGTCGACCATGGCACTGACAGTGGCTATTTTCTATGAAGCGGTGCCACGCATTCGTTAACCAATTCAGCCACAGAGCGCTGTATCAGCAGATTCAGAACTCACACACATTTCCCTCCTGGTAAAGTACAACCATTAGTGGTCTTGATGGATATCTTATGGGGAAATACTGACATCTCGGGAATCTCTTCTGATAGACCCATGTGCAATCTATGAATGGCATCAGCGAGTGGTCGATATCGGCGGGAACAATCCATAACGGGTTCTCATCGACATCCGGACGTGTATGAAATAGAGCAGTGCACAGCAGTCCTGCGGAATGTTACATCTTCTATCAGTAGGCCGAAGCCTTCCAGGGACCGACTATCAGCAAGAAGACTCAGACTCGCGCAGCTGGATTTCAGCACTCACCCTCCCAAATTGCTCACCTTCCCTTCCTCTCCCCTTACGCTGCTTGACGTACAGCTATGGCCGCAACTGCTTGCTCCGAACTCGGAATACTCAATCCGCAAACGCCTCTTGCGTTTTTGCCTCCGGACATGGCGACCGAACTGGAAGTATCGCGTTATATCTATGTCGCAAGTCTCGGGGTATGTTATCAGACTGGTGCTGATAGTATTTCTTTCACTGATATCATCACAGGCCTTCGTCTGGGATCTATTTTCTAATATACCTGCAGACTACAAGCTGTTGTTCCAGCACAACATCACTCTAGCAACTGTTGCGTATTTTGTCTCAAGGTGATCAACCGTGCAGCATACTGTTCCACATTTCTCTTTCTCACTATCTACCAGAGTCTTATCACTGACATACATAATAACGAGCACCATTTTCCAGAGTGAGCAACTTCCACCATACTTCTGTTTGCTTTCCAGCTGACTTCAAACGAGTCGGAAGTGTGGGGAACTGCCAAACGTTGATAGTTTCTTTGGGAGTATGCTTCGCAATCGCGGTACCAGCAACGTCGCTCCTGTTTCTGTTCCGCATCCGTGCCGTCTTTAACGATAAAAAACTCGTCATCTGGCTCTTCGCTTTTCTTTGGTTATCAGTGTTAGCAGGATGCATTACGGTACCTTTCGCTATTGAGGGTGGTCATATTGGTCCAACCTCTCGCTGCATCAACGTCGGTGTAAAGCCATTCAGCTCGGCTGGGATAATTATCTCAACAGTCAATGACACCCTCGTTCTATTCGCCATCTCCCTGAGACTTTTATTCAACGCATCCGGTCGTGATAGGTCCGTTGTACAAAGCAAGAGTTTTTGGAGCGGAAGGGCGTTACCACAGATATCTAAAAGCATCCTACAAAGCGGTCAGCAATACTATCTGTACGCCATGAATTCATATTCGTACATGGGAAAGACTGATTTCGTTCTGTTCAAGCATCACTGTCGGATGGAACATTCTGGCGATGGCGATGATTTTGGCACCATCTGTACCGCCGGTGTATCGTGCCATGTTCACCATTCCGAGCGTTGCAGTCGAGAACTGTATGGCATGTAAAGTCTATCGCGATGTCAAGTTCGGACTCATCCAAGCGAATGGACAACCGACCATCCAGCATTCGTCGCGTAGCGCGATATCCAGCAACAGCTACCATCCTCGATATTGGCGGCGTGATGGGACAAAACCAATTCCGCCAGCTGATGAAGGAATAATTGTTACAACGTCGATGTCAAGGACGATCGATCCGCCCATGGAACTCGATCTCGTCGGAGGGTCTGCAAGCGGTCGCGCGTCCTCATCATACGACCGTAATGTAGAAGCCAAAACCAGTGGATTCGCAGTCTAATATTAAAATCTGGAGAATATTTTATGTGATTTTGTAACGAACGTTGGATGGCCTAATATCAGATGTACTGCTTCTAGAAAGGCTGTAATGCGATTTCTTAAATCCTCATTTGTTTCACGTTTTGTTCACGGGACAGAGCTGTAATTGAATGTCATGATCCGTTTCGCTCTCAACTAAACCTGGTGGCGTGTCGTGTCATGCCGACTTGAATAGCTACCTAATAAACGTCGCTCAGGACTGGCCTTGAACTTGGTTACGTTCCCATGCACCCACAGCAACTCACACTATATCCAAGAGCGTCATTCTGCTAAATTTACCATGACCGAATTGCTCAACGCAACCCGAAATGACCGAGGAATTCTCGCAGCTCTCGCCATGTGGCGTGGTGGTGAGTTTTAGAACAAGTTCCGTTTACGGAGATCATAGATCTTGTAACTTGCGGTGGCCAGACCAGGGGGCATTCCGTGAAAGCTACCGTCCGTCCCTGCATGTCTGAAAATTGTATCCTTCTTTCGAACCTCTTATCTACCTCATCATGATCCCGTATTCTCTGTGACTTTATTCCTCAGATTGGGTTTGCTCTAGATCTTCGGATGTGCCTTTGTTTTTCGTATCAAGTGCCGTGGGAGAACCTGTTCCCATGAAAGTTTTCTGTCGTTGTTGAGAAACAGGCTCTTGAGAGACTTTACCCGTCAACGTGCGTTGATTGAGCGTAGGTTGCTGGGTAGTTATGTGATGTTCGCTGTAGGTTTTTGGTGAGAGCTGTCAACATTTGCCAGCTATGAGCTTACTATCTCCGAACTTGAAGGCTCTTTCATTTATGGACGAGCTTTGTTTTCTGAATTCGGAATTGGAGAAACCTGTGTAGAGATGAACTTAGTTCAGCGCTCTCTTGGTGATCCCTATACATGTCTTCTTACCGGCTGCCGCAAAAGTTTCCCCATTCTGCTGAAGACAATATGTTCGCGTGATATTCGCGTGTCATGGCATGTCCTTGATGTTCATATCAAGTATGATTCCGTCCGCAGTTGAGATGAAAATTTGATACTTAGTGTTATTTTCATCCGTGAGGGAAGATATCTCTGAAAGTCTCTCACGACCAGGACATCAACGTTGTGCCAATGTGTGATTCGCCCATAAGACCAATCTAACATACAGAGGCAGAGGGAGTTTACCGGATCTGTGTCATTCCATTCCGAGTCGCGAGTAATTTGTGGACCATGTCAGTGGGAAGGGGAGAAAACGGGAGATGTTGATATTGCCGTCAAATTGATAAACTAAAGGTGTCCGCGTTTTCTGGTATCCAGCACAAGAAATAGACATTGCACACACACACCCTCTCCCTTTATACTACTGTGTACATATCGTTACAGCTATTCTACATGTACATATTTAGCCAATCATTCAAACCGATTTTCTGCAAACATGGAACGTAGTATCTGTGGGAATGAAAAGGAATGGAGCAATCCTTCAAGCTGTATTTCAGCTCTTTCCGTAACCTGGGAGGTGGCCTAATGTCTTTGGTGGTTGGCTTAACCCCAGTTCTAGAGGATCAAAGTAAGACCAGGACTGAGAAAAGTGAGACAGCCACTTACTTACATTTATCAGTATATCACATAGTCAATGAACGCATACCGCGAGCCAGGTGTTGTACGGCGCTTTCAATCATCCTCGTCTGCAGAAGTCCACAAGCACCGGATTCCACGTGTTGGCAGAGAGCGCTGAGCACCGTGAACTCCGAACCGCACCCTCGCATCGGACAGTGGTAAATTCGCTCCAAGTGGCGAGGACTCTTGAGATGTGTATTGAGAGAATCAAGCGTCCTGAACGCGGAATTGCATAGGAAGCACTCGTAGGCGTCGCCGTTCCAGGAGAGCTCTGTCGCTAAGTAGTTTGGCTCCGGTGGAGGATGGTGTGCACCGCCAGGGGCGGCGATCATTCGAGCGGGGTTTGTAATGACGTTTTGATGGTCGATCTGTGCGACATATTTGTTAACCATCTTCCGCGTGACGCCCGAAGGGCACGTGTTGCTCTCTGCATGGTGTAGTAACCCGGATATGGAAGAAAAGGCCTTGCCGCATCTGTGTGCAGGGCATGCAAGCCATCGCGGAGTGTGGACAGACGATGCATTATGCGCGGAAAGGCTCTTCGCCGAGGAGAAATGGCGATTGCAGCTGCGACAATAATGGTGGGAATCCTCGTTGTGGGAGGCAAGCGCGTCAAACGTTTTGAATACCTTACTGCAAGGTCTGCAGGCAAAATGTTCCTCTTCGCCATGGTCGAGATAGTCCTCCAAATCCTCAAAGGGTTCGTCGCAGTCGTCGCAAAAGTAGTGGTTCCGTTTACAGTGTTTCCTCAGTTTCGCAAAAGAGGCGAGGGATATATCGCAGATACTACAGTTTGGATGTTTGGAAGAGTTACGTGTGTGCTGGGACAACGCACTATCATCCGAGAACCAGCGTCGACACAGGTTGCAGTAGGACGACATAGTGGTTCATAGTCAGGATGATTATCGATGATTTATCGCCTTTTATTCCTAGGGGTCAACTGCGCACCGTAATGCCGCAGGTGGGCTTCGATTCCCTATCCTATGATTACATTCCCAAAAGAAACGAGTCATCTCCAAGTCTGCAGCTCCCGTGCCCTTTTGTTCACGTAATAACTCGGCAGCCGACCCAAATTGTGTAAACAAAATGAGAACGAGACGATGAGAGTCGGATATATTGCGAGGTTCTACTCTGTAGGGTGTTACATAACATACATTAATCCATCACCAGCACAATATCAATCGAACAATCCACAATAGTAGCTTCTGTTCCATAAATATTGGGTTCCGACCACCGCATATAGGCAGCATTTGCAGCTGCGAATCTGCAGGCAGGGGTTGCCACTGGTCTTTTTGATTGAAAGGGATTAGCCCATCGTAGAAACGGGAGAAAGTCGAATCCTCCTCACTCTGCTGTAATACTTCAGAGACTGATGGTCTTCATCCCACGAGTCAGGTGCTGAACGGCATCTTGAACCACCTTTGCTGGCAGAGAGCGCTAAGCACAGTAAACTGTATATTGCAACCGCGCTTGGGACAATGGTACATCGGTTGAAAATGTCGAGGACTCTTGAGGTGTTGATTCAGCGAGATGAGCGTCCGAAACTCTGCGTTGCATAGGATACACTCGTAACCAGAGCCATTCCACGAGCGTTCAGTTGCCCAGTATTCAACCTCTGTGCCTCCCCCAATCATGCGCGACGGGTCTGTGATAATATTATGACTATCGATCTCAGCCAGCCGGGAGTTGATAAACTTGCGCGTAATGCCAGATTTGCAAGTGCCACTTTCCGCATGAAGGATCAGGGCGGATATGGAGACAAATACCTTTCCGCACGAGAATCCAGGGCAGACGAACGACTTCGGCGCGTGAGTAGAGGACGCGCGATGAGCGGCGAGAATCGCTTCTGACTTGAACAGGCGGTCACAATCGCGACAGTAGTAGTGTTTCGCTTCTTTATGGTCCGCCAACGCGCGAGACGTCGAGAAAATCCTAACGCATGAATGGCACACGTGGTGATACGCTGAACCATGCTTGATGAAATCTGACTCGTCCCAGAATACCTCTTCGCAGTCAAAACAGTAGTAATGTTGCTGGTCAAAGTGCCTCGTGAGTTCGTCCTCGGAACTGAATGAAATAACGCAAGAGTCGCAATAAGGGTGATTCGCGCTAGAGTGTTGAGGATGCTGAAATAAGGCTTTGGCATGAGGAAACGTACGATCGCAATGCTCGCAGTACACCATCGTGATTTAAGGCGAGGCGATTGGCCCTATATCGCAGGGTAAAAGTGATGAAGGGCTCTTGGCGGATATTGCCGATGACATTGAAGCGGAGTTTGAACTGAAGGACTACCAAGCAGTCTTATTACATAATATGGATGCAATGTCTGTCTGAAAAGAAGTCTACGCTGACAACACGAAAGCCGAATTGTCAAGGTACTATGTAATCAATCTCATGTAGTAGAAAAGCGTTTGCCACAGGCTCGAAGTATTATTGTTATTGTTTCTTTCTGCCACATAGCATCGGTTTACGTAACAAAGGCGATATGGAATTTCCTTTTACGCCACACCAGTAGTGTGGCGTCCACCTTTACCTTTTGCACAAAGGCGGCTCTACTTTGCATAAAACCCTCGCACACAATCCACAAGCCCATTACTACGTCTCCCGCAGACAACCCCAATTAGCTGGTACATTCCGACTCCCTATACATCACGTTCGTGGCTATGATAGCTTGTAGGTCAACTTTGCCCCTTTATGAATTCTAATCCACTAGACTTAGTATGATTATAGTATTTAAGGCCAGATTTCGAGGGAATACGAATATCCCCATAAAAAGCCAACACCATGAACCTCCACAATCATCTACGAGCACAGCGGTTGCACCCGATTTGGGAAGGGTCCACGTTGAAGATTGGACCAGACTTCCACCAAAATTCAGACTAAAGAAGATCCCATATTTTAAGAAGTCTGAAACGTGCCCATCTAATCAGGGATCTTCGAGCTGTAGCACTCCTTCAAGCGCAACCGCTGCAGATGGGAGTCCTGTCATGGCTCGACTGGACTCGTTAGAAGCCACAAAGAGCCAACAAAGAAAACTCGCTTCAGTGGCTACTGCGGCTCCATCCATTGAACATATCCTCGACCTCGATTCTTATAATCTAATCCCGAGCCACTTCACATCCTTTGACCCTTCGTGCCGGAATTCAGTCGATACTGGACTTATGCTAGAAAACGTAACTATCCCAACCCTCCCTTCAACCGGAACTAGTACATCGCATGCCACCCGAAGCTCTACTCCCTTATCTCCATCCGGCTCTTCATCATTAATTCCATCATCTTCGTCTTCAACAACATCAACAGAGCATTCTTCCTATTCAGCTACACAAAATCTAGACCATAACACAACCAATGTTGACGAATTACCGAGTCGTAGCACCAAGCGACGGCGGCAACCTGGAGCGACCAAGTGCGAAACGCGGACCGTCGCGTTGTCACTGCGACCGTTGGGTCCAGTTCATCTCGAGTATGACTATATGATTGCGCGAAAAGAGCTCTCGACTGCCGTTGCGACGGCGGCGTACGACCTATTCGGCTTTTCGGTCCCTGTGCGTAGCGATGCTATCGAGGCGAAACGACCCGGAAAAGAGTCAATTGCTTTGCTCCGTGGACATCAAATGGTACGAAAAGCTGCAGAGGCTGTAGATAGAGCAGATAGTGTACTGGAAGCAGCACTCGCGAGAGGCGAAACACTCCAGAATACGCCTATCCCAGAAGAGTGGAGGTGGGGGAGTGAATATCTCCGGGAAGAAGAATGGGCGGTGCGAGAACCTGATTTTGTCCCGGAAAAAAGGGTCACTAGGTCCAAAACTCGACCTGAATTTCACGCGGAATCATCAGAGCCACGAGAGCGAGCCCAGAAGCGTAAGGATCGCAAAAATGATGCTCCAGGAAAGAAAGGCAGGGGCCAGTCCGGGCGGATTGAAGATAGCTCGGAGACTAGGACGACTTCGTCACGAGCGAGTCGCGGCGAAGCTACTGCTTCCCGGCGAGGCAGCTCGATACGAGGCCCATCTTCTGGTCAAACGACAACTGACTCAAGCACGACACCTCCCCGGGAGAAGCGGAAACGAGGACGTCCTTCAAAGAACGTCCCGGAGACCTTCAATGCTCAAGATAATGAGGAGAAAGCTGCTCTGACAAAAGCAGAACCGGTTCCCGCTCCTTTTTCCTCCGCTATCGAATCTGGTTCGCCTTCTAGAGAGTTGCCCGTGAAGCGCAAGCGAGGGAGACCAAGAAAGTATCCGCTGGATCCTGTGCCCCCCTCATTGGCTCCGTCAAAGAGCGATGCAGCAACTGAAGTGGAAGCTGAAAGGCGCTCAAAGAGAAGGAGGGTAGGCTCTTCGCACACGGCGTCCTCTCGATAGCGACTCCCGACCACGCAGAAGTTTTGACTGCTCGTTCTAATTCCTATTCTTAATTTCATAGAGAGAGTTGGACTGTATCCGTCGCAATGGCATTAACTTTCACATACTACGAGCTTTAGTATATATCCCTCGCAAGTACATCACATGGACAGTGACAATTTCCGAAGCATTCTGTAATCGTGTACATTTTACGCTCATATCTACATCTAGAGTACCGCATCATTAATATAATAAACGACCAAGGGGTTCAACAGATACCTTGTAATATAATTGATTTGATGCGATCTGTTGTTCTCTGCCAGTCCAGACGGATATAACTGAGTATCCTATCGACAAATGTCGTGTGAATTCGGACATACAAATTCGAAAACGTGCTAGTCCTGAGCAACAGCACCTCGTCTTCGGGAACTCTTCACAGCCTCGCGATGCCGCCGCTTCCAATCCCGAGTCAACTCAACCTTTCGAGACTCCCATCTTGCGCGGATCTCCTCGTCACTTTCCGTTCGAAAGAAGTTCGATGTTCGAGAAAAGATGTCTCGAGGATCGCCAGGCTTGATCACAAGTGGTGAATGAGGGTTGAGGGAATGCGGAAAGAAGAAGGGAAGCTTTGGGTCGAAATTAAACGTCGTTAGCCTAGCGCTGCGGCTGGCTGCAGCAGGAATCGACTGCTGTACGTTGAGATCTGAAGGTGGTGGAATAGGCCGCGGAGCCGAGATAGGAGGTATTTCATCATCCAGTTCGAGGTCAAGATTACCGAGAATCGAGAAACCGGCTACATACGTGAGAATGAAAGAACGAGACCATTATTTAGCATTGCTCATGATGGGCAAAATAAACGTACCATCTTCAGGACGGGGTGCGAACATGTCTTTGAGACTCATAGTTTGTACCGTTGTTTGAGAAGGTGACTGAGTCACCGTCTCTTCGGCTCGTTGAATAGTCTGGGATTGTGTGTTCTCCCCAGCAACCTTGCTAGCTTTATTTTGTAGATGTGCCTTTATCGTCCGCGGAACGTATTCAATCGAATCATCCTCTTCATCGGGCCGATGCATGGCTGCCGCTTCAGAATCATCAGGCTGTTGCTGCTTCCCAACATCCACGTCTAAATCACTGAGGCTCTCTCTACCACCCCAATCATCATCATCTACGTTAGAATTACCATTCGCGGTCCCTGAACTGAAGAGGAAGTCGAGGAACGCGAGGGTACGCTCTTTCTCTTGAACAAGGTCTGGGAATCCTTCTGGTCGATGTTCAGTTGCTTGTGGGAGATTGGGATTGACGGGAGCATCGTCAATATCAGGACTATTGGGCTGTGGAGAGGCTGATAGTGAACGAGGCGCTGGAGGCGTTTGAGGAGAGTAGCGTTCAGGAGGCGCAACTTCTATGCGGGGCTGAGATCTGTGCCCCTGAGCCTTCTCTGTCGGCTTTGTATCGTCCTCGGGTAGTATAATTCCGCTTCCGCCTTCTAACATAATACCACTTAGATACGTACTCCCCCATTCCTCAGGGTCAATTTTCCTTCTTCTCGCGCGCACGAGTGCGTCGCCATTCTTCTTCTTCTTCTTTCTCGCTTTCGGTAGTGTCTCTTTCGCATCGACGGGGAGTCGCTCCGGTAGCGGATGAAGTGGTCGCATGCACATAGGACGTACTAGCCGCCCTAGGGGTGTAACACGCCATCCTGGACGTAAGGACGATTGGGTAACGGGGGACATGTCGGATGCATGTTCGCCTTGCACACCACGAGCAAGACGCCGTCGCTTTGCTAGTCGGATTTCAGGTTCATTCATGGACTCGTTCTCCCTCTTGATTCTATGAGGTCGTCAGAGATCAATGCCAGAAAAACGAGAAAGGCGACATTCAGTATACGACTAAGTATTGCGGACGTGGGGTGGCGCCGGACCAAGAGATATTATGACTTACCGCTCGCGAAAATCAGGCTTTGCCTCACCGATGCGCAACTTGGCGCCTTTCCAAGTCGTGCCACTCAAAACATTTAGACCTGATTAACACATCAACCTTGACCAACAGTACCAGGTGTCGAGAATCGTACATTTCGCCAATTGTGATTTTGTTGTCTCAAGCGTCACATAGGCATACGGTCTCGGTTGACCAAGGCTGTCAAGCTTGCCGAGTCCATCGAGAGCCTTGACATTCCCAAAAGACGAAAAACGAGTCTTGAGATCGGCAGCGGAGATTTGAGGCGTCAACCCAGAGATGTGAAGTCTTTTAGTGATCACTTCGAATTTGCTCATTGTCACCGACTTGAAGGGAAAATATCAAGGATACTCATAAAAGTCTCAAGAAAAGACGACCGGCTGCGACGCGTCGGAATATACCATGGCACGCTGTATAGGTTAGGGCCGGTTCGATTTCCGTATGATCCGCCAGTGCCAGGCCAGCAGTGACCATCTTGTCTTCCGACATTAAAGTATAGCAGCCAGCTTATGCTAAGACGAGGCAGACACAATGTTAGCGACTCTGAGTGTATCCGCATCTCGTACATTGTGCTCTCTTCAAGTTCGAGGCTTCAAGTCCACTGCGCGAGCTGCGCAAGAAATCCGAAAGACGGGTCTGTACGACTTTCACGTTGAGAATGGCGCGAAAATGGTTCCGTTTGCGGGCTATTCGATGCCCTTGTCGTATGGGAGTGTCGGCACCGGTGAGAACTCAAGCGTTTCTGTGAAGATACGAGATAGCTTACTGTCCTTAGTTGCCAGTCACCACCACGTCCGAAACTCAGTTGGTCTTTTCGACGTTGGACACATGCTTCAATCCAAGTCCGTCTGTCTTTTGAATCTTTATGGCCTTCGACTTATGCACCTTTTCCAAGCTTCCTCGGTGGATCGGCGACCGAGTTTCTTGAATGGCTGACACCTTCTTCCCTTGGCACACTTGCTCCCTATTCTTCCACTCTCTCTGTCCTACTGAACGAAAAAGGGGGGATAATAGACGATACTGTAATCACAAAACACGCGTCTGACGCTTTTTACGTCGTCACCAACGCCGGACGACGTGACCGAGATTTGGCCTGGTTCCGAGAGCGCCTGGATGAATGGAACTCGGGTTCCATTGCAAAGGAGAAAGGCACCGTTGAGCACGAGGTTCTGGAAAACTGGGGGCTCGTCGCCCTGCAAGGTCCAGATGCTGCTGGGTTACTACAAGGTCTCACTGCGTTCGACTTACGCGGTTTGACGTTTGGTCGCTCTGCGTTCGTCCCGCTTGAGGGATTCAATCTACACGTTGCTCGTGGAGGGTACACAGGAGAAGATGGTTTCGAGATCTCTATCCCACCCTCCCAGACACTCGAAGTTACCAAGCTCCTTCATCGTCCCCCTGTGCAGCTTGCAGGATTGGGAGCACGCGATAGTCTAAGATTGGAGGCAGGTCTGTGCTTGTACGGGCATGATTTAGATGAAGACACGTCTCCAGTTGAAGCAGGATTGACATGGGTAGTAGGGAAAGACAGGAGAGAGAAGGGAGGGTTTATCGGCGCAGACCTTGTGAAGAAGCATATTAAGGAGGGACCACCACGGCGCCGGATAGGGCTTATTGTTGAAGGTGCTCCAGCGCGAGGTATGTTATCAATGTCCTCATGATTCACGCCATCCCGCGCTTATTGTAGCCATGATTATAGAGGGGGCACCTATACAAACACCTGACGGAAGCACCCGCCTTGGGACTGTCACCTCCGGAATTCCCTCGCCTTCCCTTGCTAAGAACGTTGCAATGGGATATGTCACATCAGGACATCACAAGAAGGGTACCGAACTAGCTGTTGAGGTGCGCGGAAAGCTGAGAAAAGCGGTTGTATCCCCAATGCCGTTCGTCCCGACGCGATACTATAGGGGTGAGAGTTGAAGGAACGATGCGTGGTCCAACACTTGGAATTGGGAAATGGAGGAAACGTTGCAACAGTACCCAGAATAAGCTAATATTCGATACTTCTTTATGCTACACGCTACTGCTAGTTCTTGCTCACATAATTGCAATGAAAAGCTTGCCATGTCCCTGTTGGTGATGCGTTTCGTGCACTTTTTGCACTTGAAAGCATACTTGATTCATTGGATTGTCCATTTCATTTGGAACTTCTTATTGTCTGGATACGTGCCATGTTATTTGTCAAGTGAGCTCCTTCCCTTGTCATGTTGAGACGGCTGACATGGTCGAATAAACTCTTGCCAGAATAACGATGCTCGACCCTCTTGCTTAACAAGAACATTTCTTATTTCAAGATAATATCAACAATTTCTCTGGGGTCGGGCGCTTCAATACTACTCGAAAACATCTTCATACTCTGTGGAACGCAGTCAGTCAAGCACCGTCAGCACACAGTGAGGCATACATACTCGAATGCTACTTCCTTCAGTGGTTACTAAGCTTTCGGTGCGATCACGACCTCGATATCCTTCATCGATCTGACGGTGATATAAACTGTCTGGTTTTTGGCGGTGACATAAAAGCCACGACGCTCTGTATCATCCTTGTTCCTGATGACGGCAACATCCCAACCATGTCGAGACCACTGTCCTTCAGGAATACCGAAATTATCGACGAGGTTGTACCAATCATCCGATCCACCGGAATAGTTAGAAACGAAGGCTTGATAAGGGTCATTATTTAGAGCCCTAATGCAAACTTTCTCGCCGATGAACGTATACTTGTCGGTCTGAGCATGAAGAATGGACGGTTGAAGGTGAATTTGTTAGTTGAATAGTATTGGGCATAGGTATGTCCTGTTGACTTACAGACATAGTAGTGCGACGGCCCGAAGGTAGTGTGGGTTGCAGAGGTTGTAGTGAGGAAAAGAGATGATTTCTGATTGATGTGGACAAAGAGTGGGTACTGATCACCCTCTTGACTAGTTGGTGCAGTTTTTATATCTCACAGGGACCCTGCAGTTGCGTGCGCCTCAGTGGCCTGACGCTTCTGGTCAGGTATGGTCCAACAACGGCACTCTCCTGTAAGAGTTCCGTGTTCATCATCTGATCATGTGTACTTCATTCCAGGATGAATACACATTACCCAACGTTTTACGGCAAAACCGAACAGGGTACACGTCCTTCTGACCGCTGGTATTCTAACACCGGCTACGTGCCACTCAGATGGAAGCAATGTCTCAAGCGCGGGATGAGCATCACATCTGCTACTACGAAGTACGGATGTTAACCACTTCGATATCCGCTTCTTTGTAACAGACTACTACAATGAGATCACAAACCGCTTCTGGATGGAAAGATGGTCGGCAGCGCCTATCACCGATGAAGACTCAACTTGCGTGAGTACAATTACTTGTCCAATTACGTGGAGAAGGGGACATTTTCATCAAGGCCGAGTCTTCCAATCCAGCGCTTTGCGGGAACCAGTGATGCTTGATCGCGTCCTGTCAGACTTACATTGCTTGCACGGGCGGCTATGTTCTTGAGGATTTACTATGAACTTTTCAAGAGAGCAGCTTCTGCGGCGAGGCCGTTGGATTTCCAATAACAACGACTTCCGCAACCTAGACGCAAGAACCCCACCCTTCGGTTCAGCGACGATGCTCGTACTCATAGGTCTTTCCAAATCTCCGGCTGCGGGAAGTAGATTCGTCACAACTCTCCATATGATGGATGCCAAGGTCTCCACTTTACGCAGCAGCTTTGCTACCATTTGCCTCAGTATGTGTCACTGTGAAACTGTGGATAATGTGTGTTCATACTGAAATTTTTCGACTAAGCGCCCAGGGAAGCACAGGTCCAGATGCCAGAGCACGAGGACTTACACGAGGCAGTCTTTGTTGAACCACACTTTGTCAAAAGCTTACTGGAGCGCGTGTCATCACAGAGTTCACATTTCATATAAAAACTGGACTAATTGGTGAGGAGGACGACCAGCACCAACTCTTCACCTTCACACTCTGAGCAAAGTGCAAATCTCCTTCTGATTACCATGTCTGTAAGTCACGGAGTTCGTCTGAGCTGAGTTCATCGCCTCGTCCTCTGAAACCCCTTTTGTTGCTTTCTAGGGCCCTGGCGAATACAAGTACATCGGCGAGCACGTCTGCATCAGGACAACGAGCAATGACCCGTATCAGGCCTTTGTGTCAAAGTACTCCAATCAAAATGGAAGCGATGCCTGGTACAATGTCAGCCACTCCTTCGACAGTGCTGGAACCTGGAGTCGCCACGGTTGGGAGCTCGCTGCAATCAGGAACAAGGACGACACAGAGCGTCGTGGCTTCTACGTTAATTCCAAGAATGCAACCGTTTATATCACCATCATGTCGATGAACCAGATCGATGTCGTCACTGTCAAGGCTCCACAGTGAACAACTGGATGGTTGATAGAGTATGCACAGAACACTACATTCCATTCAACGGGCGTTCGCTAATCAAGTTCCTTCCAGGAGTTCTGGTGCGCTGGTCGTGAAAGTATACATCTAGGCTTCCATGTCCACCTGAATGAAGTCTGCTTAAATTGTTGATAAAAAGAATGTTATTTGATGAATATGAAGTAGAATACTGATTTGCTGCTGTGAGTAAGAAGAAAATCGATTGTTTGGAGGGACTAGAAACCTTCTGGGGCAGCCGGGGCTCCGGATAAGTCACTACGCAGGAGTCGAGGTAGGTGATGAAGCCCGCATCGCGTCAGTAAATCCAGGTTGGCTGTTCACAGCATTTGTTCCATCTATGCCACCTGCATCTTTCTCGGCCTGCTTCTTGATCTGAGCTTCCTTCTTCTCCTTCCTCTCGCGTTCTTTGCGCTGTGCGCGTTCAAAGCTGTCTTCATCTGGTTCTTTATCTAGACATGACCCGCAACAGCCTCGGTTGCCTCCACAGGGCGCAGAAGTTGACGATCCCGCTCCATATGGTTCTACGAGCAAGGATCATGGATCGCGTCACCCAAGAACGAATATAGGGAGACAAACTGAGGAAGCAGAACGCGCCAAGAGCCTGGACGCAGAATACACCTTGATTCGAATCACGTAGATTTGCATCAAGAATGCAATTAGCCCAATGCAAATTTTGCCAGGGAGATGAAACACGCACAGATACCAGCCTCTGCAGCAACGGCACCAGAGTCGGTCATTTGGTCCCGTCGAACGATGAAAAGAGTATGTTGAACGTCGAGTCGCGTACGTATCAAGAGATGAGCCTCGTATTCTCGCGAAGGTAAGAGAAAAAACACGAGCTGTTTATGGACGTCATGGAGGATGGCGGAGGCGGGGTAAGAGCAGGGCGGATCAGCGCTTGCATCATTTCAAACTCCGATTTGATGTCTATCTCCCTGGATTACATAATCGGCGAGACTTATTTACAGACACCACTTAGTATCACTAACGTGGTGGTCTACAGACAGAGCTGGCACTCGCCTGCAAAACGAAAGAATAAATCACATCTCATTATACATGTGCTTCTGGTCTAGATCTGTCGTGGCATGAGATACCTCCTGCAGTCAGCAACGACGGACCAAGTCTCCATTGGTCCTGGTTCTTGGGCGAAATCCGAGTATTATCAGGCTCGTAGACTAATGTTATGTTTCGAGACTCTTGTCGGGTTTTATCGCTAGAAGTTCCAGACACATCTACGAGTTGTATGTCTTGCGGGTCGGAAGCTGGCTGGACACGGGGCTGCGCTGCAGCACGAATGTTTAGGATGATCCTGGACCCGATAATTGGGTAGCTGCATCGAAGAACCGGAGTGAGAGATGACGTAAGCCCGATACGTTCGGCTGGCAATGCAGAAAAGAACACCAGATTGGAAATCGCAAGAGCTGCGAGCAAAGTATGAGGGATTTACTGTGCTGTTGACCCAGCGTGACGCACCTAGCATGACGGAATAGTAGGCGAGACCATCGCGAACGAGGATAGAAAGCAAGGGCGTATGTGCAGTCTTATCTGTATGGAAAAGTCGATGAGTTGGGGATGTGCGATGTGCGAGAAGTACTTACAAGAGTGCAGTCCTCTCACTAACGTGAGGACGAAGAGTACCGTATCGAAAGCCATGACACCTGCCCACGCAGGTATAGTCATAGCCGGATCCACCGATACAACGCCACTCTGGCAACCCAATATCGGATGAAGCCTACGATAACATAAACGAAGAGCATCGAAGAAGCGCTGGATCCAGCTCACAGATCCATGATAGAGTCTATACAATTATAAGAAGACAATGTCAAATGCAGAACTATATGGACCCGGTCGAGCACGTACAGTCGAAAATGTGCGTGACCCTTGCCAATGTCACCAACAGCACGATGTCCGTCGCCTTGAGGATGGTCACTGTCAGCGATGATAGCACGGTAGCAGCACGTTGTTTGATCTCACTATTAAGCTGAACCATAGCAGTACAACAATGGGACGTTTTTGTTCCCATATTGCTATAATCCTTAGCACGACCACAACTATGGTACATCATGCTTATAAGTCTTCGGCGTCTGTCTAGTGTTAGAAGTACTAACGAACTTTGGAGTGGAACCAAGAAAATCAATGTAGCCCTACTGCTGATTTAGTTTCGACCAGACTGAAAGGGTGAAAGAATCAAACACACCAAGTACTGAGGTATGTTTCGAATCTACAACTATAAATGACGCACTAAGTCGACGAGGGATGGGAAGTTAGCTTTTCCGAATACCCACAACTATCAGGCGCGGCTTTAGTGTACTAGGACACACTTGTACTGAATGGATGACTTACTGGTTCGGGAGCATTCATGTCCACAGTATCTGTATGAGTAGCACCGTAGATAGATAACTCAGTTTATGGCCACGAAACGGGGGTTGCGTACTAACAGACCAGGTATAACACTTCTTCAATGGCCACGGGATACCTTACGATAAAATAAAGCCATTTCCCATATGACCATCGCGCAGGCCAAATTAGTGAGCGCTGACGACGATCGATGAATACAATTCGATTTCTGTAGCATGCATAGAACAGACCTCTCTGAATAGGATATTGTATTAGATATTCTTCTCTTTTAGGGAGTTACGATGAAATGGACGTACTGTTCGATAGTCAACAAAATGTCGTAAAGCATGCAAGACACGGCAGCCACTAGTTACAATTTCGTTAGAACAGGGGACTTGATGGAGATGTCATTATTAATTACCGCCAAGGTTCTGAATAAAGCAAGTATGAGACTGACTCTGAGTAATGTTTATATTTGCAAAACATACCTTGTAGGTCCTCATATCACTGACTGCCTGGTTCAACAGCTTGAGAGAATCCTGGAGGGGCAGCCCACTGTCGTTATCGATCAAGCTCATGGTGAGTGGGACAGTGGAGTTGAGCACTCGTGAGTGCATGGAATGATGCTGTTGGTGATTATATATATTTCGTGAAGCATCCTGATTCCACAGCTCCGTATAGATTAATGAATTGATAACACCGCGATCGAGATCAATGCTGCATCACCTATCCAGGACGAGGACGGGGAGAATGGAATCTTATCATCAACAATGCAACATCAACTAATCCTCAGAAGGTACCAGGGCAAGCTTGGAACTGTGGGTCAGCCTGGGTCAGCACAGGTCAGCACGGTACGAGAAGGAGGAGATCGCCATGATTGGCATTGCTACCTTGGCATCAAGCGGTAAATGAGAAAGAGGCACCGATGTCAAAAGTCCGAGCTTAGTCGGGCCGCACAGCCACAACGATTCGGATGTGTCTTCATTACATATATGAGATCAGTCAATTTATTCTTTGGGCCAAATGCGGGTTTCAAGTCAGGATAGGGAATCAGTATAAATGTAATCACGTACAGCAGAGGAATATAATACGTTATTTGAACCCTGCAGAGTGAGGACGATGATGGAGAGAGAGGCGAGGATAGTCGCCGTCCAACTAGGGCTCCGCAGCTGATACTTATCCCCGATCCGCGTTCGTTCGATACACTGTCTCCTTGCCATATCAAGTAATTGAACCCTAGAAAATGATTAGTCGGACTTACTTGCCAAGAATCAGGTTGATGTCAGTTGTAAATTGTTGGGCTCGCTCGTGTTGTACGTACTGCGCTTTGTTATGCACCTGTTGAAAGATTCTGAGCCAATTTCTTTCGCCCTACAACTTACAAGACAGATCATGACCTTAGTCCCGGATACGCCAGACGAACCTCATACGATACGCGCAGAACTGGATCTGTAGCAGCCATGAAATATCCTGAAATATCCCTGTGAATACTACTGAAAATATCTGCGCGTATCGTATGAGATACGTTGCGGAGGACTACACGGTCCGACACAGAACGGCTGCTTGCAAGGAGACAGGTAGGATCAAATTCGGCAACATGGTCACTCCAACTGCTTCTGGAGGAGCGTGCAGATGATGAGGAGATGACTACGAGAGCCCAAAGAGGCACACGTTGGTGATCGCGGTGTCATGCCGCGCATGACCGCCTGGGTAGATATCGAAGTGGCCGGCGAAGGAAGGTAGTCTCCATGAATTCCTCCATCGAGTAGATTTGCGCAATAGACCCTCATCTGTTCTTTGTTCTTAACCGTTGTCCTCACTCGTAGCCATCCTCATCGAACTAGTTGGCGCTCCGACCAGCAGGAGCTCTCTGCTTCTTTTGGGCATCGAGTTTACATTTAGGATCAAGCAACCACAGTTTTTTTTGCAATGATTCTGCCAGACAGCCTGTGCCGCAGGTCGGAGTTTGCAGCAAATATCCCAGAGCACGTCGTCCATGCCGGAACCCAAAGTAGGTCGTCGGGGTTTTCTCTGCTGTTACGTCTGATGATGACTCGAGCTTCGTGCCAGACTGGAGGGCCACTCGTAAATGGCTCCTGCAGTAGTACAGACAACATCAAACCCAATCAGAGCTCAGAACGAGAAAACAACGGAGGATAGACAAACGAGAATCATCGTTCCAAAGGCCCAAAAATTACTCCCGTGACAAGGCTAGAATGTCAACTGCTTGGATTGAACCATTATATGAAGCCGAGCGACAAAAGAGGATTGTGGTGATGTAGAGTCAACCAATATCTCCTTGATAAGGTGCTAGGGTATTCACAGATAATCAGCATTGAAAGAAGCTTCATTTTGCCGACCCGCACGACACCGCACTCACAGAGCACAAAGTATCCTTGACACCTTCATATGATGACGATATCTTGGTGCCTGGTGTCCCACATATGAGCTACTGCGCTTGATAGCACTGTATTGATGATCGCGCCAGTTAAAATTTACTTCGCGCTTGTTTATCATTCTCATCTGCTTCTACCAGAGCTTTGTCTGCCCCGCTGACTGGCTCTTCAGCTTCTTCCATGTCCATTCCCTTTTCGGATCCTTATCGTCACCTCCCTTAAAGTTAACCAGAAACATGAACAAATACCAGCTTCTGCGGCCATGACACCGGAGTCAGTCATTTTGTCCCGTCGAATGATGTAAAGGTATGTTGATTGTCGAGTCGCGTAAGTATCAAGAGACAGGTCTCATATTCTCGTGAAGGTAAGTAAGAGAAAAAATATGAGTTGCTTATGGACGTCGTGGCACCGGATGATGGATAAAAAAGCAGGGCGGATCAGTGGTTGCGTCATTTCAAACTCCGATTTGATGGTGACAATTTCTTGTATTTGACCTCCTCCTCTGTTCCATAATATAGCGCATACAATAATATATACCGAGTCCTACTCCAGAATTGAAAACATCCAAAAGCTTATAATACTAGGTGCAGTAGGCGATCTTCCAACATCATTGAATCCGATCCCATGAAGAATCTGTTGTGTCTATGGATGGTGTCTCCAGAGGGCTAGATATCACGTCCGTCGTGTCGAGTGAAAGGACTCCCGATACTGTCCCAGACTTGCTCGGAACGGATATGGCGTCCCATGAGGACGCAGTAAGCTCGGAAGCATCTGCGATGACCCCCTCCGAGAGACTTCCTCTCGTACAGCTGATGGTGTCAATGCTCGAAATCGTATTGAGAGCCGACCGAATTCGTACCCGCAGCTCAAGGAGAAGCTCTCCATCGTGTAATAATCGAGGGTCGTCAAAGCTCGATATAATCGACTTTCTTTCATTGTGAAGGACGTCCGGAGGAGCAGAAGAAAAGCAAGGATTGATGCGAACGGCGTGCATGGAACTCTTGCCATTGTCCTTGTCCTGGATTAATTGGGATGAGAGACGCATTTCCGGGAAAGTGAAAACGTAGTCGACCGGGGTTTCTTCCGTAATGAGGTGGCGGTTGAATGGTGGCGGAACGAGGCGCAACTCTGCGAAGACAGTCGGCATCGCAAGGAATTCACCGTCCTCGCACTGTAGTTCTAAAACAGAATCGGGATCTTTTTTGCTATCAGGTTCTTGCTCATGGATGCATAGCTCGAGCTCATTACGTCCGATTCCGAGCGTCCAAGCCCAGCGTGCGCAGATGAACTCCAGAAGAAGAGCGAACTGTGGTGTCGCCGAAGATTGATCCGAGAAACTAGAAGGATGAAGGGTTCTCTCCGACACGTGTGGTTCGTCCTGTTGATTACTATTGGACTGGAGTGGTAGGGTGGGGCGTGAATACGGATGATATCGCGGTATTGAACCCCCGCGTTGGTGACTATGAATGGCTGCGCCATAGTCGCGTCCAAAGGCCGGCGAGTAAGGCTCCTCTTGCCTGTTCTTATTACGAAGCTGAGATACGAACCCTCCGATAGAAATGAGAGCTGTAACTTGAGTGCTTTGACCATCATACGAGGTGGGGATGAGCGAAGAAGAGCTTCCTTTGTTATGCTCCTCTCTGGCCGGCTCGTAAACGATGGACACCTTGTAGTCATCGGCACCAACCCGAGTCAATCGATGACCCATGCCCGCCACACCATTCTCATCCCCCGCATTCTGCGACCATATAAACCCAACTATTCGCTGGTAAAGCGTGTTCGTCGTGTCCTCATATGATACAGGAGATTCTGGAGGAGCATGATGCAAGCGACGCATGCACGCCTTGCGAGTAAGATCAACAAGAGCACTACGTGGATCTGACAATTCTCCATCAACGGTTGGCTCGTTAAGATCGTTGGCACTTCTCCAATGCTCGACCAAGAACCGGATGGTCTCCATCCCAGCGCTATATATCCCTTCATCAGTAAGGCCCTCCCAAACAGGACTCCAGTTCTGGATCTCGAACTCCAATGGCGTCAATCCGTCAAGACAACGAAACGGATCGCTCATAATTCGATCCAAGGTTCTCCCTGGAAGATGGTACTCTTGAATAAATGCTTCACGGGTGCTTCTCAGGGCGCTCGCACGTTCCATGGGCGAAAACGAAGGGGAGCGTAGGGCGCAAGACAAAGCAACTTGGCTGTGGAGGATCGCGTCTGCTCTCGAAGCAGCATCGCGGATTCCAGACTCTTCGATATAGCCGTCCAGGTCTACGAAACTTTGCAAGGATGCAGCATGGTTGATGAAGACCGGGCGCTGTGGGTCTGTCTGAAGCTCTGGGAGGCTGTCATTATCTTGATCTTTGCCTATCACGAAACCATAGGCTTTGCAGATCGAGCAGCGGAGTCGTGGACGTGATCCGCTAGGTGAACAAGGTGCAGGAGCCATACTGAAAATGCACACCGCTGGCACTGGCAGAGTTTTTGCGTTCGTTCGCAAGCAAATGATCTATCTAGTGAGAATAAGTGTGTATGCTATGCTGATCCTGCTGAGTAATCACCGACATTAGCGTGGGAATTGTTTTGTATCCACACCTTCTTCACCATCCTCCTTCAATGAACTAGTTCGCCGCAATTATAAAGGTACCGACCCTGAAATATGACCCAGAGCTCAAAGGACCCGGAAACATGACTCTTACTAGTACTGATCTTCCAAATTGGACAGCACTCATATAGTAAATAGTAGTCGGTAACGCATACGAGGTACAATGGCATAATAAGGTTGTTGAATAGATATTCTGTGAACCCGATTTCATAGTAGTGAGTGATGTTCACTGCTCTCAACTGAATTGCATTTCATCCAATGTCTCTACCCTGTAGCTCGTTCCCTCATTTACGCCTTTCTCGCCCGCTTCCTTCAAATGAACCAGGAGCCGGGCTCCGAGGATGACGAGAAGACTCGGGCTTCCCAATATTCCTAGAATCACCTTAGATGCGACATGAGGATCGGTCGTTGTGTCTGATATGATCATCGCTACATTGCAGAAAATTGCCCTAACAGAGAAGAAATCTCATCAACTCTTTAGTCGTAAACAAATAGATGGAGTACGTACAGTGCGAAGTAAGCTGCCTGATCTACTATAAGGACTTTTATCAGGTTTAAGCCTTTGAAACCCTCTGATTCACGCCAGATCATTGCGCCTTTGTACAGTGCAAGGATCATGAGAAAACACTCGAAGAATAGAGGAATGCCCCTATGCATGTTAATTAATAAGCTACGTTTCATGCGAGCTCCCCTGGAGTCTTACTCACCACGCAAAGACGAAGAAAATTGGTTGGACTGATCTGATCGACTGGCAAACAGTGAAGATCGTCCCGTATACACCCAACGCAGCTTTCCCAGGTGGTTCGTGAGCTACTCCGATACATTCTTCAAATTACTTGTACACTCACTGCCGTTAAAGATCTGAACGTATGCGAGAATAGCAAACATTGCTGCTACTTCGATCGCAAAGAGGATTCGAAGCAGAATAGTCAACACTTTGTCTGCCAGACAAATCAGCTGCGTTCACTTGGATACGCATCTACCGCTTTGGCATACCTTTTGAAAAGAGCGCGAGGACCCTCATCACGAGAATGTCTATGAAAAAAGGTGAGAATCGGTCCAGTGCTGCTGCGTCCATCAAGTCTCACAATCGATCAAGTTAATGGTTATCCAGTCTACTACGCGATAAGCATTTGATCATACGCATCAGAAAGAATACGTACTCGAAGCAACGGCGGTCAAAAGCGTGAAGGAGCCTAATGAGTAGAGAACCTGATGTTAGCAATAAGTTACTTGGTTTATAGATTGACCATATGCTGACATCTGAATGATACATGATCAATAAAGCGATTTTTTGAGAACATAAAGTGAAGCTCACAGTCTGCTATAAACGTGGTGCGTGTTGTCTATTTCGAGAATGTAAGGATAATGGAAATGTGAGGCGATTGATGAGATAAGACTTACACCAAAGATATACGATTGCAGAGAATATCCCTATGTAGCGATTCTGTTCGATCTACGGTTGGAAAAGCCGAACCAATACGTAGTGCTGCCACTGACCGCAAAGTAAATCACGCTAACAAAGGTTCGTGGGTTTTTCTAGAAAGTGGTAGGATATGTAATCCTGAAGAGTTTCGACAGAAAGTCCGAGATGCTTTACCCAAAAGTATTTGATCTATAACACATGGTCATCATGAGCAAGAAGGAAAGATTTTAACGAGTTGCTCACCTCTTTGTCTAATGTTGTTACTATTGATAGGAAAAGGTAAGCATAGGACGTATGTAAGTTGAATGGTATACTGACAAGTATCGTACACGAGGAGAGTAACAATGGCAAACTGGAAGTATTCGCCAAATCGCAGCTGGGAGAATATGAGTGGCACAACATCCGCATCTATGGAATGGACGACAGTAGAGCGAGTGGTCAACATTGTTTTATATATGGTAGATAACGCTAGAGAGTCGAGATCTGGGGATCAGTTAGTGCCCAACGCAAAGGCCTTAAGTATTTCACCGGCCTATTAGGTTTACGTAGCTTGCTATCGTTCAGGACCTCAATAAGGGCGAACAATGCGGAGCATTGATTCGATCAGACCTTCGGAACAAAGTCCCTCCGCTTCGCCAACTTGCACGGACTTGATCAATCAGGAATGTTATAGTCGCCCTGTAACGGATTGTTGAAATCTTAACACGTTTGAAAAGTCAAGTGAACCGAAGATGGGGCATCAAGCAGTCTCCCAACTCGAGTACCAAAGGAGCTCCAAAAGTAACTTGAGAGATGAAGGCGATGAGGACCACCGGTATCTCATGATGCACGTTTTGATATCACATAGCGAGCGCGGGCTTTGGAATAGCAAGAATAGACATGATCAAGGGGGATCATGGCAGGAATTCGGCGATAGTGAGTGTTGGATGGGTATTCTTGTAAGGCGAAGGCGTAAGTTTTCCGATAATGGTCTATAGTCTAAATTTAGATTTGATGTGTTGATGAAACAAGTGTGAGCCTTATGAGTAAATTCGAGGGGAGCTGACTCGTCTGGACAAAATCAAGGATGTGGCTTAAAGCATGAGGTATGAGATAGACAAGCCTAGGGCATCTAGAATTAACGCAATGAAGCTGTTCGAAGCGGAGCGGGAATTTTACCGGACAAACCCGCGACATTTTGGTCCATATAGAAGTCGGTTCTGAGTACGGCCCGCGCACACGACCGTGGCATGAGTTGGTGCAGGTAATATTTTCTGGACTGGTGTCCGGAGCAATTCAGTTGATGCCCTTGTAACAGATGCGAGAGAAGGTCGAAATGATAAAAGATCAGCAACCACCACAGCTAATGAATAATCGTAACTGCAAACAGAGGCTGCTCCGCTTCTCATCCGTGTATTCGTGCCTCCGGCGTGCACCGACACTTTCCCGACTAGCTCTTGCTTTCCCGCACAGGGCACAATACATTCAATAAGTTTCTTCTATTCATGAGTTTCGTGAGATAGACTTCAGCATACAATTTACCGAGTGAGAAAGCTACCTTCTAATCATTGTCAGATGACACTCTATTGGTAACGTCGTTTGATATATTTTAGCGCCCTTTCGCTAATATGAGAGTCGTTCTTTGTCCTCCTTTCCCGTTCCACTTCTACGCCCATGTCAGTTGCTCGTGAGGACAAGTTCGAGCGATTCCTGGTCTCTACGCATGTGTATAAGATAGTTGACGGTCATCCAATCCTACTTGACATCTTTGTTCCAAAGAAGCTAGTCGAGGCCGGACCAAGCTCGGAAGAGTGGAAGGTCAAACGTCCTGTAATGTTGTACTTTCACGCGGGATGGCTGGTAAGAGTCATATTAGGCTGTCCAAGATCTGTTACCTGAGTTTAACACGGAAGGTTGGAGGACAAAGAGAATTCCAGCCATGGTGGTCGCGATGGATTCTCGATCTCATGGTCAAGCACGGCGCAATTGGGATTACGGCGGATTATAGATTGATACCGGAAGCGACGTGTGAAGATGTTCTCGATGACATTCACGACGTATGGGAGTGGGTGCACAAAGATCTTGATGAGACCATGCGGAAGGAGTATCCTGGCATTCTGCCGGATCTAGGCAAATTACTGTTAGCGGGGTCTAGTGCAGGCGGTTACTGCGCATTCCAGCTCGGCCTCTCCTATAATAAGACCGCAAACGACGAAGGCACATCTCTTGATCCCAATCCCCGTGTCATTCTTGCCTTGTACCCGTACGTCTCTATACGGACCCCATTTTGGACGGCAGCGTATACAAAGCATATCTTCGGAGCACCGCAGCTTCCGGCCTCACTTCTCGATGACCACCTCACATCAATAACCCAAGCTCGAGTAAGAATGGGGAAGCAGCCGATTGTGACGAGCATCCCAATGTTAGACTCAGAGGGAAAGTTCACCGATCGAGCACATCTTGCTATTTGCGCCACACAGCACGGTCGCATCCTTGAGCTGTTTGGAACCGAACGCGACAATTCCCCCGGGAAGCGACGAATGCATCCGGAGGATAGAATTATCGATGGTCGCAAGCTTCCCACGACGGTCATCGTTCAAGGAATCGACGATTCGATCTCTCCAGTGGGAGGATGTGATCTTTTCGTCCAGAACCTACAGAAGCACAAGGGAGTGGATGGCTTAGTTCAAGGAAGGGAGGATGAAGTCTTGAGGTACTTCAGGGTACCGGGTGAGCACCTGTTCGAAACAGAGCTCGCGTTGGACGGAGGCGCGGAAAAATGGGTGAAAGAAGCAGCGATGTTCATCGAGGAGAACTGGATCGGCTAATTCCAATCTCAGTTCTGGAAGCGTGTATATATCTAGCAGGGAGACAACGAGGGAAACAAATGTGGGAAATGTGCAAAGTACAAGTTCGAGGAATCGCATGTGAAAAGAAGGTCATATCTTCCCGTGACCTCTAGATTCGTAGACACTTGTCATACGCTGGACAATCACATCTAAACCAGAAAGCCATCGAGCAAGTTCTTCATCAAGCTTCTCTTGTGACCCTCCCTGAGCAATACGAGAATAAAAATCTCGCCTGTTGGGACAAGCGCGAAGCGCGACCTGTACAACAGTGCGTATTGCAAAGCCGTGATGATGCCGGAGCACAGAATTATAAGCTCGTGAAAAGCTGGGCTGAAGTTTCTCCTCATGCGAGTTTGCACGGGCGTCCTGTAGTGCACGGCACGTGAAGAGTAGCCCCCTTGAGAACGATAGTGAATAGATATCCTCGTTCATAACGATGACAGGGCATACCGTAGGAGACGCCGAAGCGAAGCTATCCCATACTGACTTGAAGATACCTCTTCGCTTTGAATAAGCGCCTCTAGTGTGTGGCATGCTTCAGGTTTGGAGGTGAATGTTGCCCGAACACCCTAGTAAGAGTTAACGTGGGCCCCTCGTGGAACGGTTTAGAGGAACGACTGACGTGGACGTTACTTCTGATATCAGCCTGTACGAAGGAGAATACTCCGGCACCCAATAAATCTGAAATCTCGTGTTAGAGGAGTCTGAAAGACGAAAAGCTGTACACTTGAGAGTTTCCCCACCAAACATCCCTACAAGCCCTTCAGATGCTTCGAGAAACTCCATAGTTGGCACACCAGCTTCTGTGACTGGGACATCTGCGAATGACTACACCGATACGGTCAATGTGAAGGGCTCAGAATATCTACTGCTCGACATACCTTCACAGTTTCGAAATAAGGTGCCATACTTCAATCAGAGCTGAATTGTTGCTGATACGAACGAATGGGGGATATTCACAAGGGCTTCATATGTTTGTCAACACGGTTTGATGGTGAAGAGAAAAGAATGGTGCATGCACTATTACGCCTGGAGAAGGCATGACAAGTTGCAAGCGTTCCGTTCTGTCATGGTCGCTCTCCACGTGACTTAGTTACGACAACATGAATTAAAATTAGATTCCTGTTTTGGCCACCTACATTTCTTTTTTTTTTCGCGTTGGAATGGGTCAAGTACCCGTTGCTACGTATAACGCATTGATAAGACCTCCTCTTTCTGCTATATCCGCTTGGACAGCTGCATAGTGCAGAGCGTATCGCGTATGTGCCTCTATGTGGCACTGGACCCCTCCAATACTCAGCATACCGTCACTGGAAAAAGGTGCTCTCCGAGATCCTTGTAGATGACGATGCAAAGAACTACGACTCACACCAGCCTCATTTCACGCGAGTGATGGACTCCAGTGAGTCTTGTAAAGTCGCGCAGTAAGGAATCTTCACACCGACTTTTCTTTGTGAAGGTATCCGCAGACGGTCAATATACTGTGGAATGCTACAGAGGTCACAAAATATTATCATCGCCAGCGTATAAAAGAGGTACCTTGCACTGTACGAATCCTTATCCTCATACCAATCTCTTCTTACAACTCCCAACTGCATTAGTAGCATAATGAGCCATCACTCCGGACTAGGTCGAGGACGCGGAATGCCTCGTGCATCTCCCGGCTCTATTGAGGTGTTCAACCCTCGTGGGGGCGGACCGTCCGAGACAGGCGTCTCCACCCGCGAGCTATCCGGGCTCGCTTCGCGGCTAGAAGCCCTGTCCATGACGGGCGGCGGAAAGCTCGTTAGGCCAGGCTTTGGCTCCGCCGGAACACCGATCAAAGTGCGGAGTAATCTTTTCCAAGTCAACTACCCGACGGACGTCGTCTTGTACGACTATACCATCAATATCTCGCCCAAGCTCGCGGAAGGGGACAAAGACCTCCGCAAGCACATCGTCTCTCTCTTCGACAAGCACATGAAGTCGTCAGAGTTCTATGATGGGATCGCACACGATGGCGCCCGTCGTCTTATCGCAAAGAAGCCCATGCCAAGGAGCTTCATGGTCAACGTCAAAGGCCCCGCACCGCCTCTCGCTGCTGAAGGAGCACCAACGCAAGATGATGTGACGTACACAATTACTCTTGCTGGTCCAAAGGAGCTCAAGTCGGCGGATCTCACTCGGTTAGTTCAACATACTCGTACTCTAGATATAATCCAGCCTTCTGACTTTCTTCCAGTTACCTTCGCGGGGACGATCCCAAGTACAACGTAGTTCCAATCATCTCGGCGTTCAATCTTATCGTCACGGCATCCGCGCGCTCACAAAGCACGCGTACTATTTCAACCCGAAGGAGAACACGGGTGTGCGTACTCGTCCTGGCATCGCAGCCGTCAGCGGGTTCTTTGCTTCTGTCCGCCCCGTGTACAAGTCCCTTATGGTGAATGTGAACACGTGCATGAGCGCGTTCTACGTTCCGCGCGAGCACCTGAGCGACGCATTGATCGAATTCCTGAGGCAGTCGAAGGGAGCGTCCCCGCAGCAATTCTTCGGCAAGATGAGGGTGACGACGACATACCTCGGCTACACGAGGCGTCTTACAGTTAAAGACTTTGGATCAAGCAGCGCAAAGAAGACGGTGATCAAGACTGACGAATTCGGAAAAGTGACAGTTGAGCAGTACTTCAAGAAGAGTAAGCGTGTCGATAGTGATTATAGGAATGACGCTGACAATGACATAGAGTACGGAATCAGCCTGCGCCACGCCGATGACCTGCCCGTCGTTATACTCGGGAACCAGGAGAAGAGCATCTTCGTTCCTGCCGAGCTGTGTAAGATTGTTCCCGGTACACTTTTCGCGGGCCAGCTGGATCGTGGAGAAAGCGCTGCATTGTGCGCTGCCAACAATAAGACTCCGGCTGCTCAAGAGCAGATCATCACCGTAAAAGGACTTCGTCTGATGGGTCTCGAAGGCAGTGAGCCGCCACTGGGTGGGTTTAACATTAAGATCTCGTTGAACATGGCGAACGTCAACGCGCGTTTGCTGCCCGCACCTGCTATCGTTTACAAGTCCGGTCGTCCTCCGGTTGTGAATGGATCGTGGACTACACGCGGAATCCGATTTGCGCAGCCCGCTCAGCTCTCACGTCTTGCCATCCTCGTCCTCAAGGACGGCGATCTGTCCCAGTACGGCAGCAAGCTGGATGCGGATCTACGCGATGCCGTGACCGCGCTGTTGTCGAAGTGCAAAGCTTATGGTATGGCGGTCGACCCTGAGTACGTTGTCCGCGTGGTCAATCTTCCGCGCCCGAAGCCGGACGACCCGTACCGCGAGGAGGCGCTTCTTGCCGTCTCGAACACGGTGACATCGCTTCCGGGTAAGCCGCGCATGGCCCTCGCACTCGTGTCGAACAGGGACCCGCAAGTGCATGCCGGGCTGCGTCGCGCCTTTGACACTGAGTTCGGTGTCCAATCGGTCTGCGCGATGATTTCCAATATCCTGGAGAAAGATGGACAGGACCAGTATCTTGGCAATCTTGCTCTGAAGATGAATACAAAACTCGGTGGTATCAACCATATGCTGGAGCCGTCGTCTCTCAAGTGGCTCCAGAACACGATGCTGGTAGGGATGAGTATCACCTGTCCGGGTGGAGACGCAGCGAAGGGCACGCCGAGCATTGCTGCTGTTACTGCATCCTGCGACGGCAGCTTCTTCCACTACCCGGCAAGTGTTTCTGTGCAGCCCAATGGACAGTCTGTGGGTATATCCTTTCCAAACCTCTGTATATAGTGTTAATCTATCGCTCGACAGGCGATCGCTAACCTACGTGAAATAATTGTTGAGAGGATGAAAAACTATCGCGATCACATGGATTCGTTCCCGCAGCGCATCATTGTCTTCCGCACTGGCGTGACGAACTCGCAGCAGGCCATCGCGAAGGCAGAGATCGAGGCCCTGAAGAGGACCTTCAGCGAACTTACGGACGAACCGAAACTGACATACATCATCTGCTCGAAAGGTCACCAGACTCGCTTCTATCCGACAGCCGCGGAGCAAGCAGATAGGACATCGAACTCTGTAGCGGGAACAGTTGTCGACCAAGGCGTGACGAGCGTATACGAGTTTGACTTCTACCTGCAGGCTCATGCAGCGTCACAAGGCGTAGCACGTGCAACTCACTACACGGTCCTGCACGACGAGAACAGGCTTCCGCCCGACGTCCTTCAGCAGGGTATCAACGACATATCGTACTTGTGGTCACCGTCGGCTCAGAGTGTGAGCCTTGCCCCCCCGGCGTATTGGGCGAGTCGGGCATGCTCTCGTGCTCGGCTCTACTTGCACAGGCTGATGGCTCCTGTTGAGGGTAGTAAGGAGACCAGGCTTGATGAATCAGAGGTGAAGGACAGGGCGGGAGGCCTATGGCAAGACGGGGTCCACGAGGCGCTGAAAGGTACTATGTACTACATGTGAAGTACAAAGAGAAACAAGAATCATATCGAGATATCTGTAGAATATGTTGATTGCCGTATAACATGTAATTCGAACGAAAGTGATATAATTGACGACTGCCTGCTTGAAAGATGCCTTGAATAGACGGCCGGGTCCCGATGCTCATGCACTTGAGGTAGTTCATTCAGCAAACTTGTTCGTCTTGCTGAATCGCTAAAGTAATGGATAGATGACCTTCAAGCGGGTGGGGAGTGGCAATCCGCGTCAAAAAAGTGACCCACCCAGTCATCTGGGAGAATCGGGCTTAGCATCCTTTCCGAGCATGGTTCGGCCTTCCCTGTCCGCATGTGCAAGCTCCCTGGTCTACCGAATAAAGCGCCCTCGTTGACTGACAGGAACGAACTGAACATGAGTCTGTCTGAGCCTCATTACATATATTAGCTACTTCGACATTTTTAGCTATTTCCTCCTTTGGGAGGCACAATACAGAATAGGCAATATCCAAGCTGGTCAAAAATAAGCAGTCGAGCACAGAACTAACGATTCCTTTAGTGGAATCGTAACTAGGGGAAATGATTTGGAACTGGCGGAGATGATCGATCAAAACGGATGAACTGCGATCTGCGGAGAATTTAGATGTCCTTTCGAATTAGAATGACGATGACTGTGGCTGATGTTGAAGGGAACAAATGGTAAGAAGCACATCCAGGATGGTACAAATTGTGCGACCCAGCAGAGAAAGACGCAAGGTATGGTGTCTCTTCGTCAACGGTATTACTTCGCTGGTATCCTGTTTGAGATGACTAGATGCAGTTGGACTAGACTGCAAGAGGTGATACATGGCCAAAGCGAAAGAAGAAGAAGCACTGAACCGATTGATAGGAATACTCACTGGGGTTCTCGTCAAATGGATTGGAATGGAGTGGGTGGCCTCTGCACTTCCGGGATGATGGATAAACCGCCTCAATAGCATGGCTATTTTAAAAAGAAGGTTTGTTATACGATACTTCTGGACTTCTTCAAGCATATTTAGACTAACATCCTTATGATAGTCGAAGCCTGTATCGCTAGTTATGTAATGAGGGGTGACGCCATTCGCAAATACGGCTTCCCTGTGAGGCAGATTTCCTGTAAGGCAGCGCTACCTTCTGAATTTAACAAGGACCGCACCACTGTGATGCCCGCGTTACTGTCATAGGATTTGTAGCAGCTTCGCAAAGGACGTCACACCAGATGAAATTTTCGGACGAGGTTCAACGGTACTCCTCCGACTTACAGAGACTGTTCTTCCGTATATATATACTCTAACTGATTCCGAGCTTCGGACTGCAGACACCAACTAGAATCCCAACTCCCGCTGATGGTCTACGGGAACACGAACTCTTTGTAGATATCTGAGCAGCAATGTCTGAGACCACAGGCTTCATCGATTTCGAATATCGTGGCGAGCGTTCAAGACCTAGTTCAGAGTTGTTGGCGATCTCGAGTCCGGTGCTCGTCCTTTAGTTATCCTGCATGGTGGTCCTGCCACTCCAAAACCGTACCTCGATATTCACATACAACTCCGGATATCCCATTCTATTCCCCTGATCTTCTACGATCAAGCGGGAGGGGGGGAATCCACTCACCTCCGAGGAAAGAATTCTGGACGTTCGATCTTTTCATGGATGAACTAAATAACGTCTTGAAGCATTTCGGCGTAGAGGGTAGCTTCGACCTTTACGGACACTCGTGGGGCGGAATGCTGGCCGCAGAATACGCCGCAACTCGTCAACCACACGGCTTGCATCGACTTGTCTTAGCTAACTCGCCAGCATCGATCCCACTCTTTGCATAGGACTCGTAGCTAAGGACGTATGCAAAAACTGAAGCAAACGACTTCAAAAGGTATCCAAGCGAAAGATGCGCACAGCTGCGCCATTGAACGCCTTGGTCGTTGTCCAAGTCGCGGCGGAGTGCGATAAGCTGACGTAATCTAGAAAGTGATATAAGCTCGATCGATATATGTATATGCTGCAGAATAAGTAATATATACACTCTCCCTATCCCGTATCCCGCATCGCACATCGATCTTACTCTTCACCCACCACCATCTCCTTCTTTCCGTTCTTTTCCTCCTTCACTCCTCTCGCCCATCATTCAAAAGCAAAAGCTCATCGTCGTCTCAAACAGACTTCCAGTAACAATCTTGAAGGACAGCAAAGGCGAGTACCACTTCAAGATGTCCTCTGGTGGTCTCCTCTCCGCCCTCTCCGGCTGCAAAAAGACGATGACGTTCACTTGGATCGGCTGGCCAGGCTTCAGCACTCCTGAGAAGGACAGACCACTCGTCGACCGGCGTCTGGAGGAGTACTCTTGTCAAGCCGTCTACCTTGACGATGACTTGGCCGATCGCCATTACAATGGCTTCTCTAATTCGATCCTCTGGCCCCTCTTTCATTATCACCCAGGCGAAATGAACTTTGACGAGGAGAACTGGCTGGTATACGGACAAGCAAACTTCAAATTCGTGGAGCTCGTTCGGACACGGATAAAGAGTGGCGACATGGTCTGGGTGCAAGATTGCGCAGCGAGAACTCAATCGATTCACCGAGGGTATGGAGGCGGAGCTACACGTCTCATACGCCGATACACTCAAAGATGTCAATATCGGATATTTCTTGCATACACCATTCCCAAGTAGCGAAAGCTACCGGTAAGTGCATAATGCCATTGCAAGACGCTCTGTCGCTGAATGAAACGTAGCATATTACCCGTGCGACGAGAAATTATACGGAATCCTCTACTGTGGTATTATTGGTTTCCACTATGCTCACCACTTCCTCTCTTCTTGCACTCGGACTCTCGGTTTACCAACTATGCCGAACGGTGTCGAGTTTGAGGGAGAAGGAATCTGCCAAGCGACGCCTCGCCGATCTCGAACAACGATTCAACGGAGTCAAGATCATTGTCGGCGTCGACCGCCTGGATTACATCAAGGGTGTACCTCAAAAGCTACACGCTCTGGTACTCTTCCTTGCTCAGCATCCGGAATGGATCGGCAAGGTATGTATTGCCCTTCTCACTGACACCGCGCATTCCGGATACTAAGGAAAAGGGCAAAGGTTGTTTTGGTTCAGCTTGCTGTCCCCTCGCGGCAGGATGTCGAGGAGTATCAGATTCTCCGCTCGACAGTAAATGAACTTGTCGGTCGAATGAACGCGTGCTTGGTGAGCAGTACACGAGACGGCATGAACCTCGACTCGTATGAGTACATTGCGTGCCAACAAAAGCGACAGGGTGTTATGATCCTATCCGAGTTCTCCGGAGCCGCACAGAGTCTCAATGGCTCTATTGTTGTCAATCCATGGGACCCACAGTAGGTTGCGGATGCGATATACGAAACGGTGACCTTGGATGCGGAAACCGTACGGAAGAGTTTCTTTCCCTCCATTTCTTCTCTAACCAGTTTTGGATGCAGTACATAAGCAAATATTCTTCATCATTCTGGGGGAGCTCATTCGTCGGTGAGATGGTGAAGATCCATGCAGGATAACGCCTGAGGTGACGGGAGTCAATGATGTCAACGGAATATCACTCGATGCTAAAGATGCGCTCATGCATGGTGAACCGCAAATCGCTGTGTCATCTTAGCATTGTATCTCTCCTGGAGTCAGGTTCTCACACTGAAACACGTAGTGTGGACGATTCAATACTCGACTGATCGACTGACGACTCAACTTCTCTGCATTCCGACCATCACTGTAGATAAGAAAACGCATCGCACACGGGTCCGCGTTGTTGATTATGCTCTTGACTTATTGCAGTCAAGGTTTTCGGATTTCGGGAACATATATCATTGTATTGGTACATGTTAATGTGCACAGGCAGCATCCTATCGCATATTCTATTACAACAACACCGCGGAAGCAGGTCCGCGCATAGACAACAATTGCAAGCAAAGGGTGGAAAGCATACTCATAGCGGTAAGTCAAGATTTAATCATATCCTGTAATGCATATAAATCACTGTCGCTGTCAATAGGGTCCCCAAAACCGAAACCGGCAAGCCAAGGTTCCATGGGATGAGGTGCGTCAAAGTCCTTCGTCAAGGCGACCCTCATCAGATAACATTTCTGGCAGTCGCAGTCTACATGAACGCCATTGTCAAACGGACCAATGTCAAGGCCGAGACTGTTTGATACTTTTTCGGTGGTTGATTCCTTTTCGGTGCTCGATTCTTCTTCTGCACTCGACTCGAGCTCGGATATGGGCTTCGCGTAGTCGGTGGGACGGGAAGCGAAAGGTGCTTTTAGGAAGTCGCCGAAGGCGGTCTCCGCAAAAGTGGGCTCCTGAGCTTTGGATGTCTGCGGGTCGGAAACCTCTGGGTTGAACTCCCTCGTGCCTTCCCCGATCGTCTGAGATTCATCGGCGAAGAACGACTCGCATGGCTGGGTGACGTTCTGGGAGGTGGAGGTGGAGGAATCAACCGCCATACCTTGATTCTCTGGGGGGTCGTATCGGAATGGGTCGGCGTCGTAGAATTTCTCCTCAGATGTTGAGGCGGAGGCCTCAGGTTGATTGGAAGGTAAGCCTAGACACTGGTAGGTTTTCTCTAACCATGACTCGATGCTGGATGAGGAAGAACCGGATGTCTCGGCGAACGAGATGGGAGCAGAGATGCTGGAAGTATCTTGGCCGTAGGTGGGGTAGTAATCCATGTAGAGCTGGTCGTAATCGATTGCCATTTCCTCTTGAAGGGGCACTGGCTGCGTTGCCGCTATCGTACCCTCGACCGCAGCCGTGGCCGCTTCGTACAGAGCGCCAAATTCCTCGAGGGGAAGGTTAGAGTTGGCATTCTGGGAGGTAAGCGCGTTATAAAACGCGTGAAAGTCCTCCATTTTGCGCAACATGTTTGTGTCGAATTCTAAGTTGTTATCGCAGTTGGCGGTTGACTGAGATGCGATACTCATGGGGACGGGCTCTGTACCGTCCTGGCGGAAGTTTCTATGCTCGTCGATAAAGTTGCATAATGCCTCGACGGGAGGCATGCGGAGTTTCCCACTCTCTAGATCCGCGAGAGCCGCCTCGAGTTCTTCGAGCGGCATGATCATAGCATCAGGGCCCTCGCAATTCAGACTCGGAAAGTCCGTATGCAGGTCGTCAAGAAGACCTGGGGCCGGTGCCATTTCTGTGTCCATATTCGAGGAGCGCAGTGTGGAAAGCAAACTATGAAAGTCTGGAAGATGGTTAGCTCCTTGCCTCTTTGCCACGAGAGTCAACGCTGGAAAGACGAACCTCAAAAGTACGGTTAGAAAGACGCTGGAACAAGAACCCGGAAGGGACTCGGAAGCAGAAGCAGAAGCAGACGAGAGAGGAGGAACGAGAAGTTGAGGAGTAGTGCTGAGGAATACGCCGTCTTTTATATCCTATAGTCAACGATACCAGCCACAGTGGCCAGGAGTCTCACCTTGCCATTATCCAGCGGTTTTTAATCAAACATAACAAAGAAGGGACCCAGTTTAGGTTAAGCGCAGCATATACGAGGTAGGACCATCTACCAATGCAGCCAGTTGCAGCCACATCGATTTGCTTATCGGGTTAATCGTTCGTCCAAGACTTCCTAACCATCCTCTTGTGCCAATCCCAAGTGTCCAAAACAGGCAGCAAAGGGAGAAGAGGGGTATGAAAATTGAAAAGCCCCTTGAAAGCCACGTTCGCTTAGAGTGTAAGATTTGATGGGAGTGATGGGAGGTTGGTCAAAGCGGGTCAAAGCCTGTTTGTTTGACTCGGAACAATACAATGGTTGTGATGGAAATACCACCACAAGCACCACGCGTCGCACTGGAAGGGTGAGGCCATGCGGTTGTGCGATAGTGGCCTGGTGATGATGCGTCGTCCCTAGGCCCAGACCTTACCTTACCTTTCTTTACTTCCGTCTCTCTTTTGTTTGACGGGGACGGTGTCCTAAGATTAGTATTGCGAATTGAAGTTGCAGCTAAAATTGCCCTTGGAAGGAGTAAGCTATAATACAAGATGAAATTCAAATAAAACTATTCGTTCCCGACACGAAAGCCGAAAGCAAGTGGTCCGTCATTGACAAGCTCCTCAATATCTCCTGCGAGACGTTCATCGTTAATGGCATTGACGATGCGGTGCAAGATGAGTGCACGCAGCCGTTCTTTGACGGGATCCCGAAAGCGAAGTGGGTGACATCTATGAAGAGCAGTCATATGCCGTTTTATGAGGAGAAGGGCAGATACTGGGCGCCTTCCTCACTCGCAAATAGAGCGTTGAACAGATAATAGTTCCCGCCTATCATGATCAATATGTTTCTAGGAAAGCACCCAGATGTACACATGTAGTAGTACTTGCTTTGCAATTGAATATTGCTCGTTCTGTACTCAGCGAGTATAATGGTATTCAAGAGGATCTCGGAAAACGGCCATAATGTCCTCTTACCAGCGAAATTAACCGGCCTGGAGCAAGTACGAAAAATGTCGAACTCACTAATATTATGTAACGCAGCTCAGATTCAAGCCGACATTTTCTGTAGACCACACATGCAGTGCTTGGGAGACGTCAGTTAATATTGAGATTTCAATCAAGGGAATAAGGGCAAACATGTACAGAGGAATATGGTACACTATAGGCAATATAACCCAGCAGCGCAGCAATATTTGATGATGGAGAGAAGTGAAGATGCCACTCTCTGACACAGAATTACTGCTTGCAAGGAGACACCTAGGATCAAAGTTGCCAATTCGATCGCTCCTACTGCTCCTTGGGGAGCTTGTAGATGGCGAGGAGATGGAAATGGTACAACTATGAGAGCCCGAAGAGACACGCGTTGCTGTACGCAGAGTCATGCCGCGATGCAGGACCACCCGTTTGATAGATATCAGCGTGGCCGGCAAAGAAAGGTAGTCTCCATGGAGTTCCTCCGGCGAAGATAACTTCGTAGACTTGCGCAATCGACCCTCACCTTCTCTTTGTTCTTCACCGTTGTCCTCACGCGCCAACCATACTCGTCGAACTACAGTTTTCTTACAATGACTTGACCAGACAGTCTGTGCCGCGGGTCGGAATTACAGCGATCACAGCAAATGAGCGCGTCGTCCATACCGGAACTCAAAACAAGTCGACAGGGTTCTCTCCGTTGTTAAGAATGATGATGGCTCGAGCATCGAGCTTAAGATGCCGGGATGGCGGGGCATTCGTAATCAATAGCTCCTATAGTAGTATCAGAACTCAGTACGAGGGGCTATGAAGAACAACAGAGGGTAGACGCACGATAATTTCAAGGATCCAAACATCACTTTCACGACACTGGGCTGGGGGGTCAACTTCTGGCGTAGTCCGTCGTATGCTCCCGAATGGATTGCCAGCATTCGTCGCCGTGAATGTGGGAGTAACCTCATCCAGCAGTTTTCTCAGTGCAAAGTCAGCGATCTTTGGCTAACAATCCATGTCAATCATACTGTTCTCCTATAGGTCGCACGATACGACATGTAGAACAAAACGAGCTCGCCTTCACAGCTAACAGCATAAGTTGGACAATCAATGCACACGGTGCCTGTGCGTGAAAGAAAAGCTTACCATCGAGATATTCTCGGGTACAATCTGGACGTCCAAGGAGACACGAGGTCAGTGAGTTGACTGCTGTGAACACACAGTGACACAACACGGAAGCCGTTGCACGTGCTATGACACGGTCACGACCGGATTCGGTTCTTTCAGTCTTTTCATTCATCGCTCATCTCGTCGTTGCCTTTCTTTTCTACTGCCTCACAACAATCGCAGAGACAACGTCTCTATCGCTTTCTGGTTATGCCAAAACCATGGGGTTTCTTCTGGACTCTTCTCGTTTTATCCCCTGTCCTCGTCATCTTGCCAGCAATCTCAGTCTGGAAACATTATGGCGAGTAATTATAAAATTCTTTCAAAACCAGAGGGAGAGGCTGATCTACCAGTCTACGCGATGCAGAGCTCCCAATCCCGGTAGTCGATCCGTACGCATGTGTCTTGCTCACCGTGCCATAGTTTCTTAATGAAGTACTTTCAGGTATGACAATGCAACAGGGGTTCCTCAAGTATCTGAACATACCATACTCGATCATGCTAGGGTCTTATCCGAAGAAATCGGGTTTCGAACGGTTGGAACACGCGAGCACGCGCTAGGTGATGCATGGGTCTTAGGGAAGGTGAACGAGCTCAAGGAGCTTTGCGACAAACTTATCAAGATCGATCCCAGTCGCAATCTCCACTGCGAAGTCGAGAGGCAGGAAGGCAGTGGTAGCCATAGGTTCGACATTCTCTCGGCACGGCTTTACAAGACTTATGTCAATCTCTCGAACATTATCTTGCGTCTCTCGGATGGTACAGTGCAGGGCAAGGAACATGCTGTACTTGTCAATTCACACGTTGACTCGACGCTTCCTAGTCCAGGGGCAGCAGACGATGGGCTTTCAGTGGGCGTTATGCTTGAAGTAGCGCGGACGTTGATCTCAACACCACACTGGTCCCCTTCGTATTCAATCATCTTCCTTTTCAACAATGCGGAAGAATCACTCCAAGACGGTTCACATCTTTTTGCGACCTCTCATCCATGGCGCAAGAGCGTTCGTGCAGTTCTCAACCTCGAAGCAGCTGGAACCCGTGGTCCCACTCTCCTATTTCAAGCGACTAGCGGTGCCATGATCGACGCTTACGCACGTGTACCTCGACCCTCTGGCACCATCGTTGCGAACGACATTTTTAGCTCAGGAGTAATCATGAGCGACACCGATTTCCGACAATTCGAGCTATATATGAATGTAACCGGACTTGATATGGCCGTTGTCGGACATTCGTACTTCTACCACACGCGGAAGGACCTTGTGCGCTACATCGAACCAGGCGTTGCGCAGCACATGGGAGACAATACACTTGCTTTGCTGCGGTTCCTGTCTTCGACGGAATCGCCTTTGCCGACTCTGACCAGTGGCTATTCGAGACCAACGACGGTTTTCTTTTCCCTCCTCAACAAGTATTTCATCAGGTATGATTTCGCAACGGCCAATGCTTTGCACATTGTACTCTTGGCCGCAAGCATTGCGCTCGTCGCCCTTTCAGAACCTACGACTTCGGCAGTGGTCGCGAGGCGGGAGAAAAACGAGTACCTAGTGCAAAGCAATGATTTTAGCTCTACCATTTCGGTGAGCAGGGATTCGGTAGTAGCATTGAGGTCGAATACGTGGGGGAGTATCATCAGGGGTATCGTTGTAATTGTTCTGGCTCTGCTGGCTGCACTCGTCAATGTGCATGTTGTGGCATTCCTCATGGTACAAGTCCTCGATCGAGCTCTAAGCTGGTACCGCGTCGAGATCAGTGTTGCGCTGTTATATGGTCCTCCAGCACTCATTGGTGCACTTGCGGTTCTTTCCTATCTAGGACCCGCCTGGCACATCACGGAGCGCAATCTCATGCGGTCGATTCTCATTCTGTACGCTTTCCTTGCCATCGTAATCCAACTCGCTGGATTTGGTTCCGCCATCTTGTACTTCGGTTCTGGTTGCTCTCTATTCGCTGGCCTATTGCTTGATAGTGTGTTACCACGCGAAAATAAAGATAGAGTTACTCTCGTTTCTTACGCAATCGGGCAAATCGTTCCAGTGGTTTTCGGCACTGAGCTGTTTTGCGTCGTAACAGAATTTTTCGTTCCGCTTGTAAGTACCTTGTGAGCCTATTAGCTTTTGCAGGACACAGCTGACGTTGAGACACAAAGACAGGTCGTATGGGCGGCGAAGCGCCTGCAGACCACATCATTGCAACAATTGTTGTGCTTACGACGTCCTACATCCTTCCGCTCGCTCTTCCATTCTTTCAACGCTTCGGCACCCGCTTCATCTCAAGAACGCTACTCTTACTCTCTTTCTTTGCGGGTGGAATGATGATCGTTTTCTCGTTGCGATCACCATTTGATGCGATGCATCCGAAACGATTATACGTCATCCACTCGGAGAATGTAAGTTTACTTATGCCTTGGATATCTCCCTTTCATCATACCGAGCTTTTCACCTACAGATCACGACCAACGAGGTATCCCTGGGAGTAGGGACATCAGATCCTGCGCCAGGATTCGACTCCTTGGTTCAGAACATTGCAACATTCGTCACGAAGGGACAGGCAAGAGCTGCGAAGGAAGACATGCACGCTTACAACGGCGACTGGGATGTCCTATACCCCTTCTCTGCTGTAGGTTTTTTTTTGTCACTTGAGCGTCTTGCATGTACTCATATGACGCAGTTCTTATCTCCGTATGAAATATCCCTTAATTCTTACGTATCAGCCTACGCGGACGGTCGATTCAATGTCAAAGCTATCAATGATGTTATCAATATGGAAGCTGGGACTCGCAGCCTCACGCTCGTCGTACATCATCCCGGGCTGATTTGGACCAGTAGGTTGTATCTCGTGAACACGTCTTGCAAATTCTGACATGTTATTGTACCGCTAGCTATCGCTTTCGATGCGCATGTCGTTTCTTGGAGTCTCGACGACTCACCTCCGGCTGAGCATGCCCGACACTACGTAAAGGAAGCGTCATTCTATGGAGAAGATACCTGGTCTCTGGACCTTGTCATTCGCTTACATGACCCGACTGACGATGCGGGGAAACTTCATGTAAATTTTGTTGGCTTGAAAGAAGCGGGTATGTGGCCAGGAAAAGCCAATGAAAAGGAACTGGGAGGGCGGACTATGGAGGTATTCGAGGAACTGGATGCTTGGCTCAAGGATTATTCGGATGATTCTTTAGACGTTACTTTGCTTGGATGCGTAGGCGGTGTTGTCACCATTTAGATTATTAGAATTACAGAGCTTCTCAATTCCAGCGGTAACCTGAGGGATATTAGGTACCATTCAAGAGACCAAGATCATTATTGTACGAGACGTGCTAATCTCGGACTCGGAATTGCAGCTTTATGATATCAGCGGCTCGCTCGGCAACCGCAATTACAGGAGCAGCCTAAGGAACAACGGGGAAAACGTCAACCAAGGGTTTTAATGGAGCGTTGAGAATGTCACATACAGTGTGCCCTGATACTATGGTTGGGAAAATAGATGCGTCTACCACTCGGAGACCATCGATACCATGAACACGCAGATACGCATCAACAACACCTCCATCCTCCAGCTTAGTCATACGCGCCGTCGATGTCGGGTGATAAATCGTATCGACTTGCTTGCGCACTACGTCTTCAACTGCTTTATCGTCCTTTTCGTTGATGGAATGGTGCAACCTGGGATCCTCGTCGCCGGACTTGTCGAGAAGAGGAAGGAGTGCCGATGTGCGTGCGAGGCGGAGTGCGAGCTTTACACCGCGAACTAAGACTGCGACGTCGTGACGCGTTGAGAGATAGCTGTATGACGACTTAGTGAATGGATAAACGTGATGCTATGTGAAGCTTCATACTTAGGGTCCAGGACTGGTGCATCGAACGGATCAGCAGACTTTAGTGATACACTCCCGATACTTGTGGGCCTGGTGGCTCCTCAATTCAGCCAACAAACTATCAGACGAGAAATACTGTTTACTCGCCTTAGAAGGATGATCCCAATGGTACCTAGTTCTATTTTCGGCATTCCCTTGCCTACACTATCTTTCCACGCAAAGGGACTCGAAATGAGCTCTAAATCAGGTGCGTTTGGTGCAGACGTTGTGTCTTCAATTTCTTCATCACTGTCTGATGGTCCGAACAGTTTTGAGTCATCCGATCGAACAAAGCACGCAGATTCCGCCACCTAGCGAAAGATGGATAGAAATGTAGTACCAGTTTCCCAGGACCATTTCTTACTCCCACTCACATTGCTTGCGGCAGGCCCAGTGCCATTCCAGAGCCATCTCATCGTCGCGAACGTCATCCGGAACTTCTCGGGAAACGTGCGAGGTTCGAGAAACATCAACGACTCTCCTTTTCTTAGTTGGAAATGTGTTAGCACAACTGGGTGGTCCATAAGGTGTTGTCCAACTCCAGGTAAATCATGCACTATAGGTATTCCCGCAGCCTCTAGATGAGCCCCTGGACCAACTCCAGAAATCATGAGGATCTATACGATTGTCTTAGTGAAACGACGACTCGCAGAAATAAGGGCATCGCACGAACTTGTGGTGTGTGCACAGCACCGGCTCTGAAGAAGCATTAAACCAGGTTTACGCGCCCCGCAATTACCCATAGCACTTACGACAATACAACCTCCTTTCGAGCCCTGACTCGGAACCTCGGATCAACCTGTCCACGAGCAAATTCGACACCGACAGCGCGCTTCTTTCCATCTGTAGTGTCGAACAGGATTTTCGTCACTTGGGCGTGGGTCCCAACTGTGAGATTCGGACGACTTAGCACATCGGATGTAAAATATGCGGTTTATGTGGTGATACGCGTGCCCCTCTTGCTAATGAATGTCACTGATTCCGGGTATGTGAATAGCCCAAGAAGCAGAGAGGAGGGGCAATACGTACTTAACTAGCAGGGTGAGAGCATTCAGCGAGAATGTCATGTGGTAGGGTATAGGATACGAACCTTCGTTGCTCCTAGGGTTCCCGAAATTGTATTGACGTCTGCCACGCGCTGAATACCACATTCTTCACATGCATCAAGCCACCTTGAGCAAAACCTAGAAAAGTTTCCGAAGAATCCAACTGACTCAATACAGTGTCGGTCATCCGAAAAGAGCATAGAAAAGCTAATGTGGAACGTACCTTCGACAGGTCCGTTTAGACCACGCTTAGACTTGTCGACTTCCGGGAAACGTTCGCTCGGAATGAACTTCTCATGCTTCAAGAAATATCTAAGGAAGATAGTTAAGCGGAAAATACAGAAGAAGTAACACACAAGGTATCTCACTTGTGGAACTCTGAAAAAGCCCAGCCCTCGGCACCCTCAAGACCGGTTTTCGCCCATTCATCATAATCAGATGGCGCACTGGAATGGAATCTGGAAAGAGTGAGCGGGCTGAAGGACTTGGCTCTTCTGCCCTTACATTTGTGCATTCACATTAGAGCCTTGCGTACTTCTCAATCAATGGTCATAAAGCTTAACAGAATTGCCGCTCACAACCACCAAGCAACTTCCCTGAATTATACTTTGACTAGTATTCAAGTACAAATTGGAAAGTGATCATGCTTACCTCTAGGCCAATAGCTTCTCCTGCTTGCAGCATTCGGCTGTTCGGTGGTATACAAGTCATAGTCATGCTTAGTGTGGAACAGACGAGAGTATGCTGATGGAATCCGAGTCCAAGCTTGTTCTCGCCCACTAGAAGAGACGGTGTTCACGAATTTCGAGAGTAAATGCAACACCGAACTTGTAAACGTACCTTCCACCAGCCTCCAGAAGAAGGACAGAAAGACTAGGGTCTTCGGACAGCCTCGCAGCAAGCACACAACCAGCGGTTCCTATACGCGGTATTTTGTAAGCTATGGTCACAGCGCGTCATTGGAAGTGGCTCACCTCCCCCAACTATTACGATGTCATACTCCGGGTAATCGTCTGCAACCGTTTCTTCGGAACTTTTGACGCATTTCCCGATAGTCTCGAGATCATCTACAGCTGAACCCGATGACTTCCTGTTTCGTTTGGCTATGCGAACGCGCACGCAGAGATATGCGGCATACAACAGAAGGGATGCGGTTGGGATGAGTAACGAGCGGCGGTCTTTCTTCAGCAATGAAAGCGGTGACATGTTGATATGGGAGCGCTTGAAAGCCAGTCTGCTCTATTGATGAGCTCTGTCAGTCGTTGAAGATGTGTGAGTGTCATGCTAAAGTCGAGACAACCACAGTGTGTCCGTGTTCTTGGCACTAACTTCGATCAAGAGAAGATCCTTAGCACTTCAAGTTACAATTTATGAGGTAGTTCAGGGAGAGATGAGATAAAGAGAACAAGAACAAGCTTCAGCAGACATCTGGTTGCATTGGTCGCCCTTTGCGATTTGTCGTTCGTATAAAACCTTTTCCGACAGCGCGGAAGAGTCATTACGTAATATACAGAATTGATTGATCGCCGATCATTCTTGTCTGTTGGAGGCGAGGGCGTATAGAAATCATTCTCTTACATTAGTGTTGTGGCAAAAGCAACATACAACATCGCAAGATACTTCTATTACTTACGACTCGTAGCTGTAACCGAGGCAGTTGTACAGGTTTCTCCGGGCTTCGATGCGATATCTTGCTTATTATGAATGAGAGAAAATCGTGTTAAATAGTATCCTCTGCACATACGGCATCACGCAAGAAGGGCCTTTGCCTTCTGCGCATTCGCCTTCAAACCTTCAACTTGCAATTCAAGGTTCCTAATGTGCTCGCGTGCATCCCTCAGCTCCTGCATCAGTCGCTCGTTCTCCTCCTTCAGCGGTTTCTGTATAAGCGAAATCATGAGATGTAGTCACAAAGAATGAGCTTGAGTAACGTACAGATGAATCACCAGCAGCTGGTATCGGTGTTACAGAGCGCTCCGGGGTTTGTGAAAGAGGTGAGGATGACACAGGCTCGCTAACCTTTTTGATTGGTTCTGGAGCATGCGCGCTTGAAGTCCTTGTCAATACTGGCGAATGTGTACTTGACGAGCTCACGGTTTGAGATAAGGAAGGGGCAGAGACGGCAGGAGTAATAGGAGTGAATGGGGTATCCGAGGCGGAAATAGCGCCTGATTCCAGCGAAACAAGCTTTGGTGGCGCGGCTTTTCCAGAGAAAAACTCGCCTGCCGTAAGCGCGGGCTCTGCGGACAACGCAGGAGGGTAGATATCAGCCTGGAACGAGTCGGCTTTTCGCGGGACAACAAAGGCAATCGGCTCAATCGTCGTCCCCGAAACCTTGTACGCGCGAGCAATCTCGCACTCGGATACGTTAAGCGCTCGCCGTGGAAGGAAACATATTCCCCGTTGTGGTTGGTTGGACTGGTACTCCGCAAGCGGGTGCAGCGCTTCGTGCTCGTATTCGTAGTAACGGATATTGCCATCTCCTTTTCCTGCGACAAAAAGGATGTTGTTGTCGCTGTAAAACGGCATGAGGACACCGCTCGACTGATCAACAGTCGTCATCTTCACATTCTTCAACGAACCTGTCTCCCAAAGACCAATCTGACGGTCACTCATCTTGCTGAAACCCGTAGTAGCAAGACGATCCTGGTTACCCATCCAGACCACACGCGCACCCTTGATACCGCCATGAGAATCTGCCACGCGAATAGCGTCTCCACCCGTTCGCGCATCAAAAAGCCGCAGTTTGCGATCACGACACGTTGTAGCGACTAAGTTTCCTGTAAAATCAAAGGCAAAGCTTTGAATCGCGTCACCGTGCCCGGCCAAGACACGTTGCGGATCCTCTGGAATTGCCAGATCCCACAATTTGACGGCGTGATCGCCGGTCGCGACACCGACGATGTGTTTCGCGGTTGGGTGGAATAGGACTTGCCCAGCTTTACGGCTTGATGCAGCGATGCGCAACACTGGTTCAAAGTCTTGAGGAACCCACTTCTCCCCACCCCAGCCATCAAAAGCACCAGCTTCAACCTTCCAAAGCAAGAGCTGACCATCGTCACCTGTTGACGCGACCAGCGCGTCGTCATGGGGAGACCAGTCCGTATCGAGCACAGGAGCCGTATGTCCTCGCGCAAGCGGTATAACATCGGGTAGTTTTGAAGGAAGTTTATGTGCCTCGAATGGGGATGGAAGAGGGAGAATCGAAAATGCACCTCCGCCAGATGCGTTCCAATTGACGCTGATATATAACTATGTCAACCTCAGTGAAGTTCATGACCTTCAGGAAAAGACAAGTTCACCCCAGAAACGGCAACCATGTTTGTGTCCCACGCACTATTCGATAGCTTTACGTTGTCGATACAAAGCTCTTTCTTGGCCCCTTGCCCGTAGACATGTCTAGTTTACTGATCAGAATAAGCATGATGTCAAAAGAGCGAGGAACGCGTACCTGTACTTTGAAGCTCGGACAAAACGAGACATGTTGTTCGTGCGCACCACTATTCGTACGCACGGCACGAGTTATCTGATGAGGAGAGACTTTTGGCGTCGTTCGAACTAGCGCTGGGAGGCGGAAATTGCCGCTTCGGCACATAAAGCGACGCGACGATTATTTTCATTTTCAGCCAAATCTTGCAAGTATAAGTACTCTAGTTCACTCCGACTGCTACTATATGCAACGTCGCTTACACGCAATCCAATTCAATTTATACGGTATTTCACTCCCCTACCGCTTTTCGCTTTGCAACAAAGAATGCCATGGGAGTAAAGAGCTTGAACAGAAGTATCCTTTCAGCTTCAGAATGGGATACACAGGATAGCTTACCTGTAAATGCCCTGCTTTTGATAGGACTTCCGCTGCATGCTTTGTAATATTTCCGAATGGCCCGTCTTCCGCAGAACGATTCGGCCAACGAGTGCTTGTATCCGAGAGTGCATTGTCAAGCGAAGTATACCACGGAACCATCGAGGTATTGAAGGATTCCGAAAGGTCCTCGTAGTGCACCACCTGCGTGTGGCATGCTCTCAGTGCAGAGATTGCTTCGTCAAAGGTTCTCTCTGAAATCGCACGGTTACTAATCCCTGTCGATGTTTGAAGGAGATCTGCGAATCGTCGATGGTCAACATCGTTGGCGTTCATCCTTTGTGTCCAGCACCATTCATAAATTGCCAGCTATCCGAAATCAGTATAATTTGACACGTCATAAGCATTGAAAGTCACCCTGCATCCCGAACGCAGTAGGGGGCATAGGTCTTTGTATACGCTTATGAAGCTTGGTGAGCACTGTAACACGGATACAGTTAGATAACTGCTTGACCATCAATTCATATTATCTACCTTCAGTGACTCAATACTGTAGATTGCATCAAATGAACTCTCTTGGAACAAAGAATGGAGGCACGAACAGTCGCCTGAAGGTTTGGTAAGCATATCAAAAGTTAATGTAATAATGGATACTACTCCTTATAAACGTAACTCTGTTAGAAAGATTCCTTTCGATGGCCATTCTTCTCGCCTGCTCGATCTACATTCGGTCAGCAGTGAAGGTTTACGATGAGCTGGCGGGTGATCTGACCTTGCGCGCATCAGGATCGACACCAACAACGATCACATCTGCATAATCCGCCAACTCGAGTGAAGCATCTCCCACTCCGCAATTAACTTCAAGTATGTGCATCTTGGGCTTTAAATTCAAATGAGAAAACAGATAATGTCGGTGCCTAGCACGAGAAAGATCCTGGGTGTCCTCCCTGAACTGTCTCGCAAAGTGGAAATTCGTATGATTGCGTTGCATGTTCGTATAGAGGAGTTTGGGTGGGTTGAGTGGGTCGCATTTCAGCCACTTGGCGTAAACCCTAGCCACGGACTCCGATCAATTCGTTTTCAGTTTCCTTATTGATTCTATCCGGATGGGATACCTAGTATCCGGATAGCATCCGAGCGGACAACTTCTCTTCTGGACTGGATGGACATCGCGAGGCGAGAATCGCGGGTCGGAACAATTACCTAATCACCTAAACCCGCCCTCATTCCACTTCTCGTCACCAACTTGACCTGCACCAAACTCGGCCACCGGTGATCTAAAAAATATGAATCCATTCATTTATGGACGCATCACATCAACTCGTTTTGGGACGACAGTACTCACTCGTATGAGCCCACAATCCCACTTCACAATCTGACCCCTACCTTCGTCCTACAATGTCGGATACAACGTCCCAGAAGATGGAAAAGTCCCCTTCTCGACAGGAGCTACCTCAGCAGTTAGCATCGGACGTGGAGCAAGAAAATGCAACTTCCGCTCAGACGCTCCTTCCGGCAAAACAGCTGGCTACAATCTTCGCGTGAGTTTTCATACAGGACGAGAATTACTTCGTACTCATTGTGCGATCCAGGGCATTTTGTCTCGCATTCTTCCTCGTTGCTCTTGATCAAACGATTTTATCCACGGCTCTGCCTACCATAGCCTCTCAGTTTAATGCCGTTGATCAGCTTTCTTGGATTGCAAGTGGATATTTTCTGCCTCAGGTACGTAATTCTGCAGCAACATAGTTCAATGACTGACAATTCATCCAGGCTGCGTTTATGCTCTTCTTCGGTAAAGTACTTGCGTTTTCGCCACCGAAAACGGTTTTCCTTGTGTCTATTGCAATATTTGAAATCGGGAGTCTTATCTGTGCCGTTTCACCATCCGTGAATGTGCTGATATTCGGCCGTGTGGTTGCTGGATTTGGAGCAACGGGCCTTTGGGTATCAATCATGTCCATGATTGCGAGGGTAAGTACCCCATATCACAGCGAGCTACTTCCAATGATTGATTTCTTCCCGTTCAGATCACGACCCTCAAACAGCGACCTGTGCTGATGGGATTGTTTGGTGCCGTCTTCGCCATTTCTTCGATTGTCGGGCCACTTATTGGAGGAGCTTTCTCCGGTAAGCTACTTGTCCTATTCTTCCTAACCCATCTGAAACTGCTGGTAGATCATGTATCCTGGCGGTGAGGAATAAGTTCATTTCAGTTATTTAACATTGGAGCTTAGTGTTTCCATTTGAATACGGTGGCACGCTCTAGCTGGTGCTTCTGTAAGATCTCATCTTCTCCATTACCTACTCTACTGACCATCTCCGATCCAAGACATCAACTTACCGGTGAGCGGGATCGACCTTCCGGACTTAATCCATTGTAGGCGCTAACCATCGACAATCACTTCTGTTAGATCGGAGGTGTCGCTTCCGTGGTAATTCTCATCTGGCTCCCGTATCTCGCACCCGTGGAACAGAATTATTCTATCTTCCAATCGTGGCTCAAGATCGACTGGATTGGAACACTCCTTAATTTTGGAATGGTCACATTTTTATTAATTGCAATTCAATGGGGAGGGAACGAGAAGCCTTGGAACTCCCCAATCGTTGTAATATTCCTTGTTCTTGTAAGTCCCTCATCTTTTCTTTCAAGCACGTACTAAAGAGCGATTAGTTTGCAGTGTTCTTGATTTGTTTCGCAGGTTGGGAATGGCGGTGCAAGGAGCGAGCACTTCTTCCGTTTGAAATTCTTCTGCGACGGAACATCTTGGGTGCTTCACTCGCTTCCGTAGGACTTATCTCATATTCTTGTCCTCTCGGGTACTGAAAAAGTGACTCCTCTGCGACTTTCCTTAGTTTTTCATATTCCTTTGCTTTGTTGTCTTTAATGTGAGTGACTCCGCTTAGTCTCTGCAGCCCTTTATTGACCAAGCTTCTTCAGTACTATTTAGTATGTCTCTTTGAAAGCTCTATATTCTTTTGACATTAAAGTTAGCCAAGCCGTTGCTTTACCAAGTTCGGGGACATTCAGCAACGCGGTCAGGGATTGACATTCTGGGCTTCATGGTGTCTGTATTCTTTACATACTTGCACATACGATGGGTCTTTGACATTTCTTCGCAGATCTGGGATAATTGGTGACTTTGTTGCTTGCAGTAAATATCCTGGGATCCTGCTAACGTTCCTGGACTTTTAGCCACTGTTGTGTCAGGAGGCATTGCGTCGGTGAGTCTCAATTCCCTTATCACGAAAGATGACGGTCGAATACTCTCCTTGACAGCTCACTGGTTATGCCTGGCCTTTCCTCGTCCTGTCCCCGCTCATCGCATCTGCTGGTTTTGGTCTCTTCTTCACAGTCACAGATTCAACGGATTCAGGTCGCCTTCTTGGATTCCAAATACTTGTCGGTATTGGTCTTGGATGTGCTACGCAGCTTCCGGTACGAAAGCCACCGTGAGATCTGCCGGTGATAGCTTCTAAATACGTTCTTTATAGATCGTTGTTGCGCAAGCCGAATTTGCAGATGAAGAACACCTTGTTCCTCAGGCTACCTCCCTAGTCACATTCCTCCAGCTTATGGGAAGTTCGATTGGTCTTGCGTACGTGTGGTTGCTCGCTTCCTCTAGCCGGATACTCATCAGTAGCTGCAGCGCTGCGGGGGCAGTGTTTTCAGGTCAACTCCGCGTACAACTTCATGTACTAGCTCCGGACCTACCGCAGCAAGCTCACGATGCTCTACTTCAGAGTGTGAAAGTTATATTTCTGCTACCCGATGCTCTGAAAGCTGTTGCGGTGGCGGCATATGTTGCTGCAATACAGCGTGTCTTCCTGATCGGTGTCCCCGCGGCTGCTCTGGCCGCCTTTCTCAGTCTCATTCTTCGCTTTGAGAGGATGAAGAGGGGAACCAGTGTTGCTGCTGTGATGTAACCAATCCCTGATTTTGTGACTTCCTCGAATGTAGTCCATAACACAGGCATATACCTAGAAGACTTTATTGTCTCCATTCACCCGAAATAGGCTGCGAAGCCGATAAGGACGATTTAGTGAATTAAAAGGATTTCAACCAATCAAGGTACTAATCTACAATTCGGATACACACCTCTTCCTTAAGTGATTAGGTTTTGAAAAAGTTTTAACTCATTGTAGCACTCGGCAGCTGTTGAACTCACCATAGTTCATCCAGAGAAGCTGTTTGTGATAGATTAAGCATTCTGTGAGGCGCCAAGGTCACCAGAAGATACACAGTACCGAGTACCGAGAGATAACGATATTAATAGGCAAGGTTCAATTCGCGACCGAATCTCTTCTGAGTTCTCCCCCTATATTAACGGAGACCAGCATGTTGCGGAGGGGAAATGGGACCTGATACCCCAACTGCTGGCGCCGCCTGTCCTGGGTCCTGGGTGGAAATTTTCCTTCTGCATCTTCAAGCGACTGATCGGACGGAACGTTGGTCGATGCGGTAGGTGAAATATAAAAATGCGTTGGATATGTACCGGTGGGTACATTAAGTTTTCAGCACCCCCGTTTTAGGAGGGTGAATTTGCATGCTTTATATGGCGTCGGGTAACCCTCCTGGTCATAGTATCGGCAAGCACCGGGATAGACTCAGTTGTTTACTAAAAAGGCACGCAAATCACCTTCCATAATTGGGGGTGTCGAAGACTCAATGTAGATTGCTGCGTAATCAGCTATCTTACATAATATGCAAAGTTCCGAATCTAGTCCCAAAATTCTGTCTGGTCACATGTGGTTTAGAAAATTTTCCTCTTTGTTTCGTTGCGTGTCCAGGATGCCACTGCCCGCCAAACATTGCCACAAGCACCAAGTGCCTTCTGCTTTCTTGCAAGTCTCTTCATGCAAGCCAAGTACATGGCCTGCTCGCGATGTACCTCCTTCGGACGCGGTGGGTTGTTGACAGAACATGTAATATACGAGGGGCTAAATGCTGACTGGAGAATTCCGATCTCTTCTAAGTTTACAAACAACGAAACTGCGTGTAAGCGATGGGATACAATCCTTGGTCCATTCTATTTCTAAAATCCACTAACTCCGACCAGGGCTTCTACGTAGGCAAATCGAAGGGGAGCCACGCAAGCGTGCAACGGTCATGGAATGATTGACCTCGAGCGAAGGCTTATACTCGCCGGGTACGATGTCGAATAAATGTATGGTTTGGAGCAAGAACATCTTTATGGCGTAGTGCGCGTATTCGCGTCCCTTACACTACAGAAACCAGTCAGCTTCGATGCGTAAGACAAGACTAGATCACGCGTACAATGAAGGGCCCACCTCCCCATGGCCTGAGGGTCCTCACACCACGCATCCTGTACGGCTCCTTGGACCCCATAAACCTATCCGCGATGAACTTGTTTGGATCGGGGAATAATCTACCGTCGAGATGCATTCCCCGGACATCCGCTACAATCATTTCACCCTTGTGGATGAAGTATGTAGAGCCGTTGTCATCTTTCAAGGTGATATCGCATTGGGCTTCACGGATAGTCGATGCCAGCGATGTGATACGTAGCGTCTCCTGCACTATCGAATCCAATATCCTGAACTCGTCGCAATCCAGGGCCTCGGGTTCTGAGCCAAGGAGAGTGTCGAAGTCAGGATACTTCTCGTCAATAGCGCTCCGAACTTCAGCAACGACACGGTGGTACACGAATGGATCGCTTAGCATAAATGCAAGAGCATTTAACGTGACCTGTACAAGATTGCTGTTGAATCCCCAGAGAACAGCAACCAATAGACGAGAGACCTCTTCGACAGAAAGGCCGCCGTTATGAAGTTCTCGGAGGGAATTGGAGATAATGGCTGACGTATCTTCATAATAGTCGGCATCACCACCTGTCCGGGCCTTCTCAACGAACGTTTCGAGGGATTTTGCTAATCGATCGCGGGCCCTGTACGCGCTGGGAGACAGAAACTCCAGTTGTTTGGAGAAGACAAACAGACCAAAAGTCATACTGCGATCCAAAGCAGCAAAATCTTGGAACGTGTCGGGGACTTGAGTGGTTCCGAAGAACGAGCCCGAGGATGCACGATAGAGGTTGGGACCGACGAAATCTTCTATAGAAAGTGATTTCTCCTCGCCCTGGACACTCCCGACATCTTGAAGGCGAGAAAAGAGATTTTTGTTCATTCGAACTGTGACGGACCCCATGCTCCGCTTTGTCAAGCCGTTCGATACGAAGACATACGCAGTCCGATGTAGGAGGTCAATTACGTATGGGACACGCTCCGTGAGGCCTGCTAGGATCTCGAACGTCTTTTCTTCAGGTGGAAGTAGCGCTTTGGCTGTCGCTTCGACCACGGTGGTAATGGTTCTCGGTGACGAAACGACAACGACGAAACGACCTGCCATGAAGAACTTGAATACGGGACCACGAAGAGATCTTAGTTTCCACAAATCAGACATCAACAACGATTAACAATGATTGGAGATGGGAACCAACCTGCATCTATCCAGGAAAGTTGTACGCCGAAGCATAAAGCTAACGGCACCGCCCAACCATGGAATATACGTCCGAACGACAGGTGGCGAATTGGGATGATCTCGCCCACCAGCACACGTCAGACGGTACAAGACGTGTATCAGGACGATGATGCCTGCGAGATCCGTTACTTGTAGAAGGCTAAACATGATGCAGATTTGCACTTTAGGCGGCCCAGAAGACCCTTTTAAGGCTGACCGGTATCATCTTATTCGATCCAAGTTACTCTCTTGATGCTCCTACCGGTTGTCTATCGGTAACGGAAAGTTAGAACCGAGGGATGCGGCCTGCATTGGGTCCGCATCACTCGCTTTGATGATGATCATGTTCAGCGACACCGCGTAACTACATGCTATCATTTTAAAGTACCTAAATTATCCTACGGGTACATGCGACACTCCGAGCATCCAATTAAGTCCAAACTCTCTAGTATCCAAGGATTGTATTAGTGTATCTTTCGGGACATGGTACCGCTTACTCATATTATGTCCGAGTTCGTTTTGATACCGTCTAAGTGGAGTGGGTGTATGCCCCTTACTTTATGAATGAAGTCCTGTGCCCGCCATTGATGACATCCGACAACCGCCGCATCACGATATGTATATATGCCGCACCAATATCTCAAATCCCCGTCTTGACCGGCACCATTATTATATCACTTCGAGGTGGGAACTTCTTCGACCCATCATGTCTGGTGCAGCAAGTCCATCTCCCGTTTCTCCTGAGGCTTTTGAAGAGCTTGTCGTCGCACTTCGAGAGTCTAGACAAGTTAGTTACTTCTATGGTGAGATTTATACAGAATACTTCTTCGGGTTTTCTTGATCTTCGATTATAGTGTCAGCCCTTGCGTTTCTGGCTTATGATATTGCAACAGTCTCATCAAGGGAGGTGAGTTGAAGGTCACAGAGTGATATGATATATCCTGACTGACTTGAATTTACTACCCAACTAGATTGAGTTCATTTGGAAGTCAGTGAATCAGTGAAGTTCATTTTTCGATATGCTGATTTTCTTTCGGAAAAAAGGGCGAAATGGTCACTACCCAAAGGACTGTACTTTTTCGCTAGATACTACGGGATCTTGTTTCTAATGTGAGCTCAAGTGCATTTATTGTACTGAAATCATGATGAACATTCTCATGGTTGACTCGATAAACAGGGTCGTAATTGCGGGTACGTTCAAATTCTTGGGACTACCCTTTCGTTCTCTAATTTCTCTTGATTGGAGTCTTTGTCACCCCTGGGGAACTATTATCGGTACAAGTGAGTTCTATGTCAATTGCGATGCAGGTGAACGTATATCTGATGTATATGAAAGTTGTGGGTAGACCATCATCCGCCTGGCCTGTGTCTCTTTTTGACAGTTTCATTCAAGCTGCCGGCATTACTTGCGGTTCTACTCTATGTATGCCACATTTAGAGCAGTTGATAGGCGTCTTTGTGGCTGACATCTTCAACTTTCAGCGCTGGAGACATTCTTTTCACGACAGTTGTGAATGTCATTCTTATCCTTCGCCTTGCCGCATTGTACAAGAATAATGTACCAAGTAAGGCAAGACCTACAAGAAAATGAGCCAGGAGCCTAATGTGCGCTTTTTGCAGTAATCTGCTTACTTGTTACATTGTTAGCTGGTACGTGGAGATTGCTTCTTTATCACTCTTCATCTGAGACGACATGTTCAAAGGCGAATTTGCGGTAAGCTGAGGATGACAAAGGAGTGGATATATATTGACGTCGCAGATCAGGCGGAACTCTACATCTCGGTCAAGGTTACTTTGGAGACTTGGAAAACAGCCTATGTCGCACCTCCCGGAGTACCCATTACCGGTTGCCTGGCTGTTAACCCACCGATGAGCTTCACGTTAATAGCCTGGTGTGTTTTTATCTTGCCTGATGGTTTATCATAAGCTAATCCATTCAAAAAGGATTCCGTGTCTTGTTCTCTCCGGTAAAGCATACCCTTCTGTTCAAAGTAAAAACCCCATACAGAGACACTGATAATGCAATCTTCAGCCATATTCTTTCTTATGACTGTGGTTCAAGTCATAAGGACGAGCCAGGTAATGATGGACAGGACTGATTTCTTTTCAGCTTTTGGCCAACTTTTCCAACGCAAGTCCCGCTCACCGCTACTTGCTGCTCTTCTCCGAGACGGAACTTTTCACTTCTTCTTGTGCGCATATATTAATTTTGACCAAGATTCGTAATCTCTAACATCCCGATAATCACTCGCTCGTTGTAGTATCACAGGTAAGTGGAAGTGGAATGGACTTGTGAGCTTGATGTCCCTACTAATGTCGAACAATAGCAATTGTGACAGTTTCTACAGTCACTACTAACACTGTTAAAGGGCCTTTCGCCGCAGTAGGAGAGGGGTAAGTTAGCAGCTTATTAACGCATCCTCAGGTTGAATATCTTTTGCTTAGGTGGCTCATAGCCGTTTACTCTGTGTCTGTGAGTACTCATTACTCATCAGTATCGGAGTTTTGTTGACAGGCCTGAAAGGGGTCGCGACTCATACTCAACTTGCGCGAGTCTGCTTCCAGGCAGCCAGGCAACCAGACAGAAGGCGAAACTAATATGCAAACTTTCCGCGTTCTCGAGTTCTCATCAGAAACCGATACATGCGCCACTCTCACCCCTTGATGACCTTTTGAAAAGAATGTATGAACAGGGCGCGAGAGCAATCTCGGCCAAGGAGACGACCGTGCCTTATGTGTTTATTATGAATGATACTATTTTATGTTTCTGTAGTACTATCATACTACTATGGGGCCTAATCGAGTTTGTTTGTGGTCAAGAATATTGGGTTTACCCTTCCAAAGCGGGAGCACGCAGCGGAGAAGGTGTATACTTACTCCGAGGATGCCGATACTGGTCCAGTAGGTGCGAAACTTGAGGCGGTGGCTCAGCCGTGTGTGGGAGGATGATCGGTTCGAGTGAATCTCCTGTCGGAGGAATAAAGACTGCAAGTACCCAAGCCCTTGTACGGCAAGCAATTCACCGACCGGTATACCTCCTTATGTGCGGTTTATATTCGCAACATTCTTGTCGCGGCACCAATCGGTTTTAATTATCACAATTGGAATTCAGTCGGCGAATAAATTAAAGCCGTACACAGAAACTCACAAACACAAACAAACAGTGAATGTGAACGCGCCCACGACGCGCTCGTTCAACGTCTGCTAGTATCCAGTATCCACATATACGATGTCCATCTCTCTTGTCCTCGCTGTAGGGGTATCTACCCTCTGCGCATACAAATTCTTGCACGGTCTTTGGGTAGAACACCAGAAATGTTTCATAGAGTTCATGTTTGCTCATCAGCTGTGTAGGATGTCAGCTTTACACCTGGCCCCAGGCCAATGTTCTCCCCACTCAGTCCATTTGGAGCCATCTTGCCTGCCAATACGCTAAACCCTAGCAACATATGGTTTTGGATCCAGCGCAAAACAGGTCTTTTCTCATCCTTTCAATACTCCGTAATTCTAAATTTATTCTCAGCTTACTTCAACCAGACGCACGACATAATTGCTTTTGTGCCTTGGTTCATAGGCAGTCCTACATACTATACAAACTCTTTTGGAATCATGAAGCAGCTGCTTGGCGCGGAAAATAAATACCATCTGGAGAAACCAGAAGAGCTTACTCTCGCCTGGTATTACCGTCTGTCGAAAACTAAAGCCCGATAGCGCTGACACTTTTGCGTAGCTTATGGGGTCACAATGTAACAACTGCCAATGGTGAAGCATGGAGGCGTCACCGGCGCGTAGTTCAACCCGCATTTAGTACCAGAACGTGAGTGACCCCATTCAGTGTGTCCGTCTACGTGTGAATAACAAGGAGTTCATTTAAGATATTCGGATGTATGGAAGGCGGCCAGAGAGCTCTACTCAGAGATGATGAGGTCAGAAGGCTGGAATCACCGCGATACAGTTGCTTTTGATGAAATAAACCCGCTGATACACAAAGTATTCCGATTCAAAAATCTTGGAAGACATCTCATTGACTTTCTAACTCAGTTCGCATTTATTATCATATGTCGCTGTGGTTTTGGCTTTTCCACTTCTTGGACCCCAAGTGATCAGGCTACCTCGAAGCTTCCCGGAGAGCTACGTCTTGTCTCAGAGACTCTTATTCCCCGTATCATTCTACCAAATTGGGCTTACAGACTTCCCGTCAATGGGTATGTGCAATTAGTAATGAGCCAAGTATTGGTTCTCATTGCTTGTTATATAGTCTTCGACGCATGAATGATGCATGGTGGGCCGTTGCGAAGGAAATATCGGGTCTTATCGATAGGAGCAAGGCCGACAATCTGGACTCGATAAATGGCCAAAACCTTCCTACGGACATTCTAAATTGTCTTGTAACCTCATGGATAAGCGAGGATAAGCCTGTGCTCGACAAGAATGATGTGGTTGGTCTTTTATTTCTCCACCTTGCCTTTTGCAGCTCCGAGTAACTGAATAATTCTAGATTGCGAACATGTTCTCTTTGATGTTTGCAGGCCACGGTAAAGAGATTTATACTCAGAAGCTCTTTAACTAACTGACGTGACTCATTAATTAGAGACGACAGCATGTGGCATAATCTCGACGCTGGCTTATTTGGCTCTCTATCCGAACGAGCAGAGTAAAGCGTATGACGAAATCTCGAAGGCCTTTTCGGAGGACGATCCATCGGTGAGCACAAACGACCATCGTCCACAATGACCTAACAATTCCTTTCAGGAGCAAGTGGACCAGGGCAAGCTCACATTCGTTTTACACTGTTTCTGGGAGGCGCAAAGGCTTTGTCGTGAGTAAATTCTCGCTAGTGTTGCCGATTTTCTACAGCATATAAACAGCATCGGCGGCATTCATTCCTCGTAAACTTACCGAGGAAGTCATCGTTAATGTCAAATGTCCGAGGCCTGATCGAAAGGTCTTGAAAAAGGGAAGTCTGCTCATGTTTGACCTCGTCGGTATTTGTGAGTCTAGACACCATCCATCTCGTAAACTCCATATGAATTTTACCAGTTCGCAATCCGGATGTGTTTTATGATCCGGAGAAATTCCACCCAGAACGCTGGGAGAACGTTTCAGAGCACGATGTCGGTGTTTTCGGCTTTGGCCCGCGAGCTTGTATAGGTAGGTGCTTGAAAGTATCACAATTCCCGTTCTCGAATTGAATTGAAAATGCCCTGGTTTTCTAAGGTCGTAAATTCGCACAAGCCGAGGCTTTGTCATTCATTTCCGCGATACTTTACGATTGGAAGATAGAGACAAATCCCAGGATAGGCGAGAGCCGAACACAATACGAGGAACGTGTCATGGGTAATGCTGGGCTCATCGGGACCGCGTTCGGTCTCAAGAGCGTTCCACTGAAGCTTGCAAGGCGCATAGTGGGATGATTGATATGCTCCTTACTAATCTATTTATGTCCTGGACTACCATTCGCACTCCACTCCATGAGCAGTGTTTCATGAGTCTCGAAATAATCGAGTCGACATCCAGAGGTTTCCTAATCCTATTTACCGCTCTGTATATCCTCGCTGGGTTCGCTAGTCCACACCGCTTATTTGATCTCATTCGATGCTCGATTGAGTGAAGCGCAGAGTTCGTTTAACGTATGGCCTCGCTAGGATCAATAAAAAGTTCACCATACTTGAATGAAGACTATCCAGCCAAAAAGACAACCTTTCGCTTGAGGACAAAACCGGGGATCGCCCTCTTTCTTATTCGATTCGAAATATCAGGTATTCGGCGAGGCTACCGCGCCAAGTCATGATTCTATAGAACTAGCACTATTGATCTACCTCCGCTTTGCTTTTCTCAACCCGCATTAAGGATCGAGGTACGGTTCAGGAGTTCCTGATCCTTCACTTAGAAGAATGATAAAGCAAGCAGTGCTCCAGCACCGGCCACGGGAACGAAATTCCAACGACTCTGAACGACTCTGAAGTGACCACGTTCCAAAAGTTCTGCCGGGATACTGTAATCTTGTGGTCTCGAAAAATGGTCGCCGATGCGAGTATATGATATGAATGACTATATCACCTATGATCCGGATCTATGAGGTAGGACCTGGAGAGAGATAGTGGCTTCGCTTCCCATCGGCCAAGCGGAAGACACCGCTGGGGCTAGATGAGGAGACGTAATAGGCCAGAATTTCCTTTGTGAGCACTGTGGATTCGAACCTGCGCCCCTGTATGTCCTGTTATGGTGCGGTGATCGATCACTGAGTAATCGGGCTTGGTCTTCCCTTTGCGAACCACCAAATCTCAGTCTCGCAACATGTCCAAACCCCACAATATGACTCTGAACTATCACTTTGAATATTGTTTGACTAGTAGTACATGATACATTAATCTAACCTCCCGCGAAGATAGAAGCCTTCTCCGCAATGGGATTATATTCTTGACGACTCGACTCACATGTAGTACATGGTACCTTTCAGCGCCTCGTGGACCCCGTCTTGCCATAGGCCACCCGCCCTGTCCTTCACTTCTGATTCATCAAGCTTGGTCTCCTTACTACCATCAACAGGAGCCATCAGCCTGTGCAAGTAGAGCCGAGCACGAGAGCATGCCCGACTCGCCCAATACGCCGGGGGGGCAAGGCTCACACTCTGAGCCGACGGTGCCCACAAGTACGATATGTCGTTGATACCCTGCTGAAGGACGTCGGGCGGAAGCCTGTTCTCGTCGTGCAGGACCGTGTAGTGAGTTGCACGTGCTACGCCTTGTGACGCTGCATGAGCCTGCAGGTAGAAGTCGAACTCGTATATGCTCGTCACGCCTTGGTCGACAACTGTTCCCGCAACGGAGTTCGATGTATTGTCTGCTTGCTCCGTCGCCGCCGGATAGAAGCGAGTCTGGTGACCTTTCGAGCAGATGATATACGTCAGTTTTGGTTTGTCCGTGAGTTCGCTGAAGGTCCTCTTCAGAGCCTCGATCTCCGCCTTCGCGATGGCCTGCTGCGAGTTTGTCACGCCAGTGCGGAAGACAATGATACGCTGCGGGAACGAATCCATGTGATCGCGGTAGTTCTTCATCCTCTCAACAATCATTTCACGTAGGTTAGCGATCGCCTATCAAACGATAGATTAGCACTATATACAGAGGTTTGGAAAGGATATACCCACAGACTGTCCATTGGGCTGCACCGAAACACTTGCTGGATACTGGAAGAAGCTGCTGTCGCAGGATGCGGTAACAGCGGCAATGCTCGGCGTGCCCTTCGCTGCGTCTCCACCCGGACAGGTGATACCCATTCCTACCAACATCGTGTTCTGGAGCCACTTGAGAGACGACGGCTCCAGCATATGGTTGATACCACCGAGCTTCGCATTCATCTTCAGAGCAAGGTTTCCGAGGTACTGGTCCTGTCCATCTTTCTCCAGAATGCTGGGAATCATCGCGCAGACCGATTGGACACCAAACTCAGTGTCAAAGGCACGGCGCAGCCCGGCATGCACTTGCGGGTCCCTGTTCGACACGAGTGCGAGGACCATGCGCGGCTTACCCGGAAGCGACGTCACTGTGTTCGAAACAGCAAGAAGCGCCTCCTCGCGGTACGGATCGTCCGGCTGCGGGCGCGGAAGATTGACCACGCGGACAACGTATTCAGGGTCGACCGCCATACCATAAGCTTTGCACTTCGACAACAGAGCGGTCACGGCATCGCGTAGATCCGCATCCAGCTTGCCGCCATACTGGGACAGATCGCCGTCCTTGAGGACGAGGATGGCAAGACGTGACAACTGAGCGGGCTGCGCAAATCGGATTCCGCGTGTAGTCCACGATCCATTCACAACCGGAGGACGACCGGACTTGTAAACGATAGCAGGCGCGGGCAGCAAGCGCGCGTTGACGTTCGCCATGTTCAACGAGATCTTAATGTTAAACCCACCCAGTGGCGGCTCACTGCCTTCGAGACCCATCAGGCGAAGTCCTTTGACGGTGATGATCTGTTCTTGAGCAGCCGGAGTCTTATTGTTGGCGGCGCACAATGCAGAGCTTTCTCCACGATCCAGCTGGCCCACGAAAAGTGTACCGGGAACAATCTTACACAGCTCGGCAGGAACGAAGATGCTCTTCTCATGGTTCCCGAGTATAACGACGGGCAGGTCATCGGCGTGGCGCAGGCTGATTCCGTACTCTATGTCATTGTCAGCGTCATTCCTATAATCACTACCGACACACTTACTCTTCTTGAAGTACTGCTCAACTGTCACTTTTCCGAATTCGTCAGTCTTGATCACCGTCTTCTTTGCGCTGCTTGATCCAAAGTCTTTAACTGTAAGACGCCTCGTGTAGCCGAGGTACGTCGTCGTCACCCTCATCTTGCCGAAGAACTGCTGTGGGGACGCTCCCTTCGACTGCCTCAGGAATTCGATCAATGCATCGCTCAGGTGCTCGCGCGGAACGTAGAACGCGCTCATGCACGTGTTCACATTCACCATGAGTGACTTGTACACGGGGCGGACAGAAGCAAAGAAACCGCTGACGGCTGCGATGCCAGGACGAGTACGCACACCCGTGTTCTCCTTCGGGTTGAAATAGTACGCGTGCTTTGTGAGCGCGCGGATGCCGTGGCGGGCAGCATGCGCCGTGACGATAAGATTGAACGCCGAGATGATTGGACCTACGTTGTACTTGGGATCGTCACCGCGAAGGTAACTGAAAGACAGTAAGCAGGCTGGATTATATCCAGAGTTCGAGTACGTTGAACTAACCGAGTGAGATCCGCGGACTTGAGCTCCTTTGGACCAGCAAGGGTAATTGTGTATGTTACATCGTCTTGCGTGGGCGCTCCTTCAGCAGCGAGAGGCGGTGCAGGGCCTTTGACGTTGACCATGAAGCTCCTTGGCATGGGCTTCTTTGCGATAAGACGACGGGCGCCGTCGTGTGCGATCCCATCATAGAACTCTGACGACTTCATATGCCTGTCGAAAAGAGATATGATGTGCTTGCGGAGGTCTTTGTCCCCTTCCGCGAGCTTGGGCGAAATATTGATGGTATAGTCGTACAAGACGACGTCAGTCGGGTAGTTGGCTTGAAAGAGATTGGACCGCAGCTTGATTGGGATTCCGGCGGAGCCAAATCCTGGCCTTACGAGCGTTCCGGTGCCCGACATGGACATGCCTCGAAGACTCGAAGTAAGTTCCGGTACCTCTCGATTCGAGGCGGCGCTCTGACGAGTAGTGTGCTCGCGTCCTTGTCTGGAATATTGACTCATTGTGTTATAGGTGTAGATAACTGATGAGACTGTAGCTGTGGATGGGTTCTGTCGAGTGGGGGGGGTCCCATTTTATAGCTGAGAGAAGGCGCGTATTTCGGGATCTGAACATTCCGCAGCAGCATTAACAAGCAGAAGTTTTATGAGTGACTTCACAAAGACAGTGAGAACAGAAAGGGAGCAGCTGCGCGATAATCAATTATACTCACTTCACATTCGCCACGAACGCGCTCATAACCCGGCCCCTTGTGTTCCTTTCTTAATGAACATTGTGGTAGCTCCCATGTATACCCGTATTGTGCGATCCGTTTAATAATGTCGTCTTCTTCAGTGTCCAAAGAAACTGAAACTGAAGGAGACGGAAAAAGACCTTCTTTTTTGGGAGGGGGGGGGGGGGGGGGGGGGGGTTCCTACAAAATCTGCCTCGAAGTTCGCGCGTTTGGTCGTGAAAAGGTTTCTTCTAGACCTCTCCGACGAAGCTGAGATTCTTGACACTACGGCTCAAGAATCCCCCTGCTGGTGAGGGCCAGCAGCTCGTTGGCCCGTACTGTGATACTGTGAAAGTAGGTTTGTCAAGGCCATTGTGAGCACACAGGAGAAAGCACACGAACCCAAGAAGGTTTTTCCCTTGATAGCTAGAGACCTTTCAGTGTTTTTCAACACAATGTAGCCCCTCCTCATAACGCGAGAGTGCTTATTGTTTGTTCGTTCAAGTTCGAGGCGATGGAGGACGGAACTGCACGTGAGCGTGGGATTGGGACATGAATACTCAGAGTCATAGAGGTTCGAATTCTTGTACTTCCTCCCCCCATAACTCATAACCTCACGGACTCAAGCGACGAGCTTTGCAGACTAGCGCCAAAGTCTGACCTTCAATCTGGATGCGTGTTGCTATAATCTCATCTATGATCCACGCCTGTTCACGCACATCTCGATGGGACGCATTCTTCATCATTGCACCTAGAAGAGATGGTCGAGACTTCTCAAGCAGGGACTTTCAGAATCTACAGAAATCTGAGGCTCGTGAAGGTTGAGGCGCTTGTCAAGCAAAAAAGAGTCTTTGAAAGTCGGAAGAATAGGACTGAAGACTACTCTTGCTGGTCAAAACACCCTTGTAGGTTGTGACAAGTTATATTCCTGGACCTTCTTTCGACAAGTTTCATTTCCGATACTCGTGGAATTTACAAAGATCTCGTAACAGGCATGCTTTCTGGCTTTTCACATCAGGCACCCCGACTTGTAGTATAGGCGGAAAGGATGAGTAATATTAATATTGGACAATCGGCTTCCCTGCACTGACTTGCGGTAGGCTCCGAGTTATGTAAGACATCGCATCTCGCGTTCGATCTATTCACAGAAGAACCAGTCGGGATTAGTTCGCAGTAACGATCTGAAAATATACAGCACAACTCCCGCCCGACGTGCATTACGCTTTGTCACATTCTTTCAAGACATGTTGTAAGTTTTCACCGCAGTCCGCCTCCGAGTGCACCTTACAGACTGCAATCTCACAACTAGAATTCTGGGGTGTCCTCTGTTTATTCGTCTCAGATCGATCTTATTCGCGAATGGTTCGAAGATGGAACAGCAAATCGGGGGCGACGGAAACTCGGGAGATTCCATGACATGGAAGTTCCGATCGAATCGTAGATTGAGATTTTTTCAGGACTGATCTTGAATCGGCTCCGCTCTTGTGCGTGTCTCATCCCTCCCTCGCGAGTCGCAAGAGGACCTTGGCGCACTAATCAAAATCAACCTGTAGCATCGAGTTAAGCTGAGTATGCTGCGTCGTGGTGGTGGTGGGCTTGGAACCGACCGTGTCAATCTCAGAGGCCTTCTGTCTTACATCTTTTCGAAGCAGAAGGCAGAGTATCTCACCCTGCATGATATCACTAGCGGATCCTGTTCATTCGCTGACTACTTCTTGTCTGTCTCCTCGGTTTGAACGGGTAGATCGTGGCTAGCGCATCCGTAAAGTTAAGGTGCACTCCTCTATCGTCTTCAAAGTTGACAGACATCACCGTCACTGGGCTAGCCAAGAAACCACCTTGATGTCAACCGCGGTTATCCAGCCGTTATGGCTCCGCGCTGTATCTTCAGTGTCTGTATCAGCGCACACCTCAATGCCGTTTTGGGTATCACTGTGCTCTCATGCTGCCTCACCCATCGCCTGAACCGCGGTCCGGTTTCTTGCCAGCTTATTAGCCATGATATATCAGAGGAGAAAGGAGCTCCGTAGGCTCCCTTTGAGCAGGCTGAATGAACCAGCGCGTTCGTATAAATGATGTGTTGGAATTAGACGTATTAGTTGGTGATCGACGCAATGCCCGCCATCGGTCAGCCCGTGACATTTCCTTTTTCGTACAGTATATAAGATTGTTTCCGTAGTCTGTGCCACCTCAGTCTCTTACACGCGACTGAGGTGAGCCCTTTCCGCACATGTTCACGCACACGATTCTCATTCCTACCATCTTTCCGTAGTATTCTCAACAGGTACCGTACATGAAATATAGAGTCTCTTACACGCGACTGAGTATTCTCAACATGATGCGATGAAGGCCACCACATTTCCCTACAACTCCTCTGTGCATTGATCATTAGTGATAACGATGGGCTCTATCGAGTGAGATTGATTAATTCTTCTCTATCTATAATCATTGACATACTATTCCGTTTTAGCGGAATCTACAAGATCGTCCTTACACGCGACCCCGGAACCCAAGTCATGCCTGTCCTACGGCAGTGGAAGGAATGGTCCGCCTTGTCCTTGTCGGATATCGGTATTTCAGTAGTGCTCATTGTCGTGATTAGCCCATCGTCTGTCCTGAAGGCGTAAGTAACAAACAAGATTGGCTTTTGAAGCACATTCCTGGTGCTTCAGGTTTGTTATGCATGTTATCAGACAAGGTGTGTGTATGCGATTAGCTAGTGCCATGTAATTGCCTCTCCATGTAATTGCCTCTTATAATACTCTACTGCAGATAACGAAAGAAGTCACCGAAACAAGTACCTTCCTTCCATTATCAGATCGAAATCACTTACTCAACTGACGTTCGCAGCCGGACCTAACTTAGGCGTCATCTCGACAACATCTATTGGATATGGTGAGTCTCTCTGTCATTGTTTAATTCGGCATTCTGAGCCCCGTTTAGATCATGTCGACCTCCCTGCTGCCATAATAAACAACGTCCGTCTCGGAAAAAGTCACAGGCACGAGGGCAAACAGTGGGATTTTTCGGCTTTGGAAAACTCGCACAAACAATACTTGCTCGTCTTATCCCTTTCGGCGTCTGCAACTTCATATACAGTATACCGGAAACCCAGCCTCCACCCGGTTACGCAGAACGCGACGCCGTACTTGCTGCTTCTCTTGGTCTACCCACAGAGGCCATCACACACGCGTCTGTCTTGAGCAGCTCGCTGAGGGATCCGACGTTCTCTTCGTCATAGCTCCGGGTACGTATCACGCGGTTGATGGAGCATTCCTCGTTCGGATGAAGCGAACGGCAATCCCAGTCAATATCGAACGCGGCACTATTGTTGATTCTTGTTGATTCTCACGCGCCCGCAGAAGCTCTCAACGGTACCATCTGGGACGCAGGGTTGGATGTAGTCGAAGGTGAACCCCATATCAACACAGACCACCCACTAGTAAGCGAGCCACGATGTGTAGTATTCCGCACATGGGTAGCACGACGGACGCCTCGCGGATTGGGACGGGAACTTGAAGAATTTTGGAAATTGATTTACCTGCTTTTGGTCATGGTTAAAAAATATGTGGTTTCGGTAAATTTCGTGCGGAAGGAACATTTCTCATCTACTGTACTCTGGTGTGAGTAGGCAACCTCCGTGGGAAGCGTTACATTCGTGTCGCTTCAAATTGATGCAACCCCACCGGTGTTATGCGTTACAAGCCACCGAACAAGCAACCAAAGGACATCATCTTGTGGCTTTTGTGTGTACTGGGCAGATAGGCCACACGCAAAATAATATCTGAGGCTCGAAACTCATGCAACCGCCACAACGTTACACGTTGCTGAAGCGACGCGACCGACCCTATATTACGCGTTACGGTTGCCTACTCACACCGGAGTACAGTGAGGCTGCTAGCTCTCGAAGACTATACCACGCAACGCTTGAAATGAAGATATTTCTGATCAAATACCAGTACGGTGAGGCGGTATGGAACGACCCCAACTCTACGCCGTGCGCAACCACGGTGACTTTCCGTCCATACAAATACGTGAAAGAATAGTCAGTAAGATTGATAATCAACGACAGTTGTAAAGAGCGTGTAAACTATGTACGACCAATAGTTGCTTTCCTCCAGGTGATCGAAGGAGACGGCCAGCGTACTCCAAAAACACCACATGTTTCAACGCCTACACGGAAGAGCCACCAAGCATGCCAACTGCTCTAAGAGTATCATGCACTGATCTATGACAACGTCCCACCGATCAAGTACTTCCCCGCCGAAATAATGCAAGCGTATACCCGTAATGCAGACTTCCCCATAGAATCTGATGTAACTGAGACTCGAGTTCGCTGCCTCCACGGTACCGTCCCTGAGGTCCTTCGTAAGACGATTTTCGGAATGCAAGTCGAACGCGTTTTTCACGTTCTGACGGCTCAATTCCAAGACTGAGAAGAAAATTCATGTGAGTGAGAATGAGGTATAAATAACGCCTTTCCTGAGGTATCACTAACTTTCCCATACTTCGTATATATGTGGTCGGGGAATACTAAAACGAATGAATAGTCAGAGTGATGAGGATGGCTTCCTAGCACAAAGCAAGCCACTCACTCCTTGGGTATGGGAAGATGAAGACCAGGCGGTCCAAGCGGTTGCGCCGGGACATGGCTTTTGTTCAAAGGAGATGGTCTATGTTGAGAAGGGTATCGACGGTTAGAAGTTGGAGAGAAGTCCTTGCGCAAGAAAGGTTCGAGGTGGGGTGGTCGAGTCGGGAAGGTTGGTATGACTTCGCGTGGAGGTAACATGGGCGACAACGAGACAAAATGAGATAATTGACGTAAGGAGTGTGTCTTCCAAGTGCGTGCGATAATGAGAGAAGATCAGGTCTGCAGCAGAATCTAATTTCTGTCAGTATATATATCCTTGAAGCCAGTGGCCTACATGCTTTGACAGTGGTCCGCGCCTGCTCGTACTTGCTTCTTGTCGTGGCCCATCCTCACCAAAACCTTCAAGCTAAATGCACACGGATTTTATTATCAAAGTTCCTCCAACGATGTCTCCGGACTCGACATCGGTTAGATAGTAGAATGTTATCGGGGAGCTGTGGAACGATTACGTCAGATGCTTCAAAGAATAACCATGTTGAATAAAATCCAGACATCCCACTTCATCATTTTTCTCATTTTTGCAACAAAATCAGGTTGCTTGGAAAGGGTGGGGATGTCTCAGGAACGCGCTCCGACAGGCCAGAAAGGATTCGATAAATATTGTCGAAGTTGAACCAAAACATGTCAGAATCTCAGATCCTCAACAATTTTGCCTGGCAGCCCATTTGTGACTCGTTCGAATTCAGGGGACACATGAGACTATACAGCCGCCAATAGCATTGTGAGTTCAGCCACTGCTGATGCGGCTGGAAGCAGGCACGGATATGCATGACTCGTTTTTGAGGTTCGGCATAGTAATACGGGACCGGGGTGAATCATTGCGTACATCTGACTTTGGGCTCGGAAGCGGGAAAAAAGTGCAGCTGAGTTCGTTGAAGTATAAAAGCTCCTATGTCAAACTCTTCATAGGCAGGGCCCTGCTCGCTCCACTTCGATATCCCATCCTCAATCACTATCCCCCTACAGCTTTGCCGAACCGACATGTCGACTGAAGCTTTTAGCGAGACGTTCCGATTCATCACGACCGTCAAGCTCTCGGAGCTGAGTAAGAAGAACAACGCTTTCTGCAAGCATGCGACCGAGGTCCTTAACCGGGCCAATGAACACTCCGACGCCGATCCTATTGCGCGGCTTGAGGTGCTCGTGGACGGGCTAAGAGGGTGGCCTGGTGCCTGCACGGCTGACCTCCGCCTCGATGACACCGTGCGTTATCTCGAACAGGCACGACGGGACTCGGGTTTCCACCATCCGTTATCGACGAATGGAATCACCAGGCACAGGCGTTGTTCGACAACGAAGGTACGCGCTTTGACTTTGCCCGCCTGTTTGGCATGCTTGTCAACGACTGGCTCGAATCGAAGTCTGTCCGCTTGACACCTGTTACTGATGTCGAGTCTCGAGACCGCTCTTCGACTTCGGAAGCCTTTGAACGGATTGGTAGGAAGGAGACACTAGAGCAGAAGGAGAAGTTGGAGTCGATCATCTTCGAAGAAAAGAAAATCGACGTTGCTGCTTTGGAGTCATATCTCAACGAACTCTTTTCCAGTAAAGAGGCCAAGGAGGCGCCGAGGTCGATGCGAGAAAAAACTAAGGCCTTCTCTCGGAAACTGAAGAACAGAGAGATTACGGATAATGAGTTAGAGCAGGTGATAGAGTCCGTATTGAGGACAGACGTGCTTTCCGAGGAGAAGCAGGCGACGCTCAAGGAGTTTTTAGGTAACCCAACAATCACGCAGGAGTTGGCCAGCGTTCTTAACATGCAGCTGTCGACGATCAAGTCGTGGATCTGGCCAGAGGAGGGTGTCGCGGTTGAACCACGGCGTCACCTCAATGGGCATACTAGGTTTTATCTCGATGCAGAAATTCTTACCTGCCTTCTTCTCCAATACTTGGGCATGCTTTGGGCGGTTGAGTTCAAGCAGAACCTCACTTCGCTCCTCAATAGTGACGCATGGAAACTGCCGTCAAAGAAGCTCACGAAGACAGATCATATTCGGAGAGACGTCTTCTTTGGAAAAGAGGAAGGCGGTGTTGATAAACTTCGCCGGCAGTACGATGTGGATCATTTCTTCATGTGCCAGCTGCCTTCGGATTTCGAATCGACGACTGATCACTACGCAGACGATGACAAGGCAACATACGGGTATCTGTCAGACAATGGCCCGCGCTTTGACACACCAGTCGACCTAAAGCAGTCTCTGCTGCATATTCTGTCTGCAGACATCGTCTTGAACAAGGCGCTTAATGGACAATGTTCAGTCCTGCGCACAGATCTCGAGTGGTTTGGTCCTTCGCTGCCATTCGATACGATTACAACGATCCTCGAGTTCTTTGGAATGCCGGACGATGGCATCGCCTTTATGCGGTCTTGTCGTGTCCCATAATGTTTAAGGATGATCCGTCACGACAAGTGCGGCTACGCAAACGTGGTGTGCCGCTTTCGTACATGCTCAGCACACTGTTCGGCGAGCTAGTCATGTTCATCATGGACTTTGCGGTGAACCAGAAGTCGGATGGATTGTTTCTCCATAGAATCCATGACGACTTTTGGCTATGGGACGCGGATGAAACTCGGTGTGTCACTGCTTGGGATGAGATGCAGAAATACGCGTCCATCGCCGGCCTGTCTTTCAATATGGAGAAGACGGGTTCAACAGTGATTGGCAAAGGTATTATAAGCGAGAATTTACCTCGAGGTGATGTGCGCTGGGGTTTCTTAGCCATGGATGCGTCAGCCAACGGTCGGTTCAAGATTGATCAGGCGATGATTGATACTCATATTGCGGAAATGCGACGCCAATTATCGTCGACAAACTCGGTCTTCGAATGGGTCCAAGCTTATAACAAGTACATGGCCTTCATCGTTCGAAATTGCGGGGAACCTGTGACTGTCTATGGGAAGGAGCACATCGACGATATCATTGACACACTTGCACGCATACGAGAGTCGGTTTTCTCCGAGAGCGAAGGCGGCCAGAATACCAACACTTTCGCTACTGCTATCGCCAAAATGATCAAGGAGAAGTTCGACGTGTCCCTCGAGGATGTTCCGTATGGTTGGTATCTTTGGCCCAACGCAGCTGGCGGACTCGAAGTAAAAGATCACATAGTCAAACTACTCCTTCTCCGTGGCGGGTACGCCGGAAGGTCTGTCGAGTCTATCATTCGAACAGGTTTCTGGACCGAGGAGTGGCGATACAAGGGCGCGAAGACGGCTTGGGAGGATGGTGAATCTATCACGCAGGCGAGCAAGCTTCTGAATCTCAAGTCTAGTAAAATGAACGTCGTGTCTGCAAGCGACCCGTTCATCTCGTTCGAGGAGTTCACAAAGAGTCGAGAGGAACGGGGTTCGTGGTGGTCCACGGAGTACGAGCAGCTCCTTCAACGACCGAGCGAGTGCCACGTTATGTGCACGCCGCGACTTGAGGCGTCACTGAAGCTGCTTGGAAATGGAATCAGCTCGTTTGGAGGGGCAGCAAGCTGGAGTGCTCTGAGTCCTTACTGGCGATGGATTATCGCACTTCATCATGACCAGATGGTGAAGAAATTTGGAAGCTTAGCGGTGGTGGACCCAGCGACGGTACCAGTGGGGATGGTTTCTGTCTTCAAAGGTTCCCGTGTGAAGTGGGAGCAGTAGAAAAATGTCTTGTTAAAAAGGATATAGAATCTGTAATAATAAGTAGACGAAGAAAAGAATAATGATTCAATGATTGGGTGAATAAATGATCCACGTGACATGATATAAATACGAAAAAGTGATTTTTGAATAGTCTGCGTCAGAGGTGGTACGACCGCTTATTTAGTTCTCTGCTCCTTACCCCCGCTATACACCGCCTTTCCCTCCTTCTTTCCCCTCTCTTCCCCTCTGCAACTTCATCAAAATGGGTGCGACAGACATGATGTTGTTGCTCTTCACTCACCCCTTCGAGTTCCGCACTCTCATTCAGTACTGGATATATCATGAACAGAAGCGAGATATCACCGCTACAGAGGAACTTGAGACGTCCGGTTATGATAGGCAGACAATGAAGCGTTGTTGGTACTTCTTGGACAGAACCAGTAGGAGCTTCTCGTCGGTCATAAAGGAACTTGATGGGGACTTGGCACGAGTCGTGAGTTTTGCAAACTTGACCAGGGAAATCGGTGAAAAGCTAAACCTTTAATTCACTGATAGGTCTGCTTGTTCTACCTCGTACTTCGAGGGTTGGACACAATTGAAGATGACATGACAATCACAGACGAAGTCAAACAGCCCCTTCTACGCAACTTTTCCAAACATTGTTCCACACCCGGTTGGTCATTCGCAGGAAACGGTCCGCACGAAAAGGACCGACAACTCCTCGTCGAATTCGACTGCGTCGTTCAAGAACTCCTCCTTCTCCCTTCTTCTTACCGCGACGTCATTCTCGACATCTGTGACAAAATGGCTCAGGGAATGGCGGACTACGCTCACCAAGCATACAAAGCTGGCACACTCGGTCTCGGGTCAATGGAGGACCTTGATCTTTACTGTCACTACGTCGCTGGACTCGTTGGCGAGGGCCTTTCGCGACTTTTCTCGGCGTCGGGTAAGGAAGTGCCCTGGCTTGGCGACCAACTTATGCTCTCAAACTCTATGGGCCTCCTCCTCCAAAAAACCAATATTCTCCGAGATTTCCGCGAAGACGTGAATGACGGTCGGTTGTTCTGGCCTCGAGCAATTTGGGGGGAACAGTTTGGTTTTGCGGACCCGAAGGAGATGTATAGACCGGAGAATGAGAAAAGAGCCCTGTGGGCTTTGAGCGCTATGACCCTTGATGCACTCCGGCATGCCGTGGACTCGCTAGAGTACATCGCCCTATTGAAAACCCAAAGCGTCTTCAACTTTTGCGCAATTCCGCAGACGATGGCTATGGCGACCTTGGCATTGTGCTTTATGAACCCCGCCGTGTTTCATCGAAACGTGAAGATTAGAAAGGCCGCCGCCGCCAAGGTGAGACTAGCGGGAACTTGTTTGTGCTAATTATATACTGAATTCCGTTCCTAGCTGATCATGCGTTCAACAAATCCGCGAGATGTTGCGTACATATTCCGCGAATACGCGAGGGAAATCCATGCCAAAGCCGTCCCCTCCGATCCAAGCTTCCTCGCTATCTCCGTCGCTTGTGGCAAGGTACCTTATCCATCTATTATTTCTGTTTCCCCGTCTCGGATTGTTCATATTTGTCGTCACAGATCGAAGAATGGTGCGAGAAACGCTACCCGTCATACATCCTACTCTCTCCAAACGGTTACGCAATCGACGAACTCGACGCACGCAAAGGAATTGCAAAACGCGACACTGAACTAGCCACAGAGCTCCGAAGACGAAAACGCGCAGAAGAGCTTCGAGCAGGTGTGACGGCAAACGGTGTCAACGGAGACCATGCAGCGCCAAATGGAGAAATACAAGAATTTTCAAAAACGGAATTAGCAGCTATCATTGTTGGTCTGATGGCATTCGCCCTCATCCTTGCGTTCGCCATCGTCTGGGTCGTTATGAAGTATTTCTCATAGTCACTTCTTCATGTCCCCTGGCATTCCGCCTTCCGCTTCGGTCGATAGTTAGAGGATTCAATTTCAGATAATGCGGGGTTAGTGAAGTAGCGCAGGTGAGACGTCTATTATTGTATGTACAACTTGCGTAAATAGGAAAGGTGGAAAATTGATTATAATACTGCCCTCTTATTGTCGCAATATACCATATTTGTTATTTATATAATAGAATGTTTGGGCTGTGGACATCGACAGAATGAAACAAGAGGTATATACACGCAGCGTGTGATTGCAATATATAAATGGGAGTTATAAAGTTTGGATGATTATGGTCCGTGTCAATCCGATCCGACTGACGTCTTGGAACATCCTGCATAGATAACAACAGATTATTTCTTGCGCTTAGTCGCTGTGAAAACCTTATCAGGTAAAACCTCGGGAGATGGGAAGAAAGCATACTAGTCGACTTCGCATCCGTCGCCTTGCGCTTCTGTCCACCAGTGGGCGAGCCGGATTTCTTCGATGCCCGCCAGCGCTTCTGCGGTGCCAATGTTGCTTCTTCCTGGTCTCCGTCTGCATCATCGTCACCTTCTGCATCCGCCTCCATCGCCGCATCTACACCCGCGTCTATTGTTCCTTCTACGTTTGCACCATCAGCGATAGCTTTATCCTTCGTTATCGAACTTGACGCAATAGGAGGAACACAGGAAGGTGCACAACGTGGGCAGAACCACTCGCCTTCTGGTATAGCTGGCAACGGGGGTTTAAGGCAAGAAGTGTGGTATGGGAAGTCACACTATTGTCACAACTTTTAAAGCATCAGCTACAGACAATAGGACCAAGAGACGGACCTTGTCGCATGCCAATGGTGGGTCATCGTCCCCTCGGTCTTTCTTGCAAACAACACAATCGTCAGGTGAATCAACCTCAGCAGGGTGTCGTGGAAAGTCTGACAGCTTCGCATTCGGACGTGCAAGGAAGAGCGTTGTATTCTGCGATGCCGCAATGCTATTCCAATATTCAGCACCGACAATCGCGAGGGTTGCAAAATCAGCATGTACTCAATGACGTCAATGCCAATTAATGGCTGGTGCCTCGTCGGCTTTGTTGCGCTCTTTGGCTCGTTTGGTCCAAATCCCAATTCGCCATAGGCGGCATTCTGCCCAAACGCTATAGTCATAACTCCGCCCTCTTCCTCATCTGGCGCAAGTGCAAAATGCGTTACACCGCCACTGCGCGTGTTATAAACCTTGCAGCCCCTACGAAGAATTGATAAGCTTGAGCAAGACCCGTAAATAGTTTAGCTCTACATTAATTCCTGGATGTAGCGGAAGGTTGAGAACGGTGATCCGGATGAACCTTCACCACTGTTTTTCCACTGAAATAGATTATCAGACGGATTCAACTACAAGACCAAAAAAGACACACCTTGCCGGCCATGTAATACATACCCTGCTTGTCCAGCACAACAGAGTTTGTTGGACCGGCGGACACTGATGTTCCTCGCATCATCTCATTGGGTCCTGAGAACTGATTGCAGATGCTCGTCAGGTTTGAGTTCGAAGCACATGAGATGACGAGTCATACTTGAGGAACAACTTTCGGAATGAGGACATCTTGCTGATTGCCCAATCCTAATCGACAGTAGCCATTATAGCCCCAGACGTAGACAAGCCTATGGGAACATCGGTTAATAAGTTGGATAACGGGAAACGGGGAAATGCAGTTACCCCTCCTTATCTAATGCAATGGAATGCTGATGACCACAGGCAATTTGAGTAACGTGTTTCTCTTCGAGACTCCTCACGAGGACTTCCAGGCACTCATTAAGAGGTACAGCTCAGTAGAAAATAGGCTTGGCCCACCAGGTTGCGAATGCACGTCAAACATAGTCTTGTTACCAGTAGCGATATGTTCTCCCGTGCGCCCATTTCCCAGCTGACCATGTTCTCCACTTCCAATCGCGTAAACTACCCCATCCACGTTTAACCGACGCGCTCAACTGAGAAAGAAGGCCGAAGCTTACTCACGTTTTCCGGATGCTGAGAGGAGAATCGAGAAGCTGATGCCCGCTGCAACTTTTACGATCTTCTCCCTCTCACCATTTGGCCACGGCCCGCGAATGGCCGTGAAGCTTGAAATTTCCGGACAGGGCGGATGTCCACACTAAATTCGATACACGAATTAGCAAGTTAGATCAAGTCCAGAAGCCCGGATAGAAGAACCTGCCTGGCCATATGAGTTCGCACCAGCAGTCCACACTTCGCCATTACTTCCCACAAGCAACGTATGACTCCTTCCAACAGCAGCATGCACAAACGTGACGTCCTTAGGAGCTCCGAGCATCTGGGGCGTGATTCTGCGCGGCTCAATTTCGCTCACGATGCCAGGCGGATGACTTGCTTCACCCCGCATTGAACGCCCAAGAGCAGCTGGGGCATTCCGTCCGAAGACGTAGGCGGAACCGTCGATAGCGATACAGACGACGTGGCAGCCCGCGCCCGAGGCATGTATGGATGTAATAGCTACATTGGCGAGCGAACGGAGGATGTGTGGTTCGAGGAGGTCTGGGCTGTTGCAAAAGCGACGCGTGTTGTTTGACTGTCAGTACTAGTGTAGGAGGAAAATAAGGACTGCTGGCTCACTGCTCAGGCTCTTCCCTCTTCTTGTCTTTCCTCCCAAGAGTCGACCTATATTGAATAGATGAGCGGTGTGTTAGCGAAGGTGATTGTGCGTTCTGAGGAGACGAACCAGTCCGTGCCACCGCAAATCAGGACTAGCAATAATTATTATTATTCAAGAAATAATTCGCGTATACTTGGCATTTACCTCTGCCCCACTTTTCGTGTTGTGTACTCTGTTGGGTTGTTGGATGTGCTGTGGGGAATTGTTGAGACATACTGCAGCACGTCTGTGGGTAAGTTTGGTTCAACTTGCGGAACTCAACAAAAACGGATTTAATTGCCGTCAAAATACAACGCCGGCAACCACTGTTTTGATGTGAGATAGAACAACTATGCTCCCGGTAAAAATATGTAAAATTACAGTGTATCTGAACAAATAAGATGCATTAGAGGAACTGGATAGAAGCTACATGGCTATCGATGCTCGAGGCGCGCAACAAAGCCCGCTGCACGCGTCTGGTCGCGTCGTCTCGCGCCACCGCGTCTATCAGTACCGAAAGTATGGTTTCTGGGATCGCTGAGATCAATTCATGATTGCGTTTGCATCGTGTCTAGGCAGGATAGAACATAGCTCGATGGCCGAGGCTGTCAAGGCGGAAATATCACAACTTTATCACCCTTCGAGTTCGAAGCTGGAGAGGCCCTAGCTGCATCGCAGTATACTTTCTCTTCAGTTATGAAAAAGCAGGAGGTTTCTTGGTGTCTAGTTTCCTTTTCGTGGTCTTTGTCGTTCCAAATTCTCTTTGACCACCAGGAGTGTTCAGAAGTACCCATAAGATGATAACATAGACAAGCACCCCATAGGACAGAAACGGAAGGAAAGAACGTCCAAGTCGAAGACTTTGTAGTCAAGTTGCGTCTATTTGACTGCAATGAGTACTACATAGTGGTGGTTAGCGGTCAAGTCAAGTCTTTGGATTGCACCTATGAATTGAAGTGTGAGGCCTGCCCTAAAGCTGATATTCCCACGCGTCGTTCCCAAAGATATTAATAGCACAACTCTCCCTCCTGATAACGGACCGAATATAATTCAATGCCCATCTTTATCAACCCACCAGCCCTTTCATGCTTCTTGTATCTTGAGTATGGCAAGTGAATTGGCTATGGTAGAACTTGTCCAGGACAGAGACTTGTCCGATCAGCGCCTGGAGGAACTAGGCTATCAGCCCCAGTTCAAGCGCAACATGTCGCTGTTCGGAGTACTCGGCATGTCCTTCTGTGCCATAGGTATCCTCACAGGTATGAGCAGCGCCTTTCAGACAGGATTGTTCTCGGGAGGACCACTAGGACTATTTTGGGGATGGAATGTATGTGCATTGCTGGAATGATTCATATTGTATCTCACGATCCACTCAAGATCTGTAGCTTCTTTATGCTGCTCATCTCACTTTGTCTCGCTGAAATCTGCAGCGCGTAGTACGTTATCGGTGCATTCTCGTAAACCTTTAGCTGACAGGGAGATTGGCCAAGTCCGACGATGGGAGGGCTCTATTTCTGGGTTTGCAAGATGAAACCGGAAGCTCCAGTTCTTGGCTGTAAGCCTACCCCTTATATCATCATTCGGTAGGACGAAGGCCGACGCAATTTTCAAGTCTTTACTGGGTGGATATACACCATGGCTATGATCTTCACTGGAACTTCAGGCAATCTTAGGTGCGTAAGCACGAACTACATAGTGCACTTGGTGACCAAATTTTGCACATATTTAGTACGGCACTCTACCTTGCTTCGCTCGTTGAGGTTGCCTCCGGAAAATCGCTATCGCGATTGGAGATTGCCGCAATGGCTTGGGGGGTCAATATCACTTCCGGTATTGTGAATACAATCGGGACCGTGGCTATTGGCCGAATGAGTTCTTTCAATGTGTGGTGGACATTGCTAGGGACGATCGTTCTTGCTGTAACACTGCTAGTGAAAGCGCCAAACTTGGTAAGTTTTCCAGCACGCTCTATGTTGCTGAGAGTGTGACTAAATCATTGACAATGCGGACGAGAACTCACCGAAGTTTGTCTTCACGGACTTCGAAAAGTGAGATCGAATCTTGGTTATTATGGTTGTTTGGCCTAATTTACCTTGGGATGCCAGCTTCACAGGATGGAGTTCAAAAGGCTTCGTAGTCCTTCTCGGGTTCCTTCAAGTGTGCAAACAATCCGTTACGCAGCCCTGGGCGCTTTTCTAATTTAAGGCATTTTTAGGCAGTCTACTCTCTAGAAGGCTGTGAAACGGCAGCACAAGTAGCCGAAGAAGCCGTTCGCGCCGAGCTCCTTGCACCATTGGCCATTGTGTTCTCCATAGTTGGTTCATGGATCATCGGTGTAGTATACATGCTGGCGCTTCTCTTCAGTGTACAGTCAATCCCTGCTGTGCAACAGACAACGCTCGCTTTGCCGATTTCGCAGCTCTTCGTTGACGCCGCGGGACCAAGACTCTCGTTATTGTGCCTTGCTTTCGTTGGCCTTGCTCAGGGGATGGCCGCGGCAACGGCGTTCACCGCAAGCGCTAGATTGTTATACGCATTGGCTAGGGACAATGCCGTTCCTGCTGTTGTGAAGGGGCATCTAATGACATTGAATAGGGGACAAGCACCATATGTGGGCGTCTGGGTCAGTGTACTTGTCGGGTGTATCATATCGTGCGCATATATCGGGAGTAGTATCGCGGTGAGGCTCTATTTTCCGGACACAAGCGTGAAGATTGACGGGTGCAAATGAACAAAGTTCAATGCTATTCTTTCGTCTGCCGCAGTCGCAGTCATGCTGAGTTATCTTCAGCCAATAGTTATTCGTGTTCTCTGGCCCCTATCGTACGTGAAAACTTGTCGGCATAAGATGGTGACTCACGTCCGGGTATTGCAGATTAAGGGACCGAGGACCGTTCAGTCTAGGATCCTGGTCTTGGGCGATCAATTTTCTTAGCTTCCTGGCAAGTCGCGTAATTCCATCCCATTAATTTACGACTTATTGCCCCACAGTTTTCCATCTTTGTCTGCGTTCTGTTCGTCCTTCCCACGGCGGATCCGACGGATCCGGAGAACATGAACTACGCCATTGTTGCGGTTGGTGGACTTCTTGCCATCACTACTATCATGTGGATCTCTTGGGGACACTCCAAGTTTCGTGGGCCTGTAAATACCCGTCTAGAGGATTCCAGATCGTTTGTTGTAGAACCAGCATCGATGAAAGATGCGAAGTCTGGTGACTTAAAGGAGCGAATGATGGAAACTGAGGGGTCACATCGGTTCGCTCCTGAAAGAGAGATGGCGGACGAGTAGTTGCTTTTTCTTACTACTTTGAAATTGTTGATTGAGGGGCGGCGTTTTTGTTGCGATGGGTGTGACTGTGGGAATATATGAGGCTGACATAACGCCCGCGCGAGGGTGTTTCTCTCACCTCCCCTCTCTTATTTCGCAGCACCGAACGTCATCCTTTTCGACTCAAATGCACCGGCAAACCCGAACTGTGGTAGCTATGGTGCTGACCATAGGCGAATTCTCAGAAGCAGAAAGCACATCGCTCGTGCCTTCATAAGACTACGCCTCGCAAAGAACCAAATTTCATCGCCGGTACTGCGGGAATATTAACTACGCTCAGTGATTCGATCTGTGAATGATGTGACTCGCCTTGAATCATGCAGCTTTGCTCTACTGGCGTCCATGGCTTGGAGGATTCTAATGGACCAGTAATTCATGATAAGCCGCCGAGGTTGGCGTTCGAATACTCTGTGGAATAAATCCTTCCAGATCTCTGTGGCTACCGTGCAACTCGCACAGCTCACCTCTCGTGTACTTCCCATGGACAACGCGCACAAGCTAAAGCGTGGAGGAGGCAAACTTCCAAAGTCGCGCGAAGGCGCTCCTCAAGTTCGCTGTGTTTACCGTCAGGACAAGCTGCTTACACCAGAAGTGATCAGCCCTGCTGTACGCTTGAGGCGCGAATCCCAGCATGCCGACGGCGGCGCCTACAGAGAACTCATCACCCGCTTCAGTTCTCTTTCTACCCATGACCCAAATGAGAACGACAAGGATAATGGACAGCGCACCAATATTCTTCTCAAGACGAATCTATCTGAGTTGGATTATCCGGAAGATCTTGTTCTGTATGATTATCGTATCAACGTCGAGCCCGATATCAGGAACGTGGATAAGGATTTACAACGCTCGCTTTTCGTTCTTTTCGAAAGTTCGAGAGAAATCGTTCCGTTTGTTGGGGGAATCGTACATGACGGAGTCCAGAGGCTTATTTCCGACAGGCCGCTACCAGAAGGTCTCACCGTCACTGTCCCGTACTTCGTCGACGAAGGAGGGTTACAAGCAGCGCCCGTTATGTATATGTATGTTTTTCAACTCCTGGGTCCCGAGGAACTTAGAGTAGAAGATCTGACGCGGTGAGTTAGTGTTTCTTCGAATGTATGCTCTCAATACTCAACAATCCACCTCTGTAAGCTACCTTGACGGCGACAGTCCGAACTATTCCACTCAGCCTATTGTTTCGGCCTTCAATCTCATCCTTTCTTCTCTCGTATATCATACAGGCGCTCGTACACAACGCAGAGGTTTTCATTTCTTCCCAATTATATCTGCTCCTTCAGATATTACCGTTCCACTTGGTGCTAATCTTGAGGTGTGGAGGGGCCTATCATTTACGGCCATACCATTCCGCAAGGGCATGATGGTCAGTACTAATGTCGGTATTAGCGCCTTTTATGTTCCGTATCGACGACTTAGCGATGCCATGTTGGATTATGCTAAGATGATCGGTGGTGTGGATGTGACCTCATTCTACCACAATGTCAGCGTCACGACAACGTACCTCGGGTACTGCAGAAAAAGAAAGATAAAGACATTTGGATCTGCATCCGCGCGAAGGACATTGATCTACGTGGAAAGCCTTGGAGGGGAGCTTACAGTAGAGAACTATTTTAAACAAGGTGAGTGCCCGTGTGGTAGATACATGTCACTCGCTAAATAGGTTTCAAGTGCACGGTATTTCGCTTGAACATGCAGACGACTTGCCAGTTGTCAACATCGGAACCGGTGAAGAAGATCTTTATGTTCCTCCCGAAATCTGCGGGATTAATCCAGGTCAAAACTACCCTGGACCTCTTCCTGGATGCGCGAAGCTTGCGATTGAGCAAGCTTCTATCAAGAACATGAACACTGAAGAAGAGGTCTTTGACATACGATATGTCAACCAGCGTTTGGCTAATTTCGGATTAACCATCACCTCGAACAGGGAGCTTGTCCCGGCACGCGTGCTACCTCCTCCTCAACTGTTCTGTTCCTCTACCGGTGATGTATCTTGGACGGTGCAAAGTGCTCGCTTTCTGTGTCCAGCACAACTCAGGAACTTTGCCGTTTTCGTCATCCACGAAGATAATTCGGGCGACGTCATCGAACTAGAGCATAGGTCGCGAGTGACCATCATGAACCTGCTTGCAAAATGCCGCTCTTTCGGAATGCAACTCGATACGAACCTCCCGGCGCTGGATGTTCTTACAATACCACAAGAGACATCAAGTGATCCGCTTCGTAAGGAGACTCTTGACTCCATAGAGTCGAAGTTGTTATCCGTCGCTGCCGGGAAGGACCTTGTCCTTGCCTTCTTACCTAGGAAGGATGCTCACATCTACGGCAGTGTAAAGTCTACGTGCAACGTCAAGCTCGGAATACACTGCCTTTGTGCAATATCTACGAACTTCATCAACAGAAGGAGTCAGGATGCATATATCTCAACTCTGACGATGAAGATGAACACTCTACTCGGGGGAGTGAACCGTGCGCTAGACACGAGCTCGATAAAGTGTCTAGAGAAAACCATGCTGGTCGGCGTGTCTGTATCGCGACTGCCTTCCGAGTTCTTTCCGGGATCTCTTTCGGTTGCAGCGGTCACTGCTAGTTACGACAGGTCCTTTGTGCATTACCCGGCGAGCGTAAACATCCAAGAGCGTGTTACAGGTGTCAGTACATTCTCTCAAATCATCGTATCATTCTCTGACACCGTCTACAGGTGGTTACAGACATGAAACAAATGATAAAAGAGCGACTGGAGAAATATAGACGACATATGAACTCTTTACCGATGCGCATCATCATCTTTCGCGGAGGCATCTCTGATAGCCAGATCAGAGATCTAGTACACTCCGAGGTTGAGCCCATCCGAGACGCGTTCAAAAGCTTCGGAGATTATGAACCAACACTCACCTTCATGGTCTGTACCAAACCGCATCGCATTCGATTCTATCCCGCGGAAACAAAGAGCGTCAAGATTGCCAACCCGACAATGATAGCTGCCGGTACTGTCATCGATGGAGAGCTCGATACACCCCATAAACGCGACTTCTACGTCCACGCGCACACGGCAAGTCAGCGTGAAGCCCGCGCGACACGATATACTATCATACATGACGATAACAAGTTCAGCATTGGCGCCTTACAAAGTATCGTAAACGACGTCAGCTATCTTCACCCGATTTCCCCACAAAGTATAAGCTTGCCTCCTCCGTTGCATTGGGCAAGACGCGCAAATCGAGCAGCATGCGTACACTTGCGGAGCATGTTTAGTTCCCTTAATCACGAGGAGTCTGATAATACAAGCGATAAACAGATAGTACGAAAGTTAAAAGAGGCTTGGGGGAAAGGCATGCATGGTAGAATTACAAAGGATATGTTTTACTTATAGTAGTAATTGTGTATCATACATATGTAGGTATAGAACTCACTCTGTATTTCCAATGCCATACGGATGTACTTTTGTCGATTCCTTCTTCCTACTTCCATCTTCTCCTTCCATATGTATTCCACACACCTCTATAGGTTATGGTTCGAGGGGAAATCCCCGTAGCCGTAGGTCTCAAGAAATCCCGATATGTCTTCAGTCCTGCATACTGCTTTCATCGACACAAATTTTGAAAGAAAGAGTCTGATGCTATGAAGCTACAGACAAAGAATGAGAAGATAGGTCAGACAGACTATAGAATGCAGGGAAAGTCTTCAAGTAGAAAAGCACGCGGAAGCAAGTGGCGCCGAGACTGAGGCCTTCCACATGACGATCACCCGCTCCCTTCTTTCAGGCTCGCATAACAAAATGAATACATGAAACGTTCTGCACCACATGGAACATACCACGACTAATGCATCATGTGTTCCACAAAATTCAGAAAATAGAAATAGGCGGCTATCATTTGGTCGTTGAAGCTTAATCTTGTTTCCAAAAACAATTCGCCATCAATCATCACTCCAGAGCGCCAGTGAATGCAGCAGAGTTGGAGACACGCGTGACCAGCAGTTGGGTCGACAAGTCAAACCTAAATCCGTCCAAGTGTCAACATTCGTCCTCTTCGCCGCTGCCAAGCACCTACTTGTATTAATGACCAGCCTCTTCGGTCCGTTATATTTTACCGAGTGTGAATTGCAGTAATTGATGCTAGTTCACTTTCATTCCAGAACAAATGCTTGTCAGGGGAACTTCGGAATTCGTGAATAGTGTTAAATACATGGGATGCGGCGGAGAAAGTTCTGCGTGCCCACCGTAGCGCCTTTCGAGCTTGTGTATATTGACACTCCTCCTGAGAAGGCGAAGGTTCTTTGTTATTGGTAAAAATGGCAAAGAGAACGGTGAGTTATCCTCGTTTGGTACTTCGGTCCAGATGGAAGCTCAATTTTGGCCGAAACGCCATAGTATAGTAAGAGGCTTGCATCAAACTCGGTATGTCCTTTCGACGGCTATTCCCCATGTCGCTGGTCAATGTCCTGACCACGCACTTGTTAGTTCATCGTTGGTTCATTTGCATGCATCGGTGGAGGTCTTTTCGGTCTGGACATTTCGTCCATGTCCGGAGTATTGACGGTTCGCTTTGTCCCTCAAACCGGTACCTTCTAGTATTGATACACCCCGGAACAGAATGAAGCATACCTTCGTGTTTTCAACCATGTAAGTAACTTTACACTGTTGTATGATTGACAGTTAACGATGTACCTTAGCCCGGTTCTGATGCCCAAGGTGCAATAGTCGCCTCGATGCCTGCAGGTTCCTTCGTCGGCGCACTCATGGTCACCAAGCTCGCAGATCTTGTTGGTCGCAAAGGTACGATCATCCTCTCGGGTATTCTCTGGATTATTGGAAGTATCCTCCAATGTGCTTCACAGGTCTGTATACTATTCCTCATCTTGCAGAAACAAACCTTGCTCAACGCCACTCTTCTACGTAGAATCGCGGCATGCTCGTTGTTGGACGTATTGTCTCGGGACTGTCTGTCGGGTGTTCCTCCGCAACCGTGCCTCTGTACCTAGCAGAGATAACGCAGCCTCATTTACGAGGACGGATGGTCTCTCTGCAACAATGGGCAATCACCTGGGGTATCCTGATCCAGTATTTCATCCAATTCGGTTGTTCGTATATCGACGGCGTCGCGTCATTCCGTATTCCCTGGGGCCTTCAAATGATTCCTGCCATTGTCTTGGCAATCGGCATGATATGGTTCCCAGAAAGTCCGCGTTGGCTTGTAGATCACAACCGCGAAGAAGAGGCTCTACAGGTCTTGGCGGATCTCCATGCGCGGGGGAATAACGAGGATTCTCTCGTCCAACTTGAGTACGAAGAGATTAAGCAGCAGGTTTATTTCGAGAAGCAGGAGGGAGCGAAGAAGTACAGTGACCTTCTCAAGCCAGGCATTAGGCGTCGTGTCTTCCTAGGTATGAGCCTGCAGATGTGGAGGTTCGTCCTTCTTTTCTACCGCATCAAGTACGTATCAGACTGACTGACGCCGGACTATTACAAGTCAACTCACCGGAATGAACATTATGATGTACTATATTGTCTATGTCTTTCGCGGAGCTGGCCTGTCCGGGAGGCGCGGCAATCTCATCGCTAGCTCTATTCAATATGTCCTCAATGTCTTATTTACTGGTATGTACGCTCTTCTTCCACAAGGTGCCCCAACTAACGTCGATCATTAGTACCCGCAATCATCTATATCGACAAGTGGGGTCGCCGACCTATGCTTCTCGCCGGTACAGCATTCATGGGTTTCTTCCTCATGCTCGTCGGGGGGTTGCAAGGTCGATTTGGTGATTGGGGACTGGAAGGTGAAGAAAGGATATGGATGATCGAAGGACAAGGTGCAGCTACACGAGGGATCATCGTCTGCTCCTATCTCTTTGTCTGTTCGTTTGCGATCACTATGGGCCCCGTCAGCTGGACATATCCATCCGAGATCTTCCCAATGCGAGTCCGCGCGAAGGCCGTTAGTTTGAGCACGAGTACAAATTGGATGTTTAACTTCGCGTTGGCATGGGCTGTGCCTCCTGGACTTAGCAACATTGCCTACAAGACGTATTTCATTTTCGGCGTAAGTCCTCCTTACTCAACGTTCTCGATACCCTGTTGTAATCTGACATACGTCCGATAGACATTCAACTTTTCCTGTTTTATACACATATTATTCATGTATCCGGAAACGAAGGGACGTACGCTGGAGGAGATCGAAGATGTGTTCGCTCAGGGCCATGCCTTCGCTGCTTGGAGAATTAAACCGACAGTTGGGCTCAAGACTCTGGAGGAAGTAAAGCGTGCGGCCAAGGAGACGGAGGATGATAAGGCCAGCGATGCTTGAGCGAATGTAAGGCGACCTGTTGCAGGTGAAACGGCATGCGCAGCATTTTATATATTGTACCCCACTCATTTTGATTATGAGTTGTATCGTTGTAATTTGACCCCTCTATTCCAACGCAGTCATTGTTCTATTATGTGATACTAGGTTGAGGGTTAAGATTGAGACTGGGCCGCTACATTTCTTCCAAGAACTCACCGCACTTCCTTTAAGTTAGCACTGTCAAGCATTGCCGTTGATCGCAGGCCATACATATCATTGAAGAGATTAAGGCTCTATCTTCACTTCCCGACGGGAAGGAAGCTCGCGACGGACTCGAGAATGAGATAAAGAAAGGCAAGGACCCAATGCTAATCTTCTCTCGGGCGCATCCATCGTGTCATCAAATCTCCTGTATATGTACTGTCCTGAGAAAATGATTCAGATATCAACGACAACTGCACCGCGCCGTAGCTCGTCTCGAAATCCACCAACGACAGACGCGTTCACCAACGTCGTCCTCTGTAAGTCCTCTTCATCTCTTCTCTGACCTTTTACATAGCTGCCAACTACACTCCAGAACAGGAGAAACAGGTTCCACCACCCTCCAGACTGTTCGCATGTTCTTTCGTATTGTCTTTGTAAGGCAGTCCACGACACGTTCTCCACTCCTCGCGCAGAGTGAATATGTCCGAAGACGTGAAGTCGTGGACGGACCCTCCATAATGCTTCTAAGAGCGCCGAACAACCAGAGCTACCATTATCGAGATGATATGCAGGTGGGCCATGAGTGATGAGGATGTCCGTGTGCAATGGGATTATCGCCCATTGTCGATGAGGGTACTTGCGAAGGTTGTATTCGAAGGTACTGGAACTGTCCCGACCCGTGTCGCGGTGTACAAGGGCTCCCAAAGAAGTTCAGTGTTCTCCCACGAACAGTCGCAATTGCTTCACTGTCGTGCAGATATACCAGTTTCGGGTAGGCTTTGCGTATGAGCACAACTACATCATGTCCAGCGAGGGCTGCGTCGTGGTTTCCGGCAATGAAGAATTTGTGAGGGTGCGATTGACTGCTCAGCCACTTAAGGGCATGCTCCAGTTCTTGCAGGGTACCCGATTGTGTCAGGTCACCTGCGTGGATGAGGATGTCACCGTCGGGTATGGGTTCGGTCGATTCGTGCTGGTTGTGGGTGTCTGACAGACAGACAATGCGAATTTGGTTTCGCGCTGAACTCGGGTTTTGCCTCGTTTGTGTAAATGCGTATATTCGTTGCGCGAGAAGGAGGTCCCAGACTGAAGACTCGCGATGTAGAACAGTCAGGTAGTGTATAGACATGAGAGTGGCAGCGTTACGTAATCCTTAGACTTATATATAAATGCTCCTCTTAATGACGGTGCGCATTAGCAGGCTGGCGCGCCCTCGTCTGCTAATTATATTCCGCAATGGTCATAACCGTTCTTCGTCCTTCCCACCACGACTACAAAGTTCGCTCATCGCATATTCTACAGGTTGCATAGTGCGCAGATAACGCACATTGTTACGCATCGCGCATCGAATGGTCGAGCATTGGCAACGCATCTACCCTCCGTCAGAGTCAGGGGTATGAGTCCCGTATTATTTTTTGATTTTTTGTTAGCTGAATGTTCTATGATGTTGTCCGTAAGTAAAACAAAATTTATATGAGGCTCCCGAATGATAATGTCCATCTTCTTGGACTCCACGCTCCGTAAACATCATCAGAAGCCAAAACGCGGCCATTTTCATTCGGTATGAATACAGTCTCTCGCATCGGCGGCACACGCTGTGCCCATGTCGGAGGGTGCTCGTACACGCGAGGACGCGCGGCCGGCTCGTCAAAGTCGACTATGATCGCCGGTGCGTCGCGTGGAAGCACCGAGTCGACGCGTCTACTGAATGCAATGTACATAAGATTTGTGAGTACGGCGAGGGCAGCGTAGCGGCGAGGGTCTGGGTCGGCCGGGTCTGGTATGTCTGCGACCTTCCAGGAGAGCTGCTCCCGACAGAAATACTCGAGTTCATTACGCAATTTTGTGGTCCAGTCTACAATGAGGAACTCGTACATTCGATATAAAGATGCAGATGAAGAATCAACGGATGGTGTTGAAGAGGACTTGATAAAATAGTCCAAAAGGTGAGGTAAAATGCGAAGTCTCGCTTTGGACTTGCAGTATCGGTTATACTGGAAGATAGGATGCCGCTCTCGTACACCTTCGCGGTGCGCGATCAACTCGGAGATAGGATGAGGGAGGGGTTCTGTTGGTGCGTCTCGCATTCTGCTACGAGGTGGTAGGGGTATAAATTCAGGTTCACCCAACGCGGAAAATTTATACATATGGTATTTGTAAATACCCTCTCATCAGCTCATGGGGCATTTCCCATCTACAACGATACGTTAAGGGACCCCTCAAATATTGCTCTTTACTGTAAAATTTGTAGAAAAGAAAAGCAGAATCGTATGTTGCTGCTACCGAGCGGTAATTCCCGAGCTGGTCTATATAAGATAAGAGAGGCAAAACAGACCATCCCATCCAGACGATTACCGCACGACGATCATGTTCACGCAACTCCCCTGGATGCATGTAAGAGATCTCAGTTTTCTCCATTATAACAGGCATCTAACATTCCATCGAAAAGAAATACAAGACTGGTGGAATCACGTTCACGAGGGCCCAACTAGTGAACCTCGCGCAAAACATCGCTAAGACGAGTAATTCCCCTTTACAGATCGAAGACCACATGGAAGTGGTACGCATGGTCAACTCCCGACGCAGATCCGAAAACATTGGCCACCTCCTCTGGCCCTTTCACTTGCCTGACGGAATCGATGATAGCGATAAGGACGAGAAGGACAGGCGTTACGCATTCCTTTTTCTGACGTTTCAAGAACTTAGTAAGGAAGAGTCGATGTTCAATTGCAAGGAGATTCCTTTCGACGAGAATGACGAATCGATAAAGAAAGCCATTGCTTGGTTCGGAAAGTATGGTTATTCGAAAGAGGAGATGATGAGTAACTGGATGACTCTTTCATCATGGAATTTTAGGGAGGGCAAGTAACCCCAAGAGTCGTGGTGAAGAGAAATGATGGAATCAATTGTAACTTGAGCGTGTTGTTGGGTAGCAAGTTATCTGACAGATTTGACCCTATAAGAACAGTTGCGTGCGGATGCGTGATACATACAAAAATACAGTCAGTAGATTTGCATACGTTTATCACTGAATATGGGAACGAATTCCCGTTGTATGAGCGTAATGTTTGAGTTCAGATGGCAATGGGACGACTTCGACGAGCTACTCCGTGCATCGGGCATAGGATGCGAGTCCATCCCGCACCACAGAGGCCTGTAGCAACACGAACTCTTTGCTGGTCGGATAGACCTTATCAGGGTTTCTCGAACTTCCACACCCGCAGTCCCTAGAACAGTGTACACAAAAAGACTCCCTGTTCTGGCCCGAAGTTATGAAGCGACCGGTCAGCCGGAACAAGGCTTCGTTCGAGATGCAGTATACTTCTCCTTGTAATTACAGGTATAAAGAACCCAAACTCCCGATTTAATGCCAAGTCGAATAGAATTCTCTTTTATTAACCAAGATATCATCTCTCGTCCGAGTCTCTACCAGATTGGGGATTTCCGTGTAGTAGCGGCAGCGTACGATTCCGCCTTACGTGTTTTACAGTAAAGGGCAATGTTTGAAGGGTCTCTTTATATATCGTTGGCATTAATTTTAAATGCCCTGTGAACGGGTGATAAGAGGGCGAGGCAACAATAATATGAAAAAGGCATCAGGTACCTTCTGCAGCAGCTGTCCTTGGACCAAATTTTGTTGTAAATCAGTAGTTTTGACACCTGACTTTCCAAACGTGAGGGCTTGTTGATGTCCTTTGGACTAGAAAAGTCGGTATTCACGGGAGGTCTGCCTAGAACACCGTTCAGCATCTCCGATCGGTAGTCGGGCGAACAATGGCCACCTCCAACACTCGTATTTCGCGCACACCCGCAGGAAAAAGGGAGGCGGATACCGTCGAGTAGGTTGACGATGCAGATACGATTGAGCATGATTAAGCGAATTTCCCGGGAACGGATTATTTACAGGGGGTTATTCTTTGTGTTGCTCCCACTACCCCCGGAGAAAACGACGAGACATCGACTTTCACACTGTGCGCTGTGGCAGGGTCGTCGTACTCCTTGTTGATGCTGCAGCGGATGTGGATGATGGCGACAGATTCAAAGCGCTAGCCTATGCTAGTGAGGGCTTTCCCGTCAACGAAGTACTGGATGGTGAAGAAAGTGCGGGCGGATAACTTGAAACACCGTTTACTTGCATTCTCGAGTTAGCTCGCGCGACTAGCCATCGACCCAGTCGCAATTCCAACAGCATTCCCTCCACGCTGTGGCCATCTTCTTGAATGAGACTGAGACGAAGTGGGATTGCGAGACAGGCGGGGATAGAGACTGGAGGTTTAGGGCTCTTGAGAATATTAATTAACACCGAAATTGAGAGTTACATAATCGTGGTTACATAAGCTCAGTAGGCCAGGTCTCTCGTCAAGTCAACTCGTCAACACATGTACAGGTGACAATGTCGGAATCCTCTATCCGCCCTCCCTTACGCATAAGCGTGACGCTCAAGAAAGAAATATCAGACAAGCATGCTAGGAAAACTATCGAGGCGTTTCTGATGGACTACCAGAACCGCCCAGGCGGCTCAGATGCAACAATTCGAACCAGGCTCGAGAAGCTGAACGCATCGCTGCGCACAGACAAGGCAGACAGGGAGATGGCGAGCAATATGTAGACATTAGTGAGTGATTTTTCCGCGATCGCCCCACTATTCGCCCGGTAACACCGCCGTCAGACTAGTAACTCGAAAAAAATCGTTCCCAACCTTTTATATGTCAATCATCTCTTGTCGGATTGAATAATCCAATGAAACCCAGTTCACGAGTACGCTTCCAAATGAAAAATACGGCCCTGAGAAAACTGCTTCTACCACTACGCAGGGAGCGCTTTGGACTAGGAGCGGTGACTTTTCACCCAGATCATTTCAAGGCAACTTACCAACATTCCCGATTGTCCGAAACGTATCCCGCAACATCCTAATGATCAAATCTATTTACTGGAGCTTGTATAAGGAAATACCTATGTCACTACTGATGCGAATTGGCCGGCCCTCTGGAAGTAGGGAATAGCTGTTCGGCAGAGGTACGCAGCTCCAAGATATAGAGGGAGAGCGGTTTTTAGACATCGTATCACTCCTCCACTAGCTGTCCTTACGATTTCAGAGCATGACCAGGACTCGCACCAGTCTCCTTCTTAGCTGCGCCCACGCTTGGCTCTGGACGATTTTGCCACGTCTCCCATGGTGGATGGTCACAATCCTAACATCTCCAGAACGACCACGCAAGTCATGGTCTCTCCAGAGGGCCGCCTTACGCAGGTTCGTCCGCTCCTAGCTGAAAGGCATGGAAAACGTGGGTTATGAATGGGATTCTTTGATTCATGCTTGTGTTACAGAAATAAGAGATTATTCTCCAGATCGAGGATCGTTACTTCTGCCATGGTGGAAAGCAAATCTTTTCGTCTGCGCATCCCAGTGACCGCGATACCAATGCGCCACGCGGACTCGTTGAGGTCTGCCCTTCCATCAAAAGGTCCTTCTACCTGGAGTAACGATTGACCTCTGTTCCTCCCGAGCCGAGAAAGGGTCATTTCCCTTGATCGATGTGATCTCGGGATACAGCTACCTCGGTAATCGCATGGGTTTCACCCCGTCTTAGATAACTCTAATCGGCAGCTCAGCGGGTGGTAATCTTGCACTGGAACTTACGTGCTTCCTCGTGGAGCACAGAGACGATACCAGGTCCTTCCCTTTACGCGAATTCCAAACGCTGTACGTCACGTTGTACCGCATGGTATAGACGTACCGCCAACATTCATTGATCATCGGACTCGTTGACTAGGTCCTTCTAGCTCGTGCAACAAAAGCAGTCTGCATCTCCTATGGCGCGGTTTGTATAAACCTGAGATGCGTATGCATGCACGCAATCCAAACAGTGGTGAGCTAGTGCTTGTGTTTTGGGTATCGATCACTGTCGGCGAGGATGGATCTGGCTGGCCTGTTGTCATCTGAACTCATGATTACGAGGTTTACATCCACGTATTCAATCCCATTGTCATGCACCCCTTACTTGTAAAATAAAACTGAATTTGGATCGAACCTGCCGCATGAGTTACTCAATGAATCCAGAAGAGCGGAGATTACATCAATCCATTAAACTCCATGATGAGAGCGTTATCCATCGATTCTTCATTTCGTCCTCCGAATGTCCATACTTTCCAAATCATTCAATGGCCCTCTTCACCGTTGCATCATCTTTATCGAGAGGAACCTCCTTGAAGTCGAATAATGTCTCGCCCTCAGTAAGGTCGTGGCACATGAGGACAAGGATCACACATCGGCGGTTCATATCATCCTTATCGCTGTCCATTCCGTCAGGCAAGTGAACTGGCCAGGTCAGGTAACCAATTCTGTCGCGTGTGCGTTTGAGACCGATTAAAGCACCCGCTTGATTGGGAGTGGTGATTTCGTGAGTGATATTGTCCTTCACCGCGATTTTATGCGCAAATTCCAGCAGCTGGGCCTTCGTGAATATGACTCCACTAACTTTACGTCTCTGGCGGGTGGAGCATTAGGTGTTTGTCCAAACGGAGAAAGTTGTAACCTCTTACAGACAGCTCGGAGAGTCTCGAAAAAGATGACCGCGGTAGATATTGTACAACTGTTCACCAATATCTAGGATTGCAGCACGGAGTCGGCATCTGCCGCTCCACTTTAGTCTCCTATCATTGAACAACCACGCGCAATTTGATTCGTACGAGTCTCATATACAAGCGCACGATTGTGAGGGTGAATGGTGTTGGCAGCTGCGACCATCGCGTCGCGAGGTGACCCACGAGTCCGCTCGCAACATGTCGGCATCTTGATACTATGTTGGAGGAAGAAACTGTTTTGTCTGGGTAATGGTGCGTGATTGCCTGTGATTGCTGGTTGATTAATCACAATGACATGTTAAATGTAGCAGGGAAATGACTGAATCGATGATTGTTTTCCAGGACGCCTCACGAGAATATCGTCTCCGGCTCTCCTCTACGTTTTTCCTATTCTTCAAAGAGTCGTAACGGCGCTGTCAGGACCGCATTTCATCGCTGTACTCTGATGCTCTTGACCTATTCCGATCCTTACGAAGAAGCGACCTAGTTGATTGGTCCAGAGATTGATGTTGTCTACTTTTCCTACCCCTACCACGCGCAGCCATGATGCGCGTTGGCCTCCGAGGCAGTCGGATGGAAGTGGGTCGGTGGGCAGTGGTCAACAAGATCCGAGGTCATCTGAGATGGATGATGGGTAGCAGTTAGTGATGCGGACAAGTTGGTTGAGGACTCGCGGGTCACCCAAATCCACGAAGGCCCACCTCTCGCATGAAATGAAAGAAGAACACCACTCTCGAAATCATAGGGCCTAATCAAGCGACTAGCATCATCAACTTCGCATCACCGATGGAATTGGGTACCCGCTCCGGTCTTTGTACTCGCCTGACGGAATGGATAGCGATACGAATGATGCGAACAGCCGTCGCTCATCCTACACGGCGCACCGCAGCATCCTCATCACCTGAATCGATCCTCCTACTTTCGCTATCCCATTGGCAGACCCTTCCATCATTATAGCAAGACACAATGGGTTTGCCATCTGGTGACGATGCGACCTGAAACAAGATCCCCACCGACGGCAATGTCTCTCCGTATGTCTGTCCAACTCGATATTTCTCTTTGACACCGAGCATACGACCGTATTTCCGTATACGCCTGTCGCATACCTGTAACACACCGGGGAATGCAGAACATGGTGTCGTAATGTACGACCTATAAACCGCAATTAATATTGTCTTTATGCCCACATACGTACGATGCGGAACCTACTTGAAGAGAAGGACCTTTTCTGATATACTGGATCACCAGCATGGCGCAATCACTTGATGGTTATTATTACATTATTACAACACTCGCGCTAAACGATTTGGAATTGTTCGCAGCTAATACAATGCAGTATCTATTATGATATCACCATCTGTATACATGCTGTACGATCACGCATCTTCCGGGGTTGGGTTAAACACGGTGTATTCGATCTGTTACCTTGTTATCATCAGTGTCAGTCAAGTCGTATTTCTATACGTCGGGGAGCTTACTGTTCACTTTAGCCCCCCTCCAGTTCTCTCTCTGTTCTTCTTTTGAATCTGAGGGCGTGCGCAAACCCTATGCTACAATTCAGCGACATGGCCCTTTCAAGCACCAGTAGTGTTCCTGCATCTCAACTAGATAGAACGGTGGGTTTTACTGAAATTCTAAGTCGTGACGTTACCTTACTTTCAAGTTCAGTTCGGATGTTGGTTCATTGCGATCATGTATGTTATCAATACTCCACGTCGCGACAGTCGCCTCTAATTAGCCATACAACGTCTAGCTTCTCCTCGGCGTAGGTCACAACCTTTTGTGCTGAGATTTACCTGTTCTGAATTCCTTCCAGCTTCTGGGGAATCGGCTGCCTCCAGTTGTATCTGTACTACGAGGTTTGTCGGATCAGTATCGGAGACATTACACGAAGGTTATGATAACTCCTGTCACTAGAAATACTGGAGGAGTGACCGGACCTGGTTGAAGGTGTACCTTTTTCTGATATGGGTGCTTGACACAGTACAGCAAGTCCTTCTATCGCATTCCACTTACGTGTACTTTGTGAGGGGGATCGGCGATCACACGTTGCTAGCTCTCATTTCAAAGTGAGCGCTTATTCAGAAAAAAATATGGCGACTGACAAATCCTTTGCAGAACTACATCGTGGAATACGATTCTCATACCCATCATCAATACAATGGTGCAAATCATTTTTGTCCGTCGCACCTGGTACAGTGAGGCCCCAAAGTCATTTATTAGAACAGATCAACTTAGATTAATTTCAGTTAGCAGCAAAAACACCATCTTGACTGGACTTCTGCTCCTTCCTGTCTTGGGACAGTTTGCAATCGGCTTGGCCTATAGTATCGAGGTATCTGGACTTCACGAACTAGCGCAACTATCCGGAATCGTCCACTTGGAGCTTGCAGCAAATTGCATGGTAGCGTTCACAGATACGGTTCTTGCATTCACGATAATGTTTCTGCTCTGGAAGAGTCGTTCTGGAGTAAAGCGGACAGACTCTGTCATACATAGACTCATCATGTACACAGTCGGTTCTGGTCTGGTGACTACTCTATGGGCACTCGTGGCACTGATCGGGGCCATCACGGCATCTGGTTCCTTCGTGTACGTCCTGGCTGGTTTTACTGTTGCTAAAGGTGAGTTCTTTCCTTCACTTTAGCGTGGATTATTATTAGAATCACTGATATTATTCTCCAGTGTATTTCAACTGCGTGCTTGCTTCGTTCGTAATTGGCATGTTGCTTCATCATTCAAATTCTGACATGCGCTTATAGCTTAAATGTTCGATCAAGCCTTCGCGGAGCCCTAGACAAGGAATCAGGCAGATCGAGTATCCGTCTAGAAACCCTCCACTTTGCGTCTGACGCCGCGAATGAGGTATGTCCTCTCCTCATCCGTCCGCAAAGATCTGACAGTCACTGAATCAGGCTCCAATCCATAAGCGCTTTGAATGCCGTTCTAGCGTTGATTTCGAAGGTGGAAGCGATGAACGACAAATCTGGGGTGACTCCTCCACGGCGGTGTAGACCGATCACGACCACCTGTCTCAATCTACCGGCAACTTGACGGAAGATCCCTGGAGTCGATAAATTAAGACTTGATCAATGACTTGGTCGGTCGAGTTCAGATTGATGAACACGGCACCCGCTGACTACTTGATCTCCTTGTACGAGATCCCATCCCACACTTTGTTCGGACGTTCTAAATACGTTCTCATAGTTGTGTCTTTTTGTTCATCTTGTGGTTGCTGCTTGTAAACGAGGTTCATAATCATTATTCGTTGGTAGAACCGGTCGGGAGGAACGATTATGTGCGAACGTATTGAGACAGAGAACCCAAATTCAAAACGGTCCACCAGACCGACAGCCTGGGCAGTACCGTCGGTTCTAGTCTTCACGTACTGCACCCTTGGTTCGATGGTGCCGGGCCGGTCATCCTACACGAGAATAGGTTTGCATCTGATGGGGATGCGACCTGAACCAATATCCCCACCGACGGCAATGTCTCTCCATCTGTCTGTCCAACTCGCTATCCCTCTTTGACACCGATCATACGACCGTATTGCCGTATACACCCGTAACCCACCTGGGAATGAAGAACATGGTGTCGTTTAATACTACCTATGAACCTTGTCGTTATGCCCGTATACGTACGATGCGGAAAAGAGAGGGACCTTCGCCGATATACTAGATCACCAGCATGGCGTCACACTTAACAGTTATTATTACAACACTGGTGCTAAACGATCAGGAATTGTTCGCAGGTGATACGATGCAGTATCTATCATGATATCACCATCTGAACACATGCTGTACGATCATACATCTTCTGGGGTTGGTTTAATCATGGTGCATGCGATCTGTTACCTTGTTATCATCAGTGTCAGTCAAGTCATATTTCTATACGTCGGGGAGCTTACTGGTTGCTTTAGATCTCTTCTAGTTCTCTCTCTGTTCTTGCTCTGAATCTGAAGGCGTACGCTCAGCCTGTGATCATAATCTAGCGACATGGCAATTTCGGGAAATATTTCTACATCGCAACTTGATAGCACGGTGAGCATTATTGTCATTTTCCAGTCATGACATTGCCTCAACCGCAACTTCAGTTTGGATGTTTGTTCATTGCGGTCATGTATGTTATCAATACTCCGCGTCGCGACAGTCGCCTCTAATTGGCCATACTAATTATAGCTTCACTTCGACGTAGGTCACGAATCTTTGTATCGAGATTCACTTGTACTGACGTCCTTCCAGCTTGTGGGGAATTGGATGCCTCCAGTTGTATTTGTACTACGAGGTTTGTCGGATCAGTATCGGAGACATAACACGAAGGTTATGACACTGGCCTATGACTAGAAATACTGGAAGAGTGACCGGACCTGGTTCAAGGTGTACCTGTTTCTGATATGGGTACTTGACACCGTAGAGCAGATACTTATATCTCATGACAACTACGTGTACTTTGTGAGGGGGATCGGTGATCAGACGTTGCTAGCCGTCGTTCCAAAGTGAGCAGTTATTCGGAAAATGGAATACGGATGAATACTGACGAATCCTTTGCAGAACTTCATCATTTGCAATCCTCGTACTAATTGTTGATGCAATGGTTCAAGTCATTTTTGTCCGTCGCGTTTGGTACAGTGAGGACCCAAAGTAATTTATCTAGAATATATTAACTTATATTAATTTCAGTTAGCAACAAAAATACTATTTGGACTGGATTTCTGTTCCTTGCGGTCTTGGGACAGTTTGCAGTCGGTTTGGCCTATTGCATCGAGGTATCTGGGTTTGTCAAAATGGCGCAGCTATCCGGAACCGTCCACTTGGAGATTGCGCTGAACTGCACGACGGTATTCACAGATGCAATTCTTGCATTCACGATAATGTTTCTACTCTGGAAACGTCGTTCTGGAATAGAGCGGTCAGATTCTATCATGTATAGACTTATCATGTACACAGTCGGCACTGGATTGGTGACTGTGCTATTGGCACTCGTGGCGCTAATCGGGGCCATCGCAGCATCTGATTCCTTCGTGTACATCCTGGCTGATTTTGTTATTCCCAAACGTGGGCGATTTCTTTCACTTCTGGAAGATTGTTGTAATATCACTGACATCTCCTCCAGTATATTTCAACTGCGTGCTTGCTTCGTTCGTGATTGGCATGTTGCTTCATCATTCAAATTCTGACATGCGCTTATAGCTTAAACGCTCGATCAAGTCTTCAAGGAACCTCATACGAGGGGGCGGGCGGATTGAGTATCCATCTTGGACGCCTCCCATCCACTTCAGCTGGAAGCTCGAACGTTGCATCGGACGCCTCGAATAAGGTACATATCCTCCTCATATGTCCACTCAAAGACCTTACAGCCATTGCGTCAAGGTTCCCACACATAGGCGTGTCGAATTCCATTCTACCATTGATATCGAAGGCGGAGGCGAGAAACGACAGGCTTGGGGTGACTCCTCCACAGCGGTGTAGACCGATCACGACCACTTGTCTCAATCTACCGGCAACTTGACGGAACATTCCCTGGAGTCGATAAATTAAGACTTGATAAATGACTTGGTCGGTCGAGTTCAGATTGATGAACACGGCACCCGCTGACTACTTGATCTCCTTGTACGAGATCCCATCCCACACTGGCTTCGGACGTTCTATAAAATGTTCTCATAGCTGTGTCCTTCTTGTGCTTGTAAACGAGGCTCATAATCATTATTCGTTGGTAGAACCAGCCGAGGGGAACGATTATGTATGGACGTATTGACAGAGGATCCAAATTCAAAACGGACCACCAGACCGGTAGTCCATCAGGAGTGTCTCGGCGTCTTGATACTCGTCGCAAGGGAGGGTGGATAGAGGACTTCACTGGCACTCGTCTTGACTCGCGAGAAGTGATGCAATGTGATCTTATGTGGTGAAGTTTTCTCATGCACAGCTCTTAGAATAGTCCGGGTATTGCCGTGATAAATGTTAGTAAGTGGACTACTACTAGGAGAAGAACACCACTCGCGAAATCATAGGACCTAATCAAGCGAGTAGCATCATCAACTGACTCCGCACAGTGACAGATGGCTTAGGGTACCCATGTACTCGCCTGAAGGAATGGATAGCGATACGGATGGTGTGAGCCGCCGTAGCTCAGCCTGACAGCCTTAGTCCTCACGTACCGCAACCCTAGTCGGGATGAGACGTTGTTCGAGTTCAATGGCGCCGGGCCGATCATCATACACGACGCGAATAGGTTTGCATCTGATGAGGATGCGACCTGAAACAAGATTCCCATCGTCGGTAATGACTATTTTCCGACTGTCTAACTCGCTATCCCTCTTTGGCACAGAGAGTACGACCGTATTGCCGTATATGTCTGTTGCATACCCGTAACTCAACTCGGAATGAAGACCATGGTGCAATAAAGTACGACCCATAGGCAGCAATGAATCCTGTCTTCATAACCGTATACGTACGCTGCGGAACTTTACTGATGGGGGTTGAAGAGAAGGACCTTCGCTGATACAGTAGATCACCATTGGATGTCATATCACACGATCTGGAATTGTTCGCAGTTAATACGAGGGAGGTGCTAAGATGACCGTGATATCACCATCTCAAAACATGCGAAGCGTTCATATTGTATCTTCCGGAGTTGGATACTCACCGTCGCGGTACCATGACCATGGCGCATACGATCAGAAGGCTCGCGTTACATTGTCATAATCGATGCCAGTCAGTTATATTTCTATGCGTCGTAAATCTTACTACTCACTTTAGACCCCCTCTAGTCCTCTCTCGATTCTTGTTCTGAATCTCAAGGCGTGCGCTCAGCCTTGTGATTACAATTCAGCGACATGGAAAATTCGGGCAATGTTTCCGCATCACAACTGGATAGCACGGTGGGTATTATTGGCAGTTTCCAGTCATGACGATGCCTTAACCCCAACTTCAGTTTGGATGTTTGTTCATTGCGGTCATGTATGTCATCAATATTCCACGTCGCGACAGTCTCCTGTATTTAGCCATACAACTTCCAGCTTCTCTTCGGCGTAGGTCACTAATCTTTGTGTTAAGATTCACCTGTGCTAACTTCCTTCCAGCTTATGGGGAATTGGCTGCCTCCAGTTGTATCTGTACTACGAGGTATGTCAAATAGGTATCGGTGACATATCACGAAGGTTATGACACTCCTATGACTAGAAATATTGGAAGAGTGACCAGACCTGGTTCAAGGCCTATCTCTTTCTGATATGGGTACTTGACGCAGTACAGCAAGCCCTTCTATCGTATTCCAGTTACGTGTACCTTGTGAGGGGGATCGGCGATCAGACGTTGTTGACCCTCATTCCAAGGTGAGCAATTCTTAATAAAGCATGAATACCATTAGATCCTTTGCAGATCTTTCACTTCTAATGCTATTATGATACCATTCATCGTTGCAATGGTGCAAGTCATTTTTGTCCGTCGCGCTTGGTATAGTAAGTACCCAAAGTCATTTTTCTAGATAAGATTGATTACACTATTTCAGTTAGCAACAAAAACACCATCTTGACTGGACTTCTGCTCCTCGCTGTCTTGGGACAGTTTGCAATCACGTTCGCCTATTGTATCGAGATATTTGGGTTGACCGAGTTGACACAGCTAACCGCAATCGCCCATGTGGAGCTTGCAGTAAATTGCGCTGCAGCATTCACAGATACGGTTCTCGCATCCACGATAATATTCCTGCTCTGGAAGAGTCGTTCTGGAATGAAGCGGTCGGACTCTATCATAAGAAGGCTTGTCACGTACACAGTCGGCTCTAGCATGGTGATTACACTATGGGCACTCGTGGCACTAATCGGGGCCATCACGGCATCTGATTCCTTCGTGTACATCCTGGCCGATTTTGTTGTTCCTAAAGGTGAGTTCTTTCCTTGACTTCTGGGTGGATTGTTATTAGAATCACTGATATTATTCTCCAGTATATCTCAACTGCGCTCTTGCTTCGTTCGTGATTAGAATGTTGCTTCATCATTCAAATTCTGACATGCGCTTATAGCTTAAATGCTCGATCAAGCCTTCGCGGAGCCCTAGACAAGGAATCAGGTGGATTGAGTATCCGTCTAGAAACCCTCCATTTTGCGTCTGACGCCGCGAATGAGGTATGTCCTCTCCTCATCCGTCCGCAAAGATCTGACAGTCACTGAATCAGGCTCCAATCCGAAAGCGTGTCGAATGCCGTTCTAGCGTTGATGTCGAAGGTGGAAGCGATGAACGACAAATTTGGGGTGACTCCTCCACGGCGGTGTAGACCAATCACGAACACCTGTCTATATCTACTGGCCACTCACCAGAAGCATGCTTTGGAGTCGATAAGTTTAGACTTGATCAATGACTTGGTCGGTTGAGTTCGGATTGATGAATCCAGTACCCGCTAGGTCTCCGCACCGGAGCGGATATCCCGGATAAGATACGGCGGATCCGCTATCCGCCCGGATGCGGATAGAGGTTTGGAGAGCAAATATCCGGGCGTATATATACGCCCGGAACCGGATATGATGTTGGAAATCCTCCATATCCGCGCTTATACGGCATGTACCTTGGAGGAGCTAAAGATGATTAAAATGATGGAATATGTGAAATTTGAGTAGTTGAGTTGAAAGATCCTCCAGAGAGTCCAGACCCTTCGTGAGCTGGGATCTGAATTCGTTTCACTCTCTCCTTGCTATATCAAGTAATTAAACCCTAGAAAATGATTGGCATATACTACTGCCAAGAATGAGTGAAGGTGATGGCGGGACGTTACACATTTTGACCTTCACCAATCCCCATGTTCACCGATTTTTGACGCTGTGTTGCCCCGAGAACACCAACGGCACTTCGTTGTACGCACATTGGAAGGTCCTGAGCCATTTTTCCCCTCTAAAAGTAAGATCATAGCCTTAGTCCTGGATATGCCGGATACGCCTTATAAGATACGCGCGGAACCGGATCTGATAGCAACCATGAAATATCCGCGCGTATCTTATAAGATACGCTGCGGAACCCTAGTACCCGCTGACTACTTGATATCCTTGTACGAGATCCCATCCCACACTGGCTTCGGATGTTTTAGAAAACGTTCTCATAGTTGTGTCCTTCTTGTGGCAGCTGCTTGTATACGAACTTCATAATCATTATTCGTTGGTCGAACCGGTCGAGGGGAACGGTTATGTATGGACGTATTGACAGAGAATCCAAATTCAAGACGGACCACCAGACCGGTAGTCCATCAGGAGTGTCTCGGCGTATTGATACTCGTCGCAAGGGAGGGTGGATCACTGGCACTCGTCTTGACTTGCGACGTGTAGCGAGAAGTGAGATGGTGAAGTTCTCTCAAAATAATCCGGGTATTGCCGTGATGGTACGTCTGCGCTTTGTTTGCTTCAAAAGTTTGTGTTATTTACCAGTCCAGAAATTACATTACTCCATTATGAATATAACCTAGAGTAGGGAAACAATAATGTAAGGAGATGAAAGTGGTGGGTGTCGGCTGATCAAGCCCTGGCTCCCAGAGTCCGACCGATGTTGCCCTTGAGATGATCGACACCGGGGCGGGCGGGCTCCAGAAGCAGACTGAAAGTAGATTCTGAGGAAGTGGAGGGCGGGCAAACGAATCTACAGTTCAATTGAGTACACTGGGGCGGTTTGGGAACAAGAAGGTTTCGGCTATTTCCGCTGCCTCCGCGCGGATTACAATCTCTTCGGTGGCGCGCCACCAAAGATTTTCGAATTTTGTATGATTTCGTTGAGGACATGTCGGGAGTGAATGGACCAGTCAATCGCGGGGAAGAACACCACTCGCGAAATCATAGGACCTAATCAAGTGAGTAGCATCATCAACTGACTCCGCACAGTGACAGATGGCTTAGGGTACCCATGTACTCGCCTGAAGGAATGGATAGCGATACGGATGGTGTGAGCCGCCGTAGCTCAGCCTGACAGCCTTAGTCCTCACGTACCGCAACCCTAGTCGGGATGAGACGTTGTTCGAGTTCAATGGCGCCGGGCCGATCATCATACACGACGCGAATAGGTTTGCATCTGATGAGGATGCGACCTGAAACAAGATTCCCATCGTCGGCAATATTTGCCTATTTTCCGACTGTCTAACTCGCTATCCCTCTTTGACACAGAGAGTAGGACCGTATTGCCGTATATGTCTGTTGCATACACGAAACTCACCTCGGAATGAAGACCATGGTGCAATAAAGTACGACCTATAGGTCGCAATGAATCCTGCCTTCATAAACGTATACATACGCTGCGGAACCCTACTGATGGAGGTTGAAGAGAAGGACCTTCGCTGATACAGTAGATCACCATTGGATGTCATATCACACGATCTGGAATTGTTCGCAGTTGATACGAGGGAGGTGCTAGACCGTGATCATCCGCCAGTCCCAATGACCTTACAGTCATTCATAAGGTTCTGGCACATAGTCGCGTTGAATGCCATTCTAGCATTGATGTCGATAAGCGACAAAATTGGGGTGACTCCTCCACGGCGGTGTAGACCGATCACGAACACCTGTTATATCTACCGGCAGCTCGACAGAAGCTTCTCCGGAATCGAGCTTGATCGGTTGACTTCAGATTGACGAATCCGGCATCGCTGATTATTTGATCTTCTTGTATATTATTGCTATGTACTTGAATTCAATCGGCAGCTTCGGAATGCAAGCTATATTTATTTTCTATAAAGCACTATACACGTGTGTCAATTAGTAACAGGTGCGCGACAGGAACTCCAGGAACAAGTCCGCCAGGTAGGGTGGATTTGCTCCTGGGAGCAGAGAAATAGCGGCAGCGCCGTGAGTGTTTCGTCGACTCTTCTGTTCCTCGATGCAGTTACAATCATCGTTGTATGCATCGCCCAATCTTCATTCCATCGACTCTTCCGAGTCCGCTTCTTGAGATGTAGGTATAATCATCCTCGTATGCACGGCTGTTGTTCGAGAAGCAGAAACATCTGAAGACCGTATCACATCCTCCTTCCGATGCCCACTATGTTTCCGCGCATTCGATTCACCTAGGTTCTCCGTCTGGCGTGCTAATGCATACTTCTCGCATATCTCTCAAACCCATAATCTAATCCTGCGATTTCTCGACTGATCACAGGATACTGAACCTAATCATACTGCGACTTCTGATGTTGCCCGGAACTGGCTGAGGAGAGGTGTAGGGGTAGTAAGTTCAGGCGGTATGAGCACCGGTACAAAGAAGCGGCACGAGTGTATAGCTAAGCTTCCGAATGCGGTCCGGCCGTTCCGAGACTACTATAGATACCTCCAGCCTGCTGACAGAATCACCAGCTCCCGGATGCAATGCTGGATGGAGCACGGAATGAAGTGGTCCACAGTACATACGATCTCAGAATGAGGATATTGGTGTAAGCTTAGTCTGTCTCATCGCCGACGGCAGCGCTAAAGACAAGACATGAAGGCAGACCAAGGATATATGTCCATGGAGCTCTTTGACAAGAAAATGCAAGATTATTTAGTCCGAGTTCACCCCGTGCAGCTTTGGAGATCAAGTTCTAAGTAAGTACTTGAGGTAACGTGAGGTGAAGCTTCAACCAATAACACGAGAGCTTATTTAGTGGGTGCGATTCAAACCTCAAATTCTATCGACTGGACTGGTCCCCTTACTTAGCCTAAGTATACTTTTACGGAACAGGGAGTAGTAAACTTGTTCACGTTCATAAAAGGAAAGAGTCCTCTTGACCATTACGTAATATTACTTAAAGTTGTCTTTTGTGTTTTGCGAAAGCCCGGAAGTGGGATCGAAAACTGCGCTGCCTACGACAACGACGAATCTAGTTGAACCCTTACAGGCATCTCGGAGTCTCGAGTAAGACATGGTGAATACTTATACCTTATTACGGGCCGAGTGGTGTTGCGACCATCATATTGCGCGACCAGCTAATTCTCTCGAGACGTGCCCGCATCTGGAGCTGCGGCCATCGTGTCGCGAGACAACCCGCAAGAACGTTCGCGACATGTCAGCATCTTTATTCTGAGGGGAAAATGTTTTGCCTGCGTAATGGTGCGCGACTACTTGTGTTTGCTGTTGATTAAGGCTGAACAATCGCAATTTTGGGTGTATCAGCGTGATGTCTGTACCAATGATAGTTGTACTGGATGCCGACGCTACGCACTGCTGTTTGTCCATCACACGGCTCTGCCAGGACCGCATTTCGTCCCGCTCTCTGATGTCCTTGACATATTCCGTTCCTTTGCGGGGAAGTGACGTTGTCTACTTTCTGTACCTGGCACATACACGATGCGCGTTCGTCTCCAAGCCAGTTAGATGGGAGTGGTCCTATGGGTAGTGGACTACCCATAGGGATCCGAGGTCATCTGAGATGGATGATGAGTAGCAATTAGTGATGTGGATATGTTGGTAGAGGACTCGCGGGTCACCCAAATCCACGCAGGCTCTCCTCTCACATGAAATGGAAGAAGAATATCACTCGCGAAATCATAGAGCCTGATCAAGCGACTAGCATCATCAACTTCGCATCACCGATGGAATTGGGTACCCGCTCCGGTCCATGTACTCGCCTGACGGAAGGGATAGCGATACGAATGATGCGAACAGCCGTCGCTCATCCTACACGGCGCACCGCAGCATCCTCATCATCCCAATCACCCGAATCAGTCCTCCTACTTCCGCTATCCCATTCGCAGACCCTTCCATCATTATAGGCAGACACAATGGGTTTGCCATCTGGTGAGGATGAGACCTGAAAAAAGATCCCCATCGTCTGCGATGACTATTTTCCGACTGTCTAACTCGTTATTTCTCTTTGACACCGAGCATACGACCGTACCAGTGAGTATGTTCCCAGCTTCGCTGGGCGGACATGGGAGGAGGTGGAATTGCATGAAGATTGCAGATCAACTTACCATATGTAGTTTAGCTTGAGAGAATTGAAAGTCCGAGTTATAGTCATTGTGGCTGTGTCAAAATCGTCGTTTCGTTTTAAATATTAAGATTGCCGTATACGCCTGTCGTGTACCTGTAACACACCTGGGAATGCAGAACATGGTGTCATAATGTACGACCTATAAACCGCAATGAGTCTTGTCTTTATGCCCATATATGTACGAAGTGGAACTCTACTTGAAGAGATGGACCGCTGATATACTAGATCACCAGCATGGCACCACACTTGATGACTATTTTTATAACACCTGCGCTAAACGATCTGGATTGTTCGCAGCTAATACAATGGAGTATCTATCATGATATCACCATCTGAACACATGCAGACCGATCATACATCTTCTGGGATTGGGTTAATCACGGCGCATGCAATCTGTAACCCTATTATCATCAGTGTTAGTCAAATTATATTTCTACACGTCGTGGATCTTACTGTTCACTTTAGACCCCATCCAGTTCTCTCTCCGAGTCTGTTCTTCTTCTGAATCTGAGGGCGTGCGCTCAACCCTGTGTTACAATTCTGCGACATGGCCCTTTCAAATACTATTCCTGCATCGCAACTGGATAGCACGGTACGTAACATTGACAGTTTCCAGCCATGATGTTACCTCACCTTCGAGTTCAGTTTGGATGCTTGTTCATTGCAATCGTGTATGTCATCAATTCTCCACGTCGCGACAGTCGCCTCTAATTAGCCATACAAACTTCTAGCTTCTCTTCGGTGTTGGTCACTTATCTTTGTGTTGAGCTTTACCTGTGCTGACCTCCTTCCAGCTTATGGGGAATTGGCTGCCTCCAGTTGTATCTGTACTACGAGGTATGTCCAATAAGACTTCCTGAACATCACACGAGGCTTATAGTATGACTAGAAATATTGGAAGAGTGACCAGACCTGGTTTAAGGCGTATATATTTCTGATATGGGTACTTGACACAGTACAGCAGGTCCTTATTTCACATGTCACTTATGTGTACTTTGTGAGGGGGATCGGTGACCAGACATTGCTGACTGTCCTTCCAAAGTGAGCACTTATTCGGAAGAAAGTATGAATACTGACGAATCCTTCGCAGAACTTCATCATATAATGCCGTTATCATACCCATCATCGATACGATGGTGAAAATCATTCTTGTCCGTCGCGCTTGGTACAGTGAGGACCCGAAGTCATTTTCTAGAATAGATTAACTTATATTAACTCCAGTCAGCAACAAGAATATCATTTTGACTGGATTTCTGTTCCTTGCCGTCTTGGGACAGTTAACAGTCGGCTTGGCCTATTGCAGCACGATATCTGGGTTTGCCGAAATGGTGCAGCTATCTGGAATCGTCCACTTGGAAATTGCGTTAAACTGCGTGACGGTATTCACAGACACAGTTATTGCATTCGCGATAATGCTCTTGCTTTGGAAGAGTCGTTCTGGAATAAAGCGGACAGACTCTATCATAAGTAGACTTATCATGTATACAGTTGGCTCTAGCTTGGTTACCGCGTTAGTGTCACTCGTGGCGCTAATCGGGGCCATCGTAGCACCAAATTTCCTCGTGTATCTGCTGTGTGACCTTCTTGTCCCTAAACGTGAGTTCTTTCTTTCGCTTCTGGGAAGATTGTTATTAGAATCACTAATATTTTTCCCAGTATATGTCAACTGTATGCTTGCGTCGTTCGTCATTATGTGTTGATTCATCATACAAGTATCTGACATGCGCTTATAGCTTGAACGCTCGCTCAAGTCTTCGTGGGGACCTAGGCAAGGGGACGGGCGGATTGAGTATTCGTCTAGAGAACTTCCCATCGGACTCTGCTGGAAGCTCGAACGTTGCGTCGGACACCTCGAATAAGGTACTTATCCTCCTCATCTGTCCACTCAAAGACCTTACAGCCATTGCGTTAAGGTTCCCACACATAGGCGTGTCGAATTCCATTCTACCATTGATATCGAAGGCGGAGGCGAGAAACGACAGGCTTGGGGCGACTCCTCCACGGCGGTGTAGACTGATCACTCACGCCTGTCTATATCTACCGGCCACTCGCTAGAAACGTCTCTGGAATCGAACTTGGTCGGCTGACTTCCGATTGACGAATCCGGTATCGCTGATCATTTGATCTTCTTGTATCCTATTGCTATGTACTTGTATCCAAGAGGAATGTAAACCATGTACATTCATTTTCTATACAGCAACATACACGTGTGTCAGTTAGTAACAGGTGTGTGGCGGGAACTCCAGAAATAAGTCCGCCAGGTGGGCTGGATTTTTACATCCGGGAGCAGACAGCAACTGAGATACAATCATCATTGTATTCACTGCCCAATCCTCATTCCATCCATTCTTCTGCTTCTCTAGATGTAGATATAATCACCATCGTATGCGCTGCCATCGCTCGAGAAGCAGCAGTAGTCTTGAGTTTCTGAAGACCGGTTCACTAGGGTTCCGCAGCGTAGCGTAAAGTACGGAAATGGGCCGTACGTATACGGAACGCTCTGTAATCGTATGGAGGAATAGGACTTACTTTACGGACCTGTATTGCACGGTCCGTGTTCCGCATCAAGAAATCCAAATTTGGGCGTAAACGACCGCATACGGCCTATACGACATACGGTCATGTCCATGACATGCTCGTTCTCTCCCACATGCCCCTATCTTCTCGTTGGCGTGTCCGCAAGGCTAGGTTCACTCTCAACAGGTAAGTAGTAGCTTGTTTATTGAATGATATCACTCCATATTGAAGATTAGGTATCCATCACGCAGGTATCTAATTGATGATCTTTGCAGGCTCCTCAGTCGCCCGTAGAACGTGTATTCTCAGGAGGCAGAAATACTATTGCACTCCGTCGTGCCCGTCTGGGGTCAGAGACCATCAAAACCCTTATGCTGGTGAAACAATGGCTACGTTCGAATCTTAAAGCATATCTCTTATTTCTTGTTATTATATTGTGTACTTCCTTCTTGGTGTCGTATATACGGCGTATTGCCGTATACTCCCGATGCGTTTCCGTAGCTCACCCCGAAATAAAAAATACGGAGCGTAAAGCACGGATCGTAATCCGTACTGTGTCTTGTCTTTACGCGCGTACCTGTATACGTACGCTGCGGAACCCTACGGTTCACATCCCCCTCCGAGTCCCCATGCCCATAATATATCGGCGTGCTCCACCCATCTACTTAGGTTCTCCGTCTGGAGTTCCAATGCCTTCTTCCCGCGTATATCTCCAACCCGTAATCTAGTCCTGCCATTTCTCGATCGATCACAGGAATCTAAACCTAATAATGCCGCATCTTCTGATGTTGCCCGAAACTAGCCTAGGAGAGTTGTAGGGGTAGTAGAGCTAAGCTTCTGAACGAAGTCCGGCCGTGAGAGTCCTACAGGTACTTTCAGTTCGCTGGCGGAACCGCTAGTTTAACGATGCAATGCTGGACGGAACTTGGAAGGAACTGGCCCGCAGTACACACGATCTCAGAATGAAGATATTGGTGTGAGCTGAGAGTGTCTCATCGCCGACGGTAATGCTAAAGTCAAGAAGTGAAGGAAGATACAGGAATACATAAACTCATCCAAAGTATGCTGATGTTATGGAATCAATTTCGTTGCGATTGCCGATGTTTGCAACATGCGTAGTGTTGGAATATGTGGTATAGAGACAAGGGCAATCTAGGCCTGGTACCTCAGTCAATTCCAGCCCCAGCCATATCAAAGGCTCTACGCGTAGTTCCTCAACATCTTTGACCGAAACCGCGGGATTATTTGGTCCCTGTTCGCCCGTGCAGCTTTGGAGATCAAGTGCAATGGGGAGCTAGAGAGCGAGGACTACGGGCCCGAAATGGAGGTAACGTGCGACGCCGAACATTCATCCTATGACACGAGAGCTTCTTTAGTGGGTGCGCTTACGGTTCGCAAAATTTGATCGAATAACAGAGAGCCGTCGGTATAAGTCAACGGACACATCGTGTACCGCAGAGTTTAAGGACCCACATCAACGTTCTTGCCTTGCCTGACAAAATCACAACACTCCCGTGAGTCAGCGTACGACCTCCTTCAACACGTCCCTATTCCAGTTTTCTCCATTAACCCCTGCCTTATATATCTGGTTCCGTTCATCGGTGTGCCTTTGGGAGGACTTTGAAATAGAAGTTGACTTCAACCGGTGTTTCAACCTGGCTTGGTAATGACAATGTCTAGATCCGCTCCTAGAAATATAAGCACAGTTTGGTTCGTGATTATGATTAGTCATATCAATTCAAAAAAAACACCTTATGGCCTCACACCTCACTTACGCCATAGAACTAATGAAATACGCTTGTCATGACAAGAAGCAGGGCCTTGTGCGAAGAGGTGAAAACCACGATAACTCTTTACTCATACACATTCGACCGAGGGCATGAGTACAAGGACTAGTAAAAAACGGACACTGAAAATCCCGCCAGGAAAGAAATCGACTCTCCTAGCCTTGAAGTCCATCTTGTGCGTCTCCAACTCTGAAATAGGTAACGTCGAAAGAGCCAAGATTCGGCCAATCGTTCAAACAGAAAACAAAGGCAAGGGAATCGCAGTCGGAATCCCCCAACCTAGGAAGCGGAGGTTGTAACAAAATCTCTGGTAAAGGGCCTAGATATATGCGGGCTATGCATGAGGATTACCCTCCACGACCCTCCAATCTGGCTCTTTGAATTTGCTTAGTCTAGATACAGAATTAACACGAGGACAAAATCAAGGCTACAGATGCAGTATAACTCACGTCATTCCAAGTGCAGATAATGCGTGATCATCCCATTCGTCGTCCGACCAGTTATTCATCAATGCGATATCATATTGTTTATGATGAGTTCGTTCCATATCGGCGAGGATCTTGTAGACTATGTTCGCCGTATCCATTCTCCTGGATAGACTTAATGCGGAGAACTGCAAATCTAAGCTTTCCGTAATAGCTAAACGATCAGAGAGAGAATTCGGGAGCTCGATGGGAGAATGTAGGAATTGTTTGAACGTGAAAGGCAGAACGCCGAGGAGAAATTCATGCATCACGAAATCGTCCTCATCAGATTCGTCAGGATGCTGAGTGCGGCAATAGAACATGCGCTGACCGATACGAAACACCACCTCGTTGTGATTCTGGGATAGGAATACGACGGGTATTATGTCACCTAACGCATGCAATCGATTCCGTACACTACTCTCCGCCGTCACTTCCATGAAATCCGCGTCCAGAGGACCCCATCTTGATAGCGGCGTGAGCCAATTCCAAACGCTTTCATGATTGAGCCAATCATTCGACCAGCCATACAGCGAGAGTATTTCGAGGTTCGGCTCCAACCACTTCGAAATCGTGCGAATGACAGTGTCATCGGCAGGGCGGAAAGACTTGCGCTGTTTTCGAATGTCGTAGAAGGGAGGAAGAACCAACGGGATTGGCAGCTAGGTATCAACTCAGTCCCATGCCTTGCAGGAAAGAAGAACGAAGGAAACTACACACGCTCCAGCGACTCTTCAGGCCAGTGCTGAGAAAGGCGTCATCACTCAGCTGAGTATGAATGCTTTGCGGAGTTAAAACCGGTTCCGGCAAGACACACCCGACGCGCACATCCCCATGGAAAGTGCCGACGATCAATATGCCTGCACCATCGTCGAAATCGACGACAGACAACATTTGCAACAATGGTAGGCCGTCTCTCGAAATCGTGATGTAATCTCCATCCACTTCTAGTGGACCTGCTGACCCAGAGTCGTTACGGATTCGCAAAGAAGCGCAAAGGAGATATGGGTTCCACCACGCGCACTGTTGCGAAGACGTAACGCAGAAAATGGTTTTCTCCAGTATACCGGTACGAAGGAGGCTGAGACATCTATATGTGGGCATATTCGGCGGCTGCTTGATACTAGACTCTTCCATGGTGCAGGCCTCCTCTCCCCTCTCCCCTTCCCCTTCTCCGAGTTTTATAGTGGCCTGAAGGAGATCAGAATCAACCGTCTGGTATAGAAAGCGAATCACAGTCAGCTCTGGTTTCGTATGCGACCCAGACGATACGCCATCCAAGAACCATCCATCGGTGACTGCTCCTGCGATGACTGGTCCCGCGAAGTGTAGTGCTCGTATGTGCCTTGGATTAGCACTATATGTGCTGAAGACGTGAACTACTGAGTAGTGCAAAGTGACTATATAGCCGTCTTTCATAGTGATTGCTTTGCACGCCTCCTATGAGGATCGTAAGAATGGTGTGTTCCGGAGACTGGCAATTGAAAGCTTACAACAGGGAGTGGGTAGTTGTTCGAGGAAGGATCGTGCGGCACGCGCAAGCAACTTACATCTCTTGTCTTCCAGTTCCAGATGTACGGGTATGTGTCATCTCCATTGCGAACCGCGAAAGCGACTAGATCGCCCCGGAAATACTGCACATGCGAGGCGCCAGGCAATCTTGCTAGCTCTTGAAGGCTAGCATTGTGTTGTGACTGATACAAGCCAAAGACCAGGATATATGGACGCCTAGGCGGCAGTAGATAAGTTAGTTAACATCATGGAGAGGGAGAAGCTTACGTTGTTCCTACAGTTATAGCACACCTGGCTTCCGTTGAGCAATCAATTTGTCCATCCATCACTGGCGCATCGAGAAACACCTTCGCAGCGCATCGTATCTCGGCAGTGGAGAGCATATCCCACAATGACAATTCACTGAGATCATCATTCGCTGCGGCAACCAGACACCAGCGACTGAGAATAATCTTCAGCCACGTCACGCGAAGCCCGTCGCGAATGTCGACCTTGCGTACGGATAGAGGGATATCCTGCGTCTTCAACCGCCGATCGAGTAGAACAGAATGTTTCACCCAGGACTCGATATCGCGAGCATCGACTACTTCTATGTCCTGAAGATTTCTTGGGAATCGCAATGAGCGCGCTTGAACGTGTCTGGAAAACAGAAGTACCCATAGTCGTTTGTCGCTAGATATTCCGGCAGAAAGAGAAGAACATGTCTATTTGTAAAATTGGAAAAGTTGCTTGAGAACATATCCCGATGCGTACCTGTCGAAGGCTCGCCACATCCCGTAAATGAAGGTCAGACCAAATCATCGACTGTATATCAAAGGGAAGTGAAAGCAAGCCCATCTGAAGTGCAACCCTTGAAACACAATATGTAGGATGGCACCAAATAGGTCGGAAGAGAGAAGACGATGGTGAAGTTTCCCACGGAGAAGTTTCGGAATGACTCGTTACCCGCGGCCCCCAAGAGGAGAGATGGACGGTGGACACTCTCGAATACGCCGCTGTATTAGCGTAATAAGTGTACCGATGATAGTTGTACTGGACGCCGCCGTTATGCACTGCTCAAACGGCTCTGTCTGGATCGCTTTCGTCGCTTTTGTCTAGCTCTCTCCGGTGTCTCACATTCATTCCTCTATGAGGAAGAGACTACAGTTGGTCGATCCAGAACTTTTCCATGATATGCGTTCGACTTCGAGTCAGCTAGGTGGGAGTGAGTCGGTGGGCAGTGGTCATAAGGATCCGAGGTCAACTGAGATGGATGATGGATAGCAGTTAGGAAGGGATATGAGGTATGAGGTTGACTATTCGTTGTGCGTCCTTGGTTGTTTATTCGACAATTACAATAATGCAACTTTGATGCGTACGCCAACATACATACAACATAGTCGAGTCTGCCCACTCTACGCCGAGGATCTTCGCCCGATCCTTCCCATTGAAGAGCTTCCTCCACTCAGAGTTCAAGATGCGTTCGTTGCGTTCTTCCTTGGTGATCTTACTATCCTGAGTCGTGTCGCATGTGCAATCCCTAGCCCTATCTAGAGGGACCCACAAGAGGAGATCACCGTCCAATGTACGAATCCATCCGTCGTCCACGATGTACAACGTATTGGCAGAGAGTAGGAGCGACCGCACGCTTCGCGATATTCCTCCAGGCCACCAGCTCGGTATGGATACGAAATACTTACTGCATTGCTGTATCCCAGCGGCTTTCCCCTTGAGGTACAACGCCGACTAATGCGCCGTTATCTCCGTCCCACATTCCTTTTCCATTGCGTACGCTCGATGTGGTCCTACTTCCATCTCGAGAATATCCAAACCTAATCTTTTTGATCTTCGAAGGACACTCCAATTGGTTTGCCAGTTTGTGCATCCCATATTCGCACGTTCCATCTCGAGATCCTGAAAGGATCTTGCCTCCACCTGAAGAGCATGTAACAGCAGGGACCGATTTACCGTGACTAACGAGCGGATTGCCAATCAATCTGCTGTGTTTGCATCCCAGATGCGCGACGTGTAGCCTTCAGATCTGGTTACCATTCTCTTTCCGTCCGGTGCCTGATGTCTGAACGACTCGACGATGGCGTCACCGCTGCGCTTCCGTCTCAAAGGAGACTCTGAGTCGTATGGGCCATTGCCGCGCATCGCATCCATCTGGAATTCATCTATCATAAGATCCAGAGACGAGTCCACTTCCATCACGAGAGACTGCAACAGACCAGACGTAGGAGGACTGTCCGCTGAGATATCCGTGATTGAGCACCCTCGTTCGTCCGTCCCAGATATTCAGCGTGCCCCTGTGTCTGGAGACAATCCTACTGCCGTCCGTGGAGCATGCCAAAGACCAAGTATCATCTTCGCATTTCTTTAGTTGCTGGACTTTCGAACACAATCTCGGGACGACTCGAAACGTTGCGCAGGAGACGACGAAACGAAACAACGCCAATGTCGATACGTATATGCGCGGTGTGCTGGGTTCGATTGCAGCGGGTATACTCGAGATAAAGGCATGGCGGGCACGACATCGTCATGAGAACGATAATCTGGTGATGACATTTCCGCTAGACGATCCTGATCCTGCTTCCGTCTGGCAGTCCTTGAATAGACATTCAGTGTGCTATTCTCGTGCCTAACAGCAACACAATCCGAAGTCGGTTGACCGTTTTCTGCACGCCTCTGCCGAATAGCTATTCTCTACTATCATTTTCCCGGAGGCTCTAGGAATAGAAATTGATCATGAAGATTCCGCTCAATCCCGATCAAGGTACTCATCATAGATAATAACCGCCGCGGATGCTATACCGCGAACTTAGTCGGTATGAAACGTTGTTCAAGTTCAATGGCGCTGGACAGATCATCCTACACGACGCGAATAGGTTTGCCATCCGATGAGGATGCGACCTAAATCAAGATCCGCATCGTCCGCAATGTCTATTTTCCAACTGTCCGACTGGTTATCTCTTCTTGACACCGAGTGTACGACCGTATTGCCGTATACGCCTGTCGTGTACCCGTAACTCACTGGGAATAAAGAACATGGTGTGGTGAAGTAAGGCCTATAAAACACAACGAATCTTATCTTTATGCCCATATGCGTACGCTGCGGACCCTACAAATTGAACAGAAGGACCTTCGCTGATATAGTAGATCACCAGCATGGCGCCACACTCGATGATTGTTGTTTCAACACTCGTACCAAACAATCTGGACTTTTTCGCGTTGGATCTTGACGTATTAGTTTGGTGATCTACTCAATGACCGCTATCGGGCAGCCCGTGACAATTCCTTTCTCGCACACGATATACATTTGTTCCCGTAGTCCGTTCCACCTCAGTCTCTTACCCGCAACTGAGGTGAGCCCTTCCGCATATGTACACGCACACTATTCTCGTTTTCTCTGTGGAATTCTTAACAGGTACCGTACATGAAATATAGAGTCTCTTACCCGCAACTGAGCATTCTTGACAGTTCGCAGCTAATGCGAGGGGGGTAGCTACCATGGCCGTAATATCACCATCTCAAAACATGCGATGCACTCATATATCTTCCAGATTTGGATAATCACCGTCGCAGGTCCATGGCGCATTCGAGCAGCAGGCTCGCATTACCTTGTTATCATCAATGTCAGTCAAAATATATTTCTATACGCCGTGGAGCTCACTAGTCACTTTCTTCAGACTCCCTCCAGTTCTCTCACTATCGTCGTTCTGAAGGTGCGCGATCAGCAGCCTTGTGATTACAATTCAGCGACATGGCACTTTCGGGCACTATTTCTGCATCACAGCTAGATAGCACGGTGAGTATTGTTGACAGTTTCCAGTCATGATCATACCTCAACCTCAAGTCCAGTTTGGATGTTTGTTCATTGCAGTCATGTATGTCATGAATATTCCACGTCGCGACAGTCGCCCCTAATTAACCGCACATCTTGTAGCTTCACTTCGGCGTAGGTCACGAATCTTTGTGTCGAGATTCACCTGTACTGACTTCCTTCCAGCTTATGGGGAATTGGCTGCATCCAGTTGTATCTATACTACGAAGTATGTCCAATAAGGTCTCAGAGACATTACACGATGGTTATGACACTCTTGTGAATAGAAATTTTGGAAGAGTGAACGGACCTGGTTCAAGGCGTACCTTTTTCTGATATGGGTACTTGACACGGTGCAGCAGGTCCTTCTATCGCACTCCAGTTATGTGATCTTTGTGCGGGGGATTGGTGATAATAGGTTGATAGATCTCATTTCAAAGTGAGCACTTATTCAGAAAAAGTTTGGATACTGACAAATTCTTTCCAGAACTGTATTAGGCAACTCGATTATCATACCCATCATCGATGCAATGGTGCAAATCATTTTCGTCCGTCACGCTTGGTACGGTGAGAATCCAATGTCATTTTCTAGCATAGATTGACTTATATTAGTTTCAGTCAGCAACAAAAATATCATTTTGACTGGACTTCTGCTCCTCGCCGTCTCGGGACAGTTTGCGGTCGGTTTAGTCTATAGTATCAAGATATCAGGGTTGACCGGGTTGTCCCAGCTACACAGCTTAACCCATGTGGAGCTTGCACTAAGCTGCACGGTGGCATTCACAGATACGGTTATTGCATTCACACTGACGTTCCTGCTCTGGAAGAGTCGTTCTGGAATGAAGCGGACGGACTCTATCATAAAGAGGATTGTCACGTACACAGTCGGCTCTAGCATGGTGATTACACTATGGGCACTCGTGGCGCTGCTCGGAGTCATCGTAGCACCAAATTCCTTTGTTTACCTCCTGCCGGATTTTATTGTCCTTAAACGTGAGTTCGTTCTTTCACTTCCGAGAGGATTGTTGCAGAATCGCTGATATCTTCTCCCCAGTATATGTCAACTGCGTACTTGCTTCGTTCGTCATGGATGAGTTACTTTATCATACAAGTATCTGACATACGCTTCTAGCCTAAACTCTCGACCAAGTCTTCGCGGATCCCTAAGCACGGCAGCAGGTCAATTGAGCATTCGTCTCGAAAACCTCCCATCCACTTCGGCTGGAAGCTCAAACTTTGCGTCTGACGCATCGCGTATAGTATATATCCTCTCTTCGTCAGACCACCCAAATATCTCACAGCAATTGCGTTAAGGTTCCCACACATAGGCATGTCGAATGCCATTCTAGCATTGATGTCCAAGACGGAAGTGATAGAGGACAAATTTGGGGCGACTCCTCCACGTCGGTGTAGACCCAGTCTATATCAACCAGCAACTCTACAGAAGCTTCTCCGAAATCGAACTTGATCAATGACTTGGTCGGTTAACTCAGACTGATGAATCCCGCATAGCTCGTTACTTCATCTCCCTGTGCTATTATTATGTATGTGCTTGCATTAGGTTAGCGGCTTCGGAGTCGAAACTATGTCTATTCTCTATAAAGCGCTATGTATGTGCGTAAACTAGTAAAAGCTGCGCAGCAGGATCCCCAGAAATAAGTCCGCCAGGTGGGCTGAATTTACACCCGGGAGCAGACAGAAGCTGTCTTTGCGCGGGAGATACAATCATCATTGTATTCACTGCCCGTCTTTCATTCCCTCGACTCTTCTGGTTCTCGAGAATCACCCTCGTACGCACTGCCGTAGTTCGAGAAGCAGCAGTCCTGACTTTCTGAAGACCGGTTTACATCTCCTTCCGAGTCCCCACACCCAACATGTATCGGCTTGCTCGACTCACCTATGTGCGAGCTCCCTCTGAGTCCCTGATGCAGAATACCTCAGCGCTCGCAACAGTGTAACCGGATGCATGAGTCTTTCATGGCATTCTTTGACATTCTTGTCCAAGGCCACATGGGCACTTGGTCCCCGTTTGCTCGTGCAGCTTCGGAAATCAATGGGCCGCGAGGACTACGGTCCCGAACTTGGGGTAGCGTGGTGTGCTATAGCATCGGCCTACAACATGAGAACTTCTTTGGTGGGTGAAACTCAAACCAGGAATTCTATCGACTGGTCTTATACATTTCCACAAAGGGAAGGAATCCTAGCCACGGCACTTGACCAATACATAGTACTATATAAAGCCGCCGTCTTAATCGTGTTTGGTATGTGCGAATTATGAGCCTGGAAGTGTGATCGAAAACTGGGCTGCGGCAGAAGCACTTATAAATAGTAATTGAAAGTTGCCACGCAGTGCCTCTCAATAGTGCACAGACAAGAGATGAAGAATTCACTTACTTTGTGATTGATTAATAGACAGATACATTATGAGGCCTACCCTTGCTGACTTCCCGTACACATCTGGTGGTCAACCCCGCTGATATGGGGGAGGCGCTTAACGAAAACTTCACGGCATCTGCCACCCCTCGTGCTCCGAGCAGAAAGGCTGTCAAATAGAGAAGTGATTGTATACTTCCGTTCAGTCAAAGAGGAGGGATTTCTGGTGACCATATCATTTGAGGCGGAGGTGAGGTGAAGTGCTTAGGCGGCAACGGGACCATGATTGCTGACCTCATCGGAAAGTACCGAGTGGATCGTTCCAAGCCGGGCACTGCCGTCTCTGCTTCCATCCTGCCGTTATTGCAGCCGCACAGCTCATAGCTTTGTAATCTATCGGCATGGTGGTATGTCACAGTCAGTGACAAAGCCAGCTTTGCGGGAACAGCGTGACATCCGCACTGTACTGCTACCTTAGTCGAGATGTTCGACGACGCGCACATCATGATCTCCCATCTCCATCTCCCATGCCCGCATACAGAAAGTCCGATGGATCATGTTAGTGATCGCGACACAATGGTTTGGCCATCTGGTGAGGATGCGACTCGGCAACGTCTACTTATCCGATTCGATATTTCTTTTTGACACCGAGCATACCACCGTATTGCCGTATACACCTATTGGGAATGCAGAATGTGGTGTCGTAAAGTACGACCTATATACCGCAATGATCTTTATCTTTATACCCGTATACGTACGCTGCAACTTGATGAGAAGGACCTTCGCTGATATAGTAGATCACCAGCATGGCACTACATCATGATTGAATGTCATACAACTCGATCTGAAATGGATCTCAGCTAATACGAGGAACAGCTAACATTATTTCACTGCGATGCGATCATACGTCTCCCGGAGTTGGATAACTTCAATGTCAGAAAGCCATGATACATACTGCCAGAAGGCAACTAGTACTGTCACGACTAATTATACCTTAGATTCACCGAATCACTGCACAGGACACATCCCATATCCGTATCATTCGCGCCGCCTTTAGACATGGATGACTCTGAAAAGCATGGGTAAGAAACAACCTATTCCCCCAAAATGAAGATAATTGATAGCTTACTTGGCTTACCAGCTAGTGCCGACCAGCCAACGCTAGACGTGATTCACACTCTCCGGTAACCTCATATTTGTTCATTCGAAACGTCTCAAGAAAGCTCATCAGACCCGGCACGATTGCGGAGCAGAATCAAAGATCGGGGACCTTGCATGGTGAACATGCCGATTTCTCACCGATATGAGGTTTGAAGATAACTCTACTTCTTCCGGAGTTTACCAGAGAAGCCGCATATAATCCATACTGTAATATCGACGGCAGTCAAATTGCTTATCTATACGTCGAATCTTACCAGTTACCTTAGATACCCTCCAGTTCTCTCACTATCGTCGTTCTGAAGGTGCACGATCAGCAGCCTTGTGATTACAATTCAGCGACATGGCACTTTCGGGCACTATTTCTGCATCACAACTAGATAGCACGGTGAGTATTGTTGACAGTTTCCAGTCATGATCATACCTCAACCTCAAGTCCAGTTTGGATGTTTGTTCACTGCAGTCATGTATGTCACCCATATTCCACGTCGCGACAGTCGCCCCTAATTAACCACACATCTTGTAGCTTCTCTTCGGCGTTGGTCACTAATCTTTGTGTCGAGATTTACCTGTTCTGACTTCCTTCCAGCTTATGGGGAATCGGCTGCCTCCAGTTGTATCTATACTACGAGGTATGTCCAATAAGGTCTCGGGGACGTTGCATGAAGATTATGACACTTTTGTGGATAGAAATATTGGAAGAGTGACCGGACCTGGTTGAAGGCGTATCTCTTTCTGATATGAGTACTTGACACAGTACAGCAGGTTCTTCTCTCGCATTCTAGCAACGTGTACTTTGTGAGGGGAATCGGAGATCAGATGTTGTTGACTCTCTTTCCAAGGCGAGCACTTCTTCAGATCAAGTATGAATACTGTCAAATTATCTGTAGAACTGCATCGTCTAATGCCATCTTCTCACCCATCGTCGATGCAATGGTACAGATCATTTTCGTCCGTCGCGCTTGGTACAGTGAGTACCAGAAGCTATTTCAATCTCCCTAAAATTGAATAACTAACATTATTTCAGTCAGCAACAAAAATGGCATTCTGACTGGATTTCTGTGCCTTGCCGTCTTGGGTCAATTCGCAGTCAATATGGCCTATTTTATCAAGATATACGGGTTGACCGAATTTGCGCAGCTATCCGGAATCGTCCACCTGGAGCTTGCATTAAACTGCACGACGGCATTCACAGATGCAATTCTTGCATTCACGATAATTTTTCTGCTCTGGAAGAGTCGTTCTGGAATAAAGCGGACGGACTCTGTCATAAATAGACTCATCATGTACACAGTCGGTTCTGGCCTGATGACTGCGCTATGGACACTCGTGGCGCTAATCGGAGGCATCATAGCACCTAATTCCTTCGTGTACCTGCTGGCTGACATTGTTATTCCTAAACGTGAGCTCTTTATTTAATGTCTGGAAAATTAATCACTGACATTGTTCTCCAGTATATCTCAACTGCGTGCTTGCTTCGTTCGTCATTGACGTATTGCTTGCTCATACAATGATCTGACATGCACTTATAGCCTAAACGCTCGCTCAAGTCTTCGCGGAGCCCTGAGCAAGGGAGCAGGCGGATTGAGTATTCGTCTAGAAAATCTCCCATCCGCGTCAGCTGGAAGCTCGAACTTTGTGTCTGACGCCTCGAACAAGGTATATCCTCTCCTCATCGACACGCCCATAGATCTCACAGTCGTTGGTGCAGGTTTCGACACATGGGCGGGCTGAATTCCATTCTAGCATTGATGTCGAAGGCGGAAGCGATAAACGACAGGCTTGGAGCGACTCGTCCATGGCGGTGTGGACCTAAGGACGACACCTCGTCTATGTCTACCCTCAACTTGACAGAAGGTTCTCTGAAATCGATAATTAAGACTTGAGCAATGACTTGATCGGTTGAGTTTAGATTGATGAATCCGGCATCTCTGATTACTTCATCTCCTTGTGCTATTGTTATGTATGTGCTTGAATTAGATTAGCGGATTCGGAGTGGAAACTATGCGTCTATTTTCTATAAAGCACTATAGATCGTACGTGCGTAAACTAGTAAATGGTGCAAGAGCTCCAGAATCAGAAATAAGTCCGCCAGGTGGGCTGGATTTACACCGGCAGCAGAGAAATAACCGCAGCGACGGTCACTGCGTGGTAGATACAATCATCATTGTATTCACTGCCCAATATTCAGTCCATCGACTCTCCTGCTTCTCGAGATGTAGATATAATCACCCTCGTACGCACTGCCGTCATTCGAGAAGCAGTAGCAGTCTTGAATTTCTGAAGAGCGGTCTACATCCTCCTCCTCGTCCCTATGTCCATCATACATCGGCATGCTCGCCCACCTATGTAGGTTCTCCGTCTTCCGCCCTGATGCAGTCTTGTCCAAGACCACATGAGTATTTGGTCCGTTTGCTCGTGCGGCTTCGGAGATCAAGTGCAAATGGGAGCGAGGACTACGGCCCCGAACTTGAGGTAACGTGGGATGATGAAGTTTCACCCTATAATACTGGAGCTTGTTTAGTGGATGCGACCTAAACCCGGAATTCTATCGACTGGAGTACGGAGCAGGGTGGTAAACACCTCAAAAGGAACGAATATAGGGACTCAGCCATTATGTAACATTACATACGCCGATCGTGAGATAATCGCATTTGTAATTGCGGGTTACATGAGCCCAAAGTACCTGGTGGGTCAACGGCAAAGTCCGACTAGACATCATAGCGCAGCGTCGAATAAGTACAGGTGCCGTCCGCTCCATAACCATCGGATAGTATCAAAACTAGATATAGTTAAGTGTTTATCGGTCGTAATATTACTGGGCGTACGTACGGATTGCAAAATTTGATCGAATTACAGTGAGCTGCCAGCATGTCAACGGACATGTCGTAAACAGCAGAGTTCAATAGGGACCCACATCAACGTTCCCGCCTGACAAAATCACAACACTCCCGTGAGTCAGCGTAATCCGAAGTTGATCTGAGCCCAATGCGACCTTCTTCAGCCCTTCTCCGGCTTCGTTGGTCCAGTCTTCTTCATTAGTCCCTGCCTTGGATATCTGATCATGTTCGTCGCTGTGTCCCTTTCCGTTTGAAAGATCCCTCCTTGGGGAGGACTTTGACTTGGACGATGACTTCATCCGGCGTTCGCAACCAGGCTTAGGTAGGACAATATCTACATCGGCCCCTAGGCACATGAGCACAGTCGGGTTCTCTTTCGCGTGCACTCGGATTACTTTCTGGAATTAGGGTCAGTCTCACAACAATGACCATCACACATTGGGTAGACCTACCTTAATGGGGCTCTCACCGAGCCATGCCACCGCTGAAAAGTATTGCAGCGAAAAATCCACTTCAGCACAGAGATAAACTTTAATATAGTCTACCAACAACTTTCGAGCATCTGCGACGCATGTGGGGGCAATATCCCAGTTGGAATATCCTTCACTCGGCGGAGGAATGTTCTGTATGTCTGGAGAGGTTTTGAAGGCATAAATGCCGGCTATAGCAAGGATTGACATATTAGCACCATCGTAACTCAAGGCTGATTGTCTCTACCCATAGCTTTCGAAGCCGATCTCTCAAACCGCATAGGAACCTCCTTCTGGAAATCAATGAATAAAGTATCCGCGTACCTCTCAAGGTTGGCGTGATTACCGGGGAAGAGTAGCCGGATAACGAGCGGCATCTCGACGGATGTAGTCGTCATCGCCGATCGCGTGACAGCAAGGTGTTCAACGGGAACCGCCCTCTCCTTTCCTTTGCGACTTCCTCCGATAGCTCTACTGCCCGAGTCAAAGTCTAAGGATGACAAGTTATCGCTGGATGCCCATTGCTGGCTCGTCTGCTCGTAATGGCTCGACGTAAACGTGAAGAGCTTCATCCTGTTTCTGAACAGCACTACTTTCTTTTTCACCCCTTTCGGCAGTTGCATTGACGGTTCCCACATTGGGAGAAAGCGATCCTTGTCACGAACGGAGGAAAGGGCGAACAGTCTCTTAAGACCCGTTTTCTGGACGTTGCAATAAAATCAACTTTGACTTGACGCCGGTCTTTATATATTTACGACGTACTGTGAATCCACAGAACGAACATATATATTTTCCGATCCAGTTAGTCGAATTTAACTTACGGCATTGTCGACACAGCCACGATCGTTTCGATGCGTCCATCCGTCCAGATCCATCTTCGTAAGCATCATGAAGGATAGTCGGCGCGACTATGCTTGCGCCAAGAATGATAGGTTCATAGAACTCTTTCGAGGTCGAGGAGAAGGGCGGCATGCTCGTTGTGCTTTCAGACCCAGACGATAGCCACCATGGGATGACAGGTGTAAGATGAGGGCGTCCATCAATGTCAACCGACAGACCAGGCTCTAGAGGACCACCTGGAAGCCATCGAAGGGTAAAGCTCCAGCTCATACTTTGTCTCTCAGAAAGACAGTTTGTATGGTCATCGCGGTCAGTCTACATAAAAAGTGGAGAGGAGGCTCGGGTTAGCTCTTGAATACATAGTAATTTCACTAACCTCCACGTTGATGATATGGAAGAACCCTAGTACGAAATATTTGCACTGCAAAGGTACACTATATGGAAAGCCTATCCAGTCTGCTTCCGCAATCACTGAGACCGGCATTCCTCCTTCGTGAGCACTTAGCAAATTTGCGATCTCTTCTGGAGCGCAGCTTGTAAAGGAATAAGGAGTAGAGTTGTTGCCACAGCTTGGGATCTCGCGAAAGTCTGATGCCAATGCCGATGGAATCGGTAATATGGGGACAAGAGTGCCATAGGAGTTGGACTTGTCCTGGAACTGAGGTACCCAAGGACGGGTAGCAACAGACTGAGTTGGGACAGTGTATTCGTCGTAAGACGGTTCGTTTGGGTACTGGAGCTCTGCATCGCTATCGACAACATTTTCTTCCACCGCAACCGAATGGTGGATATCTTGTAATCGAGGCTCGAAAGCAGCTGTCGATATCGACACCGAGGATTTGTGGCCGTACGCGGCATGGGAAATGTTGCGCCTCCTACTCGCATGGCATAGATCACGACATCAGAAGAATAAGTGTGTTGACGGAGTTGACCCACGTTTCCAGCCTCAGGTTATATCCATTCAGCTCTCCGCGCCAGAGAGGATTTGTTACAAAGATCATTGGAGAATTGCCAAAATCGGCAGAGATACCCTTGTGAGCGCTCCTTAAGAGAGGAACGGCCCCAAGAAGTTCTTCATAGGCCTGTTCAAGTCAACAGCTGCTCACTAGCTATAAGTAGAAAAACGTACCTCGGACCATATATAGGGCAAAGATGGAGATTGGTGCTTTGCAATTAGATTCCCGTCATTTACCATACTCGTAGCATTAAGTACCGTTGATATTCTCCCCTTTCCTGATCATAATCCAATTAGTTTTCAATATTCAGAAGAAAAGTTGAAGACGGACCGGTGGTTGTACCGCTTTCGAAGCGATGTTTTTTTTGGGAAGATCGTCCATTGGGTTGTTTGCTAAGCCCCCCGTCTGGCGCGTTCATTCGCTTGTCCAGAGCTTGCGTTTTCCTAGGAAAGGTTAGCTACCATTCTTCCCGCAAATACTGCAATACCGACTTCAACGGGCCGCTTGGATTCTGAGGCGAGCGAGTGGACGAAGGCAGGCCCTCAATAGCATCGTATGAGAGCACTCGAGAGATGTCGTGAAGGCGGTTGTTATTCCGAGGTTGATAAGTCTGGTTACGATTCAGAATTGGAGTCTTTCGAAGAGTGAAAAAGCCTCGTGGATAAGAGCAACGGAGTTTACCCTTAAGGCAGAATCTGCATGGCTCGTCAAGCGTACAAGGTCTTTCTGTAGATTTGCAGTTATTGCACCTTTTTCTGACGACCAGCCGGGGATCCTCCCCGATTTTCTGCAGCACAAATACTTTCTCGATCGGAATATTCACGATCAATTCAGACTGGACGGCTTCCCGCTCAGAATTAGTTGCAGGTCGCACTTCTCCACCCCACGCTCGCACGTACTGTGGTAGAGAGGTCATAGAGAGGTTGCGCGCACCACGTAACGACCAGGGCTGAATCGAAAGCCGCCGTGGATCGGAAAAAATCTCGACACGTGGTAATCAGGTGATCGAGCAAGTGTGACCGTCATTCCGTCACAAATGTGCGTGACTCCCAAACAATGCCATCCCTCTCTTGTCGACACTTGCTTGAACTCCCTCTCAGCCAAAATTGCTGTTCTATTCCAAGTATGGGGAAACGAAATCGAAGAAACATGTCCAGCGTTTCTCATTTCCTCAAGACGATTCCTTTTTCGTCCGAGACATCGAAGAGCTCGATCGAACCCATGGCGGGAAGAGACCCACCTTTAAAAAAGAGGAAAGTTAGCCGTGATCGGGAGTTATACGATGCATCCAATCTTGTTGCGCAGTATGCTTCCGCAGAAGAAGTCCCAGAGCACCTCCGGAAATGTGAGTTCTCTGGCTCGTATCGTAGAAGATGAGGTTCATGACGGAAAGATTATGCTCAGAGGCATAGGTATTTCTCATTGTATGACCAAGGTTGTCTGTTGGACGAAGAAGGCTGGTACAGTGTCACACCCGAAAAGATCGCAGACCAGATTGCAGAACGATGCCGATGCGATACCATCCTGGATGCGTTCTGTGGGGTGGGGGGTAATGCTATAGCTTTTGCCAAGACGTGTCATCGTGGTCGGTTATTGAGTTGCATTTACCCAGAGGTTTCGCTCTGATCTATTTGCATCTTTAGTAATCGCACTTGATACCTCTCCAGTTCGTCTGGCGCTAGCACGACACAATGCGACCATCTATGGAGTCCAAGATAGAATAGAGTTTGTGCTAGCCGATTATCTGGATTTTGCACGAACCTACTCTTTACGACCTCCAGAGAAACGAAATATTGACGTAGTTTTCCTCAGTCCACCATGGGGTGGTCCGTCCTACCTGTCTGGCTCTCCGCAAAAAGAGAAATCAGAAGAGGACTCGTTTCTTCTGGGGGATTATTCGCTCAGTTCCATCCTTCCTATACCTGGCAATGAGCTCTTTCAGGTCACGCGTCGCATTTCGCACAACGTCGCATTTTTCTTGCCGCGCAATGTAGACTTACAAGAACTATCGGACCTGCCTAAGAGTCGGGGTGGTATCGCAGCAAATCCGAACTTGGTTAGCACCCAGCGGGATGTGGAAGAATATGTAGAAATCGAGGAGGAATATATGGGAGGAAAACTGAAAGCCGTCACTTGCTACTTCGGTGGACTCGTAGCGGGGCAAGAGAGCCTCTTCTGACTTTTCTGTAACGCAACTAGCGATCAACTCTTTCGGCCCGAAGGGATTGGGTTTTCACGCTCCTACCCTTCAGCATTCGAAATATACCACTTTGGTGAATGTTTCTATGATACTCGAAAAATGAATGTCGCATAAGTTGCGAGGATTATTGGAACGTTCTGTCAGACCTTGAAACTGTCGCTGTCGTAAACGCTCGAAGATATATCTTTGCTATCCTCGGCAATAAAATCGGTGTGTCGCGCAAGAATAAGTTGACTACTATTTGTCCATTAGTACTATACGACCCGGGTAGCCGTGTGTACTTGTATTATTGATTGTATCCCCGTGTCACGACTTCACGATCTGATATTTGATTGAAAGAAAGTCGTGGGAATGATCTGCACGCATCCCGAAACGGAAGGCATAGTTCTCTGATTCCGGCACTGCACTTTGTTAGCAACCCTTCTGTTAACAACATTCACCGACCATTTCCCCCCTGATTCCCTCACTGAGCTATTCTTTTTCTCGTACGTTGACTGTCATTCTGCTGCATACACCAAATCAATCTAACAGTGTCTCTAGTAACGCCACCGATGACACACGTTTCCACGAAGTACGAGAGCATCCCTCCCCGCTTCCGGAAGGGTAACTATATCTCCCTTTTATATATAAGCTTGGAAACTTCAAGTGATAATTTTTGCTTACAGAGTGGAAAAAGGGACATGCAGAAGCGATACAGAAGAAACTGGAGGGGTCCACAGAAGACTTCTCCTTTTCTAACCCGAGTTTCCAATCCATTTCGGATTCGGGCCAACCCGAAAACACAGAAAGAACGTCTCGGCCACCCTCTGTTGGCCCTTTAACGCAAAGTTCCAACGTATTTCCTCCGATGAATAAGCGCCCTAGAGTATCTGAGACTTCGGGAGCGAGAAAAGGAAGTAGCGGGAGCAGAATAATGAGAAACAGTAACGAAGCATCTGATGCTACTACCGCGATTGCATATAGTGGACCATCTTCCATGCGACAAATCGTTGATTCTGTAGTTAGCGCGAATGTTGCTCGATCAACTCCTCCAGCTTCTCGATCTCATTCACCGCTCGGCGGAGTAGATCCTCAGAGAAGACACCGACAATCATCACAGTCGCGCCCAGCCACACGAACAAACTCGCCAAATCCCGGTACACGATCATCGACGCCGATCCCGTCAGGGTGGTCAGCTCTTACTTCTCGGCATTCCTTCCGACGATTTGACATCCGGCCGTGGGGCCCACGACATTTAGAGTACGATTATAATAAGGCTCGAAAGGAATTCCAAGCTGCCGCGTATTATGCTCTTGGACAATACGGATACGAACCACCGAAGGGTATAGGAAGATTCAAGGCTCCGCCTCTCGAAGAACTACCATCGATGAGCGATTTGCATAAAGTTACCGAGTTTGCTAAAGCAAGTAAGAAGCTGGATGCTGCCGACAAAGCGTTGGAAGACGCTCTTGTACGCGGGGACACTTGGGATAACACCCCGATTCCCGAGGAATATCTGCAATTGTCCCTTGAGGATGCAACGCCGGAGGATCTGTGCATACAACGTCCAGATAGCACAGTAGTTCTGGATCGGTCCCGGAGCTCTGTGACGCTCGAAGAAGCGGCAGGCCAGCTGAAGTCGTCCATGCTAGCTCGATCGACAATCACAACTGCGTCGGCCCCTTCGTCTGCCTCGGTCTCCGACGGTGCGGACAGGGAGTCAATTGCTGGGGAGGGTGGGAAATCCTCTCGAGGTGCATCACCCTTGGCCAAGACAACATTATCGGACGATCATCCCCCTTCATCATCCTCATCCGTGTCACCTGAAGCAACTGCCGTGACTTCTGCCAGTGACAAGCTTCGAAAGGAGGTGCGGGACGCTGCCGGAGCTGCTCCCGCCGAGGCAGGACCAATCTATATTGCCTCTAGCAGCGATACGCCTCATCCTCAAAAGGCACGTAAACGGTTGCTTAGTGAGATCGAGAGTGAGAGCGAAGTCAGCCGCGAGGGGGACAAGAACATCAGGTCGGAGGCGAAAGTTGAAGGCACGATACCAACTCGTCCGAGCACCCCCGCTTTACCACCTTCGTCAGGCCGGACGGGGGAAGCATCTTTAGGCAGGACAGAGTCCGAATCAACTGCCGCATCTGCATCCACTTCTGGATTCGGCGAAGGAGAGAAAACGAAGGAATCGCCTCCCACTTCTGTGTCAAGCACCAAATCAAAGCCGACGCGGTCTAGGGGACGGGGTGGCAGGGTCTATAGGATGCGTGGACGTAAGCGTGGAACGGGGGCATAACTTTTTTCTTCACGGGGTAATCCTCGTCTGATTTTGTGCGAATATTGGAACCGGAATACTCTACTCTATCCTAATACCCGGAAGGTCATTTCTTGTTGTGTCTCTCAGCTCAGTACTGTATTTGCTATCGTAGGGAACGTCCACAATGTTGCATGAATATACATCACTACTAATGATATCGCTCTCGTCTCTCAAACAGTTGTTCAACATGTGTTTTCCTCTGACCATATAGACTGCACGCATTTTTCATTCGATTGGCGCGGGAATGCTGATAGGCATTCAGACATTTACTCTCGTATTAGAAATTCGACCAGCTTCCGTGACTCTCATCAATTCGATTCCGGGTGAAGTACCAGTCCGGAAGTCACGGAACATTTCTTCACGGAGCAGATTTGTGGTAGAGGCGCCGTTTGAATACAAGTGACGTAATCCCGGACAATCGAGTGAAGCTCCGAAACGAAAGACACTTGCGTTGCATTGCCACACTGCCCAAGACACCGTAACGTTAAGAGGATCGGCGATCAAAATCGTCAGAACTACCGCCGAGAACGAGAGGCAAAGTAGTGCGACGTTTTGCAGGTCCGTTGTTACTCGCAAGCATGTGCTCTACCCTGAGCTTGGTTACATAGGCCTGCGAGGGAATTATTAGGCTTGATGCTTATTCGCACTCTGAGATGTCCGATCTTCAATAGAAAATGGAACGGAAGGAGGACCCCTGGTTATGCCGATAGAGGGCTGATGCAATCCGGATAAAAATTTCCGGATTTTGGGCTTGAGGCCTGAGGCAATCCGGATAAAACGGGTAGGATTTCCGGCGAAGGGCCGAAGCAAAATCCGGACAAAAGAGGGGGCTGAGGTAAGGAGGGCTGATGCAATCCGGATAATGGATGGGCGGACACGTGCAAGGTCGCGGTCAGGTGTTTTTGTGCTGGTGAACCTCAAGTACTTGGTAGTTATGTAGATTTTTATTCGAAATAAAAAGGTATATTGTTAAAGTCAAGAGAGTATATATGGTGTGGAACTTCTCATTGGAGTCGCTGATGTAAGTAGTAGAAATTACAAATGCATCGATCTATTGCCGTATATGGAAGGGGACATGTCTCAAATCTTCGATTTACTGGAAAAAAGTGGAGGGGTGGACGAAAACCCCAACTGACAAGGCAGGACTGTGAACCAGACCAACCACCACACCACCCATAACTTACCGACAACAAGAATAGTCAGAAATACTACCATGAATGAAATGGGCAGCATACAATCACCATCCAAAACATTCCCTGCAGGTTCGGTGCAGAAGATGTCAGTTTTACACATCCCTGCGCAGTTTGACGACATGAGACCAACTGCACACTTACCTGTTGTGACTTTTCTCGCTCGGCTGCAGCCTGTCATGCAAGCTCATATGGTTTCAACCCAAGGAAAGGACCTGTTCAGTCCTGAGAAGCTGAACACAGACCTGTCAGCCCTGTACCAGGCCTGTGTTCTGCCACCACCGTCTACAATACATGAAATTCTGAACAATTTTAATCAGCTTTGGGTAACTGGGGCAGCAAAATCTATTAAGGATTGGACTCAGCTTCACAAAAGTGTCAGATACCCTTTATCAGCTTTGTCAGTATATCGGGAGTTCAGCAGCGCGCAGATAACACGCTACGAAGTGATGTGCGCAAAGAGCTGGATGAGCCATGGTCAGGCCACTCCAGAACTGCAAGCGTTGATCGAGTTGTTGGACAGAGTTATGTTTGCATTTCCGTGGGATGCAGAAATTCGCGGACTAGGAACAAGGGGCTCAGCAACCGAACTTTTCAAGATGTTAGGAGACACTTGGCTTACCGATTCTCACATGGACATGCTTATGCAGCTGCTGTCTGATCGACTGGGCGTTACTTTGGACATCCACGGGGTAATTGTCGCACCTTGCATCTTCCAGCTATACCTACAGAATGCATATCAGGCATACTGCAGTGGAAAACCGCTCACCATACCATATCTCAACTGGTACCGCCATGCCATCGAAACAGGAACGAAAAATGTTATCTACTTCCCTGGTCATGTAAATGGCAACCATTGGGTCGTATGGAAAGTCGATGTAACTACTGCGACGTACGGTCATGGTGAGTGCGCTAGTTTGACTTCTGTTGGTCATAGACTTACAATAGATAAAACAGGGGACTCACTCGGTATGTGCGAAGGCATAATGGAGTCTGTCCGCGTGCCATTGGACTGGTGGTTTAGCACATTCAAGAACCTGAAAGCACTATTCAAGTACCAGGGAGAGGTATTAGTCCATGGAATTCAGAACGATAGTTTTTCGTGTGGAATTATCACATACAATACCATTGCCCATGATCTTTTCGGCGATGAAGTTTGGACAACCAGCACACTTAAGCGGTTGCGCATAGATTGCTTCAATGCAACTGTGCTGCAGCATAATCAACCAGTAAGTACTTGTTGAATCATGAAAATATATTATTTCACTCACATTTATCCGTGTATGAAGGTCTTCTCCAGGGACGAATTCGGTATGGATCCTACAGGGGACAAGCACGACCATGACAAATGCGATGGCACATGTATAGGGCCAACATCCGGACCTATAATACAAGATGGAACCTTCAACCGTTCCGAATAATCGAAGTCGCCACCACAAGAATACGCAACATCGAAGATAAGCCACGACAAGAATGAGGGACAGCACGAGGGAATGAACTTGGATCCATCGTCTTGCCCATTACTACAAGACGAAGCTCTCGAAAGTCACAACAAAATCTTGACGAACACAGTGGCTTCACTCACCAGACAGTTGCACAGCTCAGAGATGATGGCGTTGGACTCAGATCCATTGTCATGAACACTTTTATTTCTTTTTCTTTTATCTCTGTTAGGACGGATGAGCTGGCAGTGCACGCTCGAGGCCTGTTCTCACGAAGGTCGCTGGGGACAACCTCTACTGCGTCTTGAGGGGGAGTACACAGTCGTCGGCGACGTACGTCTAAGGTGGATGACCTTGAGTAATGCACGTGTCTAGGAACAGTATACGACTAAGACGTCGTGGTGGTAAGTAGATTGAATAAACTAAGTAAGTACAAGAGAGGAATACCTAAGATGTTGTGGTGGTAAGTAGAAGAGTCGAGTGGGGAAGACGAGACAAGATCTATCTACTTATATACACTTGGAACGTGGGAAGGTATTACTCTAAGAAGGTGCTGCGCAGCAGCATAACAATATAAACAAACAAACAACGGGGCCCGACGAGTCAGCAAGAATGAGTAAGGGTGAGTAAGCATCATCGGGTTGGGGCGGAATTAGTAATGCAGTATTAGTAATATATCGGGATGGGGTGGAATTAGTCATACGGTATTAGTAATGAAAGGAACTTAGTAATATAATGGAATATGAAAAATAAGAAAAGACAAAAAAGGAAAAGTGTTCTTACAATCTCCCTCTTTACTTACATCATCATATCCTTTACTAATCATGCTTACTACGAACCTATTACTAATAACCCTCCATTACTAATTCATTTCTATCATCTGACCTTAGTCCGTTCCGGAAGATTCCGGGAACCTTCTATGATGTTCTATCTCATTTCACGACTTGTATATAGATAGTAGATAGTTCACGTGCTCTCAGGGTATAAGTAGGAGGTGCGTTCACCTGTATTCCCCAGTTTCGACCTTGTCAATACACTGGCTAGTGTCATTCAAGCTCACTCTCCTCTCTCCCCTCTACTCTCTCTGATCAAGTTAGTGTAGCCTGGCCCTCTATTGTGAGCTGGCCTAAGTGCGTCGCTGACAGAAGGTCGAAACTCCCTATCACCACTCTACACCCTTGATCATCCTGGCACTTCACATCTCTCTCTGGACTAACGGTCGACAAATCCATACCTACACCACCAACAACATCACTGTTAACCGTGCCATCTCTTTTGTTATCGCTCTCTGGATCTTCCGTATTGTACTCTTGTTCACTGAGGCGGGAATTCCCAGTACTTGGAGACGACCCCGAGTTGTTCCGATCCCTGTTCCACCCCCACATCGACCACCACCCCGCTACTACTCAACCACACCTGAACCTATTAGTGATCCACCTTACCCAGTAGTCATCGATCTAACGGGCGATGACTCCAACTAAACTCATTCGATTCATATTGTTATTGAACGGACTCCTACCCCTGCCACCTCTGCTATCATTAATTAGACCCTGCATAGTAGTTACCTGACGTTATCTGTACCCTCTTATTGGTTGTGAAGTGTCACCTCCTGGCCTTGTTTGCCAGTCAACTAGACACCTCTCTCAATCAGCGCTGCCTGACAGGGATTGTGAGATCCAACAGACCAGCAGTGCCTTGCGGAGAACAGACGTATCGTTAGAACTCTAATTGTGCTTGTGTCTTAGTCTTTAACGATAGGTAGTGTTAACCTGCAGACTGGTAGTCGTCACCGTCCGTTCCCCCTGAAGAATTTGTAACCCCCTGGTGTATGCAATCACCAGTAGACTTTCAAACCATCCGAAACCCTCCATCCGACACATCCGAAACCCCCCGAACTTCCCCAATGGCTGAAGGAGATCTATCTCTCCCTCTGCCGTTAGGAGGAAATCCACAAGGACCCATCCTAACCGAAGAGGATGTAGGCTGTATTGCAAGGGCCATCGCTGCCAACAGAGAAATCGACCGCATCCTTAATAAACCTGATGAACAATCCTCGCCCAGAAGCCGTAACAGCCACATGGCTAAGCCTGAAGAGTTCGATGGACGGGACTTCGACAAGTTCATGCAATCTATCCAATTGTACGTTTTGGCAAACAGACATGACTTTAGAGCGGACTTGGACAGAATCTTGTTCGTACTATCGTACATGAAGGAAGGCACTGCCAATCTGTGGGCCAAAAATTACGTTGAAGAATATCTCGAGGATGGAGAAGTAGAGCCAAATTGGGAAGAGTTCCTGAAGCTACTGAAAGAGTCCTTCCAAGACCCGAACAAACAAGCGACGGCACAAAATGAACTGGCCAACTGTCGCATGGGAAAAAACGACACCGCAGAAACATTCTTCAGTAAATTCGACATCCTGAGGCGCACGGCAGGTTACATCAAAAACCACGATGCTTACCTCATTCAGTTAATCGAAAATGTGGTACCGGAAGGTCTTGTACGCCGAGTTTATCAGTCAGGAACGCTACCAACAGACTACAAAGGATGGAAGAAAGTCATCATCCAATTGGACAAGCTGGAGAGGCGCTGGAATGACCGGAAAAAAGTCCACGCACCATTCCAACAAATCTTAAAACCAGCGACTTGCCCCGAGGCCCCCCCTCCTAAACCAGCACCACTAACAGACCGACGCGATGTGATGGGCGTCACGTTCGGAGGAAGAGGGCAGCCTATGGAAATGGACCGAGCACGCTGTGAAGGACGTTGCTATTACTGTGGAGATCTAGGCCACATTAAAGCAGATTCGTGCATCCATCTGGCAGATGACAATGGATGAAAGACAGGATTGGGTAAACACCCTCAGCCATGTCAAAGAAGATGACGTGTCTGAAGAAGAAGAGGTGTTTGACCAACAGGAGGATTTTGCGGTGTCCAAGCAGTGATTGCAGCACTGACTGGGATAAGTTTGGGCTTGATTTATTTAATGGGCACTTTTTCTCGAACGGGCACTTGTAGGATACAAAATAGCATAGAAAAACCACCCTAAAAACAACCAAAAACTCCAAAAACCAAAAAAACCTTATCTAGTGTAGATAGTGATGACGACTCAGATTATTGTAACAAATGCAGACAGTCAGACTTATGCCCCTGTGTAGAAGAATACTATGGATCTGGTCTGGACCCTGAATGTAACAAAGTTTCTTTTAACCCTTCTTCTTATTCTTTTTCTTCTCTTTCTTCAAGCCGAAAGCCCAAACCGAAAACCGCGAAAAATGAATCCTGCCGGAAGGGTCCCACTCAATGCAATAGAGATTCGTTACCTAAGCCACACACAGCCCCTTGGGTAGTGAGATGAATCAGAGAAGATTCATTGAGCGAGGCCCAGATGGTCCTAAAGCTGTAGATGCGCAAACAGAGGCACAGTGAAATAAGCGAAGGACTGGTACAGAACCTTCGGAAACTAAGCCCTGTGGAAGCTGAAGCAGCAGTGCAGCAGTTAGCTGCATCTAAACAATTTGTTTGAGGCAGTCAGGGGCAGCAACTTACAGTCCCTGTAATGCTTTGAACTATGGACAATAGAATCCAGGTTCGAACATCAGCCCTATTAGACAGTGGTTGTACCGGCTCCTGCATAAGCCAAGCATTCGTTAAGGAACACAGAATTGAGACGCAAAAGACACCCTTACCGATTCCTGTTTACAATGCTGATGGAACACTGAACAAGTCAGGCACAATCATTAGTTTTGTCAGGATGCGTATGACTGTTAAAGACCATTCGAAGCTCGTCGATTTTGCAGTCACTGATCTAGGCAAGACCAATGTCTTTATTGGATATGAATGGTTAAAGTTACATAACCCCAGCATTGACTGGCAGAATCAGTCGATCACTTTTGATCGCTGTCCTGAAAGCTGCAGGTATATCCATCACCAGAAAGACATTGATAAGGATGACAATGAAGAACCGTTGCCGACCGAGAAACTGGAAGAAACGGACAGGATATTCTTCACATGGTACTACGAAACTCGTCAAGTTGATTCTGCTACTATGAACTCGCCCTTTGTTAAGGAATTTGAAGACGTGTTTAGTGCAGAGGAATTCGATCAACTGCTGGAATGACGCTCATGGGATCACGCGATCGAGCTTACACCAGGATTCAAACCCACCGATTGCAAAATCTACCCACTAACACGGATTGAGCAACTGGCACTAGATGAGTTTCTTGAAGAAAATCTCCGTAACGGCTGCATTCGCCCCTTGAAATCCCCCATGGCATCCCCTTTCTTCTTTATCAAGAAAAAGGATAGAAAGCTGAGACCTGTTCAAGACTATCGGAAGTTAAACGAAGCCACAGTCAAAAACAAATACCCACTTCCACTAATACAGGAACTCATAGATGCTACACGTCATGCCAAACATTTCACCAAACTTGACGTACGTTGGGGATACAACAACATACACATCAAAGAGGGAGATGAATGGAAGGCTGCTTTCAGGACCAATCGAGGACTATTTGAACCTACGGTAATGTTCTTTGGACTTACGAACTCGCCTGCTACTTTCTAAGGATTCATGAACGAGATCTTCTGAGACTTAGTCAAAGAAGGAAATGTTGTCATATACTTAGATGACATTCTTATATTTGTGGAAGACCAAGACCATCATGACACCTTAGTGCGGAAGGTCCTTCAGGTATTGAGACAACACAAACTCTATCTACGATATGAGAAGTGTTCGTTTTCCCAACCAACCATAGAATACCTGGGACACATCATTGGAAATGGTGAAGTACGCATGGATCCTCGTAAGGTAGCTGCGGTACAAGAATGGCCAAGACCGATGAACAAGAAGGAATTACAACAGTTTATCGGCTTCGTCAACTACTACTGCAGGTTCATCAAAGGCTTTAGTGGAATTGCAAAGCCACTGCATGTCCTCACTGGCAATGCGGATTGAAAATGGAGTGAAGAGGAACAAGAAGCATTCAACCAACTGAGACGGGCCATTACAGAAGAACCAGTACTAGCAGTTCCTACTGATGAAGGCCAGTTTCGTGTCGAAGCAGACTCGTCCAACTTTGCAAATGGAGTGGTGCTTTCTCAACTAATTGACGGAAAATGGCGGCCTATTGCATATCGATCTCAAGCACTATCCTCAACGGAACACAATTATGAGATCTATGACCGAGAGTTGCTGGCAATCATGGAGGCACTTCGGGAATGGCGCCAATACCTTTTGGGAGCTCGACATACCTTTGAAATCTGGACAGATCACCTTAACCTCCAGTACTTCAAAAAGCCCCACAAGCTCAATTATCGTCAAGTCCGCTGGCTCACTGAACTCGCAGAATACGACTTCATCCTCATTCACAAACCTGGTCAAGAAATGACAAAGGCAGACCTCCTCTCGAGATGAGCAGGACATGAGAGGGGGGAGAACGACAACACCGACCTTGTTTTGTTAAAACCTGAGTGGTTTGTTAATGAACTAGAAACAGCCATCAGTATGGACGATATCGAATTGTTACAAAGGATCAAGTGGGCCAGCAAGAATCAAGACCGTCAAGTAGAGAAGGCACTACAGAGCGAAGAGAAGGACTGGACCAAAGATGAGACAGGCATAGTGACATGGCAAGATCGCATCTACATCCTCAAGGACAGACAGTTGCATGAAGACATCATACGCCAGCACCATGATTCCCCACTAGCAGGGCATCTAGGGAGATACAAAACCCAGGAATTAATCACATGAAACTACTGGTGGCCAGGAATCCAACGTGATGTCCGAGAATACACAACAGGATGCGACACCTGTCAAAGGATGAAACCTCGTCGAGTCAAACCGGCAGCACCACTGGTACCAAACGAAATACCAACGGAACCATGGAAGGTGATCTCTATAGACCTAATTGGAGAGTTACCCGAATCGCAAGGATACAACGCCATCTGTGTAATCGTCGATAGATTTAGCAAACAAGTCCATGCTATACCGACAACCACAGAAGTAACTTCGGAAGGTATTGCCCGAACACTACGCGATCATGTATTCAAACTCCATGATATCCCTGAAAAGGTTATCAGCGACCGGGGTCCTCAGTTCGTGTCTAGCTTCATGAAGGACCTCTATAAGCTCCTAGGAATAACAGGCAACCCGTCCATGGCTTATCACCCTCAGACGGATGGACAGACAGAGAGGATTAACCAAGAAATTGAACAATACCTTCGCATCTTTGTCAACCATCGTCAGACGGACTGGGCAGATTGGTTAGCCCTGGCTGAATTCAGTTACAACGACCGAGAACAATCATTCATGGGCATGTCACCATTCTTTGTTAATCACGGCAGACACCCCAACAAAAGCACACACCCTAGACGAGAAGTAGCAAATGAATCAGCCGACCAATTTGCAAAGAGAATGGAGCGAATAAGGACGGAAACAGAGGCGGTGTTGAAGAAGGCAGCAGCTACCATGAAGAGGTTCTACGACCGAAGCAAGGGACAGTCCATCGAGTATCAACCAGAAGATCAGGTTATGCTCGAAAATACCAATCTAACTCCTCTACGTCCCATGAAGAAGCTGTCAGAAAAACGCTATGGGCCCTTCAAGGTTGTCAAGAAAGTGGGAGCATCAGCTTACGAACTACAAATACCTCGGACTTGGAAAGGACAAATACACCCTGTCTTCAATGAAGTGTTGCTCTCGCCTTACCATAAACTGAAGTACTCAAGACAACAGCAAGAACCGCCGCCTCCACCGGAGATAGTTGAAGGAACCACCGAATACGAAGTGGAACAAGTAGTCAATGTCAAGGTGCAGCAAGATAAGTGGAAGTTTTTAGTGCATTGGAAAGGCTATCCTGCAGAACAGTGTACGTGGGAACCAGTTGAAAACCTGATGCATGCGAAAGAGGCCATTCGCGATTTCTATACCCACAATCCTGGTGCACCCCGACCTCTTAATACCGCTATATTCAACTCTCTCCGTTTCCGACCTCTCTTCCAGTTCACTGAACCATCCTGAAGCAATCGAGACGATTGCCTTAAACGGGGGGGTGATGTCATGAACACTTTTATTTCTTTTTCTTTTATCTCCCTCTTTACTTACATCATCATATCCTTTACTAATCATGCTTACTACGGCCCTATTACTAATAACCCTCCATTACTAATTCATTTCTATCATCTGACCTTAGTCTGTTCCGGAAGATTCCGGGGACCTTCTATGACGTTCTATCTCATTTCACGACTTGTATATAGATGGTAGATAGTTCATGCGCTCTCAGGGTATAAGTAGGAGGCACGTTCACCTGTATTCCCCAGTTTCGACCTTGTCAATACACCGGCTAGTGTCGTTCAAGCTTACTCTCCCCTCTCCCCTCTACTCTCTCTAATCAAGTTAGTGTAGCCTGGCCCTCTATTGTGTGCTGGCCTAAGTGCGTCGCTGACACAATTCGACATGCTCTCATGACATGGATCGGACGTCTCCCTCTCTGGTATTCATTCCGGATGGTTGGACTATGCATGCCGGTTCTTTTGAGAAGCTCAGGGTCAGTATCTGTTAAGGTTTTCGGGTCCGGTACCACCAGGAACATGTTGGTATCAATCAGCAGGGGCTCAAATCTCTTGTCCTGAGGACTTTTCATCCAGGGGTACTATATGCTGCGTTTTCATTGGTATCTTGTCCTACCTAACCCTTTCTTGTTGTCCCCCTGACGGCTCTACTGTATTCATTCTTCTTATGACATTTTTCTTCACACTTTTCTTTGTTTTGATCTTCCCTTTTACTTTCTCCTTTGGGACTTATGAGCTAACTACAGAACAGTAGTATAAATATCTCCTCCTGTATGTAGTAGCTCTTCAGGTAATCTTAGGAGCTAGCCTCTAGCATGAGGGCTCGGGTTCTCTCACCCCCTTCTCAGTTCTGTCTCAGTCTCATCTCGAGTTCTGTTCCAGTCCCATCCCAGTTCTGTCTCAAGTGAACCTCAGGAGTTAGCCTCCCATGCGAGAGCTCAGGTTTGTTAGGACCAGTGTGGATCGGATCAGCAGATCGGCATTGATCAACTGATCAGCATGATCGATACACCAGAACAAGTCCACTCACTCCAACAATATTCACAATCCGTCTTAATTGAGAAGTGCGAGGCAGTGCTTTAGTGTAGAGTAGCAACAGTACTTAGTCAGGGTCAAGGGACCGGCCGGACACTAGTACCGATGATAAGAGTGGTAGCAAAGAAGAGAAGCTTTGTGGGGCTTCTTGTATTCACTAGTACAGACTTCTGACGTTAGTACAGAAGAATTTTGCTGAGGGATATAGCCACCCTCGCTTGGCCTATTTATACCCGAAGCTTCTATCTATTGAGTTACCTGGGCTTCCTCGGGCATAGCCTCCTGGTCTTTCCGAGCACAGCCCCTATCTTATCCGACACCCCGCAATCTCCAATTAGGTGACAATGCACCTCCGATCTTCCCCTGCAATCTTCCAGATCCTTCGATATGACTTCACACCTGGTCAGTGCACAGCAATCACGCCATCACTGGCCAATCCTGTGGCTGTGCAGAGCTCCGTGCCTTCTGTACTGCTACGTTGGTCTTTCTTGAATGTTCCTTATGATGTTATGCACAGCAACTCGAACAGTCTGCCATGTCTTCATCCTCTGCAGGTGTTGCTGGGCCGTTTGGCTGTCTCGGTTGACTCGGGCTTCCTCCCTCGATAGGATTAGCTCGATTATCAATCACCGGAGCGGTAGGCCTGTATGGTTCTGCCTGTACTATGGCAGGTAACCCAGTCCACCAGATCGTTGCTCGGCGATATCCGTCAGGTATCTGTATCTCCGTCCCTTGCACCTGATTGCTGCCGATTCCTTCCATTACGAAGGTTAAGATTGCCCCGTTGATCCATTCCCTCAGATGAGAGATTTCCAATGCTATCATTCTTGGTAGTTCATTCTGCACTGATTTCCATTGTGCCTCTATGTTGCCAAATAGACTATTGCGTAGTGCTTGATGTTCTCTTGTAGCTTCTGCATGTACTGGCCAGTTGAGTTGTATTGCCACTCGTCTGCATAGTTGGGAATGTATCGATCTTCTTGTCCATGCAATTACACCTGCATTTGCAATGTAGTGCAACCCCCTTCCTGTTAGGACCAGTGCGGATCGGATCAGCAGACCGGCATTGATCGACTGATCAACACGATCGACGCACCAGAACAAGTCCACTCACTCCTGCAATATTCGCAGTCCGTCTTGATAAGCGATGGGAAGTGCGAGGCGGTGCTTTGTAGAGCAGAGTAGCAACAGTACTTAGTCAGGGTCAAGGGACCGGCCGGACACTAGTACCGAGGATAAGAGTGGTAGCGAAAAAGAGAAGCTTTGTGGGGCTTCTTTGTATTCACTAGTACAGAAGAATTTTGCTGAGGGATATAGCCACCCTCGCTTGGCCTATTTATACCCGAAGCTTCTATCTATTGAGTTACCTGGGCTTCCTCGGGCACAGCCTCCTGGTCTTTCCGAGCACAGCCCCTATCTTGTCCGACACCCCGCAATCTCCAATTGGGTGACAATGCACCTCCGATCTTCCCCTGCAATCTTCCAGATCCTTCGATATGACTTCACACCTGGTCAGTGCACAGCAATCACACCATCACTGGCCAATCCTGTGGCTGTGCAGAGCTCCATGCCTTCTGTACTGCTACGTTGGTCTTTCTTGAATGTTCCTTATGATGTCATGCACAGCAACTCGAACAGTCTGCCATGTCTTCATCCTCTGCAGGTGCTGCTGGGCCGTTTGGCTGTCTCGGTTGACTCGGGCTTCCTCCCTCGATAGGATTAGCTCGATTATCAATCACCGGAGCGGCAGGCCTGTATGGTTCTGCCTGTACCATGGCAGGTAACCCCGTCCGCCAGATCGTCGCTCGGCGATATCGGTCGGGTATCCGTATCTCCGTTCCTTGCACCTGATCGCCACTGATCCCTTCCATGACGAAGGTTAAGATCACCCCGTTGATCCGTTCCCTCGGTTGAGAGATTTCCAATGCTATCATCCCCGGTAGTTGATTCTGCTCCGATTTCCATCGTGCCACTATGTTGCCAAATAGATTATTGTGTAGTGCTTGATGTTCTCTTGTAGCTTCCGCATGTATTGGCCAGTCGAGTTGTATTGCCACTCGTCGGCATAGTTGGGAATGTATCGATCTTCTTGTCCATGCAATTACACCTGCATTCGCAATGTAGTGTAACCCCCTTCCTGTCCAAACCGTAACTTCGTGCAAGTATGCATTTAGTGTAGGTGTGAACAATGGTTGAGTTGTTTCTGCAACCGTAGACCAATGGTGGTTGGTTCGAATTGAGTAAGGGTCACTTCGAAGTATATAGTTAACTGCATCCTCGAGTATCCATGTCTGCAGTATCCATGCTTCCTCATGTGCCCATTCGCAGAACCTGCATATTGGTGTATTGATTTGTCCTGGTAATGATGAGCCCCAAGGACAATAGCGCGTGCGTGTATAATATGTTCGATCGAATTGTCTTTCCATTCTCCTGGTGGTGTTCGTGGGAATTTATCGGGTTGTAGCGTCTCTGGATCTGCATGCCAAATAAGTCAATTTCTTCTGACACTTCCTGTCCAAACTGTAACTTCATGCAGGTATGCATTTAGTGTAGGTGTGAACAATGGTTGAGTTGTTTCTGCAACCGTAGACCAATGGTGGTTGGTTCGAATTGAGTAAGGGTCACTTCGAAGTATATAGTTAACTGCATCCTCGAGTATCCATGTCTGCAGTATCCATGCTTCCTCATGTGCCCATTCGCAGAACCTGCATATTGGTGTATTGATTTGTCCTGGTAATGATGAGCCCCAAGGACAATAGCGCGTGCGTGTATAATACGTTCGATCGAATTGCCTTTCCATGTCTGATGTTCGTGGGAATCTATTGGGTTGTAGTATCTCTGGATTGACATGCCAAATAAGTCAATTTCTTCTGACACCTATTACCTGCTCGTTGCCCTCTCGTTGCCCACCTGTCACCCACCCGTTGCCTGCTCGTTGCCCTCTCATCGCCCGCCTGTCGCCCATTCATCGCCCGCTTAATATCTACCCGACCAATATTTATAATATCCGGTCTGACAATACCCTTATTGATTCTTAAAATGTCACCCAAGTAGATATCTTTATTGATATTTAAAATATACGCCAAGTCAATATCTTAAATATCGATAAAAATATCAGTAAGAGGATTTTTTAAATATCTCGTGGATGGGGATATCTATATTTATATTTAAAATATCGACTCATGAAATATATTATAAGTATCAGCACAGCCGGGACGCTTATCGATATTTAAAATACAGTGGAACCTGCCTACAAGCATACCGGTGGATAAGCATAACCTCTACATAAGCATAGAAAAATTGATCCACTGACTCGGTAGATAGGAAATTCAGGGTCCTATAAGCATAATTCTATACAAGAATTGACATTAAGATTTTGTTCAAATTTTTCGCGCGAAAATGCTTGTTAAGAGGTGATCATGTGACTGATCCAATTCTTTTCCGTGACCAACCTGCGGCTTGAAGTGCACTCTGTGGCCCATATTAGTTCAACAAGAAATGCTAGTTGACGTTTTCTACCCCCTACCACTATGTCTCAAGACCTTGGATGTGCTCAAAACCCAGATGGCACCTTGAAAGATGCCAGTGAAATCCAATGGTCTCACTCCCGTGACAGCTCTCCCATAGATCTTCATGCCCCAGCTCCAGAATCAACCTCAGTACTTCCAGAATCAACCCCGGTACTTCCAGAAGCTAAGGCCGCTTCGAAGAACCCTTCCCATGGGAAAGTCGCCAAGCCCAAAACAATGGGAAAGCAGTCGAGTACTGCAACCGTTTATCCGGTTCAGAAGCGAATTTATTATACAAATGGGGATAGATTGGAAATACTCGATTTTGCAGAGGGTCACGGAAAAAACATGAATCAGGCCGAAATCGCGAGACATTTTCACTACAAATGGCCAAAGCTCAACCAATCTACCGTTCACGATATCCTAAAGAAGCGCAATGAATTACGGAAGGCAGCCCAGGAGAATTCCCAATTCATCTTCTATAAACGACCCCGTACCGTCAAGCTTCCCCATTTGGAAGATGCACTTTCCCTTTGGGTCAATACTGCCCAAGGCCGGATTGTCATTACAAGTGCTATTCTAAAAGTGAAAGCCGAGCAGTTTGCAGATCAACTTGGAATTCCAGAAGATCAGCGGCTTTCCCTTTCAAATGGCTGGGTTGAATCATTCAAGCAACGAAATGGCCTACGAGAAATCCGGCTACATGGAGAAGCAGCTTCTGCTTCTCCGGAAAATGTTGCTGCTGCCCGAAAACGTCTTCAATCCACTCTTTCGGGTTTTGAACCCTGCAACATTTACAATTTCGATGAGACTGGCCTCTATTACCGAATGCCCCCAGATCGGACCCTTGCTTCTCAACAGATCTCAGAGGGAAAGGGTGATAAGACCCGAATTACATTGGGATTCATTGCAAACTCTGATGGATCAGACATTCGAAAACCACTTTTTATTGGTCATGCAAGGAAGCCAAGGTGCTTCCAGAAGAAGGAGGAAAAGGATCTCGGATTTTACTACTTTTGGAACAAGAAGGCATGGATGACAGGTTCGATCTTCAAAGTGTACGTCTATTCTACCATTAATCATAATTAGAAGATGAATTAATATATTTATAGATTTTTAGAAGACCTTGACAAAGAAATGCGAAGCAAGGATCGAAAGATATGTCTCACAATAGACAATGCACCTTCCCATATCTTCAGTGCAAGCGAGTTGACGAATGTCGAAGTTGTATTTCTTGATCCAAATATGACATCCCACATCCAGCCAATGGATGCAGGTATCATCAAGGCATTCAAGGCTCATTACCAACATCTATTTATTCTGCAAGCACTTGCACGCTACGACGAAGGAAACGAAAAAATATATTTTATCGATCAACTACGCGGCATGCAACTTGCCTTAGATGCATGGAGCCATATAACTACGCAAACAGTCGAGAACTGTTGGAAACACGCAGGCATTCTTGGTCCATATGCAATCAATCCTCAAGAAAGGTCTACGGAACAGGAGCCCGGGGTCAGAGAAGCTATCTCGAAACTCGAAAAGGCACTCAAAGAACTCACCATAGAAGTTGTACATGCAAAGCATGTACAAAAGGTTGAGGAGATGCTTGAGGTAGATGGAGAGAGGGTCACGGAGGCGGAATGGACAGATGATGAAATCATCTCACAGGTCAGAATCAATCAGCAAGAGGCAGAGGGGCAGCACATACCGGAGCTTGAACCGCCAGAACCAGAACCCGAGCCACTCATATCCCTCCCAGAAGCCTGCCGTGTACTAGCCCAGCTTAGTGCCCTATTCCAAACTCGCACTGGTCCTGATGACGGAGAAGCACGGAAGCTGCTTCCAAGGCTGCGACGAGAAATTCAGAAAGAGATAAACATGAACCTAAAACAAAAGGATTTACGCACCTATTTCTCTTAAATAGAGAGTCCTGTACATGAGTAGCACAGCTCCTCGAAGCATAGAAGACATCTTGAACATCAATACACTTGATACATTAGTAGATGTGTTGTCCAGAGCAAAGACAGTCACGTTAGAGGCAGAGGGACAGACAAGAGAGACGACGTGACACATGACAGGGGGGGGCTATACGTGGGAAACAAATTCCCAAAAAGGGCATCGGACGTGGACAAGCATAACCTCCCAACAAGCATTGCCCGGACCGTCTACCGAGGGCAATGCTTATAGGCAGGTTCGACTGTATTGGCAAAAAAACTAAAATAGCACCCCCTCCAATATTCTATTTTGCCTGCCGTGGTCCAGGTGGGATTTAATGGTCACGTGATACTCAATAGTTGTGGGCAAATGCTTTCATTTTTGCTATCTGTAGTATGCTTATCTCTAAGAACTGCACTACTATATACTTTTCTTGTGTTTTTCTCTTTCTTCTGGGGCTCTTATGAGCTTGTATGCTTGAGTTCAACATGTTGACTTGTTGAGTAAAATGTGAAACACAAAGATCGACACAACAAGCCAAAATTGGAAGTACTTTAGACTCCGACCTAAGGAAAATCATCACGCAGACTGTAAGGGCTGTGCCCATCACCACCTGTAAATGGGGACTGGCAATCCCGAAGCTACCCGCGTGCAGGTTTTTTTTTCAAGTGGAGCTGAATGTTTTACTTAATGCAGTAATCTGCACTGATCTCTCTGTCTCACTTTTCATTTTGCCACAAAAGAGCCTATAGAAGGTAGTAAATACAAATTGAGCTCAAATGAAGTTTCTGCATGTGTGAATACACATATTACGAAGTTCTATAGCTTAATACATGTATAGTGGATGATATTGCAGCCAGGAGAAGGATGTATGTGATAGTTCCAACTGTAATTTGCGTGAGTTGACCTGTGGGAACATGTGTCTCACCATTCTTTCTATTGTATTTCCTTATAGCATTTCTCAAAATCCTTGAGCTTCAGGCCTTCCACAACTGAAAAATGGTCCACCTAGATACACAGAATGAAGTTTTGCATGCTTTTCTTCAATCCTATTAAAAAAAGTTTTAATTGGTCATTCCTAGTTTCTGAGATATTGGAAAGAAATCACCATATCTTGCCTATTTTTTAATACAATTTTATTGCACATACATAAATGGATTCATGGAGTATGAATGTATATATTACGCATTTTTTCGATGCAATTTATGTGATGTGGACAATACTGAATGCAGTCGAAGACTGGATTCAGAAGTGAAATGCACATTGAAGTGCGTCGATCACCGGCACGACGCGGCGGACCCGTGGGAAAGAACGCGTCAACCTTTGCGGTTGCCAGTCCCCACTGCAAAGGACGCGTCTTTGACTGTATTGCCCGGTGTGCGTCTCTCAACTCACTCATCAAAACCTTGCTCACTCGAAAACTGCTCACTACGTACTATGTCTGGCCCTCCCCTCAACACCAAAGGCGAGTCTTTTTTTTAACGTTTTGTTTGCTCTTCGTCCGTATTAATCTACTTATTCTTTACTTAGCGGACGACATTGATGTTCCCATCGAACCCAACCTCGAGGAATACGTCAATACTCCAGGATTCTATCGGCAGTGCTCCGCAAAAGTACGCGAGGGCGCCGCCTTATCCTCTGATGAGCAGTGACTCTGATCAAAGTAGCTTGCGGTCCAGCAGCGACAGAGTCTCTAGTGCCACCACCATTGAATCCGGCCCCTACGAAGTTTCCAGGATTGAGGCAAACCTCTACTATGCCGGTGTGGGTCCACAGGGACGCGGGCCCATACTCATTTATAGGACCTCTGTCGATAAATTCGAGGAACCCCGTGGCCCTGAGGCGTACACGCGCCTCATGAGGATTGTTCCCGTTCCAGATAGTCACAAGTTCGGTGAGAATGGAATGTGGGACACCGTTCGCGACGAGGTGCGTGGCCTTCTCGTTACACAACACAACAATTTCTTGACTACCGTTCGTTCTAAGGTTGTAAAGTTACTCGACCAAAGGAACATCAAAGTCACATCTGTTGATTTCGTCCGTTTCACATGGCTCAACAAGAAGGCGGACCAGGAGACCGAGGAGAAGGAGGACGACGACGACGACGACGATGCCGAGGAAGAGGAAGAGGAAGACGTCAGTTACGATGATATCCCACGCATCCAGTCCGTCGAGGACGGAGAACGTTACTACACCAATCCTACTATCTGGATTGGCGTTGTGCCCGAGACTCTCAAAGGTGCCGTTGCGCACGACTCATCCGAGGACATCCGTGCCTTCCTCAACTCGCTCCAGGTCCAGAACGTCGACATCGCTTACCGTGAGTCGGTCTACAAGACCTTGGCCGGTCATGGTTCAGCCCTTTTCCCCCCGGTTGAAGACGACGACGCTCTTAAGGACGTCATTGACAACGTCTCTGTTTCCCTCAGTCTTCCCATTGCTGGTCGTAAGAGCACTATGCAGGGCACTCTTGGTCCTTACTTCCACGTCGGCGACAAGCTCTATGCCATCACGGTTCGTCACAACTTCTTCTTGCTCGACTGGGGCAACGAGTTATATAACTACCACGGTACACTTTTACTTGACTCCCTTGAGAATCCAAGAGCTTCTGACTCTAGCCCCTCGTCAGAATCTGCACCCAAGAAGGAGGTCCTTGTAATGAGCACGCCCGCGTTCACAAGCTACCTTGCCTCCATCCAGGTCCTTATTGGCAACCATATCGACGCCATTGAATCTCTCGAGAAGAAAATCAAGACGTTTAGCAATAGGGTACGGGATGGAATCAACGTCCAAGAGTCGCAGACCAAGCTGGACCGGGCCGAGGCCGACCTTGCCCAGATGCGCATCAAGATCGAAACTCTCAAGAAGTTCTTTGTCAACATCAAGAAGAGGTGGAGCAAGCCCAAGGACCGAGTCATTGGGTTCGTCCGCTGGGCTCCCCCCATCGGTGTCGGTGTTTCTCCTCACCGTTATACCCGCGATATATGCGTCATCGAGCTGTATAAGGAGAAGTTCAAGAATATGATCGGCAACGTTCTGAGCCTTGGTGCGGTGCTAGTGTATTTTCATTGAATACCACTGATCTGAAATGTACGTCTCTCTTCCAGGACCGGAGTTGTCCTCTTCGAAGCTCAAAGACTTGATGTATGAGCGTAACGACATCCCATCCGAGTTCAAGTACCCCGAGAACGGTCTCCTTACTATTCGAGGCATACTCACCGCCGAGCAGGTCAACAACCTCAACACGTTGAACCTCCAAGGCGATCGCATTCGTCGCGTTCTCAAGCGCGGCTTCACTACCAACACCACCGTCGGCACGCTCACCGGGTTTATGTCTTTCGTCCGCAAGTACTTCCAAACCGGCAAGGCGGAGTCGCTCGAGGTGCCCATCCTTTCTCACGAGAAAGACTCCGGCACCTTCTCCAAAGAAGGTGATTCTGGGTCTCTCATCGTCTCTGCCACCGGCGAGTGCGTTGCTTTGCTTACTGGCGGGACGAACATGGGTACGGATAGCTCCGACATTACTTTCGCCACTCACTTCGAGTGGGTCTGGGAACTCGTCAAGGAGAAGTTCCCCGGTGCCAATTTGTACTTTGATAACCTTGCAGAATTCCTCGCCGACGTGGCCTAGGTTCGTTTCTTTTTCTTCCTTCTTATCCTAATCATACCCGTAAGTAACGGCCTTTATGTCAAGGAATTGCAAACACGTCTCTCGTCTTTGTTTTTTTCTGCGACTCCTTCCCTCTCCTGTAACCCAGACGCTCATTATCATCAGTCTGTGAACTCGTTCTGCTGCTTTGGTGTTCGCTTTTATCTATTGGATGGTTTCTTGGTGCAGATAAGGTGGTTTTGACCGTTGGGCGGCTGAAAAGGTTTGTCTGCTGTCTTTTGTCTTATTCTTGCGTCTTCATAGCTGACGAACGTCGAAAGCCTGGGCATTGGCGAGCCGTTTCCACAGCATCTTCTTCTGCGTCTTCTTCACCTCCATCATGCGCTCGTCTCCTTTTCTTCTCGATACTTGACTCCATATCCACCACTCATCCCTCTTCCACGATTGCGTCTTCTTCCAATTCCCCGCTATCTTTTCCTCGTCTATCTTGCTGGTCGTTGGTGCAGACGCGTGTTCGCAACCTCGAATTGCCGCTTCAAGTCAGTCTTTTTTCTCTCGTCATGTCTTTTTCGAAACGATTACTGATACAACTTCAACCTTCAGATTACGGTGGACCTACCCGATTCGTTTGCTGCCTCGACTTCGTCTCTTGTTCTTCTGCTCTCCATATATTGCTTGCCTGCTAGTACTACCTTCCTGTCCACACCTGCGTTGTGTGCTTCCCCTCCCCCTATCCCGTCATGAACAAGTATCATTGTTCTCTAACTACCTACCTATCCTTATCCCAAATAGACTTTATCATTGTTGTCGTTGTTAACCTGTGTGTGATCATTAAGATTAAAGCTCGCTGCCAGGGTAATGTTTGAGTTGGGAATCTGGACTTTCGACACGCTCTACGCAGCAGCTCTCCTTGAGGCCTTGAGTTTCTACTAGTAGGGTTCTTAACGACTTATGTTTATCACTTCCTCTTGGGACTTGTCCTTATTGACTTGACGACTTCCTACTAGTACTAGTACAGTCAAAGACTCGGACAATCGAATGAAGCACCGAAACGAAAGACACTTGCATTGCATTGCCGCACTGCCCAAGGCACCGTAACGTTAAGAGGATCGGCGATCAAAATCGTCAGAACTACCACCGAGAACGAGAGGCAAGGTAGTGCGACGTCTTGCAGGTTCATTGTTACTCGTAAGCATGCGTTCTACCCTGAGCTTGGTTACATAGATCAGCGAGGGAACTATTAGTCTTGATGCTTATTCGCACTCTGAGATGTCCTCAACTCAATAGAAAATGGAACGGAAGGCCGGGGCGTGAGCGGTGTTGATTTGTTTTTCACGTAAACATATATTGCGTCTGCGACGTTACTTTTCTGAACGTTTGTTTTCTTGTACTTCGTACTTAGCAATGAACATGAATCCTGGACACTATCAGAACACTAGGCCAGAGAACGTGGAGGTGTTTCGTCCATAAGAATGGCTCGTACTATTTGACCATGACTGAGAATACAAATTCTTTTTTTCCTTTCCTTTCCTTTCCTTTCCTTTCCTTTCCTTTCCTATGAATATTTTGACGCAGACATCTATCACGTTTACTATCCAGATACCACAGACGACTTGTCCGACAACTTTGCACCGCCATCACTTTCTGTTCCATGTAAGATACCGGTTTGGGAGCCAGTCTGGAATGTTCCACTTTTCACGCGGCAAGCCCGCGATTTCGTGTGTGACGAGAGAGGCGAGAGCCTCCGCACTGTGTTAGTTATCCAGCAAATTATCGCCGATGTATAAGATGTCATCATCATTGGTTCCGGTGGATAAGCATATGAGGAGCAAGTATTGTGAGTAGGCTGCTGGAGAGTAGAGGAATCCACGTACCACCCAAATGTGCGTGGCATACCGTGTCCGCTAAAGCCCGCGGCAATGTATTGTCCTTCTAGTTCGGAACCGTCCTTTCTAAAGATAGGTCCAACCTACAGGATACATGTGAGAGAATAGGTATCAGGATAAAGCGTCCCGGAGCTCGATGAACTCACCAATGGGTCTCGGATAGACGTAAATCCCATGATCCCAGTCTAATTTCAGAGATAAAATAAGTAGCACGTCGTCAGATAAATCGCATATACTGACCCATTCCCTCTCAGGCTCTGTTCCTCTCTCGAATTTCCCAGGAAAGACAGCCGGCAAGAATTCTCGCAAAGGCTTTCCGGCCTTCGGATTCAACACACTATCGTCAGTGACACCGACCTCCCATCCACCGGTGCTTTCGCGTCCGCCTCCGAGAATTATCAACGGTCTCTCTATATCTCCTTCCACCTTGGGTGGTCGAGGGAACCAGTACTCAAAGTGGTTATTCCCACCCCACGAGGCACGCTCTTCCTCTGAAAGTGGTGCGCAACCGCGCGTAGCGACGATTTGCCCACGAACAGGAACGATACCCTTCGGACCCGCGAGAAACGGTAATAGATGGGATGCATACCCATTTGTCGCGTGGATCACGGTTGTGCATGATATGTGACCTCGTGGAGTTGATAGTGTCCAACGAAGCCCTGGCTTTGCATCGGAGTCCGTCGAGCCTGCGGCGTGGATAGAAGTGACTGGTGCTGATGTAAAAATACTCAAGGATCCGGCAGATTTGGAAAACGCCTCTTTTGCAAGATAAAAGAGCTGTGTGACCAGTTTGAGTGGCCAGACGTTATTGCCCGCACTTCGTACTGCCGGATAAGCTGCTCCAAATTTCTATCATTGTCAATATGGACACCGTTCTAATGTTGATATGGCAATACATGTGTCTACTTACTTCCAGCGTGTCCTCTTTCGAGAAGAACACGACTTGGCTGACATCCAAGCCTGATTCTTTTGCAAGGTCGTAATCTGCTCCCACGTTCTTTTGCTCTTCCTTGGAGAATAGGAGCTGAATATGGCCTCCCCGGACAAGATCTACGACATCCTTTATGTTGTTTTCGTCGATTATTTTGATCAATGAATTTGCTGTATGCTGTTCAAGAGCGTACTGTTTCTTGGCTTCGTCGACTCCCATCTTTTTGGAAAGTGCAACAAAGTCTTGAAATACTGCGGGTGTGAGGTGGCCGCCATTTCTCCCAGTAGCTCCCGAACCTTTCAGGTTCCAATAAGGAGGTAACTCTGTAGCAAAAGAGTATTACGTACAGAAGTCTCTTGCTTCAAGGATTACGACTTTCTTTTCAGGCAGGGATTTGGATAGATGGTAAGCGAAAGAGACACCTGTGATTCCAGATCCGATGATGCATATATCAGCATCGTCAATAACTGATCCTTCGCTCCCCTCCTTTGCAAGTGGGTTGACCTGGTCGGAAGGATGAAGCCAAAAGGAGTGAGTCGAGTTAGGGACGGGCAAAGACGCAGGTGCGTCGTTTAGCTGGATCTGAGCATCAAAGAATGCGAAATCTGCCTGTAATACGTTGAGTGGTACTGGAAGGTCTGATCGATCACTCATCAGTGCTACTGAGAGAGAGTAATGAAGTATGCACACGTGCCTGTATTGAGAGCACGTGCGCGCTACGTAGATCGAGTCACCAATGGTAATGCACGCAGACTCAACGCATAGTGCGTAGTGAACGCATATTTGCATCTCTTCCTCTTTCCACCATCTATACTGCTTGATTAACTTATTCATTTCTGTTCCCACTCGTCTACACTACTTAGCCTCCCTATTTCTCGTTTTCATAAAAGTCGCCACCGCTTGACGACTTCGAATCTCGCTTATCTGTTTGTGCTCGAATTCTGCTAGAGCACACAGACTTCGGACACCCAGCGACACATCGGGCGCACACGTTGCCCTTCGTTGTCGCCGGAGCGGTCTGAGAACCCGTTGTATGACCGCGCTTCATGTACATTTTACACTTCGTAACCAGCAGGCTTTCCAACGCCTGCTCGATGCCTCACGCAATACCAACGCACAGACTGCCTCAGGACCCGCCTTGAGCGCCAGTGGTGGACGCTCATGGAACAAACCGAGTCCCATATCAGGGGGAATCCCGATAGCCGCATGTGACGTCAATGCGCGGGACCGGCTCGGGCGAACGGTCCTTCATCTCGCCATATCTTCGCTGGATCCGGCTGCACTGGAGTTCGTCAAACTCTTGTTATCACACCCTCGGATTGATATCAACCTGACCGATTTGGAGAGCCGATGGACGCCTTTGCATCGGGCATTGTACGCGGGCAATATTCCAGCTTCGTGAGTACTCTGCCACTTCAGTAAGTATCATTGCTGACGGACCAGCAGTGTCCTTCTATTGCAGCGCCCCGAAATTGATATGTCCCTGAAAGATCCAGAAGGGTATACTGCTTTCGACGTGTATAACTCAACCGTCGAAGGGACGAAGCCGAGCGAGCTCGAGGCTACTGATCTCTATACCTGGGGTACAAACAGAAATGCCGCTCTGGGAGTCGGAGACGGAGATGACCGTGCCTTTCCAGAATTGGTTCATATCCCGACACAGAATGAGGACGTGGACTGTTCCGAGATTCCATTGCGGGATCGCTTTCAGCCTATTCGAGCAGAGCGTGTTGCTATGTCCAAACTGCATACTGCAGTGGTCACGTCAGAGCCGCGTTCAAACCTCCGCATATGCGGCTTCGGCAGCGGTGGTAGACTTGGGGCTGGCATCGGACAGCATACTCTATACGCATTCTCGGTCCCGAAGGAACTCATCTCGGAAGGCCAGATAACCGCGGTTGCCCTTGGTCAAGATCATACACTTGCGCTGACTAAGGCGGGCAATGTCTTGAGCTGGGGTCTGAATCGGTTTTCCCAACTCGGGTACGCCTTGGACGGTGGCCAAACTTTTCAAGCTGCTCCACGACGTATAGTTGGCCCATTGAAGAAGGAAACTATAGTCGGGATAGCCGCATGCCGAACTGCTTCAGCATGCTGGACGAAGGAAGAGCTCTTCACTTGGGGTACAAATGGCGGTCAACTCGGGTATGACCGTACCGGAGCTGCCGTTCAGACCCTTCCTCGTCGCGTCACTCAGGCCACGCTTCCCGTCATTGATGTCGCCTTATCAGACACGGCGATGGCGGTTTTATTGGCGAGCCGGGATGTCCATTGTTTCCACAGTGGTCGCAGTTTCAAGATCAAGTATGTCGTCCTTTCCTACTTAATCTCCAATGGCTGATCTTTCCTAGTTTTCCAACGCAAAGTTTTCCCTCGGAGATTCAGGTGTATCGACCGCCGATGGCCCAGCACAATGCGAGCATAGCAAAGATAGTCAGTTGTGACAATACTTTCGCTGCGCTGTCTTTGAACGGCGAAGTTTTCACATTTACCATCACCGCTCCACCGTCGGCTGTATCTTCGGATCCAAGTGCATCACCTGCGAAGAATAACATTGCGGCTCCTATTAAACCGCAGCGCGTCTGGGCCCTTCGCAAGCAGATCAGTGCTGTCAAGGTTTGTTGACAGGTTGATCATATCTCATTTGGGCTGACCTCGATGCAGGATGTTGCACTTGGTTCCGATGGTACCATTCTCCTATGCACGGAATCTGGCCACGTCTACTTGAGAAGCCGCACGAACAAGACATCGAAATTTGCGCGCGTACCTCTGATCCAACGAGCCGTCTCTGTCGCAGCGAGTAGTGCAGGTGCATTTGCTGCGGTCAAAGCGGTATGCCAGCCAATTCCAATTAGCATAGAAGGAAACTCGGTTGCAGAGGACTTCAGTATGATACAGCCATACCTACCCCCAACTGAGGAAGAGATGTGGGATCGATCTCAGCTGGCAAGCATGGACATGGTGCCTCCCCAATCTTCCAGTGACAAGTCAGAATCACAGCGATCATCCGCGGACGAAATTGATATGGATGCTGAAGATAATCCAGGCGACGCTGCTATAATGAAGGATATCGCGCTGATAACTCGTCTGATGGGGCTTCTTGTCCGTGATAGGCTGGGCCGCAAAGCCAATGGAGCTGGTTCATTCTGTGACGGCGGTTTTAGACACGGGGCGGACCTTTTGATAGACGTCGCTTCCGTCTTCGAATTCCCTGTGCACCGCGTTATTATCGCTTCACGCTCTCCGGTACTGAAGGAAGTATTACTTGGCAACACTGCTGAAGACAAGGACGGGGGAATTCGGTGCAAGCTTGTCCGCAAGCCGTCGGAATCCATTAGTCCAGTGATACTGTTTTCAGGAGTCCACCCACTGTCCACCGTCATGCTTATCGTATATCTCTATACGGATGAGATACCCGCTATCTGGGACCGGCGGGTATTGTCCTCCACTTCTAATATGCTTGATGACTGCGAGCCGAGGACTACCTCAGGGAATATTCGTACTGAGCTACAGAAACTAGCTGTGCTATTAGCTCTCCCGAATCTCGCTGATGTGTTGAATGTTCCGGTGAAGCGTTCTCCGGTTCCTCGACTTTCGTTCGATATGAAAACACTTCTTGACAGTATGGTACAAGGAATGACTTGGACGTCTGGGTCGCCCCATCAACATCCTTTCGTTCCCGATATGCTTCTCAATCTTGCAGATGCACAGATCCGTTGCCATTCAACCATTCTTCGAGCTCGATCTCCGTTCTTTGCTGGATTCTTTGGTGACCCTGATTGGACAGCAAAACGCAGGCATCCGAATCGTATATTGACGATCAATCTGAGCCATAGGCGTCTTCGTGTCATGGATTTCGTGTTGCAGTTCATGTATGCTGGAGGGAATGAGGAGCTTTTCGAGGCATTGGGTGAGTCGCCTTTCTTGCGTTTTCATCCTCCCCCCTGAGAAATTTGCCGGATAGATTTCGCGCAGACGTCTGATGACATTCTTGAGTTCCTTTTTGACGTTGTGGATGCAGCAGTACGTCTTGTCTAGCTTTGTCTGAATGGTTCCAAGATTGATACCCTCGCTGTAATAGGGTGAACTGCTCCTGGACCGTCTCGTTCTTATATCGTCTTCAATCATTCTACGCTTCCTGAACATCAACAATGCATGTTCTATCCTGTCAGACGCTTCACATTTCAATATGAACCAGCTCGTTGCAAGTATACATGGGTACCTCGCGCGAAATCTCGAAACATTCTTGGAGAGTCGTATGCTGGACGATTTGCCCATGAACCTCATTCGTCAATTCGCCGAGTTCGTTCGTGTGAGGCAAGCTCAGAAGCTTCCGGTGACTCGCTCGGGAAATATGGTAGAAAGGGCGCTGGAGATCTGGAAAGATTGGCTGGAACTGCAGGATATTCCTCAACCCATTATCTCGGGGCGAAAGACTTCCCATAAGCAGATTCATCAATCGCCGAAATTATCCCCACAAGCAATTTCAGCAGCCACTAGGAGAAACCAGCACATCTCCTCCGGGCAGCTGTCAGCTTCGTATAGTCCACCCCAGGATTTACGTATACCAACTACACCTCCGTCCGCACCAGTGCAGGAGACTACTGAGACCGGCCCCGATGACATCTTTGTGATAGATGATATCCCGCCTCTCAACATTCCTTCCTCGCAGGAATACGTAGCAGCGATTACTCCGAAGGGTGGTCCACCAGGATTAGAGAAATACAGCCCATGGAAGGCCCGTGTTTCGCAACTTCCAACAAGGTACAAATTTCGTATTGTTGCTATAGTCGAATGCAAAGTACTTATTATGTACTAGTAAACTAGATCTTAGAGCTATTATGGCCGAGGCAGAAGATCAGAGACGAGCCCCTGGTCCCTCGACAATTCCACCAGCTCGATCCCGCGTGGTTGGGTTTGATGCATCACCAACTGGGGCTACACTGAGAGCATCACAGAAGATTGACCCTGTAGCGAAAGCAGGCCCAAATTCGCCATGGCGCTTACCGAAGCCTGATCCGTCAGTGGGTCACATATCTGCTGTTAGCAATACCCCCCTTCCACAAAAGCCAGCCGGAATGCAGCAGAGAACAGTTCCTTCAGGTTTAACTCGCGATCTCCGGGAGAACCAAGTGGCGGAAGGTCGCGCTCATGCGTCGTTGGCTTCTACATCTTCGGCTCCACAACTTGGGCAGGTAACCAGTGCAAAAGGGAAGGCACCCCTAGGTCCTACCTTCACGCCTATCCGACAGAGTGCCGCCTCCGTCAGCGCGGTCCCAATGGGTCGACGAGTCTCGTAAGTGTTTCACATGCTGACCTTTGGTGGACAGACTCGCTGACAACAGAGCAGGGACGGAACAGCCAAGGTGTGGAATTCCATGCTAACGCCACCAGCTGTACAATCTGTACACGCAGAGAGCGCCGGGACACCAGGTTCTCCTACGTCCTTCCTTGCCATTCAGCAGCAACAGAGGGACCAGAATGCTGGTCCGCCGCGCATTAAGAAAAGTCTTCTAGAGATTCAAGCTGAGGAACAAGAGCGGGCGGAGGAGGAGCGTGCACTGCAGGAGGAGATAGAATTCTTACGATGGTGGGCGGCTGAAGAGGAGCGTATCAGACGAGAGACACAAGCACAACCTGGCCCACCCATTTCTGGACCTGGTGTTGGCCAAAAGGTTGGGAAGAAGGCAAAAAAGGGTGCCGGTGGCGGAAAGAAATTGGGACAAGTGAACAAGAAACTGGCGAGTGCTTCTAGTCCGAATGAGAAGGAAACTGGGAATGACGACAAGGCGCGCGGCACGGTCCCAGGCGGGCAGAAACCTGGTCGAAGGAAACCTGCGAGACGAAAAGTCTCGGCTCCAAACGCGGACAGGTAGCGTACATTGTACATACCGCTCTGACTTTTTTAGACGTTGTTACAGTACAGTCCAAGTGGCTTTCGAGATACAGTACAGTTCATACTAATATAGATGATGATGAGTAATCATAGTCATATTATGTGATCTTGGCATGCGCAGGCGGGCTCCGGTCGCCTTCTTGGATCCTCGTCGGAGCAGGGCAGTGAACGGCGCCCGATTGATATGTATTCATTTCTCAATCATGCTTGAAGGCGATCGATGAATATACGTACCAGTTCATAGTCTGCGAACAAGTACTGTTTGTTTGTTATTTACGCACCCGATGAGGATTTTGACTGCAATATCTGGTGAATTGATGGAGTAAAGCAGAGAACCCCATCGAGGATATATGCGATCAAAGTAATAACTTTCTCCGATTCGGAACGGAATAGCTGTATGTCCTTGTTGACCCGTTCATTTACCTTCTACTATGTCGTGAGTGCGCCGAGACCAAAAAGGAAAAAATGTATAAAAAAGGTGATTTTGTGTGTTGCAACCCGGTGAGGCCCTGCCAAGGATGAGCTCGGGTGCGGGACTTCTTGGACATTGCTCTTGGGTGATCCGATCCTCAACCAACCTTTCCGGCACCAAGCGACGACCAACTTATATTAACAAAAAATGTACACTGCCCAGCCCATCTTCTGTTTTGTCCCTCTACCACCAACACAAGTACTTCCTTACTTACCTTTCTCTCCTTTTCTTTTTCACCAACGACATGCGGTCCCGGAAGCAGGCGCTCGGTCTCGTACTCGCATCTGCATGCTGCTCGGTCACCGCTGCTAGCTTTGCTGAGCACCAGATTAGGGCCCATACCCGAGCTATTCAGCGGCGAGGGATCGTCTCTGACTCTGAAGTCCAGGACACATACGACTTCATCATCGTCGGTGGCGGCGTTGCCGGTCTCACTATCGCCTCGCGTCTCTCTGAGGACTCGAACCATACCGTTCTTGTCCTCGAGGCTGGTGACACTGGTGAAGAAGTGCAATCACGAATCGGTATGTCACCATCGTGACTTCTTTCCATTCTTGGTCTTTCTTATATTGAGTTGTTTTCTGCCTCGTTTTCCCTATAGACATTCCTGGCGACACCTACTACGATGGCTTGCTGAACACCCAGTATGACTGGGCGTATTCGACTACGACCCAAACGACAGCCGGAGACAGGAATCTAACTTGGCCACGCGGCAGAGTGCTTGGCGGATCATCTGCCGTAAACGGGCTATATGCCGTGAGAGCGAACAAGATCGAGCACGATACTTGGGCTGAGCTACAGGAAAACGCGGACGGCGCCAACGCATGGAACTGGGATCATCAGCTGGAATACTACAAGAAGGCGGAGACTTTCGGTGCTCCAGATAGTGAGCTGGCGAGCACCTTCTCACTGAACTTCAACGCGGACAGTCATGGTGATGATGGTCCAGTACATGTCTCATGGCCAGCATTGTAAGCACATCCGTAATGTTGCGACCAGATCAGGAAGCACTAACTGTTCCTACAGCCAGGTTCCTCTCGTCAGCAATTGGTCTTCGACGCTTGCGGGCGTGGGCATCTCGACGAATGAGAATGCTTATGGAGGTTCCAATACCGGCGCTTTTGTTTCACTTTCTACCATCAACCCCTCAAACCACACTCGTTCCTACGCCCTTAATGCATATATCAACCCTCTTCCTCCTCGCGATAACCTCGCAATCCTCCCTAATGCCTTGGTCACGAAAATTGAATGGTCTAGTGATTCTTCCAACCCCACTGCGACAGGCGTAACGTACCAGCTATCAGGGTCGGACTCCACTCGAACCATCTCAGTAGGTAAGGAAGTCATCCTTGCCGGCGGCTCGATTGGTTCGCCGCATGTCCTCTTGCTCAGTGGTGTAGGCCCGTCGGATGTGCTATCAGGTGCAGGAGTTGACGTCGTCGTCGATCTTCCTGGGGTTGGACAACATCTTCAAGATCATCTCGTCGCTGGAGTCTCGTTTAGCACGACCGCGGAAACGTACGCCTCCATTCGGGACTCTGGCAACACAGACCCGAGCTTCCTGAGCTACGTCAATGGCGCAATCGCCTACGTCAACATCACTACTCTCTTCGGTGAAGAACAAGCAAGGTCACTGGTAGAGGAATACGCGGGTCAGATTGATGGTAATGCCGATACCCACATAGCGAGTCAGGATGATACCGTCAAGGAGGGATACAAGGCCATCCAACATGCGATCCTAGATACACTCTTGCCTTCCGAGGTGGGACAAGTCGAGATCTTGTTTAGTGTAAACGGGCAGCCTGGCGCAGAGAGTCAGTCGGTCACGATCCAATGCGCTCTCCAACACCCCCTGAGCCAAGGTCGTATCTTCCTTACCACTTCGGACCCGACTGTTCATCCCGCTATCGATCCCTGGTACCTCTCGCACGAATTCGATGTCATTGTGTTGCGTGAAGGACTGAAGCTTGCTCGGACGATTGGAAACACGGAACCACTGTCTCAATTCTTCACCGGGGAGGTATTCCCAGGAACAGACGTTTCGTCAGACGAGGATTGGGAAGGCTTTATCAGAGGGAACGTTAACACCGAGTACCACCCCGCAAACACCTGTGTGATGTTGCCTCGTTCAAAGGGCGGTGTCGTTGACCCGAAGTTGAAAGTCTACGGGACGAGCAATGTGCGCGTCGCAGATGCGAGTATCATTCCGATTCAGTTTGCCAGTCACTTGATGATGAGTGTGTATGCGCTCGGTGAGACTGCAGCGGACATCATCAGGGCGGAGCATAACAATGTTCCTGCACCTGGCGAGACTTCAACTTCCTCAGGCTCAGATAGCGGCGACGATGATGAAGACTCTGGTGCTCTGATGAAGCCCTTGTCGACCCGTACACTTGGATTCGCCGTCCTCGTTAGCGTGCTTGGCGCTGTGTTCGCGGCATAAACTCAACACCCCGTTACGACACTTGGCCCTTCTCGGCATTCTTATCATATTCCATGTTTCAAACACCAAAGGCTCTTCTCTTCCCCCCAAGGTTAACAATCATATTCGGACTTTGACTTGGATATACCAAATTGTCTTTTTCTTACCCAGCATCGTTCGCTTACAACGAATGACATTGTCACTGACTTTGCATCATGGCTTCCTAACTACATACCGTATCATACGTATACACACGTCAACCCCGTATTACTACCTCCCATCTCTTCCTTTTTTCTTTCTCTTGTCTCGGAGATTGTGTCTTTTCCACGTTCTTATGACGGTCAAGGGCTTTCTTTCAGCTCAAGGCCATCGGACTAATTGGTAATTAGTACATACCAGCCGCTCCCTTCACCTGACTCTCCTTAACCACCCCTACCATATATTTTGTTTTCGCCTACCCCTTCTGAGATGGGACTTGAGCTCGGTCTCAGGCCGGGTACTCGGACACTTTTTGTCACTTATTCCTAACTAGGTAGAGTAATCTCTTATACTGTGGTTGCTTGCATGAGATGGATATATAGCGATATCTACACGAAGGACGATATATGAAGTACTCCTATTGTCTCCTCCCCTTTTCAGAATATGTCTGTGCATGTTGTGACGGCGCTCAAGAGTCAAAGGTCAATAAATATTGATCATTTGGAGTTTGGAGACGGGGTTCGTCCTCCGTCTAGTCGCGAGTTCTGCCGATGATCTTCAGGGGAATATCGATATCTTCATTTTGAGTCCGCCCCTCGCCGAGACCGTAGCGATGTTTAAGGTCTAAAAAAGCCGCATGATAGATAATGAGAGGGTCCAGGTCCCCAGCCCAGGAAAGATTTTAACATGTATCCCATCCGTCTTGAGGCCGATGAGATTAGAGAATGATCTTTGACCGTCTTGCATTTATTCCAATAGACTTGGTTGCTGGTGATGATCCACCGGATTTGCTTGTCATGTCAAGGTCTTTTTTTACACCCTCGGTGTCATTCATGCACGACCTTCAAGTTCTAACGGTGTTTATCGAATAAACCCGGTCACAGTCCTATCGGTACAACAACGTAGCTTGCTCTGGAACTGATAGCAGTATACCCAGGATCTTTTATTATGCAGTATTGAGGTCGGTCAATTCTCGTGAAGACTTGTAATGAGAAGGGATTGCACGGAAGTCAAACTTTGATCGGTCTATGGAATCTCACTACTGTATGACTCTCCAGTCATACGTATTATCACTTGGCTATACATGGTTTATATGCACCAAAGTGTCTCAGGTACATTTGACCGTCTGCTCAGAGTATCATCTCCCATAATGACTGCTGGTCTGCAGGACCAAGGGCAAGTTCCGCATCGCCAGTTGGTATTCTCGTTTCTTGAAGCATCCGCATGGAATGCATGTCAATGAGATAGCAGCAAAAAAGCAACATCGACCCGAAGAAACTTGGTTAGTAGAGCCCATCTGCAGCAGTCGTCCCATTGATTATTGTGGTTCGTACCGCTAGCGCGTATCTTGTGGTACCTTTCAACCAACCATTGGTTCAAGGACTCGGTGGCCCCAGACGTGTTAGATAACAATATGCTCTCTTCAATACTCGACACGGGCAAATTTGCTTGCTTATGAGTTGACATAGTGGTCAGTATTCTCGGCTTAACGAATCAACCCATGACAGAATTCGAACAATATTACCCAGCGTCAATACCGTGAGAACTAACTTACAAAGACAGATAGATCATGTGCCGGAAAACTCATCTCGCGGTCGCAGTCTAGTCGCAGTCGCAACTTGAACTTCACTTTACCTGCCTGGGCTTCCTGTCATTCCGCGCCAGAATATCATAATGTACTGCAGCCGAATCAAGACATCCACCATAAAGACCTTCTTTGCATACTAGTATGGTCAAGACTACTACACAATGCGACGTATTCAGGTCTCGTCTGGGCTGGGGTTACTCTATGATGAAGTATTGCAATGTCCTACGGCTAGTTCCTCATCCAGATGCAACGACTGTGCAGCGTTCAGCTCACTCGAGACTTCTCTATGTGTACTTTGCTTCCGCTTGGAAGCGTTACTATGTGATCGACTATTTATATCTAGCGCGACACCACATTGCTCGGATAGTTGTACCGACTTGAGTTAGCTTCGGCTCATAGCAACAATATTTAGCATCCACTTTGCGGTACGGCAAGGCCGCTGTAGGAGTGCAATGCTTCAAGGCCGCGTTATAAGGTGAATTTGAGCCCCTTAGAATCTACTAGAACAAAGTAACGACATGGTTCGCAAGACCGATATCTATTCCGTCGCCGTTTTGATTGTCGCAAGTACAGCGTGGGCTCGTACATTTGTAGTTCAGAATAAATGCAGTTATACAGTTTGGTACGGAAGCTAATTTTCTCTCTTCACTGTCCGCTGACCATGCTTGAGTAGGCCAGCGGTATGTCCATGATTAACTCATATCGGCAGCCAACCCATGCATTAACAAACGCATGAAGATTTTTACCGACAAGAGCTCGCCAGTGAAACCAGATTATCCGACAGGGTAAGTTCGCGGCTCAAGGTCAATGAGCGATGTTCAGATAGCTAAGTACATCAATTTAGATGGGAAGCAGAATCTGGCAGTGAAGTCACCTTCGACGTTCCAGACGGTTGGACCTCCGGTCGTATCTGGGTATTCGTAACCTCTGGGAACTCTTCTGCTTCCCTTTATTGATTGTTCTCCACAGGGTCGCCGTGATTGTGATTTCGGTGGTGATTCCGGTCCAAACTCATGTTCAACCGGTGGATGCAATGGCGGATTGCTGTGCGACCCGGACAGCGGAACGGCACGTAGAATACACTTCTTTCCTGACTTTCTAATCAAGTTGTCTGAAGGGTGTCCCGCCTGCGTCACTGGCAGAGTGGACGCTTAACGGTGAAGGCCTGGATTGGTACGATGGTGAGTAGTCAGTAGGACTACTGTTCTCTTCGAGTGCTCCATTCTTGCATTCATCCGCTTAGTATCTCTTGTCGACGGATTCAACATTCCGATGAGCATTACAGCCACTCAAGGCTGTCCGACATCTGATTGTCCAAAGGATATCGGATCCAATTGTCAGTCTGAATCATCTATGTAATCTTGGCATTCATCTCTCACCTCAGAACTTGACAGGTCCTGATGAACTTAAACGCGGCAACGGTGGCTGTCTGAGCGCATGTGCTGCAAATTTGGACGGAAACCCAGGTACGTCAACCTGTCATCAATCGATAGTTGAGACTTATGCCACTAAATCCAGGCGACTCGCCGAATTGTTGCTCCGGCAGCCATGACACTCCGGAGACTTGTCCTGCTTCCGGAGTGCAACATTATTCACATTTCAGTACGTTCATATCTATGGAAAGCGAATGATCATACACTCACATGTTGGTATATTACTAGAGGACGGATGCCCTAATGCCTACGCTTATGCGTATGATGAGGGCAGCGGGACAGCACTCTTCAACTGCTCGGCTTCACTTGCGGCGGATTATACATTGACTTTCTGCCCATGAAGACTGACACTAGTGCTTGATGCATTATTCGGTTTTTCTGCAGTAGATAAGTTGCCTATGATTATTTCCGTTATCCGAGAGATAGATCATGTTGTATTACACACAAAATACCATATGAAGAGCGTCTTCAATGCCCCAATAGAGCCTATGAGTTTTATGCTAAATGAGTACACAACGATCTACCTAGAATGACCATTCAGACTTGTGGACTGCTCAGAGAGATGGATCGAGGAAGCCGGAGGCACGTGATGGGCCTTGTCAGTACTGGGCCCTGGAATGCATACAGCATAGCGCTCTTTGAGTCTTTCTCTTCACTTCGTGCGATTTCCAAACTGTACGATCTCAATGTATCAACTCTTTTCCATATCTTTCTTTTCGTACGTAACTGCGCATGGTTAACCTCACTGCGGAAGGCGCGGATGAATAATTCTCCGTGCGAACGACGGACGAATTCACTAGAGCCAGTCATATGCTCAGTGGGTGAGTTGCCTTCTTCCCATCGCCTTAATGATCTCACGTTTGCTGACAGACCAACCGTTTCTAAGCTCGTGGGCTCGTATATACTCCCCTGACATGCTGGTGGTATCAATTGCATCACGGAACTCACGATGAACACCGTAGTCGTAGCCTGCTTGTCTGCGCTGGCTATCATTATTTTCGCGTCAATCTTTACAAAGGAGCGCAAGGAAAGCTTGCCAGATGGTCCCGAAGCACACTGGCTACTTGGAAATTTGGGCGATCTGCTCTCAGAGTACCAATGGAAGAGGTTTGCGACATGGTCCAAGTCCTATGGTTCGTTTCACCTTTGTATGGTTGTAGAGCACATCTTATTCATGTTTATACAGGAGACATTATATATCTGTCGGTACTTGGACGTCCGGTGGTGGTTATAAATAAGTTTGAGGATGCACGAGAGCTAATGGACAAGCGCGGCGCAACATATTCAGATCGCCCTCATATGCCGTATATCACAGATTTGTATGTTTTTCCTGATATTCGGTGCATACGCGACTAAATTCTCCTGAAGGGTCGGGATTCGGTCTGCTACATTTATGCCATACGGCGAAAAGTGGAGGAGCCATCGTAGACTCTTGCAACAATACCTCAATCCTCGTGCTGTAGCCCAGTTTCGTCCCATTCAAACGAAATGCGTAAGGCGCCTGCTTTCCGATCTTCTCATTGAACCGAACGGGTTCTGGAAGCATGTTAGACAGTACGTGTTTGGGAATCTGCTATATCTCAAAGATATATTCATTGGTTACAGGTTCGCATCGTCGGCAGTCCTGACGGCTACGTATGGGTACACACCAGCAGGAGACGATGACCCGCTTATTCTGTTGAATACTCACTCGGAGAAAGCAATCATCAATCCTGGCCCTCCTGGGGCAACGATGGTGGACCTTTTCCCGTTCCGTATGTTTGTACCCAATACCTTGGCTTTTCATTACTAAAAAAGTGCGTTCAGTACGTTATATGCCGACTATTCTACCAGGGACATCTTTCAAGAAGCGTGCATTAGAGGCACGAGAAGCTCTTGACGAAATGTCCGCTCGTCCGTTTAGGATGGTTAAGGAACAGCGGGTATGTTTCTCATTGCCACTCACTCGATACAGTCTATGATGTCGCTCTGCACATAGGCATCTGGCACTGCTTCCCCCTCATTGTTGTCGCGTATGCTGGATGATATGGAACGGCAGGGTGTTGATGACGAAACACGTTATGAGGCGGTGAAAGATGTTTGTGGTTCTACGTATCGAGGTGAGCAGGTCAAGCATTCTAAGCATGGATTCTCTGAAATTTCAACAAGAAGTCATCTAGCCGGTGTTGCAACGGTGAGTTTTTGAAGCGCCGCTGAAGGACAATTCACGACAACGTGCCTGCAATAGACAATGGCGACTCTTTATGTTTTTATACTCGCCATGGTGCTTCATCCACATGTCGCCAAAAAGGCACAAGCGGAATTGGACGCAGTTCTGAAGGGCGATCGTTTGCCAAGTTTCGACGATCAAGAGTTATTGCCCTATATAACCTGCATTATGAAGGAGTGTTTGAGGTAAGCCTTTCTTGCTCCAAGCTTCCGCTTTACTGATATGGAAGCAGATGGGGTCCTCCGACTCCCCTTGGTACGGGCTGAGATTACCCTGATCTGCATCGCATTCACCTTCTCTCCCAAGGCATATCGCATCGCGCAATGGAAGAAGGTGAGCTGAATGGAAAGCTCATCCCAAAGGGTTCAATGATCGTGCCTAACCTATGGTATGCACCTCCTATCTTGTTTTGTCATCACGCCCCACCAATAAATTCTTAAAAGGTTCATGACCCACGATGAACGTAACTATTCAGAACCGGATAAATTCAACCCCGACCGCTTTGCAAGGCTGGGTGAAGCTGAACCAGCGATTCTGGATCCTGCAGCGATTGTGTTCGGGTTTGGCAGACGGTATAGAGCATCCAATCTTGTTAACAAGAATTATGATTGATGATTTTTCTTTGTTTGAAGAATATGCCCCGGTCGACATTTTGCGGAAGTGGACCTCTGGTTAGCAATAGTTAGCATTCTTACCGTCTTCGAGATTCTTCCCGTCAAGGATCAGGATGGATCTGATATCCTTCCAAAAGTTGAGTTCACTCCGGGCTTGAATAGGTAAGCGTTGTACTTCATCCACGCGGGCTACGTGTTTCTTATTCTGAACACTAGCTGGCCCAAAGAGTTTGAGTGCCGTTTTATTCCTCGTAATGGGAAAGTGGCAGCGCTCATTAAACATACTGAAAGCAAAGATGGGGACTGAACTGGCTACTTATGCACATCTAGCTACTTATACGCGAATAACACGTGTTTTTGTGTATGTCCATGTTTTGATGAACTGTGCCAGATGAAGGATTCAAGGGAGGAGTTCTGTCTTCATCCCTGACTTTACGTAATTTTGGACGCTACATTTTTCCACCATTTCACCTTTGTGCCACTTGCTCTTTCTTGTGCTGATACATCCAGTATTTTGTTAGCTAGTGCATTGGTGACAAGGCATCTGATCGCTCCTTAGATTTCCCGGGCAGGGAACAGGGCTCGAATAAGTTACTTGCTCATTCTTTTGTCACAAGGCATGTGTTCCCCCTTTTACCCGACTGTGCATCTCACAGTTGTGATGTTGTGAAGACTGTCGATCACAGGCTGCGGTGTTTGACCGGTGATACTTGATGTTGCGATGGAGATAGTTCGATTCTGTGCTTCATCAGCGCCAGACGGCAATGTCGGGCGGAGTGGAGGCAGAAGCTTTCTCGAGACGTTTTGCACATCTGTGTCCAATAACATCAATGATACCTGATGCTCTATATTGAAGGTCGCTATGCGCACACGCCCCTATCGTTTCAGAATACCGGGACAATAATTTCACATACTTCGCTGCGATGACGCCTAACCAGATTTACTCCAACTGCTCCTGACTTCTTTCCACCAAATACAATACAATTGACGCTCTTGATCCTCAACTGAGGGAAAACACGCTACTGGCATTTGAAACGATACTAATATTGAGAATTTGTGCTCAGATGTCCTCTCGATCTGAGGAGAATGGCAACAGAGACTGGTGCGTCAAGTATCATTCGTAAAAGACACGTTACTGAACTTCTCAGAATAGCCAGAACAACTGTTTATTTGACCTATCAACAAGAAAAGACGTAAGTAATACCGTGACGGGGATTTACGACGGTGGGGATATAAAAGGTCGAAAGGTTCGTAGAGACTTGTCTCCAGAGCTCTGACTTCAACGATCTTTCTATTGCCCTATGACACCAGCGGTGGATCCTAGATCACTTGCAAATCTCGTAGGAAGCAAGAGAATTTCACAATATTGTCAAGTCTCACTTCTTGCGGCTCTTACATATGACATTGGTACGTGCCGTTCCACGCAGCTGTCAGGCTCTCTTCCATTCGTCAAGTCTCATTGTAGTTTTTCCAGCTGTTACTCTACATGCCGAAGTATGTTCTTCTTTGACTCCTTTGCGCACCATTCCACTACTTCATCCCCAGGTGAAATATTTCTGGGTAAGGTCTTCCCTTACATATATTATGAAACGTACTGGATTGCTCATGGTGGAGAAGAGCAAACCTCGTCAATTCATCAGTATAATCTATTTTGCAGTATGTGATTCGAAAATGATCACGTTTGTTTAATGATCGTTGTCATGCTTGACATCAACAGAATCGCTACATCGGACTGTTCGGAGCAATATTCGGGGTGGCCTGTTAGCTCCCTTCTTTTCGGTTCCTCGAACAATGCAAGACTGATACATGTTTATCACAGCTAAGACTTTCAATGTCAATCACAAATTGTACGTGAAACGTATTTCTTATACTCTACAAATTTTGATGTCTCCTTCAGGTGTGGGTACCAACGTTCAATATACCGTTAGAGTATGCAACAATGAAGTTATACGCCATTAGGTACTTTCAGCAAGTGGTCTGAATTGCTCGCTGGTATTTATCTCCAAACGTCTGCTTCCCTGCTATTTTTTGTAACTCACACACATACGCCACTAGATTGGGCGACATTCATCCTGATCGAATGTGAAGAAAACCATAAATTGTGGCGAGGTACTTTAGCTAACCAACTTGCAGATGTGCTCCTTATCAGAGTCCTGGCCTTATATTCACGAGGTAGTTCCCCTTTGATCTTGCTATATTGTCCTTACTTACGTTTGTTGAAGGCAAGACAGCGACGCGTTGCCTTAGAGCACTGTTTGCCTTGGAAGCAGTTTATACTTTAGCGCTCCTGATATATGTCGTAATTTACGAACATGGCAAGTTTCCTTCTTTCTTCTAGAGAGAGTGTTGAGCTTAACTACTCGATAGTGGGTGTTGTGCATTTATCAACCGGAATATCATTTTGTGGAGGTGTTGGGGATGGTAGAATTATCCCCAAGTCGTATGCCGCAGCTTGGTGAGGATAGAGAAGTCTGCGTTGTACTGTTACTCACATGAATCCAGGATTCCGCCGCTAATGTATGACCTCATTCTTATGTCCCTATCGGTCTACAAGGCCGTAGAGTACTGGAAAGAGTCAGCAGGGTCGACCGGAATTAGTCTTGTGAAGATATTGATTCAAGACCAGGCGATGTACTTTGTTCTGTGAGTACCTGTTCTCCGCTCTTCCACTTACATCTAATACTATACTATTTTCAGTCTAATAATCAATACCTTGGCGCAAGTCCTATCCGAAGTCTTAGACGCATCCACAGCGACCACCTTTCTGAGCGTTATGGGGAACCCTCTCATGCTTTGCATATTGGGGAGCCATCTTGTAATCAACATGAAGGAGGCTGGCGAGAAGGAAGAAAATGGAGGATCTGTGGGTAGTACAGAAACAGTCAGTGAGATGGAATTCTCTTGATTACCTGAAGCTTTTTGGTACTTTTCTGTATAATTCACCTTCTACGTGTCCAAATTAATTTCTTTTTGGAAATGGGGGTCACGTACCTAATACCATGTACTATGCATAGCTTGTATTACAGGGAAATTCATAAAAATCTGGACACGTGCCAAACTGCCAATTTCGGCCCCTTCAGTACCTCAGAACACAAAATAAATCATATCTCACTCAATTCTTGACCGTTTCGTGTCATCTAAGTTGCCAAACTCATGCCCCGATCGTGCCGTCCGAACTGTAACAAACCCGAGCAAAATAGGGCAAGACTTGACCCCGAAACGGCGCAAACTGTCGTTTTTTCATGTATTCCTCATGTCCATTTTTTCCTGCACTCAATTCTGGGTCTGCAGCACCCACAAGTGTCTCAGAATACTCAGATGGAATAACTGTGAATTTAGGGCCTGCATTTTGAGATGTATTTGAAGGTGTATGTGCCAGTCTGGGGGCATGCCTGGAAGGCAGAAATGCCCCCTCATCCCTCAAGCTCCCCATGCCCTAGAAAAAATATCTGAAGCCAAATTCATACATGAAAAATCATTCCATGCCTATTGAAAGTGATCTGAGCCTTTCCCAGATCAAATTTATATGTTGGGAAGCTGGGAAAAGGCAGGGAAGCATGGTACATATGCCCTGTCTCCCCCACCTCAAACAATGCACCAATCCTCATAGCAGACATGAGAAGTACTCAGATCACTTTCAATAGGCATGGAATGATTTTTCATGTATGAATTTGGCTTCAGATATTTTTTCTAGGGCATGGGGAGCTTGAGGGATGAGGGGGCATTTCTGCCTTCCAGGCATGCCCCCAGACTGGCACATACACCTTCAAATACATCTCAAAATGCAGGCCCTAAATTCACAGTTATTCCATCTGAGTATTCTGAGACACTTGTGGGTGCTGCAGACCCAGAATTGAGTGCAGGAAAAAATGGACATGAGGAATACATGAAAAAACGACAGTTTGCGCCGTTTCGGGGTCAAGTCTTGCCCTATTTTGCTCGGGTTTGTTACAGTTCGGACGGCACGATCGGGGCATGAGTTTGGCAACTTAGATGACACGAAACGGTCAAGAATTGAGTGAGATATGATTTATTTTGTGTTCTGAGGTACTGAAGGGGCCGAAATTGGCAGTTTGGCACGTGTCCAGATTTTTATGAATTTCCCTGTAATAACGTGTGTAATTGGTATGTTAGTATATGGCCTCTAAAGCAACAAGGCAGTGAGGAAAATGATACACGTAGAAATATTCTAAACTCCGCCCGAAAAATCTGTATCGCGCATCTCTCAGGCTGAGGGATTGCCGCCCACCAATGCTTCGGACTCATTTACTATGTCCACGCTCAAGACACACCCCACGACATTTGCGTGAGTCACCCACAGGAGACAAGCCGTCCAACACAGAAGCTAATTTGCTCACCACGGAAATCTACTTCAAACGATTTTTATCTTCTTTTCCCAGCGATAGTTCTCTGTGAGACTTTTTCCCTCGCTAACCTACATTCTGAAAATAGAGATGATCGGAATGGCCGGCCTTCACGAAATGTACATGCAGTGACATAGCCTCATGTTTGTGCTTGTCCTCTTGTTTGAACCATGATCATTCAGAGTGGAACTGCTGTCTGTATCTCACTCTGCATCGTTTTCTATGCTCTACGGAGGCTGAGTAGGGATCGGCAGCGTACCGTAATGTACGGATACGGCCCGTGCGTATACAGATACGCTCTGTACTCGTATGGAGGCAGAGGACTTATTTTACGGATCTGTATTGTACGGACCGCATTACGTATCAAGAAATCCGAATTTAGGCGTAAACGGTCGTATACGGCAAATACGGTATACGGTCACGAGAGGATGATCAGGAGAGATGTTTACTTCATTTTGCAGTTTACGCTTGTTCGTCCGAGTTGAGGAGCATAGAAATGATGGATATATCTTCCATAACTCTTGGAACCGACATCGAAACGTGCAATGGCGTATGAATCATCCCGTATACCGACATCACCCGGCCCGCCGGGCCCGGGCAACTTGAATGTACGAGACTTTCTGGCAGACATACCATTGAAATCGGTGAGGTTCCCATCCAGTCTCTCGGGCAAGCATACTAAGCGTCTCGGAGCGACACAAGACCATCCCCGATCAATGATTCTTGATGTACCTTTCCTCGTTTCTTAAGAATTCCTCTTGCTACCGTGCATACGACCGTATTCTGTATACGCCCGCTGCGTATCCGTACCCTGCTTGGATATGAAGAGTACGGTGACGTACAGTACGGCTCGTATGCCGTAGGAGGTCTTAACTTTACGCGCGTACCCGTATACGTACGCTGCCGATCCCTAAGGCTGAGGCGATACCACTTAGCCCTCCCAGAAGGGCCTAAAGGCAGCTGGATCGTAGGGAACCTTACTGACTTCTTATCCGATTACCAATGGAAGAAGTTCGCTGCTTGGTCAAAAATATTCGGTGAGCGGTCATCTACTCTGCCATTGTTCTTTTATCGACCACGTACTGCTAGGGGATATCATATACATGGACGTCCTTGGAAATCCTGTTGTTGTTTTGAATAAGTACGAGCATGCCAAGGAGCTCATGGACAAACGTGGAGCAATATATTCTGATCGTCCGCGAATGGTGTATATTAATGATATGTGGGTCATACCATATCTCACAAAAACGCACCGCAAACATCGCTGTAGGTTAAACCTCCGCTCGCCTACCTTCATGCCGTACGGAGACGATTGGAGGGCCTATCGTAGGCTGATGCAACAATATCTGAACATTCGTTCCGTTGTTGCGCTTCGTCCACTTCAAGTCCGATGCGTTCATGAACTGTTATATGATCTTCTCATTGATCCAGCTGCCTTTTGGAAGCACGTCAAACGGTACATACCAAACCAAAACGTCTCTAGAAATCGCATGTATAAGCAAACGTGATAGATTTGCAGCATCGGCAATCCTCTCAGCAACATATGGTTATACAGTCGAGCGTGAAGATGATCCGCTCATAAAGCTGAATACGCTTTCCGACAGAGCGGTCGTCAAATTTGGTCCACCTGGAGCTACCCTAGTAGACTTTATTCCAGCCTGTTCGTTTACAAACTTCTAGTCCTAAGCGCATGGTAAGGCTGAATATTGTTTTCAGTACGCTATATACCGTCATTCGTTCCTGGAGCGTCGTTCAAGAAAGTGGCAGGTCAGGCACGGGATTCACTTCGCGAAATGGCTACCCGCCCATACGATATGGTCAAAGAGCAGCGGGTTTGTGTCATGACTTCCTCTTTACCTCATATAGCTTGGTATTCACGTTGAGTAGGCTGCAGGTGTGGTGGTACCATCGTTATTGTCTCGCATGCTTGATGCTGCAGAGCGGCAAGGGGGTGGCGAATCCCACTACGTGGCGATTAAGGATGTGTGTGGGTCAATGTATCGTGGTAGGTAATACACTATCCAAGGAACGAAAACTTATCAGAATTGCTGCGCCATTAGCTGGAGTGGCAACGGTAAAGCATAAAGCTCCGCCATCAGCTATATCTCAACCTGTCGTCCTAGACATCAACAGCACTCTATGTTTTCATACTTGCCATGGTTCTGCACCCGAACGTCGCTGAGAAATGTCAGAAGGAGCTCGATACGGTCCTCGGCAACCGACTGCCGGATTTCGATGACCAGGATTCCCTTCCGTACGTCACATCCATCATGAAGGAATGTCTAAGGTGCGTAGGACAAAGAATGCCTTGCTGTAATCATAATCATAACCGTTAATGGATGGCTTCCAGATGGGCACCTCCCTTCCCCCTAGGTCTGTTTTGTTCTTGACCAAGTCTAGTATCCCTTCGCGACACTGACCTCCACCCAGGAATTGCACATCGAGTCATGAAAGAGGATGAACTGGAGGGCAAGCGCATTCCAAGGGGTTCAACTATTATGCCGAATATTTGGTTTGCTTTTGATATTAATAGACTGATTCACACTTACGGCTCATTCGATTGAAGGCAGATGATGCACGATGAACGGAATTATCAAGAGCCCGAAAGATTCAACCCTGAGCGGTTCATGAATTCTGGTGAATCGCAAATTTTGGATCCAGCAACAGTCGTATTCGGCTTCGGTAGGCGGTGCGTTTATGACTCAAGATGATTCGTTTTTCTTTGATGCGACTCATTCGCTCGTAGTATCTGCCCTGGACGACACTTCGCAGAAGCAGATCTGTGGCTAGCCATCGCCAGTATTCTGACGGTCTTCAACATTCTTCCGATGGTTGATGAAAATGGATCCGAAATTGTTCCTGGTATCGAATTCACTCCAGGTTTTAGCAGGCGAGTAAATTGAGCTCACTCTCTCATGCCGAAATCATCTTTCTGCCTTTTAAATAGCTTGCCCAAGGGGTTTCCATGTCGGTTTGTTCCGCGCACCGAAAAAGCGGCCACACTTGTCAAAACGGTAGTTAAGGCTTGACATATGTAGTGACTTTTTTGTGTGTGGATAGGGAACAGGGAACTGTGAGAATCGATTATGTCATTTTGCTTGGTGTCACAAAGCGAAGTGATTACGTAGGCGTATCAAGATGACGTAAGTATCCGTAACCCTACGAGTCAAGCCTATGCTATGCTGCCTCAGCCGTCAATGGGCGAGCGCGCAAAATGCTATTCAATAAAAGGAGCATTCCACGACTATGCCATAGCACTCTCCAAGGGCTTTACCATCCACTCATAAATCACTCACCCCGCCTCACTCTTGCAAAAATGTCGACCGAAGCCTTCAGCGAGACCCTCCGCTTCATTACCAACGTCAAGCTCTCTGAACTCGGCAAAAAGAACAAGAAGTTCTGTGAACATACATCCAAAGTCTTCAACGAGGCCAATGCACGTTCGGAAGGTGACCCGATTGCGCGCCTCAAAGTGCTCGTCGATGGACTTAAGGCCTGGCCTGGCGCCCGAACAGCTAACTTTAACCTCGAAGACATTGAGCGTTACCTCGAACAGGCTCGTCGCGATCCGGCTTTCCCTCCCTCCGTAATCGACGAATGGAACCGCCAGGCAAAGGCACAGTTCGACAACGAGGGTACGCGCTTTGACTTTGCTCGCCTGTTTGGCATGCTTGTCAACGATTGGCTCGAATCCAAGTCAGTCAGCTTGACACCTGTTAGTGACATCGAGTCTCGAGACCACTCTTCGATTTCGGAATCCTTTGAAAAGATTAGTAGGAAAGAGACGCACGAGCAGAAGGAGAAGCTGGAGTCGATCATCTTCGAAGAAAAGAAAATCGATGTTGTTGCTTTGGAGACGTATCTCAACGAACTCTTTTCCAGTAAAGAGGCCAAGGAGGCGCTGGGGTCGATGCGAGAAAAAACTAGGGCCTTCTCTCGGAAACTGAAGAACAGAGAGATTACGGATGATGAGTTAGAGCAGGTGATAGAGTCCGTATTGAGGACAGACGTGCTTTCCGAGGAGAAGCAGGCGACGCTCAAGGAGTTTCTGCTTAACCCGACAATCACACAGGAGTTGGCCAGCGTTCTCAACATGCAGCTATCGACGATCAAGTCGTGGACTTGGCCAGAGGAGGGTGTCGCGGTTGAACCACGACGTCACCTGAATGGACGCACCAGATTTTACCTTAATACGGAGATTCTTACTTGCCTCCTCCTTCACTACCTGGGCGTGCTCTGGTCGATTGAGTTCAAGCAGAACCTCACATCTCTGCTCAATAGTGCTGCATGGAAGCAGTCGCCGAAAAAACTCTCCCGAGTAGACCATATTCGCAGAGATGTCTTCTTCGAGAAGGATACTCACAGCGTTGATAAAGCTCGCACGCAGTTTGACAAGGACCATTTCTTCATGTGCCAGCTTCCGTCCGAGTTGGAGTCGGTAACCGATCATTATGCAGAGGCACCTTGTAGGAGACGCAGATCTCCCGTTGCAGCGTCAGTTGGAGGTCCGCGCTTTGATACGCCTGTCGGTCTGAAGCAGTCCCTGCTGCATATTATCTCTGCGGACATCGTTTTAAACAAAGCGCTTCATGGGCAATGTACAGTCCTGCGCACAGACCTCGAATGGTTTGGTCCTTCCCTGCCCTTCGAAACGATTACGACGATCCTCAAGTTCTTCGGCATGCCAGACGAGGACCTCAACTTCATGCGGGCCTTCCTGTCTTGTCCTGTCATGTTCAAGGACGATCCATCGAAGCTAGTTCGGGTACGCAAACGTGGTGTGCCGCTTTCATACATGCTTAGCACATTATTCGGCGAACTGGTCATGTTCATCATGGACTTTACGGTCAATCAAAAGACAAACGGGCTGTTCCTTCATCGTATCCATGACGACTTCTGGCTTTGGGACGCGGATGAAACCCGGTGTGTTGCCGCTTGGAACGAAATGAATCGGTACGCTTGCATTGCTGGACTTTCCTTCAACAAGGAGAAGACAGGTTCGATCATTATCGGCAAAGATGAAGCGCACAAGGATTTGCCTCGAGGCGATGTGCGGTGGGGTTTCCTAGCGATGGATGCATCATCTAACGGTCGGTTCAAAGTCGACCAGACGATGATTGACACTCACATCGCGGAATTGCGGCGACAGCTAGCGTCGACGAACTCGGTCTTCGGGTGGGTCCAAGCTTACAACAAATACATGGCTTTCATCGTTCGAAATTGCGGGGAACCTGCGATCGTATACGGGAAAGAGCACATCGACGATATAATTGACACACTTGCACGGATTAAAAAATCACTCTTCTCTGAAGATGAGAATGGTCAGGAAAGCAGTACTTTCGCTAACGCGATTGCGAAGATGATCAAACGCAAGTTCGACGTGGCTCTCGATGATGTCCCCTATGCTTGGTATCTTTGGCCTAACTCAGCGGGCGGACTCGAAGTGAAGGATCCGCTTGTTGATCTATTCCTCCTTCGTGATGGTTATGTTGACCAGTCTGTCGATTCTATCATCCAACGGGCTTTCCGGGCTGACGAAACGCGATACGCAAGCGCCAAGAAGCAATGGGAAAGCAACGAGTCTTTGGAGCACTCTGGCATACCTTCCTCCACGAAGCAGAATATCGTCTCTTCCAGCGATCCCTTCTTCTCCTTCGAGGAGTTCACAAAGAGCCGCGAGGAGCGAGGATTGTGGTGGTTTGAGGCGTATGAAAAGCTTCTCGAACGACCAAGCCAACGAAGAGTCGTGTGTACACCTCGTCTTGAAGCGTCATTGAAGTTGCTTGGTACTAGTATTAGCGCGTTTGGAGGAGCGCTAGGCTGGGGGTCGCTGAGTCCGTATTGGCAGTGGGTCATTGCGCTTCATCATGAACAGATGGTTAAAAAGTTTGGGAGCCTGGCCGTTGTGGACCCAGCGACGGTTCCTGTGGGCATGGTATCTGTTTTCAAGGGCTCTCGTATGAAGTGGGAGCAGTAGGAATGTATTTCTAGATAGTCATCTCAAAAATGTATCATAGCCTCAATTCTCTATATACATACACCACTCATCTTTGCTACGCAACAAACCCTCGGTTAATTTAAGCAACTCGAAGTCACTTTCGCTTAAGAATCTCGTCAGGTATGTCTACTTGTCAACACGCCTAAACTGACTTTAGTTACAACTTTGCTGCACTTGAACTACTCGTTAAGTCTAAGTCTTTCAGCATCTGCGCTGCCTCTCTCCATTCGACATCCGGTAGCGCAGTCCAATGGATTTCCCACTTCTTGTAGATCTCACGCGTGATCTTTCCAAGCTCAATATCCGAACCAGCACGCGCACGCCCTTCGTCAATGTCCTCGGGAAGCTCGTTGAATTCGTACAGGAATCCCGAAGAGCGTGACCGCTCCACGACATGGTTCCCAAACGGTCGTCGGACTGCATCGTAGATCTTCAGCACAGAAGCCAGGTTCGAAATAGTCACGCTAGGGGATGCGAGTAACTTCCCGAGGATGTAAGAGTCCTTTGGAATAATTCATGAATACCTAAACGATAGACAAAGGGGTTGGAATACGTACCTCGATTGCCTGACCAGCACCTGCACCCAAGTGCGTCGTCATGGCGTGTGCCTAGGTGGTAACTGATGAATACTCAAGAATCGAAGTCAACATTGGAAAGACACCTACAGCATCTCCCAAAATGGCTACCGGGCCATCAACGTATGTCGGTAAACCACGAACATGATTGATGGCCCATCTTGATACCGTATCAGAGCGCTTGATATTCGAGCAAGGTCCATGAGAGCGATTGAAGCAGACATTTGAATTTACGCACTTTGAGCAGTTGCAAGACCTCGGATTCCCAGCCTGAATAGTGATCAAGAATCTCCTGCTTAGGAACATCGGCAACAGCAGGACCATCCAAATTCTTCCCATCACCTCCTAGAACGGTTATGAACACACCAAGGTTGACTAACTTGCCTTGCGAGATTGGGTATGAAACTACGTGCTAGGTGGTTTCTTGAGATCCTACTTGTCGTTGAATGCAATGATAGTTGCGAACCTTGTCCTTTCCGAAGTACTGTCAAAGCTGATTAGCAACAGAACCTGGAATATACATGAGGACGCACTATCATGGGAGTGGTAGCCGCTTGGTGATCTGGTGCCTCATCCAACAGTTTCTCAGCGTCCACGAGCGCACGATATATATAAGTTCCAGACCAGCTTGCATCGATGAGGCTTTTCAGATGCCTTTTCTGTTCCTCGTCTTCCGCTGTCCTATCCGCAATCGTCGAGTACATCGTCGCCCGAGTTGCGGACTTGATTCCATCTGCTCCGACTAGCATATCTGCTTCGGCGGAGCTACCATCTTCAAAGATAAGAGTAACAGACCCTGTATTGGATGTGTACGAGACGAGTCGTTTGTTGAAATGGGCATGAAGCATAGGAGACGGCGGCAGATTGTCCGAAAGCACCTTCAACATATCTGCGCGATGAAGAGTGATCGACCCATCTGTCAGTTTGTTCATGATTAGAGAGGTGTGCCTTCCGTAGCATGAGACGTAATATTGTTTTCTCACAAGGTATAATCATCTGATTGAAGTTGAACCCTCCCGTCTCTTGGTCGCTCTTCCTGAAGCAAAACCCAGGTCCTCGCATTTCTTTTAGAATAACGCATCTGGGAAGAGCTGCATCGCTTACTGAGTTCATCAACAGGAGGCTGAATCGCCATCCTTCCCAGCGTTAAGTCGAGTCCGAGCTCCTGCATGATGAACCACGTCCGCTTCCATACTGAGATACCTGCACCGATCTCTGTGAACTGGGGCAAAGCCTCGTAAAGATTGATCTCGATATCTCTGCAGTGTTTACCTAGGACCACAGCCAAAGAAAGGCCGCCAATACCGCCGCCGCTTGGAATGATTCGTGAGCATTGCTAATAACAGAACACTGGAAAGACGGAAAAGCATACCAGATGGCGAGACGGAATCGAGGTCGGGGTAACATCGAGCATCGAGCTTACGTGCGAGAATGTATACATATATAAGCTGAGAGAATTACTATCTCTGTCAGCATCCTCCCGGAGAAGCCATGCAGTATGGATTCAATTGCATAGACAATTGCAATTCACATGGTTTCTAATAATAAATACTATGAACACTGAGCTGCGGTACGACAAGACAAGGAAGCAAGATACCCACATACACTCCCAATCAAGAGCACGGAGAAATGATCACAAAAAACTTGTAGTGCCTTCATTGATTGATTTGACGCGACAAATCTACAAAACATAAAATAAAGATTAAAACGTATGGGAGTGCATTATGTCACCCAATATAAGTGCAGAGCGTCATGTGTCGACAACTCTGTGGAGGTCGCACTTTTGAGTTTTTGACCGTGAAATTCCGAGTCTTTGCAATACAATACAAGTAACAAAGTTGTGTTTTTCGGGGGTTTTGATGGGCCATCAAAATGTTTCAATTTTTCTGGGAAAAACAAATTCTAAAATAATCAAATACAAAACAGGGGCTACTGCGGCACGCTTTCCCTTCGTAAGATGCCACCGCGGACTGCTAAGTCGAAGAAAGAAAAAAGCCAATGGTTAACCAACCCACCATTAAGGCTACCCCAGCCGGACTTACTCCGCTTAGACAAGCACCTATCATTTGATCCACCAGAGACATAAAGCTAGCGGATTCTATCCGCGAAGGCTGCTGGAACTTGCGCTGCGCGCATAAGATCGCTCGCGGAGAAGGACAATACTACAACATCATCAGTCGCAGTCAAACGAGTGGACTAATCGATTCCAAACGCGTAGACGATGGAATTGGCTACCTGATCTGACTTGTTTACTTGCCTGACGGAATGGATAGCGATAAGGATGACATGAACTGCCGATGCACGATCCTTGTGATTGCATACCCCGATGGAATGGAACACGTTCCGTAATATGCTCCCCGAAAGGCAGTAGGAATGGTACCAATGCAGTGTCTCGGACCCGAATGCGATAGCGATATCACCGATGCTTCCGTAGAGTTAACTAAGTGCTCGTCTGTTGTATGAAGCATATCGTCTTGTGTTCCCCAACGGTATGCTGAACAATTCATGACATCGGAATACCATGATAAGCAAACAATCGCCGCGTGAGTTATCTTCGTGACTTCTCTTTCCGGTGAATGGTTACGTACCAGCATTCCTTATTCCATCACTGATTTCGATTCAAAGGGGCCAAGCAGTAGTAGCGATAACGATACTGAAAAGGGCCTGCGCTGGCGTGAACTGTTTGCAACGCGATAAATGCGAATTCCCTGCAAGATTTGCATCCACACCAACTACTGTCGGTGGAATACGGTCAAGTTATCAGACCGCATCCATTGTATTCGGTAGCCTTGAGTCATACGTAACATCATTGGAATACTAGCAGGAAAACGACGACTCGCAGCAAACAAATGCAAAGGCCGAAGCTGAGGAGGGATTTGCTCAAATAAGGCAGCGGGGAACGAACAACGGCTGACAAAGATGATCGACGATCTACCCGGCGGTTTCCGATAAGGTCAGCAATTGGTCCAAGGTGGCACGCACGCTACAGACGGTTGACCTCAAGCACTTTGGTTGGTCACCAGACATCCGAATCGCCTCTTTGCTATCTTCACTGAATGAAACTACAGACACACTGCATGCAAATGGGTGTTTTCCGTCACTTCGCAGATATGCAGGCGCGGATGGCGTGTGAGAGGAAATTTTAGTTTTAGCGCTTGTGTTGTTCCTTTCATGTCAGCGGGGCAATCCATGAAATGTATGGAAAGTTGGCAAGGATGACTGGCATGGTGTACCGATCGACCACGAAGTACGTGAACTCTCCACCTACTATCTGTGCGCTATTCAGAGGCACCTACTTTCTCCCAGGCGGAGTACAATGAATCCCATTCTGGTGCTAGTGCGGCATTGTCTGTTTGTGCCAGCAAACACGAGCTTCCAGTTAATATCGCATGCCAGGAGGTCGCAGGCAGGTTGCATCGTGGTTTCTTGTTCCAAGATATCACATATCTTTTGAATTGACCCGAACTTCTCATAAGTATCTTGTATCGATCCCCCATCTCCTCACTCTGAATAAGTCCCAGCATCAATATGTCTGGCTCCCGACAAATCATATCGTCTGCTCTTGTATCTTCTAAAGCGAACTTAAATCAGTGAGTCCGCCGGCTTGCCTCAAAGGAGATTACTCACCATCACATGTTGTACAGTTCAGTGACTGTAACGGGTAACCACACAATTGAAGGTGTTCTGCTGGAGACAGTGTGCTAAAATGCCATTGATAGGCATCAAAGTCACCTACAAGAAACCTCGAAAAGACTATTTAGTGTCTGTCCGCATCGAAATAGACGGCGAAGTAGCGAATAAGTCGCGGAAATATGATAAAGATCAGCAGGAGTTCTTTTGGTATCTCAACAAGTAGGTATCCTTCCATGGAAGTGTCACATTCAACATGACCTGCTGGGATCACAGTCGGTTTTCGCCTGAAATAGAGTTTACTGTCGTTATCCGAGAGCATCATAGGATCAGACGACGAGATCGATACGTCAGGACTGTTGTGTCCGTAGCCAACATGATCATGAAGTCGGTATTTGTGATTGACGGTGAGTTGGTGAGCCAGCCATTACCTCGTTCCATGTTGACTTTATTTCCCTCAGAACCAGACGGGGAGGCCATATCATTGTGTGTTTGTTGCGAAACCGGCGGCCCAGTGAGTAGCACCCGCACTTCGGCCATACAATAGCCTAGTGATTAATCACTTCTAGTTTGTTGAACTGATTCATAAACTCGTCGAGGAGGCACAAGGTCGATTATCAAACATGAGAACTTTTATTGAGCAGCTTGGAAAGGTGTGCGAGGTTTTGAATATTATCACAGCTGTCTCAGAACCGCTGGGTGACGTACGCTTTTGCATACTTCCATTTTAAACCTCTCATTTAGTCAAAATTTAGGCGCACCCTGCAGTCAAAGCGGCAGTGAAGGTAGCCAGGCTACTCTACGAGGCAAGTTGTCGATTTATTGGAATAATGAGTAATGTTAGATTATAGTTGTAGAAATGCAACACGGTGCAAGAGTGTCATGCGGCTGCAACTGAGCTTATGGATGACATAGCTTCTTTCCTCCCGTTTACGGAGATTCCGACTGAACGCTGCAAGAGCACGATGACTATACAGACTTCCGAATCTCTGCTCGGAGCATTTGAGCGAATATCCAGGGCTATAATCGATAGTTCAACTGATTCGATTCTCGGTAGGAAATCCAGAACTACTGGTTCGTGGTTTGAAACTGATCATTCTGGAACCAGGGTTGCTTTTGAATGATCGACTGACCGAAGTCAACGGATATAAGGAGAAGTTACGGAGGTTGAAGGAGACATTTGACTGGTGTGTAAATATGGAAGTATGGAAGACGGCCTTGCTCATAGGTGAGTCCGAGTCTACGTTGCTCCATCTGGCCTGCTAATTTGCGGGTACATAGAAACGCACACCGCGAACTTGTTCCTCAATCTCCTTCGCCCAGTGCACTCTGCCTTCTTTGACAACAACAAAGCATGCTTCGAGGGAAGTAGAAGGGGTACGATCGCAGCCATCGAACAATGGCTTACGTCCGACTCGAAAGTGTTCTGGCTACATGGATCGGAAGGATGCGGGAAAACGGCGATAGCACATACAATCTCGAAGCTCTTTGAGGAGCGATTCTGTCTTGCTGGATGTTTCTTCTTTGATGGAGGAAACGCGGAACGTCGCAACCTCAACAGGGTCATACCTACAATCGCATACCAGCTGGCGAAGCGGTATGGCGAGTACAGCTCTGATGTTCGCGACGTATTAAGAGGGCACCATGAGCTAAATATTCACACGAGCCTTGACGACCAATTCAGCATTTTACTGAAAAGACCGCTGGCCGAGCTCTCAAGCGCTTCTTTAGCCAGACGTCGACCTCCAACACACAACTCCCTCGTCGTTGTCCTGGATGCACTGGAGCAGTGCAGCAATTCGGAGTATTCGCGACGCTTCCTCGCTGGATACGTAAGGCGCATCGCGGGATTAGTTCCTTGGCTGAAAGTTTTCGTGAGTAGCAGGAAGCTGACGGAGTTCAGCGTACTATCGGGGAGCGACTGTCAGGAGATAGACATAAGCGACCCGCTTGTTGACTGCGAGTCTGACATAGCTGCATATGCGAAGTACCGAGCAAATAGTGAAGTACTTCCGGTAGAAAGGAGACTTGCTCAAGCTCATACGATACCGCAGATGCACTCGAGGATCCGAGTACTGACGCAGAGGCTAGGAGCACTGGTGATCGGAGACGGAGTTGAAGCGGGAGCTGTTGAAGTCGAGAAGCTAGGAATGGACGAACTGTTTCACCTTTCGATCCTTGCAATCATGTCTCGATCGGAGTATGGAGAAGATATGTTGTCGATCATCCGCGATGTACTAGCGGTCGTCGCACTCGTCACCGCGACCGGCGGCAATCCACCGACACGGAACATGCTGCTCCGGCTTTTGAGTCCATTTTGGCCGACGGTCACGTCGGATGCATTATCGGGCGTCCTCCATTCTCTCCGGCCAATTCTATCATTCGATGGATCCGAAGTCGAGTTACTATTTCCAGCAGGTCTGCTCCTCCGCCTCCTGCCTGACGAACGGAGGTCCGGCGCCTTTGCCGTCGACATCGACAAGGTCGGGAATCGAGTGGCCCAACGATGCTTAGATGAGATGGATGCGCAACTTCAATTTGTCATCTGTAGACTGGATTCATCCTATCTTCTGAACGATGACGCAGACAATCTCGCTGCCTTGATCAAGTCGCGCATTCCCAAGTCGCTGTACTATGCTTGCCTGATATGGATGGATTGTGTTATCAAATCCGGAGATGCCCAAGCCTTCAGCGAAACAGTGTTGAGCTTCCTATGCTCCCCGAAAGCACTAGTCTGGCTTGAGGTGCTCAGCCTGACCGGCAATCGGGAGGTGTCCAAGGAGATTCTTCTGAAGTGCATTGATTTCTTCAAGGTGGGTATGGTGAATTAAGTTTGAATACCATTGAACCTTTCTGCGCAGGATTATAATGAGATCTTCAAAGCGGCGAAAGTACTTCACGAAGTTAATTCGATCGCAATAGAGATCAGCAAACCGCACGTATACCTCGCCGCACTTGCGTGGTTGTCAGATGATCTGTTTCTCAGTGGTCATATCATGCACTTCGCTTCAAATCGCCCCAAGATCACGTGTGAAATTTCAGCTTCTGAAGAAAGAACAGAATGCGTGGATTCTGAAGGTGGGTTTTTCCGCGTGGCGTACTCCACTGACGGTAGTCGAATTGTCTCCGGACACAAGGATGGCAGGCTGAATATCCGGGATGGACGGACAGGAGTGCTCACTCACGGTCCTCTCAGCGGACATGCATTCCCTATCATATCTGTAGCGTTCTCTCGAGATGGGAGTAGAATCGTCTCTGGATCTCGTGATGAATTACGGATATGGGATACTTCGAGTGGCAAGCTTGTTGCTGGGCCATTCCAAACAGAGTCATCCGTCATCGCTGTCGCATTTTCCCCGGACGGAAGCAGGTTCGTCACTGGGGACTACGATTGCCGAATTCGGATATGGGATGCTCAGAAGGGTGACGTCCTCGCCAACTCGTTAGACCGTCACGAAAATTGGGTTCGGGCTATTGGGTATTCACCGGACGGCAACAGAATAGTAACCGGATCACATGACATGATGTTGCGTATTTGGGATGCAAACACAGCAGCCTCAATCTGCAATCCTCTAGTCGGTCACAAAGACCCGGTCTATGCTGTTGCATACTCTCCGGATGGCAGCAAGATACTTTCAGGATCTGAAGATAGAAGCGTGCGAATATGGGATGCACGAACTGGCACACAATTGGGAGAGCCGCTGAAAGGCAATACGGACTCGGTCTGGGACATTGGCTACTCCCGAGATGGAAGCAGGATTATATCGAGCTCACACAATGGAATACAAATGTGGGACGCGAACAGCGATGCTCCAGTCGGTGTTATACGCCGAGGCGAAAGCCGCTGGGATATAGAGAGGCAATGCTTCGTGTCCATACCAAGCTGGTGGCCCGGAGACAGAACGCCGAAGATACAATCGCTCCTGCTATCTGCTAATCCGTTGTACATCCCCAAAGACGGGTGGATTCGTACATTAGACGGTGGTCTCCTCTTGTGGCTCCCTCTACAACACAGAGGCTGCACATGCCACACGACCCAGGATAGCACGATCACCAGGGACGAACAAGACGAACGCCTTCTGAACTCTGAGTGGAGGAAGCTCTTCCATGGGAAGGATTAGGGAAATACCATGGGTGTTGAAGGGACGGAGGAAGAATATTAATAGTTACTTTTGACTTGTATGAATGGTGGCATTCTTGTATGTACGCACCAACGAGTATTGCATTATTGTTACTGTCGAAAAAACGACGAAAGGCGTACAGTGAATAGTCAATCGCATACCTCATAGCACTTCCTAGGTCATCCAAGTCATCCAAGTATGATGATGAAGTCGGCAGTTTCCGATGAGGTCAGCAATCTGTCCACGTGGTTCCGTCCCACTTCAACCAACGGGCATTGAGCAATGCTCGACATCCATGTTACCTCTTTGCTGTCTTCACTGAATGGAAATGCAGACACGGGAGATTACAGACTCTAGACCATCACTTCGCAGGTCTATCAAACCTTATAGTACAGCCTTTCTGCACGAAGCAGATACACGAGGAGATGGCGAGAAACTTCACAAGGTTAAGTGCCCGTGCAGTTCCTTTTCATATGAGCGGGTTTATGATGTATAACGGTGTACCACACCATTGAACTATCGTGAAGTAAGCAAATTCACCACTGGCATCTAATGTCTGTGCACTAACTATTGAAAGGCACTGAGTAGAAAGCTTCAACTTTTAATTCACAGCTGCCACGGAATATGTGATATTGCAGTTCTCCTTTATGTGGTCAGCTGAGGGAGGAAATCAATGAAAAAAAGATAATTTATTTTTCGAGTGCACTGACTTCACTTATGTACACACTCAACCATAAAAACCTTCAAACCCACTAGTCCCAGTACTAGTGCTTATTGTACACAATTTCTTTACTACTAAGGTTTCCCTTGGCATTCTGCTTATTACTGAGATATCAGAGCGCCGGTGAGGCTCTTACGGCGGATGGATGTTGCAAATGAAAGTTTTCAAAGTCGCACAGGTTACTGCAACAAGCGCTTATGTGTCTGGGAATTGTATGTGATCCTCCTTGTGCCCATTGCCCATCACTGATGAAAACTTCAAGGCGGTGCAGATATCCAGAGACGATATACAGGCGGTGTTGCCACATGCAACCATCTAGAAGTCTACATACACATCTCCGCCATTTAGAGGCACTGCAGCTACTTGCTTCCGTGTTTTCCGTTTTGTTTCCAGCCTCGCCAGTGCGAATTGCGGCAGCAAAGGCATTACCTTCTTGAACTATTGTTTGTTCTAAGCATAACAAAGGTGCTTTTAAATGTCATCCTAGCTTCTGGTGCTTGGTCTCTCATCACCCATCCCACCTCCGCCTTCTCTGAGCACGCCCCAGCATTGGTATGCCTAACACCAAAGAAACTCTATCGTCTACTGTTGTGTCTGCGCGCATGGCGCAGAATATACCCATATTGTTCGAGAGATTTCTGGCGGTCTGTCCAGTCCCTCCCGGGGGAAATGGAAGTACAAGTCTCTGTGCACTAATGTGTACTTTTGTGTCGTCACGGAGATTGCGAATTATGTGGGTAGGTAGCTTCTTCGTCGTATTTCTGATCAGCGTGGGATTTGACTACCTAATCAGCCGCTATTGATAATGACAATAGGACAGGAGAACCTTTTAAATCGTCCTCACTGGCAACATGACAAGGCCTCATCACGTCTCTGTGCCTATTCCCCATGAGCTTCAGAAAGCTGTTACGCGAGCTATGCATCGATTAATCCCTCGTAGTTCATAGAGACACATTCCTGTTGAGCAACGCTGAAAAATGGTGGAGGGATCGTTACTCGTTCCCTTGACTCCAGGGGCTATCGACTACGAGAGAGACTAAAGCCAGGGTGGATACCTTCATTGAAGACGCATTTATGCCTGCTAAGAATACTGCGAGGATGCTCTCTATAGCTTCGTAAGTAATCGATCTCTGTTTTGACCCCCATCTTCTGATTGTCACGCCAAAGTTACCCCATATCACATATGCTACTCATATTTCAGGCGACTCGGATGTCATTATTAAGAAGCTTGCTAAGGGAGCCAACTAAAGTCAATAGCATGTTTCCTTTCCTCTCAAAAGGACGAAAGAAATCACTGCGTTCCAATAATCGACACCTTTGATGACGAAACGGATGTTGGAGTCGAGTTTATCATCATGCCGATGTTAAGAGACTTCAACAGTCCTCCATTCTTTACAGTCATCGAAGTTGCTGGTCTCCTACGGCAGACGCTGGAGGTCCGTGTATCCACTTTGGTTTTGCTCTTGTCGAATCCTCATGTACTTCTGAAGGGTATTGCATTCATTCACGAAATGAATGTGGCACATCGGCACGTGATTCTTCCAAGCTAGTAATACGAATGCCTAAATGATTAATCACGACAGGGACTGATCCGACTTGAATATCATGCTAGATGGAACACTGCTATTTCCAGACCGGCTTCCACCCAGTTCATCAAGACATGGATCGAACTGGAGGCACCCCACGAAGTTTCGTTGGAGAGCCGACACACCAGGCATCAAGTACTATTTTACAGATTTTGGTATATCTACGCGATTCGATGATTCAGACAAGAATCGTCTTGTCACTGGTGGCGTCTGTCAAGCCAATGTACCAGAACTTTCGAATATAGTTCCCTATGATCCATTCGCTGTCAACATCTACCTTCTTGGTGATGTCTATAAGCGACAATTTGTTGAAGCTGCGTTGCTCGTCATTCCGTTGTGCCTTATTTTGACCATCTTAAGCAGAGCTATTTGAATGTCCACTTTCTCAAACCACTCGTCGAACGAATGTTACAGATCCAACCTTACGTCCTAATGCCAACGAGTCGCTGGAACTACTGAGTCGGCTCGTCTCAGAGAGACCTGAGTATTATCTGTGCTGGAGGTTGATCGACCTCAGATTGGGCCGTGTTTCTCGGGCTCGCATCAACATCAAGTGTCTTTTTTTTTTTTAAAAAAAATGTATTTATTACGCGCGTCAGTAATTCTAGTTACAAGTGCGTGGCAGACAAAATCTACGTGGTGGTGGAAACTCTATGAGTGGTGAAGTAAGAAAAGCAGAGAAAAAGGTAGTAGTATGGTGCTCTAAAGAAAGGACTAAAGGGCGCGACGCCGGGGAGGTTGGGGGAGTAGAAAGGGTAACAGAAACGAGTGAAGAAATTATGTACTGTAGACTTAGGTAAGCCTAATAAAGTTATTTACAAAAATTGCCCGTTTCGGTCAAGTTTGTTTAGGGCCGGTCATAATCATATAAACATACAACTTAGAAGAAAATAAGAGAATAAGGGAAACAGGTAAGATAGGAGTGTGGGGGGGTAGTATTATCGGGGGGGAACATTACTGAGTCATAAACAATTAAGAATCTGACCTTGTGAGTTGTCATGCCCATTCCAGAGGTGTCTCTGCCTCTGGTCCCAGTTCCTCTTGAGCGTAGTTGCGTGCGATCCCCAGGTTAATGTGGTCGTCATGTGTGTCCAGGCCTTCTTCTTCCATCCGCGCGTATGCCGAGGCTATAGCCTCGGCGGAGGCTCGGTCTGTGATGAAGAAAGGTGTGGTTTCCTTCAGCCAGTCCGCAAGGGGTCCGAGGTTTCTATCCTCGGCCCATTCGGTGTAGTGTGCAGGCGGGCACGTGGTGGCCGGCCAGTTTAACGTCCTAGCCAGAACCTCGCATCTGCCGAGTATGTGAGTTTGGGATTGTACTGGCCACGGGGGGTGGTTGTGCCAGCGACAATGGATGGTAACGCCACGTTGTAGGCGGTACTCCCTGGGGAGTCGCTTGAAAAAGCCGCCAAAAGGGCCTGCGTTGCATAGTACTTGGGCGACGCGGGCGATGTCCTTTCGGCATCGAGCGAGCTTCAGTAGTTTTCTGGGCTTCCTTGTTACGCTCTGCGTTGTTAGGAGTGTCGATCACAAAGATCTAGGACGTCGACGAGCACAGGTGAACGAGCTACCACTTAATCACAAGTGACCGTAGTCTGCGACGTAGGTGATAGTACTAAATTAGCATGTCTATCTAAAGTACAAGTAATGTACGACTTACCTGCAACGTAGGTGATAGTACTAAAACAAGAGAGTGGGGAATCCCTAGCTCTCTGGTTCAGCCTTATATACACTTTGGTCGCGGGTAAGTTCTACTCTAAATAGGTGCTGACTAGCAGCAAGTAAATATGAACAAACAAACAACGGGGCCCAACGAGTCAGCAAGAATGAGTAAAGATAAGTAAGTGTCGTCGGGTTGAACGGAAAGAAGAATAATGAGTCAGCAAGAATGAGTAATAATAGAATGGGAAAAAGAATGAAAGGGAATGGCGAGATAAAGTTGTTATAGATTGTAATTAGCTAAGCCTGTATGTATTAAGTAAGGAATGTGGTTAAAAGGAGTGTAAATATGCATTGACGAAAAATAAAAGAAAGGCCGTATAAAGAAAAGGGAAAAGGCATCGTAACATTCCTCGAGGCAGGGCCATTGATGCCGAGGTACTGGGGTCTGTTGTCTGTGGAGCGGCTGATCTCGCCGTTCCAGGAGGCTAAGAGTTTGTCGACTGCCTTCTCTAATAGAGCAGCGATGGAGGGGAGTTCGCTCATTGGGGGGAGATTCGCTGCTTCCTTTGCCAACCTGTCTGCCAACTCACTGCCGCTGATGCCCGCGTGTCCTGGGCACCAGTGGAAGTGGATATGCACGGTTGGCAAGGCGTCGAGCAGGGACTGAGTTCCCTTCATCCATTCCTGGAGTCGGTGCGCGCCTGGCGCACTTTGCCATGTCTCGAGGAGGTTGAGGGCCGGTAGTGAGTCCGAGAGGAAGTGTATTTCCTTCAGGGGTGTGTCTGAGGTGGGGAGACATCAAGTGTCTATGTTGTGAAGTGGCACACACAACTTGCAGATATGTCGGTATGTATCGTTGACTACTATACTGCTTAAAGCTGACACATCCATCTATCAGGGAAAAGACTTTCGATGTATTGGCATGCGGAAGTGAAGTAAATTCTAGGCAAGGCTACTTGACACGCTAAATGTGCGAGATCGCGTCCGGTACCGAAATACCGAGACGAGGGGTGTATGGTTTTAAGTGGGGGAGGGCTAATACGTGCCGGTACTTAACCAGTACGGTCACGGTACTTGTTGTCTATGAAAAGGGGGAGTTAATGGATGGGCCGGAAGTGAAGGGTATGTGATTCTGGTATGAAAAGGACAGGTTAGAATGTGGGAAAAACTTCGGTACAGGTCGGTATGGGAGAGAACGTAGCAAAACAAGAGTCTAATACCGTGGGAAAAACCTCGGTACAGGTCGGTACAGGAAGAAAGGGGTCGGTACCATGGGAAAAATGTCGGTACAGGTCGGTACTTGAACGAACGGGTTCGGTATGTGCAGAAACGTTGTAAAACAAAAGCTCAGTACAGAAATGAAAGGTGGATGTGCAGAATACAAAGGATAACAAAATGTCGGTACCGTGGGAAAAACGTCGGTACAGGTCGGTACTGCAAGGAAACAGCTAGCACGGGGTGGAATAGCGAGAAACAGAATGAGGGAGACTGGTAGATGAAGGTGTCGACTGGACTGGGAAGCAAACCTGAGCCCTCGCACGGGAGGCTAACTCCTAAGGTTCACTTGAGACGGAACTGGGACAGAACTTGAGACAAAGCTGAGATGAGACTGAGAAGGGGGTGAGGAAACCTGAGCCCTCACGCTAGAGGCTAGCTCCTAAGATTACCTTGAGAGCTACTACGTACAGGAGGAGATATTTATACTACTGTACCGTAGTTAGCTCATAAGTCCAAAAGGAGAAAGTAAAAAGGAAGATCAAAACAAAGAAAAATGTCATAAGAAGAATGATTACAGTAGAGCCATCAGGGGGACAACAAGAAAGGGTTAGGGAGGACAAGATACCAATGAAAACGTAGCATATAGTACCCCTGGATGAAAAGTCCTCAGGACAAGAGATTTGAACCCCTGCCAAACGATACCGACGTGTTCCTGGTGGTACCGGACCTGAAAACCTTAATAGATACTGACCCTGAGCTTCCCCAAAGAACCGGCATGCATACTCCAACCATCAGGAATGAATACCAGAGAGGGAGACGTCTGATCCATGTCATGAGAGCATGTTGAATTGTCAATTTGTCTCAGTACCGGGTTTCTTGGCACTCGGTACTCTCGGTATTCTCGGTACCGGGTTTCTTGGCACTCGGTATCGGTACTCTCGGCGTTCGGTATCTTGAGAAATGTGACTGACAGTTTCTCTAGGTGTGCTGGTGAATACTGGAAGGTGTAGATGGGACTGTACCGTAGCATGGGGTAAGTGTAGAATGGGATACTGGGGTTGATACCGAGCTCAGCCGCACGTAGTTCTCTTCAACACCTAGCTCTTATCACTGATTTTCTCAACCTCTTGTATTTATCGACCACACATGTGGGCATATCGTATCTGCGTTGTTGATGATCCATGATGTACTTGATTTGTTACCACTCGTTTTGGTAGTTTCTTGATGGTTGCATATGGTTTACATCTGTCAATCAATTCGTGACAGTTCACTCTCTTCTATAGTGGTATTACAGTGTGATGCAGCACGTGTCGACAACTCTGTGGCGGTCGCAATTTTGAGTTTCAGACCCGGAGAATTTTTATTTTGTAATAGAAGTAACAAAGTTATGCGTTTTTCTGGGGTTTTTGATGGGCCATCAAAAATGTTTCAATTTTTTTGGAAAAAAAAATACTGAAAAAATCAAATAAAAAATAGGGGCTGCTGTGGCATTTTTTTCTTCATTCCCCAATGTTCTGAGACCTGACAGGTTACCTTGGATGCCACCATGCAATGCAAAATCGAAAAAAACCTTGCAAATTTTTGTAAAGACACTTACTAGAACAACAATTGCTATTAATGTCGAATCATCGGACACGATCTGTATGGTGAAGAATAAGATACAGGATAAAGAAAGGTATAGTTACCTTTGTATCATCAAATCAAAACTCACAACTATACAGTATTCCACCAAACCAGCAGCACCTTACCTTCGCATGTAGATTGAGGGGTGCATATAATGATATATGCAGCCTCTCACGATTTCTTGAACAATAGATAATTTCTTGATGAGGCAATGATCAACGTGATTTTGTTATATAATATACCTGATTTGGTCATATTTGATGGCATTACTAATTAAATTAAATAATTTTTAATTATTTAAATATTTGTTTCAATTTTTTCCAAGAAAAATTTTTGACCTCAAGAAAAAAATCTGAAAAAATGCAAGTTATATTCCTACATACACCATCGCTTCTCTCTCTCTTACCACTACCTTCCTAATATGGAAGACGAACAAACAACGCAAACGCAACCGACCGACAGACCCATCAAAGCCAGACGAAACCCAGAACGCACGAAACGCGCGAAGGTAGTTGTCGTAGAACCCGAAGGGATGGAATTGGAGGATACGCAGGAGACGACGGACCAAGGTGTGTCGCAAATCGTGTCCGAGCCACGCCCCCCATCCCCCCACACTCCAACTCGCCCGGAGACTGGCCGTCCCTCCTTATGGAGCGACCAAGTCTTCGGCGTGCGATTCCCCAGCCCCCTAGTGATAGATACTCCTGCTCCCCGGCGAGGTCAGAAACGACCGTTGTCCGAGATACTCTCGCCCCGTCGACCCGCTACCAGGGGCCTGGACAATGTTCACGAATGCAGAGCCGTAATGCTCCTTTCGTGTTTCGGTCCGGCACTGGAAGCTATAAAAGATAAGGTGGAGCTCCAGCTCAAAACCGCGCCCTCGGAAGAGGAGGTTATTGCGGCGATGGGGAAACTCATTGGATCTACACTCGCTTCGGCGATTAATACGATTCATGAGTTGACAAAGCTGGGGAGAGGAGACACATTAGCCCAGGCGGTACTAGCACATGCTAAAGCCGGCTACAATTCTGAAGGGGGCGGAGACTTCCTACCACTCGCACAACTGATGAACCAGGCCCAACAAAGCCGACAGACAGGAGCTAGCGCTCCCGTCGAGGCGGCCTTGGCACGTTTGTCAGCAGAAATTCAGACCCTCAACAACAAGTTTGCGGGCCTCCAACAACAACAACAGGCTCGCCCAACCCAGAACACCAGGCCGCTCCCCAGAACTAACAACACGGGGACAGCACCACCACAAGCACCAGCAGAGGCAGCGACGACGGGGACGACATACGCTCAAGCCGCCAGCACAGCCACAGCCGCACCATCCACCAGCCACCCAACCAATCCACCCCCATTCCCGGAACCGAATGCGCCAAAACGCAGGAACTTCCCCCCAATCACCACCAAGGCAAAGGACCCCACCCTGGTAATCACTTACAACCCCCCAATCCTGGCCAACAACCGCCCCACCGACTACCTACTCAGCAAAGCTGCCAGAGACGTCGTGCAGTCTCTGCCGACGGCCAGCAAACTTCGTGTTCTAGCCGCCAGATGGAATCCCAAGGGACATGCCATCATTACCTTCGCGGCAGGCAACGGCGTCACCGAACAAATCGACCTCCAGGCACAGGCCATTGCAAGCCGGCTGGTCAACACTACCTCTGAAGTCGAGGCGCGCAGGGTTGTCCCGCGCGCTACACTCAACATATCCATGGTACCTGTGCGCTTCAACACAAAGGACCAAGCTTTCACTCAGGACGAGGTCCTAGCGGAGCTGAGAGCCAACCCCATCCTTCAACACATTAAACTAGCGACGACTCCCTACTACACCGCCAGACCAGAACGGCTGGCGGAGCAAGGTGAGCACGCTCTGCTCACATGCCCAATCTCCATTACCTTCGACGACCCCAAGGGGGACGTCCGCGAGCGACTTATGAATAAGCCGCTCGTCTACCTCTTCGGGAGGAGGCTGAGGCTGTCATACAGACACCCTCACCCCCCCTTCACACAATGCACTAAGTGCCAAGCGCTGGGACACGTAGCTAAAGGCTGCAAACGAAACCCCCTATGCGCACACTGCAACCTGAATCACAGGACAGAAGACCACCGCGCTAAGTGCAGACTCTGCGCGAGTGAAGGCATACCCGCCGGCACAGACTGTCCCCACCCTAAACTCTGCCATAACTGCCTAGGGCGCCACTCGGCCACAGACCCTACGTGCCCCAGACGCAAAAAGTACCAGTCTACGGCGCCTCTTATCATCACCTCCTCAGCTAGCGAACCTGGCTCCGAAATCGAAATGAGCGAAGAAGATTTGTAATGGTGTGGATCTACCAATGGAATGTAGGACGGCACAGAGCCGCCATGGAGCAACTCATTGCTAACTTCGACCAAATCCCAATTAACCATAGACCCCTACTAATACTAATCCAAGAACCACCGTGGTACCGAATCGGCATCACTCCGTCCCTAATAGATAAAGAGGGGGAGGAGGTCTATGGCCTTCCCAACCTCCCAGGATACACCGCTTGCCTACCTCCGGGCGCTCCAAAGGACCGCCCAAGAGTGGCCACTCTAGTATCCAAACTCCTCCCTTCATCAGGATGGACGATAGTGGGACCACTCTCTCACGGCACAGACGTGCTAACCATCCAAATACAAGGTACTAATATCTGCAATTACTACTGCTGCCAACCACCAGACTCTAGACGCAGGGACAACCACCCTGAGGCGTACCCTGGGGAAACCTTCCTCTATAGCCTCCCCTTTAACCTAGCCTCTCAAACCATCTTTGCGGGAGACTTCAACCGCACGAGGGACAGCTGGACCTCCTTACCGGTCTGACTGTACCGAGACCGACAAAGCAAGAAACTGGATGACTTCTTCCAAGAAAACGCCCTCCAACCAGCCTTCGACCCAGACACTCCAACGCGCAGGGAGGCGAACAGCCTAATCGACATGATATGGGTACCAACAACAACGGACGCCACGCAGATCCATGACTCCTATGTAGTGGAATACACCAGACTCTCCAACCACGCCCTACTCAAATGGTCCCTCCAACTGGACCTCCCTGACGCGCCAGAATCCAGGCCACCACTAGACAAGTCAAAGAAGAAGGATTGGCTCGACATAGTGACGCCAGCCACAGTCAGACTCCTTGCGCGTCCTGCAGAGGACGCGGAGGAACTAGACTCCAGAGTCGAAAGACTCACGAAGGTGATGCGGGAAGCGGCCTTGCAGCTGCGCCCCGCAAAACCTACCAAACTCAAAACGGTGGACTGGTGGAATGACCACTGCCGCCAGGCCCTAAACGATCTGTGTTAGAAAAGCAATACAATTCACTATTACTAAGCCTGATTGATAATCGAAGTAACTCCAATATGAATTGGATACAGGAAAGGTTGAATGCGGTTACACGAGCACTACAACAGCCAATAATACCAGCAACACCAAGACCAGGAGTATTACAGTATTGTAGCATATGTAGACCAGCACATGAGATAGCAGAAAGGCTACTTCGAGAGATACTGAAGGAAATAACATACTCAGCAATCGTCAAGGGACAATTGGACATTATGATTAGGAGACGATTCATTGTAATGAACTATGAACCGAATACAACTGTACGGAAGGCTTATGAATGAGAAGTCAGGTTACTCTCATACGATAATCATTACTTCCTATTGGCAATAGGAATACGAAACGTAGCTTCAGAACAAGATAATCACCAATGCGATGTAGCAGTACTAGACATCGATATACCATACAGGAATGAACCTGAACATATCGCAAGAGAGTCAGCTTACAAGTGGACCGACTACCTAGTCCAAAGACTTAAGCAATTACTGACAGGAGGAAGAACAGTTGTAGAAGTAAAGGAAGGTCGACATGGAGGAATAATAAGGATCAAAGGAATCCGAGGCAGATCACTAGCAGACATAGCAGTAGCACCAGGATACATTAGAGTGCAGCAAGTAATTAATAACATCGACACACCTGGGGCAATAACATTACCAAGATGGCGAAGTGTAGGAACACAGACAGAGCCGATACAGACACCCGTATGGCACGTGACCCAAACATTACCAAGTATGGCAGAGTTTGATCGATGACTTCGAAGCCGATCACACGTTATGAACCTCGACCATATAATGCATTAGGGCAGCACCAGACTAAGTGGATAGGGATAGATTACTAAGATGAGGACTGAAAGGTAATAGGAATATGACATAAGGTATTTAGAGTCATAGGAAAACAGGTATGACCGGAACCGATATGAACAAGTCATACGGCAATGCACAGCAGCTAGCATCAAGTATGACTAGGTCTGAAAGTAGTTACATTGAAGCGAATGGACCAACAGTAGATAATTCCTATACTAGGCAGGCATGTAAAATAGTATAAATAGGAGGCCATCGTAGGGCCAACCCAGCAGTTTAATCCAAGTCCAGAGACTCAGAGTAAACCTCACAGAAAGTCTCCAGTTGATCGATAAATAACCTCCGCACTAAGAACCCAATAAGTACTTGAGAGCGACACTCCTTAAGCTAATCAACGGTGTGAGTTGAAGCTTAGGTAAAATACGGATAGCAGCTAAGACTGTCTCTCCCTATCGTCAGCCTGAGTGCTAATTGATCAAAGTGTGGTAAGCATTGATCTCTCATACCTCTCTTATCGTGTCCAACAAGCGTTAGTACAGACAGTTAAGGTTATCACTTAGTTATCAGTATAACTAACATTACGATAATAGTATTAGACCGCAGGCTACAGAAGTTGGTTGATAGTTGTTTTAGACGGAGCTTAACACATCCCCTAAGGTAGCTATTGATTCCACAGCTATAGTAGCATAGTGGATTTGGATTAACCCCTCTTTCGAGGCAACAACCAGATCTAGACGCCGATCCTACCAGATCAGCGCCTCCCCGAATTAACAATCTGCGAGAGTGCCCCCCTTCCGAACGAAACGCTAAGGCCGCCGGCCTGAACGCCTCGATTCGGAAGGCAAAAAGGGAGTTCTACGAAGAAAAAGTCTCTAATGCTAACCAATACAACGTTTGGAACTGGGCGAAGGTAGGCAGGGGCATTCGCCCCACGCCAATACCGTCGCTCAGGACCAGGGACGGCTTCACACGAACAGACATGGAGAAAGGTGAATTGTTCCGCCAGACCTACTTCCCACCCACACAAGCGGACCCCCCACCTCCAACCAACACCTGCGACAACAACAGCGAGCGGCGGTCACATCCCTTCACTAGGAAGGAGATGATGGACGCAATTCGACACACGTCCAACCTCTCCGCTCCTGGCCTCTCAGAAATAGGCTACCGCCCACTCAAGTGGCTGCTGGCGGAACTGCCTAACGAGTTTCTCTCACTCTTCAACGACTGCTTACGTCTAGGGCACCACCCGAAAACATGGCGGGCGGCGAAGGTAGTAATGATTCGCAAACCCAACAAGAAGGATCCTTCCGCGCCAAGGTCCTACAGACCAATCACACTGGAGGAGACGCTCGGTAAAATCATGGAGAAGATGATAGCTAACCGTCTGCAATTCCTGGCGAACACAGAGAAATGGCTACCGCCGAATCAATTCGGCGGACGCCAGGGCCACGCCGTTCACGACGCGGCCCTCTCACTAACTAACCTAGTGGAGACGGCATGGAGAAGGAACCTGAAGTGCTCGGCCCTAGCGGTCGACATTCAAGGCTTCTTCGACAAGGTCGAACCCACCAAGCTGAGGGAAACCCTGGACTCCCTAGGCTGCCCGATGGACACAAACACATGGATCTACTCCTTCATGACGAAGAGGGAAGTAGCCCTGTCCTTCGACGGCATCACCCTTGACCCCCAGCCCAAACCCGATGTAGGAACACTACAAGGCTCCCCCATCTCCCCCATCCTAGCCACCATCTATGCCAGAGAAGCCCTAGAAGCCGCACGTCGAGTCGCAAGGACAGAAATCATAGCGTGCGTGGACGACCACCTACTAGTAACCTGGTCTAGCGACTACGCCAAAAACTGCCGCGTACTGGCAAAGGCATGCAAACTCCTCCGAGACAGACTCCGCAGCCACAACATGGACATTGAGGCAGAGAAGTCGGACGTCATCCACTTCAGGCGACAATGAGACACCACTCCAGACGGGGCCGACTTAGTTGTCACACTGGAGGACGCAACGGTCAAGCCCCAATACCCCATGCGCTGGCTCGGCATCTGGTTCGACCCACACCTCAACTTCAGGGAACATACAGAGAGAATGAAGGCCAAAGCCTTCTCCACCCTAGCTGCCATGCACCTCATCGCCAACACCCAGAGGGGGATGTCCCCTGAACTACTCCGCAGGCTATACATCGCCTGCGTACAATCCATCCTCACCTGGGGATCAACGGTATGGTACCACGGCAGTCGTCAAAAGACGATTGTCGCCTCCCTCCAGAAAGTACAAGACAGCGCCGCGAGGTGGATCCTTGGGGTCTACCGCGGTGCAAACAGTATAACTACAAATTTCCTTATTTCTCTCCCCCCCCTTAAATTTTCTCTAGAACTCTTGAAAACTAAAGCCGCCCTCAGACACTACCGTACACCACATAACCATGGGCTAAGGCCACTTTCCGCTCTTCGTAAAAAACATATAGGTAATAGAAATAGTGTAATTTCCTTTTCTTTTAGAGACTGAGTGCCGAATGCCCAACCAGTTCCCGCGTACACGCATGCCCCCTGGGAAGAACCTCTGGCCTTCTCCGAAGGACGAGTACACTTCCACACCCCACCCACACCGACAGACTCCGACACACGCCAGGAATACATCCAAGCGGCGTTGGATCTGTCTGGTGACACTAGCCGCCTGCTAGTCTTCACGGACGGCTCAGTGAAAGCAACACAGGCACGCCGCAAAGCGGGCACCTCCTCAGTCATCCTCTACGACGGCAACACCATCGCCACAAGAAAGATGGCGGCAGCCGCTCTAACCACTGCCACGGACTGCGAGATCATGGCGCTGGCAACTGCGCCAACCTGGACAGCGTGCCACCTCCCCACATCAGACACACCCCCGAGGGAAATACACTTCCTCTCCGACTCTCTACCGGCCCTCAACCTCCTCGAGAAATGGCAAAGCGCGCCAGGCGCACACCGACTCCAGGAATGGAGGAAGGGAACTCAGACCCTGCTCGACGCCTTACCAACCGTGCATATCCACTTCCACTGGTGCCCCGGCCACGCGGGCATCAGCGGCAGTGAGTTGGCAGATAGGTTGGCAAAGGAAGCGGTGAACCTCCCCCCAACGAGCGAACTCCCCTCCACTGCCGCTCTGCTAGAGAAGGCAGTCGACAAACTCCTATTCTCCTGGAACGGCGAGATCAGCCGTTCTACAGACAACAGACCACAGTACCTCGGCATCAATGGCCCTGCCTCGAGGAAACCCAGAAAACTACTAAAGCTCGCCCGGTGCCGAAAGGACATTGCGCGCGTCGCCCAAGTACTATGCAACGCAGGCCCGTTTGGCGGCTTCTTCAAACGGCTCCCCAGGGAGTATCGCCTACAACACGGCATCACCATCCATTGTCGCTGGCACAACCACCCCCCATGGCCAGTACAATCCCCAGCACACATACTCGGCGGATGCGAGGTCCTGGCTAGGACACTAAACTGGCCGGCCACCACGCGTCCGCCTGCACACTACACCGAATGGGCCGAGGATAGAAACCTCGGACCCCTTGCGGACTGGCTGAAGGAAACCACACCTTTCTTCATCACGGACCGAGCCTCGGCGTACGCGCGGATGGAAGAAGAGGGCCTGGACACTCGCGACGACCACATAGACTTAGGGATCGCACGCAACTACGCTCAAGAGGAACTGGGACCAGAGGCGGAGACGCCTCTGGAATGGGCACGGCAACTCACAAGGTCAGATTCTTAATTGTTTATGACTCGGTTATGTTTCCCTCCCCCCCGTTAAATACTATCCCCTCCACACTCATATCTTACCTGTCTCCCTTATTTTCTTACTTTCCAATTTTCTTCTAAGTCATATGTTTATATGATTATGACCGGCCCTAAACAAACTTGACCGAAACGGGCAATTTTAGTAAATAACTTTATTAGGCTTATCTAAGTCTACAGTATATACATTCAAAAATAGTTTCTGTTATTCCTTCTAATTCCCCTACCTCCCCAGTGTCGCGCCCTTTAGTCCTTTCTTTAGAGCACCATACTACTACCTTTTTCTCTGCTTTTCTTACTTCACCGCTCTTAGAGTTCACACCACCACGTAGATTTTGTCTGCCGCGCACTTGTAACTAGAATTACTGACGCGCGTAATAAATACATTTAAAAAAAAAAATAAAAAAATTCCTACATACTCTAGCTATCCATTTATACACTTTAAAAGTCAATCCGAAGTGTTGTGGAGGAGGAGATACAGTTATAATTTAACACGACTTGAGTTGTCGGCTTTAGCCGCTCCAAACTGTAGTACTGGGTTCAGTCCTCATGTGCCAGCCCAGCTCTTTCATTAGTTACTATGCTATTTCTTATTATGTGTATTTATTTACTCATGTCAGTGGTCTATTGATGAGTGCGCGGTGGTACCATTACTCCAAATGCGGAGACAGTGATGAAAATGCAACAGATTCTGGTGGTCATATAGAATTATTCTCTTACAACGCACACTCCACTAATATATTATGACCAGAAGTCACAACGAAGAGCTTAAGCGTAGACATTCACAATAGCGGCCATGTTACTTGTAAATAGGGAATGCTGCTGCAAGACTGTGTTGACTAAGTGAAAAGATGACATTATTACATGCTTCGCCGTGCCTATACAGAGTATACCACTTGCGGGACACTTGTGCTACCTTTTTAATGTCTACTTTCTGAGAGCTTGATGGTGCGAAGCCTTGTTAATATTTCTTCGACGAAGGCGATACTCTGCTTTTCTGGCTCAATCCCGGCTCTGGCCTCGAATTTCATCTCGAATACGTCGCTTCTTGCAAGTCTAGACGGACTCCCGAATGTCAAACACGCTACTACCACGTCCTTGAAGAGATCACCCATGATTGGTGGTATCATATCTTCCGCAGCCTCTATCAGAAGGAAGTGCCGAAGCCACATCTTGTTTGTATTCGTGGGCTTTCCCTGGGCTTGCGCCTCTCCTCTACACCTCTCTTCGGATAAGTCGACGACGCTTCGGTTTACTTCAAAAAATCCTCCGGAGCTGGGATTCCAGGAGAATAGCGACTTCCATAGAGCCAACTCGAGTAGGCAAATTCCAAGACTGAAGATATCATCGCGCATTTCATAGCTGAATTGTCGGCCGTGATACCCGAAGTGGCGTGGGTGTTTATAAAGAACTTCCCAGAGATGGCTTCCTGAAACGGAGTACGTCTGCTTCATCGTCGGTCCTCTGCTGGTTCTTGATGAATCGAACGCCACGAGGTATGGAATACCAAGCTTGTATGGATAAAGCTGTTTCGGTGGACCAAATGCGCTCTCTGTGATGACTATGGAATCCGGTCGAATGCTCTTGTGCACGATCCCAAGGGAATGGATTACAAGCACGCTGGTAGCAAGCTTCGTCGCAAAATCGACCCGGTCGTGCAACGAATGCTTTAGTCTTCCTTCTATGAGTAGACTTCGCAGAGTTCGTGGTGGTGCAACATCGGATGGCACACGAAATATGATTGCATGCACATGCTTATCGAGTTCTGTGTAACCACAGCTTGGGAGGATTCCGACGCTGGAGCAGAGTAGATAGTCTGTGTCAGTCGTGTCCTCGGAAAAGAGTCTTGCGATGTTCTTCGTTTCCTGCCAGGCAACTTGCTCTTGATTCTGGCCAGCATAATGCCACATGTTACGCGGGTCGACAATGCATCCGGAATAAGGTCCGCTATCGACGCGATAGATCCCTGTCGACAGGTTGGAGTCGATACCAGATATTGGCTCCAAAGTTTCCGCATCTATCCAGTTGATCGTCACTTCGGAGGCTGCCCTCTGTTTGGCACGCACGACGAACTCGATTGTATCGGACGCTCCATGCGTAGAGTCCCGACCGAGTTGGAGACGATCCGAAGAAAGAATTGCGAAGTTGAGGTCGGTCAACCAATGCTCCAAACTCTCCATTGACGAGAAAATCTCCAACTTTCCGGTTATCAAATATTCAACTTCTGCCACTCGTTCTCGTATATACGATGATTTTTTCACATTATGTTTTGCTTCTTTCCTCCCAAAGCAATTCGAAAGCGACGGAATGAGTCTTTTTGATCTGGGACCCGACGCATCGTCTTTGATCCCCAAACGATTCGTCCAATCATCGACAACCCTCAACGTACGGTCCATCGCAAACCTTGCCTGCTGCACTAGACGTGCTATGTACTTCTGTGTCACATCGGGGTAAGATCCAGACTCTTGAATGAGGCTCGTGAGATGGCTGAAGCGTTCCGAGTTTGTGATGGCACGTTTCATCAGTTCTTTGTGTGTATCGTCAAGCTCTTTGTATTCCTTGATTTTTTGGCAAGTTTTCGCAAAGTTGGCAATGTATGATGGAACGTCCAGAAGCGCGGGAATAATCTCTGCACCTGACATCTGAGTTAGAGGATGAGGCGAGTGGGTACGTTTTATGGAGGAGATGAAGATGAAGTTCGAAGTTAACACAGCGACTTGAAAAAGGGACACGTGTTCATAGTAAAGGAAAGTACGAATTGAGATCCCCTCTTTTAGCATAATAAATCAATGCGCTATTGTAAAGAGACAAGTATAATTGATTAATTACAATTACAACAGCAGAACTCCTAGTATGCTATGCGACAAGAATATGTGCCGTTCATGCTAGTCAAACCGTATCGTCTCTTCTTAGACGTCTTCGAAGAAGCTGGACAGCATTTCGAGTAGATGCCTCTGGAATGGGGAAAAAGGTCAGTAAAGTGGGATGAGACTTATGGCTGTAGGACTCACTGGCGACATGTCGAGCGAACGAGATGCTTTCCCACGAAATAGAATTTACGTCCTGAAAAAACTTCGTTACTGTTCCAGAAGATTTTTCTTTAAGCCTCCATCTTAAGGTGAACCAGGACTGCCTGGAAACAATGTGGTTGAAGAGAGTGAGCGCTTCTGCAGCTGTACAACGGTCCATCCAGCTTCTCGCCGTCATCTCCTTTATCAATGGCTCTAGGAACCGTAGGTTATCGTATCTCTGAAACGGAATTATTAGTGGATCTGCTGAGGGTGACGAATAACTTGCCTCGAGGAATGTTAGCCTGAACAGATTCCCGAGGATGAAGACATCAACGAGGAACGGATCGTAAGGATCCAAATCTGACAACTCTGGTACCTCGTCGTCTTGTCCTTGGATTCCAAGAACTCTCTTGTTGCTCTGTCCAGGTTCGAATCTCGTTGAAATACCGAAATCTATGAAGTAGTACCAGACGTATGATACGTCTCGGCGACGTTTAGGTTTTGCTAGTTTGATTCCCGATGCATCGAAAATCGATATGGTTGGATGGAAACCCTTGGGATATAGCTTATCTGCATCCATCATAATATTCAAATCGGAGCAATCTCTGTGTACGCCAAAGATTAGCACGACTACATACCGATAAGCAGCGGATTTACCGATGGGCAACATCCAGCTTATGCATGTAGATACAGCCCTTTGAAATCATCAGGCACGTGTTCAGCAAACAAAAGAAAGTTTAAAGACAGTACCTCGAGAAGTTGCTTTATAAAGTCTATGACCTCATCAACCGAAAAAAAGTCTGGTATGAAGAATGGTTGGAGAAGCGGAAGGACAATGAAAGTATAGTTCACATCTCCATCGTCCAAAAACTCGTCAAGTAGAGGAACGGTATGATTAGAGGGGTCTACGAGTCTCTCCTCGTCTGAGAGGTAGCGTAAAATGGCGAGCTCTCTGCTTTTAGTAGCAATGCGTTTCAGGAATACTCTCCGTCCATCCGAAATTCGAACTGCATCGATCGTCACAGAGTTCTAATCGTGATGTTAGTTTCTTGAATATCAAAAACAAATCATACGTACGTCGTTCGCATGCGAATCCTCATGCACCTCTGAGAATTCGTCTGCTTCTCCCCATGACGGTGTCCAAGTTGGGCTGAATCGAGGTCGCAAACGATACCCATGAGATTCCAGCATCTGATACCGGTCCCGCCAAATAATCTCTCTACTACTCAGCAGATCAATCAGGACTTCTACAGATGAGGCATTTGGTCCGCTCATGGCTGCAGGTGGTGAAGAGGAGAACCGAGAGACGGAACCAAGTGAGCAAGATGAATAAGATGTTTCTGGGGTCCACGGCATGTTCCGTTGCTAGTCTACACTGATCGGCGACCACTTCGTCTTGTTCCCTTTGTTCTTTTTGTAAATTTCTCAAAACGTCATTCGGGCTATCTCGACCTTACGGGAAACCGGGTATAAGGACTGGAACAGCATGGAACTTAACTCCCTCAATACACACACACTTCCTCTGAATCCTCATATCAGGCCAAGATAATCACGTGAGAACTCCGACGAAATAAGATGCAAGAGCAACCCTCGACCCTCGAGCAAAATGCAAGTACATCCGTGCATTGCATGGAATGTTTAAGCTCATACATTACTAGCGACTCAAACTCATTTCTGCATTCGAGCGTCTTGAGAGGACGCGAGATATTGCAGTAGGGGTGACTGTGCACCATCCAGGGCAGGGCAAAGATGCGTTGGAAACTAATTGGCATGTGGATAGGTACGTTGATGTATTCATCTGGCCTGTGTAATTTGTCTGACTCCGCCGCGTTGAGGACGAGGATACGCTACAAGCGGCTCATCCGTCGCTCGTTGAAGTGGGGACCTGTGGTTGATACTATCTCCGCTCTGTTCAAGAAGGACACCGATTCGCTTGTCTCCGCTCTCATTTTTGAGATGGAAGGAATCAGAAGAAAGTACTCAGTGAGTTGAGTATGCCGTATATTACAACAAGAGTTTCAACTTTAGTCAGAGATACACGTCTAGGAGGGCAGAATATGGATTGATATCCCCAATAGCGTTTTGCTCATTGAATGAACTACCAATGCATTTGGGAGATCCGAGGAACCTACGTGTATTCACGTTATTTTGGTGTCCTGAGTTCCAGCGTGCGCGGCGCTTTTTAGAGCTCATGGTCCTTGACTATCTGACACCATCACTATAGAGCTCAGCGCCGAAGGAGCAGAAACGGGGGTGCTTGAATTAGCGGGTATTAGTGGAGATGGACTCATTAGATGGTGGTCAGATGGAAGCCCTTATCACGCGCGGAAAGGTATGTAATACAGTCATAGCACAACAACGTAATGCTGACGCTTATCGTCCATTAGAAACAGGAGTATGGTGTGACTTGCAAGCTCTTGCTTTGAAAATCGTGTACTTGTTGGACAAGACGTCAGAAGACATCGATGTAGGCACAACATCGGTAAATGGCATAATTCCCGCCGGTGGATAAGCCGCTAACATATAACTGCAGCTATTTTGCCTGATTCAAAATGTCGAGAGTCAGAATCGAATAAGAGCCATTGTATGTGACCTGAAGGAGCTTGGTTTGACTATCATACGAATGGTATACCTCCGTCACCAGCACTACAATTATATCCTTCCGTTGTATGAGCTCCTTGTGCCGTGAGTGTCATGTTTTATGTTAACTGGAATCTATTATTAATTACATCTTTGTAGGATGACATATACGCTTGCAGTTTTTCTGCACTTCTCGCTTGAAGACTGGGGTGCCATGGGAGAACAAATACTTTCAGTCTTGGAGCGCTATGTATCTGTTATAACTGATTTGAAAATGGTAGGTGGGTTGACCAGGACAAGATCTTCTTCTGACGACTGAATAGAAACGTGCGACTCGTCTTGGTATCGTTAACGATCTTGAGCGATTTTTGGAGTCTGACAATAGGGCATTGGTTGTGCCCAAGGTCCCTTTGGTCAATGATAAGTTAGACACAAAGTTGATCTCTAGTGACGAAAGAAAACCCGCCTTACTGAAAGAGGCTCTGCAATGTATGTATGTACCTATATTGTCAAGTTTCACTGCTCAATACGCAGTCATCAGGTCTTGAGCCCTTTGGGCTGAAGCAAATGGAACTTGACTTGAAGCAAGGCATTCGGATCGGCGTAGGGGCATTTTCAAATGTATTCAAAATGAAGATGAAGGATGGAGACTATGAAGTGAGTGAGAGAAGTCTGTCAATAACGCAATGATATGACGCGCAGCTTCCTTACCTCCAGTACGCAGTCAAGTTTCTAAGGGCAGACATTGCAGATGATGAGAGAGTCAAACAGGTCAGTATAGTCCTTGTCCAGTTCGATTTTTCTAATGTTCCAACAGCGTCTCTTGCGTGAAGTGCGCAGCTGGATCCAGCTGACCCACAAGAACATTAATACTTTGATTGGAGTGTGCATTCACCCAGACCGTCCGTTACCCGGACTTGTGTCTGTGCTGTGTCCGCATACACTTGAGTCCTATCTAGAGAACAATCTTGGTAGTATATCAGAACAAGAGAAACTTTGTTATGTGGGTTTATAAATCTTTCTTTTCCACCACTGACGTATTTTGATGTCCTGACAGATGAAAGACATTTCCGAGGGCCTATCCTATAGTAAGACTCCTTAAATCTCCGGTTCCCGTGACTAACCTTATCTTTTAGTGCACAACCATCCAAAGAGACTTATCCATGGCGACCTCCGACCGGTACGTCCGTCAGTATAGGATTTCAAGGGAATGACCAAAGTTTTCGTTTCAGGCGAACATTCTGCTTGCTCCGGGCGACTTTGAGAACGACTTCAATGAGCGAAGCTTTAAGGCTGTCCTATGCGATTTTGGTGTATCGGATGTAGACGAAGATTATGAAGGACACATCTGGACAACGAGACAGCACACGAACGAAGAATACCTGGCTCCAGAGCTTCTTGCAAAGAAAGGGCTTATTGGATCCAATATAAAGAAGCGAATAAGCATTCCGGGTGATATCTATGCATTTGGATGTTTATTTCTCGAGGTATGTAAATCTTGTCTCACCACTTGTCGATAACTTGAACGGTTCGCAGGTTTTACACGACAAAAGAATGTTTTATTATGACCGCAAGAACTTTGTCAAACTGAAGAGGAGTGGAAGGCTCCCTGCACTTCAGGAGGACATCCGAGCTCACTATTGGAGTATCATGGAACAAGCGTGGCACTTTGACCCGACTAAAAGGCCGTCTGCTTCGGAGTTAGCTGACGATATTCAGAGTATTCTGTGACCTGGCAGCTACAAGCCCCTCTTCATGCATCCAACTTCTATGAACGTTGTAAATAGCATGGATTTTATTTATTCCTTCACAAGTATACTGTATACATGCCGTTGCCGAACTTTCTAAACAAGCTTCTCCAACTCGGAAATAGCCTCCTTGGCGGTGGGTCTTTCCTTGGGAATCACGTTCCAACATCGATTTAAGAAACCCCAGAGTGAGTCGGTGATATCGACCACCTCCGCTGAAGGTCTTTCTGGTAATTCTCCGTTGGTTAATGATTCGTCGATATCCATCCATTCCGGATACGGATCCTGTGCAGTAAACATCTGAAAAAAAGCAATTTGCATGCTATCGGTGGCAAAATAGGAGCCTGTGTACCTCAAGGCAAGTGCAGGCTAACGACCAAATATCACCGTGTGTAGTAGGACTTGCATACTGCTCCGGGTACTTTATATACTCGGGGGGTGACCATGCTTTGAAGTTGGTGCGGGTTGAACTCAAAATCGGGAATAACTCTGGATCTGACAGTTTTGCTGATCCAAAGTCGATGATGACAGATGATAATAGACCGTCCTCATTGCGCACAAGAACGTTCCTCTGAGAGTGTAGTAGCTCATTATCATTGACTGGATGAGTGATATGATAACATTCTCACCGCTCTGATGTCTCGATGTATCACGGTTGGCTCCAAGTTGTGTACTGAGATCTTGATTAGAACGGTCTGGGTCGGCCAGGTGCGCCGCGTTGCAGTACTCACAGAAATCTAGTCCGCGAGCAACGTCGCAGGTCTAAAATGACACAGAGATCGAGCATTAACAGCGGAGATAAGTATTCTGGAAGCCACTCGCCAGCTTTATTCGATGGTTTGCAGATAAACTGCGATTTTTCCACTCTGATACGAAGGTTTGCAGGTCACCCGCTGGATAATATGGGCTTACGAGTGATGGGAACGCGTCTGATGGGATCGTTACGAATCCGTACAGTTCGAGTATGTGGGGGTGGAAAGTGGAACGTCGCCATATCCCTGCCTCGCGTTCAAAATACCAGAAAATTAGGCTCTGAGCTCATTCCCATGTCATCAGGATGAGGCTTACTTGTATGAGCTTCGTCCTACGCTCCTGGCTTTCCCTGTTGGCAAATCTCCCATTGATTGTCTTTAGAACGACTTCCTGTGGTGAACTTATGACTCGCATCGTAAACGCCTATCCTTTTATGCTTACCTTCCTAGTTATCTTCCCGGAGATGTTTATGTCCATGGTTCCTCTGGTCAGGATTGCACGCACACCATTTGGGAAATCAGAGACTCGCTCTTCGAACGTTGCATGATCTAATTCTGGGAGTCGCACGGATAATAACCCTACCAAAACATAAGACAAGGAGCCAAAGGAAGTCGATTGGCTTTCCACATACTTTCAGTTATCACAGCCTTCAAATCGCCAGCCATAGGTCGACTTGAGAAGGGGGAACCGGCAAAATGGATCAAATGGACAACGGCAACGATGATAGTACTAATCTTGGTGTAGTAATGTTGCTCTATGGCCCGGGTGTCTGGGGTCTACGGCACCCACCCAAATTGAGATTTGCTTCCGACTGGTCAACAACACGCACCGGCAAGCCAAGATTTCAATTAATCAGGAGTGTATTTGGGACAATAAGAACCAAGTGCCTGTGATTGAATACTTAAAAGTGTCACACATGCGCACAGGATTTCGTATCCTGCCAACATGCGACCTGAAAACAAATTGCGTTATCTTAGTCTCACCAGGGGCACGGAGATTTGAATTCTGATGGACTCTATTGATAAATACAACGATTTGCAAAAAAAAATACTCGACCAGCTATTCCACGCATACATACATTCATACAGCGATTTACCCAGAACCTTTCAACTTTATGCAAGTAATGCGAATAAAAATGACCGAGCAGAAGATAAATGAAACAACGAGAGCTAGTTCCACTTGGTATTAGTGCGCCCTAGCCAAATTTGGACTATGTTAGTCAAGATTTATACACCATAGTACTGGTGACATACTGAGAAAAGTCTTCGGAGTGTATAAGGACTCTCTGCTGACCGATCCGGTATCTTGCAAGAAAGACGCTGCTTTCCCCTTGCCAATTACTTTCAGTCTCCATCTACGCGCATAATCTGGAAGGTCAGATACAAGCTCTTCGTATCTTCCCAGCGCCTCAGCGGCTGATGGACGTTGTACCAAGTCTGGTTGGGTTATACGTTTTACTAGTGGAATGAGAAACTTCGTGTTTGAATATTGATACGGTCGTGTTTCAGTGATAGAAGGGCAAAGAGAAAAGAGACTCATACCCATATGAAATTGCGCTTCAAGACATTCCCTAGAACAAAAACGTCAACTGGGAAAGGGTTGTATTTCTTAGATGAGGATAGCTCGGGAGCATCTTGATCAAGTCCCTGTTGTCCTATCGTCTCCTTCTTGAAAACGTGATGATAGATCAAATTCCGTGAAGTAGTAATTCACTTGGTCAACTTGGCTGCGGCGCAACGGAGTTGTCGGCGATCCAGCTGAATCGAGATGCCATATGCCCGCGTGAAAACCTTTCGGGAACATACCCGCAGCATCAAACATGATGTTCTTATCTGAGAAGTCCCTGAGATGCTTGGCTGTTAACCACTTTTCTGGATGGATAGAGACGGTCCAAGTGGCTGACCTGTGTGCCACTCCCACGCTGTGCATAAACGATAATCCCTGTTTATAAGTCAGTGATCATGCTTCTGGATAATGCGTGAAGATGTAAGGACCTCAAGCATTTCCTCGACGTTACAGAAATCCGGTTTGTTGAGTGGTCTAAGAAGCGGCATGACGAGGAACTCCAGAGTCGGCTCGGATTCATCTCTGACAACGTCAAGGACTGGGACACAGTGGTTTTTCGGTTCCTTTGCCAGGTCATCAGACGAGATAAATGTCGCAATCTTCGTCTCACTTGAACCTCGATGGATTGATTTGATGGCGACTTTCGCTCCATCTGATATCCAGGTCGCGTCAACGACTCCAAGTGCCTATGAAAAATCAGCCAAAACTAGCTCTTTCGAGAATTGGCAATGGTATCTTACCGGATTGAAGATAGAATCTTCGCAAAGAAGAGGTTCATTGTCGGTGTTTGAAGGTACCCATTCTGGTCTAAATCGTGGACGAAGCATGTATCCATTTCGTTCAAGCATCTTCTGTCGATCCCGCCATAACATCTCACCTGGGGTGAGATCGAAGAGAATTCTTTCATTCTCTTTTAGCCACGTTGCAGATTGACTAGTCATCTGAAAGAACAGAGAGGAGGGTAGTTAGGATGGAATCACAGAGGAAAAAAGAGTTTTGACACTCAACTCAGGCGAAAGGATTCGTTGCGTGTGAAACTTCTGTCATATTTGTTTTCTTGTTCGCCTCTCGCAGACCTGAGCTTGTTTTCTCAACAAGAACACCTCCCAATTACATCTATGTCCCTCATTCGGAATAAATGACGTCTCGAAATAAGCATGTCGACTGTGGTGGAGAAGCCCGAGCTGAGCGAGCCGCGCCGGATAACAGAACAGTCTGTCCCGCATGTCTACCCGGGAACACTCAAACGAATCGCGCTGAGAAAAAATATCGAAGGGCTAAGACATTAAACCCTCCGTCCTGTTTAGCAGGAAAGATGCAATGTATCATTTGCGTGCATCCGCATCTGCAAGCGCATTGATATACGATGTCCGATTGTCCTAAATCGACAAAGGAGAGAGCAAGAAAAAAGAGCTGCCCAATACGAACTCTATAAAACAAATAACAGAAGGAACTTGAAATAGTGCATCATCCATGTTATGCACAGAACTATACAGACGTTGGCTACGTTCAAACTTCATACAACAGAATGACACTCACTCGAAGGTCATGATCAATCAAACACTAAAAGCGCGATGAGACACAATCTTTCCTCTCCCGATTTCCTTCAGTTTCCATCTGCGTGAATATCATGGAACAGCTGAAACCAGCTGGTTCAAAGCTTTTGAGGCAGATGGGCGCTCTGTTGGTTGCCCCCTTCAACAAGCGGAATCAAGAACTCCGCGTTCGAGTACTTATATGAGAAATGTTAACGATCAAACAAGGAACGAGGGTAAACTTCGTACCGACGTGAAACTTTGTTTGAAATGTTCCCAAGGATGAAGACGTTATGTGGGTCGTGCTTGGTGAAGACTTCTCATTCCCGTTACCAATCGAGATAGCCCTCTTTGAGGTGACTTGATATCCCAAAGTCGTGAAAGTAGTATTTGACCAAAGGAACGTCACTCCGGCAAAGGGGAGATGCCAGTTTTCCGGATGCATCGAAGCACGAGATAATAGCATGAAATCCTTTGGGATACATGCCAGCCACATTAAACATTATTTTCAAGTCCGAACAATCCCTACAACGAGCTTTTGTTAGCACCGTTTAGAGATCGCTTCACGGAGACATCGAACCTATGTGCCATGCCTAGTCTATGCATAAACGACAAAACCCTGGATATGTTTTAGCAAGCTTACCCACCAACAAATGCTTGAAGGAAGGGAACGACAATGGATTTCTTCAGTGGCTCCGATTCCATCTCAATTATTTCGAGGACCGGAACGCAATGATATATGGTTTTTGTGCCCGCTCTCCAGAAGAAAACAAATGTTGCAATCATCCCTTATGTTGAATCTCGAGCAACAGCTTTTATGGCAACTTTCGACCTATCCGAGACTCGCGTTGTGTCCATGACCACTGGTACCTACAGCCAACTATTATCTCCCAAGATTCAGAAGTGACGTTAGACCATGCGCACCGTATTGCGAGTAAGCATCCTCAAAGAGCAAGGGATATTTTACCAGGGCGGACACATCCAGGTCGAAACTGTGCCTAACGCTCCCTCCGGATGATCGCACATGGAATGAGCTTAGTGCGCAAGTACTTGATACCTTCTGATGACGGGTAAGATTCTTTGGGCATGAGCAAAGAAGGGAGCGGAAAAGTGAAGCAGTTCAGACGTCGAGAACGCAGCTTGTGCCTTTAGGTCCCAATGAGCGTGGAGACACATAGACCTAAATGGCTCATTGCTTTTTCCGGATGACCTCCTTCTGACGAAACATGGAGCCCAATGGTAAGCCAATACATATGGGAGGCTGCTGAGGCGGCATGCCAATCCCTTTACTTAGCTCGACGCGAACGCATGCAATTCCACACCATTACTACTTCAGTATAAACCGGCGGGTACCAGGTCAACTCGTTTTGACATCAAAAATAGAGTCTACTCACTTACATTAAGCTGCAAGAAAATTTGAACGTAGTGAAATACGTTTTCCATGGGCAAACGACCGAATGCTCTCAACGGGCGGTGTCAAATACCTTATGTGCGTACTGCTGAATAGGTAGTCAGTAGAAAATAGATGATGAGGGGAGTGCTGTTACTATACCACTGGCACCCGGAAGTCACGATCGAAGGCATGTCGGGGAGGGAGATAGTAATAGGGAGGGGTTGCGAATGAATGGGGAACTCGTACAAGACTTCCCGGGTCGATCGCTAGTAGCGATATCACTATGTCTAGGTTGCCATACATTACGATTATCTTGAGGAGCGTAATTTGGAAGATGATTGTCCGAAGTGGAATCTTCGAGCCGGGAGACTCGTGGTGAGGAAGTTTCTCGCATTGAACGATGGAGTATCACATACCTCAGCACCACTAATCGTTCGGAATACGATGCATCCACATATCCCCAGTTCAGCTTTCCTATTCCTATTCCTACTCTGGATAACTTCACAGCACAGAGATGTTGACGTCCTGGCGTCTGGGTGGGGTGGTTTGCGTGTTCGCATTACCAGCCTGCACTCATCGGTCGAAAAGTCGGAGTCAGATTTCTCATCAACGCATAATACGTAGAGGGCGAGGGCGAGGGGTGGAGATGCCACCGTTGACCGCTATTTCGTTTCAACGTTCGACAGTCGTCCATAGTTCTGTAGCTGGTCACCCGAAAGTTTCCAACCGCAACATCAGGCTCAAGCTCCCGTTCGGACGGTGTAGACGTGCGCGTCGACTGAGATGAGCTTCCGAGTGTATTTGAACGACAAGGACGGAGTGTTGAGGTCAGTCGACACGAGACGGGAGTTGACCATCCATCCTTTACATAATGGGTCACAACGCGGTCCGTTCCGCCTGTCCATCCTGTTCAAACGTATCTCATCATTCTATGCACGACTATGAGGAACATGATTCGTCGATGACAGTACAACATATCCGGGTCCAAAAAACATGTCCGCCTTCTGACGCAGACTAAAATGAACATGAGAAAAACACGCGCAGAATGGCTAAGAAGCGACAGAAAAGCGACATGAGGAAAATGGTGACTGGGTGACTGAAAAGCACAGCAACAGTGTCTTTGAGCAAGCATTGGTGATGAATAAAAGTAAGAAATAATAATCCCAGAGTTGTAATCCCAGAGTTGTAAGTTACGATCTACCTTTTTTTGAAGCAACGCAGCGTCAGAATGTTGACGTATGAAGAAGAAGAAAGTCAATGCAATGCAATCACAAAGAAGTCAACTAGCCGGGCAAGGAAATTCAAAGCAGACATAGACAGGTCGTTCATAGCAGACGTTCTTTTTCACGCACGGCACGTAGCCAAATCTCACCGGGTCGACTGACATGTACAATTAGAAAACCGGCCAAACAGCGGAAAGCGAATGACAACTTACCTGCGCTCTCTCAAAAGCCTAAACACCTTACTAGTCGGTTTGGAGTTTGGCGCAATTCCATTCTCCCCACCGGCCATGCGTGGAGGAAAGCCCGACCTACACCGTTGCTGAAGGTCCGCAAGACCCTCGTTTGTTCCCTCGATCTCAATGATGACTGTTCCGTACCACCCAGGATCAACGGACAAACTCGTCCCTGGGATTGGGATAGATGCGTTTGTGTAAGGGTTTGGACGAATACGGAACTTTGATCGGTGAATCCAGCGCACGACGGTGTGATGACCACCTTGTGGGCTATATTCATTTGTTAACAATCCGACCTATAGAATGATTATGACTGAATAACATACGTCTCCGTTTTGATACGGTCCTGTAAAAGCTGCAGGTTAGCCGCGATTTCCTCTCCCCATGGCGAGATGTCAATGTGACAGATAGGATTTCCCGGAGTCCGAATGACACGATGGAAATGAGAAGGTGGGAAGGACAGAGTATGGATATACTGTGGTACTTCGCCTGTACGCGAATAAGTATAATCCAAATCCTGTTGGAGCAATGATAAGAAACTAAGGCTATTCGGAAACTCTCAGTCCTTACTATTAGGTAGTTCCCGTCCCAGACCATCCGACCATCATTACCTTCATCCCCAACCGCAGTGTCCCATACTACATCTCCAGCCCGGAGCAACGGAAGGACTCCCGCTCGCTTTAACTCCTTCTCGCATTCCAGCACACTCGTATCAGAAAGCCAGACTCCCTCGGGATTCGGAACGCATACACGCAGACAAGGTGCGTGACCAAGTCGGAAGAGAGGCGAACGGAAACGAGGACCTAGACCTGCAAGAGCAGCGCGTTCATATCTATTCACCTTGATACCGTTTCCGTTGCTACCTCCGTTGAAGGAATGACCATACTGAGAATGTGACATAGACGAGGCACCGGAAGATTCAGGGCGACTTGGCGTGGCACCACGAGCTCGTGACATAGAACGACGTGCGTGAGCGTGCAACTGGCCTTGTGCATGTCCATGCGACTTCGTGTTCACTGACGACGTTGATTGTGGTGGTGTGAATTGGTATACCCTCGCATCGCCTTCCGCGTCTCGTTCCATTGCCTCTGCTTGAGCGCGCAGTCGCAATACAACACGAGTGTACGCGCGGCAAGATGACGCAAGTAAGCTTTTTTGCGCAGTTGCGGTCTTTAAATCAAACTTCAGGTATTCATCATCTGGTCGCTCCTGCAGCTGTTGTCTCGCGTCCAGCCAAGTTTTCGCGTGAGACGCATACTGGTGCGAAGGAATTGAGACACAGCGCATATACGAGTTCAGGTCCTAGTATCGATGATCGCATTAGTCTAAGGAGACATGACAAGGGGGAATGACATACGCGGAAGGTGAGCATTATGTGCTCCTTCGTCGACCATTTCCACTGAGCGTATCCCACTGTACGCAAGAAATACTCAAGCACAAGCTCGCGCAGTTCTCGCTTGTGCTCGATCTGCCGCCTCAACGCATCATTTACAGCTATGAGCGCACACCAGTCTCTGAAAGTTAGATAGGGCAGGAGGGTGCCGAAGAGCTCTGTGTGCATTAAGTGCTTCTCAATGGGGTAGAACTTCAGCTCTACGGGTTCGAGTTCGGGTTCAAGTTCAGATTCGGGTCCGACTTCCGTCTGATTAGGTTCGTTTATGTCTATTCCAGAAGTTGACGGTTCCTGAATATCATTTTCCCTCGCTTCATCACGCACGCTCGCAAGTATCTGAGCATCTTCACGCGGTCGAGGATCCAATCGATGACCTCTCCGTTGGGAACGAGAAGAAACGTAGTCACCTGGACTCGCGGGACTGGGAGGTCCGGAGATCGTTCCTGAACCATTAAACCGCGCGAAGGGCGGAACGGGAGGAACCATTGATGAGGTGGAGATAGAAGCTGTGTCACTTGCGGTAGGTGCACACACAACTTCTCCCTTCGCGAAAGGGTCTGCATCGACAAGGGAATCCAACTGCTCTGGAGATTCGGTGAACCCTCGTTGGTGCTGATTTCGGTACTGTTCGGCCGCGCTCGGCCCTTCCATCAAAGATCGGGCAGAGTGCGGTGGAGTCTTTGTCAGCTTCCGAGATATATGGCCGTTAGTCGAAGGGGGAGAGAAAGAATTGATGGCTGAAAATGTAGATGGCGAGCGCCCCGCGCCGTCAGACGAGGACGCGGAGGAAGGCGGCAGGTAATGCTGACTGTGTACGCTAGAGGCAGTTCCTGGCCTATTGGATCGAGTACGTGATTTACTACGAGCCTGTGGCCGAGATTGTAAGATTGTCAGGGCAGGGGCGGCAGGTTGCGGTGGGGATAGAGGAGGTGATGGAGGCGCGTGGACTTGCTGTTGGTTCAGATGAGAGGGATGGGTTTGCAAGAGGGACTCTTGTGTGCGTAAGGTTGGTGTAGGTCTTCCTCGAACTTCACTTGGTTGTGACAGTTTCGCGCTAGAAGGCGGAGACGAAGCAACCATGGAAGACAGGAATGTCATCCCAGGGCTCATTTCGCCTCCAATGGAATCAACGTGCGAGTCTACTTGATTTACGCGTTCATTAGCCAGTTCGTCGGACGATGGCGCGGACGAAGAGAATGAAGCCGCGGGAGCCACCCGACGTGATGAGCTTGTCTTGCGGGTGCGACTACTCTCGAAGGAAGAGGGGGAAGGTACGTCGGATGAATGATCTCCACTAAGAATACTGCTGATGGTTAATCGCTGGTCGCGGGTGTTGCCATGGCCATCAACAGATGTGGGAGGCGTCGGAATTTGACCTCGAATCAATGACCTTGGCGTCTGAGATTTATCCTGCTGCATATTCGGAACTCCAGGGATGTCATCATCCATGCCTTTAGCGTACATTGTCACCTTCCTTCGTAAACTTCCCGTACTTGATACGCTCCCAGATCTCTTTCGGACGAGTTCACCTTCCGGATGATTTTTCATCGATTCTTGAAGCACAGCAGGGGCAGGGGCAGGTGGAGAAGGCGGCGTTGGAGGTGCTGTGGGCTTTTCAGGAGCAGGTCGACTGATGGAGGATGTCACGCGGCCGTTCCTTGCCCTTCCCCTCTCAATCATATGAATTCTTCGAACCGCGCCTTCCATACCTACGTCGTCATCATTGTCATCTACTGCCGCGTGGCCTTTAGAGGCTAAAGCGGAAGATGATAAAAGCGGCCTTTTATTAATCGGTTCGCCTTCGAACCGCGAAACGCGCTTGACGCCAGAATCAACTTCATTGTCGTCATTCCTCTTGTCCGGACTAGTCAAGCCCGTTTTAAACGCTCCGAAGAGAGGTGAGTGGAAAGATTCCAATTCGTCTGCGCTCAAGCCTACTCGGAGCTCGACTGATGCTGTCTTCAATGGCTAAACGCAAGTTTATCCAAATACATATTTAGATGTTGACGAGTACAAATCGACAAGATACTAACCTGGACAGAAGTTCGCCGATCCGAATCCACGGATGGTCGGCCCATGCTGACACCGAGATTTAACTGGTCCCTCTGTTTATGTAATTATAGTTAGTCAGCCGTCGGCAATCACGGCGCGGATCAAGAACTCACAGCCTGAGACAACACAGTAGACTGAGTAGACGAATGAGATTTTGGAGGCGGCGGTGGTGGCAGTTCTTGCGAAGAGGGTGCGGAAGAATATGTGTCTGTAGAGGTTGATGTAGATGCAGGTAGCCCAAAAGCCGCGAGCGGTGAGTACTTTGCCCTACGCGGAGCTCGCGGCCCTTCCAAAGAGCTGCCAAGACTCGGCGAGGTCTTCAGGGTAGTAGAGCTTGGAAGGGCGCCAGTCTCGTCAGGTTGCGATGGACCAGAGGAGTGCGAAGAGGCAACTGCGGGCGTTCGTGAACGTGCGTGAGATGAAGATGGTGAAGTGATTGGCCTAGCGGATGCCGCAGTTGGAAATAACGGAGATGCTGCGGGTGGCGATGGCGGTGTCAACATTCTCGTCAACTGAGTATTTTCTCGTTCCGCATTTATATTCGACCGGGGAGTATTCACAGGCTTCGGTTCAGGCAATGGACGCGCCCTTTTGCTGAGCAGACTCGTCGGAGGTGTTGGATCATCAAGTGCGTCTGGTGCTACGTTCGGCAACTGTCTCGGAGTGACAGTTGATGTTCCGTATGCGCGTGGAAAGGTCGGAGACGATGGAGGCGACATTTGCTGATGACGCCCATGCTGCGACACACGCGCTACGTCTTCTCTTGATGGTGTACTAATTCCCAACCCAGCCCGTGTTTCATTCCTCGTTGAACTAACCCCAGATCTCCCAACACGCTCCTGTCGCATCTCCGGCACCATTATCGGGCCTTCGTCTGGCTCGGTTGTCATTCGTGGTCGAATGGGCGTCGCGCTCTTCCTTGTATGCACTTGCTGGGGAGCATTTCCATCGAGATTGGTCGTCCTCGCGAAACGTTCATATAACGGAGCGGCAGGAGCGGCATGAGATGGGGGTTGGTGCGGCGCCTGCGCCGTGATACGCATCGGCCCTGAGATGCTTATTGCTTGCGTCTTGCGCTGCTCGACTTCCGACGATTTCTTGCGGCGAAACATTCTCGATAACCCGTCTGAAAGTACAGTATATGCGGGGAAGTGATCGTATTCCGGTCCCAGACGTCGGGTTTTTTATGTTAATGGGCAGCCAGCGCACAGAAGCGCGTCGAATAGAGTACACCCTGAGTGTCTGAGACAATCTTGAAAGCGAAGAAAAGAATTGAGTGGAGAGGGTGTAGCAACGCTAATTGAACTAGAGTTTATGAATAGGTTTGATCATTGACGAGCATCATCTGGGTGTCTTGCCGGCGCGAAATTTTCCTCTGCCTCAACGGAAATTAGTCCTTGCCGCCTCTGGCCCGAGGGACGTCTCTGAAGACGGGGCGCGTCGTTGTTGGGGAAGGGGTGAGGGATGAGGGACGAACGAACAATGTAGAAAGGGCGAGTACGGGACATTTTTGAGTCGTTGACGACAGAGGCCAAGCACAATCGCAATGGCACGTGCGTATTATGTAATAGCCTGGTACCTGATTTTCAGCTGCCTTATTAAGCGGCGCCGATCACGCCTATTGCCACCCGCGACTCTTCCCAAACTCTGGTGTTTTCTCGTCGTCGTCTTCTCCTCGCTTCACCTAGATACATTCTCTCACTATAGCGGTTCATCTCGCTGTTGAAGAGAGTGGAAGGGCCTCAAAGTTGGGCACGGGTTCACACGCAATTTCCATGCTTATGACCCCATTCTTCGGACCAAATGAAGGAGAAAACGCGGCGCGGCGAAGTCGAGACTCATTCTAATGGATGCAATACTACACGCATACAACAAATGCATCAGCAACACGGATATGCAATCCCACAATTATGACGACCTAACACGTGGGGCACCAGAAGAATAGGATATACCTATAACTCGTCCGCACTAGCGTAGAGTGAGTTAATATCACTTAGCAATTCAATCATTCGACCGGGCGCATGTTTGGGTGCATATAGAACAGGCTAGCTTCGCTTGAAATTTGTTTGAATGTAGCTAAATTTCATCAGACCGACCGCCGCAATCATTTAGCATGATAAAGTAAGTTAAAGTTGGGGATTAGCTTCCATCGTACAAAACAAACTCGAAAATTGATTACTCGTCGGCATAGAGAAAGCCCCGGTAATACCACAGAGTATCACAGTCAGTGGGCAGTTGAGATGTTCTTCTTGGGTAGTCCTGCTACGAAAAATCTTAAATGTCGAGAAGTAGTGCTCCGATGGACCATAAAAGGCCATTTCGAATCCTTGATCTGGCTCGTTTGCAAAAGAACCTGGCTCCGCGCGACGATCCTTTCGTGGCGCAAAAACCGGTGCGACCGTGTCCATATGGTAACCAGTTCCATGTGCAACTGGCGCTCGCAACCTCCGGTCGAAACGACAGGTAACCAGTGATGAACATCCGCAAGTTTCTCCCTTTCTCGATGACTACATGTATAGTGACTTCCTAAAAGCAGACCTGCAAGAACACTAGTAGTGGCTGTACTGTCCGTGAGTGGGTATTACTTGTTCCTGAAATTTTCAGTCTAGCATAACCCTTGTGTAGCTTTACTATTCATTCCCTTACGTGCTAAGGGGGTTTGCTCCAAACTGATCCGACGGCGGTTCATCTAATTAACCAGTGGGAGAAACAGCATTTCTAATACACATCGACTGGGGTCGCATCCTTCTCCGATACCAACCATGTCGGCTTGTCCTATGCCATACATGAGACTTGGCACACAATAAGCACAAGCAGCAACCGAGAGCATAGGAAAGTGTACGGTGAGCTGTTTGATGAGCCAACAGCTATCATTAAGAGTGGATAAATCCCCTTCAGCTATTCTTCTTAGATTGAATGAGAGAAGATCCACGAAAGCTCTGAGGAATTGTCGAGATGTTCGGCTGTTTCTCTGCGTGTTGCCGAGATAGGCACTGATATGATAAGGGTGTAGAAGCCGCAAATTCAATGGTTAACTATTGTGGGTCCTTTTAATTGCAATCTGAAATGTCCATTACCGAGTTGATTCAAATTGCATGGGAGAGCTCCCTTCTCCAGACCATCGTGGTGACGAGGCCGGTTCCCTGTTGCCCGAGAATATATAGGAGGCAGGCCGTCAGGCGTCGTCAATGCTTTCGGTGATTCTTCCCTAGGTATGTTCGCAGATACATCCATTGCAGCTGTCAGTGTACTTACGGCAGTCGTCAAATCAAGATTATTGCTCAGGATCGACCGGTGTACAGCATACACGCAGCTTTACGCACGGCATCTAGGAAGCAAGCCGGGAATTCCCTGGGAGACCGCCTGGAATTGTCCGCCACATAACGCGATGCATGCAAACAGCCGAGAATTAAGCAACGCAGAGTCATCTTCATCCGAATGCCCTTCGGAGACGCCGTCGGACCATACTTGGTAAGCTCTACCATGCATGGAAGACGGCGACAATCGAAGCAGCTATTCCGGACAGTCGTGAGAATCGTCGTACAGATAGAACCAGGCAAGCGGGACTATATGCAATCATAGAGGCCGCACAGCCCGGCTATTGCTCACGGTAGTTGGCATGCGCGTTATCATGAACAGTCCTGAAGCAAGTAAAACGATTCGACAACACCCGAACCAGACGAGCCGAACACCATGTAAACGTGTAAAAGAATCGTGAAGCCACTCACATTCAGAAATCATCTATGCGCTACAGCCTCTTTCCACCCGAATGCGACCCGATAACCTTCCTCTAACCCGTAGGTCAGTCTCGATAGTCTGAGACAAAGGTCCGACGGATGAAAGACCACTGTCGTGCAAAGTATTTTGGAGAACGCATAATCTCATCAGAAAGTACAGTGAAGGTATTCCTGGTTAGCGACAACCCAGATATTGATATTCGAAAATATCAGGGGATAAGCAGATCGAGTGTGTAGAAGACTTACAGCAGAGATGAGAGCGCTGGGTACGGGCCACGCTTTCGCTTTCTTCTCCTGTGTCTTGCATTACATAACATACTCGTTTTAGAGTACAATGCTCACTTTCTTTCCCACGATCATGCTTAGCTCAGCAGAGCTTTTCCCTTTTTTCAGTGAGAAATAAAAGTACAGGACATCCACGAGAGCTGTCAATCCATATGAATGCTACTTACTACTGGCTCATAAAGAGTGTTCATCAGCCAAGGTCAATTGCTTTCCGACTTCCAGATTCGTCATTTCTTTCCACGTTCTCACGGCAGACCCTGAACTGTAGCTGATACAATTACATAATATTTGTCAGCCTGGCGACCAGTGCACTGCACTGACGACCCTCCTTCTTATAAACGGCGGGACAGGAAAAACTCTTGTTCTTGTTCGTTCTTTTATTTACCTTTTCGGTTCTCCTTGGTGATACCGCATACATAACAGAAAACACGGAGTCGAACGATGGCAGTATTCGAGCCATGCCAACGTACAAACGCGTTCTCGACTTTCATCTACACTTTCCAAAGACTGAACTTCCAGACTCGGACATGAGAGGCAGGACGACAGCGAAGCGTATCCCTTTTGACCTGAACGAAAGTGAAAGATGGTGGAGAGATCAGCACGACTTGCTTAGGAGGCACGGGTACAAGTTGCGCTCCCGCTATCAGCCTGGATGGAGACCTTCATGGTCAGCGGAAACGAAGCGTGCCATTACCAGTGAAGACAGTTTTGTTAACCATGTACGTGCCTCAATGTCCATCACCCATTCGAAGCTAAGCCTTCCATACAAAGCATCCTAAAGCCATCGACGCTATTCGAATCTCAGACAACGCTCGCGTGGTTATCAAACAGCTGGATAAAGGCAGTGATGAACTGAGGATAGCACGATATCTAAATTCCGAAGAGCTGCGAAAAGACCCGCGAAATAATTGCTTTCCGATACTCGACGTCTTTAGTGATCAGGATGACCCATTGGAGTTCATGGTTATGCCGCTCCTGAAGAAATATGATGAGCCGCCGTTCGATTCCGTAGATGAAGTCGTGGAATTCATGAAGCAGACATTGCATGTGCGTCTGTTGCTTTCGTGTTTTGCCCAAGGTTGTAATCAATCAGAATACACCTTATTTCAGGGTTTATCCTTTCTGCATAGCAAGGGTATAGCGCATAGCTCTTCCCGTGCTGCGATTGTGCGCTGATTCCACCACAAAGGACTGCTCGACCCTCAATATAATGTTGGACGCTTCGCCTATGTTTCCAAAGGGATTTCATCCAGCTGCTGGAATTCTTGGTGCCAGCGGGCGACGTTTAGCAAGACCACGCCGACGACGAGATTTGCCGGGGGTTAGATATTACTTTACAGATTTTGGTATATCAAGCTGGTTTAATGATGGCAGCAAGAATCATCTCGTCACAGGAGAGTACTGTCAGGATGAGGAGCTCCCAGAGTTGTATCAGAAGCAGCCTTATGATCCTTTCCGAGTGGATATCTTCATCCTCGGAAGCCTTTATAGGTGCTAACTCATTGGGGTGAGAACATCTCAATATGCTCTCACCTTCCGTCGTATTTGATATGCAGGGTCACGAGCACCGTGGGCAAATGTGATGACCCGTAAGCAAGCTCCCATACTCTGTTTCGACATGCATTGATATTGCTCCAACCCTCTGTATACTTTACTTTATACCGAGTATAATGGCTGTGACGGAAGGCGCGTATAGTAAAGGTTTCTAAGATGTATTGCGCCGTTTATATTATGCAGATACGTAGTCTCAATTGAAGGACCTATTCTTCCTATCGACAAAGGACAAATCGCCCCCTACCACCTTCGTTAATAATTTATATAGTTGAAGAACCTAAGCCTCCTTCATTTTCACCGGTCATAAACGTTCATCAGACTATGCGGACCTTGAAAAAACACATATATTCCCTCATTTTGATACAGTATTCTATCTTGCGTATTCTTGACGTAGTAAGTAAACAAGCACCAATCAATTGCAATACACCTGCTCATCACAGAAATACGGTAGATTTCAGTGCGACGAAGCCTAGAAAGCAAATCGAGTTTCCGCAGCAGCATATAATTATGTTTTTGCAGAGCGGTAGTGCGTTGTTGGACGTGTATACTTTAACTCTCCAACACCACGTACGCGGTAGTTGCTCTGGCTCGTGTAATGCAAATCGAATCATAGCCGATAGTGAAGAAAGCTCATAAAACCCTCTCGGCATCTTGACAGGTCACCTAAACGAGATTACTATGAGAAATGCTAAGTTTGAGCAGAAAACGGTCAAGATGGTCAATGAGTCAGGTCTGCGTGGCAAGTCGATCATGCAGAGGCTTACCGTGGTCACTCTAGCCTCAGGTTTCTGAGTTTTGTTAGAACATGCTGAACAAAGTTAACAGCTTGTTTCTGTAGGAAGTTCTGGTTGTCTTTCTGTTTCTCGATCATGTCTGCAGCTGAGGTCGCCTCATCGCAGAACGTAAGGCATTCAACGACGATATCCTTGAAAGCAGTTCCCATCGTAATAGGGACCCTTTGTTCAGCGAACTTGATTAGATCACGTTGTCGGAGAACTGGTCGTACAAGTGTCCATGTTTGACAGCCTTCAAGCTCTTTCTGATATTTATTCGCGGAAAAATCGAGGACCGATTTGTCGCAATCGAAAACTCCATGCTCCATGTTCCAGGCGAAGAGAGATTTCCAAATTGCAATTTCCAATAGACAGATGCCGAGGCTATAAACGTCATCCCGAGTTTCGTGTGGTAGATGCTGACGCGTGGATAGGTGTCTTGGGTGCCGATAGAGTGCCTTCCAGAGCCTGCTCCGTGCTTCTCGTATCCCTTCTGCCATCGGAACTGTTATTGAGCTTTGAGATCGAGATTGGTTGAATGAGACTAAATATGGCTCGCCGAGAGCTTAAGGAAGTATGCCTGAATCCTGTATCAGCGCCGACCTGATTACAACGACAGAATCTGGGCGAATATCTTTGTGGACCAAACCGAGGGAATGCACGATCAATAGTGACGTTGCCAGCTTGATCGAGAAGTCCAGACGTTCGTTTAAGGTATGCCGGGGCTCTTCCATAAGAAGACTGCGAAGTGTGCGGGGTGTCTGGCAGCCATACGGCAACCTAAAAATGAGGTCGTGATACCCTCGAGTTGAAGTGGAAAAGCCGCAACATGGGAGGATTCCTACACTTGCTGTAATGTTATGACCGAGGTCATCATGCTCCTCGGCAAATAAGCGAGCCATGCGAATCGTATCTTCCAAGGCCTGATCTATCTTTCCTTGTTCCAAGAAGTGCAAGACGTTCCTCCGATCGAGTAAACAACCTTCAAACATTCCTTCTTGTATAAGAAACAACTCCTGATTGCCGTTTCCTAGCACTTGACCAACAAGCGAAAAGTCGTCTTCGACCTGTTGCACCGCGTACGAACGCATCTCGCGCTGTCGAGCCATCCCGACATATAGAAGATCGTCACCCTCATTCCCCTCGGCTTCCGATTTACTAAGCTTTGATATTACCGAGGACAGACGTAGATTTGGTGAGATGAGAAGGATGTCGTGAAGTTCTGCCAGCCAATGTTTCAATCGTGTTACCGCGTCTTCGACTTGGATAAAGCCTAGTGCGAGAAACGACAGTTTACTTCGCGCTTTCGAAAGCGGCCTCCTCTTCTCCCTCACACCAGGGTGCATAAAAAATCTATCGGACATCGAAATCGCGAGCCTCGCAAATAGAACCCGTGATGATGATGAATCGATGAGGTCAAGGCGAATGGCCCATTCAAGGACGACTTTTTGCGCTACTCTGAGTGTAGAATCTGCCTTTTGAAAAAGCTCGTAGAGGATTTTCTGCGACTCGACTGAGAGTACGTCTTCATTGATGCTCGCGGCACTGGTGTTGTTTCTTGAAGACACGACAACCCTTTGTATGGATTTACTCCACATCGAAGGTTCCCGCACGCCGTCGAGTTTATTTCCACCCCCAATCTGGGCCCCCTCGATAAAACGAGACAGATAGGCCAGCTTCTCTGCATAGTAAATTGCATCTTGCAGGGTCTCCGCATACTTCGTTTCTAATTCTTGATACGCGACCACAGTACGGGCTGTCTTGACGAACCCTTCAACAATCGATGGGATATCGACGACGAGGTTAGCGATGTCCATAGTCATAGATCAAGGGGTAAGCCAAGCAACGTTGTCGACTGATGCTGACTAGTGTTGAGTACTTTAGTTAACTTAACGTGGTTCTCACGCAAGATTCTTCCATACAGATCACGAATATCATCCGGCGTCCTCTAAGCATTACACCTTCTAACACTCCAGGACGATTGGCTTTGGCAAGCACTATTGTCATGAAATACAACTTGATTACCACAGCTTGCTGGCTGCTTCGACTACACCAGTGAGATGCACAAGAGGCCGATACGATACAGCTACAACTAAAGAAAACAATTATCGAGACATATTGTGAGTGAAGGCGCCACGACGGCATGGATAGTAAGCATAAGATCTCGACATTCCAGAAAAGTGCAAGCGATCTCGCAGAACATGTATAGCACGAATAAAATAATCCCTAAAAGATTTCGTCACGGCAGGCACTACTTTTTCGAGCGGAGTGCTAACCAAAAGAATGATCACGTCAGTTCGCAACTCGTCAAGTAAGGCGGTGCAGAAAACGTACTAAAACATGATTTAATGGCGACAGCTGCCTCACGCTTCATTGTGCCAATGGCATAAATAATTCTATCAACTCTATCAGCATCCCGGTCGATCAAAATCCGTCGTAAGGATCGAGGGGGTTGCTGTTCGATGATGCTAACGAAACGTTCTAAACACTCATCAATGGTAGGACGATCGAAAGGTTTCTTCTCTGTCATTGCATCCGTAAGGGGCGCGAGGAACTGAAGGTTTTCATAGCTCTGTATATGATACGAAATGTGAGATTCAGGGAAAACAATAGCTTGAACGATCGTCCTCACCTCAACGAGATGGCGCCTATAAAGGTTTCCGAGGATGAAGATATCCACTCGGAAAGGATCATAAGGCTGCTTCTGATACAACTCTGGGAGCTCCTCATCCTGACAGTACTCTCCTGTGACGAGATGATTCTTGCTGCTATCATCAAACCAGCTTGATATACCAAAATCTGTAAAGTAATATATAACCCCCGGTAAATCTCGTCGACGGCGTGGTCTTGCTAAACGTCGCCCGCTGGCATCGAGAATTCCGGCAGCTGGATGAAATCCTTTTGGAAACATAGGCGCAGCGTCTAGCATTATATTCAGGATCGAGCAGTCCCTTGTGGTGGCATCAGCACACAATCGCGGCACGGGAAGAGGTCTGTGTTACCTATGCGCTATACCCTTACTATGCAGAAAGGATAAACCCTGAAATAAGGTGTATTCTGATTAGTGATAACTTTGGACGAAACATGAAGGTATCAGACGCACGTGCAATGTCTGCTTCATGAATTCCACGACTTCATCTACGGAATCGAACGGCGGCTCATCATATTTCTTCAGGAGCGGCATAACCATGAACTCCAATGGGTCATCCTGATCACAAAAGACGTCGAGTATCGGAAAGCAATTATTTCGCGGGTCTTTTCGCAGCTCTTCGGAATTTAGATATCGTGCTATCCTCAGTTCATCACTACCTTTATCCAGCTGTTTGATAGCCACACGAGTTTTATCCGATATCCGAATAGCGTCGATGACTTTGGGATGCTTTTGCACAAGTGTTAGTTCCAACGCAGAAGTACATGGAGGGACTAATGGTAATCTCACGTGGTTTACGAAGCTGTCTTCGCTGGTTATTGCGCGCTTCGTTTCCGCCGACCACGAAGGTCTCCATCCAGGCTGGTAGCGGGGACGCAACACATAGCCATGCCTCTTGAGCAATTCGTGTTGATCTCTCCACCATCTTTCACTTTCGTTAAGGTCGAATGGAATGCGAGGACCAGCTCTTCTACTTCTCATCGTTCGGGCTTGTGAGGAAGAGGCGTACAGTGGGTTGCGATGATGATGATTGTGAACAAATGATAATGCGATGGCCTGCCGCGCATAATGGGACTCGTGGGAAAGTTATGTGACCAATACGGAGAACAACTACTGCCATGATAGGAGCGAAGTCTTTTTGTCCACCTTGTTACCATCGCAGCAGAACGATGTTCAAATAAAAGCGCTCGTACGCGGCGCATAAAGCCCTCCGTACTTCGATCGTCCCAACCCACTACCAAAGTACCAGTGCTCTTGAGACCCGCTAAGACGACTTGTTCTTCAGATATGGGAACGGAGCTGTATGCGAAATTGTTGACGAAGGAGAAGAGGGTTAACCTCCCGACCATAAATAGGCTGGTGAGCTCGCGTTTCTACAAAGCACTGTTCATGCCTAACATTTCACAAAGGACAAAATGATTAAAGATGGCAAGAATTTGTTTAACACACGTATTAGCGAATACAGTGGCACGTACTTTCAGGAAGGAGATCGGAGCGACGATCTCACTTCCGACATTCAGGACGAAATACTCAAGTGAGAATTCAGTTATGGACTCATTCAGGATTGTATCATTATAGCCCATTACAGCACCCGGCTGGAATGCGATAAGCAAGTAAAGGGCAATGTAGTAAAGAAGATAATAGGGAAGATCCCTCTACCACCGTTCTTCCCAGTGGTAAGGGAAAAGCAGTTAATTATCCTCAGATTCGGTCAAGTTGAGGATAAAGTCCGTGTGCGTCCGTTCTTAAGACATGCTTGCCTGCTCCCAATAAGTTTTTTCAGCTCGCCACTAATAGAAGGAAGCTATACCGGGACATTTGCTATTTTGCCTTTAACTCAGAAGCTATCATGGATGACATTCGTCACGGAGAGCTGGACTGTTCGAAGTGGAAGCCGGAGTTTCAGCGTGAGTGAAGTCAATTTCCAGAATTTGAATTCAAGGTGTTCACGATCACGAAGTTCTTAGAACCAACTCCTCTGAGAACACTTGGGCTGTACTAGGGTACACTGAGGAAGGCATGCGGACCTGGTGGGCTGAAATCAGGGTTGATGCAGAACTCAATAGTACGTAAAGGAAATTATAATCTTGGAAGTAGTTGTTTCTTGACGCTGAATGGTTTATGATAAGATAGCTTTGCCGATCTGAAAGCATTTTGCAAGTCTATTGTATTCGTATCCGACGATATTTATTCTCAGGTTGACCCTTCTGATACATCTCAGCTGCATAGCTATTAACAACTTTTATAGACTTTTGGGCGGATATCCTGCAGGACCGACTTTCGAGATCTTGCAAAGCAATGCCAAGACATCGCCTTTATGCTTGTCAGACAGATGTCATTATATCCGCAATACGCTGCTGGAATATCTACTTTATTTGGGATCAGCGTTCCGTGAGTCAAGCCAACCTCTTTACCGTCGCCCATGCAAATAACAATCTCTGTCTTGAAGATTGGTTTTTGCTCTTTACACACTCACAGACCGAGCTGTAAAACTAGTGGACGACGCGGAAACAGTAAGGCTTATCAGGATTGAACGCGTTCTGCAAGGCGTGAGAAAGCTCAAGCCTCTTATTGATGCTACTGTTAGCCTGATAGAGGTACTTGCCTATAATCTATTACTTCGCATCTGACGGTAAAATCTATGAAGGAATTCGGCGAAAACCTTAGATATCATCCCTTCAATGCAGAGGGCAAAGATGACGAGCTCAGACGGTCCTGTACGTTATTTTTCTAATTGTGCGAGCCGCGTTGACCTTTTTGTAGATGTGCCAAGGCCTTCGGTAGCTCAGCTCTTCTGTACTCACCCAAGTGAACTATCGTGTGAGGCTGAGGCCGCCGTATTAGAGTCTGGTCTCGCTCCAGATAAAGTAAGCTTGAGTATCACTATGGATAGACTTCAAAGGAACGAGAATGTGGCGGTTTGCTCGAAGATTGTTATGGATTCTTCGATCGAAGTAGTTCCTACCTACATTGAGACAGGTATTCTGGTCTATTTTCAGTTCACTCTGATAAGGCGAATCTCTGATCCTTCGCACACAGTGTTGAAACAAATCGGACTCGACTTTATGCCCGTTAAGCTAGTATCCGATGGCATGCTTGGCCATGGGTCATCCTCTATCGTTTCCCTGCACAGTTCACTTCGTGACCCGTCAAAGAAGGTAAACCTTAAAGTTGTATCAGTGCTATATTCAATACCAGTATTTATATTGTTTCGTCAAGTATGCGGTGAAACTGAGTAAACTAGCGGGGAAAGCTTGGAACGTAAGTGGCACTTACCACAGGCCCTTATGCTTCGATTGATACAGACTCGCTAGACTCTAATTCGAGAAGCTTCCATATGGGTCATGCTGCAACACGAGAACATCCTTCCACTTCTCGGCTACTGTATGCTTCCGCCGCAAGACCAATCAGACAGTCCTAGAAGCAACGTTCCTGGGCTCGTTACTCCGCACTGTGCAGGTGGCTGCCTGACGAAGTACCTACGAGACCATTGTGTAACCTACCGGAGAAAAATGGAACTTGTGAGTCTCAATTGTTGGAGGATCAGATGCTAATTCTTCGAGTTCAGCTCCAAGGGATCGCATCGGGACTTGCATACTGTAAGCTAGAGTCCATTACATTACTTGGAACATGCGAGTCTAACGGTTCTTAAGTACACTCAAGGGGCATCTGTCATGGAGACCTGAGGGCGGCAAGTCAAATCGTCTTGCAAACAGTAGTGACGCTGATGCTTCTTCTCAAAGGCAAATATTCTCATTGACGAGACTATCGGCAAAGGTCGGGTCATGTTATGTGACTTTGGACTATCTGACTTCTTCGTTGCGGTCGCTGAGAGATTCTATAAGCCATCGGAAGACCAGAGGACGGAAAACAAATGGTTGGCTCCGGAGCTGATGTTCGCTGATACCAACACTGTTGCAAGAGTCAGCGCTAAGGGCGACATATATGCTTACGGGTGTGTAATTTTGGAAGTAAGTTTATTATACTCATTGTGCAACCCACTCTATTCACGCAACGAGAATTTACTCAGGTCGTTTTTGGGAAAGAACCCTATCATTCATGTCCTCCGCATCGCGAAGTCAACGCCAAACAAGAAGGGGAGCTACCGGCCTCTCGTCTGGAGATGGATGACACATACTGGCCAGTTGCAGAGAAATGTTGGAGATATTTACCAGAAGAACGTCCAACTGCAGACTGGATTCTTTCTTTCCTTGCCAATCGCCTTCGCTACTACGATACAAATTAGATTGATACTCGTTGCATTCTTGCCTAACTTATTTCAAGTTCACTTTGACGATGTGAAATTTACAGATACATAGTAGTATTAATACTCTAGTACATAGCTACATGTCAACTAATTCTATTCCTGAGGAGGACCATCTAATCTGAGCGTACCCAGGAAAAAGGCGATATCCTCAGCAGTAGCCCTATCTCTAGGGGCGCTATCCCAACAGTTCTCCATCACTGACCAATATACGTCGTCAATTGTTATGTCTGCTGGGCGGTGTGGGTGCTTGCCCAGTAAAGCATCCTCATATGAGAAGTTCGATCCCCATGGATCACGCGCGGTGAGTACCTATGTTGAAGACTCAGTAAGCTCTAAATAAGGGATTGGTAATAATGGTCGCCATCGCTACCTCTAGAAAAGTGCAAGCGAATGACCACATATCGGACGCGCACGCCGTTTTGCCATCAGATATTCCACTCTCATGTGTTTCGTCAAGGCATTCGGGCGCCATCCAGTCTATTGCTATGGTCTTTGTGCTCGGAGTTATGTCATATCCTTTTTCGTACAGAAACTTCGCCGACCCGAAGTCCGCAATGCACGCGATATACCGACAATTCCACTCCTTCACAAGGATGTTGCTCTAGTTAATGCGATAGTGTAAGAAACAGACCTATACTTAGCTCGGAACGGGACTTACCCCTTTTACATCCCTGTGAACTATCGGGGTAGGAAGGGTGTGCACTACGAAAGTTATTGAGTGGTGCGTACTTCAGTCAATTCCATGAGCTTACAATAACGAAGGCCTTTCACGACATCATACATCTAAGATTTCCCTGTCACACAATTTCTTCCAACATTGCGCAAGTCACTTACAAGCTTAGCGCGAGTTCTGACTGGAAGATTCAGATCGTTCTCAACAACATAACGGAGATCGCGTCGTGAATAATAGGGCATAACAATTGCTGGAAATATGCTTCCGCGGAAGCTATCTAGGACTCCGAGAATATCAACGATATTTTCGTGAGTTCCGGCCCTTGTCCAGACACCACATTCGCGTCTGTAATACTTTCTGTTCATGAGAGACGAAACATAGGAGGGTATATTCAGTACATACTTTGTAGAGCTTCTCGACCCTTGCTGGGACATCTATTACTTGAGTTGCAGTCTGCCTGTTGAACTCCTTAACTACGACAAGTTTCTGAGCATAAGTAGTCAGTTAACATACAGATTATACTAAGACAAGATGTCGAGGCCCACTTCTGTATTGCCTGACTGGACAAGTCTACCCAAGTGCACATATGTTCTCCAATCGGCTGAGATCTGAGAACTAAACTTGAAGTCTGACTCGCTTAGTACTGGTACATCCCAATCTTGTCTGATTTCTGATGCACCCTGGTGAGTGTGCTATCCAGGCTTCAACGTGGCTCCGAGTCTCACTCACCCTCAAGGACCTTTTCCCGTACTAACTGGATCCTTCCTTGACTTACTGTGCTAATATCCATACTGAGTATTAATTGGTCGTTAGCGGAAGTGAGAAATGGATAGGGAAGCAAATCATACGCAAGTATTGGTGTAACATCCATGCCGTACACGACGAATGTTGGACTGTTGGAGCTTGGTATTTTATCATCAACTCAGTATGGCCAAGTATAAGAGGCAAATCAATAAGAGGCAACCAGATCCTTTCCCAATGGGATCATCGGAGATTGCGGTTAAAGCCAGTGGCAGAATTACATCATCTTGAAACCATGCAATGGCCTTTATGTAACCTCTTGTTGTTCGATCGTTTCGTTTCCCTGTATTTATGAGCTCGGTAGTAATATGTTTATTGTATCGGTGGAAATTGCTCGGTGTCTTTGTCTTCAGTGTGACTGAGCCCGTGGCGAAGAACAACATGGGATGTAGATCTGTTCTTGTTCTTTAGCTTCAAGTTACTCTTTAAGCTTCAAGAGCACGGCAGGTTTTCACAAAGCCTTCGATGATTCCTGGTATCCCAAGAACAAGGGAGACGAGGTCAGACATCGAGTTTTGCTTCTCTTCGTTTTATACATGAATGAAATGAATGAATTACACGATTAGCAGTTTAAGAGATGCCACCTCACAGAGTTAAAGGTTTGGCAATCAGGTTCCAGTGTTGCCTATGTTTAGGCGACTGAGGACGACTTTTGAGTTCGTTGAGATGGATGTTAAAGCAGCTCGGTGTACTGTAGGAATGAGATGCACTATGCAAGTGGTGAGATGTACAGCAACGAAGCACCAAGCAACAGTTTATTACGTGATCGTCCTTCTGATGTGCGCGCGCACTTCTTGCACTCTGGCGAGTTGTTTGGGTCAATGGTAAAGACACCAGATTGATATACTCAACGAAGTCCTCTTACAATACTGAAAAGATCGCTAGAAATGATCTATTCCACTATCAAGAAAACAGAGGGGATCTCCATATATACCAAGATTGTGTAGGCATAACAAAATTCAGAGACTATCAAACAGACAAACAAACTATCCTCTCCTTATTCGGAATGCTGGTGAAAATATTCTCAAGAAAGGAATCATCGCAGAAGATATACACTCACGTAGAATGGATTTGACCAGGACTGCGACTTCATGGACTATCGATTCGGCACTCCAAATGAATCGTTCGAATCTCGTTGCATCATAGTGGATCACGGCCCATCGCACCGACCTAGGAGGCTGCTTCCCGATGAGGTTCTTAAACAGTTTCAACGCTTGCTGGGCCGTCGAGCGCTTGGTTGGATCTAGTTGAGTCATAGATACAACAAGCGGCTCAAGAAAGACGCAATTTTCGTACATCTGTGAGATACTTTGAGGGCAGAATAATACAGAAAGGGCGGAACTGTACAATATCTCCGTGATCTCCTTCCGAAAAAGATTACCCAGAATAAATACATCGACGGGAAAAGGATCATACGGTCTAGACTGATGCAACTCGGGCACGTCCTGATCGAGTCCGTCATCTCCTGTAACCAATCGCGTCTCCTCGGTGCCATCAAAGCGCGTAGAGATCCCGAAGTCTGTAAAGTAATACTTTATTCCAGGGACATCTCGACGTCGTCGTGGCCAGACAGGTTTTCCATAAGCATCCGCAGTCGGCATATTAAAGTGGAAGCCTTTCGGATACAGGCGTTCTGCATCCATCATGATATTCAGATACGAACAATCCCTGCACGAACAATATGTGAGAATTCATACCCTGGTTGAGGGGATGCTCACCTGTGGGCCACCCCGTGCTCATGCATGAACACCAAACCCTAGGTAATGTCAGATCAGCTAATGTGGATGAAGAAGAAGACTAACCTCAATCACTAGCCTCATTGAGTCTACAACCTCCTCGACGAAGGAGAACGGGGGTTCGAAACACGGCTGGACGAGAGGCATGCCCATGAACTCCAATCGGCTGTGTTCCTCACTGAATACATCAAGCCCTGGCACACAGTGATTGCGAGGATCCTCTAGTAGCTCTTTGTGGAAAGAGATCGTGCTATATCTAATTCCTTGCTGCCCTTGATGAGCCTTTTCATCTTTACGCGTTTCCCGTCGGATAGGCGCTTCGCATCCATGGTCTTCACATGCTGTGCCGATGTTCAATACTGGTAAAAGCTCGAAGTAGATAAGGGACTTGAACAACGAACTCTGTTTGTATGACCATCCTCGCAGAGAATGAAGCTCTTCTTGGTACCAGCCCATGAGGGCGTCCACCCTGGTCGAAATCTCGGACGAAGCTGATAGCCGTGTTCGAGCAGCAATTCGTATCGGTCACGCCACCACCGTTCATTCTCTCTGAGTGAGACAAGTAAGTCCTCGTTTTTTCGTCATTGCTGTAGGTAAGCGTTGCAGGCGCCATCGTGGTATGTGAACGGAGGAGATATGTGAATACAAACTGTACATCTCTTCTACATGTGATGTACCCGAGATAGATTGTGAGTTAGTTACAAGATGAGAGAAGTGTTATGTTATTGTTCTCAAGGAGCATAGATACGCTGCACGCATGTACAAGGTGAAGGTGTCCGTGAAACTGTGACATGTGACGTACGCAACTCGTTCGGACCGGCCCTAAGCAAGAAGGCACGCGCTTGACGACGAGAAGTTGTGGTGTTCCTCTGCCACCGGAATCGACCATCCTTTTTCTACTAACCATTATCGCGACCTCTTATTCCATCCGAGAGGTGGACTTCCGCACTTTGACTCTTGTTCGGATGCTTGCTTGCCTTCGTAGATCTGCTTGGCGACACGACGGCGAAACAATAGAAATCACCGCACGGAATGAAAGAGGTAGCAGTGGTCTGTAAAGTTATTACAAGATCAATCGATTCCTGTGCAAACTTGGCTCTTCGAGTTCTTTTCTATTCCGCCTTGGTGAGTGTGGGACCATACACGTATAACAGAATCTGATGAGATTCCTTGGATTGCTCGTTCATTCAGACCTGTAAACGGCATCAATGGAATTGGTTTTTTGAATGAGAACGGTTTCGATATTAGTAAGGCTTGTTTCAAAGAGCGCTTCTATCTCCTAACAAGCTGCGCAGGTGTCGTCATCGCGCAATTATATCGATCTGCATTGACCTTCAACCTCTTGTTGTTCAATTGGCCCTGTTCTATGACGGCAGGCCAGGCAACGACGAATCGTTTGCACTGGCGACACACTAATCAAGGGATATCAGTAACCACAATAGCTGCGGTAAGTCCATTATCCGTACTGGCTTATTGTTCCGAGAGCTCAACAGCAGCCCGCCGTTATTACAACCGCCATTTCCAGAACCTTCATCTTTCATAGTGTCAATAATGATGAATTTATAATCCCTTTTGTTTGGATCTTTCTCTCGGAATGAGTTGAGGAGCAGATGGAAAGCGTTCAAGGGAACCTAGCATATCTTAAGTCGCCTTGACAAGGGCACAAGAGATGTTGCCATAGGAGTAATCCACTACGGACTCTTCAGCTAGGTCACTACAATCGCATCGGCGATGGGTTTCATCAGAGCGAAAGCCGAAGATGACGGCGACGACATCCCCAACAGTCTCATTGATTCCGAGAAATGGTGGAGAGACCAGTATGACGTCCTGAAGGCACAAGGGTACGAGCTACGGTTAAGATTTCGTCCAGGCTGGACACCATCATGGATCCGAAAGAAGAAAGATCCAATTCTTCGCGAAGATGGACATCCGAACCTCGTGAGTAACTCTCCGTCTCTTTCATTGAGATAATAACTAACTGGGGAAGCTTTATAGCACCCAAAAGTCATCGATGCTGTGCGAACGGCAGACGCGACGAGGGTAGCTTTAAAACGAGTAAGGAAAGGAAGCAAGGAGCTCGTCATCATCAGATATCTCACATCTGAGAAGCTACTCAACGACCCGCGAAACCATACAGTTCCCCTCTTGGATGTAATCAGCAAGGATGATGGGAATTGGGAGTTCATGGCCATGCCCCTCTTAATTAACTTCTGTGAGGTACCATTCGATTCTGTCGATGAGGTTATTGATTCTATGACACAAATGCTAGAGGTTCGCACTACTCCCTCATTTTGTGCTCTTTACGGTAATGACCTGCGATCTTTGGATAGGGACTGTCTTTCTTGCATGAGAACAGCATCGCTCACAGGTACTTATATATCATATTTCCCATAACACTGAACTGACATGAGACGTAGAGACTGTTCAATTCTAAACATCATGATGGACGGATCACCCATATTCCCTCGAGGTTTCCATCATGGTGCGCCGTACCTGGAAGCTGATGGAGTGCATCTTGCAAGCCCTCGTCGTAGACGGGACGTTTCTCGTGTTATGTACCACTTTACCGATTTTGGCATATCCTCGCACTTCGATGACCCCAATGGCGACCGCATGGTCACTGGGAATGACTGTATGGACAAGGATCTCCCCGAACTCTACCAGGACGCGCCTTACGATGCGTTCCCTGTTGATATATTTCTCCTTGGCAATGTTTGCAAGCAAGTTTTAGTCAAGGTTCGCAATCTCGTGAATGATTAATATACATTGCTTGATTGTCTTCAATAGCGCTACGAAACGCTCTCATTTCTCAAGCCGTTAACCGATGCTATGACACAAGAAGATCCGAAGGCTCGCCCAACTGTCGACGCAAGTCTTCTAATGCTGAACGAGATTGTCGGACAACACCCGTCTACATCCCTGTTGCAACTTCTGATACGCAGGAATGCGACAAGATTTGATAGATTTCTTTGTATTCTTGGTTCGTTCAGACGACAGGCAGGGCAAAACGTCAAGTCGTATCTGTGCAGGTACGTCTTGCTCGACATTTCTTCGCAAATTTCACTTTGACTTATGACTGTTAGTGGTTTTCATCAGCAACCAGGGAAGTTTATGCTTTAGTTCTACAATTTCTATGGTGATCAGACTTTTGAGTGTAAACATGACATACAAATGAGGACTGAATCTACTAGTCGTATAACTGAGTGAAACGACAAGGACAGTAGTTCAAGTTCTGAACATCAGATATTCAAGATCAGGAAAGGCATTTCCATTTTCATTGATGTGACATGATCGAAAGAGTAGGGGCACACCGGTTGACGTGGTGCGTATTCCCTTTGTTGTCTAACCCAAGCAGCTTACTTTGCAGACACAAGGTTGCTTGGACGGGTGATACCCATCACCTTTCCTTGAGACTTCTATTCACAACCAAGTATGCTATAATAGCCACACTAGTACTGATGTTTCGTAGGTAATGATATTCATAATTCGTCCGGTTCGGAATTTGAGGGACAATTGTTGGTCGGACAATATTTGCGTTGATCACTGTCCTAGAATGGATATGGAGAATGAGAATAAGGGGATCTGTGTGCCCTTGTCCTCATCGAACGCGTCGCTTACCTACTAGTACAATACCTCAAATCATCATGCTGATATCAGATAACAGCTCTCTCATCTGTTTCTTCGGCAACGATGGGAACGAGCTGGAGCGACAGCAGCAGCGAAAATTCGGACGGTCTCGGAGAATCAGATATATGGTGGAGGGACCAGTATGGTTTTCTTAAGGACCATGGCTGCGAGCTACGACTGAGGTTTCGTCCAGACTGGACGCCATCATGGTCCGGGAAGAGGAAGGATCCGATGTTTTGTGAAGGTGGTCATCCAAACTTCGTGCGTCGCTTTTTCTTACTGTCGTTAATGTCTCATTTTCATCCTATACAGAACGTGAAAGTCATTGACGCTGTTCGCATCTCGGATAAGAAAAGAGTGGCCGTTAAGAGCCTTAGGAAAAGAAGTGACGAGGTCGCTATCGCGAAGTATCTTCCATCAGAAGAGCTCGTCAAGGACCCTCGTAATCATACGGGTGCCCATTCTCGACGTTATTAGTAAGGAGGGCGAAGACTTGGAGTTTCTGGTCATGCCACTGTTGATTATGTATAACTTACCCTCCTTTCTCTTCCGTCGATGAAGTTTTGGACTTTATGAAACAAATAGTCGAGGTACGCTCTATCGTTGTCGCACCGTACATCGGACTGATTCATCCGCAACGGCGATAAGGGTCTGGTTTTTATGCATGAGCACGGTGTAGCACATAGGTACCATAACTAGCTTATCCGGGCTGCGGTTTCGTTCACATTTTGATTTTATACTAGGGACTGCAGTTTGCTCAACATCATGATGGATGGGACGCCGTTGTATCCTCGAGGATTCCGTTTCAGCACCTCGGTCTTCGACACAACGGGGAATGGCCTTGCGAATCCGCGTCGTCGTCGAAACGTTGGCCCCGTCAAGTACTATTACACCGATTTGGGCATTTCCTCCCGCTTCGATGCCTCCGATACGCGTCGACTGGTAACAGGGAAGGAATTCCAAGACAAGGAGCTACCTGAGCTTTATCAGGATGAGCCGTATGACCCGTTTGCAGTCGATGTTTTCCTTCTCGGGAATTTATTCAGGCGTTCTCTTCTTGAGGTACGCATTCTCGCTCTTCTTTGATCCCTCAGATACTCAGACTATATGCGACAGAGATATTATGCACTTGCGTTTCTTTCACCGCTAACTGATTCTATGACTAAGATCGATCCGAAAGCTCGTCCAAGCGCTGATGCAGCCCTCCAGAAACTGCATGAAATAGTCGGACGGCAGCCTCCGCGTTCTATTTTGCGCCTTCTAGCAAGCTATAATGCGACTAATCCGAGGCAATTGTATTGTGATATGGGTACGCTGATGCGCGAAGCGGTTTGTGTCATTGAATGCCACTTGCGAATTGGGGTTCCCATAAAGTTTTCACAGGTTCGGGATGAGCAAGTTTAAATTGTAAATTCCTTGGTATTCCTCCAGGTTTCACTCGTATGTGATAGCTACACCTCTGTTAATCTCGGGCAACTTGTATAATTTACGCTTTTGTCTCTAATCCCGAAGGCTGCCAGGTAGTCAGATAGTTTGAGGGAGCTGAGTTTTGGTACTGATATCGGCCTATAAGAACGTGATGGAGTTCATGGCTGGGCTACTACTAGAGGACAGATCTTGGAGGCCTCTGGTCACTTGAAACGCTGAATGCATAAAGGCCGGTGTGGCAACAAGCAGACGGAAGAATTAGGACTGCTCCGAAGGTACCGGAAGAAGCCGAGATTTCTTTGTTCCTACCATCACCACCGACACATCGTAACGCGATGCCACCGCAACACGGTGTGATCCAGACTTGGTCCCTATGCCCGATTTCTCTTCCTCGCCATGCATATAGGCGCAGGCTTTGAAACCTGGATGATGTTGAGATTAAATGGGTCATGGAGCAGCCCTGGAAGATTTGGGTTGATCAGGCTCGGGTATGGTGGGATTCTTACAGTTGAAATCGGGCTACCCGCGATAATACGAGCGCGAATCAGGCACCCGCTGATATCGGCCTTAGGCCCGGTTTGCCTCCGACTCCCCACCTTTGGTCCCGGTCTAGACCTCACTGCATACCCGCTCCTGCTCTGGTAACCCCTCAAGTATTTCAATTTGGCCCCGATCTCCTTCACAGTCGACGCTCCCTTCTGCTCTTACATTCCTCAATCGAAACTCAGCTTCGGAAATTTCAATATGTCCCACTATTCCACTTTACCACTCGCGGTATGAAGAACCAAGTCCAGTATCATCAGCAGTCAGTCACCGACAATTACTACCATCTCGATCAATGGAACTCCCACTCTGGTCCTGGATAACTCTTCTCTGTTATCCACAAAAGTCACTACTGACGAAAGGCTCGACTTGAACCATCTCAGGGAGGCTCGTCTCAATTTTCTCGAAGCCATCAGAAAAGCTCAGTGGCCGCCTGAAGTTATCAACACGTGGGATGACCTTCTCCACAATATTCTCACTCACCCATCTACTATTCACTCTACCATCATGGTCAACATCCTCTCATGGACTATCTCGCTAGGATCATGTGGCATAACGACCTCGAGAAGACCAATTTGCACCCTTACATCAATCATGTTGATGACAACATGTTCAATCGGATCTCTCAGGAACTTCGAAACGCTCAGTACCAACAGCAGGCCCATGAACTCCAGCAGCTAATTACCACCACAACTGTGAGACCTTTTACGTCCTTTTCTACCTTCTACGCAGTATTTCTTCTCCATCCCAGCTCGGTAGACGTCCTCTTTCTCGCACTCCACCGGAGTTAGAGGTCGCAAGCGCCATTACGGTGCCGACGCCGCAAACACCTTGCCTTCTTCCATCCCTTCTACGAAAGCTCGCAAACACGAGCAATTTTGATCCAGCGCAAATACCCTCACCACCGTTTGCGCCGTATGCCTCGAAGTGGGGATCACGATGTTCAGACTGATAACCGACCCTCACACCAAGCCCATCAAACCAGGACCGTTCCACCAGGCCACCTAAGAGCCCAACATCTCATCATAGGAGATCTACTTCCCGCCCTTCACTCCACCCTCTTCCATTGTCACGCTCCCCGTCGAGCTTTCGCTGACTTTCACCACCTTACTTCTTGGGCGCTATGGGAGCCTGGTTGGCTCCCATCTCCTCTTCTCTTTCCGAATTTCTCTTTGGTAATCATAACGCAAATTGGAACACAGGTGCTGAACCCTCACGTGTAGCTTGTGAAAATGGTTATTGGTAGCTTACATATTGATGTCCAGGTGTGAAATAGATCACATTCGGTTTGTCGTGAACGAAAGTTAGTTAAATAGAAGTCACTATAGCTACTGTATTGCAAATTCAACATCGAGGTCAAGACTACTGAAGACCCCTCTCGTCCTTTGAGTCTGGACCCGATTTAGATGACTTCTCCGCATCACTATACTGGATAGTCGAACTGCTTTTCAGACCCAAGGTCGACTGTTTGTTCCTTTCGGGCAGCGAAAGTTGGAGTGTCTTGTCGCGGTGAGTGAGCGAAGTTTCTATTGAGGTTTCGGGTCGGGCAAAGGCGGGCTCCGATAGCATGTGATTGGTGGGAACGAAGGACGTGTAAGATTGTTGCTGTTGCCGTGTGTGACCGACAAAGGCGATGATAAGCAGTGGATTCATAGCCTGTTTGACGAAGTCAATTTGTCATTTCGCGCGTAGATACGAACCACGTACGACTATCTGGACGACGGTATCGGCTACAAAGAACACACCGGGAAAGTTTGCGGCGTAGAATGCAAGCTCGATCGTCTGAGCTATCGCGGCAAACGATGCACTTTCAATGACGATGACGATGACTCGCCAGTAAGGACGCATTCGACCTGGGTCATGTTTGCGGATAGGCCTCGTAACCCACCATATTCTCGAGGCGATCAGTAGAGTCGCAGATACGTTCATGGCAAGCGCGAGTGAGAATTGCGCTTTACCCCAAGTGGAGATCTGCTTGGCGAAGATATTTTGCCCCGGCGTGACTTTTGAGACGAACGTTGCCGACTGATGTCCGTGGCGTAAGCTTCATTAGACAGATATGCGTTTTGGTCACTCACAGCAATCCCGGCAACTGTGGACGAAATTAGGTCAGTAGCTAAGCAGCGAAGGGGCGGAAGACGTACTAAACACTCCGATCGAGAGAAGGGTATTCGGGATACATATTATTAGGTTCCTCTCCCATACCATGTAGATTCTCCATATCTTTTGACGGAAAAGTTAGCAATCTAACACAGGTTCATGACACAGGATACTCACAATCAGAATGTCCGAAAATAAGTTCTGAGGGTGACATGTACTGAGCGCGGATGCTAAAAAGGAGGATAAAGCCGTACTCACCGCTAGAACCACAAGAAACTGCTTCGCGACATTGGTAGGTTGCGTTATATCAAATAGGTATGTAAACATCGCGGGTTTGTCGGGAGGGTTCACGTAACCTTCGATAAGGCGGCGACAGTTAACGCCGATGTGTGCCGTCGCCACCAAGAACCTAAGTATCACGATTTACTCCACTCCACAAAACGCGCATGATGAGTAAGACGAATACGCACAAGATGGTAGAAAAGGACACCAGGAAGAATTTCGTGGTTCTATTGGCATACTTTCGCACGAGTGCGAGGTCGTATATGCAGAGGAAGAAGACAGCGCAGTTAATGCCTGGGATAAGAGAGAGGACCCGTGAGCTACTAAGGAAAAACTACCGACAAACGTTTATGAGCGCACCATAGAAGAGAGTCTCCATCCATATTGAGACGATCACGGACAGGGTGGGAGGTACGGACAGAGCCATATCTATTGTCGCAGCGCACCAGCTTGTGGTGGAATTTGACCTACGTGGTAGGACTACCTGAGCTGTTGGCAGCTAAATATCATGGCGGTACGGGAGAGTGCTTCGATTCCCTCGGTCTTTCCGCAAACAAAATGGATCTTGATACGAGATTATTACTCCGGCAGAAGGAAAGTCCAGTGAGCCATCACGTCTCACAGGAGGCAACACATGGTCGTATTGTATAACCGTAAGTTTTCAGGAAGGAGAGCGATAAAATAGAATTATGTAATATTATGATCCGCTACTTTGCCGATCAAACTTACTATTTATATACCAAGCACACTGCCTGGACCCGTTTCACTCCTGTTTTCAGTCCAAATGAACTTCTTCCGTCGTTATCCTCAACGCTTCGAGAATCGAAGAAAGCTTCTTGAGATTTCACCGTGGTCGCCGGTCACTTATGTGGTGGACGATGACAAGTTCCGTTCGCTTTTCTAGGCACCCCTGGTCCTTTTCACCTTTAGGTCGTATACGATGTCGACAACTACTCTGCTAGACAAGCCTCTTTTCCGGGCGCGACAAGAGCTCCTACCACGGCATGAACGCATCGCACTCTCGCATGTCCGCAGTGCTGCAATCGCTAATATCCTGCAACTCACCACGTACGACATTGGGAACATGACCCCCAAATTCTGGAGAGCGCATGCTGACCCGATTAGTTTTGTTGATACGAGCGCCATGACAAACATAACGATTCAGTACAACGTCGTTATCGGGACTCTCCTGGACATGGGCGGGGGCAGGGGGGACTTGCAATCACTGATTCAGGATTTATTGGATTACAAGGTTTTGTGAGTTCGAGACCCTAGCTTGTTCCATATAACTTTCTGATATTGTTTGATCATCAGAGGTCAGTTTCTACTTACGGAACTTGGCCATGGGCTGGACGTCGTGAACATGGAAACAACTGCAACAATGCTTCCTGATGGATCTTTTGACTTACATTCACCGAATCCTTATGCTGCAAAGTGAGTATCTACACGGTTTATGCTTTATTAACTATCTAATTGTTCCTGAAATCTTTCAGGTGGATGCCATCAACTATCCCTGTCGGGTACATGTGCATTGGCATCGTTTTTGCTCGGCTTCTTGTTGATGGAGAAGATCGGGGCATTCGGCCATTCCTTGTCCAGTTGAACAATGGGAAGGAGATGTGTAAAGGCATCTGTGCCAGGTACGTGATCTTCTATCTTTTCAGAAACTCGAATTCGATAATTTCAATCAAACTTAGACCTGCGCCGCCGAGAGATGACACTGATCCTGTGAATCATTCTCTGACAACATTTACGCACGTTCGCCTTCCACGCGCTGCTCTTCTCGGGGACCTTACAAAGCCCACATCACTTCGCGAACAGTTCCTTTCCTCGATATGGCGCGTAACTGTTGGTTCACTGGTGATCTCAAGCCAAGCTATTCCCAGTCTAAAGCTCGCTGCATTAACAGTTGGCCGGTACAGCCTCCGACGATGCGTTCGTGGCGTTTCCTCCACGCCTACCCCTATCATACAGTTTCGCACACAACAGGCACCTATTGTGCTGGCTCTCGCGGAGGCATGTGTATTGGAGTCACTGAAGATCTGGGCCATTCCAATCTTTCTAGATAGGAATCGGAATATGGATGTTCGGAGGGCAATTTCTGCCCTCTGCAAAGTTTTGATGCTAACACACCACCAGGCGCTGATCGAAGTGTTGATAACACGATGCGGCGCACAAGGTGTCTTCCGGTACAACGGGCTCACTTCTGCTGCTGTGAGCGTTCCCTTGTTCCGTTCAAAGCAACCACACTCACAGCTTTCCTAGGGTCTTATTCGTGGTTTTGCAATCGGAGAGGGAGATCTATTGGCTCTTTCCATTCGTATGCTAGACCTTTATTGTACTTACCTCGTTCCTACACTGACACCAGTTTGTCTCCTGTAGGACTTGCAACTGAGCTTTTACTTGAACGGTACAACGTACCGCAAACAGAAAACCCATTCTCTCTCCTTGCACAGCACGAGACTGGACTCATAGCTGACTGCCGTGCGCTGCTCAAATCAATGCCGAGCCACCGTAGCGCGGAGTTTAATAGACAGCTTATTCCACAATGCCAGCCAATCGTTGAAGCAATCGGGTGCCGCATGGCATACGATTCCGCACGCGCCGAGGGTGTACCTGCACCATTCATAGCGCTATTCGAGGCCAACGCAGTAAAGGCGGACCTCGCCTGGTATGTTGAAAAAGGTCTGCTGACTCGAAAGAAATGGAGGGAGATGGAAGCGGATGCACTTGATAAGGCTTACCCGTTGTTGGAGAGTTGGTTGGAGAATGATGAGATCGGTAAATACGTCTGCGCGCCGATTATCTCTGACGAAGCATGGAATGCGTTCCATGATACTCTGCCTACGTATGTTGGCCAAGCGCAACCAGACATTAACAATACAGTGGTAGCTCATTCAAAGTTGTAATTAATAGTAACTGATTTCAATCAAACGAACTAGTTGCACATGCATTTCATACATTCTTTGAGAAAATCAAAGCCTAGCTTTCATCTTGTCCAATGTAGCCGTCAGATCTTCCTTGGATACTTTCTTCTGTGGCCAATTCTCATCGATCTTGAGAACGAGACCTTCTGTTTCGTTCGGCTTCGGGATGACGTGGAAATGAACATGGTCGACATGCTAGTTGGAGTACCTCATCAGCATGCTCGATCATGACACAGGGAAAAACCCAACAACGTACCTGGAATGCCAACTTGCCATTGTTCTGGAAGAAATAGAAGAGTAAGATGGGCATGAATGATGTACCGTAATTGCGATAAGCGACAGACCTGAAGAATGTTGTACTGTTCGGCACCAGTAGAAAGCGCAACGGCCTTCAACACAGGTCCGATGTCGGCGAGGTATTCGCTCGAAAGGTCTCCAAGCGTCCTTGCATGACCTTGCGGATAACATCAATTTACATCTTGACCTTCAAAGTGGATCATAACATACACTTAGGAATGACTTGAGTATGACCTTCTGAGACAGGGGAGATATCCAAAAACGCCAAGCTAAGTATGTTTGTCAATAAGACATATCAGGTCTCAACGGGTTTGGTTGGTTAGACATACGAGTGTTCAGTTTCGTAGACCTTGAAACAAGGGATTCCTCCTGTTCGTACTTGTCGGTGAAGATGGAACTCGTCAAGATACAAATTTCAGACCTTGAATGATTTTGCAAAAGATACAGCTACGCAGTGTCAATAGGACATAAACTCTTAACTAATGAATTGAGATATACTCACTTATCGTCAGAGTTAGTGGCCATTTCGTCACCCGAATGAGATGTGTATGCAGGGGGGCTTCACACTCCAGGCAGAAGGCAGACAAATTGCAACATCCGATTTCAGATGCTTTGTAGATAGATTACTAAGCCTGCCGAGATACCCCGCCATTTCGGCGAGTTTTTTCTTCATTGCGGAGGATGTGCGTTGAAAGCTCATCATATAGAACAGAAGATTCAGCTTGAACTCACGATAAGTTGCCCATTCTCAGCATCATAACACCGTTCCTCTGAGATTGGAACCTAATCCAGGCCAGGAATCATGATGAACGAGCATGATGACAGCAACCTTATCTTCGAAGCTTATGTACGGCATGTGAATTACATGCCCAAAATAGAATGTGCCTGACTAAGTGAGATTACATAATGTATTCTCTTCTTTTTGATTTGATATGCGCAGAGACCAGACAGACTCTTGCCTCACATCACACTCTGCCACCCACATCACGACAAGTAACTGCCATGGTTTCTGGAGCGTGCAACGGACTTACCGAAGTCCTTGTTATGAGGGTAAAGCGGAATAGTGGTTGATGAGATGCCAAAGATAATAGTAGGTAAGTGGCACTTTTGCTCTTGTTCGCCCTCGTTCTGACCATGACCGAAAGAATTCTTGTCCATGTTGTCGTCTTGCAACAATACACCAACGAATACATCGGGTGCTCGAGCCTGGAAATACTCAGCCGGCCTCTTCCTCAAAGCATACACGTTTGGCTGGTCGCATTCCGTGCTGTTCTTGTGCTATTTCTTTGCATCCAAATTATCGGTACCAGTATCTACCTCTGAATCAGTACTTCCCACAATGCCCATCGCCAGCAAGAGGGACGGGATTTATGATGCACTTGTCTCGCTCAAAGAAGATGAGCGGTGGTGGCGCGGCCGATATGAAATGCTGCTCAAGCATGGCTATCAACTCCGTCCGAGGTTCCGTCCGGGCTGGACGCCCTCATGGGCTGGCGCCAAAAGGCACCCTATCCTCTGCGAGGATGGCCCGATGAACAGGGTGCGTCTCCCGCCTCCTTCAGACTGTCTATTTCTCATCGAGGTACAGCATGTGAATACCATGGATGCGAAGCGACTATCCGACGGGAAACGCATAAAGATGAAAAGGCTCGTCAAAGGCAGCAAGGAATTGGAGGTGGTACGATTCCTCACTACGAAGGAGCTTCTAGAGGATCCTCGCAATCACTGTGTGCCAGTGTATTCAGTGAGAAAGACAGCTGGCTGGAGTACATGGTCATGCCTCTCCTCCAACGATGCTTTGAACCTCCGTTCTCTTTCGTTGAGGAGGTTGTAGACTTTATGAAGCAAATGATTGAGGTTAGCTTTCTGTCTCAGTCACATTAGCCTACTTGACATTCCCTAGGGTTTGGTCTTCATGCATGAGCACGGGGTGGCCCACAGGTGAGTATTTCCGAAGCCTCATGACTCATGCACCCTCTCATATTGTTCGTATAGGGATTGCTCGCTTCAGAATATTATGATGGATGCAGAGCGCCTGTATCCGAAAGGTTTTCATCCTAATCTACCACCTGCGGATGCCTATGGAATGCCTGCCGGGCCACGACGACGTCGAGATGTCCCTGGAATAAAGTACTACTTCACCGACTTCGGACTCTCTACACGCTTCGACGGCACGGAGGAGACGCAATTGGTTACTGGAAGTGATGGACTGGATCAGGACGTTCCTGAGTTGCATCAATCTAAACCGTACGCTCCATTTCCTGTCGATGTATTTATTCTGGGAAATCTTTTTCGGACGGGGATCACGGAGGTATGGTGCAATTCCGCCTTTCCTGTACTACTCCATACCTCACGTTGGCTCGCAGGTGTACGAAAACTGTGTTTTTCTCGCGCCGCTTGTTACATCCATGACTAATCTAGACCCAACCACGCGCCCGACGGCACATCAAGCGTTGGAACATTTGACGGAGCTCGTCGAGAAACAGCCTCCCAGGTCGGTGCGATGGGCCGTGATCCACCGCGGTGAAACGAAATTCGAACGATTCATATGGAATACCGAATCGGCAGCTCATGAAGTTGCAGTCCTAGTCAAATCCATCTTCTGTGAGTGTAAATATTCTGCGATAATGCTTTGTTTTTTACGGATCTTTTCGGCAGCATTCCAAATGAAAAGGTAGTCGAGTTATTCTGCGTGGTAGCTTGTGATCTAGATAGCCCTCGAGAACTAATATCAGTTGAGGGCATCCTTTTGCAGCAGGACCAATGGCCGCGAAACAAAGGGAACATGCTGTTTGGGGCCCATACCTGCTAATAGGATTTTTATCTAATACGGAGTCTTGTCGCGCTTGTCCCGTCCCTAGCACTTACCTTATGTCACCTGCCGCATGAAACCAGCCACAAAATACTCGACCGGATTCTAGATCTAGAGATCTCTCGAGAGTATATAAGCCCACTTATCCGGAGGGAGCGACCCCAGAACCACCCCTCCCTTTGCTTTAGTATCCAATATCGCTACTTCGATCTGTTTTGTTTCCGACTTGTGACTCACGTCCAACTTCATGCCATGCGGGCCACAACATCCCCAGAAAGCTTCATAAGGGCGCTTAAGGAAGCCAGCCCTCTAAGTGAGCAGGAACTTGTCTGGAGAGACCGATACGAGATGATAGAATCCCACGGATATCGCTTGCGACAGAGATACAGGTCTGATTGGATCCCGTCCTGGCTCTCTACCAAACGACTAATTCCTTTGCATGATGATTGTAAGCAACACTGGGTATGTCAGTTTTGCTATCTGCAAACAGCTTGCTACAGATTTGACTCTTCGCAGAACACGGAGAAGTTGACGCCATACGAGTGTCAGATGGACGAAAGGTTTTCCTAAAGAAAGCTTTTGCGCGGAGCAAAGAACAGGATATCCATCGCTTCCTTGCTGATGAAAGACGATTACAAGATCCTCACAACCATACGGTTCCCCTCCTTGACGTATTTCCTGATGACAAGAACCCTCGTTTTGTATATATGGACATGCCTTTCTTACGACCGTACGATTATCCACAATTCTACTCCGTTGATGAGGTCGTGGATTTCGTTAGGCAAATTCTTGAGGTACGTTTTGATGGTGCCTAGAACGCTTGCGACAACATTGAATTTCCTGAAACAGGGAGTCGTGTATATGCATGAAAAGAATGTCGCACACAGGTATGCTCACTTCTGTTGTTAAGGAGTGGAGGTGTTGCTATGTGTCTTCATAGGGATTGTTCGGACCTTAACATTATGATGGACGCTGATGCAATGCACCCGAAAAATATGTTTGCAGACGCAACTGGCTATAAATCTGGGAACCCGAAGCATCGGCGTGATGTTTTGCATCGCGTCCGCTATTACTTCATTGACTTCGGTATCTCCAGCATGTTTAGTCCGGATGGCGATGACATTGGTGTCCTTGGACTTCAAGGTGAGGACAGCTATGTCCCGGAGCTATCAGATATAAAACCTTACAACCCTTTCCTCGTGGATTTATTCATCATCGGAAATCTTTTCAAGAATGCTTTCCTTGAGGCGAGTAGTTTCTCGTTCTTTCCGATCTTCTTCTCTCTGAAAGTACAATAGAAGTACGAGAATGTCTCCTTTCTGCACCCTCTCATTGAGGATCTCATGCAACCAGCCCCGAGAGCCCGAGGCACTGCTGCTCTTGCTCTAAAAACGTTCATCGCAATCCTTGCCCACCAGTCTCCACGCGCTTTGCGATGGAGGCTTAAGACGAAGTCGTCGGGAAGTTTGAGCGTTTCCTTCAGGACGTTGAATCCATCTCTCATGAGGGCGTATTCCTCACGAGAAGTGTGATTTGTGAGTGATTATCTTTCATATTAATGCAGCGGGGCGTATTTATCTTCAATACGTAGCGTCAACTTCAAGAGGGATGATACGGTTTCTACGAAAGCGCCTGTCGTTACCCTGGATGAGCTGATACAGGATCGTGCACATCTAATTATCTGCGTTTTCATTCCACCGTGACTCCTAATAATGCCCAGTTTACCTTTTCACTAGTAATAGTAGGATTTACTCAAATCAATAGTTCGTCCCTGTAACAATAGTGGTTAATTTCGGAAACAGTCATGATGCCTGCACAGTCAATAGTCCAACGTCCATGCAAACATGCTAAGCTCACCGCTCATCATAGCTTGTAGTCCTCACCCTCATCCTTCTACTATGACTGGTGTCGAAATCTTAGCAATACTTTTCGAGCTTCCTGGCTACATAGAGAATTTCATCGAAGCATGTCGAGCGTTCAGAGAATACAAAGAACTCGATGAAACGTCCAAACGGCTGATGGATCGAGCACTAGTAAACTTGAGAAATCTGAAGCACCTCCAATTTGTGGGACCTTCTCGAATGCGACCGGGACTGCAACTGGGACCGAGAAACATCTGGAGCTGGAGACTGCTGTGAGCGAGCTGAAGATAAGGAGAAGGGAGCGATGCGGGTGTCTTTGCTGCGCAGAAGACGACTACGAATCCTTGATAATTCTGCCACAAAAACAAACATAAAACGAAGTCAGACAAGTCGTAGAATACGGAACTATTAGCCTCACAGATGATCCAGACTGGATTGTTTATGTTCGCTATTTTCTCCTTCCTTTCGCAAGCGCCCCTTCTCGTTGACCTGGACCCAAAGCACTTAGTAGCAACAACATTTCATCGTTGGTCTGCGCTAGAAAGGGGAGTCGAAATCCCTGCAAGGGTGTTCTAGGCGCGTAAAGTTGAGACGGTGGTTGACGGGGAGAAGAAATACTATTCGGTATTTACTGCTGCGTGCATCTATTGAGGTGATGAGGTTACAGTGGCAGAGATCCCCAACTTTCATATTCCTTGTAATCGGTGATGGCAAAGGTTGCAACGCTTGCAATCCAAAAGTAATGCTATCGATCTGTGACTCCTGCCATCATGATTATTTTCTCGCCCTCAGGACGGACGATTCCTTAGCGGAATCGTAACAAGTATGTTGAACGCAACCTTACTAGTTAGCAGAGCGACAACTCGCTCTCTTCATCGTCTGCAGCGGCGACCAGACACCAGCACCCCATTATGAGCTTCAGCCACGTAACACGAAGGCCGCGGCGGATCAGAAGCTTACGGACAGACATTTGTCTATCCGGGGTCTTGTACGCGCGCTCGAGCAAAATGGCATGCCTAACCCATGACTCGACATCGTGTGCATTGACGTCGCCTACGCTGCGGAGATTCGCTGGTATGCGTAAGGAATGATCCGTCACATCTCTCCGAAATGTGTGGACCCAGAGCTGTTTATCGCTCGATATGAGAGATGAGAACGTAGAGCATGTCTATCAATATGGACTCTGGAGTTGAGTCAAAGCATACTTGAGTTTCGGCTTTCACTTACCTGACGCAGACTCGCTAAATCAGCTAAATCAAGCCTGCTCCAAATTATAGAAAGCACGTCGCAAGGAAGTGAGAAAAGACCCATAGCGGGGTCAAGATATGTAGGATGCTATGGGTAGGTGGTGAGGATGGGATTTGTGTATTCAGGTTGGCATGTCTCTGGCGGTGTACTAATTTGGGTCTGATTTCAACTCCGACTCCGTGCTCGACATGTACTTAGCTGTAGCAGGACACGCTTTTAGTCTCGTTCTATAACTTTCATCCCACTTTTTGTAAGACGTCCTTCTTCTCCTTTCGCGGTGCCACCTAAATCTAGCTACTGTTCAGAACAAGTGGTCCAATATGTCCCAGGACATCCAAACCCGCCATTCACCGTATGTTTCAATGCTTTGATTCAGCGTCTCGTGCTACACAACTTATGCTGGCGGCGTCAATGAAGATACTACCGACCCTCCCATCATCAGCTCCGTATATGGCTCCGAGAGTTCCTCGCCAGCGATATCTTTCCGCATATTCAGAAATGGGAGGAAGAGGGTCCGTCGAATCTGCCTTTGCACCGTGACAGAAATTGATAGTTAGCATCGACATTTGTAAGGTAGAGTGCCGGGGCAAGTATGTGTCTGCGATTGAAGGATCAATGCACAAGCTTATTAACTAGCATATGATCTAGGCGTTCCAGAAAATGGCTGAGAGGGGCCTTCTTTTCCCCAACATCCCGAAGAAATACAGGACCGGGAAGGGACTAGTACCTGCAGGTATACAAGACGATGGTAAGCATCCAGCCTGATGTCGTATAAGATTACAAGCATACAATTTTTCGCAAGAATGGGATCTATTTCACTCGATGATTGCAAGTACTCTTCTCTCTGAGCTAAAGCTAAGTTCAACTCATGCTTGATTCCCTGAATTCTCTAGATAAACGAAGAACTTGCCCGAGCTCCTGCGAACGGTCCTATTTGGGCGCTGACGTCTGGAAATGGCATTGGATGCCCCCCTATTCGAGACTTCGGCACCGAAGAGCAGCGCATGGAATATCTTCCGAAGGTGTTCAATGGTGAAATATCATTCTGCCTTGCTGTCACGGAACCCGGAGGTGCGCGTGTCATACTCGATTCCGATTTCTCTTCAAGCATATTAAAGATCAGTGTTTATCCGTAAAAGCTGGTTCAGATGTAGCGAATATCTCGACTACAGCTATACCAGACCCAGCGGACCCATCCTATTTGATTGTCAACGGCCGGAAGAAATGGATTACAACTGGTCTCTACGCGGACTACGCAACAACCCTCGTCCGCACATCATCCCCAGCTACCACTTCTTCCGACACATCCGGCTTTTCTCTCCTCATAGTTCCTCTCAGTACACCTTTAGGTGGACGACCACCAGGAGTCAGCGTCCGCTGGCTACCCGTCAGTGGATTAAAAGCTTCCGGAACGGCATTCATCATCTTCCAAGACGTTCGTGTCCCTCGGTCAAGTATTATCGGGGGCGAGGAGGGCGAGGGGCAAGGCTTCACCATGGTGATGCGGAACTTCAACCCGGAACGTCTCTCCCTGTCATGCACAGCCCTCACTCTGGCGCAAACCTGTCTATCCGAAGCACTCATTCACGCTGGGAGACGCCAGACGTTTGGGAAACCGCTTATCCAAAACCAAATCATACGATCAAAGATCGCGGGGATGACGCGGATGTTGGAGTCCACGAGAGCGTGGTATGAGGCTGTTGTCTGGCAGATTGAACAAGTCGCTGTGGAGAAGTCGGGTAGCGAAGGTAAGAATTATCCGGCTGCGTTTGCGGATCCTTATATCGCATCGAGGATCGCTTTGCTAAAAGTTCAAGCGGGGAAGGTGCGGACCACATTTCATATTCAGACTCGACCAATACTAAGCATGTGGTTCGGATTTGAGTAGACACTGGAACTACTTGTCCGAGAAGCTCAGCAGATTTTCGGCGGTGCAGGAACAACCCCTGAAGGAGTCGGCGCCGTCGTCGAACAAATCAGCCGAGATATGCGTGTTTGGGTCGTCGGGGGTGGAAGTGAAGAAATTTTGGATGATCTAGGTGTACGCCTCTTGTTGGCTAGATCAAGCTCACGCGGAAACGAGAGAAGAGAGGCTGTTAGACCGAAAATCTGACGGGCATTGTACATAATTCTAGACATCCGATTCGGCTCTTAAAGGAGCGATGATTACGCTCTCTCTGATACTTGCTTAACTTTTTGTATCCTTTGCATTGCTTTCTGGTATGATGTGTAGTGACTAAAATAAGACGTATCATAAATTAAAAATACATTAGGTTCCTTTCTTTCCGATGTCAATCGCGTGTCTGTGTGCCAATTCCAACGTCCATATTGACATACTTCTTCACGTTCAGAGTATGAAACCAATCTCTGTAATACATCCAGGAACTCGATTCTGACGCAAGAAGTGCTTTGAGGCGATCTCGAGAGAAATGTAATTGAGGATCTGTTTGCAGTGCGCTGACAACATAGGTTCTGAAGCAAAATGGTACATAAGTCAATGATACGATTGGGAGTGCGGAAGGGAGAAAATTACCCACATGACAGTGCTCGCCTTGAGAGGGTTATCACGCGAGCGTAGAGTGCTGCAGATTTCGGGTAGCGGGAATTGACGGATATGCCATAGGTTGTAGGCGCGGATGTGTTGGGGCCGTTGGTTAGTAGACTGATAGACGAGTGGTTGTACTATCGATGCCGAAGATGGCCGCGGGAGGGGCGGCGTATCTATGGACTTCTTCTCCGAAGAACTGGACGATGAGTTCGTTTTATTATAACTTGGCTTGAACCTTGCACTTCGTTCAGGGGATGGGTTATTGGGAGCGAGCGTCCTAGAAATCTTGGAGGAGGACGGACTTGATGGCTCAGAAGTGGGACGAGGGAAGTTATTATAGCTCGGTTTGAATCTGGGGCCAGGCCTTCCTCTGGCAACCTCTTCATTGGGTCTTGACACGTTTACAAGGGCCCTTTGTGCAACCGAACGACCCGTCTCTCGATATTCCGCACTCTTCCCTATCCCATTGCAAGTGTCTTTCGCGGTCATGCGCAATACTGGAAAGATGGGACTTGTGCCCCGCGACGTCGAGCATGCAAGCCTGACTGCGTCCGAGGTGCGAACGACAGAAACAGAGGAGGACGTGGAAGTGGATATGGACGAGCCCTTGTGATTGTTTTCTTCAGACGTCCGGGTTGACGTCGACGTCGAGGAAGATGATGATGGAGTAGCAAGGAGTGCTGGAGCCTGGACTGCAGGTAATCGTTCCTGCGATGTAGTCTTTGTTACAGTTTTCGACGGGAAACTATAATCCGCAACTCTCGATGTGTACTTTCCTGGATCGAGTACCACATCTGCCGCCTTTGCCATTTCGAGCAGGCGCTGGTATACGATCAAGGCACTATGCACATCGTTGGCAGCATCTACGAATGAAGACATGAGTAAAGGGCGGCCAAACAACCGGAACAGCTTACATTCTAGTTGCGCTTCACTGAGAGGTTGCAATTCCCAGTCACTGATTCGAACTGGCCCTTTGGAGAGAGCGCGTCCGGTGTACATGGTCGTGATAGTCGCGAGGTTTATCACCTTGCCCGGCTTACGCTTTTTGGAAGCTGACGTGACATTCGTACTTGTGATTCTCAGAATAGCGTCAGAGGCACGAAAGTAGCGTTCGACGAAATGCACGTCGGCTTGTTGGGCGAGTCCACCAAGCTCAACGAGTCCCTGTGGTCGGACTCCATAGTCTCTGGCGAGCTTTTTTCCGTCATCTGTAGCGACCCGAGGTTTCAGCACTGGAGGGAAGAAGGACGATTGTAGAACTGCTGACTTAGAATGTTCGCGCCAATCTTGGCGATGGCTGCGTCCTCAAGCAGTTCCTAGCCGAGATGTTAACGTTGATCTAATGTGAGTTTGACCAGCGTACCTTGAGCTTCGTTGGGAAAGCTTCGGTGACCAAAGCTAAGTTGATAAACTATCATGATAGCTGATTATACACACTTTTCATGGCACTGATTTGGATGATGATTATGGTTCTTCGATCGCTTAACTGAACAGTTGCCACGGGGCGCGCCTTGCTCCCTCTGCTGAATATAACCTTCCATTCCAAATCAAAGCCGACAGCACTGAAAAGCGTAATGTCAAGGAACGAGGGAAGTGAAATCGACCAAATCAGGCACATACCCGGAGAGCTCCCCTACAAGCTCGTTAGCCTCCTCCCCGTTTCGCACATACAAGCGAGTAGGCGGCGGCTTTTGATCCTTATACGAGTACGCTAGTAATGGATGTCGTATCGGTGGGTCGAGGTCTGATTCCTGTGCTGACTTATTGGTCACGTTCTCTTTGGAACGCTTCGACAGCGACTGTGATGAAACTGTTGGAAGCGGAGGCAAGGCAGACTGCTGAGACGTGATGCGGTTGAGTACGCTAGAAGCCGAGATCCGGTCAGGATGTTGCCACGGAAGAAAGCATGTTTGTACTCTTTTGAGTTGAAAGGACTACCGACGGTTTCCTTTGGCTTTGGCTTATTGCTTGTGGGTGGCAATTGCCCATGATTGACATAATTAGGCCGAAGTGTGGAAGAGCTACAGAAATGAGGATATTTCATCTATGCGATCGCAACGGAGTACATACCTCAGACCAGGCGGGTGCTCGTTCCCCCGGCTTCCAATTTCCTTGGAGTTCTTCGCAGGCCATTCCGGGCCAAAGGGACCACTGACACTGTCGTCCGAGCTCGACAGTGAGATATCTGGAGAGACAAGAGTCCTTTTGCTGTACTGCGCTAGGATGCATTTCTTAGAGGATGCCATGAGCCGAAGCGGACGAGGACGCATGCCGCGGTGTCGAATGGCGACGCGTCGGGTGAAGGCAATTAACGCACGTGATGGCGACTGTGGGAGTCTGGTCCCATTCGTATTCTTGACGCACGGACCATTGTCAACACCACATCGTATAGCGCGAACAGATAGAAGTTTATCCGAATCTCATCCGACTGCATCATGGTTCCCACCCATAGATGAGGTGTTTTCATCCGCGAGAATCATTTGCAGTCTCGAGAGGATTCGCCATTTGTTGCAACCAAGCGTCTTCTAAAGCCGACGTGCAGGCGAAGCTGATGCAGATCTCTGATGGCGACAATGGCGGTCACCTCGGGGAATCCTTCTTGCATCTCAGGCTGTTATCAGTACGGGAAGCAGCTGCTAGTCGCACGGACATGGCTTCAACCGGAAGCCCGCCTTCTTCTCGTTGTCATTATAGCAGGAATGTCGAAGCAGTCATAGGCTGCGAAGCCATCCCTGGGATTCGTCCTTGTAACGGTGCTAATTTTGTTTCCCTGTCCGCATGCTACTTCTGAAGGCCCGCTCTTTATAACCTTGTCGTCCAGCGGAGAAGCATGTCTCGAGCCTACCCACTTGACTTTGCGACTATGCACGCATTTTCCACCATCGTCTTTCTCGCCATCATCTATTTTTCGAGTGTGGTAGGCACGTCGTCCCAGCTGTCGCCTCCTGTGCTTCACGAGCGTAGGTCCTTCAGTCCACATGCACGCGGTTGGAAGTTTGCGCGACGGCTTGAACCGGATGCGGTTATACCCTTACGAATCGGTCTCACGCATCAGAACACGCATACCCTCGAGGACGAGCTTAACGCAGTCGCTCACCCTGACTCACCCGATTATGGAAAGCACTGGTCAGCTCAGCGCATCGTCGAGCACTTTGCCCCATCGCAAGAAACCGTAGATGCGGTCACTGGCTGGCTCACGTCTAGCGGGGTGTCGGGCGATCGCCTTCGTCTGAGTAACAGTCGCGGTTGGCTCGAATTCAATGCGAGTGTTGTCGAGGTGGAGGGTTTGTTGCATACCGAGTACCATGTCTTCGAGGACTCAGACGGTATGGAACGCGTCGGGTGTGAAGCATATCATGTCCCAGAACACTTGGTTCATCAAATCGACCTGATCAAGCCGACAACCGCATTTAATGCGCGACTTCCTGTTCCGAAGGATCTCGAAAAACGTGCTGCAACCATCAATCCTCCCGTCAAACTCGGAAGTCCTTCCAGCTTCAATGGGCCCAAGACGAACGGGCGTAGGGTTGACGGCAGCACAACGCTCGGCCTTGATGATTGTGACCGCTTCATCACACCTATCTGCCTGCAGACGCTGTACAACATCAACCACAAGCCCGTTTCAACTCGCCGAAACACGTTCGGCGTGGTTGAGTTCACACCGCAAGCGTTCCTCCAAGGCGATTTGGACTTGTTCTTTCATAATTTCTCCGCAAGCCAGGTCGGGCAAAAGCCTCAGTTGATAAGCATTGACGGCGGCGTTGCGCAAACGGTGAACCAGTCGTTTGACTTTAACGGGGAGAGTGACCTCGACTTGGAGTACGCAATGGTCCTCACAAACCCGCAGCCTGTGCTACTTCTTCAAACGGGTGATCTTGTTGAAGGCGCAGGATTCGACAACTGGTTGGACGCGGTCGACGCTTCGTTCTGCACATTTGAAGGTATTTTCTCTGATTTGCATCCGTTTGCCGTCACCTGACGCTGTTTTTGTATAGGCGGCGATGACCCGGAGCAGGTATGCAAATCTCGGAGGCAAATCATTCATTCCTAACTCTAATATTATCGCAGGATGGCATCTACCCAGACCCTTTGCCAGGCGGATTTAAAGGTGCGTATATCGCTTGTCCTTTTCGCTATGACATGCAAACTAACTGGAAAGCCGACAGGTCCCGAGAGCTGTGGAATAATCAAAGTGAGTACATGTACCGCAACCGATTCTGATGGCTAGCTTATTCTCTCCGTTAGCCTCCCAATGTTGTTTCTGTTTCCTATGGACAGGATGAAGTTACCATATCGGCTCGTTCTGCGACGCGCCAGTGCGTCGAGTACGGCAAAGTCGGACTCATGGGTGTGAGTAACTTTTTTTTTTCATTTTATCTCTCCTAGTTTCCTGAAGCAAGGCTCGATAGTCTACAGTGCTGTACAGTTCTGGTGATTTTGGTGTTGCTGGGTTTGGTAATGTCTGTCTTGACGAGAATGGTACGTGACATCACGTACAATCTCAAGATGCTATGTTGACTCTACATCAGGGAATGAGTCGCAGAACGGGGCCCGTTTTAACCCAGTAAGCATCCTGATTTCGTGAACTCCTGTCGATTCTGATCCCAGGAAACAAGTCGTTCCCCAGCGGCTGTCCGTTTATCACCTCGTAAGCATCGGATCCCTTCGTGAATCCGTGCCATAAACCTAATAACCCATTCATCACAGTGTTGGCGCAACACAGGTCAATCCAAATAGCACTGTGCGTGACCCAGAGGGTGCCTGCGAGCAGGTGATCTTCTCTGGAGGAGGTTTCTCCAATATATTTAGCATACCAAGCTACCAGAGAGCGGACGTGCAGAGCTTCCTGAAGAGCCACCCACCACCATTCTCGGGCGCGCAATTCAACAACTCGGGTACGAGCCGTGCATTCCCAGATTTGAGTGCGAATGGGTGAGTTCTCTGGTGTGGGATGATGCGATTTGAACTAAACGGCATATGATAGGGCCAACTATGTTATCGCGAGTACGTATCGGAGACCCGATAATACTGAGATAAGCAAGCTGACGTCGATCTGACTTTGACAATAGTTGACGGAGGTGATCTACACATGATTCGTGCCATATTACCTAACTGACGTGTGACATCTGCTGCATGTGACAGAGTTTAACCTCGTTTTCGGAACATCCGCATCAGCACCGACAGTAGGCGCCATCATCACTCTCATCAATGACGCACGTCTCGCCATTGGGAAACGTCCCGTCGGTGCGTCGATCACTACTATTCCGTATAGCCAGTACATGTGACTTGTGCATCGTAGGTTTTATCAATCCTGCAATCTACAGTGCGCCGTTCCGATCAGCATTCAACGATATCACGCAGGGCGGGAATCAGGGATGTGGTACGTTCTCCTGTCTATTTTCTCTTCCATCCGATCTACATTCGTTCCTTTATAGGCACCCCTGGATTCACGGCAACTAAAGGTTGGGATCCGGTGCGAAATCTTTTCGTCCTTCATAAACATAGACTTCTTAACCATTCCACTTTACAGGTGACTGGCCTTGGCACACCAAACTTTGAGCGTCTTCTGGCTCTCTGGCTACTTCTCCCTTGATTTGAATCCTTATTGAGTCGCTTCTCAAATAGACTTTACTGCATACTCGGACTGGTGGTAGTAAATTTGATCAATGACGATACAATTCAACGACGATACAATTGGCAAACGAATGGGCTAGTACATGTTAGGGAGTGCTACAATCTTTATGAGAGCCTATATTAGGAGTGGAAGTAGACGCAACAAGGAGTTGTGCGCCAGCGTTAAAGGAGTTAATGATTCAATGAAAGTGCAAGCCACCTTGGGGTGGCAATCGTATTTTGGAGCTCCGCCAGCGGTTCTGAGTCAACTTTCAATCTCCGCTTCGATACCTGAAGTTGTGGCTTATTCCCTCGGTGTATGCTCAAATGGCACATAAACTGGGAGTTCGTACCTGTATGAATTCAGGCTCTCGGCGCCATGCACAGGAACCGGTCGCCTGACAGGGCATCATAGTAGATACCACACAGATACAGATCGTCTGCGGTCAAGTGGGGGCTTCTTCGTTTCTGCGGCGAACATTTTCCTTTCTGTAGGGCTCTCAGCTTATAAGAACTAAAACAAAACTATAGAGTGTGAATTACCACGAGCAGCTTTGAAATCTCAGAAGCTAGACTATTAGCAAACGCTGCTCGATTTAACGGTCGTGTAGTTGTATCATATAGCGGAACTTCAATACGAGTACGATATCCGTGTATCTACTGCTCATCAGAACGCATTGACTTGACTGATTCACTCAGACGTTATCTTACAGTCACTGATAAATCGATGGTCGTGCCACCCGTACTGATGCGCTTGGTTACAGGCTCTTCCGCGTCCGCTATCTGACAGGCCTTTTGCGTCTCGAGCGCGTCTACGACCGCTAATGCGCTGCCATCGGAGAGGGAAAACGTGAGGACCTCGACTTCAGTTGAATGTTTGTAACCGCCTTGAAGTACAGCACTGCTGACAGTCCCAGGTCAGGATACGGAGGGACGGGCAAGAAACCACAGGGGATCGTACCGAGGGGTGTTCATATCTCACCAGTGAGAAGTGTAAGAATTGAGAGTAGTATGAGGGAAAGCATCTCTGCGAGGGGACTTAATAGTCATAGGTATGTGGCCCGGTACAAACTACAGCGTAGACTGTATATAAGGCACCTAAATTCTGCGGTGGTTGCTCTTGACCATGAACTTAGAGGAAGCCCGACCGTGTACCCAAGTTGGAGGAGTCTATGCAATGATACATATCGATATATTCATGACACGCTTGAGGCAATAGAGATATTGGGATATCCCATTGTCGAGCGTTGTCGAATGGACTGAGGTAGGCGTTGTTTGCCATTGCTTGGTCGCAGGCCGCATCCCAAGAGCCAGGGAAGGAATGCAGACCAGTGTCTGCATGCGAATTCCCAGGAAAGCCATCGAATCTAGCCTAAATAGCACCAGAAGAGCCTCCCCAATGGTTATCCGATGATGAGCAATAGGGATGAGTTTTTGGGATGGCTGCCGTACAGTTCATAACCACTTAGCTTGAGCTTTTCGCCCTTCGCGGCTAAAGCCGGCCCAGAGAGTGAGTACACTCAAGCGAGAGGCCGTACGCATAGTAAAAAAAGAGCAGATGTAAGAGAAAATGTCCAGTTAGGTACTCGCGGCAGTCCCAGTCGTCTAGTGAGCCGTATTGTCGCTGGCCGGCGCATACGGGTTGCGGAAGTGATCGTGGTGAGGATAAGAAAGAACGACGTGCAGCAAGGCCGACTAACTATGGACTCGGAAACTAGCGATTCGCATGCCCTCCTTTGTGCGCTGCTTCTGCCCCTTGTACTCCTTGCTACCTAAGCTGGGCCAATATGCGCGTCCATCCAAAGTAATGACCCAAAGGACGGATAACCCATGAATACGGACCTTTGGAACGCAGCGGATGGCGGGGCACAACATGGTACGTCTACTTGCCTGATACCCCAGCCTTTCACTACGTCCCATGAAGCCGTCCAAGGAATTGGATATGGACATACCCATATACCCACCCCTCATACCACATCCAGACTTTCACTCAGAGAGTGTGCTGTCTAAGTAGTTTTTTTTCTGTCAGATCACACTTCGCCAGTCGTTCGCCTTGATGCTGGCCGACTGCCACGTAATCTTGCTCTACGCGGCTGGTCCGCCCATCCTGGTCATCAGAGAGATCGGTTTTCTGCGAGGCGCTCGAAGCCATTTGACGCGAGGAGTGGCGTGAAGGATGGTCTTGCCCGGTGGAAGGTCGAGTGTAAAGCTTTGTTGAGTCTCTGGGGGATATGGCGCGTACAGGGGATGACGATTGCGGGGAGGCAGACTAGTCGTTGGAAGAGTGCGTATCTCCTTGCCAGTATAACCGACCTTGCTTGTCTTTCAAGCTGCTAATAGCATTCACTCCATGATTTTGATGTAATTAGAGGTTCTCCTCGTCTCTGCCTGAAGCCATACAAAGGCACCAGTTTCGTCAACTACACAGTCCCATTATCAACGCGACCAAACACTCGACCGAAGTTTGATTCTCTCATATGCCCTGGATACCATTGTTTGGTAGCCTGGATCAAGCCAGCTCACTGCGCAGTCGGTGTCACGATGCTTTTGAAGTTTTGCTTGCAATCCTTCCTTGAGCCGAGTGATGGGACCTAGTATCGCTAGGGTATGCCAAAAAATCGCCCTCTACGAAGTTCATGAATATTCAAAGCTGATCGATTCACAGTGTTTGCTCAAGAAAGATTGTAACTCTGACTGGACGCATTTGTAACCGGGAATAAAGCGCACTTATCGTGTTTTGCGAACACCAGCAAATGCCACACGACTGGACTAAGGAATGCCGCTCGAATGAGGTCCCGCCTATCACCCGCCGCTTATTGCTCTGATTAATTCTCATCAAACCGAGATATTTCCCAAGACACAATTGATGATCAAACGTCCAGAGATCTCAATTCCAAGTGTAACGTCGTTTCTTCCCTTTGGCACGAAAATTCTGCCATATTTCGGTCCATTACCCTGCGCTCAGACGTCCGTTAATCAAGAATAATGCCGGTGGACAATTTCCCGGCGAGCCTTGCGTTGATCTGGAAGTGATTGAACGGTTGTTCCTGTGAAAGTTTCGCAGGTATTTGGAACCGAGGCACTAATGAAACTCACGCACTGGGCCGTTTGGGACTTCACTGCCCTCATCAGTACTCATTGGTCGTGGAACGATCATTTACCGGCGGTGACAGCTCAGCTGAAGAACCTGAGCATATCACCTTTAAAAGCGCGAGGGTTTACTCCATGTAACAATGTTCCTTTCCCGCCGTTCGAGATAATGAGTAACTTGGCAGATGAACTCAAATTGCTGGAGCAAGTTGCACGCGACTTGCAAATATCCAGGGTACGTCGTCTTATTTCTGCACTGCGTAAATGCGAACTCATGCCATCTCCAGTATATGACCGGTATGCATTGCTGCTGACCTGTATCCTATGCAGCACCTCATGCGACCCGCTATTTAGTTGCTTCTTTCGTGGTTCTGTTCTGGGATATCCTAATAACGCTCCAAGAGTACGTCACTACACACCTTATTCGAGCTTTCTCTAGAGTAACCTTCAAATTTTATAGCGAGGTGACTGTTGTTCCCTTGCAGGAATATTCGGCGGTCTGATACTGTACAGATTACTCTGATCTGGAAGTCGAAATGGTCGATGGGGAAAGCGCTCTATTTCGCTTGCAGATATCCAATTCTGATGGAGGCTGTAGTATGGCTGACATGTAAGTGTACTCCAAATTGTTTTTGCATTGGTCATTGGTGATTCAGTCGCTTCAAGATACCCTAGATTTCTCCGCAAGCAGCGCAGTACGTCATGTGATCTTCACGGCATCGATGAAATAATAACGTATATGCGACAGTTCTGTTTGGTAGCGTCGTATTTGGACGGCTGGTCTACATTGATATTGCTCATTCCGGTACAATGTACGCTCAGTTGTGTCATTTAAAATAGCTCGAACTGATCAATCACGCAGGTATCGTCATACTACGAACTTTCGCACTGTGGGAAAGGAAGCGAATCATCGTTGTAACCCTGATAATAGTCACGCTCGTGGGTATCACTAACTCCTTCGGTCATCTGTCTGTTATACTAGTGTGTCTGATTGCGATTATTCATAGGCAACAGATGTCATCATGGCTGTTTCCATCGCTCTCGTCTCAAAGTCTCTCGTGTGTGAGTATTATTCTGAGGTTAAAAAACAAACACTTATGGATGTCCTACTCTCGTAGTTAAGTTAGATCCCTTGTGCGTCCCTAGACTTCGTACCTCAGAGGTATTAACATACCAGATATGCGTAGAATTCAACCGATTTTCGGATGCGATAGTGGCCTTGTCTCACTGGACACAAATGTTACAATTCCTGCGTGGGCAGCTTTGATGGGATTCGACACAGTGATTTTCCTTCTGACACTCGTGAAGGCCATTGGTAAAAGTGCGTCGTCCTCCTTCGAGTTACGTAAATACATAAATAATAAAGTCTACGCAGTTCGATACGGACGGTCTGCTCTCCTTACAGTACTGGTACGAGACGGTGAGTCGATTCTTCCTTTAGTCAAGATGACAATCTCAGAAATAATGCGACAGGCTTCGCCTACTACACGGTCATGTTGGGTCCGTTCTTCTTCCAATGTACTTCTTCCTAAACATCGAGCTTACCGCAACGATTCTGCGCTTTTAGCCACAAGCGTCACAAATCTTATCATTTACACGGCACTGCCGGATAGCCGTCGCGGCTTACTCAACTCAATGCTTCAAGTTCTTCGGTCGACCATGTCGATCGTCGGAGCACGTATCCTATTGAATGTCCGAGGAGTGATTTCTGAATCCCAGGGAGGAACTTTACCGCAGACCAGCGAATTGCACTCTCTATCATACGCTTCTATGCCCACGACGAACACCTCTTCCGAAGGGACTGACTCAGTTGAGATGAACTCGCTTCAGCCGCCGGTGCTTGTAATAGGACGATCGAGTACATAGAGTTTCATTGAACATATATTATTTATACTTGGCCGTCTGCGTTACCACTCTTTCAATCTTGTAACTGATCTATCTTAACTTGATGCAATACCTTCTTCTGCAGGACAAAACCAACCACTGACATGTATATCTTTCGTGTTCTCAGATATATCGAAGTGCGTCTTAGGAGCCCACCAGTGAAGTTTCAGGAGACTGAAACACATAACAACATGGATGCAAGCCTTACAGAACCTGTCCTAACTCGTATAATACTCATGATGAATCGATGTTGACATCCCCGTGGCAAAATGAAAGTGGGCGAAGTCTGGCTATTAGAAAAATTACAGAAGATTAGCGGGATGCATCATCTAGCGTGAATCATTTTCCAGCCGATTATGTGTCTTGACAACATATGATGGCTCGGAAGCAAACTTCTGTTTCTGCGCGGAAAGAAGATTCCTTTCGGCACAGTAGGCGAGCGCCGCTTGGAGCTCCGAACAAGTACTTATACCTACGAGATCGATTCTCTCGCTGACAATTGACACTGAGCGTGTCCTCCCATTCCATTCTTTACAAAGCACCGCTCTTTACCATTTCATCTTTTTCGTCTTTCGTCTTCTTTTTCTCGTAATGATACCTAACCTCGAGACAGCAATAATTTCTTTGCTTGCCCTGTCCGCCGGGAACGTTGCTCTCGGAAAGCCTGTCGTGAAAATATGCGATCCTCCCGCCTCGCTTCTCTCCTTTGACTTCGCAGTTCACCTCAACCTTTCACTCGGAGGTGCGAAGATAGCCGATCTCGACCGCGCACGTGCAGCTGTGAAGCTTGCGGGACTTGAAAGGCGCGATGGCGCGACTTCTGTAACGAACACCGGAGTGACCTACGTTGCAAGTGTTGGAGTTGGCGAACCCGCTACGACATATTCTCTTGTGGTTGATACCGGAAGTTCGAATACGTGGATAGGAAAGTCAAGTACATACTAAAGCGATTTTGGCTTCATTGATAACGTTGAGCCCACAGGTGCAGATAAGAAGTACGAGTCGACCAGCTCTAGTGTGAACCTAGGCAAAAATATTTCTATCAGTTACGGTTCGGGCTCGATGAAAGGGGTGGCATGTATGTTCCCTCCTTATCGATAGTCGCTTGTTCTGAGATAATTGCAGACAATGACACTGTGACGCTTTCCTCGGATCTTGTCATTGATCAGCAGTGCATCGGCGTAGCAAACACCACGTCCGGATTTGATGGATACGATGGTATACTTGGCCTAGGCCCCATAGATATCACGGCAAACACCGTGCAGAATACCTCGTCTGTGCCTACAGTCATGGACAATCTATATGCTCAGGGCAAAATTTCGAGTGAGATCTTCTCAGTTTCTTTTGCACCAACGACGACGGAGCCGAACGGGAATGGCGTGATCACGTTTGGGGGTGTTGACGCTAGTAAATACACTGGCGATATTACCTATGTTCCGATTACCAAGGCGAATCCTGCCTCAAAATATTGGGGCATAGACATGAGCGTTTCATATGGCGCGTCGGGCAGGTCGATACTAAACTCCGCATCGGGCATTGTCGATACCGGTTCTACGTTATTCCTGTTGGTCAGTATCGACTCGACAATCCCGCGAATTTTTATGCTTACAGATTTTGTATAGGCGACCGACGCGTTTCATGCCTACACTAACGCAACTGGGGCAAAAACTGATGCTGACACTGGCCTACTCAAGATCGAAGATGATGCGTACGAAAGGCTCGAGAGTTTGTACTTCTCCATCGGTGGAGCTACCTTCGAGCTCACGAAGAATGCGCAAACCTTCCCGAGGCCTCTAAATGAGTTCATTGGAGGAGAGAAAAACGCAACGTACCTGGTGATTGGTGATGTGAGTAGCATATCCGATATGAACGGGAGCACTCATCTCACGCATTGTAGCTTGGGTTTAACATTGGATCAGGTCTCGACTTCATCAGCGGCTATGCATTCTTAGAACGCTTTTACTCCGTATACGACACAACAAACCAACTCATCGGTCTTGCGACGACACCAGACACTTACTCTACAGCGAACTAATCAAGTAGTAAATATTTACAGCTAGCAGAGCCGATGTTATTGAGAAGTACTTACCACAATGTGATCCGAAGGACATTGCTTGAATGTAGACGCGTAGACTCGGTAGAGTACAGGCAGGCATCAGCTTTGATTGAACAAGGAATCTCCACGTGATACGCGTGACGAAGGATAGGGTGACGTCACAACTCCAGTCTCTTATTGGCGTTGCGTCACTGTCCTGTATCAGTGTATGCCCCTGGCCATCAATTCCACAAAAACTCGCCCTTTATTATGTGTTTCCCAACCACCTTGCTCTTGGCTGTGCCCCAACTTGAACCTCCTCCGCTATGTATATCACCATCCGTACAAGCATCGCAAGTGCAGCTCGCACGGCTCTGCCCTTGTCTTCGAACTCGAAGTTAGCATTTCGCAGTTCCAGCTCTCTGAAGCAGCAATACCCACCATCAGTCCAACGGAGATGCATGGGTGTCCTTGCCTATAAACAAGTCGACAAAGAAGCAAAGGATCGTGCAAGCCCGCAAAGTCCACGGAAGATGACGCTCCCGGATCGGTTGTCGATGAAGAACAAGGTCTGCCTTGTCACTGGTGCTGCTAGAGGTCTTGGTTATGAGTTTTGTCGAGCATTCATTGAGATGTATGCTCTCCACTATCTGTTTACCGAGGTCAAACGATATACTCACAATACCATAAACAGGGGCTGCAAGTCTGTTGCAGTGCTCGACATGCAAGAAAGAGCTGCTCAAGAAGCTGCACGGGAAATGATGGAATCGTCTCGTTCGTTCTTTCTTTCTTCATGATCGAAGGCTACAAAGACCTAACCCAGCTCCACAATTTCTGTTCCTACGCAGAAGAACGGCTAGGAAACATGGATGGCCTTGATATCATCGGATATGGCTGCAACGTTGCTTCGGAGTCGTCGGTAGAAAAGGCGTTCGATGGCGTTTTAGAGCGTTTCGGGCGTATCGATGCAGTGGTTGCTTCTGCCGGTCAGTTGCTTGTCTCGCACGATTATCCCCGGATGAGTTCGTTCTCAGTGCTGACTCAAGTATTACTTTTCTTCAGGTGTCGTGGAGAACTATTCCGCTTTAGAGTGAGCTTATTCTTTTTATTGAAGGCGACCTATTTATCTTTTCTGCGATTTTCAGCTATCCTACGGACAGTGCGTGGAGAACCGGGAGCGAAAAAAGGATGATGCTGATATCATTGTAGGAGCGAAGTTATTGTTCGATGTAAACTATCATGGTGCATTCTTCACCGCTCGAGCAGCTGCGAAGCGTATGATACCAAACGGTGGAGGTTCAATCGTCCTCATCTCAAGTATGAGTGCAGGCGTGAGTTTTCGCCACCAATATCGCATCAAATTGCTATCGCTGACATTAACACAGGTCGTAAACGTACCTCAAGTAAGCCTTCCTTTTGAACTCCGCGCTGATTCAAGAGTCTCTCAACGTCGTGAAGACTCAGGCCCCGTATAACGCTTCAAAAGCAGGTAAACTTTCAGAGCATTATTTATTATTGCACTCATTTTCTGATCATGTCCCCAGCTGTCAAACAATTAGCGGCGAGCTTGGCTGTTGAATGGGCGTCTAAGAATGTCCGAGTAAATACACTAAGGTGGGCCAATTCAAGTATTCCCAACAGTTACGCATAGTTGAGCCCGACTTTTTAGCCCGGGATACATGCAAACCCGTCTCACACGGAAAGTCCTTGATCAGGACGAGGAATTGAATGTGTGTACTGTTTCATCTCTTAGCACCAACGACCCGAAGCCTGACAAACATTGGCAATCCCAGCGCAAATGGAAGTCACATACCCCCATGGGCCGAGTACGTGCTTGTTGCTCAGTATCCTTCCCCGTTCCTTTCTGATGTAGAAGTTGATAGCTTGGAGAACCTGACGATCTTGATGTGAGTTGAGGAAAACATGGCCGATTCCTGCTTGAATTAACATATCACCGCCCGTAGGGAGCAGTAGTCTTCCTAAGCAGTGACGCGGCTCGATTTATCACCGGCACTGAGCTCTTGGTGGATGGGGGCTACTGCCTCATCTGAGCGTCGATTCGCGAACTAATTGTTCGATCTGATTCTGAAATTTACCCCCAAGGATACCCAGTAATTTTATACAGATGGATTAGATTGAATCCGGATGGACCTCTGCTCGCAGAATTTCCTGCACTTTCTTGCTTATTATGATCAATAGGGAAATCGGTGTACCCGTTGTACTCTTTTACTTTCTTACTTATACCTTGGTAGTAATACCCGCCAATGACTTCGTTCTCTTCTTTCCTCAGAATTCTGTGGATATACCGCGACCGACTGTAGGTAGGAAACCGCAACCTGAGGAATGTTACACTGAGGTTTCCTACCTAGTCGGTCGCAGTATGATGGTGTTCTTATGTAACAATAGCAATATACACGGTCACTAGCTATCAAATTCTACGTTGAGTGAGAGTCACAACGCAGAATATTCGTTGACGCCTGCCAGAGTTGACTTGGACCTTGAGGGGATGATCGGCAGTCACATTGAACGTGGCCGACTGCATCACAGTCACTGCTTTTCGCAGCATCGGAGGCTTGTCAGAGGAAAAGTTCCCCGTTGTTCAACGAATCTTCTGTGAACCTTCTCGATTTCGAATCTCATGCAGGGCACCATTAAATCCCCTGGACAACTCGGTATTGCTGGTTTCTGCGGCACTAGTTTCAGCTCGAGCGTCTGGGTCTCTGCGTGTCAGGAAGTCCATCAATTATGACTCTACCACCTCTTCACATCTGTGAAAATACTACTACTCTGACTGGGATGAACCCCGGAAGCGCAGTCGCTATACTTGGTTGATCTAGATGTATATATATTGCCTCCCCCGAGGGTGTGTTCCTGCGTAGAGTGCATTCTCATTATGGCGTTTCCAACTTCTGAGGTCTCTAGTTCTGGTGACCAACAGCATCGTCAAACCTCAGACAGTACGCTTCTCACTCTCCTTAGCGCGCAAGGTGTCAACTAAAGGCGGTGTCCTAGATTCACCAAGACTGGCAGACACCCTCAAGGAAGAGTTTCTCTCCTTTTTCACATTTGACGAGCCTATCGGTGGGACAGAAGGGACAAAAGAAGGAATGGAGTCTAATCAGGAGCTTTGCGGTCATCGAGACGAGGACACTGATGAAGTCCACAAGCTATGGGGATATTATCGCTCGCTGATGGAAGAAAATAAGCAACTTCGCGAGGAGAACGCGACCTTGCTAGCTGAAATTCGAGATGTGCAGAGGAGGGTTGACGATATGTCGTCCGCCCTTGCTGGAGTAAGTGACCACGATGCCCTTTCTCATTACCAACAATTACTCTCCTTACACGCAACGTTTTATCTTTCTAGCAATCCGATGCAAAGGATCGGGTCCGCCATAGGGTTTCACTCGAGGAACGCCGAAACGATCTCGTCAAGCTGGTAACTTATGGTCACTACTTGGACTGGCTGTCGTATCAAATCACGATCAATGATGCCTCGAATCCATGTTCCCTATGCGAATCACTAAAATCACTAGCGGCGGCTGTAATTCCGGAACTTCAGGCACGAGCGCAATTCCCGCCATCGGTGCAATCTGAGCCCGGATGGAGAGCACTTCCAGAGCATGGATCAGAGGAGGATAAAATAGGGAAGGAGGCGATGGAAGCGGAGTATGCAATGCGTGTTCAGGAGGCCCGGGAGGCACAACGGGCTCTGGAGTTATTACAAGACAAGGAGCTCTGGGATTTCATTCAACAGAGTTGATTTCACGACAATGGCTCACATATCCTGATTCGCCTCTATTTGTGACAATGTGATTGATTTTACGCAGCAAGACCCCTTTTCCGACAATGACTTCCCATCAGCATTCTTTGTGAAGCTCGAGTCATTCGTCATTTTGGTTTTGACTCTAGTGTCCTGGCGTCCGCAGCAGGGCGGAAAATATAACTGCACATTGGTGCAGCCGGTGACACGGAATAGTATTTATATATAATCCAAAATGTGGCTTACTTTCATAACCTCTTACACGCCATGCCTATCCCAGAAGGTGAGATATTGCCACCTCCACCGGAAATCTTTTCTGAACCCGCTACCCCGGACTCCATTGGTGCGTTTGGTTTAATGTGGTTCAGCATGAATGTCTCGCGTTCTAATACTTGTCCTGATACAGACGTCGAGGAGGGTCTAAAGGGTCTAAACGACGAGGAAATGCCTAATATTATTCGAGGAATCACGTCCAACGATGGAGCTACAGTGCAGAACCCTGATGAAGACAACTATCTATACGAAAGGATGCAGGTCCCACGGGAGCGACTTCACGACGAAATGTTGAAGGAACGCACGGCATACGAGACTCACTTCTGAGGCATATCGGCGACATAAAGGAAGGCATCCACGATATGATGCAAGTCTTAATCTCGTATATTCAAGCTCAAGCGAGGGACCCGCTCTTGAAACGCAACGAGGTAAGGTATCTGTTGACCTTACAAATCGCTTCTTTTCATGATGAAAGTACTGGTATCCAGCGAAAATTAGAAACCACCATTCAGGACCAGCACTTGCAGTCGGCCATGGCTGGGAAACTTGTAAGCGGTATCAGAGACTGCCCTTCCCGTGCTACGATAGTTTGCACATCGGGCGTAACCAACTCCAAGGATTCTTGCACGCTTCGGAAGCGAGCCATGTCTGTCTGACCGATAGGGCCGGAATGTAAAGAAAACAAGTTGAGTGAGTCAGATCAGACGAGGAGAATGGGGTTCTTTCTCATATTTCATTCACTAGCATGAGTATTTCGCCTGCGCGATCGCACATTCTGTGAAGTAGTACACCGTGAATTACTTAACGAAGTACCGGTTCGAATAATTCGGCGTCTACAGATCATAGTATTACAAGGATTTTGAAGGAAATGAAATGCTTTTGTGACAGAAAGAATAGTACTTTTCATTGGCTTCTGCAATTCGAATGATAATCAGGCCGGGTGCGGTGTATTATAGTAAGCCGGACTCTACCTTGTTTATGGTTTATCTCCGTGCACACCACTACTCCTGTTGTTGTTGCGTTCCGCGACGTTCCCTTTTGCACTTCCTAACGGACCCTGGACATCTTCTTTGTCAAACTCTGGACCTGAGTGAATATTCCTTTCCGTTGCGTCATCTTCATCCGCGTGATGGCGCGCACGGATGTGCTCTGTGGTCTTCTTCTGGAGGACCTCTGTACTGCCCTCAGAGCGATCGGCCTTGATTGCTGCTTCTGAAGCTGATGCAAGATATTCGTTCCATCCGGGGGCATGCTCGTGTGGCGCGGACGTTTTGTACTGTTCCCCCGATAGATTCTTGCGCTTCTCCCTTTCAAGGGTCTGTGAAGAGCAAAATGTGAATGAGTCGATGTGTAAGGGCAGCCGCGGACCTCGAGAACTCACGTCTGGGTCATTATCATGCATGGTGCTGCGGATAAATTGTATTACATTCAGCAGAGCGCAAGGGAATCACCGAGCTTAGTCTACCTTGAATACAATCTTTTATTGTTAGGACGTAGTAAGATGGTAAGGTGTGAACGGATAGACATTTACCTTGTTGATTCGAGTCTCGACGCCCGTGCCACGCTCGACCGAGCAATTGTACGAGTTGTAAGCTGAAGATACATACGGGTGAGCATTGTGGAAGCTGTTGTTGAGGGAGGTCGTCTAACCGTCCACGAATATTGTTGCTTGCTTATACAGCGAGGAGCATGAACCATGTATGACATCATGATCGTCATCTCAGCTTTGGGGGAAGATTATTCTCACGGTCATCTTCCTGTCTGTCACACGTGGCTGTTCGCGCTCCTCGCTCCCAGATACGTTACGATACGCGACTCGACTTGGTCCCGGCTTCCGCTCCTCCTATTTTCGCCATGTTCTCCTGCAAGTTAACTATGGATGCTGGGCTTTATAATGGATCAAAATCTTGAGGAAGTTCTTCGAGCTGCGATTTCATGGATGAATCATACTCGTCACATCACAATGGACTTCTCTTCTGTACAGAAGTTCGGGGAGAATATCTCAGATGGATCTATCCGTCTACTCCGCTGCGGAAGTATTTCGTTCGCCAAGCTCCCTAGCCCTTCAAAGGAAGCAATGCGAAACATTGACTAGACTACTAGTATAGGGGTCACAAATTTTCGTCGTATTTTGGCCTTCAAGTTACTGCGCATCCCTTCACATGGAATCTCGTCCAGACCCTTCGGTGCCGTTATTCAAATTCTTCCAATGGGATATGGTAGCTGCACGCCGGAAATGAACTCCCTGAGTCAATCTAGCTATGGCTTCTCTCTTCGGATTTCTAACAACGCCCCTACCCCTAACCTGTGCTGCGCATCTTCAAACTTGCCACATTATAAACTCGAGCATTGAGCGATACCTCCCGCTGTGTCCTCATCATTCCCTTTCTTCACACATACTATCTGTTTAACATCAACATTGTCTCGAAAATGGTCGAATCGTTGTGGAGTGAAGCGAAGGTCCCTCGTTGGTCTTGGGGTGAGCCGAGCATCTTTGGACCTACGCCCAGCAAACCGGCAAAGTCAACCGACTGGGGACTCCCGTCGACGAGACCTAAGACGCCCTGCTTCAATTCACACTCGAATCCACAATCTCCGGTCGTCAGTTGGTCAAGCGCTTCGGAAATATCTACCAACAGCACCTCAATCCCTCCTGATATTATTCTAAAAGAAATCGACAATGAATTCAGTGAGTGTTGTTTGGAGTCGGTTGAAAGAGTGGTACTAACTCCGGATGGCTTACTTTGGCAGGACAGTTGCAAGGAGAGCCTATCTACACCTTTGGACGTCAGCCTACGCCTGGTCTAGGTACAGGACTATTCTACCTTCTTCTAGTTCCTGCCTTACCAACTCTTGCGACCACCTGACAGAGACTATCCGCGAGTGTATTCGGAAACATACGCAAGCACTTCTGGACAAGATCAAATCGATGGAGGCTGAAGCAGAGAAGGAAGAGAATCGGAAAGCGCTCATGAAGAAGAAAATAAGGGAGGCGATTCTAGACGGTCGAAACGAAGCGCTGGAATGCCGCGTCAAAATGATCGAGAACTTGCTCGTCGAGAATCTTCCACTTGCTTGAAGTTCATTGTGATAACACTCCTCGACACGAAAAGTTACTACGAATATGACATTTGACAAACAAGATCGATTGATATGCATCCCAAAACTTCAGCGAGGTCGAAAAGGAACGCTCGTCTCGAAAATATGCTTTCTAAAAAGTAGCAGCTGTTGAAGATTTGTATGCGCGAATCGGTTCCCGAACGATCTTTTATTTATTCAATCCGGAAGAGTTGTTCTTATTCAGCCCCATCAACACCATCCCCGCTCACAGAAGTTGCGATCCGCAGATTCCGCACTACATATATTAACGCCTTACTTTCTTTCGTGGCCTCCACTTGCTGATATTCCAGATAGCTTTGCCTGTTCTGATAATTTGTTTGTTCTGCAGTATATAGTGTAGCAAAACCGATTCCGCTAAATCCGGTCGCATTCCCGAACTTTTACATCAAATTTTTTTGCTTTTCTATTATCTTTTCTGTACCTAAAGTAGCGTCACTTTCGCTCAAACTAGAAATCATTGATTATTGTAAGTATTACAAAGATGTCAATTATGTAATGTTTTTGCTTTGCATGTTGTTTTGTCGTCTTCTTGCTTGCTTGCTCGAGGAACGCTCTATAACTTCTTCTCTGTATCCTCCCCGCCAAACGTATCAATACCTCCAGGGTTCCCATCATACTTCCTAAAACTTGCTAACCCTCCAGATCCAGATTGCGCTTCATCATCGTGCACACTCTGGCGCTCACTTTCCTCCCCGCCGAATTGATCTATTCCTTCCGCACGATCTGCGTAGCGTTTCCCGCTCAATTTGGACTCTTCCGATTCGAACACTCCGACTGGCTTTACTAGTTGTGGATGTGAATCAAAATTGGATGCTATAGTTGGTTGTTCTGCTTTTTTATGCGAGTCTTGAATCGCTGAGACGGAGCCATGAACTTTCGTAATCTGGTTGGGCTTTCGACTTTGACTTACATTTGCCGTGAATTGGTGCTGCCGTACGCATGGTGTGTATAATTATATAGAATTCCCTGTGCTCCACGCGATGACGACGTCTGATGTCATTTATTCCGGTCCTGAAAACCTGTGGACGATCTGTCAAGTGGACCGAGCATAACTATTATTTATTCATCTGTGCCATCCCACAACTTGCTCAAGCTACAAGGTACGTCGTGCTTATAATCTAGACGGGTTCTCTGCGCTACGGGCAAGTTTACACTCACACTCGCAATGCTGCATTTGACCCACGGAACTTGGCATCATATTTGCCATCAGTTCCCGGCAAGAATGCCACGCTGCCTTGCAGGGATTTCCGCAGCAGGGTAAGATGTCACCGCACATCTCCTGGCATATGTACTTCTCGTGGTCATCCGAACACGGCAGTTTGGCGCTGTGTTCGCATTTAAGGAGCTTTCGCTCGACCTGTACTGGGCACCACACCGTAGATAAATCGTCCATCTTATGGCTTTTGCGGAGTCAGTGTCGAATATTATGTAAGAAGTAACCCGCAGCAAGTACATACCATGGGACGCGCTCGCTAACATGGCCACAGGGGAGCGTCACGCCACGAATCGGGTACATACAGAGTCCGCAACGATCACTGCATCGTTTTGGGCAAGGATGGTCTCGTTGGCACAGCCTTGGACACGGTTGCTTGCAGCGTACGTTGCGGTGGTCCTCATCATCTGAGTGGCACTGAGAACTTCTCAGCGGTACGTCTATGTATCAACCAAGAGATTTCATTACCTTGTTCGGACAGCTATGGCCACATGACAGCCTTTCTCCACAATCGCGTAGGCACCCACCTTGGGCAACGATGTCAGCTCCCGTGAAGAAGTCGGGCGGATAGAACGTACCGTCTGGGGACACGTCAGGTAACTGACCCGGTTCGGAGATGTACTTGATGTATTCGGGATGCCTGTGGCACCTAATAGGTATCGCGTCCCCAACCGCGTCGTTTCTTTCTAGCTCAGTGATAATCGAACACCACATTTTGCTTTGGGAAGCGAAGTCTGAAGCATTCCCAAGTATGTATAATCCATGTCGCGCTCGGGATATCGCAACTGAATGCTATTTTGTCAGAGGTACCCTGGAAGGAATTCTCGCTAAGTTGGGCATACCGTTTGTTCTGTTCTCGGACTATACCCAGCTCAGTATCGCCAAGTGCACGGTAGAGGGGGAAACGCACCTTGAGAAATCCTATACTAGGGCGAGTCTGTTGAGCCTGAGGACCTAAGTACTCTCCCAACTCTTCGCGACTCTTTCCAGAATTTCTCACGAGTGACAATATGATAATCTAATAGACGCATTTTATGCATTTGGAGGTTGGAAAAGAATCAAGAGATGGGACTCACGTCCGCTTCCTCTCCCTGAAAATTGTCCACCGTCCGTACTCTAATCTGTGGGTAGGTATCAAGCAAGCTTCAGCCCAATACGATGCCAGCGTTTTCACGAATGGACCGATACCTTTTGTGTCACGGGAACCTCCTTGACTGGAACGCCATCTATTCTGGCAATATCAAGTAAAGATTTCAGAGCCTCCTGGTCGCGTTCATCTACATCCACCACCATCTTGTCTTGTAAGGCCGCTTTTACCCTGGCAAGTTGTCCGATATAGGAACAGAGAATGACGATGTTTCCGGTCGATGAATAGCATCCTTGACTGGTGACCGCAATGAGAACGACCTCAACACCCGGACATCAACAGATCGTCTTACCGCAGTAGATGGGTAACAATGTCTTTGATAACCGCGACCTTTTTCTCATTTAATTGCCATAACATTTCAAGTGCGAAGAGACCACGTACTTCGTGCATATTGCACCTAGATACCGATTCATCAGATCCGCCGTCATCCGGATGCTCATGTGAATAGAAAAACACGTCCTTAGCCATGCCCTGAACATGTGGATAGTCCAATACAGTTTGCGAATCTGTGATGTCGGGATAAAGTGTATTTCTGGGAGTTTATGAGCTGAGGAGCAATGGACTGATGCCACGATCAAATCTACGACGCACCGAATCAAAGAGGAAATTTCAGGGCGCATACGCCTCTGTACAGTGAGCTGGGACATAGAAGTTCCAGAAGAAGAAAGCCTTTCCATCAGCGACACATCGAATTTGTATCGTTTTCCACCTCGAGGGTTGTCGACAGACAATGCTAAGCCATCGTTAGAATTTCTCAGGCGAGCAGGATGTATTCATACCGTAGTTGTTACACGAAGGACGTAACTGAAGCGGATCTCCGATCATAATGAGATGCTGGACAGAGCGGAACAGATTCGCGATGATATGCGCTTCCAGTACTTGACCAGCCTCTTCGACGATGATGACTCTTGGACCAATACGCTGCGAGACATGAACGTAGGCTGGTATGGACAAGAGGAACTACTCACCTGAAGTATTGAAGATGCTTTGGCGGCGCCTGACGTGGAGGTTAGAACTTATAGATATCCCCTGTTAATGCATTATTCAGAAAAAAAACCTGATGTTGTACACCCTATAACCTTGCTCCCGAACATAGTCCAGAACCTTCTCTGTAATTGTGCCTAATCAGTAAAATGAAAAACACTTATCAAAATGGCCAACCTGGTTATCATATTGCTGAAGCCTATTCCTCAAACCTCTGTGAACAATTAAATCGCATAGAAGACCGAAGTCAGGTTCGAATGTTTCGTCTTGATATTCAAGTTTACGCTCCCAATGCGCATGAACACGAGCTCGTTCTTTTTCGGAGAAGTTCCAGACGTCACAGGAGTCTGAGAGCAAGAGGGCTTGAAGGGACCTATCGAGATGAGGCTCGCTCGGGACGAAATCCATGCCAGTCCAAGGTAAATATCCGCTGTCTTCCATTTCACGAGTGTCAGATAAATATCTGAAGCCCTTTTTATGCGAACGGATGAATTCAAGGTCGGCCCCGGTTTTCCAAAACTCGTATAGCGACATATCATCGAATCGAGTCCGTAGGTTTCTCTGCACAAACGTCCAGGAGTCACTACCATCCTCTTCCCCCAAACCGCTTTGTGCAAGTCTTTGATAAAGCGTGGAGATCCAGACTGGTGGCTCCTTGAGAAATGCGGCATGGTCCGGGTATTCTGAATGAAGAAAAGCGGTGATGTCCTCGGATTGATAGGTAAATTCAGTGTCGCAGTCGAATGTCCGATTAATAGATTCACTGAGATTTTTCAGCGAGTTATAAGTTTCTCTTGCTCCTTCACTGTAGTGCATGTTTCGAATTCTCGCTTCAATCGAAAATTCCTTCATCAATCCATCCTCTGAGTGGCCGCCGAGACGAACTATACTTCTTGTTATCCCCGAAGTGACGATAGCTGAGAGCATATGATCTAGCGCGTGGTTGGTAACAGCAACGAGGAGAATTGGGCCGATTTCATTGTGGATTAGAACCCGGATTAGCTCGATGCCCATGAACGTCTAGAGAAATTCACATTATATCCCGTAACTGGGACTGGGTCGGAAGGATATACACTCACCTTTCCAGTACCTGGTGGACTAAAGAAGATTAGGAAGAAGATTGGCCAAAGTCAGTGAAGGAATAATGCCTGCACAATTTGAACGTACCCCTGAACAAGCGACATTTCTCTTGTGAGCGAGCCGACAATGGCATCAACCTGGCTACTATCGAGACGACTGTCATCGCTCAGTCTTTCACGAGCGTATGAAATGGATTCTTCATCGGTTGTCGTCATGAGCAATGGGCGTTGAGCGTCTTCACGGAGAAGACAGGATAAGTCGAATTGAAAGTGAGGATATAGCGAGTAAGCGGGAGGGGGTATTGTGACATTCTCCCGACTATGTGGTAAATAATCTGTGAATGGAATAATTTCCGGAATGCGTCGAAGAACTTGAAGCGATTCCAAGAAAGGACGGAACGCTTCGAACAATACATTGGATTCCACCAGAATATCCTCGCTTTTATCTTTCTTGAGACAGAACATATAAGGCGAAGTTGCGCCAATGTATTCCAGGATAGAGGAGGGAGAGCGCAGGCCCTGATCCAGAAAACTTGTCTCATCAAAATGCACCTTGACCATAACCGTGTTTCTGCCCTCACGAGCTGATGCAACAATGTCCTCGTTTTTGCTAGAAACTATTCCAAGATGGGTGCGAATCTCCATCCCACGGTGCCGTATGAGGGCCACTAGGCTACCTTGCATAAGCCTCTTGTTGCCGGTGATAGACCAGTACTGGACTCGCTCGGAGGTGGTCATAGCCCGAGCGCTGCCCGGAGGAGAGTCGACGATGAGAGTTAAAACTAGACCTCGTCGATTGTCCACTCCCACATCGAAGAGATGGGCATTCGTATAGACGTTGCAAGAAACGTCATGCTGCCCATCTTGACAGCTATAACGGCCACCATTACTCTTGAAAATCCTCGCGAGTGGAGTTTCGTGGAAGTTTGGAGATACCATGTCCTCCATTACGAGCTGAATCGGTCCACGAAGAGGAGCACTAGTACAATCTGGCATTACTGACACGTCAATGCTGACAACGATTTCACTCACATCATTTCCTCCCTAAGTAAACGAAACTGCGTATCAAGAACCCGCTCAATACTATCGTACGGATACGGATGTGGAGCATTCGGTACGTTTCCAGGAAGGAACGGAGGGATGCTGCAAGTCAGCTCGTCTTCTGTTGGAAAAACTCGAACTCGGCGAATGTCCACGAAATCGTTGTCGTGGCGAGGACCATCCTCCCTAAATTCTCCGGGACCAATATACTCTATGCGCAAAGCAGCCAGCATTGCCGAATCTTCACCATCATTTACAGACTTCGCAGTCGTTTCCGCTTGTCTGCGTGCATCCACAAATACTAAGGATCTCTGCTCACGTTCGACAATCCGGGATACAAGTCTTGCCCGATCCTTGACATGGCGTGTTACGAACTGTCGTTTTTCTTCAGGTAAATCTGTGACCGAATCATTGAATTTGGGATGCGGTGAGTTGATGTCATCGAACCACATCTGCACCCATTGGTCCAATTTGAATATAAACTTTCCTAGATCCTCGTTTTGTGCCAAGACATTCTTGAAGCGTGTAAGGTATCTGTGTGAGTGTTCGTCAGCTTAAATAGTCAGAGAAAGTAGAAACACCGTACTGAAAGAAGACCTCAATCAAAGTACCAAAAATCACAACACCCGAGGAATCTTCCGCCTCTCCGTACGAGTAGGATCCCATGATATTTTCCAGACAATTCAAGAGGTTCTTAATCACAACCTCTATGTTCTCGTCAAGAACACCGTACAGCGAGCTGCAAGATATGTGTTACATCAGCTATACTGATACTGGAATTACTTGCATCATTTGATTCTTACTTTACGTGATGATCGAGATTGCTTCCGATGACAAACTTAGACGATAGGTACTAGGGTTGATTTAGGTACGATGCAAGAGAACGGATAGATTTACTGCACCTGAAACATGGGGATATATCCGCGTAAGAATGAAACAGTGCGGAAGCGTAGTTCAATGCCGACCGATACGTTCTCTTGCACTAGTAGTTGTTGCACTAGGCGGCGACCCTTTTCCTGCTTAACATGTTAGAATAGACTGATGCTAGTACACGGCTCAACATACCGACGCCATGGCCTCAAGGAACAGCTAGAAATAGCGCAACAATCATCTCATATCATCGACTGGATGGACACATCCTGACTTACCTGCCCATGCACATCGGACTGCACAGCCGTCCATATTAGACGAGCGATGTAAATTAGTTTCATCTTAACCACATAGAGTAGACTACGAACCCATGAGGTGTTCGCTGATGTTGCATTCAACAGTAAATCTGAAAATGTATAGATTTGTCTTGAAGTTCGTAACACGAAGTCCTCCGTAAGGAATAAGCGTAGCTGATCTTGAGTTTGTTCGGGATAAAGGTAACCCATGCTTGAGTCTCTGCATCGAAATGCATCCGAGCCGGCGCCTTCGAGGCTGGATAAATCGTCGGCTGCAAGGAGCATACCAATATGCTTCTTTGCGCTCGTTTGACATTCGACTCCGCAATCGCTGTCCGAATCACTGCCACTACTCAAGGTGCTGGAATCAGTGTATGTTACTCCGTGCTTGAAGGAACAACTGAATCCTCTGGCACAGAAGCCCTTTGACCAAAAGAACTTGCATATTCCCGGTGGTGCCTGCGGTCTGTCGAAGCCGGATGGTTGAGCAGAGTAATACGGTTGGTCCGACGATCTAATATGCTCGTATCTGCATAGGTCGCCATATCGACAACCCCTTGACTGATTGAAAAAGCGACATGGTTGCCTTCTGAATGCTGGATGTTGGGAATCAAACATAGCGCAGATAGGGAAGACGTTCTTAGGAGAGGGGCGGGAATCGCAAGCGGGGCAAAGGAGTGGACATGTAAAAAAAGACCTTTAAGGGCATGTATGGGCGTCTATGAGTTACGTTCCATGGAGCGTTTGTGCTAAATCGGGAAATCCAAGCAGTGTAAGTGCATGCGGGCTTAGTAGGGTGGGCACGAGGAAGAGTTGAATCATGGTTCATGTACTCAAGGACATAGCCTGGTTCTAAAGATGTGGAAGCCGTACTTTAGTACAGGTATGAGGTAAAGAATGAAAGTTCGAGAACCACTTATCGTCAAATTGAAAGTGGGCGCTTATTGCTCCTATACCTATTCATAACCTACGTTTCCGCACATCTCTTTCGGAACCTCGATGAGCTCCGTACTTGCCGTACAGGGAATTCTGATTTTGGACAATGTTTGCAGTGCACGTACTAGAGGCAGGCCGCAGAAATAGAAGGAGCACCGCTATTTATGCTCAACGGAGTCGCGACTCCTTTCTAATAGCGTGAGAACTCTTTTCCCATTGTGGTACACTTCTCTTATGTAGATACAAGTCACCATTCACCACGGTACGCACTGTTTCTTGCGACATACTTCATCGTGAACATATTCCTATCATCGTCTGGGGAGACGTAGCGTTGAATCAGTGCAACATTCCGGTTATGATCCCGGTTAGTGGTTTTCTATCATTACATCCACTGAACTACTTTTCTGTCCGACAGCGCATCGACATTCTGGTGCCAGATGATATGCTCACTCGTGCAGCCTCAGCACTTGAGCTAAAGGTTGTACAATTTCTACGGAACCCCTCCCTACTGCGCGTACTGGGTTTTGGTAGTTGGGATGAGAGGTGCTTGCAAAGGCTTGCCACCGATTTCATTGTCCATCCTCCGTTTTACCCGAGGCTGAAGGCATGGGCATTGGCCCAAGCCCATCCTTAGAATCCGACGAATATAAGCAAGTTGAATTCTTTGGGCCCAACCTCCAGTCATCTCATGGCAAAATCCGTCGCACATACGCATATCCGCCACGCTGTTGCCGGTACCAATTTATCTTTGCTGCTACGTGCGTAGGCATGGTACTTCTACCACTATTGCGACTTCCATGCGGGATCATTGGACGACGACGAAAGAGATGTTCAAGAGTTCTAGCGTTCTATATCACTGGCAGAATGGAAGGCCAAAAGGGATTGACGTGGATCATTCATTTCCCACCAGTCGTTTGAGGGGGGGGGGGGGAAATATGGTTGGCGCTGTAGCCAAACGGGGCGTCTCTTCCCGAGAGTATTGTCAGGCGCATGAAATCCCCGTCCAGACCCTCGTCTCGACGACACCGAGATGCAACCCCAGGTTTTAGCCAAACGTTTGACTAGCCGTGCAACAAAGAGACTTCAACGACCAATACGAACTGCATGGACGGTGTTAGCAAATTGAAACTCCGACGTATCCGCGAGAGATTCGGTGAATTCCTTGTCTCTGTGTGTGTTGCAGTTAGTCCAGTGCATTCGTCTTAGCAATGTTTGTGATACGTACGAGAGCGATTTGGAATTTGTAGGACCGAAGAATAGACCAGGTTGTGGTTTGCTCCGATCCACGGTTGTCCGTGTCCGAAAGGTCCGGCGGGACTTTGAAAAATGAAAATGAGAACGGTTAGCCGAAACGGATGCTTGTGTACTCCAGACATCAACGCCGATTCAACAACGGTAAGTCGTCGTCTTGGTCCTGGATGACCACACGTGAGCATGTCTGAATGTAGACTTATCAACACTTTACGCTGATGCAGTGCCCTCCCATTCCATGGCCATTGGTGCAGCTTTTGCATCCGTTCGTTTCACAGTATGCTCATCATGTTTCTTATAATTCCGAGCTACAGAAGTGAAGGCGGATATGACCGGAATGAAGGAAAATGCTGGGCTCTTTCTCACTAGAGAGAAGGTAACGGCGGCCAGACCATGTCATTGAAGCGTTCTTAGGTCTGTTGGGAGGCACGAGAGAAGTCATGAAATGAGTTCCGCTCGTATATCTAGGCCCAGGAACTCTGGCATGCAGTCTTCTCCGCTTACAAGCTTCGTCAACTACGAGGCTAGCCAGGTCTGAACCTTCGCGGTGTCGAATCCGTGGTCGTAGTAACAAGTGTGTTCCAGGTCGAAAGTCAGTTTTCACATTAATGTTGTTGTCCATCGTACCGTCCGACTAATTCCCATCTCTCTCGCCTAGTCCTGACCTTCATGCGGATTAATCACGGCGCAATATATGTCTAAACTTCATCATATCACTGTAAAAGTGCTTCTGAAATCTTTGAAGTGTGTACATCGCTTATACGCAATAGTATACTGGATCAAAATTGACGAATCACTGGTTGTCCAACGTGTCAGTACTAGTAGTAGAAGAAGAAAAGAGTCAAGCGCGGCAAGGGGTATATGACTGTTCATTTCAATTTTAATAAACAATCGGAACTACATATAACTCGACATTGCGCCACCGCTTCTTTCTCCATGACTGAGTTGCCAATACATCGCCGCTAAAAACTAAATGTATAATAGACTAGCGTGACAAGCTACATCGTCAGCTTCCATAGGGGTTACAGAATACCTCACGATGTCTATGTAGTCCTTTTAACACGGAGGAGTTTATTTATCAGTTCAACGAGCCCATGGCCAGGGACTTTGTTGGACCCCGCGCCTGCGAGCGATTTCCTCGAGTTCTGTGTCACGGCTGTTCGTTGAAAGAAGATTATGGCCTGAGCCACCAATCAGCTCATAGCACTCGGGGCAGCGAGCAGTTACCGTAGCCCCTCCACACTGCGAAAAGAATGACATAAGATTGGTTATTTACTCGATAAAGAAAGAGGATACGTGCATCTCCTATCACGAAAGGATGTCCGTTGGGACATCGGTAGAAGTGTCCTGAGTAGGCTTTTATATACAAGAATGTGAGAAAGGTTGAATTTACAGCATGTAGCCGAGTAACTTACACAAATCATAAGTCTCCATTAGGCCAGCGATTATCTGTTGCTTCTCTTCGTCGGTCACGGATGAATAGATGATACCAGTGCGTATTGCTTCCTCGAGCTCCCTCAGTTCCTTCCGTATAGTATCCATGGGGTCCAAGAAGAAACGCTTAAAATCGGCAAGCTCCATCCTCATACTCCCAGATCTGCCATACTGTCCATTCACCATGTCCACAGAAGAACCAAGTTCGTCTAGCTGTTTGCCCACTGCCTCTTTGAGCTCATCACGAGTCATCGCGGCAGGTACTGCATCACGATAGAGCTGGTAGTTGTACTTCAGAGTCTCTAGTTGCGTGTTGAAGACGAGAACTTTCGAGCGAAGTGCTTGCTTGTGACTCTGGGTCGATTCCGCGATCCGTAAGGCGACCTTAGCATCTCGTTCGCACGTCTTGAGAATGAAAGCGATAAACGACGACCAGGTGATCCTGAACGGCGAGGCGTTCGCTGGGAAGGTACCCCTTTGTGTCAACCATTCCTGCGCAACATTCGCCAGAAGATGCCGGATCGAGATTGTCAACCAAAACGCCTCAACACAGAAGCGTTTGTCTGCTAAAGGCTTTGCCATTCCGACCTTCATCTTCGCGACACGCATGGCGTATTCCGCCGGATATCGGGGTGCAGTACTGGGCTCCTGAACTGCATTCTCTATCTCTTGTCGATACAAACTTGAGAAAGCGGCTTCCCATGCCTTCACGTGCGCCGACCGGGCAGAAGCTATTGCAAGTGTTCGATCATAAAGCTTTTTCACCTTCTGCATCTCTTTTGACCAGCGGCGTGCAATCGCTGTCTGAATACCATGGATTTGTTTTCGAGGGTCAATCACATCCCACGAAACTGGCAACTCCTCATCACTGTTAAGAATCCTCCGCCTGGTATTCTCATCTATCTCGGCTTTGCTCCCTCCGCCTTCTGATATCATAGTATGAAGTACGCTCCCCGCGTCCTGAATACTGCGGCGAATTCCCACTTGGTCTACGGATCGGAAGTCATCGGAGACAGTATTGAGGGACCTAGACAATCGTGAAGTCACATTTTGTTCGATGATGTCCAGGTCTGCACGCTTGTAGACACGTCCGTAGCGAGGCGACCGGATTGCGTGGCGACACGTTGGGCAGACCGGAGGTGACTTGAAGTCTGAAGCAGGAGATTTCAAGCTTCGCCATATCCCGTTTCCGTCATCTTCATAGTACTCGCTCAATTGGCAATGTCCGTCCAACGTTTCGACCGTAAAGGCGTGTTTGCAACCAGGGAGGGTGATGATGAGCTCGTCAACCGATCCTTGGGACGGATCAAGCTCGCTGAGTGATCGTTGCATGACCAAGTCCGCTATCGAACTGAGCTTCTCTTTGGGAGCGCATGTCAGACATATCTGAATCGCGCAGTCCTCTCCGCATACTGGAATCGGTACTTAGAACACAAAGCTGATCCATAATAGTATCAAACTTACCGGAGGGGCATCGATGCCCACAACGAAGCACCTTCCGACACGGCAAGTTGCAAGGCAATCGTGCGCATATCTGAGAAACGATCAGTACAGGTAACCTTTGACTTTACTCAGCACTCCTTACAGAACCGCATGGTACTGGACATGTATAATGCGGACAAGTCCTATGCAATAACGAGGCTGTAAGAAATAGCTAGGTGTTGTTACAGTCAATACGTACCATGCACAAGGCTCCTGGCACGGAGCACAAGGTTCTGAACAAAATGAGCGGCACTCCGCATGCGAGCACGATTGTCTGCATGTTTCCTTGCACTCCGTCATGCACTTATGATCGGCAGAACAGATGCCACGACACGCGTGCGCGCAGTAAAGCGGTTTACCACAGCTATGGGCGTGATGCCGTGTTCTAGGGACGACGCGCAATTCGATTGCATCCACACGTGGATCCTGGCAGGAATGACATTTCGCTTTACAGGACTTCCCACAGCAGGGCAAGATACCGTCACAAAGAACTTGGCATTTATGGTCGTTGATGTCGTGTGAGCATGGTAATTGAACACTGTGTTCACACGTCGGAAGCTTTCGCTCGACCTTCACCATGCACTTTATGTCCGACAAGTCATCCATCTGGTGACTGCAATTGGCCAAGTTATAGTTATAATACGCCGAATGACGAAAAAGTAGATGCGTACCAAGGAACGCTCTTATGGACATGTCCGCAGGGCAGTCTGACATCACGAATAGGATGCTTGCAGTTTCCGCAAGAGTCACCACATTGTTTCGGGCAAGGGTGACCCTTCGGGCATAGCTTTGGACATGGTTGTATACAGAAAACATGCCGATGGTTCTCGTCATCCGCGTGGCACTAAGCCGGTGATAAAATACGACTTCGTTGAGAAAATCAATTTTTCATTTACCTTGTACGGGCAATTGTGACCACATGTCAGTCGTACGTTGCAGCCCAGTAGGCATCCGCCTTGGATGATGAATCAGCTGTCATCACAGATTCAAGACGAAGGAAACGTACCGTCTGGAGACACCTTGGAAAGTTCACCTGGTTTTGATATGTACCGTACGTCTTCTGGGTGCCTGTGACACTTGATTGGTATCGCGTCTCCAACTGCGTCATTCTTATCGAGTTGTGAAATAACGGAAGACCACATAGTTTCTTTTTTTTGCGAGGTGAGGTCGGAGGCGTTCCCGAGAATATAGAGTCCATGCTTTGCACGTGAAAGGGCCACTGAAGTTTATTCGGTCAGCCGAATCGCTCTTTAAATGTGTACTCAGTCCTTACCATTTGTCCTATTTTCAGACTGTTGAATAGTCAGTAAAATGAATAACGGCGATAAACCGCACTGACCTTCAGAAAACCTATACTCGGGACAGTACGCCGCGTAACAATGTCATACTCATTGCCCCCATGGCCTCCACCTGAATTTCGCACAAGCGACAGAATGATAATCTGATGATCTCAGTGATAATCTGAAGATGACCAACATACTACTCACGTCCGCTTCTTCTCCCTGGTAGTTATCCACGGAGCGTATCTTGACCTGAAACACACATCAGAGATCAGCGTTCCCATGGACTGATGCCGAAATCGTACCCTCTGTGTAACTTGGACTCGCTCAATATTGGGTAATGTGTCAATGGCCTCCTCTCCTTCTTGCTGATCTAAGGCGTCCTGATCACGTTCATCTATGACGACTGTCACTTCTTCTCTGAGTGCGTCCCGGACCCTAGCCAGTTGTCCAAGATAGGTGCAGAGAACGACGATTTGTCCCTCAGAAGAATAGCATCCTTGGCTATTAGGTTGCCATCAGTCGACTTGGGGTATTCTCATACCAAGAACTCCTACCGAAGTAAATACTTAACCAAGTCCTTAATCATCGACACCTACAGACTAGTCAGGAAAAAGAAGGCGAGTGGAGCTTTAATCTAATCAGTACCTCGTATGGATTATGCTTAGACACGGAGTCGTCTCCTCCTCCATGCTCCTTGTGTCCATGAGAAAGGAAGAATACATCTTTATGCATCCCGCGAACCGACTCGCGTTTCAGGACTTCGTCATGGTCCTGTAGACCGGGGTACAAGTCTCTGGGATATCAAGTGTGAATGCAGTGAAGCTATAAAATTAAACGCATTTACGACGTACCGAATTAAAGAGGATATCTCTGGTCGCATGCGCCGTTGCTCGTCGAGTCTCGACATAGGAAGTTTAGACTTAGAAAGCCTCTCCATTAGAGACATATCGAATCGGTATAGATCCTTTCCCCTTGGGTTATCCATCGAGAGTGCTGATTCGAACGCGAATTTATGTCAGTAGTTTCACCTCTAGGAAACAGCAAAGACCAACCGAAATTACTCAGAGTTGGGCGTAGTTGTAACGGATCACCGATCATGACGAGGTGCTCGACGGAATCAACCAGGCTTGCCAACACGTGCTACACGACATGAACGTTGTACTCCAAATATTACGGATGCGACTCACAGATTCTAGCACCTGTCCTGCTTCTTCCACAATCATCACCCGAGGAGAAAACCCCTTACAGGATTGTAAGTTGACACAATCAAGACAGATCATGAAAGTTGGACACCTTCAACAAAGAGATTAACCTTGCGGCACCTACGATCCAGGAGTTAGCATGACTATCAGATGCACACTTAGAGTAGCAGATATACCTGTCGTTGTGCAGCCGACCAGCCTTCGGTTTCGTATGATGTTGAGCCGTATCTGCATCCGACGTCAGTCTAAAGTCTCAACAGTTCATGAGGGTTTACCTCCTCATCCCGATTGTGTTGCTTTTGTCGCAGGTCGGAATGCTTTTCGATAAGATCCTCGAATCGCATCTTCTGCGAATCATACGCCGATTCTCGGTACTGAGATACCCAATACGAGTCGATGCGGAGCCTTTCAGACTGTGAAAATTCCCAGATATTGTGATTCTCGCTCTGAAGGAGTGTTTCTAGCGGACGGTCAGATGTAGCTTCTTCTGGAATTCCCGATTCGCCATGAGCCAGGAAAAACATCTCGGCATCTGTTAGCACTGGGGTATGGGTGGCATCGGATAAAGAATGGTCGCTCTCGCCGTCGTCTGAGTCCAATAACACATCCTCCTGCATATCAGCTAGCCTATCATCTATTCCTTCATTCGACTTGCCTGCGATACGAAGGAACGAATTAAACCGATTGGCGGCAACGGATGGATTGGGGGAAATTTCCTTCCGCAGTCGGGCGTCACGGATGAATTTCAAGTCCTGTCCGGTCTTCCAGAATGCATACCGAGAAGAATCTGAAATAGCGCGCTCTTTTTTCTTCGTGCCAACCTCTTCCCATCCACCTTCGTCAAGCGAACTATGTAACTCGCGTATCCACAGAGGCGGCTCATCGAGATGAGCGACGTGGTCGGGGGAGAACATGATGATATGGTTGAGTAACGTAGAGGGAGGGACGTTGGTACCAATTACACGCCCCAGTAGCTTCGTAATTTCTTCCTCCGTCTCCTTGATGGACCGGTATTCGCTTTTCATATTACGGTCAAGGAGGGAGCGACCAGACACCCTTTCGAGCTCCTCTATCGAATAACTCTTGATACTCTCATCCGATGACCTTCCTCCCAAGCGGACCACATCTTTTGTAATTCCTTTCTCAATAATATGACTGAGCATATGATCCAATGCATGGTTCGTGAAAGCGATCAAAAGTATAGGCCCAACTTTGTTCTTGACGAGAACCCTTATGAGTTCTATGCCAATGAAAGTCTGTAGAAATGTCATGAGTCATGATAGAGTAAATGTCAGAAGACCTGTTACCTTTCCTGTACCAGGAGGGCTGTTGATATCAATAGAGGAATACAATGGCACATCAGTAATGCAGCTATGCTGACAGAACGAAGAGTTCCATACCCTTGAATCATAGCTACCTCCCTGGTAAGTGTGTCCACAATAGCTTTCGCTTGACTTTTCTCCAACCGACTCCTTTCTGCAAGTGCCGCCCTGGTCACCTCGATAGAATTAGGAGCCGTGGTCACTAGACGAAGGCCACGGAGACCGTCCTCCTCCCCTGGTCGATGGAGGTCCTCGAGATTGAATGAGAAATTCGGAACCCTGGAATACGCAGGAGGACGAACTAGTGTACCGGCAAGCGAGCCCGACATAGGATGTGGTAGGTAAGTGCTGAATGGAATTGCCTCTGGCGTTCGCTTGAGTGATTCTAAGAATGGCCTGATCGTCTCGAACATAACAGACGACTCGACCAGTAGTCTCTCGTCCTTAGGCTTGTCCTTGCTTCGGAGGTGCTCCAAGACTTTAAAATTAACTACGGCATCGAAGAATTGTACGCGGACAGGAAGCCTATGGTCACTCGCTTTAGCTGCTTCTGCGAGCTTATTTGCCGCGCTGCAGAGGGTGCCGAGATGGACGTCAACATGATCGCCGCGTTTCCACAACAGAGCGACCAAACCGCCATGCATAAGCCGCTTCCCGTTCGCCCAATACGCCGCACGAGTATTGGCCTTGTTTGAGCGCGCACTACCAGGTGGGGTATCAAGTTGAAGTTCCACCACCATACCTCGTCGGGAATCCATATCTATCCTCGAGAAGTTGATGTTCGTATAAACATTGAACATGACCGACTCCTGACGATCCTGATAATTATAGCGGCCACCTTTCTTCTTCTTGAGCTCGCCCAGCTGGGACTTGCGAGAAGACGGGGCCTGTAAATCCTCCAGCAAAACTTGCACAGAAGTACGCAAAGGTGCACTATGAAGGAGTCATTAACAACCAACACCAATCTCATTCCAGAAACCCACTCACAGCAATTCCTCTCGAAGCAATCGAAACTGGATGTCAAGAAGCCGCTGCATACTGTCTTTAGGGAAAGGATGCGGCGCATTCGGAAGATTCACGGGAAGAAAGGGCGCCCGAGCGCAGATCAGTTCTTGGTCCGTCGGAGCCACTTTGATGTTGCGGATGTCGACGAAGTCATTGTCATGGCGTGGTCCATCTCTCCTTTCTTCCCCGGGACCTTCATAATAGTTTTCTATTGTTCGTAGAAGGTTGACTGTATCGGAATGTGATGCAGACGCGGCATCTCGAGCGGCCTTTTGATCAGCGGAACGGTCCATCCCGGGTTGTTCGCGTTTAGTAATGTCGGCAACTCGTTTTGCACAGGCTTTGATGTGGTTAGAGACCAGCTCGCGCGCATGCGGTTGTTCAATGGACGTTAATACATCGTCAAACGTCGGATTTGCGGAGGTAATATTATCCGCCCATTCCTCGACCCAGTGAACGAGCTTCGCAACAAAAGGACCCAAACCTTCGTAAGTGGGTAAGGCGGTCTTGAATCGAGAAAGATACCTTAGGCCAAAGCGTTAGCATGGAGGGCATGTTGACGATTCCCATGCGACTCACTCAAAGAAAACTGTCACAATAGGCCCGAAAATCATGGCACCTGCCGATTCAGGAGAGGACGGCTTTTCCTTGAAGGACCGCGCGGTCATGTACGTGGCTATGCACGTGTCAAGGTGAACCAGAACTTGATCCAAATTGTTATGGAGTACCGTGTACACAGAGCTAGATGACGTTCCCCGTAAAGCTGTGAATTTGAACTCATTATAGGAAGAAGCGTACTTTACATTATGACTAAGCGTGCTCTTCACAACGAACTTGGACGATAGATACTGTGCAATTTATGATAAGCCTACGGATTGCTTTATTACTCGCGAGATATTATGCGCACTTGGAAAACCGGAAGATAACCACGCTGAAACGAGAGAACCTTGGGATCATAGTGAGAAGTGCTCGAGACATTCTCATAGCTGAGGACGGAGGAAAGACGGAGACAACCATTCTCCTACCCATCTTTCAGTATCATTGGTAGATTAATGAAGAATAACTAACCGCAGCGATAGCTTGAAGGAAAAGCTGGAATCATCCGTGAGCATCTTTGGTAACTATTGACACAATCTCGACCTACTTGACCATCTTCAGCGGTCTAGGACGCGACATTCTCTAGCGTCAGCCACCACGATTTGATGCACAAGTAAACGACCTACCCAAGATTTATTCAATGATGAAGCGCTCGATAGGAGCTTTCCGAACGAACACATCTGTGCTGGGGTTGAGAAGCGAAAACTGTCCCTCAGAAACGTCCTTAGGAAGACCTGGGTCTCCTGCGGAGTGAATCCCGCTGTGGCATCGCGAAAGGCATCTCCCCCAGAAACCGATAAGTCGGACAATCCAGAGACGGACAAGTATGGCATCGAAGAGTTCTCCAACTGTTCCGGACCTTCACTGGTGGTATCGTTCTTTGCGCGCTGGACATCTGGAGATAGTTCGTGCTCGAACCTGCACTCGAAAGCTCTCTTGCAGGAGCCGGTCGCCCAGTAAAAGTCGCATTTGCCCCGGGGCGCCCTCGGGGGCTTCTGACCGGAGAAACGACCTCCGGACGAGGGCCCATCGCTGCGCCCCTTGTCCGACTTGCTGTGCTCATCCGGACAACGGTCGCCCTTTCTACAGCCGCCTGGTTTTGTGAAGAATCTACAGGTCTTCTTGTGAGGTGAGTACATGGTACAAATTGTTTTGAGGAAGTAAATCTAAAGAAAGAAGGGAGTTAAGCAGGGAGGGATAGAGATGGGGATCCTTACGATGGGAGGTCGGGCGCCTATTAATGCGAGTCAGGGAGAAATGAGATGCGCACGGCCTCCACGCCTAGTGAACCTAGATTTCAAACCGCTATATTTGGCTGCTGCATGATGCTGTACTGACCGATGTGGGACCCAAGGATTCCTTTGTTGAGGACATGATTTGATGCCTCTGAGCGTAAGCGCCCGTAATCGGCCAATCGGATGCCGGCGTCTAAATCGCTCGTCCCATGTCACAGAAGACACACAACGCGTACCTCCGTCTCCCTCCTTTTGGGGTTGAGATCTCGTCAGCCGCATACATGTACGGCAGCCGTCTCCACCGCCAAAGAACCTCCTAGGCCCAGGATGCAGTCCACCTCTCTGCAGTGCATAGATATCATCCGATACTTTGGGGCATAAAAGCGCTGGTCATCTTCTAAACTCTAAGAACGATGTCGAAAATACATACCATTGATGTTCTCCAACCTCATGTTCGATAAGAAACCACTGCGAACAATCGTGCTGTGAAGCCCTTTGAGCGAGTCGTTGTAACTCCTCATTACATCAACATTCTTTCATGGAAGTCGAGGAGCAGTCCTAGGCCTGAGGCAGTGGTATAAGGTTCGACAAAAAGGTCGCCGCAGATAATCCGAAAGCAACGTCCACGTTCACTTTCTCATCGTGGACATATTGAGTTTGGCCAAGCACAAGGCATAGAGGAAACTTAAAATCGAATTGGATGAAAGTGGTGATAGATCTGTTCTGACCATGGTTCGGAGCGGCGGCATGGTCAGAGACAAGTCGAGATGCATCGTTTTGCAGCTATATCTTCTCTCCTCCGCAACTGTTATTTTGATATGAGAAGCAGTAGTAGATGGTCGGACGCTGTAGGAATAGAGCTTGCTTTGAGGTCAAAAATCCAGAGGGCTCTCCTCTGATGCACGTGGCAAGGCTCATTTCTGCACGTGACCTAGATGGGAGTTTTTTTTAAAAATTTTATCATTTTCATTTTTTGAACAACTTCGAACAAACATCGTATATATGAGACGCCCACTCATTTTATCCCGAGTAAAGGCTGGCGGCGAGACTGACCTCCTCTTCAACTGTCAAGTCGCCCACCGTCTTCATTCATCTCGAAGGCGAGTCTGTTTTGATCGAAAGCAACGCGTACGACGCCTCCTCAGCTCAGTGGCCATGGGCACGCCCACGGTACACAAAGTGCTCAGTGGCTACCACATGTTATAATTTCGACTGCTTTGTGGCTCTAGCAACTCTCCATATATACAGATGGTAACCAGTAAAAAAAATCAGTCAACTTTGCTCATTTTTCACCTCAAAGGGTAGGTCATGTGGCGTGTGAGACGACATTTGTCCCACACCACCGAGGTCCAGCATGAAGCGAATTTCTCCCATTTCTTGTCTTCCTGTCGAACTTCTCCGTCTGATTCTTGACGTGGTCCTAGAAGTCCAGGATAGTGCGCTAACGAATCCTCGATCCCGATTCAACCGACGAAGATCATCCGACTATCTACTTGTATCCAAGCTTTGGCTGGGTGTTGGACTCTCTTTGTTGTACCGAACAGTTATTCTGCGCTCGAGCGCGCAGGTTCACGCACTGCTAACAACTCTAATCGAACACCCCGAACTTGGTCGACTAATACGAAACGTTCGAGTCGAGGAAGGCGCGTTTTATCCCGGACTCGAGAAGGTGACAGAGCGGTTGAAGGAGGTCAAGATGGTTGTTATTAGTCTCGCTGTTTACACGTCGACGGATGCACAAACAGCGTGCCTCGCATTAGACCATCTTGCGCCGACAAAGTTGGTGCTGCATGATCTGGGGAGTGCGATCACTCGCAACCGCTCTATGGATAAAGTTGTGGAGGGGATGTGTCGAATGATAGTTCGTTCGCAAAATCTTGTACGTTTCTCGTGTACGTTCATAGAATGCTAGTTCATTTACTCTGGCATTGAATAGGAAATCTTTGAATGGCACGTAGAATGGCGAAAGAAAGTCTTTACCCTCCATCGTTCACAATGCTTTGCAGATGCATTACTTCGAGTTCCCAAAATGCGTATTGCCTCCGTAACGAGCTCTCATAACGCCGCAACAGTCAACTTTCTAGAAACTCTTGTCAACAAGAGCGAAGTGGAACGGGTCTGCATAATAGATTGCCCAAAACGGATGAGAGAAAAGATCAGTGGATTTGCCCTGACAACTCCCGGAGCTAGCGAGAGAGTTGAATTCTATAATCAGTAAGCATAGTATCCTGAGGTTTCAGCTTCGACGGCTTATAACATTGAAAAGCTTCTATCAAGTATACGTAACGGAGAAGATTAAGCAACGGCCTCCCGTAAACTGCATTCAAAGTCTCCCACTATTGCCTGATGGCATCTTCAAAAGGATAGTTGAGTTGGTACTCACATCCTTGGAGCTATTGAATGAGGGCCTGTTCTCTGACGGAATCACAGATACCGGGTTTCCTGGGTTTGAGAAGACTCTCTCTTCACTGATGCGCGTTTCAAAATCGTTCAAGGTAGATTTGTAGTATGTCTTTTTCGAAAGAAACGAGGTTGACCGAATATATTCTAGTCTTTTGTTCAGCCGCTCAGATTCCTTCAAGTCTCGATGCCGGACTTCTACACGGGAACACGGTTTCTGAAAGACGTTATGGGTGAATCACGATGCGATGCATCCGTTCCGACTCGTGGAGTATACATCAATAGCTCCCAGAGCGTAATAACAGATGAGGAGCGTCAAGCAGGGGATGTCGTTCTGAAAGCACTATGCGGTATGATACACTTAACGGAGTTGTCCATTCCCGCCACTCCTGGAGTTGTTCGACTGCTAGCACATCATCTTGGTCACTCGTTGATCAAGCTCGATCTTTGTCTCGAGTCAAGCTCACATAGCACACCCGATGCTACGGAGGATTCAGAAAGTGACGCGCTACTCCCGGAGTATTTTTCTGGATTTCATGCCCTGGAGGTTCTTTGGATTCGTTGTTCACATGATTTCCCGAAACTCACAAGCAGCAGGTTTGACAAATCAGGTATCCTGAATGACTCTGGACCAACTCAGAAAGTCATATTCGAGCGTCTTCGGGTGCTGATAATTCAGGATTATGAGGATGGAAAAGTGTTTGATCTCGTTGATTCTTGGAAGTGAGTTCTATTCCCATTTCTATAGGTATATGCTTATAATTGCGACTAGTCTAAGTACGATTAGGCGGTTGAGCTTTGCGGGCTCGGTCTCTACTTGTTCTCAAGCCGAGGTGGCACGCGTTTACAATATTATCGATTCCATTCTCAAGGACAGTAGTACCGAGACCCTTGCCTTGGGTCATGGCGCAGTCGTTAGTGACTTTACTTGTGTTCAAGTGCAAGAGATCGAGCTAAATCCACACTGCGTGTTCTTAGAATCCAGACATCGAAATCCTTATCCGCTCTCTCGCTATTCGTACCTTGTCGAAAGTCGAGCTTTGCTTCAGGTGTGTCCTCCTTCCTTTGTTGTCTAGTTGAATCAGCGAATATATATTGGAAATAGTCGCGAAGGCAGTAGCAAAGATGATAGGGTAACGATTGTACCCTTTTTCAAATGCCTCTATGGTGCTTTGAAAGCGCTGCCCGGCGGCTCGTTGAGCCTCAAAGAAATACAGATAAAGTCTCTGTTCAAATGGCCTTATACACAGTACGTGGCCCTTCAATCTATCGATTTTTTTTTCAATAACGAACTGTCTGAACTTGCTACCTTATCCAGCGCCGAAATTCAACGTAGCATCTGGCCGAAATGCATAGATCCATTGATCCGTGAACATGGAATCTCCGTAACGAATTACAAAGGCATTCCATGGCGACCACGCCTCCGAATTGAAAGGAATATTATGATCTAATCGCACTAATGGCATCTACATCTTTCTGTATAATACACACACCACTTTTGATTTGTAAATGTAATTTTTATCTTAGTTATCCTATTAACAATCCACTTGCACCGAGTGTTTCATCCCTTGGCTTAGAGTCAAGGAGCGATCATGTCATTAGCTGCCAGTCTGGTCCGTATAATCAGAACTCAGGATTATATCAACAACTGGATAGGCCTGTAAGTTGTTTAGTTGGACCATACGCGAATAAAAGAAGTAACGCAGTTATGGTGACAAATAGGAGCAAATAACGCGGTGCAAGGTCACGCTACCTTCACGTGATCTTTCTTACGTAAATGAATTATTGGATTGGACGAGTTCCGGATATTATCCGTAAGCCTTCCTTACAAGGTCAAAGTACTGTATATTGCGCTTGGACTTAAGGAAAAACGAAAACCCCCGAGCATCCGTTGCCAATATGCTCTATTGGTATTCTTCCGAGAATTCTCTCGGTTAACTCTACAGCGTTCTTTGAAATGACGGCCGATACAGGGAGAGTACAAGGCATAAGGGGGAACAAGAAATCAAGACAAGGGGAGAAACAAGTTAAAATGAGAGTATTCCAGTCCAAGGGAGAAAATTTAAGAAAGATCAAGATCGTTCAAACTTAGAAGCCGACTAAACGCGGGATTCAGCGTTATCCCGCTCGTTTTTCTCCTTGTGAATATCCCAGGGAGAGAACTTCTCGAGTGTTGGGAGTGTTGGGAGCACAGTGGAAAAGCTATCGGGTCGTGATGTCTCCTGCGGTGCGCGTACACCTATCGATGCATTTCCGCTTCCACCGCCGTTCGCCTCAGGCCCGGGAGCGGAGGTGGTCGCTGCTCTCGGTACGGTACCAAGTATGGTCCATGAAGGCGGCGACAAAGGCGGTGGAGGCTGATGAGCGCCAAAATCGAGAGTCTGCGAAAGTCGCTCAGCGGCAATCTTCTGCTCGAGGTCTGCCTCCCATCTATCATCATCATCACTAGATCTCGAAGCACTCTTATCTGAGTTATCAAATATCTCTGGTTCGAAGTCTTCCTTCTCCAAAGCGCCCACTGCGTGAAGGTATTCCTTCAAACCTTTTCCGAAGTTCATGCGGCAGATGACGGCGAATGCTACACATGCGAGCATGATGATCTGCGAAGCGACAGCCGTGGAAGCGAAGAAGGGCCATTGGATCCAGGTCCAACGCCATACAAGCGACTGATACATCCCTGACCAGCTCCCTTCAAACAGCAGCCCGAGACCGATGAAGATGTACAGTTGGATACGTTTCTCGAACCGTACGGAATGCCAGCCAATCACGATCCAGGGTACGAGAAGCACCAGTGTGGCAACGAAGATGGACAGATACAACGTCATGTGAGATGAGATGGAAGCAATCGCTCCATTCACGAGTTGATCAAGCCAGAGTCCAGCGGACGTAATCAGAAGATAGACAGCGACCTGGAGGCAAGTGAACAGAGCCAACACATACTAACATCGGTAGGTGAGTTCATGTGTCAAGTCCCTTGATTGGAAGGCACACTGTGACTTACTCGATGAATCCGCACGACGTGGTCTGGTGGCCCAATGCAGCGGAACATGACCTTAGAATAAGTCCGTACCAACCGAGAAACCAGGTACCCCGTAACAAGCAGCGCCAGGAAGTTCACTCCAACTTCTGCGGACTAAAAATAGGATTGATAGAAAGAAGCGTTATGAGCTGAGTCGCATCAAGAAGTAAAGACGTGAGATAATACCTGAATTGCGATGCGTGGTCTGACATAGTCCGGGAAGAGCTCGACTCCGCATGCTCCACTGGTTATCAAAACGTCGAACCGTCGGTCAATATCATGCGTCCTCCAAACAGAGTACGCAGACCAGGCAACGGATAACAGTCGAAAGATGAGACCAGCGTAGCTGTTGATCGGGGCGATGAATAAATGCGCAAATCATGTGGTGATGATCGAAAGTGATGAACAATGGATCACGGAGATAAATCAGCAAAATTTCCCCTGGCAGATGGCATCAAAGTTACTTACAGGTGTGCGATGGAACCGTACAAGAGCTGCATCAGACGTCAACAGGATTCTTGGCAGAATATCATGAGAAAGTGACGCACCGCTATTGTGGCTGTTGAGAACATCCAGAACTCCGACCCGAGGAGAGCCCAAGCCTCCCGCTTCGAGTTCGTCAGAACCTGGTCTGCATAGAGAACCACACGTGTACACTGAAGATCCAATGTTGCTACTTGCTCATCATTTATATTGAGCTCGACTGCCGAGATATTGCCCGTCAAAGGGTCAATGACGGGAGATACGAAAGCTTCGCCGAAGGTTGAGGGAAGACGCGTCGCATTTGCGGAATCATCGTGAGCCTGACCGAGGTCAGTTGACTGAGTGGTTATTGAAACAGAAGAAGCTGCGACCTACATCTCGTTTTCTGAAACCCGGTGGTACACTGCTTACACCAGGGTCATCACTATCAAAGACAACCACGCATGGATTCTGCTCCTTTTCGAACGGTATCTGGTCGCAGATCCTTAGCATCCACCTGTTTTCATCGGTGGTCTCATTGTGGCTCTCCGACAACCAAGCGAACACATTATTGGGCACTTTTGCGGCATTGACGATGGTTGACGTGAGTGCGCAAGCATCAGAGTCGAGCTGGAAGAGGAATGCTTGCATAAATGCTTGTGCAAAGCAGAGCGCGAAGCCGAAAAGAAAGAAAGTAAGGGTCGTTCTAGTAAGCGTAATTTGGCAGTACTACATCAAGCGATGAGTGGACAGTAGGGGGCGCATATGGGAGCCACACTCACCGCTGTTTTGAACCATATTAAGATCCTGTTCGCTACAGAAACCATTCCACCTGAAGTAGCTCTCTAGCTAACCCACGAAATCCCAACTGGACACGAAGAACACAAGAGGATCGGGTCGACCGACGACAAAGAAGGCAGCACGTCGCAGAGGTGCAAGCTAATGAAAGAACGGATACTCGATCCCGGCGAGGTTGTGGGCGAGCGTCAAGCTACCCTGCTTCACGAAGAAAAAGGGAGATGAAAGAGGGAGGGAGGGAGAGAGAGAAAGAGATTGAATTGTTTGCATGAGTGAGCGCGGGACAGCTTTTCTGAGAACACCATTCAGCACAAATGCGGCCTGGACCCCGTAACTCTTAGACACCCACTTTCACACATATTAGCTTATCTTGCCCCTGATGGGCAAGATATGGAAATTACCAATCGAAAAAAGACGTATGGTTACGCTTGACTGCTTGCCAAGCTTATACAAAAAAAGAAAGCTATGTATTTGCCGTGCCTCAATCGGGAAAAGAGGTGGCCGGAGTCCTGCATTTGTCTAAACTTTAATTGACTCGTAGCATTGGACCAGACGAGTCCCTTAGCGACGACCTGCAACAACCACGATTGGCTCCCCATCTATCTCACAGAAAAATCATACTCCCCGAAATCATTTGGCAACTTCCGTAGTTCGCGGCGATGCAGACGAGTTCACACGTCCACAAACTTTAGAAACCGAGTACGATGCGAGCAGAGTGACGAGACGGCTTTTGTGTGAAGACGGAAAACTGAGAGCCAAGCTTGTTATCCGGACGTTGTTGGCTGGACAGGTGTCGAGGACAACGAAGAATGTTCACCAGAGTCCATAGCGACAACCAATATACAAACGGAAATGAGATGTAGCTCTTGCAACTATCCTCAATTCGAGGCAATTTTCCCGCCATGAGCGCGAGATTGCCGAGAATACCGAACTTCATAAATGCGCCAGAATACTAGAATGTCTTTTTAGAGGAGAAGCCGGCGCGGGGCGCGGGAAGGGCGCTTGCTTCCTTTTCGAGAAACAATGATCAACGTTATCCATTTTTAGCATTTCAAATCAAACCGACGTGATCCGCATTCCGACAAATCTAACCGGCGCACCATTGTCGGAACGAGCGAAATACCAATTCAATAACAATCATATCCACGTTCATTATATGTCATGGCCGGTGGACTCGGAGATGGGCTAGTGACATGGATATTGCAGGTCAAATGCACAGCATCGACATTCTCACTCATAATTCTCCAATACTGAAACTTGCTTGTGGCAGAGATCGTCCAGTGCTCTCTGAATGAATCCGAGCATGGCATGGGGATGGACCTGAATCTCATAAAGCACTAAACTTATCACCAGCCCATGTAACAACAGAAGTATTACTTGATATTAAAAGGGTGCGAAAGGCGGGAAGACGAAAAACAATACGATTAATTACAAAAGAACCACCTTGCTCATAAATATAACACAAGAACCCCTCCATCGTATTCATCACATTCATTATCGGGACCTCTTCGAACAGACCTTCCGCCGGCATTGTGTCGTTTAAGGGTCGTAAATCCCCATGGAAAGTCAAACAACAACGGGCTGGACAAACAGAAAGAAAAGGCGGCACTCCATGAGGTAGTAGGTATCGTTATCTAAAGCTTGCACCTATCCGCCAAACCGACCCAGAAGTTATCCGGGTGAGCAGCTGCAAGTCAGACCATACTTTATCAACCATCTGTAAGAGATGTGGTGAGTGATACAGTCGACCTGGAGGTGATCAGACGTACTGCGTGATGCATACAGAAAAGCCGCTCTGCAGGATCTGGGTGAGTTTATTGAGCGCACAAGAGGACTAGGCGCACCATTCGCAGACCATGTCGGACTATTCCCCGTACTTCCCTTGTGTTCACCTTGAGGAGAGCGTGTTTCAGGCCACAAGTGAAATCGAGCAGGTGCGACTTGGTGCCATGAAGTAATTTCTTTATGACAAGTACCACCGAGGTCACTGAACGAGTCGAGGTAAATGTATACTAGAGAGAGATATAAGATACATCAAGCGCCCAGAACTCTTTCCGTCACCGGATGGATCAGAAAAAGTCAATATCTCGAAGAGTCACTTACTCAAATCCGTATTTATGTTAAGAAAGCACACAGTGTGCCCCCTGTGACTTTCCAAAGATCGCCTGAAAGCCGCGGAAATATCCAACATGATTATTGATCAGAGTCAAGGGCGCTAGGGGTAAATGTAGAATTTGCATACATGCCCGGAAATGTGTTGAGACCATTGAGATTACCCAGGCCAGCCCATGTCTGCAAGATGGAGTTGCGCCGCAGAATATGAGGGTTGGAGTATACGACCGTACAGTCGCTGAAAGCCCCGTTAGGTAAACTGGTGTCCTTGCTCGGGTCTCCCCATCCCCCGAGTCCGCTGTTGGAGTCAGATTCCTTGAAGAAATCCGAAATGAAGACGTCGGTAGAGTCTGAGGAATGTGGTAATAGCCACGAATGATGGAGTGCATCGTAATAAGAATTAATTTTTTTAAGAAAGCTCTGTACCTACCGATTGTCCAATTCCAATATGGTGAAATGTCTGTGTAGTTGCATTTCTCCTTGAGGGCCTGTTCAAATGCTGCGACGTACCATCGGTGGAAAGGAGGAAATAATTCAGCGTAGTGGATCTTTACTGCAATGAACGTAGGGCTCCAGCGATGAGAATTAGAAAGTGAGGCGGTGCTTGGTAACTCGTAAGGCACATCGTAACACGCGTAGCTGCATACGTAAGCCGTGGAACCCTGCACGTGCGTAGCTTGGCTGACTGACTCGGATGCATCCGAGGAACAATATATATACACGGCTACGGCTTTGTGTTTCTATTTCTGACACAATTTCAACTTCCACTCAGAGACAACCTTGCCCCATTCCTAAGGCGCCGAATCCCTACGCATTTACGAGTAAAGTAGTTTCAAGGTCCAAGATGCCCGCAGGTGTGTGCATTACACGACATATGTACAACCGATTTAAGAGCCGTGATGTTGACTACCCTCAGAGCCTCTACTCGAAATCAGGACCGAAACTCCGTTGAACAACATTCGTGAATTATGTTCCTTGCAGTATCAAAGAGGGTGTGACTCACATTTGATCTGATATATAGGTAGTCGAATGTCTTATACGGTCTTTCTGCTTGATGACCCGTTTCTGTCTTCCCCCGAATCGTTTTACGTGCAACCGGATGCGAATGTCTCAGAGCTAGTCAGGGATATTCGAGATAGATACCATAACGCTTCCTCCGTGTCCGGCCTGCCAATCATACTACTGAAGGTGGATATCTTGTCGTCTACTAGTTTTCAACACTGATTCTGTTGTACAGTATGAAATTGTTAACACCGCAGATGGAGGCGTCACGATATATGACCGAGTGGCTCGCTGGCTACGTGATAGTCGTTCTAAAATGCCTTTGGAGTATAACAAGAAACTCGAACAATATTTCCCTGACGGACCGGCTCCTGAAGGAATAGATATCGTTGATGTCTCTAGATGCAGTACGTCCTTTACTTGATGCAATTTTACTTGATGGTTAACGACTCCAAGTTTACGACTTGATCGGCTCGCCTGTACAGCTTGCGTCCCCAAGACGCCCTTTCCCTCTGTTCTCCGCGGACCTTTCATTTACTGACCATTACGATCGATTCGGCTGGGACATCGAGCCCGTTTGGCAATGGCAAAGATTGTACGCCTTTTGGTCCTCGAGAACGTTTGAAGAAGAACTCCGAAAGGATATCGTTCCCCTTGCCATAAGCGAGGAAGGATTCACAAACCCCAAGAAACGACTCTGCGGCATCGCTAATTATTATAATTGTTTTTACGTTCGTGAGAAATACCGAAGCCTTGTGTGCTCCGTCCGCAACCTTGCAAGAGAAAGGGAAGATACGGGTGTCGTTATTTCCGGACAGCCTGGAACAGGTGTGAATCCCGTATTTATTCCTTTACTTTTGAACATGTTACTCACGCATGCCTAGGGAAAACAACCTGGCTCTGGTATATGTTGTTATGTTGCTTTGCGAAGGGTGAAAATGTTGTCTTCCTTTACGAGGGAGAAACACGATTCTTTTTCGATGGTCAGGTTTACCGTTCCATCCGCTCTTCTCCCGAGTTGCCTTGCGATGAGACCTTTTCCGCATGGTGTCTGATTGATTCTGACGGGGACCCCGGTCCGCCCCCTCGGTATTTGACAGACAGAAGGCGCCAACTCTTCATGGTCCAGACGTCTGAGTCTCCCCTGAAAGAAGAGCATGTCTCTGGCGTTGTCTGGGGTATGGACCTTTGGAGTTTTGATGAGCTGTTGAAAGGGTGTGTCATCCCTTGTTGTGTAGACTCGCGCAGAGCTGACATTAAGATGAGCAGGCTGAGTATTCACGACCTATACGTTCCTTTTCTGGAGGCTCTGCGCAATGCAATTCGGCTCCTAGCCAAAGAAGAGACGAATCGGCCATCACCTCTGCCGTCGGCTAATCCAGGAAGCGACCTGAGGCATTGAACGGGGGTATTGATCCATTTTATGAAACGATCGCGCAAAATGCGATTGAAGGAACAGCCGTGCAGGGGCTCGTTGACATTATAGTCCGCGGGCCCATTAAGGAGGATCCCTCATCCGTCAAGGCAGATCGTTATGTACGGACGCATGCGCTTGCGAGAGCCTTGAAATTTGCAAAGGATGGGAGGGGCGGCTGGAACAGTGCGGAGAAAACATTCGAATTGCTAGTAAAGGACGCAGTCTACTACTTTGGCAATGCGCCACGTGATATTACGGAAGCGATCTTCTTAGGCTACAGTCGTAACATGGGGAAGATCACAACTGCGCCGATCTTGAGTAGGTCGGACCTCGATGTACTCATGGATACTCTGGCGCGACTAGGAAAGGGTGAATCGCTGTCAACGAAGGACCTTCCTTCATATTGGCTGTTTGCATTCGAACCGCGTGGTCCCTCAGTCATGTCCTTCCAAGATGACGTATTTGTACCGAACCTTAAGTCCGAGCTTGTAGGTCGACTGGTCAAGAAACGATTTGGTCGCCTTGCAGTTGAACAGGCCAGAAAATTCCGCAACATGTTCTGGTTGTTCCCTGAGGGTTCGTCGTTAGCGGATTGGATCTTTGAATCCCTCGTCCATGACATGGTGACGTCTGGCAACGTACCCGGTAAAATGTTTCCCATGTTACGGGGAGACACGTCAAGCCCGGTCGACTACATCTTGTATGAATCTCCGCCGACATTCTCGTCATTTCAAACGTTCCCGGCTCGCAGGAGGACTCTAAAGGATGTCGCTTTTCCACATGACGTGTCGAGTTGGAATAATCCGGATATCATGGAGACTTATTACTGCGATCCTATGCCTGTGAACAATCGGTTTTTCGACTCGTTCTTCGTGGAGACTAAGACGGCCTTAGGCTCAGTTCAGTCAACCATTTGGATTATCAAGTCTACTACGTGCAGTACACATGGTGGTTTGCCCTCAGATTTTGCTCAGATCAGGTCTATTGTGAACGTCGTCTGGAAGCAGGCAGAGGAGCTCCTCAAACAGCGTCGAGCTCATGAGAAAATGTGGGATGCCGCGAAGACTGCTGTGAAAAGGCTGAGGACCTCTGCTACCAAGGAAGAATATCAGACGCCGAGTATCTATGTTACATTGAAATATCTTTATATAACCCCAGCACCCATGACGAAACGCACGTGGAAGTTGCCTGCTGACGGGTGGACTTCCACCATGTCAGGTGAAGTTTTTGTGATGTATGTTGACGTCGCGGTAAGTCTGTTCATTTACAATGCCACGCTTTGTTTTTGCTGATGTTCGCCAATAGGACATGTAAGTATAGATTGCTTGACCCCGAGTTAGTTTGGCGCTATGGCGGATCCGAAAGTAGCGCAGGGTGGAAAATGATACGTTAAAATAATGTATATTGAGAATGGCACGAGAAACACATCGGCAATACAGGAAAGTTGCTTCTGCTGCTCGTTCGTGAAGAGGGCTGCCATACCCATCCCCGAGTCTATACACATTCTCGTAACGAGTATCTTTGCATCATTCTCTTTCTTGGGGTAAGTGGTAGCGATCTGATGAGAGTCGGCCGATCGGTTATGCATAGCAAAACGGAACCTAACAAGTAACAGAAAGACTTACTACAGCCCAACATGTAGTGTGTAAAGTGTCTCAACAATGCCTTGGACAAGTTTTACGAGGTTGCATTAATATCAAGCAGACAAGTAAAAAACCTCAAGAAAATGTGTCAAATTGAGTGATCGACGCAATTACGTAAAGCGTATTTGCACGTGCATAGTGTCTTGTTGTAAACAAATGAGCAATGAGGGTTACGTTTCCCCCCATTGCATTTGAACAGTAGCACATGAGTACCGAATATTATGAAAATGGCAGACAGTTTGTCTAGTAAGGGAGGAGTGGTGAGCAGTATTCATACTAGTGTGATGTGATGTCACAAGCATTGTTTTTGCATGACAGGGACTCCAATTCTTTACGTCCTCATATTTATTTTTCTACTCAATTTTTTTGCCATGAAAATAAATACAAAACATGTATCCTGTCATAAGCTATGCATACATGTACTTATAGTGGAAAAAAATTTAGTGTGATGGGTGTTATTTTGAAGGATTGAATAGGGGCCTGCTCGGCTGCACCTATTAGCTAACTTTTTGGCATATGGGAAAGTTGCTAAGCGAGGTTAGCTAACAGGAAGTGACAAAAAGTGTGACACGATAGATCACATTGCCTGCAAAAGAGCCCTGTGACAGCCTGTGACAAGTCAGTTAACGGTGAATGTGCGAGAACGCGGTCGGTATCAGAAATACCGGACGAGGAGGGTACAATTTAGGTGCATTGGGAGGGCCGGTACATGGTGGTACTAAGTTGTACTGTCACAGACAGGTCGTCAAGAGAGATAGTAGGGCCTGGCTGGATTGATGAGTACAGGGGGGGCTCTAGGTGACCGCTCAAGAGACAAAGTATCAGGAGATGATCGATAACGAGATGAACCCGTCGATACCGAGTCGTTTGTTGTTCGGTATTGCAGTAGTGAGAACGAAGCGGAAGAGAAGATGAGCAGAGGGTGAGTTTCTGATGGGACTAGTTGTGAGACGAGGGGAGAGGACGACGAAGGCGATATTGATGACTACCACTATCGATGCCGGCGACTACGAGACGAGACGAACGAACAGGGACTTAACGAGATAAGCAAAACCCGGATCTTCACTCTGGAAGTTCCTCTCAGATTAGCTGGTTTGCTACAGTAGAACATGCAGGCTATAAATACTATAATACCGTAGCCATTCAAGATACCAAATGGGGAGTTTTTACAAGTCAAATTGTACCACCATCCAGTACAAGAAGGGGAACATAAGGTCGAAATGAATGTAAAAATATAATCAGGGGAAACATAAGATGATGAATGAATAAGAAGTTTTATCAGGGGGTAGCTAAGAATAGGGTGGGGTGAGACAAGAACCCAATAAAAACTCACAACGAGTGATACCGAGTGTTAGAAAACGCTCGCCCTACGGGACTATACAGTAACCACAATAGGACGGTCCGGTTGGTTACGGGTTCGGCGATGCTTTTCTAAAGGTTTCCGGAGCCTACTCGGTTTTCACAAGCAGGGCAGATTCCTAAGTATACTAGGCGTTGCCTCAAACGTTCACTAGGTTGTTTCACCAGTGTTACGGCTTCGACGGTGCTATTCCAAGGGTTTCCGGAGCCTCGATGGGGCAGATTCCCAAGTGTACTAAGCGTTGTCTCGGACGCTTTCGTTTATCTGATCAAGTCGGGCCTCAACCTCGTTGACAAACTAGTAGGACAGTGTCGACTGCCGTTCGTAAGCTTCCCTAGTCGGTGGACAACTAATCAATCGTTCCATGCCGTAGAGTAAGAGAGGTTAAGCAGATTAGGTGGTCTTCAGATTAGAAGCTAGATGCCTAAGAGGACTCGATGTACAAGACGATCGAAAGAAAGATGGGGAGCTACGGTCTAAGTCTACAACTATTTATACCTTTTCCTCATGTTGTGGACGGACCACTTCCTACGCTCCGTAGTTCCTACTCTCGATCTGATTCGTTGTTCTAGCTTCCAAACTCGTCTGGTAATTCCATTGTTCTGCTGCGGATTGACTCATCGACTGCGCCCTGTGCAAGGCGATGACTCGGCGTTGACTCATCTTGACTTGAACTGAATTGAAACCTATGCTCGGGGTCGGCCTTGTGCTGCGCCCTGTGCATAGAGTGAGTCAGTGAGTGAGTCATTGAATGCGTGTTCGTATGCCATTGGTTTTGCATGGCTGCGCCGTAGTTAAAGTTCGCTCGTCCGCAGTTGCTCGTGCGTTTAAGGAATTCCGTCGGGGTTCCGTTGTATAGCATCTGGGGCTATGAAGGCTGTGATTTGCTTGTCGCCTCGGGACTCTTGTTCGGGGCCGTCAAGTGTGGTTCGACATCGGATATCATCGTGGGGAAACCAAGGTGGTTTAACGTATGTGCCTATGGCGATGAGTAGCCGTACACTTCGTCGAGTATCGTTCGAAGGTATTCTCCAGCCTAGGTATAGGTCTCCTTGTAGTCGAATAGCTTTGCAGTATGCCCATAGTTCCCTGAGTGTGTTTGCAACCCATGCCGCTGTTATCGGTGAGCGGCGGTTCGTAACATAGTCTGCACTGATCTCCACGAATGTGCTTGGGCACTCGAGTGCTAGTATGTCGTGGATTCCTACTATTGTCCAGTGCGTCTTTGGTTGCATGCCTATTGCCGTATCCATTGCTATTGTTGACCTCGTGCGATTTCGAACGACCTCCGGGGGATTGTGGTATTCTCGATAAGCTGTTGCTCGTTCGCTGGACACATGATATGTCAACATGCCCGTTGCCTCCCGTAGTATTATCTTGTGTAGGTCTTCGATGATCTGTCGCACTCTTCTGCATTTATAGCAAGCCGTTGGAGGTTGCTGTACTTGCTGCATCGTTTGCGAAGGTTTAGTGTGATCGTCGGGATTAGCGTTGCTAGCCGATGCTTCTTGATCGTCGGCTTCGGATTGTATTAGATTCGCGTGTTCTCCGCTTCCCGCTGTCGATCCTGATCGTCTCCGGCTAGTGAAATTAACCGGTCCCATCCGGGGTAGTTTCGATCGGCGTTCCTAATCGAATCAAAATTTCAGCACAATCCTTTCACCGAGGTAGGGTGGCGGTACTGATGTTGACCAGCACTAAAGTAAGGACGTGTCTCAAGCTACCGCATGGGCACTCCTGATGATGGCCCTGTCGTCTTCTTCTCTGGAGAAGCATGTCATCCAGATTTACCTTTGTTCCGGTATCATGATCCGTGCGGCGTCAGTCTGGGCATCTACCGAGCGATTGGACGGTGTGCTCCGATGTTAACATGTCGGTACAACCTAACCTTGGCATTGGAGTACTCTATCGCTTGGTACCAATCAGTACACTGGGATCATCCCTGGGCATCAATGAGATCGCTCGTGCCCCTCAATATCGATCGGTACGCGTTGCCTGACTCGACTGGGCATTGCTTGGCTTTGCCTCCGAGTCGGATTGATGGTCTCCTCTGAGATCAAAGCAGCATATGGCAGACCTGATTCATTTCTCAACCTTCCTCTTGACGTCGATCTCCGAGGGCATGGTCTTGACCTAGCACACGTTACAAACTTCAGTACCGGAGTGGGCCATTAGTATCAACACCGGTATCGTCGGTATCAATGCATGGCAGTTCAGAAGGGCAGACTGTCGGACTTGGAGCTTTGACAATGATCCAACTCTTCGCAGCAACATATGGCAGACCGATTGTAGCTTGTGAGCCTTTCCCTCGGTATGGGCCGTCGAGGGCGTAGTATTGACTAAACATGGACTATTAAGTGTCGGTATCAGGATGGGTGGACGGTACAGTATCGGTATCATCGGTATCAAAGCCTGGTGGTTCGGTACTGTGATGGAAGATGGGCGTAGGAATTGGTGATTTGGTAGTAGTGCAGAAGTCTGGCTAAACGCATGCAGGACCAGTTCTCAATCGATCTTAGCCTTGTTGAATCGCAGAAGCCTCGTACTTCGTCAGAACCACAGGCATAGATAGGATGGCAGAAGTACCATGGTCTGAAGAGAAGTAAGAGTGGTAGAATCGCAGAAGTATTGTTAATTGGAAGAAGCAGTAGCATTACAGAATTAAGCCCATATCGATCGTAGCCTCTGGTATTACCTTTTAACGGGGCTCCCTGTTAGCTAACAGGTGCAGCTGAGTGGGGCCTAGACACTTAAAGGACACGTGCTAGTGAATGACAGTAATGACATTGGTGGGTGGCAATCCCTAAGTCTCCTGTGTGCATTCTCACAGGCCTGCCACATCGTGCCGGCAATCGACACAGCGTTAAGCATTTACTGGTTTTCAAGAGACACATTCGACTTGAATTACCTCCTTCCACAATGCAAAAAAAATAAGTTTTCATACATATTATCACTTTATTATATCAAAAGCAAAATTCATGCAAAATTGTTTCACAAATTTTCAAGTATTATCTGAGATATAGAGTATTTCAGCCCAATATCTCAAGAGCTGGGCGTTTCTTATGAAATGTTTTTTGTATGAATTGAAGACTTGAATGAAAGGATACTTATACAGTAATTCACCGTTTCTTTGAACACCAATTACTTTTTCATTTGCACGACCTCTCCCCCTCAACTATTTGCACATTTTATTTCATGTATGAAAATGGCACACTGAGACGTACCTGAGAGAATTTTTTCATTGTCTGGAAAGGACCGGTTAGATTAATACAGAGAAAAGAAAAACAGAGAGATTTTGGACCAAAAACCACTCCTTTGAACACCCCGTCACCTAATCAATTTGTTACCCCTGTCTCGGCAAGTAACACTTTACGTCATCTAATTTTCTTACTTAACACAAGAAACTATGACTTATGACAATTGTCTGCTACATAGAAATCACAATTCTTGTCCAAATTGCTTCGGAGAACATGGAATGTGCGCATGAGATACTATATAATATGAATCATAGCCCAGATCTCCCCAAACTCTGCATGTTATTATATGAGGAGATTTGGACGGAGGAACATGGTTAGAAATTGCTCTGATTCTTGCAATGTCGATTTTTTTGACATTTAACTACTCAACCAAATTCTACAGAAACTTATATGAGGGTAGACCACATAAGTTGGAATGTGATGTTATTTTTTCAGGCGAAAAGATGGAGAATTGCGGGAGAAAATGCCAGGTGTTCAAAGGAGTGGTGGTGTTCAAAGGAACGGTGAATTACTGTAATGTATTGAGTTGTATGATTTTGCAAGTGGTTGATGAATAAAACAACTTGTACTAGTGCAGTTTGCTCTATGTAAATTGCCTCAATTAGGAAGAAATGGGTCATGTGACACTACAGAACACCACTTCCATGGCAGGCAAAATAGGATATCAGCGGGGATCGTATTTTAAATATTTTTTGAGCATTTATTTTAAGTATCAGTAAGCATGCCGGCTGAGCCGATATTTAAAGTATCTTTCACGTGATGCAATTTTAAATATCGATAAGGATATCGGTCTAAGGTTATTTTAAATATCAGTCGGATTATAATATGTAAATCAATATTTTAAATATCACTTTACTGATATTTTAAATATAGGTCAAGATATCAAACTCACCGAAATTTCAAATATAGATAAGGATATCGTTAAATGTGCGAGATCGCGTCCGGTACCGAAATACCGAGACGAGGGGTGTATGGTTTTAAGTGGGGGAGGGCTAATACGTGCCAGTACTTAACCAGTACGGTCACGGTACTTGTTGTCTATGAAAAGGGGGAGTGAATGGATGGGCCAGAAGCGAAGAGTATGTGATTCTGGTATGAAAAGGACAGTTTAGAACATGGGAAAAACTTCGGTACAGGTCGGTATGAGAGAGAACGTAGCAAAACAAGAGTCTAATACCGTAGGAAAAACTTCGGTACAGGTCGGTACAGAAAGAAAGGGGTCGGTACGTGAAGGTATGTTGTCAAACAAGAAGATCAGTACAGAAACAAAAGGGTGACGTGCAGAATACAAAGGATAACAAAAGGTCGGTACCGTGGGAAAAACGTCGGTACACGTCGGTACTGCAAGAAAACAACTAGCACAGGGCAGTATAGCAAGAGACAGAATGGGGGAGACTGGTAGCTGAAGGTGCCGACTGTGCTGGGAAGTAAACCTGAGCCCTCGCACGAGAGGCTAACTCTGAAGGTTCACTAGGCCAGAACTGGGATGGAACTTGAGACAAAGCTGAGATGAGACTGAGAAGGGGGTGAGGAAACCCGAGCCCTCACGCTAGAGGCTAGCTCCTAAGATTACCTGGAGAGCTACTACATACAGGAGGAGATATTTATACTACTGTACCGTAGTTAGCTCATAAGTCCAAAAGGAGAAAGTAAAAAGGAAGATCAAAACAAAGAAAAATGTCATAAGAAGAATGAATACAGTAGAGCCATCAGGGGGACAACAAGAAAGGGTTAGGTAGGACAAGATACCAATGAAAACGTAGCATATAGTACCCCTGGATGAAAAGTCCTCAGGACAAGAGATTTGAGCCCCTGCCAATTGATACCGACACGTTCCTGGTGGTACCGGACCTGAAAACCTTAACAGATACTGACCCTGAGCTTCTCCAAAGAACCAGCATGCATTCTCCAACCATCAGGAATGAATACCAGAGAGGGAGACGTCCGATCCATGTCATGAGAGCACGTCGAATTGTCAAATTGTCTCGGTACCGGGTTTCTCGGCACTCGGTACTCTCGGTATTCTCGGTACCGGGTTTCTTGGCGCTCGGTACCGGTACTCTCGGCGTTCGGTATCTTGAGAAATGGGACCAACGGTTTCTCTAGGTGTGCTGGAGGATACTGGAAGGTGTAGATAGGACCGTACCATAGCATGGGGTAAGCATAGAATGGGATACCGGGCTTGATACCGAGCTCAGCTGCACGTAGTTCTCTTCATCGTCAAAGTCAATATTCTAAATATCATTTGAAGACATATTGAGCAGGCAATAAGCGGGCAATGGGAGGGCAATGAGAGGGCAATGGGCGGGTGACGGGCGGGCAATGAGCAGGCGACGGGCGGGCAATGAGCGGGCGACGGGAGGGTGACAAGAGGGCGATGAGTGGGCGACGGGCAGGCGATGAGAGGGCGACGGGCGGGCAATGAGCAGGTGCACAGTTGAAGCCTGTATGCGGTCAGTAAGGGCAAATACAGCAACAAGGTCCTATACCAAGTCGTAACTCAGTCCTGTCAAAGAGTCTGACAATAATGGACCGCTAATACATGTATAAATGGCAATTGAGATTTCAAAGGGCAATGGCAGGGTGATGAGTGGGTGTGTAGATAGAGTGTAGGGAGTTGTCCAACATCTTCGATTCGATTCCATCATTATACACCTACATTAATACCATACCACATAATGTACCCGATAGACTTCGAGGAACATAGAACCCTCGCCTTTCTCTACCTCGTGAAGCTAAGCAAACAGGACATGATTCTCCTGTCCACCATCACGAGTGCAAGGCGTTCAGGGCATTTGGGCAGACTTGACTCGCAATGTGAACATAAGTGTTCTATTTGAAGAACCTATTCGCAACAATGGTACTCACTAGGGTCGCGCAGAAAATGGCAAGCAACCTCACTGACCAAGTGTGTTTGATTTTGAATGTCACGAAGGCTGTCGCGCACGGAAACTTGTCCAAGGTTGTCGACGTAGATGTGCAGGGTCAATTGTTAGGAAACCGTGAACAGCATGGTTGCCCAAGTTTTGCCACTTGCAAACGAAGTTGTTTGTGTATCGATCAAAGTCATTACTGAAGGTAGACTCGGTGGACAAGCTGTTGTCCCTGACGTGAAAGGGGTGTGAAGGTTGGTTGTAGGTCTGACTGTATCAATGAGTTCATGTAACATGTCAATGAGCCAACATATCCCATCTCCTTTATCGGGTCAGAGCTACACGAAGGCATCAGAACCGTACTGTGCATGAAAGGGAAAACCAACTTTACAAAGTTGTGCCATAGCACTCCCGTTGGGTCCTCTAGGACACGCACAATAACGCCAACATCTGCCATCTCATCTTCAATTGTGGGATGACTGTAACCCTCTTGTATAGTAGACAGCTTCCTCAACTTGCTGAAACATGTAAAACTCCAACCATACTCCTCAGCAATGAAACAATGGTGGGCATCTAGGGATAGCATTGGTCATCAGTCTGATTTGGGTCGCGCCCCAACACGCAAAAAGCGATGACTATTCGGATGGTAGGGGAAGTGCAAGACGTACGAGAAACGGTGTAGATGGTGGGGTCGGTGGGATTCGAGATGACAAGAGCAAACTGAGCATGTGCCTGCCATCTCTCCGGTGCTCTCTTTGGATCGGCAAAGTACAGACACACGGATACGGAATTGTTCGGTGGCACGTTTGAGTTACCGAAGAGATATAAAAGTATTTGCCTAGTAAGACGTTCAGGTACTGGTGAAAGGTAAGGACGTACCAACGATGTCCCCCACACTCAAGCTCCGGACTGATGATCCTCTTCTTTATTTCCTCCAATTTGTCAGCCTCCAATGGTAAACGGCGAAATCTTTAACTTCATGCCCTAGATCTGGCATGTTCTTCACTGCAAACACCATATCTATAATTCAGAATGAATGAGTAAGTTTATCTGTGCATACAGGCTCGTCTCCATTGTAGCAACTAGAACAGCGGCTCAATATCTCTCATGGACACAGGTTCATCTTCGCCCTTACTAATTGCATACAAGCTTCAACTGTGCACCCGCTCATTGCCTGCCCGTTGCCCGTTCATCACCTGCTTAATATCTACCCGACCAATATTTATAATATCCAGTCTGACGATACTCTTATTGATTCTTAAAATATCACCCAAGTAGATATCTTGATTGATATTTAAAATATATGCCAAGTCAATATCTTAAATATCAATAAAAATATCAGTAAGAGGATTTTTTAAATATCTCGTAGATGGGGATACCCTTATTCATATTTAAAATATCGACACGTGAAATATATTATAAGTATCGGCGCAGCTGGGACGCTTATCGATATTTAAAATATCGGCAAAACAAATTTTTTAAAATAGCGCCCCCTCCAATATTCTATTTTGCCCACCATGTTCGAATCACTTAGACTGACCAGAACTTTTAGGAAAAAACACCAGAATCACTAAGAAGGGTTTTAAGCTCATGTCTGGAGCTTTGATATTGAAATAGGCAGATATTAAATCATGCACTGGACCAGTATGCTATTTATCGACTTGGAGAGCCTGTAATTGTCCATACGATTAGCAAAAGTTCTGACCAGACTTGCACAATCTTGATGCTTACAGGTGATGTTTATGACATCATTAAATTGAAGAACACTGATATGAGTTGAAAAAGTTTTTCTTTGTCTGTCTTATTTAGCACAGTAGTTGGCCATGCAAGCATGGTTTTGTACATCCAGCATATATGCATGCCAAATTCAATAAATAAGTTGAATATTTCAGATTTATGCGACAAAGTAGAGAATATCTACTGTATACATGAGTCCATGTCAAAAAACAGGCTAGAAATCACTGGCCAGGGGATGTAGACATGAAGACAGAAAGGCGGTAAGTGCAGATGGCCCATTACAGCCATATATGGTAAGATTTGAAACTCCGACTGAAAAAAATTGGCTCGCGCGGCAATACTACAGGTGGTTCCCCTAAGTGTTCGTCACCCCCGTTTTTGGAAGGTGATCTGCGCGTCGATCAAAACCTTCGTCTCGCGCATTCCTCATGTACTCTATAGATACTATATTGCCCCTCCACTTATATATGGCTCGCTGCCAGCTTAATTCACCTAGAAAAAATCAAATAATTGGTGCCATTCGTGCTGGTGCCTCTATCTCTCATGCTGCTAAGCTTGAAAACGTCCCAAGAACAACTGCGCAGTCGATTTGGAAAAAATGTCTTACACTCGGCTCAACATCAAACTTACCTCGAACTGGCCGCCCGAGACGATTTGATGCCCTCATGCATGAGTTGCTAGCTCATTATGCGACTACCTTTCGCTTTATGCCCCTCAAGCAGCTGGGAAAGAAGTTTGGAATTGGCCGTAACCTGGTTAGGAAGGAGTTGGCAAAGGAGGGATTGCATCGTCGAAAAGTCAGAAGAGTAATTCGTCGAAGCGCATTACAGATAGCTCGAAGGCATATCTGGGCAGGCAACCATCACCTCTGGACAATCGAGCAGTGGAAGAACATCATGTGGTCCGACGAATCCTACGTTTGCATTGATGGAAATGTTGGAAATGTGTATGTCACTCGAAAACCAAATGAAGAATACGAAAAGTCCTGTGTAATCGAAAAGCCAACTCAGTCACCAGTCAGGGTTATGGTGTAGGCATGCATAGCTTACAATTACAAGGGTCCGCTTGTCATTCTTGACTATCCAGGAGGACGAGGAGGGGGAATGACTGCCGAACGGTACCAGCAGCAAGTCCTGCTTCCTGTCTTGATTCCAGCATTCGACCAGCTTCAAGCTGAGCGACCAGAGCTTCTCTTCCAACAAGACAATGCCTGCTGCCATACTGCCAAGGCCACAACTGCCTGTCTTCGAGCAAACAACATTCCACAATTTCCTCATCCACCAACATCATCCGATCTTAGTCCTATTGAACCAGTCTGGTTTGATTGGAAAAATATTATTCGCGCACAACACTCTGTGATAGAGACGAAGGAGCACCTCAGAAGATCTGCCCAGGAGGCCTGGGACAAGCTCACTATCGAGCAAATCAACAGACAAGTGGAATCCATGCCCCACCGGGTCCAGGCTGTCCTTTTTGCAGAGGGTGGAAATACAGGTTATTAATGGCATTTTTTTCTGCATAATTTTTTCTGTATATATTCATACATTAGACATATGTAAATATTCATAGCTTACAGTAACGTTTAATAATTTTTGTGGCAAGTTTTCACAGTGAGTGAGCATGAAATGACGCGAGACGAAGGTTTTGATCGACGCGCAGATCACCTTCCAAAAACGGGGGTGACGAACACTTAGGGGAACCACCTGTAGTAGGGGATTGCGCCCCACCAATGACATTGACAGAAGCAGGTCGTCGGCGTGGCGCAGAGTGATCCTGTACTTCGTGTTATGTCAGTCGACCGACACCTCGTTCATGTCCTCATACCATCCCTAGGCTTGTCTCTTCTCCCCTTCGATCACCGTCTCTGGTGCTGGTGCTTTTGAACCGGGTCAACGAGAAGGGGCTTGCGAAAGGAAGAAGAAGAGGAGGGGGAGGGGGGGCGTAAACGAGTCTCAATCATCTAAGAGGTCAATAGTTCCGTATCTCACGACTCGCTTGACTTCTTTTTGTGCTTGTCTTTGTGGCAGAATCAACAAGGGTTCATCACCTTCTTCTGTAGCAGCAAAGACAACTGTATGGCTCCCTTCTGCGTGGACCATGAGCCCTAACCCCACATCCTCATATGTGATTACCTTGCTCACAGTCCCAGTCGCATTTGAGAAGGTCATCACGCCTTCACAACTTGGAGGAAACACTGTTGGGTTTGCGAGCGGGTCGAGGGCGGTGTCCCCCGCCCAAACTGAGTACGTGGTGCCTTTATTCCATATTGATTATTCTTGATTTGGATCACAAGAGCTAACTCGAAACCGCAGCAAATGGTTCGGCTGACAAGCATATAAATTGCCATGTCGGTGGCACCAATTTTAACCTGACCCAACCTTCAGTCAGAGACGACCTTGCCTCATTCCTAAGGCGCCGTATCCCTACGCATCTGCGAGCAAAGCAGTTGACGACCCTCAGAGCATCTACTCGAAACTAGAACCCAAACTTCGTTGAACAACATTCGTGAATTATGTTCCTTGCAGTATCAGAGAGGGTGTGACCCACATTTGATCTGTTATATAGGTGGTCGAATGTCTTATACGGTCTTTCTGCTTGATGACCCGTTTCAGTCTTCCCCTGAATCGTTTTACGTGGAACCGGATGCGGAGGTCTCAGAGCTAGTCAGGGATATTCGATATGACGCTTCCTCCGTGTCCGGCCTGCCAATCATACTACTGAAGGTGGATATCTTGTCGTCTACTAGTTTTCAACACTGATTCCGTTGTATAGTATGAAAATGTTAACACCGCAAATGAAGGCGTCACGATATATGACCGGGTGGCTCGATGGCTACGTGACAGTCGTTCGAAAACACCTTTGGAGTATAACAAGAAACTCGAAAAATATTTCCCTCATGGACCGGCTCCTGAAGGAATAGATATCGTTGATGTCTCTAGATGCAGTACGTCCTTTACTTGATGCAATTTTACTTGATGGTTAACGACTCCAAGTTTACGACTTGATCGGTTCGCCTGTACAGCTTGCGTCCCCAAAACGCTCTGTCCCTCTGTTTCCCGCGGACCTTTCATTTACTGACCATTACGATCGATTTGGCTGGGACATCGAGCCCGTTTGGCAATGGAAAAGATTGTACGCCTTTTGGTCCTCGAGAACGTTTGAAGAAGAACTCCGAAAGGACATCGTTCCCCTTGTCACAAGCGAGGAAGGATTCACAAACCCCAAGGAACGAATCTCCGGCATCGTTAATTATCATGATTGTCTTTACGTTCGTGAGAAATACCGAAGCCTTGTGTGCTCCGTCCGCAACCTTGCAAGAGAAAGGGAAGATACGGGTGTCGTTCTTTCCGGACAGCCTGGAACAGGTGTGAAACCCGTATTTTTTTCCTTTACTTTTAAACATGTTACTCACGCATGCCTAGGGAAAACAACCTGGCTCTGGTATATGTTGGTATGTTGCCTTGCGAAGGGTGAAAATGTTGTCTTCCTTTACGAGGGAGAAACACGATTCTTTTTCGATGGTCGGGTTTACCGTTCCATCCGCTCTTCTCCCGCGTTGCCTCGCGATGAGACCTTTTCCGCATGGTGTCTGATTGATTCTGACGGGGATCTCGGTCCGCCCCCTCGGTATCTGACAAAACCGGCGAGCAAACTCTTTACGGTCCAGGCGTCTAGTCCGAATGACGAACGATATTCCATTTGGATAAAGTCTGTCTCTGGCGTTGTCTGGGGTATGGACCTTTGGAGTGTTGATGAGCTGTTGAAAGGGTGCGTCATCCCTTGTTGTGTCGACTCGGGCAGTGCTGACGTTAGACGAGCAGGCTGAGTATTCACGAAGAGTACATTCCGTTTCTGGAGGTTCTGCGCAATGCAATTCGTTTCCTAGCCAAAGAAGAGACGAATCGGCCATCACCTCTGCCGTCGGCTAAACCAGGAAGCGAGCGTGAGGCATCGAACGAGGGTATTGATCCATTTTATGAAACGATTGCGCAAAATGCGATTGAAGGAACAGCCGTGCAGGGGCTCGTTGACATTATAGTCCGCGGGCCCATCAAGGAGGATCCCTCATCTGTCAAGGCAGATCGTTATGTACGGACGCATGCGCTCGCGAGAGCCTTGACATTTGCAAAGGATAGGAGGGGCAGCTGGAACAGTGCGGAGAAAACATTCGAATTGCTAGTAAAGGACGCAGGGTACAACTTTGGCAATGCGCCGCGTGATATCACGGCAGCGATCTTCATAGGCTACGAGCTTATCGCGGGGAAGATCACATCTGCGCCGAACTCGAGTAGCTCGAACCTCGATGTACTCGTGGATACTCTGGTGCGACTAGGAAAGGGTGAATCGATATCGACGAAGGACTCTCCTTCACATCTGCTGTTCGCAGTCGAACCGCGTGGTCACTCAGTCATGTCCTTCCGAGATGATACGTTTGTACCGGACTTCAAGTCCGAGCCTATAGGCCTGCTTGTCAAGGAACGAGTTGGTCGGCTTAAAGTTGAAAAGGCCAGAAGTTTCTGCGAGATGTACAGGTTGTTCTCGGAGAGCTCTTCTCTAGCAGGTTGGATCTTTGAATCCCTCGTCCATGACATGGTGACGTCTGGCAATGTACTCGGTCAAATTTTTCCCATGATACAGGTGGACACGTCCAGCCCGGTCGACTACATCAAGTATGAATCTCCGCCGACATTCTTGTCATTTCAAATGTTCCCGGCTCGCAGGAGGACTCTAAAGGATGTCAATTTTCCACATGACATGTTGAGTTGGAATTAGCCAGATATCATGAAGACTTGTTACTGTGTTCCTATGCCTCAGAACAAGTCAACTCCTATGCCTCAGAACAAGTCAAAAGAGTTGACTTGTTCTGAGGCATAGGAACACAGTAACAAGTCTGGATGATATTTGGCTTATTCCAACTCAACACATTGTGTGGAAAACTAACATTCATGAAAGTCTATTCATTTACAATGCCACACTTTGTTTTTGCTGATGTTCGCCAATAGGACATGTAAGTATAGATTGCTTGACCTTGAATTAGTTTGGTGCTATGGCGGATCCGAAAGTAGCGCAGGGTGGAAAATGATACGTTTGAAAGGATTGTGCTGAAATTTTGATTCGATTAGGAACGCCGATCGAAACTACCCCGGATGGGACCGGTTAATTTCACTGGCCGGAGATGATCAGGATCGACAGCGAGAAGCGAAGAACACGCGAATCTAATACAATCCGAAGCCGACGATCAAGAAGCATCGGCTAGCAACGCTAATCCCGACGATCACACTAAACCTTCGCAAACGATGCAGCAAGTACAGCAACCTCCAACGGCTTGCTATAAATGCAGAAGAGTGTGACAGATCATCGAAGACCTACACAAGATAATACTACGGGAGGCAACGGGCATGTTGACATATCATGTGTCCAGCGAACGAGCAACAGCTTATCGAGAATACCACAATCCCCCGGAGGTCGTTCGAAATCGCACGAGGTCAACAATAGCAATGGATACGGCAATAGGCATGCAACCAAAGATGCACTGGACAATAGTAGGAATCCACGACATATTAGCACTCGAGTGCCCAAGCACATTCGTGGAGATCAGTGCAGACTATGTTACAAACCGCCGCTCACCGATAACAGCGGCATGGGTTGCAAACACACTCAGGGAACTATGGGCATACTGCAAAGCTATTCGACTACAAGGAGACCTATACCTAGGCTGGAGAATACCTTCGAACGATACTCGACGAAGTGTACGGCTACTCATCGCCATAGGCACATACGTTAAACCACCTTGGTTTCCCCACGATGATATCCGATGTCGAATCACACTTGACGGCCCCGAACAAGAATCCCGAGGCGACAAGCAAATCACAGCCTTCATAGCCCCAGATGCTATACAACGGAACCCCGACGGAATTCCTTAAATGCACGAGCAACTGCGGACGAGCGAACCTTAACTACGGCGCAGCCATGCAAAACTAATGGCATACGAACACGCATTCAATGACTCACTCACTGACTCACTCTATGCACAGGGCGCAGCACAAGGCCGACCCCGAGCATAGGTTTCAATTCAGTTCAAGTCAAGATGAGTCAACGCCGAGTCATCGCCTTGCACAGGGCGCAGTCGATGAGTCAATCCGCAGCAGAACAATGGAATTACCAGACGAGTTTGGAAGCTAGAATAACGAATCAGATCGAGAGTAGAAACTACGGAGCGTAGGAAGTGGTCCGTCCACAACATGAGGAAAAGGTATAAATAGTTGTAGACTTAGACCGTAGCTCCCCATCTTTCTTTCGATCGTCTTGTACATCGAGTCCTCTTAGGCACCTAGCTTCTAATCTGAAGACCACCTAATCTGCTTAACCTCTCTTACTCTACGGCGTGGAACGATTGATTAGTCGCCCACCGACTAGGGAAGCTTACGAACGGCAGTTGACACTGTCCTACTAGTCTGTCAACGAGGTTGAGGCCCGACTTGATTAGTAAACGAGAGCGTCTGAGGCAACGCTTAGTATACTTGGGAATCTGCCCTGCTTGTGAAAACCGAGTAGGCTCCGGAAACTCTTAGAAAAGCATCGCCGAACCCGTAACACTGCGGACCGTCCTATTGTGGTTACTGTATAGTCCCTTTAGGGCGAGCGTTTTCTAACAACGTTAAAATAATGTATCTTGAGAATGGCACAAGAAACGCATCGGCAATACAGGAAAGTTGCTTCTGCTGCTCGTTCGTGAAGAGGGCTGCCATACCCATCCCCGAGTCTATACACATTCTCGTAATGAGTATCTTTGCATCATTCTCTTTCTTGGGGTAAGTGGTAGCGATCTGATGAGAGTTGGCTGATCGGTTATGCATAGCAAAATGGAACCTAACAAGTAACAGAAAGACTTACTACAGCCCAACATGTAGTATGTAAAGTGTCTCAACAATGCCTTGGACAAGTTTTACGAGGTTGCATTAATATCAAGCAGACAAGTAAAAAACCTCAAGAAAATGTGACAAATTGAGTGATCAACGCAATTACGTAAAGCGTATTTGCACGTGCATAGTGTCTTGTTGTAAACAAATGAGCAATGAGGGTTACACTTCCCCCCATTGCATTTGAACAGTAGCACATGAGTACCGAATATTATGAAAATGGCAGACAGTTTGTCTAGTAAGGGAGGAGTGGTAAGCAGTATTCATACTAGTGTGATGTGATGTCACAAGCATTGTTTTTGCATGACAGGGACTCCAATTCTTTACGTCCTCATATTTATTTTTCTACTCAATTTTTTTGCCATGAAAATAAATACAAAACATGTATCCTGTCATAAGCTATGCATACATGTACTTGTAGTGGAAAAAAATTTAGTGTGATAGGTGTTATTTTGAAGGATTGAATAGGATATTGAAGGGGGTGCTATTTAAAATTATTTTTTTGCCAATATTTTACAGCTGTTTGCCTTTACATGCTTTTTTTACTGCCTTTTTCATATGTATTGTCACATCTCAAATCCCTCAAAATACAAACCTCGCCATATCTCCACGAAACCCTGACCGTTTCGCATCATCTAAGTTGCTAAATTCATGTCTCAATTGTGCTGTCCAAACTGTAACAAATCCGAGCGAAATTGGTGTAGAATTGACCCCAAAATGGCACAAAATGCCATTTTTTTATGTTTTTGTCTTCCACATTTTTTCCTGCACTCAATTCTGGGTCTGCAGCACCCATAACTGTCTCAGAGCCCTCAGATGGAGTAACTATGAATTTAGAGAGTGGATTTGAGGTGTATTGTAAACTGTGTGTGCCAGTCTGGGCCATGCCTGAAATACAGAAATCCACCCATTCCTCCTGAGCTCACCATGTCTCAGAACAAGCCAACTGAGGCCAAATTCATACATGTAAACTCACTCTAAGTGCATTGGAAGCTATCTGAGCCCTTCCTGGAGCTGATGCTTGGATTAGAAGGCTGGAGAAGGGCAGGGAGAATTGTGCATATGCCCAGTCTCTTCCACCTCATTCTTCTCATCATTATGCACAGCAGCCTTCAGAAGCACTCAATCCTCTTCCAAGGCACTCAGAGTGAGTTTACATGTATGAATTTAGTCTCAGTTGGCTTGTTCTGAGACATGGTGAGCTCAGGAGGAATGGGTGGATTTCTGTATTTTAGGCATGGCCCAGACTGGCACACACAGTTTACAATACACCTCAAATCCACTCTCTAAATTCATAGTTACTCCATCTGAGGGCTCTGAGACAGTTATGGGTGCTGCAGACCCAGAATTGAGTGCAGGAAAAAATGTGGAAGACAAAAACATAAAAAAATGGCATTTTGTGCCATTTTGGGGTCAATTCTACACCAATTTCGCTCGGATTTGTTACAGTTTGGACAGCACAATTGAGACATGAATTTAGCAACTTAGATGATGCGAAACGGTCAGGGTTTCGTGGAGATATGGCGAGGTTTGTATTTTGAGGGATTTGAGATGTGACAATACATATGAAAAAGGCAGTAATGCGCATCGTGCCCTCAGCACTCAAAAATGCACTAACACATCAATTTCTTGGTCAATACTGCACGCATAGATATGATACTAGCACCAAAAAAATATTCTCGAGAATGCACTTCTGGTGATACCAATATGTTGTGGAACAAATGGACACACACCCAGTGGACAAAACAACATTCCTACTAGTGCTGATCATCACATTGTCCCTTGCACACAGTATGTGCCCTACAACAATAAATACAGCATGTAAATTCTTTATTCAAAAACCAAACCAAAACTCCTCAAAAAGGTGCTTTTAGTAATACCAATATGTTGTAGAATGAACACACACATACCCTGGTGGAAAAGAGAACATTCTCACTTGTTTCGATCATCACTTCGCCTTGACCGTTCTATATTCTAACATAACCCTACAACATCTGCTTTCTTAGCCTATCTGTTACATGAACAGCTTTGCCCTAGCCTAAGATAAAAAGCTGGACTGAGCAGGGTGTATGTAGTTGGCAAAATTAGGTGTGTGTTAGGACTTGAACCTTTTTTCTTTCTTTTTGCTTACTTAATTCACTATTGATCATCTTCCTTTTTCGTTTATGCTTACCTATGCTTATTATTCATCCTGCTTAGTCACTCTTGATCGGAACATTCCGTAACCTTCTATTTTCTCTCTTACTAATATACCTCTTAGAGTAATACCTTCTTATGATTGGTGTGTATATAAGTAGATAGTCTGACTTGTTTATACCTCATCTCACTATTCTTCTTACCACCACCATCTCTTAGCCTGTGTGATCATCTCCATCGTTGTGCAAGTCTTTGACATTCGAGGCAGCGTACCCTAAGCTCTGGTGTAAGAGACCCTGAACCTGTCATTTTGCATAACATAATAGTGAGACCTGCATACCAGGACTGTTCAGCAACCTCTGAGTTACTCAGACCTTGCTGTCCCCTCCTGCGGTCTCCCGTTGGTGCTGAGTATCTCTCAGCAAATATGAGTTTTCACTTACCTGGTTCTTACTGAGCAAACCCAACCGGCTCAGAGACTGTTACAGTTTCCATGTATTCCTGATCGGTTATAACCCTTTACCCAAAGTCACTGTAGCACTTATTGTTACTATCTGGTGCTGAGGAAATGTCATTTACACCAAGAAGTTCCCACACATTCATAGCACCTCGGGTTTCTCCATTGTTTTCCCTGCCTGGATCTTCTGTATTGTCATTAGGCTTACTGATAGCTTGCTGACAAATCTCCATCAGTGATTAGATCCATTACCCGTACCCCCTCCCTGACATTAAACATTATCAAGAACTCATTGTCGACGTGCCCTACTATTGGAGGCAGTGGAGAGAGACGTAGACAAGTTATTTGTTCAGACCCGGCCTACGTCACCCCCATCCCCTACTCCGATGACATTCTGTGTCAGACAGCAATACTTTTACTTCTCTCCATCATCATTCCCATGCTGCTGGATTACATTTACTATAACATATTATTCTTTTTCTAACTTGAATATTTTTGTGTGGTCTAACAAATAAATTGCCTTCATTGACTGAAACAATTCTGAGCTGTATTATATAATAATAGCTACTTTGACTTAGCTGTGTTCAACATCCCTTGTCAACTACATAACTTAAATAGTTACAGTGAGGTGTGGCAATTCCTCAGAGTCGTGCGAGACAACTTTTTCGGGCGGAGTTTAAATACTTACCATATATAGTGAGAAATGGTGATCCACATTTACTGCCTTCGCATATTGTGTACCTGTAAGAACTCTTTTCCTTTTTCGTCTTTTCTTATTTTTATATTCCATTATATTACTAATTTCCTTTCATTACTAATACCTTATGATTCCCTCCGCCCCATCCCGCCATATTACTAATTCCACCCCAACTCCGACGACACTTACTCACCCTTACTCATTCTTGCTGACTCGTCGGGCCCCATTGTTATTTGGTTGTATTGTTATGCTGCTGCGCAGCACCTTCTTAGAGTAATACCTTCTCACATTTCAAGTGTATATAAGTAGATAGATCTTGTCTCGTCTTCCCCACTCAACTCTTCTACTTACCACCATTGTTACGCCTTGCGCAGTCAGAGACGTCGATCACAGGATCAGAGGCGTCGACGAGCAAGAAGACGAGCTACCACTTAATCACAAGAGACCGGAGTCTGCGACGTAGGTGATAGTACTAGATTAGAACGCCTATCTAATATACAGGTATCATACGACTTACCTGCGACGTAGGTGATAGTACTAGAACAAGAGAGTGGGGAAACCCTAACTCTCTGATCCAGCCTTATATACACAGATGTCGCGGGAAAGCTTTACATAAACTGTACAGTATAAACAAAGACAAACAGAAACAAAGGAAGAAAGGGAATGGTGGGATAAAGTTGTTATAGATTGTGATTAGCTAAGCCAGTAGGGATTAATTGAAAGAACGTGGTTAAAATGAAAGTAAATATGCATCGACGAAATAGAAAGAAAGGCCGTATGAGGAAGAAAGGAAAAAAGACGTCGTAACATCACCCCCCCCTTAAGGTTGGGCGACCCGACCAACCGTTGGTTCGATCCGGTTCGGTGTAACGGAAAATCGGTTTGAACGTTGAGAGACCTAGACGTGCGGCGAAAACTCGAGGAGCCCCTGGATGTAGCTTGTAGAAGTCGTCGATAGCCTCATTAGAGTTTGGGACGAGATTATCACGAGGTTCCCAGGTGGTTTCGTTGTAGCCCTTCCAGCGGACGAGGAATTGAAGCTTTCCTCGATGTTCGCGCGAGTCTAGAATTTCTTCGACTTCGTACTCTTCCTCACCGTCGACGAGTTCTGGCGGAGGCGGAGGTGGCTTCTTTTGTCCTTCGAACGATGGTTCGATGTACAGTTTAAGGAGTACCTCGTTGAAAACGGGGTGTACTTTTTTCCATGTTTTGGGCAGCTTAAGTTTATACGCAGCTGCGCCAACCTTTTCCATAACGTCGAAAGGGCCGTACCATTTGTCCGCGAACTTCCGAGTGGGCCTGACCGTTGTAACGTTTCGTCCGTCCAGCATAACCTTATCTCCGACCTGATATTCAACGACGTCGGTTGCCTGTCGATCGTGTGCTCTTTTCATTGCATCGTTTGCCTTTTCAAGGTTTTCTTTTGCTTGAGCATGTGCCTCCTTGAGTTCTTTGGCAAATTCCTCAGTTGACAGGTTGCTCGACGTCGTATGGATCGTTCCTGGGTTAAGAGGATTGAGGCCCGTATTGACGAAGAAAGGAGACATCTTTGTCGACGAATGTTCCCGATTGTTGTAAGCGAACTCCGCAAGCGCTAGCCATTCAGACCAATCCGACTGTCGATGGTTAACGTACATCCTTAGGTACAGTTCGAGTTCTTGATTAACTCGCTCTGTCTGTCCGTCAGTCTGAGGATGATAGGCCGTCGACGGATTTCCTTCGATATGAAGAAGCTTGTAAAGCTCTTTCATGAAATCCGCATCGAACTGGGGACCTCGGTCATGGACGATCTTTTTGGGGAGTCCGTGTAGCCTGAAGATATGGTCCCTGTAGAGCCTTGCTGTTCCTTGAGCCGTTATCTTCGTCGTCGTCGGTATCGCGTGTATTTGTTTTGAAAACTTGTCGACGATGACGCAGATCGCGTTGTAACCGTTTGACTCGGGGAGTTCACCAATGAAATCTACGGATATCGTCTGCCACGGACCTTCGGGGACGTCGTGTGGATGTAGAGTACGCCGCTTTGGTTGTCTAGACGGTTTAGTCCTTTGGCAAACGTCGCAACCCTTAACGTACTTGACAACGTCTTGGATTAGTCCAGGCCACCAATACTTTTGACCGATGGACCTCCAAGTCTTGGTTTGGCCTGGGTGACCTGCTAGCGGTGAGTCGTGATACTCTTTTAAGACGTCTCCGATCAGTTCGATCGGTACGACGAGTCGACCGTCCATCCTGGGCTCCAGTCCTTCGCTTGCATCCTTGATCCGTTGTTCCAATTTTGTTCGCGTCGTTTCTACGACAGCCCTAGCCCCGAACCATTCCTCCTTTAATAGCATCAGCCCCTGGTTGTCCTCCTTTCCCTCGTCGTAGTCATACCGACGGGAGAGAGCATCTGCCTTTGTCATAGTGGTACCGGGTTTGTGAATGAACGTAAGGTCGAACTCTGATAAGAATAGCGACCAACGAGCTTGTCGACGATTCAGATCTTGCGGCTTCCTGAAGTATGTCAGGTTGGCATGATCCGTCCAGAGTTCGACGGGGTTTTTAGCGCCTAGGAGATACTGTCTCCATTCCGTCAATGCTTGGACGACTGCAAGAAGCTCCTTGTCGTAGATTTGATAGTTTCGTTCGGCCGGCGACAACGTTTGGGACCTGTAGGCGATCACCCTCCATACGTCATCCTGCTTCTGGAGTAAAACACCTCCAGTCGCAAAGTCTGACGCGTCGGTTTCTACTCGAAACGGGTCGTCGTCGTTTGGGATCGCTAGGACGGGAGCGCTGGTCAACCTTTGTTTGATTTCCTCGAAGGCTGCCTGCTCCTGTGGAGTCCATTCCCATGCGACGTCTCCGGTCAGACGAGTAAGTGGTTTGATGACAGCACTGTAACCTTTGACGAATCGTCGAAGCCAATTGCCGAGCCCCAGAAACTGTTGCAGCTGTTTCTTGTTTTTTGGTACGGGCCATTCGGCGACGGCGTCGATTTTTGCAGGGTCCATGCGTATTTCACCATTACCGAGGATGTAACCAAGGAATTTAACCGTCGACACCTCAAACTCGCACTTCGTCGATTTCAGGTACAGCTTGTGCTCCCTCAGCACGCTAAGTACCTGTTTAACCAACCGTCGGTGCTCTTCAACATTTTCCGAGAAGATGAGTATGTCGTCGAGGTAGATGACAATCTTTCCTTGTCCGATCAGGTCTCTGAAGATGTGGTTGACGAAAGTCTGGAATGTGGCCGGTGCGTTGCATAAGCCGAAGAACATGACGGTGGGTTCGAAAAGTCCCTCGTTCGTTCTAAAGGCTGCCTTCCATTCGTCCCCTTCTCTGATACGGATATTGTAGTATCCCCATCTGACATCGAGTTTCGAGATGACCTTTGCCGTTTTGACCTTGTCGACGAGTTCTCCGATGAGCGGTAACGGGTACTTGTTTTTAATCGTCCCTTCGTTGAGTTTCCTGTAGTCTTGGATAGCTCTTAACGAACCGTCTGCTTTCTTTATGAAGAAGAAAGGAGACGCCATGGGGGATGACGATTCACGTATGCGTCCTGACTTGAGGTTTTCATCGATGAAGGCGCGCAATTCTTCGCGTTCCTTCATGTTTAACGGGTAGACCTTACAATCGGACGGCTTAAAGTCCGGTTTCAAGTCGATGACGTGGTCCCATACCCTATGCTCGGGTAGCCGCTCAAAGTTCTCTTCGCTGAAGACGTCGTAATATTCCTTCAGATACGGTAGCTCTGATGATGGCCTGCGCTGAGGAATTACGTAGCGAGCTTTAGGAATGTCGTATCGTTTACACGACGTCGGGCATTCGTTGAAGTCAATTTGTCCCCGTTTCCAGTCAATCGACGGGTTGTGTCGGCTTAACCATGAGTAGCCTAGGAACAGATTTGATGTTGAAATCGTAAGGACGGGTAGACGTATCCTTTCCTCATGATTCTCAATCCGGAGGTTCAGTTCGACATATCGCTTCACCTTGCCTCCTTCGTTCGGTGTCCCATCGGCATTCATGACATTCGTCGCGTCTGGAAGTTTCATCGTCGGAATTTGGTACCGTTCGACGAAGCCAGCGTCGATATACGAGTCTGTGCAACCCGAGTCTATCAACGCATGGGCATCTAACACTCTCCCATCACTCAGGATCATGTCGACGTAGAGATCCAGCTCATACCGAACCTTCGCCGGGGTTTCCTCATTTATTTTTCTGACGACTGGGCCTTTGATGAGTTCGTCGAGGAGGAGCTCAAAGTCATCATTGTCGGATTCGTTTTCTTTAGACGGTTCAGTTTCGATTTGATTTTTTAATTCGTCAATTTTATCTGCAGACGTCGCATTTAATAATTGTACATTTGACGAATTATAATTTATTGGGGATCGAAACGAGGAGTCCGAAAAACCTAAGCCAGTGACACCGACGTCATCTACTGGCTGACCGAAAAATCCTCGTCGTCGGGGTTACTTTCTTCGACGACTTCTTCCTCTTGCATACTACGCGCCGCTGATGCCCGTGCTGCTTTCACGTCAGCGTCTGCGAATAACACTTCACGTAGCAGTTCCTTCGCCTGCTCGGAGAGTTCGGCGACGACCGTACGAACTTGTTGTTTGGTCGTCGGCGTCGGACAATTCGCAGAGATGTGGCCTTGTTTACCACACTGGAAACACCTTCCTTCGCGGCGTAGCCGTCGAAGGACGTCCTGCATCGGTTCGCCTTGGCCCCCAAAGGTAATTCCCGTCGCGTCCTTTTTGTCGCCGCGCGACGGGTCGAACAGGGCCGGCTGTTGTGGTGCCGGCGGGTGGACTTGTCGACGCGGTAGTGGTTGCGTCGGTGCCTTCTGGTTACGCAGTTGGCGAACTTCGCGCTCGTTCGCGTCAAACATGATGGCGTACCCCTTCATTGTGTCATAATCCGTCGGTTTCGCCGGAAGACGAATGATCGCCGTTGCTACTTCTTCCCGAAGAGCCTTCTTTAGCTGCGGGAGCACGACGTTGACGTCCGTCGTCTTGACTCCTGCTTGGCTCATTGCGATCTCGAAATTGGCAAGGAAAACACCGGCGTCGGCGTTTCCTTGGCGCATTTCCGTCCACCGAGTGTATGCTCGGTCCTTCTCGCCAGGGTCCTTAAAGGACTGGTCGATCTTTTCAAGGAACTTCTTAAAGGTGTCGACGATCGTTATCGCACCTTGGTCATTTGTTATTCCGTCGTAGTAGTTTTGAGCCCACGTCGACGCTGTGCCTTCCTTCATGTACGACAGCACGAAAGAGATCTTCTTCTTGTCGTTGACGAAGATCGAGCCAGTATCGTCGGCGCTGATGTACGCCAGACATTCTCGACGGAATCGGAGGTAGTCTTTGCCTCCAGCGAAAGGCGTCGGCGGTGCGATCCCAAGATCTTTCATCGTCGACTGTTTAGGCGCTTGTCTCTGTTGTGCAGACATCGCCGCCGCGACTAAAGCGGCGAAGTCCTGGATCTGTTGGGCAGTGAGGGATGACGTCGTGGTTTGAGGGTTCGACATGGTTCGTGTCAATCCAAAGGCGGTCGATGTCGAGGGTAGAGACGGCGACGGGGGAACGGGAGATTGGGGAGGCGGAGTAGGAGCGGCTGTCAGCGGCGACGGATTTCTCGGTTTCCACCTGAAGGTCTTTGTGTGTTCGTCGTTGTCCCACGACACCCAAGACTTGCTAGTTGGCGACCACCAGGATTCGAAAGTCCTGCCTTGTTTGTCGGTGACTGTAACGTTGTCTTGCTCGTCAACGACGGAGTTGGAGGGGAGCGCCGCTAACTGTTCTTGTGTTAGAGGCAGCTTGTTAACGTCGACGGGTTAGAGGCGTCCACAACTCGTAGATGCGGACGGTCGGTACCCAGGTAATGAGCGCGCGATGGAAGTGACCGACGACCTCAAAATAAGCTCCGACTTCGAAAGGAACAAGATGATCGTTATCGTCGAGGTAATAACCGACGATCGCGTAGGTGGGGTAACACTCGAGAAACCCGATATACTCACGGAGGGAACGTGGTACACCGGACATGTAACGTCGATCGACTCGACGCTCAGATAGCACGTGAACTCTCACGTCGTCTCAGGGGGTTCAGCAACACTTCGACAAACGACTTTCCAACGAGCGTATCCGCTAGACACTGCTGGGCTTTCTTGTCGCAAGCGACAACCGACGGCAGCGTTGTCAGAGAGCGGTGTCTAAGTCAAACGTCGAGTAAGGACGTGGGACGACACTTCACTAACAATAGGTACACGTCCGTCTCAGGGGTCTGACGACTATCCACTGACCAGCGTCGACAACGAGAGAAAACAGAGGTGGAACGGAGGATGTCAGAGACACGTACGAGTTTGTTGTTTTAACGTCGACAACAACGACACGAGTTAAGAGACTCTCTTGTTATGTTACGCCTTGCGCAGTCAGAGACGTCGATCACAGGATCAGAGGCGTCGACGAGCAAGAAGACGAGCTACCACTTAATCACAAGAGACCGGAGTCTGCGACGTAGGTGATAGTACTAGATTAGAACGCCTATCTAATATACAGGTATCATACGACTTACCTGCGACGTAGGTGATAGTACTAGAACAAGAGAGTGGGGAAACCCTAACTCTCTGATCCAGCCTTATATACACAGATGTCGCGGGAAAGCTTTACATAAACTGTACAGTATAAACAAAGACAAACAGAAACAAAGGAAGAAAGGGAATGGTGGGATAAAGTTGTTATAGATTGTGATTAGCTAAGCCAGTAGGGATTAATTGAAAGAACGTGGTTAAAATGAAAGTAAATATGCATCGACGAAATAGAAAGAAAGGCCGTATGAGGAAGAAAGGAAAAAAGACGTCGTAACAACCATGACGTCTTAGGTATTCCTCTCTTGTACTTACTGTAAGAACACTTTTCCTTTTTTGTCTTTTCTTATTTTTCATATTCCATTACATTACTAATTTCCTTTCATTACTAATACCTTATGACTCCCTCCGTCCCATCCCGATATATTACTAATACTGCATTACTAATTCCACCCCAACCCCAACAATGCTTACTCACCCTTACTCATTCTTGCTGACTCGTCGGCCCCCGTTGTTTGTTTGTTTATATTGTTATGCTGCTGCGCAGCACCTTCTTAGAGTAATACCTTCCCACGTCTCATGTGTATATAAGTAGATAGATCTTGTCTCGTCTTCCCCACTCAACTCTTCTACTTACCACCACAACATCTTAGGTATTCCTCTCTTGTACTTACTTAGTTTATTCAATCTACTTACCACTACGACGTCTTAGTCGTATACTGTTCCTAGACACGTGCATTACTCAAGGTCATCCACCTTAGATGTACGTCGCCGATGACTGTGTACTCCCCCCAAGACGCAGTAGAGGTTGTCACTAGACGACCTTCGTGAGAACAGGCCTCGAACGTGTACTGCCACCTCGTCCGTCCTAACATAAGAGTCGAGTCTCCCCTCAGGACCGACGTCTGACTCGTCATCAATGTCTCTCCTTTGCGAGCGTCCCCTAGTAGGTCGATATCGTGTTAACCCGGGTTTACCCGAGCATGACAGAAACCCTCAACCCTGCCCGGCGACGTTAATCAACGTTGTCGTGTATTGGATTCATAACAAGTAACCAACCCTCACTCGTCACCCTGGCTCCTAGTCATCGTAACCGGCAGTACCGAAAGCCCAAGTCCTACATCATCCCGTTTAACCCCCTCGACTACGATCCGAACGATATTGTCGTAGGAACAGACAGGAAAGGACGTGCTCAGTACCTTAGGCTTATGTACCACCCCCAGCGACCAGTAGTCATTGTTAAGGAAGAAGAGGTAGAAGTAAAGATCGAGGAAGTCGACGTTAAGGTCGAAGAAGAAGACCCTTCCAGTTGGCAGAAGTCAATCGTACGTTGGTGAACACTGGCGTTAACATTAACGTTACATTTTCGAGGCAACCGTATCTGGATGAAGCGGACAGACGAAGTATACTGCAGTCAGCGTATCTCTTTCGTCATCCCCCTCTGGATTTTTAAAGTTACTATTTCCTTCGACGATACAATCCCTGCTCGTCGACAACAACAACAAACTCATCCTCTCCCCGTCAGACCGCCACAATAGATACTGTATCGGAACACACGGTTCAGTGTCTTGGTCAGCTTAGAAGCGAGAGGTACAGTAGAAGTCGTCAAGGTTTCTATTATACGACAAACACTGGAAAGGAACAGCGCATAGTTTGGGATCAAGCAAAAGACAATTGGGCACACGCACCAACTACCGTCCCAGCTCCCATATCATCGTTCGCCCCAACCTCGTCAACAGCTACTAGATTCTCAGCTCATGAAGAACCTGAGGAACCAACTGTAGGAGCATTCGATCCTCCTCAAAGTATCATATCTAGACCACCGTCGACACACGAACCTGTTCTACCCCCTGAGGACCCTATTAACGTTGAACCTCCTGAAGACGAAATGTCGCACCTCACAGCGGACATGATCGCAGGAGTTGGACAGCCGAGGACACCAACAAATGCACCAACAACAATGTCGATGGACAATCCATCTGTTGACAAACCAAGGCAGTATCACGGAGGCAACAAATACGAGGACTTCCGTCAGGAGTTCATATTGTACATCTCGGAGAATCCAGGGAGGTTTGGAACGGACGTCAACCAAATCAAGTTCGTACTATCTTATCTAAAGTCAGGACGAGCTTCGATGTGGGCGCAAAACTACGTCGACCAAAACACTGCAGCTGATGGAAGTTCGACCATCCCGGACGACTTCGGGAAGTTTATCGAAGCTCTTGACGCGTCCTTCAGAGATCCCCACAGAGCATCCAAGGCGTTGGCACAAATCTACACGGAAGTACAGGGACGTCGTACAGCTGACGAATTCTTCGACGTCTTTGAGCAACTAAGGATCTCGGCAGTACTTGTCAAGGAGGAACATGACGCTGTCCTTATCCATCGACTGGAACAAGCGGTCAATCCTGACGTTCTTTGAGGAGTAATGCGAGCAGAAAAGGTACCAGTGAAGTACGACGGATGGAAAGCGAAAGCACTAGCCGTTGATGCAGTAGAGAAACAACTTCGAACGCAACTACGTCCGAATCGACCACCAGCACGAACCTTCCCCCCTCCTCCTCAAACTCAATATTGTCGACCCCCAGGACCCCCACCCCAACAACAACGTCCCCCGGTGCAGGCACAAGGAGCAAAACCGGGTACACACCCTGGAATGGGAATTCCCATGGAAGTCGACACAGCTCATCATCAACTACTTTGTTGGGCGTGCAGGAAACCTGGACACTTTGCGAGCCAATGTCCGGACAAGAAACAGGTGGTGTGACAGATCATTGTGGGAATGGATCCGACAATTCGAAGGGAGATGGCGGAACAGCTTGGTGAGCTGCCAGAGTCAGCCTTTGTCGAAGAAGAATACAGCAAGGAAGTTGTGGAAGTTAGGGCTACGACCGAGACCGAGGGCGTCAACGTCGAGCAGGATTTTTCGGAAGACCAGCAGTAAACGTCGTAACTACTGGTCAACACTCTCAAGGACTCTCGTCTTCGTTAATTTATAACTCGCGTGCTGTACAATATTTAGAGGTGCCTCAATACAATGAGTTAAAAAATCACGAGATCCTGAACGACGTAATACCTACCCCCAAAAAAGAAGAAGACCTGGACGTCAATGACTACGATGATGCGTGGATGTATGACAGAGGTGTACAACCTAAGGATGGGGAACCGGAAGCCGTCTTTGTACGACGAACAAATGGGTATCAGCTGGACGTTATCATAACCATCGTTCATCCCTTCGATCGAAAGTTAACTCCCGAAGATAAAGAAGTCATGAAGACACTAGACGGCCAAGACTACAAGGAGGATAGACAGGAGTTGGATGCACATGCACTGATTGACTTGGGAGCAACTGGTTCTCTCATCGACGAAGGATTTGTTGAAAGGTACAAGATCCCCACCAAACACTATATTCGTCCTATACCACTCTTTAATGCGGATGGAACTGGCAACAAGGAGGGTTCAATGACGGAGTATGTGGAGGTACAAATGATCTTCAATGGGATACATGAAGAGACTATTCATCTAGCAGTGACATCCCTAGCGTCAACTAACGTCTTTCTTGGATATGACTGGTTAAGCAAGCACAATCCGGAAATTGACTGGAAGACGGGCGTCATGTCATTTACTCGCTGCCCGGAGACATGTTGGTCCTTGGAGAGGGAGGCGGAGGAGTATCGTAAGAAGCAGGTCAGAAGAACAACGAAGTGGCCAGAGTATCTCGATGAATTTGTGGACGTCTTCAGTGAGGAGAACTTTGAAAGGTTGCCAGAGCATTGAGTTTGGGACCACGCCATCGAACTGAAGGCGGACTTCAAACCAAGCAACTGCAAGGTGTACCCTCTCAACCTGAAGGAACAACAGGTGCTGCAAGAATTCATCGACGAAAACCTCGCCTCAGGACACATTCGACACTCAAAATCTCCCATGGTGTCGCTGTTCTTTTTTATCAAAAAGGAAGACGGTTCCCTCCGAGCGATTCAGGATTACAGGAAGCTGAATGAAGGGACCATCAAGAACAAGTACCCACTTCCTTTGATCCAAGAACTTGTCGACAAAGTCCGGGATTCTCGCTATATCACGAAGCTCGATGTTCGTTGGGGGTATTACAACATTTGTATCCGAGAAGGTGACGAGTGGAAAGCTGCGTTCAGGACTAACCTAGGATTCTTCGAACCTACGGTTATGTTTTTCGGTTTAACTAATGCACCAGCTACGTTCCAAGGGTTCATGACTGACATCTTCAGAGAGCTCGTACACGAAGGACATGTCATCATCTACCTCGACAACATACTTATCTTCTCCAAAGGGCAAGACGAACACCAACAGCTAGTCAAATGAGTATTCGACATCTTACAAAAGAACAACCTATACCTCAAACCTCAGAAATGCGAGTTCGAAACAGACCACGTCAAATACCTTGGTCACATCATCGGTAATGGAGTAGTGAAGGTGGATCCGAAGAAATCGAAAGCGATTCAGGAGTGGCCAGTGCCAAAGAACCTAAAGACGTTACAGGAGTTCCTAGGGTTTGGAAACTGGCTACGACGATTCGTCAAAGATTACAGCGAGGTTGTCAAACCACTTACGAAGCTGATGGGAAAGGTTGAATGGAAGTGGGAGAAGGAGGAGCAAGCTGCCTATGAGGAGCTCAAGAAACGTCTATGCAAACCACCCATACTTGCCATTCCGAACAACGAAGGAGCATTTAGAATTGAAGTGGATGCATCAAACTATGCAACTGGAGGAGTACTACTACAGGAGCAAGGAGGCAAGTGGAAACCGGTGGCGTACAGGTCAAAGACGTTGTCAGATGCCGAACGAAATTACGAGATCTACGACAAGGAGATGCTCGCAATTGTACAGGCTCTTAGAGAATGGCGACAGTACCTACTAGAAGCTAGGCAACGTTTTGAAGTCTGGTCGGATCATGCTAATCTTCTCTACTTCAAGTCACCACAGAAACTGAACTACCGCCAGGCGAGGTGGCGACTCGAACTAGCTGATTATGACTTTACGTTGATTCACAAAGCAGGAAAGTCGATGGGCAAAGCTGACCTCCTGTCAAGACGAGCGGACTATGATAAAGGCGAACATGATAATGAGAACGTCACTTTCATCAAAGAAGACTGGTTAGTACGAGGAGTGGTGCAGACGTCGCAGGAGGATGTGTTGGAAAGGGTATGGGAAGCGCAGCAGGAGGTGAAGAAGAGACCAAAGGGAGTAGTACTGAAGGATGGGTGGTTAAAGCTAGGAAACGTCATCTTTGTGCCGAACAACGTGAAAGAGCTTGTGTTGAAGGAGTACCATGACTCACCAATGGCTGGGCATCCTGGGACGATAAAGACCGTCAACCTCATACGCTGAAAGTTCTGGTGGCCTACGATGTTCTACGACATCCGTACGTATGTCAAAGGATGCGACAAGTGTCAAAGGACGAAGGCTACAAGGGCAACGAGAGCTAGGAGTCTGCACCCAAACGAAGTACCTGACAAGCCATGGGAAATTGTCACTGTCGATTTGATTGGAGAGTTACCAGAATCCGAAGGATACAACGCTATCTGCGTAATTGTCGATCACTTCAGCAAACAGATACATGCGGTACCAACTATGACAAAGCTGACAGCTGAAGGAATGGCTAGGATTTACAGGGATCACGTCTTTCGTCATCATGGACTACCACGCAAGATTATCCACGATAGAGGGTCCCAGTTCGATGCTAAGATGATGAAGGAATTGTACAAGCTCCTACACATCGAAGGGAATCCATTGACGGCGTATCACCCACAGACGGATGGACAAACCGAGCGGGTTAATCAGGAACTGGAACAGTACCTTTGTCTCTATGTGGATCATCGACAGTCGGACTGGGCAAATTGGTTGGCTATGGCTGAATTCGCATACAACAATCGGGAACACTCAGCAACGAAGATGTCTCCTTTCTTTGCAAATCTGGGTAGGAATCTAGGCGACTTTTCGAACATTGCAACGTCATCCTCGAACATGGTTGCTGAAGACTTTGCGAAACAGATCAAGGAGACTCACGAGCTAGCTAAAGAAAACCTTCAAAAGGCAGCTGACGACATGAAGAAGTACCACGACCGTCACGTAGGAAAGTCCATAGAGTTCATACCAGGAGACAAGGTATTTCTGGACGGACGAAATATCAAAACGACGAGGCCTACGAAGAAATTGGAGGACAAGTGGTACGGACCTTACGAAATCGTCGAAAAGGTTGGAGCTGGCACATATAGACTCAAGTTGCCAAAGACGTAGAAGAAGATTCACCCCGTCTTCAATGAAGTCCTACTGAAACCTGCAGTCGAGCCCTCGTTCGAATCCCAGAAGAAAGTGCCTCCACCACCACCTGTTCTCGTCAATGAAGAAGAAGAATACGAGGTTGAAGGAATACTCGATTCACGACTGCATCGATGGAAGCTACAGTACCTGGTAAAGTGGGTAGGATACGAGGAAGCAACCTGGCAACCAGAGTCGGACTTAGGAGACAATGCGAAGGAAGCTGTCGACAAGTTCTACCAAAAACACCCAGGAGCCCCTCAAAAACTCACGATACCTCAATGGTCGTTACGTCAGATCTTCGCATACACAGAACCTCCGGACCCAGTAAATGGTTGGAAGGGAAAACCCAGGGTTGCAATCAACGTGAAAGATCTCGACCTACCAGGACTGCTGGCATAAATGTTGGTCGGGACGCCCAACCTTGAAGGGGGGGTGATGTAAGAACACTTTTCCTTTTTCGTCTTTTCTTATTTTTCATATTCCATTACATTACTAATTTCCTTTCATTACTAATACCTTATGACTCCCTCCGTCCCATCCCGATATATTACTAATACTGCATTACTAATTCCACCCCAACCCCGACAATGCTTACTCACCCTTACTCATTCTTGCTGACTCGTCGGCCCCCGTTGTTTGTTTGTTTATATTGTTATGCTGCTGCGCAGCACCTTCTTAGAGTAATACCTTCCCACGTCTCATGTGTATATAAGTAGATAGATCTTGTCTCGTCTTCCCCACTCAACTCTTCTACTTACCACCACAACATCTTAGGTATTCCTCTCTTGTACTTACTTAGTTTATTCAATCTACTTACCACTACGACGTCTTAGTCGTATACTGTTCCTAGACGCGTGCATTACTCAAGGTCATCCACCTTAGATGTACGTTGCCGACGACTGTGTACTCCCCCCCCCCCCGATGCAGTAGAGGTTGTCACTAGACGACCTTCGTGAGAACAGGCCTCGAACGTATACTGCCACCTCGTCCGTCCTAACAGAACATCTGAGGCGACGTCTAGTATACTTAGGAATCTGCCCTGCTTGTGAAAACCGAGTAGGCTCTGGAAACCTTTAGAAAAGCATCGCCGAACCCGTAACCAACCGGACCGTCCTATTGTGGTTACTGTATAGTCCCTTTAGGGCGAGCGTTTTTCTAACAGGGGGGATTTCTGCCTTCCAGGCATGCCCCCAGACTGGCACATATACCTTCAAATACATCTCAAATTCAGGCCCTAAATTCACAGTTATTCCATCTGAGCATTCTGAGACACTTGTGGGTGCTGCAGACCCAGAATTGAGCGCAGGAAAAAATGTACATGAGCAATACATGAAAAAACGACATTTTGCGCCATTTTGGGGTCAATTCTTCACCTAGTTTGCTCGGGTTTGTTACAGTTCGGACGGCACGATCGGGGCATGAATTTATCAACTTAGATGACACGAAACGGTCAAGAATTGAGTGAGATATGATTTATTTTGTGTTCTGAGGTACTGAAGGGGCCGAAAATGGCAATTTGGCACGTGTCCAGATTTTTATGAATTTCCCTGTAAGGTCATGACGGTGGGTGAGCTGCTTCCCGAGAGTTTCGGACCGGAGCACCTACCAAACCAATAGATGGCCGTGGGCCGTGGCTGAAGGATGCGTTAGTAGTAGGAGTTCGCAGTGGTAGACTTACGTGACTCTGCATCTGCATATCACTCGTCAGGCACATTGCCAGTGTTCTAGCTGTGAGCAAGTGACCATCATTGCATGCACATACCAGAAGGAAGTCGGAGCTTGAATAGTTCCATACTTGGCTACACTCATCTCACGCGCCAATCATTCTTCTTCACTCCCACCACCGCTTACTGTATCTTAAATGTACTACTACTAGTTTTACGTTCTCAGATCGTGCACATTTTTGGGATGTCTTATCCTTACGTGCGTACCCGCTACGAAACCCTACACGTGCGTAGCTTGGCTACCTGACTCGGATGCATCCGATGAACATTCATAAACGGCTTTGTGTTTCTAATTCTGAAACAACCTCAACTTCCTCTCACAGACGACCTTGCCTCATTCCTAAGGCGCCGTATCCCTACACATTTGCGAGTAAAGTAATTTCCTGGTCCAAGATGTCCGCAGAACCGTGCGTTACGCGGCACAACCCTTGTAAGAGCCGTAATGTTGGCGTACAGACCTCATCGGGAAATAAGGGCCGAGATACAATGGGTGAGCTATGTTTCTTGCCTTGCAGTATCGACCGGGTGTGACTCACATTTGTTCTGTATAAGGTAGTGTAACGTCCTATACGGTCTTTCTGCTTGATGAACCATATGACTCTTTCAGTGAATTGTTTTACGTGGAATCGGATGCGAAGGTCTCAGAGCTAGTCAGGGATATTCGAGATAGATATCAGCAGGCGTCCTCCGTGTCCGGCCTGCCAATCATACTACTGAAGGTGGATATCTTGTCGTCTACTAGTTTTCCACACTGATTCCGTTGTATAGTATGAAAATGTTAACACCGCAGATGAAGGCGTCACGATTTATGACCGAGTCGCTCGTTGGCTACGTGACAGTCGTTCTAAAACGCCTTTGGAGTATAACAAGAAACTCGATCAATATTTATCTCATGGACCGGCTCCTGAAGAAATAGATATCGTTGATGTCTCTAGATGCAGTACGTCCTTTACTTGATGCAATTTTACAGATGGTTAACGACTCCAAGTTTACGACTTGATCGGATCGCCTGTACAGCTTGCGTCCCCAGGACGCCCTTTCCCTCTGTTCCCCGCGGACCTTACATTTTCTGACCATTACGATCGATTTGGCTGGGACATCGAGCCCGATTGGCAATGGAAAAGATTGTACATCTTTTGGTCCTCGAGAACATTTGAAGAGGAACTCCGAAAGGACATAGTTCCCCTTGCCATAAGCGAGGAAGGATTCACAAACCCCAAGGAACGATTCTCCGGCATCGCTAATTATTATAATCGTCTTTACGTTCGTGAGAAATACCGAAGCCTTGTGTGCTCCGTCCGCAACCTTGCAAGAGACAAGGGAAATACGGGTGTCGTTATTTCCGGACAGCCTGGAACAGGTGCGAATCCCGTATTTTTTCCTTTACTTTTTAACACATTACTCACGCATGCCTAGGGAAAACAACCTGGCTCTGGTATATGTTGTTATGTTGCTTTGCGAAGGGTGAAAATGTCGTCTTCCTTTACAAGGGACAAACACGATTCTTTTTCGATGGTCGGGTTTATCGTGCCATCCGCTCTTCTCCCGAGTTTCCTAGCGATAAGACCTTCTTCGCATGGTGTCTGATTGATTCTGACGGGGTCCTCGGTCCGCCCCCTCAATATCTGACAGACCCGGCGAGCCAACTCTTTACGGTCCAGCTCTTCTCCGAATGACGAACGATATTCCATTTGGATAAAGTCTGTCTCTGGGGTTGTCTGGGGTATGGATCTTTGGAGTGTTGATGAGCTGTTGAAAGGGTGCGTCATCCCTTGTTGTGTCGACTCGGGCAGTGCTGACGTTAGACGAGCAGGCTGAGTATTCACGAAGAGTACATTCCGTTTCTGGAGGTTCTGCGCAATGCAATTCGTTTCCTAGCCAAAGAAGAGACGAATCGGCCATCACCTCTGCCGTCGGCTAAACCAGGAAGCGAGCGTGAGGCATCGAACGAGGGTATTGATCCGTTTTATGAAACGATTGCGCAAAATGCGATTGAAGGAACAGCCGTGCAGGGGCTCGTTGACATTATAGTCCGCGGGCCCATCAAGGAGGACCCCTCATCCGTTAAGGCAGATTGTTATGTACAGACGCATGCTCTTGCGAGAGCCTTGACATTTGCAAAGGATGGCAGGGGCGGCTGGAGCAGTGCGGAGGAAACATTCGAACTTCTAGTAAAGGACGCAGTCTACAACTTTGGCAATGCGCCGCGTGATATCACGGCAGCGATCTTCGAAGGCTACGAGCTTATCGCGGGGAAGATCACATCTGCGCTGAACTCGAGTAGCTCGAACCTCGACGTACTCGTGGATGATCTGGTGCGAGAATTGATGTCGACGAAGGACTCTTTTTCACATCGGCTGTTCGCAGTCGAACCGCGTAGACCCTCAGCCATATCCCTCCGAGATGACGTATTTGTACCAAATTTCAAGTCCGAGCTTGTAGGTCGACTGGTCAGGAAACGAATAGGTCACCTTCCAGTTGAACAGGCCAGAAAATTCCGCTTTATGTTCCGGTTGTTCCCTGAGGGCTCATCAATAGCGGATTGGATCTTTGAATCCCTCGTCCATGACATGGTGACGTCTGGCAATGTACTCGGTCAAATGTTTTCCATGTTACAGGGGGACACGTCAAGCCCGGTCGACTACATCTTGTATGAATCTCCGCCGACATTCTCGTCACTTCAAACGTTCCCGGCTCGCAGGAGGACTCTAAAGGATGTCGATTTTCCACATGACGTGTCGAGTTGGAATAATCCGGATATCATGGAGACTTATTATTGCGCTCCTATGCCTCAGAACAATCGGTTATTCGACTCATTCTTCGTGGAGACTAAGGCTGGCTTGGGCTCAGTTCAGTCAACCATCTGGTTCATCAAGTCTACTACATCCAGTACACACGGTGGTTCGCCTGCAGGTTATGCTCAGATCAGGTCTATTGTGAATGTCGTCTGGCAGCAGGCAGAGGAGCTCCTCAAACAGCGTCGAGCTCGTGAGAAAAGGTGGCATGCCATGAAGACTGCTGTGAAAAGGTCTAGGACTTCTGCAACCAAGGAAGAAGATCAGACGTCGTGTATCGATGTTACATTGAAATATCTTTATATAACCCTAGCACCGATGACAGAATGCACGTGGAAGTTGCCTGCCGATGGGTGGAAGTTGCCTGCCGATGGGTGGACTTCCACCACAGCAGGGGAAGTTTATGTGATGTATCTTGACGTCGCGGTAAGCTTGTCGATTTACCATCCAATACTTTGTGCTTTGCTGATGGATGTTTTAGCACATGTAAGCAGAGATTGCTTGATTAGTTTGGCGCTGTGGCGTGTCAGAAGCTGGCCCATGGTGGAAAATTGTATACGTTAAAATAATGTATCTTAAAATGGAACAAGAAATGAAAAGACAGGAAAGTTGGACCTTGTATTACATGAGAATACATTTACTGTTTTTCGTGAATAAGGTGACCATACTCAACTGCGAGCCTATACACATGCTTGTGACGAGTATCTTTTTTCTTTCTCAATTGGGTAAGCGGTATTGATCTGACGAGAATTGGCTGTTCTTTTGTTAGTAAAGCGGAACGTAGCAAGTAACAGAAAGACTTACTGCGGCCCAAAGTGTGTTTAGAGATGGCGGCTCCTCGCAGATTCACCTTCTCTAAGAAAAACCGATGAATTGAATTGAAGTGACAGCGCTGGCTCGCGCAGTTGCTGGTCCGACACCCGTAATTTGGGCGGTACACCAAGGACGGCTGCCGTAACGAACGTTTCAAGTATGGGATCCCAAGTCGTTAGCTTCTGAGCGTCGGGCGAGTAGAAAGTTAACGGCACGCGGACATTTCCGAAGCGTTGCATGCATGGTCGAACCGTCCTTCGCAAACGCTGGTTTGAGAGCTTTGAAAGGTTCGCAGGGGTGACACCGTCGCGGACTCGCGGGTACCATCATCCGTGTCAACAACGATTTCACGTACCTGTTCGATCTTCGGATGAATCTGCTTCACAGCTATCGAGATGATCTCGCCAGTAAACTTGCCCGTTTTTTAAGCCTCTGCGGCCCGTCGGAATGATTCAGCTGCGAATGCATCTTGGACCTCTTGCGTGATCTTGTACTCTTTCGCGTATCCTCCGAACTGAGACTCGGTATTAAGCAGTCCTAGGCCTCCTGGTTTGTCGGAAAACCTGGACGGTTGTGCTGGTGGTCCGTTCCCATGTGTCTCTTTATTCTCTCGCGCAGACTGACGATTCCGTTATAGTAAAGGAATGTCCACAAGCATACACGGTATCGCTGAACACAGACTAGTAAGTATGCATCTGAGATGCCTGATCCTCGGCTTTCGAGCACATAAGAACTCCTGATTGAAGTGGATTTGTTGGACGTTGCTAAGGAATTCTTCAAGTAGTCGAGTCGACGACTCGACTCAGAGGGAGCAGAGGGAGAAACGAATGTTACATAATCATCTCATCCTAACATTACGTTTTGATCGGCAAATCGGACGGGTATGGCAATGGGTCAAGATGATTCACCTAGTTCATGAAGGCCACCATGCACAATGTTCATCGACTACACGATTTCTGAGGCTGGACGCATAGAATAGTACAATAATGTTATCTTATTATCGTATATTTTAGAATTTGGTAATAAACAATAAAAATTTCAATATACGACAGACTACCGTCAGTCAGTTGTGAAGATGGAGAATAGATGGGAGAACGTCACCTCGTTAAATGGATCATTGGGGTACTAGCAAAGACGTTAGGTTCCGATTTAGGCACGCGATGCGATACCCACCTGGTGGAATGTCAACTTCCTCAGGATTGAGGTACCATGCCCCTGCAAAAGTGCGTCAGAAATTCCTAGGGACAAACTAAGAGAGCGTCGTGGAAACCAGCTTACGATCTCCGACCATATGTTTCTCATTATATGTTGATCCGTCACCAAGCCAGTAGAACCGGTTTCGCGTCTTCGAATCATCAAGGTGTTCATATTCGAAGTCCTCCCAGCGCGGGTTCGCCAATGCTCGTACGGCATGAAGACATGACCCAGGCCAAAGACCTACTATGCGTCCTTCTTCCTTACCCATCTTGTACCACGAGCGGCACTTCTCACTATAGACGGTCTGTATTTCTGGGTCAGCGACGGCGGACTACCACTCATGTTGAATATGGTCCCTACTGTTTGAAAGTAATGCTACGAGAATAAAGGAAAAGGGTGTGCATTGCGATACTTGCAACTGAGGAATCAAGAAACTGACCTCCAAGTACTCGTCGAAGTCTGCTACCGCTTCCTTTTTTACCTCGATGCTTTTTAGATGCTCACGTTGAAGCTTCTTTGCTGCCGCTATCGCATATTCGATTTGCCTCTCAATTATGACGAGCAAAGAACCTGAGCCTATTCCGGAATTCGGACCGAGAGACTAGAGTATTTCGGATCAGGAATAGAACGGAAAAAATGACTGCTAAAGGAAGGATGCCCACCATAAACAAGTTCGGGAATCCATCCGTGCAGATGGTGAGATATGTCTCCGGGTGTGGTGAAAATCGCTCATTTAAGCTCTTCCCTCCTCGCCCAACAATCGAGAACGGATATTGGAAAGAGGTATCATAGCCTAACCATCAAATTTAGTGAGTTAGGTTCGCTTCAACCGGTGCACCCGTGCCCGTTCACCTGTTGCACAAATAATGACATCCAATTCGTGGTGCGCTCCGTCGACAAGTTCAATCCCCGTCTCTGTGACGCGCTCAATATGTGTCGGCACAAAGTCCACCTAGAATAAAGTGTCAGTCATCAGCACTTGATATAAATAGTACCACGTGCATTGTCTTCGCAGAGCGCTTCAAGGTAACCCGGGCCCGGAGTCAGTCTGCGACATGCAACCGAAAAGTCAGGCACAACTTCATTTACATGAAGAAAAATTATGAGTATCTCATAGTGAGAAAGGGGTCAAAACGACGACGCACGATGATCCGCAATCCAAGGCCTCTTAGCAAGTCTCCTGATCATGTCATTCTTGAACGCCTGACGGGCTCCCTTCTGCATCTCAGTGCCCTTGATAGTTGCGAAGTGCACCGACTGAAGGATTGTGAGTACTTGCTAAGACCGTGAACAAGAGGACGTACATTCAGCTCACTCTCCAAGTCGTGTCTAAATTCTCTATAGTAAGCCGGATCTTCAAACAGTCTCTTGTCTTCGTCAGAGAACACGTCTGGATGGGAAATGACTACGTCAGATATACAATCCCCACAACAGTGCTTGCGACTTACAATTCTCCGATGTCGGATCGCGTTTCATTAACTCCGCCATCTTGAGCGAAGCAAACGGAGGAGCTAGCCATGTTTTCCCGCGCACATAGTTATACACATGCTTCACAGATGGCCTTATAGCTGGAACAATCTGTAGCGCGGAAGAACCCTGTCTAGTGGTGAATCGGGATAATCACACGTTCTACCAGCGGCGGCTTACAACACCAATTACTCCGACCCTCTTGTCACCCCAACCTGCAAGACCTTCTTTCCAATGCTGGCCTTCAACCAATTCCCAAGCAGCGGAGTGTAGCACCTTCCCCTTGAAGTCATTCAGGCCTGGGATATCTGGCCACGCCCATCGGCTGAGAGCCCCGATACCTGCAAACAAAACGTCTGCGATATCATCAATAATCTCGTACTGCAAGTCACCAGAAGCGGTGGAAGACACTGGTCGTCTAATCTTGAGGTGCCATTTTCCAGTCGCTTCGATATAGCGTGCGTGGACCAACTCGTGTTGTAGCTTGATGTATCGCATCAGCTTGTATTTGTCTACAACTCGCTCCAAATACGCTCGTATCTCGTCACCCGGCGCGTAAAAAGCCGACCATTGAGTCTGGAGTGTGACGAGTCAGAATCTCAACTGGATAACTCTTAGGGATAAGCTTACATTCTCATCAAACGTATACTGATACTGGTGCCACATTACTCAGTTGTCTGAAATAAACCCAAAATGGAAGGTACTTACACAATGAGAAGGAATATCACAAGCCAACCCGGGGTATTTGTTCGAATACCACGTACCACCTACACCCGCGTCCTTCTCGTATATCGTGAGCTCTATATTCTCCATCCGTTGAGGAAATCTACGGAGATGTTAGCATCGAAGCGCCTTGGTATGAAGTAATCGAAGCGTTGTACCTAATGCCAGCGGCAATTCCACTGAATCCTGCACCGATGACGACAATTCTCATACGCCTCGCCTCGTCAATGCAGGAGCTACTTAGTTTGAAGGCTGGCATTGCCATGGGAGGAGACTTAAGCAGGCCATTCTCACCAACGACGGCAGGATGAGGCTGGTCTTCCGGCTTTTCACCGAGCTTATGAAACAAAGGATCAGACACGACATCTTCCGCGGTTTGCTGGATGCCCGGAGCCATGAGTGTAGGGAGCTACAGAGGTCGATTGCGCTGGAGTCATGCTCCCCACTGAGATATAAAGTACTGGATGAATATTTAGCAGACACAAAGAAGCAGTATCCCGCGCAAAGGTCACGGTGGTGGGAGTGAAGAAGAATGATTGGGGCGTGAGATGAGTGTAGCCTAATGTAGAAATATTCAAGCTCCGACTTCCGTCTATGTGCATGAATGATGGTCACTTGCTCACAGCTATTACACTGGCAATGTGCCTGACGAGTGATATGCAGATGCAAATTAACCACTGCGAACTCCTACTACTAACGCATCCTTCAGCCACGGCCCACGGCCATCTATTGGTTTGGTAGGTGCTCCGGTCCGAAACTCTCGGGAAGCAGCTCACCCACCGTCATGACCTTGATAATCGTCTTTCCCGGGTTGTCCACACCTTCAGCTGGCTGGTAGTTTCCTGGAACGAGGAACACGGGCATGTCGAGAGAGCAGAACTCCCGGATGAACTGCCGACACATTCCGCAAGGTGATATCGTTGAAGGCACGTCTCTGAAAGGAATTCAAACAGAGCGCTCGATTCAAGAAACTGGACGTACGTCGTTACGGCCAGCGCATCAAACTCGTGAATTCCTTCGCTCTGTGAAATGACAAGATCAGTAGTGCGGTTTTATTGCATTACTTTAATACGAACGACTGCTTTGACCAACGCAGTGCGCTCTGCACAGATAGTACCACCTGCAGAACATTTTAGCACATTTAGATGTCGAGAAATACTAATTGGAAGACCAACCATACGAGGCATTCTCGATATTCGCTCCCTTTATCACTTCACCAGATTTGCTCAGCAGTGCCGCACCAACACGAAACTTCGAATAACGACAATATGCAAACCCTTTTGCTGGAACAAGAATCTGATCGATAATGACACAGCGTAGGAAATAGATTAAGAAAACCTTCGATGGCTGCTTTGATGATCCGTTTTATGCACTCATCGTCAACCGACAGCATCGTAGGCCTTTCTTGTATGTTGGAGTCGCAATGAACTGTGATAACTTCAACGATCAAGGCTTGATAAGGGACGGCACATGACCTTCAAGGGACTTCGGCTGCTGGATTTGGTCAATGATCGGAACATGGACCACGCCTCTACATACAGAAAGGAATAGGTTATTCAGAACATTCTTCATGTTATCCCACCTTCCAGGGAATGTTCAGCTTTCGCCTTTCGCCTTTACAGGCAATCCATTCTTCGAGCACAGCATACTCCAAATCGTATCTCTTGAATAGGGTCGTGAGCGTAAGTGACATCTCTAGCATAGCCGGGCCTTCGCCTATACCATTCAACGTTGATAAACTCAAGATAGGGGGCCCGGGAAATTGACACCGTGCTTTAAAGTACGTCTTGAATAATGCCGCTGCCCTCAGAAGGGCAAGAGCAAGAAGGCATGCCGCGAACTGATAAGATCCTGGGAGGTGCAGAAAGAGAGGGAGAGATTCAGAAGCATTAGCCAAACTTGCCTAGCTAAACGACGAATCTCGCAGGATCAGGTCCACGACACATCTGAGAATTGGATTCTCTGCCCCTCAATGATGGCGCGGAACCTCGGTTAGGCACTACTGAAGCGCCACGTCTCCGTTTATCCATGCGACAAAAGAGCGAATTCTTTCGTCCCGTGGTAGCAATCAGTGTCGTTAAATGCGACGTAACAAGTATCGTGCTTTGGAAGTGGCGTGGCTTGTATCCGATTATGACGGGCACATTCTTGCAACACGCACCGAACCTCGCGGCTGGGTTTCAGTAGCTGGTATGGACCGTATGGTACGACAGGGAGAAAATATTTCAGTAGTGAAGGAGCTAGCCGGCTTAGTCTGAGAGTCGCCAAGTACTTTGAACATTTTCACCGTCATTCTCCAGCATAGAGTACCGACATACATTTCAATAACCTGAGCAGGAGTAGCTACTTGTGTAGACTCCGAAAGAGACTCCTCCGAGTCGGACTCGGCGGCTCCGCGACTCTTGTTGAATCTGTAGGGGGAAAGATCGACTCGCCGATCAAAGATGGTATATGCATAAATTCGCTGCACAGTTTTCCTCACAAAGTCCAAAGTATCACAAGATATGATATATCACTCCTCTTCCCAAAAATCCCGGAGAGTACCATTAGTAATGTTGACGTCTGTGAGTATAGATCAATAACGTCAACCTCAAGCTCTACGAGCAGAGCTACGAAGCCATAACATTAGGAAACCTATCGCGTTGTTCCCCCAGAGAACGCGGCAAACTCCTGACTGAGCCTTTCCCCGTCCACCGGCCCCAGCAGGGTACATTAACAGTCTTCGCACGACGGCTTCGAGTTGAGCGATGGTGATTTCTCTCTCACTTACGTCGTGAATCTTCAGGAGAGATGAGAGGAACATATTGCCCGCTATTCCGTCCTACACAGGTAGGCCCACGTAGGAGACGTGGCGCGGTCGATTCGAGTGTGTTTGAGGCGGCCGGACTTGGTGTCAGTGGGAATGATGAGTGCAACGTATGGAGAGCGCGCTTGGGTAAAGCCCGCAATGTACAAAGACCCAATGGTGAAGATCTGGGGTGGCTGGCTCGACATCTGATCATTATTGACGAAATCAGCGGGATATCCGTATCGCACATTTTGAATTCTCGACTGGGAAAGAACCTGGAGAAACATAAAGGATCACTGTATTGCCTCGATTCATTACATATACTTCCCTTCGTCCATGTCGTCCCAGGGCCAGTGCACCATGATCTCCGCCCGTTCCTCCTCCGTCGTGACCTCCGTCAACGCCTCCTCCTTCGTCCGCTTGCACAGTGCCACGGCCTCCTTGTAGTCCTGGGTGGGCACCCAGCCCTCCGGTCCGAGGCCGAGCATGTTCTGCCACACATCGAAAACCTTGTCTACCTTTCTCTGTTCTTCATTCAGCTCCATCGTCTCGCGTGCGTCCTCAGCGTCGAACACGACTGGACACGGTGCGCCTCCTCCCGTAAGCGTCTCCGCGCAACCTTCAGCTCGAGAGTCTCGCCCTCCCACGGGTTACTGGCGTGGTCGAAGAGGCGGCTGCGGAGCACGCACATGGGGTCCGTCAAGGCATCGTAATGGGGCTTGTTGTATCCCTCCATGTTCGTGTTGTACTCCTCCGTGTTCGTGACGTAGTGGTAATGGACAAGGAGGCGAAGATAGACTTCCTCCGCTGCGGTTCGCTCGCTTTCTTCTAACTCGTCAAAATTCTCCGGTAGCGAAGGCGGCATCCCTAGGGACGAGTGACGATGCGATGAGGAGATAGCGCTTCAAGTTCTCGATATGGGCTGACGGGGACTGCTCCTGGTACTGGTAACCATCCCTCCTCTCGCGGCGGAACGGAAAGAGCGGTTCACCGAGCTGATCAAGATAAGCCAGCTCTTTACGGGCTGCTGCTCCGAGCGCTGCTTCGGCGTTTCCGTCTATAGTATTCGGCTGGCTCAAGGGCGTAATAAAAAAGGCAGAAAGCGGCGTACATGGTCCCCGTTCTACGTCGAGCTGTGATCTCCTGCCGTACCACATAGGCAGTCTCGTATCTGGACCAACGCAGAAACGCTCGTCCTTGTGTACCCATTGACAGATTAAGCATCTTGGATTATCGTCTACAGACGATGGTGTAGAGCTTTATGGGCAGTATCGCATGCAAGTATAAGTAGAGTCAATTGAAGTGTCTTTCCATATCAAGTCAAGTTTGGATAATCAGGTTGCTCTTTCCAAACTAGTCAATTTCTTCTGACACAAGTCTTCTGAAACGAGCTGTGTGCGGCCAGTGGGACTGCCTAGCCTGTCATTTGAACTTAGACAATGAGCCCAGTCCCAAATGCCACTTCCAGTTATGCCCACCAGAGTAACCTCTGTCACTTCCGCAGGCTTAAAGTCCCTAACAACTCCAAGTCAAATAATGCCAGAGTTGTAGATCAATGCAAAACTATACCTCGTAAAGACTGAGGACCAACAGATGTCGGCTTCCATTCTACAGACCAGGTTGTCGTACAGAGTCCATATACCCTTCACCCCCAAGCTGTCTCTGAGTATAGTGCAAATCCCAAAAGATACAACTGCTTTTTCATTATCATCACCAATATTATTACAATCCTTGTCGTCATAGAAGGCAACGGTGGAAGAGGCATCAGAGGGCGGGCCAATGGACACTAGTAATAAACGAGTTTATAAGAGCCATCGACAAGAGCACAGACAGGAGACATAATGCACTCTTTTGAAAAAGGTCAGTCACTAGCATACCGAGAGAGTCTTAATCTGAGAGAGTGGGTAGTGGGATTTGGGAGGAGAAAAGCCTAGTGGTCGGGTTTACATAAATAACTGAAAGCCTGATCGGCGGCGTTTGCCGTTGATCCGACTGTCGCCAGCCACAGACTGAGATTTAGGGTTGCTATATGCTTTCAAGACCTGCTACGCTTATTTTTCCCCAAAAGAGCAGCAGCTCCTATGACGAGAGATCGCGAAGTTGAGATGAAAGTTGCCTCTAGATCATGGACTTATATTCGGCCTGTTATTATATCGCTGATTACAGGCTGTGAATGGTGCTATAGCACAACAATAGCACTAAATAAAACAACAACACCGCGGAATACTTCGCCCGATTCATTACATGAAATCCTCTTCGTCCATATCGTTCAAGAACCAATTCGCCTCAGTCTTAGCCCGGACTTCCTCCTCCGGGATCTCTGTCAACACCCTCAGCTTTAGCAGCTCGGCGAGGGCCATGGCCATCTCGTAGTGTTCGTTGGACACCCAGGTCTCCGTCTCGAAGCCAATCAGGCCTCGGCACCCCTCAAAATTCTCGTCCGCTACTTGCAGCTTTGCGCTCAGCTCCTTCGTCTTGCGTAGGTCCTCGGGTTCGAACGCGACTGGGCACGGCACACCTTCCCCCATAAGCCTCCCCCACATCTCCGTTGCCTCTATCAGCGTAGTCTTCAGCGCGTGAGTCTCACCTTCCCATGGAGCACCGGCTTGGTCGAAAAGGCGGTAGATGAACATGGACACGGGGTCTGACAACGCATCGTAATGGGGCTTGTTATACTTCTCCGTGTTCTTGACGTAGTGGAAGTGGACGAGACGGCGGTGGTAGAGTCCCATCGCGTGGCTCTGCTCGGATTGGTCCAGCTCGTCCATGTTCGCCGGCAGTGAGGGTGGGGTGAGAGCCTGCGAGACCCGGTCATCGTAGTTCTGCAAGCGACCTGGGATAGCAGCGAGGAGAAACAAAGGTAGGATCGAGGCGTGTTGCCAGTCGAGCAGGCCCACGATTTTCAACTCGTTAGAGTCTGACGACGTCGACACGATGACGTTGCTCGGCTGGAGATCGGGGTGCCGGATACAGAAATGAGAGAGAACTGAGTTCTTGGTCTTGGAGACGAGCGAGGATGCGATGAGAAGGTAGCGTTCGAGATTCTTAATGTGGTCCGACGGTGACTGCTCCTTATACTCGTAAGCCTCCATTCTTTCACGCTGGAACGGTAGTAGCGGTCGACCAAACTTTTCCAGATACGCCAGTTCCTTGCGAGCTACTGCTACGAGCGCTGCCTCGGCATTTTCGTCTGTAATCTCAATGAGTTCCGGAAAGCTCAACCAAAGAAAGGGCAAAGAGTGGCGTACATGGTCCCCTGTCCACGTCGAGCTGCGACCTCCTTCCGTACCACATATGCAGCCTGGCATCTGGACCAACGCAGAAGCGCTCGTCGTTGAGCGGGATGCCCGTCCTCCCTGCCACCTTCTCCAGGTCGTTGGCATAGTAGAGGCTTCCACCAGCCGGAAAAGGAATCGACATCATTCGAGATTCGAGTTGAACAAGTTGACGCAAGACCGAAACGATATCCGGTTCCTCCAGCTCCATCCACACGTCGCTGAGCTTCGTGCCTCTCATAAACTCCATGAAAATATACTCCGTCTTCGCAGCGTTGTCCGACGAAGGAGAGTAATCGTAAACCTCGGGAACAGGCAACTCAGAGGAACGGAGGAAACGCATTGTGGCTACCTCACTAGCAATAGCGTAGAACTTGGGGACCGTGACGGGGTAAGGGATGCGGGCCACCATCTCGAAGCCGTCGTGCATGGTGATAAGAAAAGTCCGGTTGAAGCCGCCCTCCGCGAGCTTCACAAATGTGTGGATATCTTGCGAAGTCCGACCAACAGACTGCGCCGCAAGTCGACAAAGCTCGTCGATGTCGAACTCACGTCTGCGCTCTGCGAGGCGAAGATCATTGTTGACGCTGAATGTGCGGGATTACTGCTTAGACATATACGTTAGAGAACAGCATGTTTAAGACTTACAGCCAGCGTCCCGATGAATAGTTGAAGAGATCATCAGAAAAGTCTGACATGCTTGAGAATGCACGACGGGGCAGCTGCCAACAGGTCCGAGTGAAGTTAGAGATAGAGGAGGAAGAGTATGACAAGCGCAGTGAGATTGGAGCCTTCAGCGAGTTGAAGACGAGCCTCACGCTCCCAAGGCAGGGCATGCCAATGCATGTGGGGAAGAAGGAAAGTAAGAAACCAGCCAGCACGCCGTCTAAAGAGAGAGGCTGCACAGCAGAATACCTCAACCTCCTTCAGCTCTCGAGTGGCGCTGTAACCGAAGAAACGAGACTTCTCACGGTCCATGCCGCGTCGTGCCGGAGCTCGCTTATCCTTAAGCGATTACCGTTTTTTGAGAGACGACACATTCGACTCCATGTATCCCCTTCCACATCACAAAACTAACTACAGTTTGGAGTGGCTAAAGCCGACAACTCAAGTCGCATTAAATTGTAACTGTATCTCCTCCTCCACAACACTTCGGATTGACTTTTAAAGTGTATAGATGGATAGCTAGAGTATGTAGGAATATAACTTGCATTTTTTCAGATTTTTTTCTCAAGGTCGAAAATTTTTCTTGGGAAAAATTGAAACAAATATTCAAATAATTAAAAATTATTTAATTTAATTAGTAATGCCATCAAATATGACCAAATCGGGTATATTATATAACAGAATCATGTTGATTGTTGCCTCATCAAGAAATTATCTATTGTTCCAAGAAATCGTGACCAAGAAAAATCTGCATATATGCACCTCTCAATCTACAGTCATATGACAAAAGTTTTGTCGCGTCACATTTTTCACTTTGTACCGTAGACTTTTGAATAGCATTACTCCACAACAAAATAAAAATTTATCTAATTAGTATTTAGTAGATGCTCCCCTGACCTCCACCAACTGTTCAACACGTCTAGGCATGCTATCTATGAGTTTATTAATTACTTTAATGTCAATCTTTTCCCACTCCTCCAAAAGTGCCCTCTTCAACTCCTCCTCATTCCTAGGTCTAACTGGCCTCTTGTTAATTGCAATTTTCATCAGATACCAAACATGTTCAATAGGGTTCATGTCTGGTGACTGAGCTGGGTGGGGGAACCTCTCCATTGAGTTGATATCCCTAAACTCTTGTGCCACCTTGCATCTGTGAACTGATGCCCCATCTTCCATCACCTTTGCAACCCTCCTCTCCTCATACAGCTCCACATAAAAGTCCCAGAGGGGTCCTGCCATAACCAAATCAACATAATCCACACCCTTCCTCCTATCCTTGGGGATAAATATGAGTGGGCCCTTCTTGTTATACGCAATACATCCCCAAACCATGACACTCGTTCTTCCTGACTTGAAAGTGGCTGCCAGGCACTTCTCGTCGAATGCCTCTTCGGTGCGACGCCATACCAGAGGGGCCTTTGAGTGCTTTCCAAGCTCAACTGAGGATTCATCTGTCCAGATCACCCTATGCCACTCCTCCTCCTCATGATCAATTGCAGCCTCCCCCCACTCCAGCCTCCTCTCCTTGTGTTCATCAGTTAGAAATGGTTTCTTGCGTGCATGGCGTGAGAACATCCCCAAATCACGATGTAAGGACCTCTGGACAGTCCTGGGGGCAATGGGTTTGAGTGCACCAGCATTAGGATTTCGGGTGATGTCGGCAAGTGTTTGACATCTGTTGCCATCAAGGGAGCGCTGCAGATAATGTAACCCCCTGTCACCAATCTTGTGTGGACGTCCGCTCCTGGGTAGATCATCGACATGGCCTCGCTCAGCATAGTTCTTGAGAATGCGCTGTATGGTACGAATGGTGCAATTGAAGGCTTTTGCAATTTCCTCGCGAGGGAGTTGAGTTTGGCAAAGATTAAGTATAGCAGCACGTTGAGCAGGAGTAGTGTTAGAGGATCCAAGTTGTTTGGGCATGATTGAGTCAGTGGTTGTGGTGGTATAAGATAAAGAGTGGTTGTGTTGTGACGTGAATGCGACAAAACTTTTGTCATGTGACTGTACAAGGTGAAGTATTGAATCTTTCAGAATGTTGTATGCTGAAATCAGGTGTATGTCTTTAAGCAGCTTTCCCGCAAAGGTAAGGTGCTGCTGGTTTGGCAGAATTCTGTATAGTTGTGAGTTTTGATTCGATGATATAAAGGTAATCATACCTTTCTTTATCCTGTATCTTATTCTTCACCGTTGAATGTGCGAGAATGTGGCCGGTATCAGAAATACCGGACGAGGGGGGTACAATTTAGGTGTGTTGGGAGGGTCGGTACGTAGCGGTACTAAGTCGTACTGACATAGACAGGTCGTCAAGAGAGATAGTAGGGCCTGGCTGGATTGATGAGTACAGGAGGCTATAGGTGACCGCTCAAGAGACGAAGAATCAGGATACAATTGATACCGAGACAAATCCATCGATACCGTGTCGCTCGTTGTTTGGTATCACGGTAGTGAGAACGAAGCAGTAGAGAAGATGAGTAGAGGATGAGTTTCTGATAGAACTAGTTGTGAGACGAGGGGGCAAGGATGACAAAGACGATATCGACGACTACCGGTCTCGATACCGGCGACTACGAGACGAGACGAATGAACGGAGACTTGAACGAGATGAGCAAAACCCGGATCTTCACTCTGAAAGTTCCTCTCAGGTTTGCTATGGTAGAATATGCAGGCTATAAATACCATAATACCGTAGCCATTCAAGATACCAAATAGGGAGTTTTTACAAGTCGAATCGTACCGCAATCCAGTACAAGAAAGGGAACATAATGTCGAATTGAATGTAAAATTATAATCAGGGGAAACATAAGATGATGAATAAGAAGTTTTATCAGGGGGTAGTTAAGAATAGGGTGGGACGAGACAAGAACCCAATGAAAACTCACAACGAGTGATACTGAGGTAGAGTGGCGGTGAATGTGCGAGAACGCGGCTGGTATCAGAAGTACCGGACGAGGGGGGTACAATTTAGATGCGTTGGGAGGGCCGGTACATGGCAGTACTAAGTCGTACAGTCACAGACAAGTCGTCCAGAGAGAATAGTAGGGCCTGGCTGGATTGATGAGTACAGGAGGCTATAGGTGACCGCTCCAGAGGCGAGGTATCAGGAGATGATTGATACCGAGACGAATCTGTCGATACCGAGTCGTCTGGTGTCCGGTATCACGGTAGAGAGATCGAAGCAGTAGAGAAGGCGAGCTGAGAGGGTGTTTCTGATGGGACTAGTTGTGAGACGAGAGGTGAGGGCGACGAAGACGATAACGATGAATGTGCGAGAACGCGGCCGGTATCAGAAGTACCGGACGAGGGGGGTACGATTTAGATGCGTTGGGAGGGCCGGTACGTGGCGGTACTAAGTCGTACAGTCACAGACAAGTCGTCAAGAGAGAATAGTAGGGCCTGGCTGGATTGATGAGTGCAGGAGGCTATAGGTGACTACTCAAGAGGCGAGGTATCAGGAGACGATCGATACCGAGACGAATCCGTCGATACCGAGTTGTCTGGTGTCCGGTATCACGGTAGAGAGGACGAAGCAGTAGAGAAAGCGAGCTGAGGAGGTGTTTCTGATGGGACTGGTCGTGAGATGAGAGGCGAGGATGACGAAGACGAAAACGATGACTACCAGTATCGATACCGACGACTACGAGACGAGACGAACGACCGGGACTTGAACGAGATGAGCAAAACCCGGATCTTCACTCTGAAAGTTCCTCTCAGGTTTGCTATGGTAGAACATGCAGGCTATAAATACCATAATACCGTAGCCATTCAAGATACCAAATGGGGAGTTTTTACAAGTCGAATCGTACCACAATCCGGTACAAGAAAGGGAACATAAAGTCGAATTGAATATAAAATTATAATCAGGGGAAACATAAGATGATGAATGAATAAGAAGTTTTATCAGGGGGTAGCTAAGAATAGGGTGGGACGAGACAAGAACCCAATGAAAACTCACGACGAGTGATACCGAGGTAGGGCGGCGGTACCGACGTCGACCAGCGCTAAAATAAGGACATGTCTCAAGCTACCGCATGGGCGCTCCTGGTGATGTCCCTGTCGTCTCCTTAGCAGGAGAAGCACATCATCCTGATTTACCTTTGTTCCGGTATCATGATCCGTGCAGCGTCAGTCTGGGCGTCTACCAATCGATCGGACGGCGTGCTCCGATGTTGACGTGTCGGTACAACCCAACCTTGGCAATGGAGTACTCTACCGCTCGGTACCAATCAGTACCCTGGGATCGTCCCTGAGCATCAACAAGATCACTCGAGCCCCTCGATATTGATCGGTACGCGTTGCCTGACTCGACTGGGCATTGCTTGGCTTCCCCTCCGAGTCGGATCGATGGCCTCCTCCGAGATCAAAGTAGTGTACGGCAGACTTGATTCAATTCCCAACCTTCCTCTCGACGTAGATCTCCGAGGGCGTGGTCTCGACCTAGCACATGTTACGAACTCCGGTACAGGAGCGGACCATCGGTATCAACACCGGTATCGTCGGTATCGATGCATGGCGGTTCAGAAGGGCATACCGTCGGACTTGGAGCTTCGACCATGATCCAACTCTTCACAGCAACGTATGGCAGACCGATTGCAGCTTTGTGAGCCTTTCCCTCTGGTATGGGCTGTCGAGGGCATAGTATTGACTAGACGTGGACTATTAAGCGTCAGTATCAGGATGGGTGGACGGTACGGTATCGGTATCATCGGTATCGAAGTCTGGTGGTTCAGTACTGTGATGGAAGACGGGCATAGGGATTGGTGATTCGGTATTGGTGCAGAACAGTTCTCAATCGTTCTTAGCCTTGTCAAATCGCAGAAGCCTCGTACTTTGTTGGAACCGCAGGCGTAGATAGGACGGCAGAAGTATCGTGGTCCGAAGAGAAGTAAGAAGCGGTAGAATCACAGAAGTATTGTTAATTGGAAGAAGCGGTAGAATTGCAGAATTAAGCCCATATCGATCGTAGCCTCCGGTATTACCCTTTATCGGTCGTAGCCCTAACTTCCACAACTTCCTTGCTGTATTCTTCTTCAACAAAGGCTGACTCTGGCAGCTCACCAAGCTGTTCCGCCATCTCCCTTCGAATTGTCGGATCCATTCCCACAATGATCTGTCACACCACCTGTTTCTTGTCCGGACATTGGCTCGCAAAGTGTCCAGGTTTCCTGCACGCCCAACAAAGTAGTTGATGATGAGCTGCGTCGACTTCCATGGGAATTCCCATTCCAGGGTGTGTACCCGGTTTTGCTCCTTGTGCCTGCACCGGGGGACGTTGTTGTTGGGGTGGGGGTCCTGGGGGTCGACAATATTGAGTTTGAGGAGGAGGGGGGAAGGTTCGTGCTGGTGGTCGATTCGGACGTAGTTGCGTTCGAAGTTGTTTCTCTACTGCATCAACGGCTAGTGCTTTCGCTTTCCATCCGTCGTACTTCACTGGTACCTTTTCTGCTCGCATTACTCCTCAAAGAACGTCAGGATTGACCGCTTGTTCCAGTCGATGGATAAGGACAGCGTCATGTTCCTCCTTGACAAGTACCGCCGAGATCCTTAGTTGCTCAAAGACGTCGAAGAATTCGTCAGCTGTACGACGTCCCTGTACTTCCGTGTAGATTTGTGCCAACGCCTTGGATGCTCTGTGGGGATCTCTGAAGGACACGTCGAGAGCTTCGATAAACTTCTGAAATGATTGTGCTGAAATTTTGATTCGATTAGGAACGTCGATCAAAACTACCCCGGATGGGACCGGTTAATTTCACTGGCCGGAGACGATCAGGATCGACAGCGAGAAGCGAAGAACATGCACTGCTAATACAATCCGAAGCCGACGATCAAGAAGCATCGGCTAGCAACGCTAATCCCGACGATCACACTAAACCTTCGCAAACGATGCAGCAAGTACAACAATCTCCAACGGCTTGCTATAAATGCAGAAGAGTGCGACAGATCATCGAAGACTTACACAAGATAATACTACGGGAGGCAACGGGCATGTTGACATATCATGTGTCCAGCGAACGAGCAACAGCTTATCGAGAATACCACAATCCCCCGGAGGTCATTTGAAATCGCACGAGGTCAACAATAGCAATGGATACGGCAATAGGCATGCAACCAAAGACACACTGGACAATAGTAGGAATCCACGACATATTAGCACTCGAGTGCCCAAGCACATTCGTGGAGATCAGTGCAGACTATGTTACGAACCGCCGCTCACCAATAACAGCGGCATGGGTTGCAAACACACTCAGGGAACTATGGGCATACTGCAAAGCTATTCGACTACAAGGAGACCTATACCTAGGCTGGAGAATACCTTCGAACGATACTCGACGAAGTGTACGGCTACTCATCACCATAGGCACCTATGTTAAACCACCTTGGTTTCCCCACGATGATATCCGATGTCGAATCACACTTGACGGCCCCGAACAAGAGTCCCGAGGCGACAAGCAAATCACAGCCTTCATAGCCCCAGATGCTATACAATGGAACCCCGACGGAATTCCTTAAATGCACGAGCAACTGCAGACGAGCGAACTCTAACTACGGCACAGCCATGTAAAACCAATGGCATACGAACACGCATTCAACGACTCACTCACTGACTCACTCTATGCACAGGGCGCAGCACAAGGCCGACCCCGAGCATAGGTTTCAATTCAGTTCAAGTCAAGATGAGTCAATGCCGAGTCATCGCCTTGCACAGGGCGCAGTCAATGAGTCAATCCGCAGCAGAACAATAGGAATACCAGACGAGTTTGGAAGCTAGAATAACGAATCAGATCGAGAGTAGGAACTACGGAGCGTAGGAAGTGGTCCGTCCACAACATGAGGAAAAGGTATAAATAGTTGTAGACTTAGACCGTAGCTCCCCATCTTTCTTTCGATTGTTTTGTCCATCGAGTCCTCTTAGGCCTCTAGCTTCTAATCTGAAGACCACCTAATCTGCTTAACCTCTCTTACTCTACGGCGTGGAACGATTGATTAGTCGCCCACCGACTAGGGAAGCTTACGAACGGCAGTCGACACTGTCCTACTAGTCTGTCAACGAGGTTAAGGCTCGACTTGATCAGTTAAACGAAAGCGTCTGAGGCAACGCTTAGTATACTTGGGAATCTGCCCTGCTTGTGAAAACTGAGTAGGCTCCGGAAACTCTTAGAAAAGCATCGCCGAACCCGTAACCAACCGGACTGTCCTATTGTGGTTACTGTATAGTCCCTTTAGGGCGAGCGTTTTCTAACAACTTCCCGAAGTCGTCCGGGATGGTCGAACTTCCATCAGCTGCAGTGTTTTGGTCGACGTAGTTTTGCGCCCACATCGAAGCTCGTCCTGACTTTAGATAAGATAGTATGAACTTGATTTGGTTGACGTCCATTCCAAACCTCCCTGGATTCTCCGAGATGTACAATATGAACTCCTGACGGAAGTCCTCGTATTTGTTGCCTCCGTGATACTGCCTTGGTTTGTCAACAGATGGATTGTCCGTCGACATTGTTGTTGGTGCATTTGTTGGTGTCCTCGGCTGTCCAACTCCTGCGATCATGTCCGCTGTGAGGTGCGACATTTCGTCTTTAGGAGGTTCAACGTTAATAGGGTCCTCAGGGGGTAGAACAGGTTCGTGTGTCGACGGTGGTCTAGATATGATACTTTGAGGAGGATCAAATGCTCCTACAGTTGGTTCCTCAGGTTCTTCACGAGCTGAGAATCTAGTAGCTGTTGACGAGGTTGGGGCGAACGATGATATGGGAGCTGGGACGGTAGTTGGTGCGTGTGCCCAATTGTCTTTTGCTTGATCCCAAACTATGCGCTGTTCCTTTCCAGTGTTTGTCGTATAATAGAAACCTTGACGACTTCTACTGTACCTCTCGCTTCTAAGCTGACCAAGACGCTGAACCGTGCGTTCCGATACAGTATCTATTGTGGCGGTCTGACGGGGAGAGGATGAGTTTGTTGTTGTTGTCGACGAGCAGGGATTGTATCGTCGAAGGAAATAGTAACTTTAAAAATCCAGAGGGGGATGACAAAAGAGATACGCTGACTGCAGTATACTTCGTCTGTCCGCTTCATCCAGATACGGTTGCCTCGAAAATGTAACGTTAATGTTAACACCAGTGTTCACCAATATACGATTGACTTCTGCCAACTGGAAGGGTCTTCTTCTTCGACCTTAACGTCAACTTCCTCGATCTTTACTTCTACCTCTTCTTCCTTAACAATGACTACTGGTCGCTGGGGGTGGTAAAGAGTAATACCGGAGGCTACGATCGATATGGGCTTAATTCTGCGATTCTACCGCTTCTTCCAATTAACAATACTTCTGCGATTCTACCGCTTCTTACTTCTCTTCGGACCACGGTACTTCTGCCGTCCTATCTACGCCTGTGGTTCCAACAAAGTACGAGGCTTCTGCGATTCGACAAGGCTAAGAACGATTGAGAACTGGTCCACTTCTGTGCCAATACTGAATCACCAATCCCTACGCCCGTCTTCCATCACAGTACCGAACCACCAGACTTCGATACCGATGATACCGATACCGTACCGTCCACCCATCCTGATACTGACGCTTAATAGTCCACGTCTAGTCAATACTATGCCCTCGACAGCCCATACCAGAGGGAAAGGCTCACAAAGCTGCAATCGGTCTGCCATACGTTGCTGCGAAGAGTTGGATCATGGTCGAAGCTCCAAGTCCGACGGTATGCCCTTCCGAACTGCCATGCATCGATACCGACGATACCGGTGTTGATACCGATGGTCCGCTCCTGTACCGGAGTTCGTAACATGTGCTAGGTCGAGACCACGCCATCGGAGATCTACGTCGAGAGGAAGGTTGGGAAATGAATCAAGTCCGCCGTACGCTGCTTCGATCTCGGAGGAGGCCATCGATCCGACTCGGAGGGGAAGCCAAGCAATGCCCAGTCGAGTCAGGCGACGCGTACCGGTCGATATCGAGGGGCTAGAGCGATGCTCAGGGACGATCCCAGGGTACTGATTGGTACCGAACGGTAGAGTACCCCATTGCCAAGGTTGGGTTGTACCGACACGTCAACATCGGAGCACGCCGTCCGATCGACCGGTAGACGCCCAGACTGACGCCGCACGGATCATGATACCAGAACAAAGGTAAATCAGGATGACGTGCTTCTCCTATGACAGGGACATCGCCAGGAGCGCCCATGCGGTAGCTTGAGACACGTCCTTAATTTAGCGCTGGTCGACGTCGGTATCGCCGCCCTACCTCGGTATCACTCGTCGTGAGTTTTCATTGGGTTCTTGTCTCGTCCCACCCTATTCTTAGCTACCCCCTGATAAAACTTCTTATTCATTCATCATCTTATGTTTCCCCTGATTGTAATTTTACATTCAATTCGACTTTATGTTCCATTTCTTGTACCGGATTACGGTACGATTCGACTTGTAAAAACCCTCCATTTGGTATCTTGAATGGCTACGGTATTATGGTATTTATAGCCTGCATGTTCTACTGTAGCAAACCAGCTAATCTGAGAGGAACTTCCAGAGCGAAGGTCCGGGTTTTGCTCATCTCGTTCAAGTCCCCGTTCGTTCGTCTCGTCTCATAGTCACCGGTATCAATACCAGTAGTCATCGTTCTCGTCTTCGTCACCCTCGTCTCTCGTCTCACGACCAGTCCCATCAGAAACACCTCCTCAGCTCACCTTCTCTACTGCTTCGTTCTCTCTACCGTGATACCGGACACCAGACGACTCGGTATCGACGGATTCGTCTCGGTATTGATCGTCTCCTGATACCTCTCCTCTTGAGCGGTCACCTATAGTCTTCTGTACTCATCAATCCAGCCAGGCCCTACTATTCTCTCTTGACGACTTGTCTGTGACTGTACGACTTAGTACCGCCACGTACCGGCCCTCCCAACGCATCTAAATCGTACCCCCCTCGTCCGGTATTTCTGATACCGGCCGCGTTCTCGCACATTCAGCGGTACGTAAGCCTAAGGTACTGAGCACGTCCTTTCCTGTCTGTTCCTATGACAATATCATTTGGATCGTAGTCGAAGGGGTTAAACGGGATGATGTAGGACTTGGGCTTTCGGTACTGCCGGTTACGACGACTAGGAGCCAGGGTGACGAGTGAGGGTTGGTTACTTGTTATGAATCCAATACACGACAACGTTGATTAACGTCGCCGGGCAGGGTTGAGGGTTTCTGTCGTGCTCGGGTAAACCTGGGTTAACGTGATATCGACCTACTAGGGGATGCTCGCAAAGGAGAGACGTTGATGACGAGTCAGACATCGGTCCTGAGGGGAGACTCGACTCTTATGTTAGGATGGACGAGGTGGCAGTACACGTTCGAGGCCTGTTCTCATGAAGGTCGTCTAGTGACAACCTCTACTGTGTCTTGGGGGGAGTACACAGTCGTCGGCGACGTACGTCTAAGGTGGATGACCTTGAGTAATGCACGTGTCTAGGAACAGTATACGACTAAGACGTTATGGTGGTAAGTAGATTGAATAAACTAAGTAAGTACAAGAGAGGAATACCTAAGACGTTGTGGTGGTAAGTAGAAGAGTTGAGTGGGGAAGACGAGACAAGATCTATCTACTTATATACACATGAGATGTGGGAAGGTATTACTCTAAGAAGGTGCTGCGCAGCAGCATAACAATATAAACAAACAAACAACGGGGGCCGACGAGTCAGCAAGAATGAGTAAGGGTGAGTAAGCATTGTCGGGGTTGGGGTGGAATTAGTAATGCAGTATTAGTAATATATCGGGATGGGACGGAGGGAGTCATAAGGTATTAGTAATGAAAGGAAATTAGTAATGTAATGGAATATGAAAAATAAGAAAAGACGAAAAAGGAAAAGTGTTCTTACATGTTCACTAGGTATGGTTAACCAGTGTTACGGGTTTGACGGTGCTATTCCAAGGGTTTCCGGAGCCTGAATAGGGCAGATTCCCAAGTGTACTAAGTGTTGTCTCAGACGCTCACTTTTGGCTGACCAAGTTGAGCCTTAACCTTGTTGACAGACTAGTAGGACAGTGTCGACTGCCGTTCGTAAGCTTCCCTAGTCGGTGGGCGACTAATCAATCGTTCCACGCCATAGAGTAAGAGAGGTTAAGCAGATTAGGTGTCTTCAGATAGAAGCTAGATGCCTAAGAGGACTCGGTGTACAAGAGGATCGAAAGAAAGATAGGGAGCTATGGTCTAAGTCTACAACTATTTATACCTTTTCCTCATGTTGTGGACGGACCGCTTCCTACGCTCCGTAGTTCATGCTCTCAATCTGATTCGTTCTTCTAGCTTCCAAACTCATCTGGTATTCCTATTGTTCTGCTGCGGATTGACTCATCGACTGTGCCCTGTGCAAGGCGATGACTCGGAGTTGACTCATCTTGACTTGAACTGAATTGAAACCTATGCTCGGGGTCGGCCTTGTGCTGCGCCCTGTGCATAGAGTGAGTCAGTGAGTGAGTCATTGAATGCGTGTTCGTATGCCATTGGTTTTGCATGGCTGCGCCGTAGTTAGAGTTCGCTCGTCCACAGTTGCTCGTGCATTTAAGGAATCCCGTCGGGGTTCCGTTGTATAGCATCTGGGGCTATGAAGGCTGTGATTTGCTTGTCGCCTCGGGACTCTTGCTCGGGGCTGTCAAGTGTGATTCGACATCGGATATCATCGTAGGGAAACCAAGGTGGTTTGACGTAGGTGCCTATGGTGATGAGTAGCCGTACACTTCGTCTAGTATCGTTCGAAGGTATTCTCCAGCCTAGGTATAGGTTTCCTTCTAGTTGAATAGCTTTGCAGTATGCCCATAGTTCCCTGAGTGTGTTTGCAACCCATGCTGCTGTTATCGGTGAGTGGCGGTTCGTAACATAGTCTGCACTGATCTCCATGAATGTGCTTGGGCACTCGAGTGCTAATATGTCGTGGATTCCTACTATTGTCCAGTGTGTCTTTGGTTGCATGCCTATTGCCGTATCCATTGCTATTGTTGACCTCGTGCGATTTCAAATGACCTCCAGGGGATTGTGGTATTCTCGATAAGCTGTTGTTCGTTCACTGGACACATGATATGTCAACATGCCCGTTGCCTCCCATAGTATTATCTTGTGTAGGTCTTCAATGATCTGTCACACTCTTCTGCATTTATAGCAAGCCGTTGGAGGCTGCTGTACTTGCTGCATCGTTTGCGAAGGTTTAGTGTGATCTTCAGGATTAGCGTTGCTAGCCAATGCTTCTTGATCGTCGGCTTCGGATTGTATTAGATTCGCGTGTTCTCCGCTTCTCGCTGTCGATCCTGATTGTAGCCGGCCAGTGAAACTAACCGGTCTCATCCGGGGTGGTTTCGATCGGCGTTCCTAATCGAATCAAAATTTTAGCACAATCCTTTCACCCCCTCATCCCTCAAGCTCCCCATGCCCTAGAAGAAATATCTGAAGCCAAATTCATGCATAGGAACTTGTTGAGAGTATATTTAAATGTATCTGAGCCTTTCCCAGATCAAATGGATATGTTGGGAAGCTGGGGAAAGGCAGGGAAGCATGGTGCATATGCCCTGTCTCCCCCACCTCAAACAATGCACTAATCCTCATAGCAGACATGAGAAGTACTCAGATCACTTTCAATAGGCCTGGAAAAAAATTTCATGCATGAATTTGGCTTCAGATATTTTTTCTAGGGCATGGGGAGCTTGAGGGATGAGGGGGGATTTCTGCCTTCCAGGCATGCCCCAAGACTGGCACATATACCTTCAAATACATCTCAAATTCAGGCCCTAAATTCACAGTTATTCCATCTGAGCATTCTGAGACACTTGTGGGTGCTGCAGACCCAGAATTGAGTGCAGGAAAAAATGTACATGAGGAATACATGATAAAACGACATTTTGCGCCATTTTGGGGTCAATTCTTCACCTAGTTTGCTCGGGTTTGTTACAGTTCGGACGGCACGATCGGGGCATGAATTTATCAACTTAGATGACACGAAACGGTCAAGAATTGAGTGAGATATGATTTATTTTGTGTTCTGAGGTACTGAAGGGGCCGAAAATGGCAATTTGGCACGTGTCCAGATTTTTATGAATTTCCCTGTAAAATATCAATCAACGTATCAGTGTCTGCGATATTTTAAGTATCAAGTGCAATGATATTTTAAATTTCAATAAGAATATCGATGTCTGTGATATTTTAAGTATCATGTGCATTGATATTTTAAATATCGGTAAGCATATTGATGTCTGCAATATTTTAAGTATCAAGTGTGTTGATATTTAAAATATCGCACATGGTGATATTTTATATATTGCACATGATGATATTTTATATATTGCACATGGTGATATTTTATATATTGATAAAAATATCAACTCCTGCGATATTTTAAATGTCAGTAAGAATATCAATATAGATATCAATAAGAATATCGATAAGGATATCACACGTGATGATATTTTATATATCAATTTGCATTTCAACCCCACTGATACTTTAAATATCAATACACATTTCAACACAGCTGATATATTAAATATCAATAAGGATATCAAAGGTTATATCAACGTCGTTGATATGTTGTTTTGCCCCCTGTGTAGGTTGATATTTTAAATTCCCATCTGTTTTTGAGCATATCTTCCGGAAAGATAGTCAAAACATCTACTTTAAATATTGGTAAGTATATCAATCCTGCCGGTATTATAAATATAAATCACATGCTGATATGCTTGCCGATATTTAAAATTTTGGCAAAAAAATAATTTTAAATACCGCACCCTCTGATATTCTATTTTGCCCGCCGTGTCACTGGTGATCGGCAGGCAGAAGTCGCCGAAAATAAGGTTTACACTAAAAATGCTACTAATTTTTGATGCTCCGGAGTTCCAGACATCTACAGATTCCCACACCGCCTCTTTTTCCACATTTGGTAACTCCACCACACATCCTCTCGGCATGCTGATCACATTGTCCAAGAGCCTTGCTTATTGTCTGACACAGTGAGCACAAAAAACATGAATATCTCAGTCAATTCTCAACCGATTTTTATGATTATTTTTGTAAAAATCATAAAAATCGGTTGAGAATTGACTGAGATATTCATGTTTTTTGTGCTCACTGTGTCAGACAATGAGCAAGGCTCTTGGACAATCACTGTGTTTTACCAGTTACTACTAGATTTTTCCTAGCTTGAATTAGTTCATATAGTAAAACTAGAAAATATTGAGCTCGATAAGACAGCTTGAATTGCTGTAGCAATGAGTTGTTTGAATTACTTTAAACTATGAATCTACGATTACCTTAGTTGACTTGATTTATTAGCTAGATTGAGTAGATGAGGTAGCAGAGGTGAATGGTTTTTGCTATCTCATCTACACGATCAATATGCTTCTCTACCTTTATTCGAGGTGATACAAAATCAAGTCCAAGTCAAACAAACCCCTCTAACCCTTAACCCACCATCATCAATGCAGCGCGTGTGCCATGCCATCCCGCCAACACCATTCCTCACTTTCACACCCTCTATGGCGGAATCTCTCCCTATTCTAATCTTACTTTCCCTTCTAGATCTTTCTTAGTTCTTACTCTCTTCGGGCATAGTCACTCCATGTCTTAGGCATGGTAAGTCACTCCTTGTCTGTATCATCATCTTTGTTTCTCTACTCTAGTCCGACCTCATATAATCATATGATGAGATGTTGAATGGAGTGCCCATCATGGCTGTGAATGAACCTGTGTCCGTGAATCGTGAGTCACTGTTCAAGTTGCTACAATGGAGACAAGCCTGTATGTGCAGATCAACTTGTTTATTTTTGAATTATAGATACAGTGTTCACAGCGAAGAACATGCCAGATCTGAGGCATGGAGTTGAAGATTTCGCTGTTTACCATTGGAGGCTGACAACAAATTGGAGGAAGTAAAAAGAAGAAGATTACCAGTCCGGATGGGGGACATCATTGGTACGTCCTTACGTTAACGACTTACCATTCATTCTTGGACGTCTTACTAGGCGGATACTTTTATATCCCTTCGGTAATTCAAACGCGCCACCTAACGACACCGTATCCGTGTATCTGTACTTTGCTGATCCAAAGAGAGCACCGGAGGATGGCAGGCATGCACTCAGTTTGCTCTGGTCATCTCGAATCCCCGACCCCACCATCTACACCGTTTCTCGTACGTCTTGCAGTTCTCCCATTATCTGAATAGTCATTGTTTTTCATGTGTCAGGGCACGACCCAAATCAGACTGATGACTAATGCTATCCCTAGATGCCCACCATCGTGTCATTGCTGAGGAATGTGGTCGGGGGTTTTACACGTTTCAGCAAGTTGAGGAAGCTGTTTGCTATACAAGAGGGTTACAGTCGTCCCACGATCGAAGATGAGACAGCAGATGTTAGCGATTTCGTGCGTGTTCTCGAGGATCCAACGGGAGTGTTATTGCACAACTTTGTAAAGCGCTGGTTTCCCATTTATTCATTGTGGCTTAGCACGGTTCTGATTATGACTCAAAACAGGAGATGGGATATGTTGACTTAAAGAATCAGGGTGCAACATATGTATTACATAAACTCATTGTTACAGTCAGACCTATAACTAACCTTCCATTCCCCTTTCATGCCAGGAACAACAGCTTGTCCACCGAGTCTACCTCCAGTAACAACTTTGATCGACACGTGAATAACTTCGTTTGCAAGTGACGAAAGTTGGGCAACCATGCTGTTCATGGTTTTCTTTAGGTCTAACATTTCACCCTGCACATCTATGTCGACAACCTTGGACAAGTTTCTGTGCGCAACAGCCTTTGTGACTTCCAAAATCGAACACACTTGGTTAGTAAGGTTGCTTTCCATTTTCTGCACGACCCTGGTGAGTACCATAGTTGCGAATAGGGTCTTCAAATAGAACACTTACGTTCACATTGCGAGTCAAGTCTGCCTGAACACCTTCAACACGAGCCTGTCCACCGAGGTTACCTTTTGTATGATGACTTCGCTAGCGAATGTGCTAAGCTGATTCACCATGAAATTGACTGACTCCTTAGGCGTCGCCATCTCACCCACAACCTGAATTTCAACCTTCTGGGTCAAGTCACCACGTGCGACAGCAGTAGTGACTGCCGATCGCACTTGACCCGTCAAGTTTGAGCGCATTCAGTTCACGATATCAGCGTCCAAGCAAAGATCGATAAAGAAATGAAGCGAATGTATGTTAACTGCCATTCTCATACTCCCTCTACATCCGGAACGACTGCCTGACCTCCCAATTTAGTCTGGTCGCATCTGCGCAGGACTCAGCTCGCCTTCCATTAGGATATAAATAGTTCCTGTCCTGTCACATAACGTATCAAACATAATAAATATTATTTAATATTCTGAACATATTGGGTGATAAATAATATAGTGAGCTGGTTTTGGAAAGGTCGATCTAAATAGATATGTGAGCAACTGTAAACTGGAATGAAACGAGTTAGCTGAACTACATGAAGATAGAAAATAATTGTTAGAGTGCTTAGAAAATTTTCAGTAGCATAACTACAGCAAATTTTGTAGTCTGCGTTATCGTAATTCCAGGGACTACATGATTTCTTGTCAGCTGACCTAAAATATCTTGTGTAGCCTCGTTTATCCCACATAATTTAAGCTAGGAAAGATCTGATAGGAACTTATAAAACGCAGTGAATGTGATCAGCATGCCGAGAGGATGTGTGGTGGAGTTACCAAATGCAGAAAAAGAGGTGGTGTGGGAATCTGTAGATGTCCGGAACTCCAGAGCATCTAAAATTAGTAGCATTTTTAGTGTAAACCTTATTTTCGGCGACTTCTGCCTGCCAATCACTGGTGATTATGCAATTTCAAACGTCACGTGACACAATTTCACGCGGCTTGCATATTAAGTAATTTAATTTACAAAATATCGGACATCAATATCTCCATAAATACTGCATTGTTTTAAGTCATTTAAATTTATAAAAAAAGCGGCAATAAAGGCAATTATATAAGCAAAGAATACAAAATATATACAGTAATAATTAGGTAGTAAATTATTGAGGATATCCTCCATAGGATATCCTTCATTGTAATCATCAAGGAGATCCTTGAATTAGATAGGAAATAATCAAGGATATCCTTGGATTAGGTAGGAAATAATTGAGGATATCCTCAGATTGGATAAGAAATAATTGAGGATATCCACAGATTAGATAGGAAATAATCGAGGATATCTCCGGATTAGGTAGGAAATAATCGAGGATATCCTCAGATTAGAAAGGAAATAATCGAGGATATCCTCAGATTAGGTGAAAAATAATTGAGGATATCCTCGGATTAGATAAGAAATAATTGATGATATCCTCGGATTAGATAGGAAATAATTGAGGATATCCACGGATTAGGTAGGAAATAATTGAGGATATCCTCGGATTAGGTAGGAAATAATTGAGGATATCCCCAGATTAGGTAGGAAATAATCGAGGATATCCTCGGATTAGAAAGGAAATAATCGAGGATATCCTCAGATTAGATAGGAAATTATCAAGGATATCCTTAAATTAGATAGGTAATTATCAAGGATATCCTTAGAAAAGGACCCCTGATACCAGTCGATGACAAGACTAATTAAACCAGGAAATCCTACAATTACATCCTAGGATGGAGGATTAATCCCAGGAATACATATCTATTAAATATAAACTATACATAGAAAAAGTTCACTCTAATAGAGTTCGGCTAAGGGGGTGCCTGAGGTGTCATTCTCCAGCATAGAGTACCGACATGCATTTCAATAACCTGAGCAGGAGTAGCTACTTGTGTAGACTCCGAAAGAGACTCCTCCGAGTTGGACTCGACTCCGTGACTCTTGTTGAATCTGTAGGGGGAAGGATCTCGCCAATCAAAGATGGCCACATGCATAAACTCGCTGCAGAGTTTTCTTCACAAAGTCCAAAGTATCACAAGATATGATATATTACTCCTCTTCCCAAAAATCCCGGAGAGCACCATTAGTAATGTTGACGTCTGTGAGTATAGATCAATAACGTCAACCTCACGCTCTACGAGCAGAGCTACGAAGCCATGGCATTAGGAAACCTATCGCGTTGTTCCCCCAGAGAACGCGGCAAACTCCTGACTGAGCCTTTCCCCGTCCACCAGCGCTAGCTCATGTAGCTCGTCGAAGACTCTGAACACCCAGGGACCACACATTCTCCGAAATAGTCGTCATCGGGTACATGAATAGTCTTCGCGACGGCCTGAAGTTGAGCGATGGCGAGTTCTCTCTCACTTGCGTCGTGAATCTTCAGGAGGGATGAGAGAAACATTTTGCCCTCTATCTTTTCCGTCCTACACAAGTAGGCCCACGTAGGAGGCGTGGCTTGGTCGATTCGAGTGTGTTTGAGGCGGCCGGACTTGGTGTCAGCGGGAATGATGAATGCAACGTGTGGAGAGCGCGCTTGGGTAAAGCCCGCAATGTACAAAGACCCAATGGTGAAGATCTGGGGTGGCTGGCTCGACATCTGGCCATTATTGACGAAATCAGCGGGATATCCGTATCGCACATTTTGAATTCTCAACTGGGAAACAATCTGGAGAAACACAAAGGATTACTGTATAGCCTCGATTCATTACATATACTTCCCTTCGTCCATGTCGTCCCAGGGCCAGTGCACCATGATCTCCGCCCGTTCCTCCTCCGACAGTGCCTCCGTCAACGCCTCCTCCTTCATCCGCTTGCACAGTGCCACGGCCTCCTTATAGTCCTGGGTGGGCACCCAGCCCTCCGGCCCGAGGCCGAACATGTTCTGCCACACATCGAAAGCCTTGTCTGCTTTTCTCTGTACTTCATTCAGCTCCATCGTCTCGCGTATGTCCTCAGCGTCGAACACGACTGGACACGGCGCACCTCCTCCCGTAAGCGTCTCCCACCTCTCCGTTGCTCGTATGAGCGCAATCTTCAGCTCGAGGGTCTCACCCTCCCACGGGTTACTAGCGTGGACAAAGAGGCGGCTGCGGAGCACGCACATGGGGCCCGTCAAGGCATCGTAATGGGGCTTGTTGTACTCCTCCGTGTTCGTGATGTAGTGGTAATGGACAAGGCGGCGAAGGTAGACTTCCTCCGCTGCGGTTCGCTCGGCTTCTTCTAACTCGTCGAAATTCTCCGGTAGCGAAGGCGGCGTCATAGATTGCGAGACAGGATCATCGTGGTTCTGGATGCGTTGGGGTACGCCGGCAAGGAGAAACAGAGGCAGGATGGAGGCGTGTTGCCAGTCGAGAAGGCTGACAACTTGCCAGCCAGAGTCGGACGACCTCCGAACGAGGATATTGCTCTGCTGGAGGTCTGGATGGCGGATGCAGAAATGAGCGAGGGCGGGGTCCTTAGGGACGAGTGACGATGCGATGAGGAGATAGCGCTTCAAGTTCTCGATATGGGCCGACGGCGACTGCTCCTGGTACTGGTAACCATCCCTCCTCTCGCGGCGGAACGGCAAGAGCGGTTCACCGAACTGCTCGAGATAAGCCAGTTCTTTGCGGGCTGCTGCTACGAGCGCTGCTTCGGCGTTTTCGTCTATAGTTCTCGGTTGGTTCAAGGGCGTAATAAAAAAGGCAGAAAAGCGGCGTACATGGTCCCCGGTCTACGTCGAGCTGTGATCTCCTGCCGTACCACATAGGGAGCCTCGTATCTGGACCAACGCAGAAATGCTCGTCCTTGAGCGGGATGCCCGCTCTCCCGGTCACCTTCTCCAGGTCGTGGGCATAGTAGAGGCTTCCGCCAGCGGGGAAAGAAATCGACATCATTCGAGACTCGAGTTGAGCAAGTTGGCGCAGGATTGAAACGATATCCGATTCCCCCAGCTCCAGCCATACATTGCTGAGTTTCGTACCTTTCATAAATTCCATAAAGATGTACTCGGTCTTCGCCGCGTTGTCCGACGCAGGCGAGTATCCGTATACCTGGGGAACAGGCAGCCCAGAGGAACGGAGGAACTCCATTGTGGCTACTTCGCTGGCCACAGCGTAGTACTTGGGGACCGTAGCCGGGTACGGAATACGAGCGACCATTTGGAAGTCGTCGCGCCAGGTGATGAGGAAGGTACGGTTGAATCCGCCCTCTGCGAGCTTTGATAAGTTGACGATATCAGCGGGACTTCGACCAACGGACTGCGCTGCAAGTCGACGTAGCCCCTCGACGTCGAAAACGAGCCTCCGCTCTGCGTGGCGAAGAGCATCGTTAAATCTGAACAAGTTGGATTACGGGTCAGATCCATACGCTATAGAACAACATGTATGATACTTGCACCCAACGCCCTGACGTGTAGTCGAAAAGGTCGTTATGAGAATTTTCCGTGATGGAGAAGGCGCGACGTGGCACCACACGTGTTGTGGTGGAGATGGAGCCCGTGAAGAAAGAATATAACGAGCGCAGTGAGATTGGAGCTTTCAGCGAGTTGAAGACGAGCCTCGCACTCCCAAGGTAGGGCATGCCAATACAAAAGGAAGAAACCAGCCAGCACGCCGTCTAAAGAGAGAGGCTGCACAGCAGAATACCTCAATAGCCTCACCTCCTTCAGCTCTGAGCTTCGAGTACTAGCGGCGCTGTAAGCATTCGAGTTATGCGGAAGGATATATTATATAACCAGCTTGGGTGCCGCCGCAAATATTATGTAATGCGGCTCAGGTTCGCGTCAGTCAAAGAGGGCAATTTATTCATTAGAGGCTAGACCACAAATATTCAAGTTAGAAAAAGGTAAATATGTGCAGAGTAGTTAGTAGCTTATAGTAAACGTAACCCAGCAGCGCGGCGATGATGATGGAGAGAAATAAAAGTATCGCCGTCCGACACAGAATGGCTGCTTGCAAGGAGACACCTAGGATCAATCTGTAGAGCAAGTCCTAAAATGCAAGATACGAGAGCACGGGCTTTCACAAGCCATGCAGCTCGTGTGTGTTGCGCCCTTCAACTTAACGGCGGAGACTCGGAAGCGGCACTCTCAGGGAAGGCTGAATTTACAGGGTATGAGGTCGTTCTGTCGCTCCCGCCACTCCGGGAAAACAAAACGAAAGTTGACGTCTTATCATTTATGATAAGACATCATCTTTCCTTTGTATTCTGTAGTAGGGGTCGTACTCCTTGATGATGCCACAGTAGGTGTGGATGCCATCATGATGACGACTGGTTCGAAGCACTAGATGCCTGCGACGGCTTTACCGTTATTGGCAACCTAGTTTGCCTTGCTTCTATGGAGCCAAACGACCACGCAGGTCAAGGCTCTGAGCTGGTGGGAGGCAGTGAGGATGCTGGAGGTGAAGCAGGGCAGATGGATCGTTGCTTGATGAGCCGTTCACGGAGATAAAGCTAACCGGATATGCTGCAATTTCGAGTTAGCTCCTGTGACCCGAAGTCAAAGTAGCTGGCTGATACAGAAAGAAAGAATGACGTACTCGGTTTGAATGGGGGACACTGCCCTCCACCCGCTCGCAATTCCAACAGCGTCCAACAGCGTTTCCTCCAAGTTGTGAGACCCTCTTGAATGCGACTGGGACTGCAACTGCCAGTGGGACCGAGAAACAGCTGGAACTGGACTCGGAGACTGCTGTGGGCGAGTTGAAGATGAGGATGTGGATTTAGGAGGAGTGACGCGGGTGTCTTTGCTGCGCAGGAGAAGACCACGAACCCTTGTTCATTCTGCCACAAAGACAGACATGAAAAGAAGTCAGACTTGAAGTCATAAAATACGGAACTGTTAACCTCACAGATGATTGAGACTGGGTCGTTTACGCTCTCTTCCTTTCCCAAGCGCCTTCTCATTGACCTGGAACAAAAGCACTAGCAATAGTATTTCATCGTTGGTCTGCGCATAAAGGGGAGTCCTCCGATGTGAAAGAGGTGTGCCAACCAATGTTCATGTCAAGTTCCCATCCATTGACTCGCGCTTGCTGAGTGGTGAGTGATAGCCGAGCTCGAGCCTAAACCGGACATCAACTACATTTACATTTATTTTGTAATCGGTGATGAACAGTTTGTCATGCTTGTAATGCAAAGATAATCGTGACCATGTCCATTGTCCATCAAAAATATGCAGTCGCAGTCGCGACTGCGCACAGAACTGACGAGATCTGCTACCTTATGCATTTTCAGGTTTATTAGATTGAATAACAAGCTAGATTGACCTAATTACATAAGAAATCTCTTGAACGCGGTGATTGATCGAGAAATTAGCCCATTTATTGGTACGTACGACACGACACACAAAGGGCACGTGCTGCAGGACGACGGAACCGGAAAAAAACAATGGATTCGCGAAAAACACTGGAAAAACTATGACAAACAATCATTCGTTACTCGTGCTAGTGACGACCATCAGCAAAATACAAAGTATTGCATGGTAAATGAACAGACTTACCGCGACGTCAACATACATCACAAAAACTTCACCTGACGTGGTGGAAGTCCACCCATCGACAGGCAACTTCCATGTGCGTTTCGTCATCGGTGCCGGGGTTACATAGATATACTTCAATGTAACATCGATACACGACGTCTGATCTTCTTCCTTGGTTGCAGAAGTCCTCGGCCTTTTCACAGCAGTCTTCGCGGCATCCCGCCTTTTCTCACGAGCTCGACGCTGTTTGAGCTCCTCTGCCCGTTGCCGGACAACTTTTACAATGGACCTGATTTTAGCGAAACCTGCAGGCGAACCACCATGTGTATTGGATATAGTGGACTAGAGGATCCAGATGGTCGACTGAACTGAGCCCAAGTCCGTCTTGGTCTCCACGAAGAATGAGTCGAAGAGTGGGTTGTTCTGAGGCATTGGGACGAAGTAACAAGTCTCGATGTCCGGCTTATCCCAACTGAACACATCATGTGTAAAACTGACGTTCGTGAAAGTCCTCCTGCGAGCCGGGAACGTTTGAAACGACGAGAATGTCAGCGGAGATTCATACTTGATGTAGTCGACCGGGCTTGACGTGTCCCCCTGTAACATGAGAAACATTTGACCGAGTACATTGCCAGACGTCACCATGTCATGGACGAGGGATTCAAAGATCCAACCCGCTAGAGAAGAGCTCTCCGAGAACAACCTAAACATATCACAAAAACTTCTGGCCTTTTCAACTCTAAGCCGACCAACTTGTTCCCTGACAAGCAGGCCTATAGGCTCGGACTTGAAGTCCGGTACAAACGTATCATCTTGGAAGGACATGGCTGAGGGCCTACGCGGTTCTACTGCGAACAGCCGATGTGAAGGAGAGTCCTTCGTCGTCGACATCGATTCACCCTTTCCTAGTCGCACCAGAGTATCCACGAGTACATCGAGGTTCGAGCTAAACGAGTTCAGCGCAGATTTGATCTTCCCCGCGTTAAGCTCGTAGCCTTTGAAGATCGCTTGCGTGATATCACGCGGCGCATTGCCAAAGTTGTAGACTGCGTCCTTTACTAGAAGTTCGAATGTTTCCTCCGCACTGCTCCAGCCGCCCCTGCCATCCTTTGCAAATTTCAAGGCTCGAGCAAGGTCATGCGGTTGTATACGACTCTCTCTCTTGACGGATGAGGGATCCCCGATGGGCCCGCGGCCTATAATGTCAACGAGCCCCTGCACGGCTGTTCCTTCAATCGCATTTTGCGCGATCGTTTCATAAAACGGATCAATACCCTCGTTCAATGCCTCACGCTCGCTTCCTGATTTAGCCGACGGCAGAGGTGATGGCCGATTCGTCTCTTCTTTGGCTAGGAGCCGAATTGCATTGCGCAGAGCCTCCAGAAACGGAATGTACGCTTCGTGAATACTCAGCCTGCTCGTCTTAACGTCAGCACTGCGCGAGTCGACACAAGAAGGGATGACACACCCTTTCAACAGCTCATCAACACTCCAAAGGTCCATACCCCAGACAACCCCAGAGACAGACTTTATCCAAATGGAATATCGTTCGTCATTCGGAGAAGACGCCTGGACCGTAAAGAGTTGGCTCGCCGGGTCTGTCAGATATTGAGGGGGCGGACCGAGGACCCCGTCAGAATCAATCAGACACCATGCGAAGAAGGTCTTATCGCTAGGAAACTCGGGAGAAGAGCGGATGGCACGATAAACCCGACCATCGAAAAAGAATCGTGTTTGTCCCTTGTAAAGGAAGACGACATTTTCACCCTTCGCAAAGCAACATAACAACATATACCAGAGCCAGGTTGTTTTCCCTAGGCATGCGTGAGTAATGTGTTAAAAAGTAAAGGAAAAAATACGGGATTCGCACCTGTTCCAGGCTGTCCGGAAATAACGACACCCGTATTTCCCTTGTCTCTTGCAAGGTTGCGGACGGAAAACACAAGGCTTCGGTATTTCTCACGAACGTAAAGACGATCATGATAATGAGCGATGCGAGAGAATCGTTGCAAGGGGTCTGTAAATCCTTCCTCGCTTATGGCAAGGGGAACGATGTCCTTTCGAAGTTCCTCTTCAAACGTTCTCGAGGACCAAAAGACGTACATTCTTTGCCATTGCCAAACGGGCTCGATGTCCCAGCCAAATCGATCGTAATGGTCAGCAAATGACGAGTCCGCGGAAAACAGATGGAAAGGGTGTCTTGGGGACACAAGCTGTACAGGCGAACCGATCAAGTCGTAAACTTGGAGTCGTTGCCATCAAATAAAAATTGCATCAAGTAAAGGACGTACTGAATTTAGAGACATCAACGATATCTATTCCTTCAGGAGCCGGTCCATGAGGGAAATATTGATCGAGTCTCTTGTTATACTCCAAAGGCGTTTTAGAACGACTATCATGTAGCCAGCGAGCCACTCGGTCATATATCGTGACGCCTCCATCTGCGGTGTTAACATTTTCATACTATACAACGGAATCAGTGTGGAAAACTAGTAGACGACAAGATATCCACCTTCAGTAGTATGACTGACAGGCCGGACCCAGAGGACTCCTTATGGTATCTATCTCGAACATCCCTGACTAGGTCTGAGACCTTCGCATCCGATTCCACGTAAAACGATTCGGGGGAAGACAGAAACGGGTCGTCGGGCAGATAGACCTTATAAGACATTCGACCACCTATACAACAGATCAAATGTGAGTCGCACCCTCGCCGATACTGCAGGGAACATAATTCACGAATGTTGTTCAACGGAGTTTGGGTTCTGGTTTCGAGTAGAGGCTCTGAGCGTCGTCAATTGCTTTGCTCGCAGATGCGTAGGGATACGGCGCCTTAGGAATGAGGCAAGGTCGTCTCTGACTGAAGGTTGGGTCAGGTCAAAATTGGTGCCACCGGCATGGCAATTTATATGCTGGTCAGCCGAAACATGGCGGGCAAGTAATACGCGGAGGGGGCGAAATTTTGACTACCGTCGGAATCGAAATCATTTAAAAGTGCTACAAAGCTGAATTTGCTGCGATTTCGAGTTAGCTCTTGTAATCCCAATCAAAAATAGTCAATATGGAAGAAAGGCACCACGTACTCAGTTTCCTCGACCCGCTCGCAAATACAACAGTGCTTCCTCCAAGTTGTGATGACCTTCTCGATGCGACTGGGACTGTGAGCGAGTTAATCAAATATGAGGATGTGGGATTAGGGCTCATGGTACACGCAGAAGGGAACCGTACAGTTGTCTTTGTTGCTACAGAAGAAGGTGATGAACCCTTGTTGATTCTACCACAAAGACAAGCACAAAAAAAAATCAGGCGGTCGCGAGATACGGAACTATTGACCTCACAGATGATTGAGACTCGTTAACACCCCCCCCCCCCCCCCCCCTTCTTCTTCCTTTCGCAAGCACACCTTCTCTTTGACCCGGTTCCAAAAGCACCAGCACTAGAATTTAATCATCGGCCTGTGCTAGAAATTGGCACCAGGCGCCTGAGATAGAGACGGTGGTCGAAGGGGAGAAGAGACAAGCCTAGGGATGGTATGAGGATGTGAACGAGGTGGTTGGTCAACTGACATAACACGAAGTACAGGATCTCTCTGCACCACGACGACGACCTGCTTCTGTCATTATTTCAGAAATCAAGGTAGAGCATCTTTGTTCCTGCTGAGATGTATAAATTGTAGCTGGTTCCCTTTTCATAGGCCTCCTGCATCGCGGAGTGTGTGTTGAGCTCAGCCTATATAGCAAGTCACCGACTGGCAGTGGGCCAGTGGCATGCGAGAAGCAGACCTTGGTCCCACGTGCGTTCCCACGGGCCTGCCGCGTCGTGCCGGTGATCCACGAAGCGTTAAACTACGATTACCTCATGCCGGAAGTCGGAGCTTGAATACGTCTATATTTGGCTACACTCACCTCACGCACTACATAATATTGTTCTCCTTGGGTAAGCTGCTTCTTCGGTGCTAATATCTCCGTAGCATTCCGCAACGGATGGATAACATCGAGCTCACGATATACGAGAAGGACGCGAGTGTAGGTAGTGCGTGGTATTCGAACAAATACCCCGGGTTGGCTTGTGAAAGTTGTGATATTCCTTCTCATTGTGTAAGTACCTTGCATTCCGGGTTTACTTCAGACAACTGAGTAAGGTGGCTCCGGTATCAGTATACGTTTGATGAGAATGTAAGCTTATCCCTAAGAGTTATCCAGTTGAGATTCTGACTCGTCACATTCCAGACTCAATGGTCGGCTTTTTACGCGCCGGGTGACGAGATACGAGCGTATTTGGAGCGAGTTGTAGACAAATACAAGCTCATGCGATACATAAAGCTACAACACGAGTTGGTCCACGCACGCTATATCGAAGCGACTGGAAAATGGCACCTCAAGATTAGACGACCAGTGTCTTCCACCGCTTCTGGTGACTTGCAGTACGAGATTATTGATGATATCGCAGACGTTTTGTTTGCAGGTATCGGGGCTCTCAGCCGATGGGCGTGGCCAGATATCTCGGGCCTGAATGACTTCAAGGGGAAGGTGCTACACTCCGCTGCTTGGGAAATAGATGAAGGTCAGCATTGGAAAGAAGGTCTTGCAGGTTGGGGTGACAAGAGGGTCGGAGTAATGAGTAATTCGTGTTGTAAGCCGCCGCTGGTAGAACGTGTGATTATCCCGATTCACCACTAGACAGGGTTCTTCCGCGCTACAGATCGTTCCAGCTATAAGGCCATCTGTGAAGCATGTGTACAACTATGTGCGCGGAAAGACATGGCTAGCTCCTCCGTTTGCTTCGCTCAAGATGGCGGAGTTAATGGAACGCGATCCGACATCGGAGAATTGTAAATCGCAAGCACTGCTGTGGGAATTGTATATCTAACGTAGTCATTTCCCATCCAGACGTGTTCTCTGACGAAGACAAGAGACTGTTTGAAGATCCGGCTTACTATAGAGAATTTAGACACGATTTGGAGAGTGAGCTGAATGTACGTCCTCTTGTTCACGGTCTTAGCAAGTACTCACACTCCTTCAGTCGGTGCACTTCGCAACTATCAAGGGAACTGAGATGCAGAAGGGAGTGCGTCAGGCGTTCAAGAATGACATGATCAGGAGGCTTGCTAAGAGGCCTTGGATTGCGGATCATCGTGCGTCTCCGTTACGACCCCTTCTCACGATGAGATACTCACAACTCTTCTTCATGTATGAAGTTGTGCCTGACTTTTCGGTTGCATGTCGCAGACTGACTCCGGGCCCGGGTTACCTTGAAGCGCTCTGCGAAGACAATGCACGTGGTACTACTTTTATCAAGGGCTGATGACTGACACTGTATTCTAGGTGGACTTTGTGCCGACACATATTGAGCGCGTCACAGAGACGGGGATTGAACTCGTCGACGGAGCGCACCACGAATTGGATGTCATTGTTTGTGCAACAGGTGAACGGGCACGGGTGCACCGGTTAAAGCGGACCTAACTCACTAAATTTGATGGCTAGGCTATGATACCTCTTTCCAATATCCGTTCTCGATTGTTGGGCGAGGAGGGAAGAGCTTAAATGAGCGATTTTCACCACACCCGGAGACATATCTCACCATCTGCACGGATGGATTCCCGAACTTGTTTATGGTGGGCATCCTTCCTTTAGCAGTCAATTTTTCCGTTCTATTACGGATAAAAACTCTAGTCTCTCGGTCCAAACTCCGGAATAGGCTCAGGTTCTTTGCTCGTCATAATTGAGAGGCAAATCGACTATGCGATAGCAGCAGCAACGAAGCTTCAACGTGAGCATCTAAAAAGCATCGAGGTAAAAAGGGAAGCGGTAGTAGACTTTGATGAGTACTTGGAGGTCAGTTTCATGATTCCTCAGTTTCTAGTATCTAAATGCACCCCCTTTCCTTTATTTTCGTAGCATTACTTCCAGACAGTAGGGATCATAGTCAACATGAGTGGTAGTCCGCCGTCGCTGACCCAGAAATACAGACCGTCTATAGTGAGAAGTGCCACTCGTGGTACAAGATGGGTAAGGAAGAAGGACGCATAGTAGGTCTTTGGCCTGGGTCATGTCTTCATGCCGTACGAGCATTGGCGAACCCGCGCTGGGAGGACTTCGAATATGAACACCTTGATGATTCGAAGACGCGAAACCGGTTCTACTGGCTTGGTGACGGATCAAAATATAGTGAGAAGCATATGGTCGGAGATCGTAAGCTGGTTTCCACGACGCTCTCTTAGTTTGTCCCTAGGAATTTCTGACGCACTTTTGCAGGGGCATGGTACCTCAATCCTGAGGAAGTTGACATTCCACCAGGTGGGTATCGCATCGCGTGCCTAAATCCGAACCTAACGTCTTTGCTAGTACCCCAATGATCCATTTAACGAGGTGACGTTCTCCCATCTATTCTCCATCTTCACTACTGACCGACAGTAGTCTGTCGTATGTTGGAATTTTTATTGTTTATTGCCAAGTTCTAAAATATGCGATAATAAGGTAACATTATCGTACTATTCTATGCTTCCAGCCTCAGAAATCGTGTAGTCTATGGACATTGTGCGTGGTGAACCTAGGTGAATCATCTTCCCATTGACCTGTCCGATTTGCCGATCAAAACGTAATGTTAGGATGAGATGATTATGTAACATTCATTTCTCCCTCTGCTCCCTCTGAGTCGACTCGACTACTTGAATTCCTTAGCACCCAGAAAATCCACTTCAATCAGGTGTTCTTATGCGCTCGAAAGCCGAGGATCAGGCATCTCAGATGCATACTTACTATCTGTGCTCAGCGATACCGTTTATGCTTGTGGACATTCCGTTACTATTACGGAATCGTCAGTCCTGCGGGCGAGTCTATGACATATGAGTAAGGTCAGGCCGGGGCCTCACTATATCAATGGGCAACATGTCGGGAAACGTCGCGAAAGAGTGCAAGATCACGAGAAAGATTCAAGATGCTTTCGCATCTGAATCAACATCGACGAGCCGCAGAGGCTTAAAAACGGGCAAGTTTACTGGCGAGATCATCTCGATAGCTGTGAAGCGGATTCACCGAGGATCGAACAGGAACGTAAAATTTTAAAATCGTTGATGACACGGACGATGGTATCCGAGTCCGCGAGGGTGTCACCGCCGCGAGCCTTTCAGAGCTCGAAACAGCGTTTGCGAAGAACGGTTAGACCCTGCAGGCAACGCTTCGCAAGTGTCCTACGGTACCGTTAATTTCTTGCTCGCCCGACGGTCAGTAGCTAACGACTTGGGATCCCATACTTAGAAAGTTCGTTACGGCAGCCGTCCTTGGTGTACCGCCCAAATTAGGGTGTCGGACCAGCAATATTAATTGCGAACCCGAAAGTCATCTCGAAGGCTGGACTATCAAGGATGAAGTTGATTTCTACGAGATCAACAAAGCCTTCGCGAGCCAGCACTGTTTTTTCATTTCAACAATTCGGTACTTCTATTGAGGAAGGTGAATCCGCGAGGAGACGCGATTGCTATCGGACATGTTGGGCTGCAGGAAGTCTTTCTGTTACTCCGTTTTGCTATACATAACCGATCGGCCGATTCTCATCAGATCGATACCGCTTACCCCAAGAGAAAGAGAATGATGCAAAGATGGTCACGTGTATGTGCATAGGCTCGGGGATGGGTATGGCCGCCCTCTTCACGAACGGGCAGTAGAAGCAAATTTCCTGTATTGTCGATGCGTTTCTTGTGCCATTCTCAAGATACATTAGGTTAAAGTATACGAGTTTCCATCCTGCGCCAGCTTCGGTTCTGCCATAGCGCCAGACTAATTCGGGGTCAAGCAATCTATACTTACATGTCCTATTGGCGAACATCAGCAAAAACAAAGTGTGGCATTGTAAATGAACAGACTTACCGCGACGTCAACATACATCACAAAAACTTCACCTGACGTGGTGGAAGTCCACCCGTCAGCAGGCAACTTCCATGTGCGTTTCGTCGTGGGTGCTGGGGTTATATAAAGATATTTCAATGTAACATAGATACCCGGCGTCTGATATTCTTCCTTGGTTGCAGAAGTCCTCAGCCTTTTCACAGTAGTCTTCGCGGAAATACACCTTTTCTCACGAGCTCGACGCTGTTTGAGGAGCTCCTCTGCCTGCTTCCAGACGACGTTCACAATAGACCTGATCTGAGCAAAATCTGAGGGCAAACCACCATGTGTACTGGACGTAGTAGACTTGATAATCCAAACGGTTGACTGAACTGAGCCTAAGCCCGTCTTAGTCTCCACGAAGAACGAGTCGAATAACCGATTGTTCTCAGGCATAAGATCGCAGTAATAAGTCTCCATGATATCCGGATTATTCCATCTCGACACGTCATGTGGAAAAGCGACATCCTTTATAGTCCTCCTGCGAGCCGGGAATATTTGAACTGACGAGAATGTCGGCGGAGATTCATACAAGATGTAGTCGACCGGGCTTGACGAGTCTCCCCGTAACATGGGAAACATTTTACCGGGTACGTTGCCAGACGTCACCATGTCATGAACGAGGGATTCAAAGATCCAATCCGCTAACGACGAACCCTCAGGGAACAACCGGAACATGTTGCGGAATTTTCTAGCCTTTTCAACTGCAAGGCGACCAAATCGTTTCTTGACCAGTCGACCTACAAGCTCGGACTTGAAATTCGGTACAAATACGTCATCTTGGAAGGACATGACTGAGGGACCACGCGGATCGAATGCAAACAGCCAATATGAAGGAAGGTCCCTCGTTGACACGAATTCACCCTTTCCTAGTCGCGCCAGAGTATCCATGAGTACATCGAGGTCCGACCTACTCAAGATCGGCGCAGTTGTGATCCTCCCCATGTTACGACTGTAGCCTAAGAAGATCGCTTCCTTAATATCACGCGGCGCATTGCCAAAGTTGTAGACTGCGTCCTTTACTAGCAGTTTGAATACTTCCTCCGCGCTGTTCCAGCCACCCCTCCCATCCTTTGCAAATTTCAAGGCTCGAGCGAGGGTATGCGTCCGTATACGACACTGTCCCTTGACGGATGAGGGATCCTCCTTGATGGGCCCGCGGCGTATATTGTCAACGAACCCCAGCTCGGCTTGCGTAGCTGATATTTCTTGAATCGCATTGTGCGCAATCATTAAATGCAGTGGATCAATGTCCGGCTCGGGTACTGGTTCATCCGATGATGGAATAAGAGCCTGAAGCGTCTGTTCCTTGGCTAGGAGACGAATTGCATTGCGCAGAGCCTCCAGAAAAGGTACGTATAGGTCGTGGATACTCAGCCTGCTCGTCTTGATGTCAGCACTGCGGGAGTCGACACAACAAAATTGACGCACCCTTTCAACAGCTCGTCAAAACTCCAAAGGTCCATACCCCAGACAACGCCAGAGACCTGGTCTTCTTTCAGAGGAAACTCAGACGTCTGGACCATGAAGAGTTGGCGCCTTCTCTCTGTCAGATACCGAGGGGGAGGACCGAGGTCCCCGTCAGAATCAATCAGACACCATGCGGAAAAGGTCTCATCGCGAGGAAACTCGGGAGAAGAGCGGATGGCACAATAAACCCGACCATCGAAAAAGAATCGTGTTTGTCCCTTGTAAAGGAAGACGACATTTTCACCCTTCGCAAAGCAACATAACAACATATACCAGAGCCAGGTTGTTTTCCCTAGGCATGCGTTCGTAACATGTTCCAAAGTAAGGGAAGAAATACGGGTTTCACACCTGTTCCGGGCTGTCCGACAATAACGACACCCGTCTTTCCCTTTTCTCTTGCAAGGTTGCGGGCGGAGCGCACAAGGCTTCGGTATTTCTCACGAACGTAAAGACGATCATGATAATGAGCGATGCGAGAGAATCGTTGCAAGGGGTCTGTAAATCCTTCCTCGCTTATGGCAAGGGGAACGATGTCCTTTCGAAGTTCCTCTTCAAACGTTCTCGAGGACCAAAAGACGTACAATCTTTGCCATTGCCAAACGGGCTCGATGTCCCAGCCAAATCGATCGTAATGGTCAGCAAATGACGAGTCCGCGCGAAACAGATGGAAAGGGTGTCTTGGGGACACAAGCTGTACAGGCGAACCGATCAAGTCGTAAACTTGGAGTCGTTAACCATCAAATAAATTGCATCAAGTAAAGGACGTACTGAATTTAGAGACATCAACGATATCTATTCCTTCAGGAGCCGGTCCATGAGGGAAATATTGATCGAGTCTCTTGTTATACTCCAAAGGCGTTTTAGAACGACTATCATGTAGCCAGCGAGCCACTCGGTCATATATCGTGACGCCTCCATCTGCGGTGTTAACATTTTCATACTATACAACGGAATCAGTGTGGAAAACTAGTAGACGACAAGATATCCACCTTCAGTAGTATGACTGACAGGCCGGACCCAGAGGACTCCTTATGGTATCTATCTCGAACATCCCTGACTAGGTCTGAGACCTTCGCATCCGATTCCACGTAGAACGATTCGGGGGAAGACAGAAACGGGTCATCAGGCAGATAGACCTTATAAGACATTCGACCACCTATATAACAGATCAAATGTGAGTCGAAACCCTCCGATACTGCAAGGAACATAATATACAAGTGTTGTTCAACGGCGTTTGGGTCCTGATTTCGAGTAAATCTGAGGGTCGTCAACATCACGGCTCTTACATCGCTTGTAAATGTGTCATGTAATGTACACACCTGCGGGCATCTTGGACCTGAAAATTGCTGTACTCGCAAATGCGTAAAGATACGGCGCCTTAGCAATGGGGCAGGTTGTCGGTGAGTGGAAGTTAAGATTGTGTCAGAATTAGAAACACGAAGCCGTATATAAATATGTTCATCGGATGCTTCCGAGTCAGTCAGCCAAGCTACGCACGTGTAGGGTTCCGCAGCTTACGTATACAGCTACGCGTAAGGATAGGACACATTTACGAGTCTGTGTACATCACGAAAAAGTCAAGATACATATATGCCACTTATATACCTCTAAATTTTGTAAATTTAATAAATTTTATGAAAGTGAATGTAGCGGACCTCACGATCTGACAAGCGACTAGAAGGTACAATAAGCGGATGAAATCCTTGTATATCTTTCAGATACATGAAATCCTGATATATGTATGCAGATATGTACAAGTGAATATAGCGGACCTCACCGACCTATAAGTGACTAAAATAATTGTTGATTTTCGTCATTCTTATGGCGGTATATAAGTGCTATAAGCACATACAAACCAGCTCGATGACCCATAATTCTTTTCCCAAACTATCACTTGATGAGATAGCAAAAATGTAGCTATATTGATTTGTACTTTATACATGACTACTATACAACAACATTGAAGGCTTCGTTTTAATGCACTCCTCACCTCAGCACATACCATGTTCTTTTCGGAACGCATAGGTTGATAGACATACCAAGGATACATACCCTCAACCAATGCCTCGCCAAGAAGAACCCCACCACCCCACTGTTCCAAATGTGCTCCCTAGCTTCACGTCAAGACTCGCCGATATTTTCGTCCAAGGCAGATAACTTGACCCATTGCTTTCGTATCCATCTCTGAGATATATGACATTGGACTTTCCCTCGAAACTTCGGCACTTCAATGAAAGCGATCCACCAGTCAGCATCCTCTTTGAAACCTACTTCCTGAAGGAAAAGTATCTCGAGCACAGGATAAACGCTGGTACGTTCATCTCCTGGCAGACTATCGGCGTCAGTATTGCTCGGAACAGTAAGTTCATGGAAGAAATACCTTGTCAAATATGCTGAACTGAGTTGCAGGTATTTGAGGGTTGGAAGGAAGTGGGGAATCGGGATTTCCCAAGCTCAGGTCGCGGAAGCTGTCGCCGTCGAAGACCTCTCCAAGCATGAAGAGATCCTGGATCTCAAGAATATTGTAAATGGAATGGTCAGTCAACTGAGAGCGTTAGCTACTGAGGATATGAGGCTCACACTTGAAGTAGACAGTCAGGGTCAGTTGAGAGGTCAAGTAGTCGTTCCGGATGCAGAGGGAGTATGGGAACGGCTTACAGTTAACGTACGTTCACTTCATTCTTTATTGATCTTTACTTGGGCGCTGATATCGTGAACCGAATGCGCTCAAACTTGATGGATCAAGTGCGATCTATTGCGGCAGTCACGGCTGCTGTCGCGCGTGGTGACTTGACCCAGAAGGTTTAAATTCAGGTCGAGGGTGGAATGGCAACTCTTAAGGAGATGGTCAATTCCATGGTGGACCAGCTTAGCACATTCGCTAGCGAAGTCACACGTGTTGCGCTTGAAGTCGGTACACAAGGTATCCTCGGTGGACAGGCTCGTATTGAAGGCATTCAGGGAATTTGGGCAGACTTGACTCACAATGTGAACGTGAGTGTTCTATTTGGAGAACCTATTCGCAACAAGGTATACTCACCAGGGTCACGCAGAAGATGGTAAGCAACCTCACTAACCAAGTGCGTTCAATTTTGAAAGTCACAAAAGCTATCGTGCACGGAAACTTGTCCAAGGTTGTCAACGTAGATGTGCAGGGTGAAATGTTAGACCAAAAGGAAACCGTGAACAGTATGGTTGCCCAACTTTCGTCACTTGCAAACAAAGTTCTTTGTGTGTCGATCGAAGTCGTTACTGAAGGTAGACTCAATGGACAAGCTGTTGTTCCTGACGCGAAGGGGGTGTAGAAGGTTGATTATAGGTCTGACTGTAACAATGAGTTCATGTAACGTGTCGCACCCTGATTCTTGTAGCCAACATATCTCGTCTCCTTTCTCGGGTCATAGCTACATGAAGGCATCAGAACTGTGCAAATCCACGATGCATAAATGGGAAAACCAACTTTACAAAGTTGTGCTATAGCACTCCTGTTGGGTCCTCTAGGACACGTGCAAAAGTGCTAACATCTGCTTTGATCGTGGGATGGCTGTAACCCTCTTGTATAAGGTTGGCGAAAGTTAAACTCGACTAGCCTGTCACATCACTGTCACAGGACCCTGAACTCTAGGGTTACTCCCAATTAGGAAGGACCCTTGTCGAAAATGGGACCTCAAGATTCTGAAGGGTAACTTGGCAAGCCATATATCATCTATATTTTACTATATGGGCACTTGATACAGTGTTACTTTCAGTCCACCTACCTTCTCTGAGGCAGAAGGCACTCAGAAAAGGGGTTGACTGCTCAGCAATTTATGTCTCTGGCTCAGTATGACTAAGTGTATTACATAATGTCCCTACTTGGAGTATATTAGTCATACTTGTATTGGTCATTGATTAGTCATCTGTCAAAATTTGAGCTCGAAAAATGCAAAAAGCTGGGAAATGGCTAGAAAAGCACTTTTAACCCATTTTATACAAAATATTTATTTTTATAACTGGTCCACCAAAAGTCCTTATTTTGGAAAAATAAAAGCACAGAATTATATATAAAGACATTCTCTACAACTCTGTGCTGATGGATTTTGAGTTGATTTGATGTTGATGGAGGAGTTCTGAATATGTTGTGTTGAGACTGAATGAGCCATATCGGGAAGGTGAGGTTAGGCACGTGTCACGTCACACCTAGTCGAGTTTAACTTTCGCCAACCTTAGTAAACAACTAACTCAACGCGTAAAATCCCAATCGCACTCCTCAGCAATGAGATGATGGTGGACATCTAGAGATTATAAAAGAGAATGGGATGCATGAGATGGCGGTGGCAGAAGGAAGAGACGACGCATCGGACTTGAATAAGTGGGGAGTGGCAATCCCAAAGGTTGATGTGTGCGTTCCCACGAGGCTTGCCGTGCCATGCCGATGATCAGCATATGTCGCACTTTTGAATCCAGCCTTCGTTGAGGTGCAACATCATCCACAGCACATAGATTGTATCTGAAAAATGTGAAATATATGCATTCATACTACAAGATTTTAAATATGTGTATGTGAAATAATTCTATTAAAAATTGGGCAAGATATGGTACTTTTTTGCCCATATCTCAGAAACTAGGAATGACCAATTAAAATTTTTTTTAATACGATTCAAGAAATCAATGAGAAAATGCATACTGTGAATTCAAATAAGCAAGATTTAAGTTGTGGAAGGCTAAGTACTCAAAAAAACCAAGGGAAATTTGCATAAATGCTATAGTAAAGAACAGTGACGCACGTGTTCTCACGGGTCAACTGGTGATCGATTCACTCAAATTACAGTTGGAACTTTTGCCTCCGGCCTTCAACTAGCTGCGATGACATCCACCATGCATATATTAAGCTATAAAACTCTGTTATATATGTATTAGTACATGTAGAAGCTTTGCGCAAGCTCTATTTGTATTTACTACATTCTATATGCTCTATTGTGGCAAATTGAAAAGTGCGACAGAGAGATCGGTGCGGATTACTGGATTTGGTAGGTACTTCAGCTCCGACCGAAAAAAACCGTCACACAGGAACCTTTAGGATTGCCAATGCCAGTCACCATTATTGAATAAGTATGGAATAAAGTGATGATGTCACACGTGACTGCATACATCTGACTTGTCAACATGGAGAAATTCTGCTAAAGAAGTCGTTTCTATAGCTTGTAATGAATATACAACGCTTACTGTATCAGTATATGCACTCAACAACTCTAATAAGCTACAAGCAATTCCTAAGAGAACTTCTGGTTCTCTTGAAACTCTTTTTCCTGGATAATAAGAGATCAAGTATATTTGTTCTAGACTTGTGTAGGTTCGACTATTATTCTAGTTACTTTATAAACACAAAATTACAATGATATTTAAACTATAAATCAAACAAAAGGCTTTCTTATTGCCTATATGCAGACCGTTACCATTGTCCTTCCTTATAGCAAACGAGAAACTTTATACTATGCTTACAATCAAATGTACGACTTGTACTTTACTTATAATCCAGTTAAAATCGCGATGGATCCTGTATATGCTGACTAAGATGCTTGAATGTGATTATATAATGTATATTTGTATAGATTTATTTAGAGATTTTCGTGATGTAATACCAAGTACCGCCTCACTTTCTGATTCTCTCCGCTGGAGTCCTGCGTTCATTACATTAAATATTCACTACATTGAGTTATTTCCTTTCCACCGTTGGTACGTTGTGGTATTTGAACAGGCCCTCAAGGAGAAATGCAACTACACTATCTACACAGGCATTTCTCCATATTGGAATTGGACAATCGGTAGGTACAGAGCTTTCTAAAAATAATTAATTCTTATTACAGTGCACTCCATCATTCGTGGCTATTACCACGCTCCTCAGACTCTGCCGATGTTTCAACTCGGACTTCTTCTTCAAGGACTCGGATCCTAACAACGGGATTGGAGGATTGGGAGACCCAAGCAAGGACTTCAGTGTAACCGACGGGGCTTTCAGCGACTTTACGATCGCACATCCCAACCCAACCCTCATATTCTGCGGCGCAACTTCACCTTGCAGCCATGGGCTGACCTGGGTGGGTAATCTCAACGGTCTCAAAACATTTCCGGGCATGTATGCGAATTCTACATTTACCACTAGCGCGCTGGACTCTTTGATTAATAATCATGCTGGATATTTCTGTGGCTTTCAGGCGGTCTTTGAGCAGACACAGGGGGTCCGTCAAGGCATCGTAATGGGGCTTGTTGTACTCCTCCGTGTTCGTGACGTAGTGGTAATGGACAAGGCGGCGAAGATAGACTTCCTCCGCCCCAAATGCCACTTCCAGTTATGCCCACCAGAGTAACCTCTGTCACGTCCGCAGGCTTAAAGTCCCGAACAACTCCAAGTCAAATAATACCAGAGTTGTAGATCAATGCAAAACTATACCTCGTAAAGTCTGAGGACCAACAGATGTCGGCTTCTATTCTACAGACCAGGTTGTCGTACAGAGTCCATGTACCCTTCACCCCCAAACTGATCCCAAAAGATACAACCGCTTGGTCATTATCATCATCTTTATTATTACAGTCCTTATCATCATAGAAGGCAATGGTGGAAAAGGCATCAGAGGGCGGGCCAATGGACACTAGTAACAAACTAGTTTATAAGAGTCATCGACAAGAGCACAGACAGGAGACATGACATACTCTTTTGAAAAAGGTCAGTCACTAGCATACCGAGAAGAGTCTTAATCTTCGAGAGAGTGGGTAGTGGAATTTAGGAGGAGAAAAGCCCAGTGGTCGGGTTTAAGTACCAATCGAAAACCTGATCGGCGGTGTCCATTAATCCGACTGTCGCCAGACTGAGATTTTGGGTTGCTATATGCTTTCAAAACGTGTTATGCATATTTCTTTCCCAAAAGAGCAGCAGCTCCTATGACCAGAGATCGCGAAGTTGAGATGAAAGTTGCCTCTAGATCATGGACTTTTATTCGGCCTGTTATTATATCGCTGATTACAGGCCCTCAGCTTTAGCAGCTCGGCGAGGGCCATGGCCATCTCGTAGTGTTCGTTGGACACCCAGGTCTCCGTCTCAAAGCCAATCATGCCTCGGCACCCCTCAAAATTCTCGTCCGCTACTTGCAGCTTCGCGCTCAGCTCCTTCGTCTTGCGTAGTTCCTCGGGTTCGAACGCGACTGGACACGGCACACCTTCCCCCATAAGCCTCCCCCACATCTCCGTTGCCTCTATCAGCATAGTCTTCAGCGCGTGAGTCTCACCTTCCCATAGAGCACCGGCTTGGTCGAAAAGGCGGTAGATGAACATGGACACGGGGTCCGACAACGCATTGTGATGGAGCTTGTTGTACTTCTCCGTGTTCTTGACGTAGTGGAAGTGGACGAGACGGAGGTGGTAGAGTCCCATCGCGTGGCTCTGCTGGGATTGGTCCAGCTCGTCCATGTTCGCCGGCAGTGAGGGTGGGGTGAGAGCCTGCGAGACCCGGTCATCAGTTCTGCAAGCGACCTGGGATACCAGCGAGGAGAAACATGGGTAGGATCGAGGCGTGTTGCCAGTCGAGCAGGCCCGTCATTTTCAGCTCGTTAGAGTCTGACGACGTCGACACGATGACGTTGCTTGGCTGGAGATCGGGGTGTCGGATACAGAAATGTGAGAGAATTGAGTTCTTGGAGACGAGCGAGGATGCGATGAGAAGGTAGCGTTCGAGATTCTTAATGTGGTCCGACGGTGACTGATCCTTATACCTGTAAGCGTCCCTTCTTGCACGCTGGAACGGTAGTAGCGGTCGACCGAACTTTTCCAGATACGCCAGTTCCTTGCGAGCTGCTGCTACGAGCGCTGCATCGGCGCTTTCGTCTATAGTAATCGGTTGGTTCAAGGGAGTGAAACAAAAGGCAGAAAGTGGCGTACATGGTCCCCGGTCTACGTCGAGCTGTGATCTCCTGCCGTACCACATAGGCAGTCTCGTATCTGGACCAACGCAGAAACGCTCGTCGTTGAGCGGGATGCCCGCTCTCCCGGCCACCTTCTCCAGGTCGTGGGCGTAGTAGAGGATTCAGCCAGCGGGGAAAGAAATCGACATCATTTGAGACTCGAGTTGAGCAAGTTGGCGCAAGATTGAAACGATATCCGATTCCCCCAGCTCCAGCCATACATTGCTGAGTTTCGTACCTCTCATAAATTCCATAAAGATGTACTCGGTCTTCGCCGCGTTGTCCGACGCAGGCGAGTATCCGTATACCTGGGGAACAGGCAGCCCAGAGGAACGGAGGAACTCCATTGTGGCTACTCCGCTGGCCACAGCGTAGTACTTGGGGACAGTAGCCGGGTATGGAATACGAGCGACCATTTGGAAGTCGTCGCGCCAGGTGATGAGGAAGGTACGATTGAATCCGCCCTCTGCGAGCTTTGATAAGTTGACGATATCAGCGGGACTTCGACCAACGGACTGCGCTGCAAGTCGACGTAGCCCCTCGACGTCGAAAACGAGCCTCCGCTCTGCATGGCGAAGAGCATCATTAAATCTGAACAAGTCAAAAATACACGCTATAGAACAACATGTATGAGACTTACACCCAACGCCCTGACGTGTAGTCGAAAAGGTCGTTATGAGAATTTTCCGTGATGGAGAAGGTGCGACGTGGAACCAAACGTGTTGTGGTCGAGATGGAGCTCCTGAAGGAAGAATATAACGAGCGCAGTGAAATTGGAGCTTTCACCGAGTTGAAGAGGAGCCTCGCTCCCAAGGCGGGGCATGCCAATGCATGTGGGGAAGAAAGTAAGAAACCAGCCAGCACGACGTCTAAGGAGAGAGGCTGCAGAATACCTCAATAGCCTCACCTCCTTCAGCTCTGAGCTTCGAGTGTAAATTCGAGTTAAGGAATGTTGAACACAAATTAGCTGAGCCTAGCTATATTATGTAATACAACTCAATCTTTAGTCAACGAAGGCAATTTATTCGTTAGACCACGCAAAAATATTCAAGTTAGAAAAAGGTAGATATGTTACAGTGAATGTAACCCAGCAGCGCGGGGATGATGATGGAGAGCACTAAAAATATCGCCGTCCGACACAGAATGAATGACTGCTTGCAAGGAGACACCTAGGATCAGCAAGTCCTGAAATGCGAGACATGGATTTCGCAAGTCGTGCAGCTCGTGTGTGTTGCACCCATAAGCCTTCAACTTTAAGTTGTTCAACGTAACGGCGGAGAAGCTGCACTCTCAGGGAAGGCCGAATATACAGGGTATGAGACCGTATGAAACTTTGTCAAGAAGTGGCCATCTGATAGCAGCAAGACACGGGAAGTTACGAGCGAGCTTATCCAGATAGACTCGGCACATCAACTCAGCAAACTTGTCCATGAGCGAATGGCATACTGGACGCGTCGTGTCCCCAACGTAAATCGTAAGACGACGTACTTCCGGAAGGTATCCAAAAATTCACTGAAGCCAGCGAATAGAAGAGAGACCGGCAGCACATCAGCGTCCAGAGCGGGAATGTCATCCAGGATTCTGTGACTGGGATTTACTTGAATAATCTCATACTGCCCAGCGAGAGTTGACGGCGCATCCTCAACAACTTTCTGCTTCTTGAAAAATGCGATTTGTTCAGAAGCATTTGCCTCGATTAACATGCGTTTGCGAGATGCTGCCACCTCTACCACCTCTGGTTAATCGAGAGTGGTACCAGCATATGGATCAACTCAACAGCGCCATTCAGCCTACGAGGTCACTCACCATGCCGCTTGAGCACTCCTGAGCTCACGATAATGATATCTATAATCTCCTCACCACTAGGTCCAGCAGGGTAGTATTCGCTTAGGCGATCTGAGTTGAGTATACCTGTACGGGTGCAACTGTAACGGTAACGCGGGCCTGGTTGGGTTGCTTGGTGTAACGTGTAACGCGGGGTCCAGGTTGGCGTGTTACAGGGTATATACTGGTATATATTACTAAAAAAACTCAAAAAAGCACCAAAAGCGCAAGCAATTTGTCCGAAGTAGGTAAGTTCACCTTCCCCGAACAGCAAGGCCAGGTCTAATACGACAGAAAGTACAAGTTATATTGTAATTTTCACGGTTCAATGCATGTTCCGTTGGTTGTCTGGTTGCCTAAACAGGGTGTGTAACGCGCAACGCTGCCTTGGTTGGCCATTTCGTCGCTGTAACGCACCCCGTCTGGTTGCACCCGTACAGACGTATACAGTACATCCGTCCATTCGTAGCGTTGTTATCACAGCCAAGTAAGTAGGACGGCGCGATGAGCAGTAGCAGATAGGCAAACTTTGACAGCGACCCAATCCGATGGGATCGCCTCAAGTGTCCCTTTCGATGGTATTTGCCTTGTTCAAGTTTTACCAGCTCTGCGACTTTTTGCGTTATGAACACCGCAACCGGCCAGGGGCTGCTAAAGCCGGTATCGGGATTATATACAGACGATAAAATCGTCAATTGAAGACGAGTTCACCGTGTGAGCAGGGGATGGAGTTCTCGCCGTGTTGATCGGGATTCGCACGGTCGTGTTTTTCCTCGACTTTACTTTTCCACCTCAACTCTCTTCCGCACCACCACATTCCCCATTCCCCTCTGCCAACATGAAGAGCTCATCTGCACTCACTTTCAAGTCACCAGTTGAAAAGTCGCAAGAACAAAGCATCTCTTCAGACAACGACGGGCAGATTATCACTCCAGACCAGGTCGACGATGCTGAATATCCAGAGGGAGGGTTTCGTGCTTGGATGGTTGTCTTTGGCTCCTTCCTCGTGTATTTCGCCTCGTTTGGAGTAATCAATAGCTTCGGCACTTTTCAGGTGACTGCATGCCACTCCGCCTTTATATTTGACTAATTCAGCTCTATGTACTAGGAATTTTATATCAACAACTTCCTCACTAATTTCTCTGCAACGTCCATAGCCTTTATCGGCTCCCTCCAAATTACGATTCTCTATGTAACGGGCCCGGTTATTGGACCGATATTCGATGCTATTGGTTTCAAGGTAACAACGAGTGTTTCCTCTGCTGCGATTGTATCTATGAACTAACATCGCCGTGGTGCTAGTATCTTTACCCCATTGGGATGCTTGGGACCGTAGCTTCACTTATTGCGCTCTCATTCACACACGCAAACCAAATATGGCAGCAGTTCCTATCCCAGGTGGGACTTCAATTGGAGCAGGCGGTCCTAGCTTAGCTCATTGCTTATTTTTCTTCTAGGGTGTCCTATTTGGTATTTCCGTCGGATTTGGATACTACCCTGCTTTGTCGATCGTTGGTCATTATTTCAAGCGGCGCCGTGCCCTTGTGATGGGCGTTGTGGCTGCAGGCAGTAGCGTGGGTGGGGTTTGCTTCCCCATCATGTTCTCTCGCCTATTCACGACAATCGGATTTGGTATGTCGAGTCTTACCTTATCGGATTCCGCTAACCTACGCCATTCTCTCAACCCCAGCTTGGTCTGTAAGGGTTGCTGCTTTAATCACGCTGTGAGTATTACACCTCCAGTAAAACACCATTATTCGTTATATTCAAAGAAGGCTGATACTCATGTCTTACCCACAGGTTTTGTTACTCAGTTACGATGCTAATCTCACGAACTAGATTGCCACCTAAACCTTTTCCAGGACTGCGTAATATCGTTGACTTCGGAGGATTCAAGGACCCTCGCTACTCAATACTTGCAATTGGCTGCGTTCTCGTAAACTTGGGCTTGTACTCCCCATATTATTACATCGGTAAGGCTTGAAGTGCTTCTCCACACATATCCCACTGATCTCAGAGAAACAGAGCCGTTCGCTATTCAGTATGGTGTTTCTGACACTGTCCACCCGTACTTACTGTCCATGATAAACGGAGTGTCCTTCTTTGGACGTATCATGTCTGTCTTTGTCGTCTCTCAGTCACTCATAGAGGTTGCTCACGCCCTTTTTCTTCACAGTGGCGGTCAGTACGCTGACAAATACGGACGCCTCAATATTCTTTGTCCCTGTACACTGCTCTCTGGAGTACTCTGTCTCGCACTCTGGCTTCCCTCGACAAGTGCTGCCCCTCTCATCATTTTTGCTTGCACATACGGTATGCACAACTTTATCGCGGTAATTCTCCTAGTTAACGCGTTACTTCCAGGGTTCTTCTCAGGTATCTTCATCTCGGTCTCTTCGGCCGCAGTGGGTCAGCTCTCTCCCGTCGACAAACTTGGTGCTCGTATTGGGGCGTTCTTCCTACCTACTGCTGTAGCAACACTTCTTGGAACTCCGATTGGTGGTGCTTTCGTGAAGACTGGTACAAAGGAGGAGTATCATCACGTCGCAATTTTTGCGGTGAGTTCACTTTGTTGATCGAATATCACATGGAGAAGCTGACAATACGTTATTTGCCTGCTGTAGGGCGTTACGATTGTTTTCGGAAGCATGCTGCTGTACATTTCCAGATTCCTGTGCTCAAAGGACATCAGGGCGAAGTGGTGAAATACCCCTGCCAGCAGACACAAAACTAGACGCTCGGTTCATAGTTGGGATACGTCACCTCCATCGCGCATGGTAGAATGGATGCAAATCGATGACAGAGCTATTGATTCGAACGAGCGTGTTATTCCTTTCACAAAACACTGACAATAAGACTACCGAAGACTACGTTTAGATAGAGAGGACAGTAGAGCCAAGGCAATGTCTATATTATAGAAAGCTCACCGGTCCACTTCAGTTGACAATATGTGCCTGCGAATCGAAGGGGAACTGCAACACCGCAACACCGGCAACAGTATCTTCGTCGGTCACCTCACCATCCTTGCTCGTAACCAACGCATAAACTGTTCCTTGCAAATTATCAGGAAGCCTCGCCGAGAACGTCCCATCTCCTTGTCTCTCAACGGGTACGAACAGTTTCTTAAGACCAGAAAGCAAGGCGAGGAATAGCGGCTCATTGGAGTTTGATTTTCCGAAAGAAAGCGTGATGATTTCTCCAGCCTCGTAGTTCGTACTCGTTATGTTCAGCGGCGGGAATGCGCTCACCGGCAGAGTAGGGTTGGTTGAGGGGCAGGAAACGATGAAACCGGAGGCAAGTGAGAAGGCTTGGTTCAGATTCAGTGGTGTCTATAGATGAGAATGAGGATTAGAAATATTGTTCCGACTGGGAAACTGGGAGCCAACCTCGAATGAAGTGGACCACGGGTTCTGTTTCTTCACTGCTGACATGACCCAAGCAGCCTGACGCGCTCTAAAAAGTCAAGTTATCACGTAAGCATGCATACAGGGAACATGATGGCCGTACTTACTCAGTAGCTAGAATGGATGCAGCCCCCGTAATATGGTCGGGGTCTACAAGCAAGTTGGCTGCACCAGTATACGCCGCTGTACCAACTCCCTCAAATATACCGCTCAGATCGATAAACGAGGTCACATCCGTCAGAGGACTATCCCATCCACAATCAGTAAAACACCCCAACAACATCAAATCGCAGAATAGCAAAGGATGCATATGGACTGACAAGGAATATTCACACGGCTGTGTAGCATTAGCACCAAGAATCTCCTCCAAGACCCCTTCATGAGCCTTCTCGTTCTCCCCAATCTGAACAATCCGACCACGGACGAAAGGCGGGAAACCGTCCGCTGCGAATGCGGCTTCGTCGAAGAGGGCTAAACCTCGTTGGTAGAAAGAGACTTCGAGGTGTTCCAGTGTCAAGGCGAAGTTGAGGATGGTGTCGTCTGTGAGTGGAGACCAGCATGAGCATGAGAGGAGGGAAGAGAATGTTTGGTGTAGAAGATCAAGAGGGAGGTGCGTACCTGAAATATCAGAAGACCATCGTTTGAAAGGCAAGGCGGTAGTACAGGACACAACGATTAAGACGGATGCGACTATATGTGTAACCTTCATGTTGGGCGTTCAAGTAAGGGAGACGACGAAGGAACTGAGGCCTTCAACCCGACAGAGGCAACAGCAGCGAGGTTTAAATAGTTTTCATACTATAACAATCTCGATGGTAGGATATACATCGTTGCGCCTCATTATTGAGTGGAAGTAGACAAAATGCGAAGAGCATGTCAAATGTAAACGTACGCTAAACTTGAACAACCTGTTCTGATTGAGATCCGCAAAGGCCGACTTGTGTATTTTGGGAACCAGCGCCGCGCTTCGGGGTTTTCGGGCAAGTTTATGCAATCCCTAAGATTATAGCAATGTATAAGCAAATGAGTACAAATCAAGGGTTCAGCAGTAAGAAAATACAGGCACGAAGGATTCCATCAAAGTAAGAGCTAGTTGGCGAGTTGCAGAAAAGACATATTAGGAATGAAATAACAAGAACTTTGTATGCTTCTACAAAGTGAAGGGAGTTGCAGTAGCATATCAGTTTATCAGCAATGGGAAGGACATATCCATTAATTAAACAAACTTGTCATGCGGCAGTGAAAGGAAAGATCAGGATCCCGCCTCGAGAATTAGATCACATCAAGTCATACACTGCAGTTCATTGGAAAACTCTACCGACTCCATTACAGATCGGACACTGCTCGACGTCGAAGATCATGAAGCTGACAGTCCCAGAACCATCGCAACGCCAGCAAAGACGCCCTCCGATCCGAGGATCTCCAGGTTGAACGACAACGGAGCCCGGAGGTGGTAATCCTCGAGTAAAATTCAGTTGAGGTGTCGCCATAGATCTCGGAGGTAGTGGAGGCACAAATCCACAAGAACTCCGTCCACCGAAGCTCATGTACGGACTTGTTGAAGGGCGCCCTGGATATCCGCCCCAGGGACTCGAAGAAGGCCGATGAGCAGACTGCGAACGTAGAAGGTTTGGTGTAGAGGAAGCAGGGGGAGGTTGGAGAGAGAATTGAGATTGAGAATACTGATGTGGAGGTTTCAAATTTGGTAGAGGACGCTGAAACTGCGGGGAATGCGGAGCGTACACAATTGCGCCGCTGTACGGTTTTGAATGCTTATCCCAGCATTTTCGGCAAGGGTGAGATGGATCGAATGACTAGAGGTTGAAACTCGGTGATCCGTAACATCGGGAGGAATATGAAGAAAGAAATACCTTATAACCCGTGTTGAGGCACTTCTTGCATTGAAAACCGTTCGGATAAATCAGTACCCTTCCTTTGTTGAGCAATGGGCGCCCTGGAGTCGGCGTGGTCGTAGGTCTCAGTTCGTCTGTGTTATCGGAAGAGGCCCGGGGTGGAGGCGGTCCACTAGGAGGAGCATACGGAGAAGTAGAGGAGGAAGGCGATGCGGTTGGTGGTGCACCTTGGGGAGGAGGATAACTTGTTGAAGGCGCCGACGTTCGACGCACAGGTTCATAATGCTCCGGCCCTGCTTCACTTGAAGAATTGTTCGAAGGTGCAGGAGATGGGCGCCGACCAGATCCTGCTATGTAGAAATCTCTAGCAAAATCAGACATGCCATTGCCGGTCGGTGTTTGATTGATGCTTATTGGAGGAATTGGAGCAGATTGACCGGTTCCAGTGACTTGGGGATGCCGTGGGGGAGGACCATACTGGCCTACAGAACTAGTACTTGGTGTTCCTCGACCAGGATAAGGTCCCCATGTGCCCATGCGACTAGGCATCGGCGGCATCCCTGTCGCTTGAGGCGTCATGAAAGCACTGCCCTGCGACCTCCCCGTATTTTGGTGCTGCAACGGTAGATTCGGACCAGAAACCTCAGATACTGACGGAGCAGGTCGCACGGGTTGGAACGGCCTCCGCGGTCCATATTCCACGGTTGCTTCTCCTTCGTATGGATTAGCCGAGGGTGTATATGCAGGTGGCGGTTCGGATGGTGCATTGTCATCGAGCAGCGTTGCCTGCAGCTCGGAGGCAAGATCATCGGCCGAAGGTCGGTCTTGGCGAGCGGGGCGTTGCGTCTGCCCTTGTGCTGAGCTCCCCGGTACAGCAGGCGCCGCCATATCCATCTGACGCGATTCTGACCGTGGCGGGACATCCGACTGTGCTGAAACAGTGGGAGAGTCCGTGGATGGACCTATGCCAGTAGGTTCTGGTGTCACTGGATGAGAACGAAAGGGATTGTGTATGGAGGGCTTAATGTCCGTGGCCATTATCGCGGACGACGTGGTGGAGGGAGGACGAAGTACAAGTCGCGGTCCTTGGCGGTGGAGGCTATTCGATGCCTGCCTACAAAGAGACAGATTTGGAAATATAATACGTAATACTGTGTACGCTAAGGTCCAGAATAGGCAAATGATCGACAGACTGAGGACAAACTTGGTAACTATTTACTTACGTAGCTTAGTACCACAAATGGGATAAACGATCGACGGATTACGTCAGTCCGGATTGTCCCTAGTCGATTCTTCACTGCTCATTATATACACTCTCGTCGCTGTTGACAGTGATGACCAGCTTCCCCCACACGTCGCCCTTGGACTCGCGGAGTTTAGGAAGACATATCAAAGGTTTCAGGTTATCTAGGACTTTGTAATAGGACAATTAGCCTGTTCCGATGCATTCGGGCGTCTTCGCTGTACCCAAGCTACTCTCCGCCCACCTCAGTGCATTCCCTGCATGTCTTAATCAGAAGGTATTCATGCGTTGTGCGTCTACTACAAGCACACATAGAAATGAGGAAAGTACCCATACTGTTGCGGTAGAGTTCCCATTTCCGAAGCACCCACGTCCGACACCGTATGAAATCTTCCATCTAAAACCAGGCGCACGACCAAACGAAATAAAGTCGAGATGTGCGTCAAGCGCCTTTAATGCAGATGTGTGTGTACTGATATGATGGTTTCGTAGATTACCAACTTGTCCGTATACACCACCCGGACGCAGCACATGCGCGACGATTGCCTTCGAATGTTTCTCATGCACGCTTCCAAGCAATCCAAGCTGCTCACGACGTATTGACTGGTAAAGCGCGTCGCGGTAGCAATCCTTTTTCTATGCACACGACACAACCAACGGGGAATAAAGTCTATGTTCATCGACGAGCACACCGTTCTCACAATGGTAATGCCGAATGGGCGCGTGCGGCTGAGGAAGCGGAAGAGCACGCCGACGACCGACAGAAAGATCAGCTCATAGTGCTGGGGGCAATCGCTGTAGGTCGCCATTATTCCGCCGTCTAAATTCTCTCATTTACATCGCCATCAAAAACTCCAGGCAATTGGTCTCGCCGTGATTCCTTTCCTCACCTCTACTACCGGTTCGCAAGATAAGCATATGACTGCTGTACAGAATTTGGCAGAGGCTCGTCGTGACGCGCAAGAGCATGGCATGATTCGTCGACGTGAAATAAGAAAACGAGTCCGTGAGAATGAGTTGAATCGGGGGTATGAAGAGAAGGCACTTTCAGGCGAGGACCCTCCTTCGAGAACTGGGCCTGTGGTCGAAGCCTGATTTCAAATTATGGCATCCTTTCTGTAAACCGTGTAAGCCCGTTCTGGATAAGGGGTCTGAAATAATACCCAAACTGATCAGTCTCAGGCACAGATTCGCACTTGGAGATTCGGGCGATACGGTGTTTGTGTGGTTAAACAATTGGATTTGTAATCCTCATCTATTCAACAATGTGTAGTAGTCGCAACAATCGCTCAAACCGAGAATCTTTTTCAGGACATTCCTATTCACTCAGCTCCAGACGCCGTATCTATTAAGCTGTGCAACTCTTTGGGGGCCGTCAGTGCATGAATTAGCTTCAAGCGCAGTGCGCAGCCTACATCGTGGTGTGATTGATCCGATTTCCGAGCCGGCAATTACCCTGAATGCTGGCAGGCATCACGAAGATTATCACTTGGACATAACAAGCTAAGAGAAGTACTCGGGATGCCTAGAGTGTTCTTACAGCAGCATGCAAAGTACATCCGTTGAATACGCTGTCAGGTCAACTTCCAAGGAGGGAGAGATTCAAAGGCTCTTTTGGTTCTATTTGGTTTCCGCTTCCTTGGCTTATAGCCGTGCTGGCGTACCATATGGTGATGTCTACGAGCCGTGTCGGGAAACGCTGCATTGCAGGGATAGTAGGGACAGGGATGAGGCTTATCATCGAGGCTTGAAGTAGGGGGAGTCAGAAACGAGCTTTCCATAGCTTTAGTAAGGGCTGCAGTAAATTCACTTATTCTGATAATTCTCGGAGTTATCTTGACTCGAGGGTGAACAATAATGTCTGGAGGGACCGGCATCAGTGATAGTGAACAGGAAATTCTCTTTGGATTACGTACACGAAATGCGTTTCGCCATCGTCCTCTGTCGTACTCTTGAGCAGAGTGTTCAGTGTTGTTCCCGACAGAGGAGAGAAGCCATTCGGGTGACTGGTAGGACACGATCTGCCATGGATAGAAACGTGAGTCTTTATATGCAGACTCTATACGAGAGACGCGTACTGTTGCAGAATGTCTCTATTTCCAGGGAAAGAAGGGTGATGAGTTGGGGAGGAGGAGGTGGGCATTGATCGAGGGGATGGTTGAGGATGGATGTAGAGAACCAGACCGGCTTCGGAGGCGTGGCCTACGCGTGCGGGTGTCGATCAATAACTAGTATAGTAGTATGGAATGGAATTATTTGCGGGATCGACGTATTGACTGTGCATGCATTGAATTGGGACCACTCAGTCAGAAAAGTCAGAAAAGTATCCAGGGAAAGAGGAGATCAAGAACAAAATGTTTCTGTGCAGTTGCTGTTATGTGGGTAGTGGTACAACCAGACATACAGACATACAGTCCATTTACACAAGCACAATCAGGGCATGTTGATAAGACTGTGCACAGCTATTCCGCAGCTTATTAGAGCGCCGTTGATGAGTGCCGAGAGAGCGCCCAGCGCGCAGTAATGCCTAGTAGTAGTACCGCAGCTTGTTCCGCTCAATAAGGGTACCGATATCTCGCAACTGCCTAAATTAGAAAGTAACACGTAATCGTCCCAGGTGCCGACTCGCGCAGCCACCCGGCCAGTGCCTTACGCAATGATTCGGCACAGCGTTAAAAAGAGTGCGCCTCACAGTCCAGCTGTGCAGCGAGTAACACCTCTCGATTGCATATTTCGTCGGTCTCAAGTAACGGCAACAAACTATAATAAATGCCCCCCGCTCACAGGGATAATGTGGACGTTGAGCTGCAGCGGGTCCGGAACCGTGAATTGGAGCTAAAACGGATCACGGGTGAGATATCTTGCGCCGAATGTCGCAGGTTTGTCCGATCCCTCTCCTCATGCTTATAACAATTCATACTCGTATTTCTCGGCTGCAGATTGAAGCTCAAATGCGATAAGAAAGTACCCTGCTCCTCGTGTGTCCGAAGGGGATGTAAGCAAGTATGTCCAACAGGAACAAGCACCGGCAATACAGCTCGTCAGATTGTCCTTAACTCGACGCCATTGCCTGATTCGAGCAATAATGACATGGCCCATAAGCTGACTTCGATGAGTGAGAGGATTAGGGCCCTTGAAGATGCCCTCGAGATTCAATCCGGAGTGTCTTCGCACCCTCTCCTCGCACCTGAATATCTCGCGATTAAACAAGGAATTGACGTCGTTGGTCGGCGATCGCATGATAATGCGGATGATGACGCGGATGAACTGTCCGGAGCTTTTGGCACGTTATCGGTTAGCGAGGGCAAGACGATGAGGTATCTAGGTGCTTCGGCGGCAGATGTATGTCCTTGTGTCTTATGAAGAACTAGTCACACTAATATCTCCCTCATAGAGCGTGTTACTAATGGTAATGTCCACCCTGGTCATCAGATCTTTGCTAATCCGCTCTTCAGGAACTCCTCGATCCCGGAACTGAGACGATGTCGATGATCCCGGAAAGCCTGCCTCGTGAGCTACTACAGGCGAGTACAATGTGGCCCTTTACTCCTGCGTATCTCTCGAAGCGAGAACATGTTATACAACTTGCATCGTATCTCCCGTCTTACGAGCGCGTCACTTCACTACTAGAAGCATACTTTTCGAACTTGTCTTGGTTCGTTGTAAGTCCCGCCCTTTATCTTTCGTGAATATCTCGACTTTCGGGGTCATGGTTCTACGTGGCGTCGGAACGCGGCAGTCGCAGGTGTCCTAACTTTCGCCCCAAGTCTATGTCTCCGGCAGCATTAAAGACGAGAACTAACCTTGAATTCAGGCACCAGTTGACCGATCTCAGGTAATGGAAGAGATCATGCCTTTCTTCTATCCTCAACGTCGCGCTGTTCCGCCCGACCTTGTAGACTTCGAGCATTTACACGAGTTGGCACTGCTTTTCGCCCTTTTCGCATGCGGAGCGGTAGCCGATCTCACTCAGGCTGCGATGAATCACGAGGGAGAAAAGTGCTACCAGCTTTCGCGTGCTGCCTTGGGATTGCGCTCGCTCCTGGACTATGGAACCCTGGCAGCATCTCAGACGCTATTCTTGATTGGGTCATATGAGCTCTATACCGCGCAAAAAATCTCATCGGAGAGCTCATGGAAATACATGTCTTTGGGCTTGACCATTGCATCTAGTGTAAGTATGCCTGTTTTCGTTCTGAATATTCTGCTCTAATAGTAGCGAAGATCGGACTTCATCGCGATGCGTCTCGTTGGAATCTAGATCCGAAGACGGTCAATTGGAGGAGAAGGGCGTTCTGGGAGATGAACTCAAGCGATAAATGGAAGGTACATAGTGTTTCGCATTTGTCGTTGGTGTTACGCACAAATGACACTTTGGACTTGGTTAGTGCCTGGGCTCGGGAAGACCACCGGTATTTCCTCAATACGCGATAGATTGCGAACTTCCGCTTGATCGTGGTGCCACGGTTGAGGAGGATGGTGTTGTTGTCGAGAGCGGTGAGCATTGAATTTACCTAATCCAACTAGTTGGCTTATAACTCGCTCTTAGTTTGGCAATGGAAGTATCGCTTCTCGCGAGACGTGCTCCCATTCTTGTTAGAAAGGCTCTGTGCCGCTCGACCGCCCAAGTATTCGGATATCATGGAAATGGATAAGTTGACTCGCGAGTTCGAACTGCATCCCTTCGTTCACCAGAGGCCGAAACCCAGTACGTATGTCTTCAACACGGACGGTGAATATCGAAGTCTCCATCCTTATATCACTCTTTGGTGGAAAGAGATGGGTACGTGATGGCTTGCTTGATAACCGCGGTAATGTACGGGCCTTGCTGACATCTCGGCTTAGCTCTCCTCTATGTTCACCGTAATTGCTTTGCGCGCGCTTTGCTTGAGTATCCGAGCGATCCGATTCGGAGTCCATTTGGTCCATCATTTCTTGCTGGTTACCGCTGTTCCGTAACTCTGCTCACTCTACTCGAAGAATCTAACAAGCGTATGGCTCCTATCCTGTAGGGCGATTCCAGCTCTCCTCATTTCCATCGGTGCTTATTACATCATCAGGGAACGTCTCTGGGTTCTCTGGGCGATCACATTGAGTTGCGCGGTATGTACTGGTTCTCTTTCTCAATACCCATGACATCCATCATCTTGAGTGTTTATTGACTTGAATGCCTCAGGTGATGGTTGGCACTGTTGCCTGTCGAGTGTCGACAATTAACTTCGCTGCATCAGCACTGAACGAATTTGATAAAGCGATACGCACGTTTGAAGCCGGTGCCAAGCACCCCGTAGCGCGTCATGGGCTGGTACGTTGATCTATTCCTTTACCTTGAAATCCGACTTCAACTGCGATATTATATCTAATAGAAATTACTGTATCGCATTCGAGAAAGGGCGATGGCTGCGCGCGACGCTCAAGAGTCGACTTCGACGGACTCGAACAATGCGGGTAAAGGTTGTACGAATGTGTTAGAGATATCTCGTGCCCATCGTTCAGCTGACGCCTCGGATGATGCGGAGGAATTGGATATATTACGCGGGACAACTCGATTCGTCGAACAACGAAATTTCAGTCTCCCAGGCCGGACGATAGAGCATCGTGCAGGGTCGTATCTAGAGTTTACGAATCCAGGCGCCACGCCGTCAGCACCATCTAGCGTTTTTTCAACTCCTGACATGAGCTCATCAATGTCTGGCACCACAACGTCGCCTCACAAGGGCTTGACGACTCCGGGACCTAGCGCTCGCTCAAGCATATTCTCCGCCATGGTAAGAGATCACGGCATGGACTTGCTTGGGCCGAGTCCGATGGTTCAGACAAGTGCTGGAAACGCATCCAAAACCGGAGATGCTACGATGCCATTTGAGGCGGGTACTCATCAGTACGATAACTATTTGCCTCCATTTGTTGAATCTGGAAGCCAACAGCCAGGTCACACGGCCAAGGAACCGTGCGCTATTGCTCAAAAGCTGGGAACAGCGGACCTGAGTACTCCTCGAATTGTTGAGGAACAAAACCAATCCACCCGCTCTGATCAAACGCAGACTGCGCAAACACCGCATCCGGAGCCTATTTTGCCTCCACTCGCTGGGATGAATCAATCCACCTTTGGCCTTCCGAACTTCGCGAACGAGAGTCCTGATCAAACAGAAAATGTTTATATCCCTCCTTCTACGAGCCCGTTCCCCGCCCTTGACCCGCGGATATTCATGTCGTACGATCCAATGGTAGACCCTGCAGATGCTACGAACGAGTTCTTCTCTGGTCCTGTTCCAGATCCTCAGACGTTGGCCGATCTGGACGCCTTGTATCAAAAGGACAGTGGGAATACTGTGGAGGAGTGGAATTCATTCATAAAACAGTTCGAGCTTTCGAATCCAGTGAATGAGAATACGGGATACGAAACCTGGGAAGCGATGGTCTTTTCATGACGGGTCCTAACGCGTTTTGCTATGGCAGCCTCGTTATAGTTGATGCGTAGGCGGAGGATGTTCATGGTCCATGGAGACGACGGGATTATGGAGCGCCGGGGATCAGCATATGCATGATATTCGGTTTTAGAGGTCAATGTCCAGGTCTGAATGTTTTCATCGTGTATTTTAGCTAAAGGCATGCTATCATTTTGTGTCGCAGAAATCTGTCAAATTATTTAATCTTGTCTTGATTGTTTCAAATTCGTTTCCTTGATGTAACTTACCCAGACTCTACTAAACTCCGGTCCAGTAACTTGTGTAGTGTAGTTTACAGCCCCTCTCAATTGCAACCCCCCTTGTTGCACATTATAGCATATCATGTCGAATTTCAAGGCCGTGTCGCGCATGCTACTTGTCTGACTTTCTTGGTGCAATCTGCTGTTGACGGACCAACTTCTGTCTACACTTTCAAGTTTCGCTCGACTTCGAAGGTACTAGTATTCGGGTAATTGTGGCCGGGATTCTGTATCTCTTGCCAAGACTTGACTTGTTTGTCCGTATTTGGTGTATGGTACTGTGAACCCATGCCCATACTCCCACGAGTCCAAGTTTGCGCAGCAGACAAGCAACCGGTTCGACCTTAGCCCTCGCCAAATTGACTCGTGTGGCCCATCGTCTTGATGTCGAAACCATCGAGCGATCACCGGACGGTAATATTTTTGCGCGCCCTGCACAAGCGTTTTTCGCCTATTTTTAGGACGTCCCATCGACTGCGGATCTGTCGATCTGGCAACTCCTCCTTGTGCTAGTACTCCAACTGCGATATAGCGTGCGATACTTACGACTGGTCTGCTTTGCATCTCAGTACTTGAAACGCGATTCTCGTGTATCAGTTAGAATTAACGAGGATTACCCGTATGTCTGGTACGCATGGCTGCTTGGTCGATGCCGGTGTTTGGTTGGCTTCAGCGCAACTTATGTACATAAGCAACTCTTCTCCCAGGAGCGAGGCGGCCGCAACGGTACCGGATTCTGAGCATGGCACGAACCTGACCGCAGCAGGCGTGTTTCATCGAGCTCGACGATACTGGCCCTTCAGGGCATTACGTATAGTTGGATAGGAGTTCAGATACGAAGCCTAGCTAGAGCGCGTAATGATATTGCGCAGCATCACAATGGGTCATATTATCGTGTCCATGTCCGGGAACAGACAATGACCGAGCGCTCAATATTAATCTGCTGATCTTATATGGAGTAGGACCTAATGTCTCTATCCTTGGTTGCAGCTGAAGTATGAACTGGATGGGTGTTATATCAAAGAAGACTTGTGCGGGCAATGTTGGCCGTTCCGAATAGACCGACTGGGTCAGCAAGCGCTGCAACAGCGTTGGATGCTACAAGTTCTTTGGCAAACAGTGGTTCTCGTCTCCAGGCCCTACAGGAGCGATGGATTGTCCTCGCTACAAACGGTTCCGTGAAGCCACAGGTTCCATCAGCGTATACCTTTTGGGGGAACCGCATGAACGATTAAGCTCCTCCTTGCATGCTTCTGTGCTGCGCGAAGGCTGTGCGCTACCTAGTTTCGACTTAATTCGTTCCACTGATCACATCTCACCTAGGAACCTCCTGCCGATGTAACGCGGAAACATTCCATCGCCTATTGGAATCCTCTGCTCTCGAAAGGTATAAAGTACCTCAGGTGTTGAGCCATTTCTCCTCACCAAACACATCTATTTCACGTTCTTTCTAAAGTCGCTCACTGGCTCGTACGATGTCTAATTTTGCTCTTCTATCGTCTCTACTTCTCGTAGGACTGGTCAAGAGAGCAAGTTCTGCTGTCGTTTCTCAAGATCTCGTCATTGCCAACACTGATGTGTCTCCCGATGGATTCTCTCGCTCGTAAGTCAACATATACATCGCATCTCGTTCATGTCTCTTACAAACTTCGTACTCGGCAGTGCTGTATCAGTTAACGCGCAGTTTCCCGGTCCTTTGATATCCGGAAACTCTGGCGACAATTTCCAGATCAATGTCACGGATAGTCTAACGGATACATCTATGTATCGAGGCACTTCTGTTGTACGCTCAACATGATCGATCAGATTGCACGGATTACTCAACAATATTATAGCACTGGCATGGACTTTTCCAAAAAGGCACTAACCAATACGACGGAGTTGCTTGGGTCACACAGGTATTCACGTCCCTCCTTTTATCGAAGGAACAGGAGCTGAAAGAATCCATTATAGTGTCCCATTATTCCGAATAATTCTTTCCTGTAAGGTGCTCACGTCTTGCTTCCGGTGGCTTACTGACACATGCGGCACTCTCAAGATATAACTTTACTGCTTCCGACCAGAGTGGAAGTATGTGAACGAGTAACCATGTTGGATGCCATATCTTATCGACTTTGTTAGCTTACTGGTACCATTCTCATGTTGGAACCCAGTATTGCGATGGATTGCGGTAAGAGGCAGTTCCAGGGATTATTTCAGCGAGCAGTTTCTTATGCACCATCAGTGGTCCCCTAGTCATCTATGACCCAGACGATCCTCTCGCGGATTTGTACGACGTTGATGACGGTGAGTAGGAAATACATTTCTTCATCTCGGACACTGGTTTACAATGGCGAATATAGAAACGACAATTATCACGCTCGCTGACTGGGTATGTTGGCGAAACTGTTATCTGAACGGTCCCTTACGTGCTTGTGCTCACAGTACCACAATGTTTCCAACACGATATTCCCGAATACTGTACGTTGTTTCCTTATTATATCTCGAAATAATTAGCTCAACGATAACGCTAGGGAAATGTCGATCCGTATGTAAAGCAACGGATCAAGTGTAATGCCCACTGAACTTTCTACAGTACCCCCGATGCTACTATCATCAACGGTCTCGGTCGTTACTCGGGTGGGCCGACAAATTCCGACTTGGCTGTTCTTGATGTTACTCAGGGCCAGCGGTGTGTCATGGTCTTAAATTATACCTTGCTGTATTCTAAATACCCCTCGCAGCTATCGATTCCGCCTCGTCAGCATGAGTTGCTATCCCTCGTGAGTTCTCATCTAACACAAATAAACATTCTGTAAATCTGACTTTCCCAAAGTTTCACGTTCCAGATAGATGGTCATAATATGACGATCATTGAGGCTGATGGTATTGAGACTGAGCCCATTGTATGACCTTGCACCATCTCTAATTCCTTTGTATTCAATTTAAAGTCTTCAATTTACAGGACGTCGAATCTCTCGTAATTTATCCAGGACAACGCTACTCCTTCGTACTGAACGCCACTCAAGACGTCGGCAACTATTGCATGTTTATATTTTCAACGCTCACCCTATTGGTGCTCATTACTATTCGATTAACAGGGATTCGTGCCAATCCATCCGTTGGAACAACTGGCTTCTCCAACGGAATAAACTCTGCTATCCTGAGATACTCTGGAGCAGATGACTCGGACCCAACCACCATTCAGAACACTGAGGCTTCAACAATGGATGAGGCGGATCTTCATGTAAGCGTAACGTACTATATCACTTTGTTCTTAGCTCACGCACCGTTAGCCGTTGGAAGATCTTGTAGTTGTAAGACGTTTCAGCAGCTCGCCTAAATCGCACCTTTTTTGACAATTTTTACAGCCAGGAGATGCCGTCGCTGGAGGAGTTGATTACGCACTCAATTTAGTTATCGGCATTGTGAGTCCCGAGAGCCGCTCGTTTCATTACATGCACATATTTACTACGGTACACATTGGTAGGACCTGACCACGGGTATGCATCTCGTAAATGATGTCTCCTGGTCGGATCGTGAGTTTCATCGGTATTTCAAAGTTCCCACAAACACTGACCAAGGATGGTTCCCATGAATGAAATAGCATCGACCCCAGTTCTACTCCAAATCCTGTCAGGAGCAACAGCTGCCGCCGACCTCCTTCCTTCCGGCTCTATCTATGAGTTGCCTGGAAACAGCACAATTGAGGTCTCAATGCCAGGTGGTTTTCCGGTTAGTCCAAGAAATGACCCGAGTTCTTTACTCCCTAGTGCTGATACTTGGTTAGCATCCGATGCATCTTCACGGCCATAATTTCGATGTCGTCCGAGTTGCGGGTAGCGATGAGTACAACTATGATAACCCCGTTCGTCGTGACGTCGTCAATATCGGAGCAGCTACGGACAATGTCACTATCCGTTTCACCACGGATAATGCTGGACCTTGGTTCCTTCACTGCCACATTGACTGGCATCTCGCAGCGTAAGTGATTAACTGTTATTGACACGATCTGCTGTAGTCTAAATATTGACGTTCATAGTGGTCTTGCTGTTGTCTTTGTCGAGGATGCCGACAACATTGCCTCTTCCAACCCAGTCAGCGGTACGTCCTTAAGCATGTGCTTTCTCCTATTCCCGTATCTTATTCTATTTTCTCCACTGAAACAGACTCATGGAGTGCCCTTTGCCCCGAATACTCTGCGACGGATCCGGATACTGCCTTTGAGTGATCACACATCCGCAACCTCCAAAATCCGTTCTCCTTCAATCCTTCATGACGAGTTAACAAACTCCGTATTCACCACTCTTTCCCAGAGATTATATAGTGTATATTCAATCGTATTCCGCGGACTTCTATGCAGCTTTCCAGCCAGAAAAATTCGGATGTTTAATGCAATCCATCATTGTCTTTTGAATTTGTCACCATGATTTGCCAAGAGATTTCTCACGTTAGTGATCCAGGGCAGAACATGCCGCCACCAAATGACCTGCCGTCCAAATTGAAGAAGCTGATAAAATAACGTTATGCTGGACTATTAGTGTCACCGACGATGGGAATAGATCAACAATCACAGCCCTTCTTGAGATCCGATTCCTTGGCAAGAGAGCCTAAACCTGCAAACACCGAATGGTGGGGTCCTGTAGACGCGAACACTGAACCTTTCTCTAGCTTTCGGAATAAGAAGAACCGCGCTTGTCACCAAACACAAGCTCCAGCGTTGTCTGAAAAGTTGAAAGTCTGCTCTCGTAATCATATCAGAATTCGACGTTGTTGACTTTCTCGCACTGGTCTAGCAAGCCCGGCGGCAGCGAGATAGCAAGTGATCGCACTTAATGGGAGAGTCCGACGATCGCGGTATTAGCTGCGAATGATTTCAGACCGACCCAAAAAGCAACTAACGGGAACCTCACTTACGGAACCGGTACCTGAGCTAGTCACGATATCGGAGCCGTAAGTCCTAGGAAAAGCTAGAACATGGTGTACTCTCACGAGCCTGGAGCCCTTCTTGTGATACTCGTCGGGGTACAAAGCTTCAGACGTAAAGGATACCCCTTCAATATAGTCCAAAATGCAAGTCGGAAAACAGATGCAATCGGACATTCTAAGTCAACTCCAACCGCCAATGAGCGTGCCTGAAGGCAGGGCCTCTCACACCACAAGATCGGTGCATTGTATTCCATCTGTATGAGAAAAAGGTCAGGAGGAAGCTTGTTTTACGATGAAAAACAGATAACATACGAATGAATGTTCGACATGGGACATAGAAAGAAATGCCTCAGGCACGGCAATCAGGAAGCTGTCGATCATATTATGTAATGGAAGCCTCGTCAGTTATTTCCTAATTCTTCTTATTGAACCATCACTACCATCATCCTCTGTCGTCCCCAACAGCACCGGTACTAATTCTAGTGTGCTTGGGTCAAGAAAAGGTCACCTGAAGTTCTATAAAAATACTCGTAAGTGCTATAAAGGTACTCATGTAGCGCAGCTATCCCCTATTACTGGTCCTTCGTGCTGACCAAAGATGAAACGCGAAGAACGGTCCGAGTCTTCAACCATCTGGGGCTAAGTAAGAATATTGCATCAAGGATCGGACCAGATGCCGCTTCGGCTCAGTGCAAGGAAACCGTATTATTCCGCAGAAACTCATAGCTGAATAACCAAATCGGTTATTTCATATGAGTGGGGAGTGGCAATCTCCAAGTGCCGCGCGAGCCCCCTTTTTTTCAAGCGGAGTTGTAACATCTACCATATATGGTAAGAAACAGCGATCCATATTTACCGCCTTTCGATTCAATGTACCAATCCTTCATGAGACCAGATAATTAGCATTTTATGAGAAATATACCAGAGAATTAAATAAAGACATTCACTTGATATGATACTAGACAAATTAAGACAAAAATGAGCATACATAGCATGTTTTATTGTAGATTACTACCGGTCAACAGTACTCATGGTCTTGAACAAGGTCTTTGGTGATGTTGCTGGTTATTCATTTGTATACACAGTGACTTTCTAATATGAATATATCAGAAGCATACTATCTGCTATATTTTAAAGCTTGCTATACTGATTCCTTGATGTAGATGGTGTCACTGTATGCATCTCTGAGAAAGACTAAGATAAGCACTATGCAGTATCATTGATGGCATTTTTGGAGCTTGTACAGGTACCATGGTATATTTACTTGATTTATCAAATGAATTTTGTGCTTGCAGACATTTTGCAATATTTTCTTGCATTATTGCTCTTTTGCTGGTTCGTGCACCCATACAAATGCAATGTCACGTGACAGAGTTTTCCTTTATTCGGTGAGATTCAATGCACTCTTCGAACACTCAGAACTCACTGAATTTCTCAACGATTTCCATGTAAATGTACAAATCACATTATTTCATGACTATCTTCATTTTGTTGAGAAAAAATTTTCAAGAAATTATCTAGTTCCTTAGATATGACCTAAAACTATACAATATCTCGGCGGATTTTAGTAAAAGTCAATTTCTTTTTTGAAGATATTGGTCTAAAGACATCAAAGACATGATATACACACTTAATACTAGTGATCTTTGTGATGTGGGAGGGTTACATGGAGTCGAATGTGTCTCTCAAAAACCGGTCATCGCTTATGCTTAAGCGAGCTCCGGCACGACGCGGCATAGACCGTGAGAACGGTCGTTTTTTTGATAGGGATTGCCACTCCCCAATATGAGCGCCGATTTCATACATACCAGGCTTCAAGGTACCTCGTCTTCTAGAGTTCTGTATCGTATGATATTTAGCTAAAAAAAAGTTTCCCATTTCTATTCTGCACAATCCAGCTCGCACATGTTCAAAGCAAAAGAAGCCTTGGCTTGAGTACGCGCTGTACTATTATGGTTCAATGCCAGTTGATATCGCTCACTGTTCGCGGTGGTCCCTCATGTTGACTACGAACTCTGGCTGGGACATCTGACTTCGGGGAGTCTTTCCTGCCGCCTAACTCCGCCCTCTTCTCGTTGAAGATGCATGTGTTTCAGCATTGGTTTTCTCGCACGCGGGTAGGGGAAAGAACCGATCTTATTGATGCGTGAGACTTGTCGGTCCCGTAGCAGCGTCGTCACCCGATCTTTACCATTTCCGGGCCATTCAACACTAGGATAACCTAACGGGACTATAAGCCAGGATTACGTTGAAGTTGTGTATAAAAGCAGAGCTTGCTGAGGTCCTTTCTCTCCATCAGTCTCATTCTCCAGAGTCTGAACTCCTTTGCCTGCTCTTTGTTCTTCTCCAGACATGCAGTGGAAAGCTTCACTGCTTGCTGCCGTATTAACGGCTCTCCGTCTTTCAGGAGGAGTCGGTGCCGCAGTCGTCAACGTCGACCTCAACATTCGAAATGCTCAACTTGCTCCAAACGGCGTCAGTCGCTCGTGAGCGTTCCATCTTCTCCTCCTTCACGTATGATCTTACTGACTCGATCTACGAAAGGACGGTTACTGCAGATGGTGTATTCCCGGCGCCTCTCATCTCCGGAAATATTGGAGATCAGTTCCTCGTAAGTGTCTACATGATTCCTGGTTCGTTGTAGAAGTTACTGATATTTCTATGCAGATCAATGTTGCCGACAACTTGACGGACTCGACGATGTTGAGGGCTACATCGATTGTATGTAACTTCTCTTGCAAACTATCTCAAGTTCACGTACACAAGCTGGAAACATTCACCGTCGGTTTCCTATAGCATTGGCACGGCTTCTTCCAACACGGGACCGCAGAAATGGATGGCCCGGCTTTTGTCACTCAGTTCGTATATGAACATATTTTTACTATTGGCGACCCGTACTCAAGTGACCAAACTTCTTAGATGTCCCATCGTACCGGAGCAGAGCTTCTTGTCAGTCCTTCCCTCCTATGATCGACTAGAAGCTAACATTCTACATCTTCTTCAGATACAACTTTTCGGTCCCCGACCAGTCTGGCACATACTGGTATCACTCCCATTTATCGACCCAGGTAAAAATATTGGCTGCATTCTCTTGTCTCATGCACTGACTGATTTGAACACCAGTATTGTGATGGCCTTCGGTAATTTGCTTGGTTCATGAAAGCCCTTCCTTCTCTGATCTGTGATTAGTGGGCCGTTCGTTGTATACGACCCGAACGATCCGCACGCTGACTTATACGATGTTGACGACGGTGAGCCTTCCATGGGAATCACTACAATAAAATACTTAACAAACTTTCTAGAATCCACGATTATAACTCTCGCGGATTGGTACAATGAGGTCTGTCTTTTCGTGTTCATAAAGAAACAGTTTTTGCTGAGGCCACTTTCAGGTCGCTCCCAATCTATTCCCCAATGCAAACAACGGTACACCGTAAGTATAGGTTCAATCCCACATTCACTAGCTAACCAGATGCATAGTACTCCGGACTCCACTACAATCAATGGAAAAGGCCGTTCTGCTAGTGGAGGTGAACTCGCCGTCGTACGTGCCCAGCCAGGAAAGCGCCATCGTTTCAGGCTCGTCAGCGCGAGCTGCTTCCCTTCGTAAGTATCTCCAATTTTCCATTCAGTATTACAACTGAACTGGCCTAGGTATACTTTCTCCATTGATGGACATAACTTGACTATCATCGAGGCAGATGGCGTAGAGACGGAGCCAGTTACGGTTGACTCGCTGACCATTTTTGCTGGTACTGTACCACTTCATGCTTACTCCATGAATTTCGACTGATCCCCGTATGACTATTACAGCCCAACGCTACTCTTTCATAGTGAGTTTTATGCCTACGCATTTCCCCTTTGCTCCAACTATATTAACACCTTACAGGTTACGGCGGATCAGCCTGTTGACAACTATTGTAGGCGTTTATACAAGAACATTTATATGATTCAGTTACTTATGGTGTTGTGCTTATAGGGATACGAGCTATTCCGTCAGCAGGATCGACCAGTACTGCGGGTGGCATCAACTCGGCTATTCTCCGCTATGATGGTGCACCGGACAGCGAGCCCTCTTCAAGCGCGAAGGCCAACCCTGTTCTCCTTAACGAGGCAGACCTTCACGTAAGTACACTTCCATCGATCGTGCAGAGAGTATACTGAACTATTGGTTGCCACTTGCAAAAGCCGATTGTAAATCCGGGTGCAGTAAGTGAAATGCATAGGGGTACTCAGACTAGCATGCTGATGCGTCATGTCCGCATAGCCTGGTGAAAAAGTCGTTGGCGGAGCTGACGTTGTCTTGACCATGCGGATTGGTCGAGCAAACGGCCAGTTCAATATTAACGGTGAGCTGATCCATTAGTAAGAAGCAACCAACCTAATCCTAAGACTTATCGTAGGTGTGCCGTTCAACAACCCGAGGAAAGTCCACTTGTCTGTCTTGGGACCAAGGCTTTACTGACGAACTCGTGCAGTGTTCCAATCCTGCTACAGATCTTGTCCGGTGCAACACAAGCAACGGACCTTCTCCCATCCGGCTCAGTATACACGTTACCTTCAAACAAGGTCATTGAGGTCAATATCCCAGGAGGTGGCAACGTATGTTCTAAAAACATTTCTTTTGCCCCACACAAGTCTGATTCAAATTACTTAGCACCCCATTCATCTCCATGGGCACACATTTGACGTGATCCGGGTCTCCGGCAGTACTGAGTACAACTTCGACAATCCAGTCCGCCGCGATGTCGTAAGCGTCGGCGGAGGCAGTGACAACGTCACCTTCCGTTTCGTCACTGATAACCCTGGACCTTGGTTTATGCATTGCCACATCGACTGGCATCTGGAAGGTGGCTTGGCTATCGTCTTCGCTGAGGCTCCGGAGGACGTTCCTGCGGTTACGCCGCCGGGTGGTATGCTCTTGGTTCATTGGACATCCGTTCTAGATTATTAATTGTTAACCTCATATAGTCGACTGGACAAACTTGTGCCCAACTTACACCAACCTCAACCCAGACCTCAATATTGTTCATTGAATTATCTGCTATTGGAGTGTTAAGGATGGATATCAGGAGCCATGAAAGGGCTAATATATAATTTCATTATTTGTCGTTTATCCGATTAAGTCTATTTAGTTCCAAATCAATGCTTATGCAATCCCCCCTGACTTGGGTCCACTTTCGAAACTGCTTGTCGTGCACAAGAAAACGATTGAATCCTGCGTCAAAGTGTGAAGTTTTATGGCCCGGAGTAGTTGGTCTGCAGCAACAAAATAACTGACTCCTCGTGCGGTTCATTGTACTACTTGAAAGCACTCACCTTTGACTCGGTTACTAGCGGATATGAAGCTTGAAGGGTTCACTGATGAACTTGATAAGACCGATACCCTGAGTTGCCCTCCGTATTCCTTGTTTTCAAGCTTCTCAATAGCATCCTTGATCTAAATTGCTTTGATTCCGCGGCCGCGGCAGTCATTTCCTTGGCCGACGAGCCGCGCTCAAAGTCCTCGACAGCGATCCAGAAGCAGCTTTCAAAAGAGCATACCACCAGTAATCGAGTCGGTTTGCTGTTGTAAATGGTATCGTCTTGGATGTTCAGACTGATCTGCCCCATCATCTTATGCGTACATCTCGCTTCAGGCAGCTTCGTCCATCGCCTGCACAACGGATAAGCGCGCATTTATCCTTCTCATGTTCGCCGTTGTTTGCCCATATGATGGTTTGGTTCGAGAAAGACTCGAGTTTCATTTTCATATTTTCATTCATTAACAAATGAATTTGATTTTATGTAAGAAAGGCTTGGAGGCCCTAATTACAAAGGGAAAGACATAAACCCTAAAGAAAAATTTAGCCGGGTGAAAATGTCCGGACAGCCCAAAAATAATCCAGAACCCTAGCGAGCAGAAACTCAAACCGGGGAACCTTCCAAGCGGGGAAAAACAAAGAAAAACCCCTGACACGTAGTCGCAATCCCGCAGAAAACAAACCTCACTAGTGAGGAAAAAACCCGCGAGGACGACCTTTAGAAATTAAATATCGGATCTGGGAGTCGGCAGGGAGATGCCCCGCCTAACCCGTCAACCGACTTACATGAAAGCGCCCTGAGAAAAATGCACCGCCCCTACTTTTGATACTGCATCCTCGCTTCCCCGCTATCTCCCTGCTGTTTGAACCCCGTACACCACGTTTGAGGGAGCAGCCGCATCCGGCGGCGTCTGGCCTGGTTACTGGTGTGATGTCCTGGGTCTGTTACGCCTTGCACTGTCAGAGAAGTCGATCACGCAGATCAGAGACGTCGACGGTCACAAGAAGGCGAGCTACCACTTAGTCACAAAAGACCTGAGTCTGCGATGTAGGTGATAGTACTAGATTAGAACGTCTATCTAATATACAAGTGTCATACGACTTACCTGCAACGTAGGTGATAGTACTAGAACAAGAGAGTGGGGAATCCCTAACTCTCTGATCCAGCCTTATATACACTTTGGTCGTGGGTAAGTTCTACTCTAAATAGGTGCTGATTAGCAGCAAGTAAATATGAACAAACAAACAATGGGGCCCGACGAGTCAGCAAGAATGAGTAAGGATGAATAAGCGTCGTCGGGTCAAACGGAAAGAAGAATAATAAGTCAGCAAGGATGAGTAAATGGGAAATGAAAACGAGATAAAGTTGTTATAGATTGTAATTAGCTAAGCCTGTGTGTATTAAGTAAGGAGCGTGGTTAAAAGAATGTAAATATGTGTTTGACGAAAAAGAGAGAGGCCATATAAAGGAAATGGAAAAGTCGTCGTAACAGGGTCGCTACATCCGGTAGCATCCGGCCTGGTTACTGGCGTGAAACCCGCATCTAGCGTATGGAACCCCTTTGGGCTCGCCAACGTCTGCTGCTTCGAGAGATATTTGGGCCTGTATCTAAAGGCACCCACCCTAGTTTTGACAGTGAAAAAGGAGGCGGAATCACCCATTACCCCCAATTTACCCTAACGAAGAAGGCCGTGCGATCGTCTTTTCAGAGTGTCGCAATCTTCGGGCTGACTAAATAGTAGCTCTGGATCGGGTAAACCGACTGTGAGAGCTTGTTATACGAAATGAGCCCATGCGCCCTGAAAAGAAGTTGGCTGTGGGAGAGTCGTCAATAGCCAATCAATGGCCATCGCAAGTTAATGAGACTAAGGCAGGGGGTGAAGGCCCCGCCAGACATGTCGCGCCAATGTGCGTCGAAACGAGTGCGCCAGAGCACAAGTGAGCCGTGTTGTGGACAAACGGAAATCCTTAGTCTAAGGGAGAGGCGAGGTGCCCTGCCGGTTTTTGACGAACTGGTCGGTCACCAGCATAGTTTCCATCGTAGAGTGAAGAGAAGAGTGAACAGTCGCGGCGAGCACGTATGCAAGCCCACTGCAGTCGGCCAGGGCTACCTAAAGGCTCCACTGGGCTTATGACAGGGTCTCCAGGAGGGGCACCATCCCACACACTCACAGATGTGGTGGTGGTTAAAGAGAAAGGTTTCATTCATGGCAAGCCAAGCGAACACGTGCAGAATAATCGGTTAGATCAGCACACCTTATTTGGAAGGGGATCGACGCGGTCGGTTCAAGCTCTTCGCTTCGTTCTTTCCTCGACCTCACTCTTTCGCAGGTGGAACTGCAGAAGTAAGTGGAGTATATTCCAGGCTGCTTGACGCGATATTCATCTATGCTTCTTGGCTGCCGTTTGCTTGCTGCGACTAAGACCATGTGCGTGTGGGTTAGGAGGCGCTTGAGATGCGAAGATCAAGTTCGCGCCGGTAGGAAGTGTATAACTCCATCGTCGCACAGTGCAAGACATGTGCATCAACCTTCAACTCAGAGGACTATAATGAGCCCGATTCACTTTACGGCGCGTGGTTCAGGGTACAAGAAGTGGAGGTAACTGTTCTTACAAAATTCAGCATAAGCGGATGATGGACCCAGGTTACAGGTATGGTCGCTTTTACTTCCTCTCCGTCTCTCGATGTTGATGCTTCTTGTCACCCTGTTCTGGATCTAGTGTGAACGTTGTGCTCACAAGTCCGCTTTGGCGAGTTTCTCGTCGAATCAGGGCCCGTCAAGATTTCGTCGTACTCTGAGCTCAGACTTCACCTCATATGCAATTCCTACCTTGCATCGATACCGCCGCGTATCCAAGAAATACCGACGTGCAACGGTGGCTGTTAACAGCTTGCCGACCTCCTTGAAGACTATAATTAAAGACCCTGCCACTTGAGACCACATACGCGTCATCTGTTCTTTCACCTGGCTTGCCTCATCCGACTCAGTTTCTGTGAAGGTACTCAACTGGCATGCTGCTTGCCGAATCTCCCTCCCTCTTCAAAATGTAGCTAGCATCAGCGTCCGTGGATCGGAACCTATCAGAAGTCGCGTAACAGTGACACAGACAGTTTCGTAGGGTGTAGTTCATCGAAATCTGGAGTCTTGACTGTCATCAAAGTGAGCAACAGCAACAATGAGTGAGACCAGCTGGAACAACGACAGGGTCAACGGGCTGAAGAACTCTTCAATGCTGCCGAAGTGAGCCATCTAAAACTTTGATAATTGGGAGACTGCCACATACTCAGGTCCGGGACTCCGACAAGAACGGTAACTGTACCTGGACGTCACAGATTCGTGACAGACATTGTGCGCTAGGCTGTGTTCGGGACAGACACCCGATGAGTCGTTCCCCAATCATCCGAGCTTGTATGGATGTGGAATCCCATTGCGGAGTTGACTACGCACTTAACTTGAACATCGTCATTGTGAGTCCGAACAGCTGTTTGTTTCTCTACCTGCATGTATTCACTACTGTACGCATTGGTAAGACTTGGCTACAGGCATGCATCTCGTGGATGCAGCCCTGGTCGGATCGTGAGATTGTATCGGCGTTCCAATGTATCCATACTCACCGAGCAGGGGATCCTTTCCATCAATGAAACAGAATCAATCCCCATACTTCTCCGAGTGCTATCAGGGACATCATCCGCCGCTGAACGCCTTCTGTCTGGCTGTTGACTTTGTTGAGGACGCCGACAACATTGCCTCTTCCAATACAGTCAATGGTGAAATGCACCATTCTCCTATTCCCGTCACATACTGTTCCAGTCTCACCGCCGAAACAGAGCCCCGGAAGGCCCTTTGTCCCGAATACTCTGCAGCGTATCCAGATACTGCATTTGAACGACCACACATTGGCAACATCCAAATCTGTTCTCTTTCAATTCTTCAATACAAGATAAAAGCTTCTGATTCTGTCACTCTTTCCCAGAGATGAGATAGAATATATTCATATTCCATCGTATTCCGCGGACCTCCAGTAAGGAATGTTCTGCTCAAGTTCCGGATGTCTAGTTCAATCCATTAGTGTCTTTTGAAGTTGTCACTAGGAGTAGCCAAGTAATTTTTCACGTTGGTGATCCAGGGCGGAAGACGCTGGCATCAAACGATTTGCTGTCAGAATTGAAGAAACGGATAAAATAGAGCGAGCTGGACTGACAGTGATTCCGATGGGAACAAAATTAGATCAACTATCACACCATTGAAACCCGCGCGCGCTTCTTGAGATTAGATTCCTTGGCAAGAGAGCCCAAACCTGCAAATACAGATTGAAATCAATCATTTAGGCGCAGAAATGGCGGGTTTCTCTAGATACAAACACTGATCCTTTCTCTAGGGATTGATCGAAATTTTACACTACTCATAGGCCCAGGTACCATCTGGAAAGAAAGTTTGGTCCCCTAATCATATCAGATATTAGATACCGATAAATGTGCGAGATCGCGTCCAGTACCGGAGGTACCGAGACGAGGGGTGTATGGTTTTAAGTGGGGGAGGGCTAATATGTGCCGGTACTTAACCAGTACGGTCACGGTACTTGTTGTCTATGAAAAGGGGGAGTGAATGGATGGGCCGGAAGTGAAGGGTATGTGATTCTGGTATGAAAAGGACAGGTTAGAATGTGGGAAAAACTTCGGTACAGGTCGGTATGGGAGAGAACGTAGCAAAACAAGAGTCTAATACCATGGGAAAAACCTCGGTACAGGTCGGTACAGAAAGAAAGGGGTCGGTACCGTGGGAAAAATGTTGGTACAGGTCGGTACTTGAACGAACGGGTTCGGTATGTGCAGAAACGTTGTAAAACAAAAGCTCAGTACAGAAACGAAAGGTGGATGTGCAGAATTCAAAGGATAACAAAACATCGGTACCGTGGGAAAAATGTCGGTACAGGTCGGTACTGCAAGGAAACTGCTAGCACGGGGTGGTATAGCAAGAAACAGTCTGGGGGAGGCTGGTGGCTGAGAGTGTTGACTGGACTGGGAAGGAAACCTGAGCCCTCACACGGGAGGCTAACTCTGAAGGTTCACTTGAGACGGAACTGGGATGGGACTGGGACGAAGCTTGAGATGAGACTGAGATGGAACTGAGAAGGGGGTGAGGAAACCCGAGCCCTCACGTTAGAGGCTAGCTCCTAAGATTACCTGCAGAGCTACTACGTACAGGAGGAGATATTTATACTACTATACTGTAGTTAGCTCATAAATCCAAAAGGAGAAAGTAGAAAGGAAGATCAAAACAAAGAAAAGTCTGAAGAAAATGTAACAAGGAAAGTGAACATTGCAGTGCCATCAGGGGGACAACAAGAAAGGGTTAGGGAGGACAAGATACCAATGAAAACGTAGCATATAGTACCCCTGGATGAAAAGTCCTCAGGACAAGAGATATGCGCCCCTGCTGATTGATACCGACATGTTCCTGGTGGTACCGGACCTGAAAACCTTAATGGATACTGACCCTGAGCTTTTCCAAAGAACCGGCATGCATAGTCCAACCATCAGGAATGAATACCAGAGAGGGAGACGTCCGATCCATGTCTTGAGAGCATGTCGAATTGTCAATTTGTCTCGGTACCGGGTTTCTCGGCACTCGGTACTCTCGGTATTCTCGGTACCGGGTTTCTTGGCGCTCGGTACCGGTACTCTCGGCATTCGGTACTTTGAGAAATGGGACCAACGGTTTCTCTAGGTGTGCTGGTGGATACTGTAAGGTGTAGATGGGACCGTACCATAGCATGGGGTAAGCGTAGAATGGGATACCGGGGTTGATACCGAGCTCAGCCGCACGTAGTTCTCTTCACCGATATTCTTGTACTGAGCTCGTAGGCCGATGAGATAACGAATGGTCGCATTTTATGGGAGAATCTGACAGTCGCGTGTGTTTGCTGGGAATGATTTCAGGCCAAATAAGTAAAGGACCAGTCACCAGGAAAAAGTCGCACGGCTTACATGAACATTTACTGTAAATGGTGCCTGGCACGGCGCCGAGACACTTTTAGCCAAGCAGAGTTTTGAATACTTCCTATATATAGTAACTCGTGTCGATCTTCTTGTCCCACTTTCCGTGCCCCCACTAAATCTCTTGAATATGCAGTTCCAATGAGTTCAAGCAATTTGTCCCTTCCTTTCAACATAAAAAGGCTTTTGATAATTACCCAATATGTAATACACCAAATCTGAGTCTACTGTTGATAATGTTGCCGTTGTCCGGTCCTGGACCACAAGGACTGCAGACCGGAACTGGACCGAACCTGTAGTCTGGTCCAGTTCCAGTCCAGTCTGTACAGTCCAATAACAGTCCGGTTCGGTGTCCAGCCAGTGGCATTATTTGTGGACCGTGTGGACTGGTCCGGACTCTGGAATGGACCCTGGACTGAAGCTAAATAGTGTGGTACTTAGTCAAGTTACCAAATCTGTCAAGAACTGTACATCACCTGGAGAGAAAAAAAATGGAAAAATTATTGGAAATTTCCAGTGTTGGATCCTGATAAGCCCGCATTGTGCTCAGATGGGACTTTGAAAGATGCATCAGAATTAGAATGGCTGAACTCACCCAGCGATGACACCATGCTATTGCTACCGATTCCTAATGAAGCACCTCTGAGTGCTTCTCCCGTCGGTCACAAGACTCGCCGCATGCGGTCATTACGGCATACCGCTCTATCAGCAAAATACTGCGCAGCCATTTTGGCTGACCAGTGTGACTCTGATAAGGATCCTGTATTCACTGCAAATGAGGACAACACACCTGCATTGAGGAAATGTAAACCAAACAGGCTAGTCAAGGGCCTGGTACAGTCTATCAAGAAATGCAAGACACACGAAAATGATTCAAAGCCAGAATCTGTCGCCGGTGAGTTCATAAGGATATGCACACATTTTCTGACCAACATACTTTATTCACATTCACACAGATGACAAGGAACCGACACCTACTCCACCAGCAACTGTCATTGCTGAGCTTGATACAGACGATGAGAACTTCAGTGTGCAACTAACGAAGCAGAAGAAGAGTGATCGAAAGGCTGATATACTTACTATTGCAGAGGAAATTCAGATAGAGGGGTACAAAGGTTATCGGTGCACAATTTGTGTGTAAGTTGAGTCTTTTCGCAAAAGAAATATGCGAGTTACTCACTTACTGTAGTTCCCTTTGTGCAGAAAGTTGTTTGGATGGTAAACCAGACTGGAAAACCATCCAGACAGACTTTCATGGCAATACAACTACCATTCGCAAATATATATCTCGCAAATTTGACACTCATTTCATTAAATACTGGGAGGAATATACAGCAAAGGGCCTCCCAGTATGCGATACCTACCTTTCCGAGATGGATATGGTGAAATTCGAGTGATTGAGGAATGCAGAGAAATGTGACAGGCAAGTTCTTTTGTGAGTTATCTTATTTCTTATACCGATCCCTATTGAACAGCTTCCTGTTACAGAACCCCTCATCAGCACACACTTGACAGCTTTCTCAAGCCATCAGTATCATGGTCAAAGAAAGAGCTGCAAGAGCTCATCCTTAAATTCATTATTGAGACTGACCAGGTGAGATTTGGCTTTAATACTTAGTCAACTGTGTAAACAAGTATGTAGGCCATCAGCATTGTCGAAACAAAGTCATTCTGTACTTTGTTGGCTTATCAGCATGGTAGCAAGGCAAGAGACAACGATGTCCCACACCGGACAAGAATGTTCAGTATAGTGACAGACTGGGCACGCAAAGTGGTAAAGGACATTCAGGACGAGTTACAGGTGAGTATTACATTTATTTCTAGCAACTCCTGGTCTACTGCTAAGTATTTATCAGAAGGCCTTGGGCCAAATCTCTATTACGTTTGATGGATGGACTTCGAAGTCCATGTCCTCATACATTGCAGTAACATGTCATTTCCTCGATAAAGATTGAAAGTTGGTCTCACAGCTCCTGTCCTTCTGTGAGCTTGATGGTACTCATAGTGGTGAGAATCAAGCTGCACACCTGTATCAGGTTGTGGCAAAGTACAAGATCGAGAGAAAGGTACATTCTCTCATAGATATAGCCTTGATATCTTACTCATTTATTACTCTAGTTAATGAGCTTAATGGCAGATAATGTTTCTGTAAATGACGCAACTATTCGATTTTTCACTGATTTGTGTCAAAAGCAGGCGGGAATTAAGTATGATGCAGACGAGCAGCCGGCCCAGTACGTTTTTATACTCTCACTGCTACTCTAGTCCATTCTTGCCTTTGCTAACATATGTCACCACAGCTGCTATTCCCATGCAGTAGCCCTAGCTACATGAGCATTTGTGAATGCACTCAGCGCTAAATGTGCGAGATCGTGTCCGGTACCGAAATACTGAGACGAGGGGTGTATGGTTTTAAGTGGGGGAGGGCTAATACGTGCCGGTACTTAACCAGTACGGTCACGGTACTTGTTGTCTATGAAAAGGGGGAGTTAATGGATGGGCCGGAAGTGAAGGGTATGTGATTCTGGTATGAAAAGGACAGGTTAGAATGTGGGAAAAACTTCGGTACAGGTCGGTATGGGAGAGAACGTAGCAAAACAAGAGTCTAATACCGTGGGAAAAACCTCGGTACAGGTCGGTACAGAAAGAAAGGGGTCGGTACTGTGGGAAAAATGTTGGTACAGGTCGGTACTTGAACGAACGGGTTCGGTATGTGCAGAAACGTTGTAAAACAAAAGCTCAGTACAGAAACGAAAGGTGGATGTGCAGAATTCAAAGGATAACAAAACATCGGTACCGTGGGAAAAATGTCGGTACAGGTCGGTACTGCAAGGAAACTGCTAGCACGGGGTGGTATAGCAAGAAACAGTCTGGGGGAGGCTGGTGGCTGAGAGTGTTGACTGGACTGGGAAGGAAACCTGAGCCCTCACACGGGAGGCTAACTCTGAAGGTTCACTTGAGACGGAACTGGGATGGGACTGGGACGAAGCTTGAGATGAGACTGAGATGGAACTGAGAAGGGGGTGAGGAAACCTGAGCCCTCACGTTAGAGGCTAGCTCCTAAGATTACCTGCAGAGCTACTACGTACAGGAGGAGATATTTATACTACTGTACCGTAGTCAGCTCATAATTCCAAAAGGGGAAAGTAAAAAGGAAGATCAAAACAAAGAAAAATGTCATAAGAAGAATGAATACAGTATAGCCGTCAGGGGGACAACAAGAAAGGGTTAGGGAGGACAAGATACCAATGAAAACATAGCATATAGTAACCCTGGATGAAAAGTCCTCAGAACAAGAGATTTGAGCCCCTGCCAATTGATACCGACGCGTTCCTGGTGGTACCGGACCTGAAAACCTTAACGGATACCAACCCTGAGCTTCCCCAAAGAACTGACATGCATAGTCCAACCATCAGGAAGGAATACCAGAGAGGGAGACGTCCGATCCATGTCTTGAGAGCATGTCGAATTGTCAATTTGTCTCGGTACCGGGTTTCTCGGCACTCGGTACTCTCGGTATTCTCGGTACCGGGTTTCTTGGCGCTCGGTACCGGTACTCTCGGCATTCGGTATCTTGAGAAATGGGACCGACGGTTTCTCTAGGTGTGCTGGTGGATACTAGAAGATGTGGATGGGACCGTACCGTAGCATGGGGTAAGTGTAGAATAGGATACCGGGCTCAATACCGGGCTCAGCCGCACGTAGTTCTCTTCAGCGCTGGGAAACTGAAGGATTGCAGGGCTGGGAGTTCTGTGGATGAGGATGAGGATGGTGATGACGACAACGAGGGTGCCTCTGCTCTGTTATCAAACCTTGAGGAGGTAGTTGATAGTGACCGCCGCATCAGTACTGATGCAAAGGTCCTAGCAAAATTACTAGTGAAGATTTGTGCATTTGTGGCAAAGGTACACTTTTCTTACACTTATCATTGCAATGCTAATGATTTCTCTCCAAGGTTTGTAAGTCCCCTGGCGTGAAGAAGTACCTTTGGACCTGCATCAAAATAAGCACAGGGTCAGATAACCAGGCCAGAAAACTCGAATTAGTCCCATACTGTGCGATGAATGTGCGAGAACGCGGCCGGTATTAGAAATACCGGATGAGGGGGGTACGATTTAGATGCGTTGGGAGGGCCGGTACGTGGCGGTACTAAGTCGTACAGTCACAGACAAGTCGTCAAGAGAGGATAGTAGGGCCTGGCTGGATTGATGAGTACAGGAGACTATAGGTGACCGCTCAAGAGGAGAGGTATCAGGAGACGATCAATACCGAGACGAATCCGTCGATACCGAGTCGTCTGGTGTCCGGTATTACGGTAGAGAGAACGAAGCAGTAGAGGAAGCGAGCTGAGGAGGTGTTTCTGATGGGACTGGTCGTGAGACGAGAGACGAGGGCGACGAAGACGAGAACGACGACTACCGGTATCGATACCGGTGACTACGAGACGAGACGAACGAACGGGGACTTGAACGGTATGAGCAAAACCCGGACCTTCACTCTGGAAGTTCCTCTCCGATTAGCTGCTTCGCTACAGTAGAACATGCAGGCTATAAATACCATAATACCGTAGCCATTCAAGATACCAAATGGGGGTTTTTACAAGTCAAATCGTACCGTAATCCGGTACAAGAAATGGAACATAAGGTCGAATTGAATGTAAAATTACAATCAGGGGAAACATAAGATGATGAATGAATAAGAAGTTTTATCAGGGGGTAGCTAAGAATAGGGTGGGACGAGACAAGAACCCAATGAAAACTCACGACGAGTGATACCGAGGTAGGGCGGCGATACCGACGTCGACCAGCGCTAAATTAAGGACGTGTCTCAAGCTACCGCATGGGCGCTCCTGGCGATGTCCCTGTCGTAGGAGAAGCACGTCATCCTGATTTACCTTTGTTCCGGTATCATGATCCGTGCGGCGTCAGTCTGGGCGTCTACCGATCGATCGGACGGCGTGCTCCGATGTTGACGTGTCGGTACAACCCAACCTTGGCAATGGGGTACTCTACCGTTCGGTACCAATCAGTACCCTGGGATCGTCCCTGAGCATCGCTCTAGCCCCTCGATATCGACCGGTACGCGTCGCCTGACTCGACTGGGCATTGCTTGGCTTCCCCTCCGAGTCGGATCGATGGCCTCCTCCGAGATCGAAGCAGCGTACGGTGGACTTGATTCATTTCCCAACCTTCCTCTCGACGTAGATCTCCGATGGCGTGGTCTCGACCTAGCACACGTAACGAACTCCGGTACCGGAGCGGACCATCGGTATCAACACCGGTATCGTCGGTATCGATGCATGGCGGTTCGGAAGGGCATACCGTCGGGCTTGGAACCTCGACCATGATCCAACTCTTCGCAGCAACGTATGGCAGACCGAGTGCAGCTTTGTGAGCCTTTTTCTATGGTATGGGCTGTCGAGGGCGTAGTATCGACTAGGTGTGGAGTATTAAGCGTCGGTATCAGGACGGGTGGACGGTACGGTATCGGTATCATCGGTATCGAAGTCTGGTGGTTCGGTACTATGATGGAAGACGGGCGTAGGGATTGGTGATTCGGTATTGGCGCAGAAGTGGACCAGTTCTCAATCGTTCTTAGCCTTGTCGAATTGCAGAAGCCTCGTACTTTGTTGAAACCGCAGGCGTAGATAGGACGGCAGAAGTACCGTGGTCCGAAGAGAAGTAAGAAGCGGTAGAATCGCAGAAGTATTGTTAATTGGAAGAAGCGGTAGAATCGCAGAATTAAGCCCATATCGATCGTAGCCTCCGGTATTCCTCTTTAGCGATGTGCTGGGAAACATGGGAAGCAGTCCTTGAACGCATGCTCGTATAAAAGAAGGTTTACGCAGTGGATATGCAGATGAACACTTATCTAACCTTTATCCTTGTAGCCCATTAATCTATTTATCAACACTGCAGATGATGTGCCTGACTTGTCATAAACACTTTTGTTTCTTCTTCTTTTTATTTCCCTCTTTGCTTACCTCATCATCCCCTTTACTAATTATGCTTACTACGATCCTATTACTAATAGTCCTTCCTTACTAATTCCTTTCTATCATCTGACCTTAGTCCGTTCCGGAAGATTCCGGGGACATTCTATGATGTTCTATCTCATTCCATGACTCGTATATAGATAGTAGGTAGTTCACGTGCTCTCAGAGTATAAGTAGGTGGCGCGTTCACCTGTATTCCCCAGTTTCGACCTTGTCAATACACCGGCTAGTGTCGTTCAAGCTCACTCTCCTCTCTCCCCTCTACTCTTCCCGATCAAGTTAGTGTAGCCTGGCCCTCTATTGTGAGCTGGCCTAAGTGCGTCACTGACAGAAGGTCAAAACTCCCCATCACCACTCTACACCCTTGATCACCCTGGCACTCCACATAACTCTCTGGACCCATGACCAACAAATCCATCACTACACCACCAACAGCGTCACCGTCAACTGTGCTATATCCTTTGTCATTGCTTTCTGGATCTTCCGTATCGTGCTCTCGTTCACTGAAGCAGGAATACCTGGTGCAGGGAGACAACCTCCATTCTGACCCAACCCGATCTCTGTTCCACCTCTACAGCGCCAACCACCCCGCTACTACTCAACCACTTTTGAACCTGTTAGTGATCCACCCTACCCAGTAGTCATCGACTTGACAGGTGACAACTCCAACTAAACCTATTTGATTGGTATTGTCATTGAACGGACTCCTACCCCTGCCACCTCTGCTATTGTTGTTTAGACCCTGCATAGTAGTTACCTGACGTTATCTGTACCCTCTTATTGGTTGTGAAGTGTCACCCCCTGGCCTTGTTTGCCAGTTGACTAGACACCTCTCTCAATCAGTGCTGCCTGATGGGGATCGTGAGATCCAACAGACCAGCAGTGCCTTGTGGAGAGCAGACATATCATTAGAACTCTAATTGTGCTTGCGTCTTATTCATTAACAATAGGTAGTGTTAACCTGCAGATAGTCGTCACCGTCCATTCCCCTTGAAGGATTTTAACCTTGCTGGTGTATGCAATCACCAGTAGACTTCCAAACCATCTGAAACCCTCCATCTGACACATCCGAGACCTCCAGAACCTTCCCCATGGCTGAAGGAAATGTACCACTCCCTCCGCCTCTAGGAGAAAATCCGCAAGGACCCATCCTAACTGAAGAGGATGTGAGCTGTATCGCGAGATATCTCCAATCCCAGCGAGAAATTGACCGCATCCTTGGCGAAACTGATGAACAGCCCCAAGCTAGAAGCCGTAACAGTCACATGGCTAAACCCGAAGAGTTTGATGGATGAGACTTCGATAGATTCATGCAGTCTATCCAACTGTATATTCTGGCAAACAGACATGACTTCAAAGTGGACTTGGATAGAATCCTGTTCGTACTGTCGTACATGAAGGAAGGCACTGCCAACCTGTGGGCCAAAAATTACATCGAAGAATATCTTGCAGATTGTTAATTCGGCGAGGTGCTGATCTGGTAGGATCGGCGTCTAGATCTGGTTGTTACCTCGAAAGAGGGGTTAATCCAAATTCACTATGCTACTATAGCTGTGGAATCAATAGCTACCTTAGGGGATGTGTTAAGCTCCGTCTAAAACAACTATCAACCAACTTCTGTAGCCTGTGGTCTAATACTATTATCATAATGTTAGTTATACTGATAACTAAGTGATAACCTTAACTGTCTGAAAGGATTGTGCTGAAATTTTGATTCGATTAGGAACGCCGATCGAAACTACCCCGGATGGGACCGGTTAATTTCACTGGCCGGAGACGATCAGGATCGACAGCGAGAAGCGAAGAACACGCGAATCTAATACAATCCGAAGCCGACGATCAAGAAGCATCGGCTAGCAACGCTAATCCCGACGATCACACTAAACCTTCGCAAACGATGCAACAAGTACAGCAACCTCCAACAGCTTGCTATAAATGCAGAAGAGTGCGACAGATCATCGAAGACCTACACAAGATAATACTACGGGAGGCAACGGGCATGTTGACATATCATGTGTCCAGCGAACGAGCAACAGCTTATTGAGAATACCACAATCCCCCGGAGGTCATTCGAAATCGCACGAGGTCAACAATAGCAATGGATACGGCAATAGGCATGCAACCAAAGACGCACTGGACAATAGTAGGAATCCACGACATATTAGCACTCGAGTGCCCAAGCACATTCGTGGAGATCAGTGCAGACTATGTTACGAACCGCCGATCACCGATAACAGCGGCATGGGTTGCAAACACACTCAGGGAACTATGGGCATACTGCAAAGCTATTCGACTACAAGGAGACCTATACCTAGGCTGGAGAATACCTTCGAACGATACTCGACGAAGTGTACGGCTACTCATCGCCATAGGCACATACGTTAAACCACCTTGGTTTCCCCACGATGATATCCGATGTCGAATCACACTTGACGGCCCCGAACAAGAGTCCCGAGGCGACAAGCAAATCACAGCCTTCATAGCCCCAGATGCTATACAACGGAACCCCGACGGAATTCCTTAAATGCACGAGCAACTGCGGACGAGCGAACTTTAACTACGGCGCAGCCATGCAAAACCAATGGCATACGAACACGCATTCAATGACTCACTCACTGACTCACTCTATGCACAGGGCACAGCACAAGGCCGACCCCGAGCATAGGTTTCAATTCAGTTCAAGTCAAGATGAGTCAACGCCGAGTCATCGCCTTGCACAGGGCGCAGTCGATGAGTCAATCCGCAGCAGAACAATAGGAATACCAGACGAGTTTGGAAGCTAGAATAACGAATCAGGTCGAGAGTAGGAACTACGGAGCGTAGGAAGTGGTCCGTCCACAACATGAGGAAAAGGTATAAATAGTTGTAGACTTAGACCGTAGCTCCCCATCTTTCTTTCGATCGTCTTGTACATCGAGTCCTCTTAGGCATCTAGCTTCTAATCTGAAGACCACCTAATCTGCTTAACCTCTCTTACTCTACGGCGTGGAACGATTGATTAGTCGCCCACCAACTAGAGAAGCTTGCGAACGGCAACCTACCGGAGTTTAGCTGGGTACTTGTCCTACTAGCCTGTCAACGAGGTTAAGGCCCGACTTGATCAGATAAACGAGAGCGTCTGAGGCAACACTTAGTATACTTGGGAATCTGCCCTGCTTGTGAAAACCGAGTAGGCTCCGGAAACTCTTAGAAAAGCATCGCCGAACCCGTAACACTGCGGACCGTCCTACTGTGGTTACTGTATAGTCCCTTTAGGGCGAGCGTTTTCTAACACTGTCTGTACTAACACTTGTTGGACACGATAAGAGAGGTATGAGAGATCAATGCTTACCACACTTTGATCAATTAGCACTCAGGCTGACGATAGGGAGAGACAGTCTAGCTGCTATCCGTATTTTACCTAAGCTTCAACTCACACTGTTGATTAGCGTAAGGAGTGTCGCTCTCAAGTACTTATTGGGTTCTTAGTGTGGAGGTTGTTTATCGATCAACTGGAGACTTTCTGTGAGGTTTACTCTGAGTCTCTGGACTTGGATTAAACTGCTGGGTTGGCCCTACGATGGCCTCCTATTTATACTATTTTACATGCCTGTCTAGTATAGGAATTATCTACTGTTGGTCTGTTCGCTTCAATGTAACTACTTTCAGACCTAGTCATACTCGATGCTAGCTGCTGTGCATTGCCGTATGACTTGTTCATATCGGTTCCGGTCATACCTGTTCTCCTATGACTCTAAATACCTTATGTCATATTCCTATTACCTTTCAGTCCTCGTCTTAGTAATCTATCCCCATCCACTTAGTCTGGTGCTGCCCTAGTGCATTACATGGTCGAGGTTCATAACGTGTGATCGGCTTCGAAGCCGTCGATCAAACTCTGCCATGCTTGGTAATGTTTGGGTCACGTGCCATACGGGTGTCTGGATCGGCTCTGTCTGTGTTCCTACACTTCGCCATCTTGGTAATGTTATTGCCCCAGGTGTGTCGATGTTATTAATTACTTGCTGCACTCTAATGTATCCTGGTGCTACTGCTATGTCTGCTAGTGATCTGCCTCGGATTCCTTTGATCCTTATTATTCCTCCATATCGACCTTCCTTTACTTCTACAACTGTTCTTCCTCCTGTCAGTAATTGCTTAAGTCTTTGGACTAGATAGTCGGTCCACTTGTAAGCTGACTCTCTTGCGATATGTTCAGGTTCATTCCTGTATGGTATATCGATGTCTAGTACTGCTACATCGCATTGGTGATTATCTTGTTCTGAAGCCACGTTTCGTATTCCTATTGCCAATAGGAAGTAATGATTATCGTATGAGAGTAACCTAACTTCTCGTTCATAAGCCTTCCATACAGTTGTATTCGGTTTATAGTTCATTACAATGAATTGTCTCCTAATCATAACGTCCGATTGTCCCTTGACGATTGCTGAGTATGTTATTTCCTTCAGTATCTCTCGAAGTAGCTTTTCTGCTATCTCATGTGCTGGTCTACATATGCTACAATACTGTAACACTCCTGGTCTTGGTGTTGCTGGTATTATTGGCTGTTGTAGTGCTCGTGTAACCGCATTCAACCTTTCCTGTATCCAATTCATATTGGAGTTACTTCGGTTATCAATCAGGCTTAGTAATAGTGAATTGTATTGCTTTTCTAACACAGATGAAGAAGTAGGGCCAAACTGGGAAGAGTTTCTAAAGCTACTGAAAGAGTCATTCCAAGACCCGAATAAACAAGCGACGGCACAAAATGAACTGGCCAACTGTCACATGGGAAAAAATGATACTGCAGAAACATTTTTCAGTAAATTCGACATTCTGAGGTGCACGGCAGGTTACGTCAAAAACCACGATGCTTACCTTATTCAGTTAATCAAAAATGCAGTACCAGAGGGTCTTGTACGACGAGTTTATCAGTCAGGAATGCTACCAACGGACTACGAAGGATGGAAAAAAGTTATCATCCAATTGGTCAAGCTGGAGAGATGCTGGAATGACCGAAAGAAAGTCCATGCACCATTTCAACCAATCTCCAAACCAGCAACTCACCCAGAGGCCCTCCCTCCTAAACCAGCACCACTGACGGACCAATGCAATGCAACAGGCGTCACGTTTGGGGGAAGGGGGCAGCCCATGGAAATGGACCGAGCACGCTGCAAAGAACGTTGCTATTATTGTGGAGACCTTGGCCACATAAAAGCCAACTGTCCTAAGCGAGTAAAGCAGATTTGTGCATCCATCCGGCGGATGACAATGGATGAGAGACAGAATTGGGTAAACACCCTTAGCCATGTCAAAGAAGACGACGTGTCTGAAGAACAAGAGGTGTTTGACCAACAGGAGGATTTTGCGGTGTCCCAGCAGTGATCGCGGCACTGACTGGGGTAAGTTTGGGCTTGATTTATTTAATGGGCACTTTTTCTCAAACGGGCACTTGTAGGATACAAAATAGCATAGAAAAACCACCCCAAAAACAATCAAAAACCCCAAAACCCAAAAAAACCTTATCTAGTGTAGATAGTGATGATGACTCAGATTATTGTAATGGCTGCGGACAGTATCGGATCTCAGACTTATGCCCCTGTGTAGAAGAATACTATGGATCTGGTCTGGACCCTGAATGTAACAAAGTTTCTTTTAACCCTTCTTCTTATTCTCTTTCTTCTCTTTCTTCAAGCCGAAAGCCCAAACTGAAAACCGCGAAAAATGAATCCTGCCAGAAGGGTCCCACTCGATGCAGTAGAGATTCGTTACCTAAACCACATACTGCCCCTTGGGTAGTGAGGCGAATCAGAGAAGACTCATTGAGCGAGGCCCAGACGGTCCTAAAGCTGTGGATGTGAAAACAGAGGCACAGTGAAATAATTGAAGGACTCGTGCAGAACCTTCAAAAACTAAGCCCTGTGGAAGCTGAAGCAGCAGTGCAGCAATTAGCTGCATCTAAACAATTTGTTCGAGACAGTCAGGGGCAGCAACTTACTGTCTCTGTAATGCTTCGAACTATGGACAATGGAATCCAGGTTCAAACGTCAGCCCTATTAGACAGTGGTTGTACCGGCTCCTGCATAAGTCAAGCATTCATTAAGAAACATGGAATTGAGACACAAAAGACACCATTACCAGTTCCTGTTTACAATGCTGATGGAATACTGAACAAGTCAGGCACAATCACTAGTTTTGTCAGGATGTGTATGACTGTTAAAGACCATTTGGAGCTCATCGATTTTGCAGTCACTGATCTAGGCAAGACCAATGTCTTTATTAGATTTGAATGGTTAAAGTTACATAACCCCAGCATTGACTGGCAGAATCAGTCGATCACTTTTGATCGCTGTCCTGAAAGCTGCAGGTATATCCATCACCAGAAAGACATTGATAAGGATGATGATGAAGAACTGTTGCCAACAGAGGAACTGGAAGAAACGGACAGGATATTCTTCACATGGTACCACGAAACTCGTTAGGTTGACTCTGTCACTATAAACTTGCCTTTTGTTAAAGAATTTGAAGACGTGTTCAGTGCAGAGAAATTTGATCAACTACCGGAACATCGCTCATGGGATCACGCTATTGAGCTCACACCAGGGTTCAAACGCACCGATTGCAAGATCTACCCACTAACCCGAAATGAGCAACTAGCACTAGACGAGTTTCTTGAAGAAAACCTCTGTAATGGCCACATTTGCCCCTCGAAATCCCCAATGGCATCTCCCTTCTTCTTTATCAAGAACAAAGATGGGAAACTGAGACCTGTTCAAGATTATCGGAAGCTAAATGAAGCTACAGTCAAAAACAAATACCTGCTTCCCCTGATACAGGAACTTATAGATGCTGCGTGCTATGCCAAACACTTTACCAAGCTTGATGTACGTTGTGGATACAACAACATACGCATTAAGGAGGGAGACAAATGGAAGGCTGCTTTCAGGACCAATAGAGGACTATTCGAACCTACGGTGATGTTCTTCGGACTTACGAACTTGCCTGCTACTTTCCAAGGATTCATGAACGAGATCTTCTGAGAATTAGTTAACGAGAGAAACATTGTCATATACTTAGACAACATTCTCATATTTGCAGAAGACCAAGATCATCATAATGCCTTGGTGCGGAAGGTCCTTCAGGTACTAAGACAACACAAACTCTATCTGTGATATGAGAAGTGTTCATTTGCTCAACCAACCATAGAGTACCTGGGACACATTATTGGAAATGGTGAAGTATGCATGGATCCTCGCAAAGTAGCTGTGGTGCAAGAATGACTGATACCAATAAACAAAAAGGAATTACAACAGTTCATCGGCTTTGTCAACTACTACTGCAGGTTCATCAAAGGCTTCAGTGGAATAGCAAAGCCACTGCACATCCTCACAGGCAACACAGATTGGAAATGGAGTGAAGAGGAACAGAAAGCTTTTGACCAACTGAGACAAGCCATTATGGAGGAACCAGTATTAGCAGTTCCTACTGATGAAGGCCAATTTCGTGTTGAAGCAGACTCATCCAACTTCGCAAACAGAGCGGTACTTTCTCAACTAATTGACGGAAAATGGCGGCCTATTGCATATCGATCTCAAGCGTTATCCTCAACAGAACACAACTATGAGATCTATAACTGAGAGTTGCTGGCAATCATGGAGGCACTTCGAGAATGGCGCCAATATCTTCTGGGAGCTCGACACACCTTTGAAGTCTGGACAGATCATCTTAACCTCCAGTACTTCAAAAAGCCCCATAAGCTCAATTATTGTCAAGTCCGCTGGCTTACCAAACTTGCAGAATACGACTTCGTCCTCATCCACAAACCAGGTCGCAAAATGACAAAAGCAGACCTCCTCTCGAGACGAGCAGGACATGAGAGGGGGGAGAACGACAATGCTGACCTCATTTTGTTAAAACCTGAGTGGTTTGTTAATGAACTAGAAACAGCCATCAGTATGGATGATATTGAATTGTTGCAGAGGATCAAGCGTGCCAGCAGAAATCGAGACCGTTGAGTAGAGAAAGCACTGCAGAATGAAGAGAAGGACTGGACTGAGGATGAGACGGGCATAGTAACATGGCAGGATCACATCTACATTCCCAGAGACAGACAGTTGCATGAAGACATTATACGCCAGCATCACGATTCTCCACTAGCAGGACATCCAGGGAGATACAAAACCTAGGAATTAATCACACGAAACTACTGGTGGCCAGGAATCCAACGTGATGTTCGAGAATATGTAACAGGATGCGACATCTGTCAAAGGATGAAACCTCGTCGAGTCAAACCGGCAGCACCACTGGTACCAAACGAAATACCAACGGAACCATGGAAGGTGATCTCCATAGATCTGATTGGAGAATTGCCCGAATCACAAGAATACAATGCCATCTGTGTAATTGTCGATTGTTTCAGCAAACAAGTTCATGCCATACCAACGACGACAGTACTAACTTCAGAAGGCATTGCTCGAACACTGTGCGATCATGTATTCAAACTCCATGGTATTCCAGAAAAGGTTATCAGTGACCGGGGCCCTCAGTTTGTATCCAGCTTCATGAAGAACCTCTACAAACTCCTAGGAATCACAGGCAACCTGTCCATGGCTTATCACCCTCAGACAGATGGACAGACGGAGAGGATTAACCAAGAAATTGAACAATATCTCCGCATCTTTGTCAACTATCGACAGACGGACTGGGCAGATTGGCTAGCCTTGGCCAAATTCAGTTACAATAACTGAGAACAATCGTCTACGGGCATGTCACCATTCTTCGTTAATCATGGCAGACACCCCAACAAAAGTACACATCCCAGATGAGAAGTAACAAACGAATCAGCGGACCAATTTGTAAAGAGAATGGAGCAGATAAGGACAGAAACAGAGGCGGTGTTAAAAAAGGCAGCAGCTACCATGAAGAGGTTCTATGACCGAAGCAAGGGACAGTCCATTGAGTATCAACCAGGAGATCAAGTTATGCTCGAAAACACCAACCTAACCCCTCTATGTCCTATGAAGAAGTTGTTCGAAAAACGCTATGGACCCTTCAAAGTAATCAAGAAGGTTGAAGCCTCAGCCTATGAACTACAAATACCTCGGACTTGGAAAGGACGAATACACCCTGTCTTCAATGAAGTGTTACTTTCGCCTTACCATAAACCAAAGTATTCCGGGCAGCAACAAGAACCGCTGCCTCTGCCCAAGATAGTTGAAGGAACTACCGAATATGAAGTGGAGAAGGTAGTCGACGTCAAGGTATAACGGGATAAGTGGAAGTTCTTAGTACATTGGAAAGGTTACCCAGCAGAGCAACACACTTGGGAACCAGTCGAGAACCATCGTTTTCATCCCTCCACTGTTCCCACTCCTCTTCCTCTTCGTCTGGTTCATCTTCCACATTGCCAACCTTGGGTACATATCCACAGTCTTCAGGACAGCGGGTGAATGCAATCTCCCCTGTAGTCCAGTCTATACTGGGATTGTGATGATGTAGCCATTCATGTCCTATGAAGAGGTGTGTGTCTCCTAGCTCTGTAACTGCCAACTCTATTACTTCTGAGTGGTCTTGCACTGTCATTTGAAGTTTCACACATTCAGTTACTGCTCCATTAGCATTCGATGTCCCATCTGCATTATAAACAGGGAGTGAAATGGGCAGTTTCTTTGTGGGGATGTTGTTGGCTTCTACGATTGTTTGACTAATGCAAGATCCTGTGCAGCCGCTGTCCAGTAATGCTGCAACCTTCCATTTCCACAGATTATCTAAGCGCTGTAGTGTGACTGGTAACGTGAGTTGTGACATTCCAATTTTGCATACAAAGCGCTTGGGCCCCTTTAAACTTCTTACGGCAGCAAGAGCTTCTTCTTTCGACAGCTTATTGATAGAGGTGATCAGCTCTTCTGTAACTTCAGTGCGCCGTCCAGAAGGGGTCCATCCTTGCAATACTGACAAGGTGTGGTTGAGTTTGTCTTCTTTTAAACACTTTACTACCCATGCCACGGTATGAGGAATTGGAAGGTCTCGGAGACTCTTCTTTGGATGGGTTTTCTTGTGTGTGGATTTTTTGTTCTCCTCTGGCACCGAGAAGTGAGAAAAAAGAGAAGGAGTTGAAGAAATATAATCAAGAGAAACAGTTGCGTTCGAATGTGGTTTTTCTTTATAAATATCTTTATTAGAAGAAAGATCGAAAGAGAAATTATAGGAGTATTCTACAAGAGGATGTTTTTCTAATTCTACTTTTGCGATTTTTTGTGGGTTTTGTAGGGGTTTTTCATATAAGTTACATGGATCGACTACCAGGTCATCGCATTCAAAAGAGTCCATATAAAAGGTGCCAGATTCGAAGTATTCTTCATCCCCAGCGCATACCACATTCATGCCTGAGGGGTAATAAAATCCTGTTCTTCGGCCGGTTCTTCTTTGGCCATTTCCCCAGTGCTACTTCCAGTTCTTCTTCGGCTGTTTCCTTGGCCTGACGTATGCGGTCGCACTCTGTTGCCCACTCCTCAAATTCTGTAGGTTCTATCTTCTGAAAGATCTCCTGTATCTTTACTGCTTGATTTGGACAGAACCTTGCTATATGTCCTTGTTGATGACAGAAGTAACAGCCGTTACTGCAGTTTGCCCAATCCATTACGATTTCCATGAGTTGACCGCTGCCTCTATATGTAACTCCTGTTGCATCTCGTCTCGCTGCTGCTGGTGGAGGTGGGCCTGGAGGAGGACAATATGGAGGAGCCGGTGGTGCAGGGTTTGTGCGATGCTGAGGTTGAGGACAATGAAGAAGGGCTCTAGGGATGTCACTTTGTCAGCCATGTTGTAGCATATTTGGTGTTCCGTATTGTCAGCTTGAGAGATCGCATTTTTCCAGTCTTCATACGTAGTAGGGAACATGCAAGCTGTGGTTTAATATACTTCTGGAAGGACACCTTGTTGCAGGAGATGGATTACTATACTATCATGAGCATTCCCAGCTAGACCTGCATCGGTACGGAGCATTTCAAAGCGAGAGAAGAAGTTTCGGGCTACTTCATCTTTCTTCTGACGACAGGCTTGTAACTGCTCCCAGGCTTTCTTTGATTTGTTCTGGTCTTTGAAGGTAGCATTGAGTAGTGCCAGGAACTGTGCAAAGGTTTCCCCTATTGCTATTAGTCCAGCTGGGGTTGTTCACTGCGCTATGAAGCTCCTTGCCCAGGTAGCTGCTTCTCCACCTTTCATATACAATAGGATGAAGAAGATCTTGCTCTCATCGTTTGGAAATTTTCCTCACTCTCCTTGCATGTACACCACGCAGGAATGACGAAAGTCTTCATATTCGCTTACTAGCCCTGAGAACTCTATGGGTCTAGCAAGGGTCAACTTGGTGGACGTAGCTGGCTGGTGTGGAGCCTGAGGCTGTGGCATTACGTGTGCTACTCCCATTGCCACTGCCTGCAAACTTGCTTGGATGACAGTCAAGATGGCATTCCATTGATCAGGAGTGAATCTACCAGAGGGAGGTGGCGTTGGTGGTCGTGGTGGTGGTGGCAGTTGTTGAGGCGGTGGAGGATTGGGAGGTCCCGGTGGTGGTGGTGCAAGTGCAGCAAATGCAGGAATGGGCGATGCTGGTCGTGACATTTCTTCGTCAGTGGACCACTCTTCGTCTGAGGAGTTGGTGGTAAGGGTTTTTCAATGTAAGGAGACAAGCGAGGTGGAGTATGATCTAGACCGTCTAAAACCAGCAATACGTGTAACTGGAAGTAGAGTGTCGGTGCATGGGCATTTTCGGGGTTGGTCGGGTGATGCATTTTGTTTCCTTCTATAGATGAGCCTTCGTTTGTACCTCCTTCGCCTGCTTGTGTATGATGTAAGCTTGGCCAGTTCTTTAATCTTCCTGTGTTAGATCGATAATGGGAGGGTACGGAGGAGGAGGTCGGACTGGAACGGGTTTCGAAGTTGCTCGGCGGCGAAAGTGACATGGTGCGAGTTCTTCCGAGATGGCAATGACAATTCGAAAGATCCACACATAAGCTACAACCGTTAACACCCAACTAATCCACACGTGGTCTGTTTCCCAGTTCCACACACACCTTTCGTGAGCCCAGAGAGTAATCTTCAGCACCAGTTTGGCTTACAGGTGACGGACATTGGCGACTACCAGACTGCAGATTAACACTACCTGTCGCTAAGGGACCAGACAGAGCACACTTAGAGTGTCAACGATTCGCCCAGATTTCCGCAAGACACTGCTGGTCTGTGTTAGGACGGATGAGGTGGCGGTGCACACTCGAGGCCTGTTCTCACGAAGGTCGTCTGGTGACAACCTCTACTGCGTCTTGGGGAGAGTACACAGTCGTCGGCGATGAATGTGCGAGAACGCGGCCGGTATCAGAAATACCAGACGAGGGGGGTACGATTTAGATGCGTTGGGAGGGCCGGTACATGGCGGTACTAAGTCGTACAGTCACAGACAAGTCGTCAAGAGAGAATAGTTGGGCCTGGCTGGATTGATGAGTACAGGAGACTATAGGTGACCGCTCAAGAGGAGAGGTATCAGGAGACGATCAATACCGGGACAAATCCGTCGATACCGAGTCGTCTGGTGTCCGGTATTACGGTAGAGAGAACGAAGCAGTAGAGGAGGCGAGCTGAGGAAGTGTTTCTGATGGGACTGGTCGTGAGACGAGAGACGAGGGCGACGAAGACGAGAACGACGACTACCGGTATCGATACCGGTGACTACAAGACGAGACGAACGAACGGGGACTTGAACGAGATGAGCAAAACCCGGACCTTCACTCTGGAAGTTCCTCTCAGATTAGCTGGTTTGCTACAGTAGAACATGCAGGCTATAAATACCATAATACCGTAGCCATTCAAGATACCAAATGGGGGGTTTTTACAAGTCAAATCGTACCGTAATCCGGTACAAGAAATGGAACATAAAGTCGAATTGAATGTAAAATTACAATCAGGGGAAACATAAGACGATGAATGAATAAGAAGTTTTATCAGGGGGTAGCTAAGAATAGGGTGGGATGAGACAAGAACCCAATGAAAACTCACAACGAGTGATACCGAGGTAGGGCGGCGATACCGACGTCGACCAGCGCTAAATTAAGGATGTGTCTCAAGCTACCGCATGGGCGCTCCTGGCGATGTCCCTGTCGTAGAAGAAGCACGTCATCCTGATTTACCTTTGTTCCGGTATCATGATCCGTGCGGCGTCAGTCTGGGCGTCTACCGGTCGATCGGACGGCGTGCTCCGATGTTGACGTGTCGGTACAACCCAACCTTGGCAATGGGGTACTCTACCGTTCGGTACCAATCAGTACCCTGGGATCGTCCCTGAGCATCGCTCTAGCCCCTCGATATCGACCGGTACGCGTCGCCTGACTCGACTGGGCATTGCTTGGCTTCCCCTCCGAGTCGGATCGATGGCCTCCTCCGAGATCGAAGCAGCGTACGGCGGACTTGATTCATTTCCCAACCTTCCTCTCGACGTAGATCTCCGATGGCGTGGTCTCGACCTAGCATACGTAACGAACTCCGGTACTGGAGCGGACCATCGGTATCAACACCGGTATCGTCGGTATCGATGCATGGCGGTTCGGAAGGGCATACTTCGACCATGATCCAACTCTTCGCAGCAACGTATGGCAGACCGATTGCAGCTTTGTGAGCCTTTTCCTCTGGTATGGGCTGTCGAGGGCGTAGTATCGACTAGACGTGGAGTATTAAGCGTCGGTATCAGGATGGGTGGACGGTACGGTATCGGTATCATCGGTATCGAAGTCTGGTGGTTCGGTACTATGATGGAAGACGGGCGTAGGGATTGGTGATTCGGTATTGGCGCAGAAGTGGACCAGTTCTCAATCGTTCTTAGCCTTGTTGAATCGCAGAAGCCTCGTACTTTGTTGGAACCGCAGGCGTAGATAGGACGGCAGAAGTACCGTGGTCCGAAGAGAAGTAAGAAGTGGTAGAATCGCAGAAGTATTGTTAATTGGAAGAAGCGGTAGAATCGCAGAATTAAGCCCATATCGATCGTAGCCTCCAGTATTACTCTTTAGCGACATACGTCCAAGGTGATGAGTCTTGAGTAATGCACACGTCTAGGAACAGTATATAACTAAGATGTCGTGGTGGTAAGTAGATTGAATAAACTAAGTAAGTACAAGAGAGGAATACCTAAGACGTCGTGGTGGTAAGTAGAAGAGTCGAGTGGAGAAGACGAGATAAGATCTATCTACTTATATACACCTGGATTGTGGGAAGATATTACTCTAAGAAGGTGCTGTGCAGCAGCATAATAATATAACCAAACAATCAATGGGGCCCGACAAGTCAGCAAGAATGAGTAAGGGTGAGTAAGCGTCATCGGGGTTGGGGCGGAATTAGTAATGCGGTATTAGTAATGTATCGGGATGGGGCGGAGGGAGTCATAAGGTATTAGTAATGAAAGGAAATTAGTAATATAAGGGAATATGAAATAAGAAAAGACGAAAATAAGGAAAAGCATTTTTACAGTCTGTTGGATCTCATGATCCCCATCAGGCAGCGCTACTGAGTGAGGCATTTTGTCAACCGGCGAACAAGGCCAGGGGCAACACTTCACAGTAAGATAGGAAAGGCTAGGTAGACGTTGGTAACTACTATGCAAAGTCTTAACAGTGACAGCAGAGGTGGCAGGGGTAGGAGTCCGTCGTTCAACGATACGACACGAGGCAAAGTAAAGATAAAGGTAATGACGAGTAAAGGGATAGAACAACAAGAATAGCTTTGACCTTATATCAGCGACAGCTAACAGCACTGGTTTACTGCTGGGCTATGCCTTTACTCAGTCGCAGCAAAGAGAGTAGTAAAGAGAATAGATTGGGCTGCTGCTAACCGGAGGTTAGATCAGGTCAAAGCTATGGTACAGGGAAGTACTACGAGCTACTTATATACCCTACAGTGTGGCTGTGCAACAGCTACTATTACTAAGCTAGTATTCTAGAAGGTTCTGGATCAGGTGACTAATTACTAAGAGATGATGACAAATAAGGAGTGCATGTGATTAGAAGATCAGGTGATGGGAAAATAAGGGAAAGGAAAAGAAAAGAAAAGAAAATGAAAATTAAATATGAGTTCATGACAAGGTCATATTGTGACAGTAGTAAGTGCCATGCACTTTGTCATAGTGTGAGTCGGCGCGGTTCTCTGTAATATGTGAGGTTCTTGTGGTCACACCATAAAGTGACTGGGTGTGGTGATCCAAGTAGATAGTGTCACCATGTGTTAAGTGCCCATATAATTGCCAGAAGTTCCCTGTCATAAATCTGATAGCGCTGTTCGGTTGGTGAAAAGGTTTTTGAAATGAATCTGCAGGGTTTTAGGTCTTCATTTTTATCATATTGACGCAGTACTGCTCCAGATGCTACTTTCGATGTGTCTGTTTCCAGTATAAATGGTTTGGTCTTGTCTGGCATAAGCAGGATCGGTTCATGTAAAAATGCTTCCTTGAGTATTTTGAAAGCTTGATCGCATTCAGGTGTCCATTGCCAGGGTTTGGTAGATTGTTTGACTGCATCCAATGGTCGAGCAATGTCTGCATAGTGGTTGATGAATCATCGGTAGAAGTTGGCAAATCCTAGGAAACATTATACATCCTTGGCTTTTGTGGGAATGGGCCAGTCCCTAATTCCAGCCACTTTGGCAGGGTCCATCTGCATATGGTCGCTTGAAATGATGAGTCCAAGGTATTCGACTGTTCCTTGAGCAAATGTGCATTTCTCCGGTTTGAGGTAAAGATCATTATCCATCAGTTTCCGCAATATCCTTGTTGTTTTGTCTTGTAGTTCCTTCAGTGTTTCTGCATAAATCAGGATGTCGTCCATGTAGATAACAATTTTGTTCTTGTTTAATTCGTCCCTAAAGATTTCATCCATAAATGCCTGGAATGTTGCTGGAGAATTGCATAAGCCAAAGAACATGACTGTCAGTTCGAATAATCCCCTGTTTGTTTTGAATGCTGCTTTCCATTGGTCTCCATCCTTGATCCGTATGTTGTTATATCCCCATCGCACGTCCAGTTTGGTGAAGTATTTTGCCCCCTTCAATTTGTCCAGAAGGTCACTGATCAGTGGTAAGGGGTATGCATTTTTTACCATTCCTTCATTTAACATGCGGTAGTCTTGGCATGGTCGCAGGGAGGAGTCCTTTTTTGCTACAAAGAAGAATGAGGATGCTTGGGGAGATTTTGATGGGCGTATATATCCTTTGCGGAGGTTTTCTTCAAGAAATTTATCGAGCGCCAATTGTTCCTTGGGTGCTAGTGGATAGACCTTGCAGTCTCGAGATATGAAGTCCTTCTTCAATTCAATTGCATGGTCGCATGCTCGGGATGGAGGGAACTGTTCAGAGGATTTCTTGTCAAATACCGTTAGAAATTGATAGTATTCATGTGGTATTATCTCCTCCAATGTCCTGTTTCTAGAGCCTTTTGGTGCCTGCTCTTGGGCCAACCTAGTTGCCACTGTGGTTCTGTTGAGGTGGCATTCGGGTTCTTCTTTGACATATGCTCGTAGAGTCCATGGTACGGTAACAGGAGAGTTGTCCAAGTCTACAATCTTTTCTTTGGTTGCTTGGTGAATAGTGAGTGTCTTGCTAGACCAATCAATCTGAGGGTTAATCTTCCTAAGCCAGGGTAGTCCCAGAATAACAGGGGTTTTCCCTATGTCTGCGATGAGAAGTTGTTCCATTCGAGTGTCTCCAATAACAATTCATTGTAATGCATATTTCGAGATAAGTCCAGATTTGTTTATAGTGTGATCTGCATTTCGAGCAGTGATCGGATGTGCCAAAGGAAATTCTTTGAGTCCATGAAGAGTGGTTATGTTTTTGTTAAGAAATACCCCTTCTGCTCCTGAGTTTACGAGTGCTTTGGTTTCAACAGTTTTCCCTCCCCAGCAGAGCTTTATAGGAATGATGAACGACTCTGTATTCGGTTTAGATATTACAACTGGGAAGATTTATACTTTAGGCGGTGATAGCGTCGACCTATTCTGCCTGATTAAAAACCCTCATCTGCCAGGAAGTTGAAAACTGTGTCCCTTTCTTCAGATGTCATGGATTTTGTTTTTCTCCGTGGAGGGTTCGTTGATCTTTGATCGACGGACCAATCTGGCTAATTCCTCGGGTTGAGGGGTTAATCCAAATTCTACAATACTGGTTATGGAATTGCTAATCACCTTAGTGGACTGTGTAGCTGATCCGATCTGAAACAACTAGCAACTAACTGATATTGCAGTTGAACCTGATATTATAATCGTACAGTATTAAGTCGGCGTGAAGACGCGGTTGTTATACTGATTGTTATTCACGATAAGGGAATATCGGGAATCGCACTACGTTGGGAGTAGCTCGTACCGTGCAGACAATAGGGAGGACAATCTAGTTGCAATCCATATTTTAGCTTTACTTCGATTTCACACAATCGGTTCAGTTCAGCCGTGTCGCTACTAGTAATTTACTGGCTCGCAAGTAATTGATGTTACGATTTAACTTAGGGACTTATGGTAGGGTCCCTTGACTTGGATTAAACTGCTAGGTCGGCTCTACCATGGCCTCCTTATATACTAATTTACATGTGTGACATTACTACCTTGTTACTTACTGTTTATAGTATTTATCTGTCTTTTCCTCCTATGATACCTGGTCCGTGCTTTCTCTTTCCTTTCTTCCTTATTCTACTACCTCTGTGTTACTAGCCTTCTCTTCGTTTAGTTTAGTGTAGTGGGCGGTACCATCTTGTAGACAGGTTCGATTCCTGTGTCGGTAACGGCACTTGATCCAATTCAGCTATTCTAGGTAATTGCTGAGTCAGCTGTTCTTGTCTCTCTCTTGTTTGTATTTCGGTTCTTGATTGCATTGGTAGGATCGGTCGTGGTATAGTTAACCAATTTCGAATTGTTTGTATTCGTGTATATCCTGACGTTGTCCTTGCGCATTGTAGGGTCATCCCTTGTACTCCTTGCAGGTGTATTACTCCGCCGTACTGTTCCACCTTTACTTTCATTATGGTATACCCGTATGGTAATCCTCGGCTTATATAATTCATTATCCAATGCCCCCAAGCATATGCAGTTCTCTCGTTCGTTCCGGTTTGGTCTCGCTTGTAGGCAATGTCGACATCTACTATAGCTGTGTCGCATCGTTCGTGTCTTCCTTCTTGTGCTACGTTTCGTATTCCGATCATCATTACAAAGTATCCGGCATCGTAGGATAATACTCGTATTTCCCTTTCATAAGCTTTTGTATTTGTTTGGTTAGGGTCGTAGGTTAGTTCTACAAATCAACGTCGTATCATTATGTCGGCTTGTCTGTTCATTATATCCCCGTACGTGATCTCTCTGATTAATTCTCGCATTAGTCCTCCGGCTAGTTCTTTAGCTGGGCGGCACGTGTTGCAACATCGTAATATATTGCTTCGCGGTGTCGGGGGAACAATGGGCTGTTCTAGTACTTGTATTACTGCCGCTAATCGCTCTTGTATCCAACGTAGGATGCTCATAGTTATTGGCTTATTAATGATGGATAACACTATCTTTCTAACAGATTTCACGATAGCCCTTATAGACGCTGCCTTGTCTCTGGGTGCCTCTTCTTTGGTTTCTTCCTCAGTTATAAATAGTTTAGGGTTCTCCTTTTCCTGAGTTCCCTCCTCATAGTATCCAGTTTCCGCATGACAAATGTTCTTATTGAATCTGGTGTCTTTGTTGAAGTTAGACCGTCCTTTCCATTATGTGCGATCGTTGAGTTGCTTGTTCCAGGGTTGAGGTTGGTTGTCGCTTCGATTATTCTTGGGGCATTTATGTGATATGTGCCCAGTCTGTCCACATCCAAAGCATCTTCCTTCCCTGAAGTATTGTCCCCTTTCTTGTGTAGAAAGTCTTCTAATTCCAATCTGATCTACATCCATTGCATCAAGGTCTTTAGGTGGATTGGAAGAGTTGCCTCCAGTCGGGTTAAAGTATGCTGCTTGTGCATTATGAAGGCATTCAAATCCTGCATCGATTTGTCTAGCTGCTTTATACCATCCACTCATATCAGTTGGAAGATTCTCCCTGGTATATATCGCTTTGAGTATTTCTGGCTTGAGCCCATTTTGGAATTGTTGTACCAGAGCTTCATAGTCGTTGATGTTGGCTCTATGGGCCAGTACTTGGAACTGGGCAATGTATTCATCAACACGCTTCTTCTGTTTGAGGCGGTCAAGAAGGAATTTTGCTTCTCCTTTGACGTCCAAGTGAATGAACTGAGGATTAAATCTCTGATCTATGAAATCATTGTATGTCCATTGACCGAGGTTAGGACCTTCTTGTTCAAGGAATAGGCTTGCAAATGCTGCAGCTGTATCTTTGGTGCAGTATGATAGGACAAATAGAATTTTCTTCATATCCATGTCATAGACGTGTGAGTTGATCATCAGATAAACCTCGCATGCCAGTTTAATTTCTCTTGCATGCCTTGCTGAGCTGTCAAAAGATGATAGGCGGTTGAGTCCAATCTCTGAAGGCCTTCCTTGAGGAGGTATATTCCCTTGAGGTATTCCTCCAGGTGCTCCTCCTGGTGGTCCTCCTCCTCCGCCTCCTCCTGGGCCTCCTTCTCCTTCTAGTCCTACTCCTCCTCCTCCTCCTCCTCCTCCTTCTAGGTTAACAGGAGGGTTAGGAACAATAAGTGTTTGTGCTTGTATAGTGGCAGATTTCATGGTCACGTTCAAGGTTGGGGTTTGGCTTGGTTCAGTCTTCTGTATTGATATCTTAGTAGGTTTATTCTGAGTGTCTTCTGGGGTTTCTTTCTGTTCTTCAGATGATTCCGCTTTGTCGCTTGATTCTTTGTTCGAGTCTTTATTGGCTGCAGAGAATCGTCCAGTACTCGAGGATGCAGCTATCTGTTTTGGTGGTTCAGGTATCGACTTCTCTGGTTTTAGTCGCGGGTCGTATACTTTCCACCTTCCTTCTTGTTCATTGTAGAACAGTTGATATTTCTTTCCTTCGTAGGCCAAGTAATAGGTCTTCCTTTCTTTGTCCCACTCAGCCCCTCTGGGGAGCTTTCGCTGCTGTTCATCGCCTCGATCAATAGTGGGCCTAAACACAGCAGTGTTGGCAGTTTGGAGAGCTTGACCTAATGTTAAGGCAACACAGGTCTTACCCAACCACCGATGATATAATCAGAGGTCTAGTTCACAAGGACACTTCCTGTCTTGGAAGGTTGAGTCAGAGTTCAGAGGTTCAGTCAGCCTGAAAGGCTTAGAGTCAAGTTGAGAGACCAGTAGCTGTATTGCACTGAAAGTATAAGAGGTCAAGCTGAGGAGTCAGGTCCCTCATACATGGGGTTTATATAGACTACATGTCCTTAGGCAAAGTGGGAGAGAGTGATGGAGGAAAAGGTGAAAGGGCATACTAGAGTCAGGGGGACCTCTACCAGTAAGCGCAAAGTGGTACATGTGCTTCAGTGGAGTGGAGTGGAGTCTGGTGGAGCAAAGTGGGGTGAGACCATGTGGGTGCAATGTAGGATAAATAATAGAACAGTGAGAACGCAAAGTAAATGAAAGAATAGCATGTGCAATGTGTGATATAAATAATGACTGAGTTGAATCAGCAAGGATGAATAATAAGGGATGACCAAGCAATGATAACTGTTGAAGTCTTAAGTAATCCCAGTTTGCCTAATAGAAATTCTTTGTAACAGTTAGGTCGATGACTACTGAGTAAGGTAGGTCACTAATGGGTTCAGGTGTGGTTGAGTAGTAGCGGGGTGGCGGTTGACACGGAGGTGGGACAGGGATCGGGACAACTCGGGGTCATCTCCCAGTACTGGGAATTCCTGCCTCAGTGAATGAGAGTACAAGACAGAAGATCCAGAAGGCAATGACAAAAGAGATGGCACGGTTAACAGTGACGTTGTTGGTAGTGTAGGTATAGATTTGTCGACCGTTAGTCCAGAGAGAGATGTGAAGTGCCAGGGTGATCAAGGGTGTAGAGTGGTGATGGGGAGTTTCGACCTTCTGTCAGCGATGCGCTTAGGCCAGCTTACAATAGAGGGCCAGGCTACACTAACTTGATCAGAGAGAGTAGAGGGAAGAGAGGAGAGTGAGCTTGAACGACACTAGCTGGTGTATTGACAAGGTCGAAACTGGGGAATACAGGTGAATGTGCCCCCTACTTATATCCTGAGAGCACGTGAACTACCTACTATCTATATATAAGTCATAGAATGAGATAGAACATCATAGAATGTCCCTAGAATCTTCTGGAACGGACTAAGGTTAGCTGGTAGAAAGGAATTAGTAAGAAAGGACTATTAGTAAAGGAGATGGTGAGGTAAGCAAAGAGGGAGATGAAAAGAAGAAGAAATAAAAGTGTTCATGACAAGTGAATTGTGTTGCCTTTCTAACACTGAGGCCCTTGTTTTTCTGGATAAGAATTCGAAAAATTTCAGAGTATAGGAAAAGATGTGTCCTTTGAACACCCAATTCAAATCCGCCCCAGAGCATGCTACACACAACTTCTCTCAGATTTAATTGCATAATATTAGAGTCTACTACTGGTAATATATGCTGATTTTTTTCTGAGGCTGGATCTGTGCTGGAAAAATTAATATACTTCTACAAAGAAATAAAGGAAAATATCACAAAACCCACTCCTTTGAACACCTTGTAATATAATATTACGCTAATGCTTGGTTACGGTAAATTACAATCAAGTGCCAAGAGATCTAAATAAGTCAATGTGTCGATCACTTTGTCTGTCACGCTTGCAACTGTTTATGAAATATAAATTGATTGAATGTTTATACCTTCATGAAACTTGGAACAAACATAGCCAGAGTAGTACTGCCTATGTACTTACTTTACTGAGTATATGCCTAGAGACATTGCAGGTCAAACTACTTTAGATACAACTCGATAAGTTTCACCAATTTCTGACAGTAGATGATTTTTATAAGCTCAAAAGCTTGCCCAAATTCTATAAAATTTTGCAAACACATTTCTTACTTTACTCTTCATATGTGGTAATTTTTCTGAGGTGAGAAACAAAGAATTGAGTGAGAGAAGCAAAGGTGTTCAAAGGAACAGACCTGTTTAAAGGACACATCTTTTCCTGTATGCACCCGAATGTTTCCGGATAACAACTGCAACGATCACCAAGACCCCCATCAATCCAGATAACAATTGACAGATCAACGTGCTACTCACCTGGTTGATTCTGTCTTACAAAACTCAAATGTATTATGAGAATCAATAACCAGATATGGGTTTTGTAGTCTTGTATGTGTATTGGATACTTCAATTGTTTTTTCCATTCTAGATACATTAAAAATTCATTATTTTCGGAGCCCCCCGCCAAAATCCAGATAAAAAAGGGTCTAGGGACATGCATGCTCTTGGTTTTCCATTATAAAATGGGTGTGAAGCGCCCTGAAAAATCCACATAAAAATTTCCAGATCCTGCAAGGGCCTCAAAAGGGATTGGCGGGGTGTAAGAACACTTTTCCTTTTTCGTCTTTTCTTATTTTTTGTATTCTATTATATTACTAATTTCCTTTCATTACTAATACCTTATGACTCCCTCCTCCTCATTCCGATATATTACTAATACTGCATTACTAATTCCGCCCCAACCCCGATGATGCTTACTCACGCTTACTCATTCTTACTGACTCATCGGGCCCCGTTGTTTATTTGTTTATATTGTTATGCTGCTGTGCAGCACCTTCTTAGAGTAATACCTTCCCACATTCCAAGTGTATATAAGTAGATAGATCCTGTCTCGTCTTCCCCACTCGACTCTTCTACTTACCACCACGACGTCTTAGTCATATACTGTTTCTAGACATGTGCATTACTCAAGGTTCTCCACCTTAGACATACATCGCTGACGACTGTGTACTCCCCCTCAAGACAGTGTAGAGGTTGTCTTGGTTTAACCAGACAATCTTCGTGAGAACAGGCCTCGAGCGTGCACCGCCACCTCGTCCGTCCTAACATAAGAGTCGAGTCTCCCCTCAGGACCGACGTCTGACTCGTCATCAACATCTCTCCTTTGCAAGCGCCCTAGTAGGTCGATATCGCATCAACCCGGGTTTACCCGAGCACGACAGAAACCCTCAACCCTGCCCGGCAACGTTGATCAACGTTGTCGTGTATTGGATTCATTGAAACACCAACCCTCACTAGTCACCCTGGCTCCTAGTCGTCATCAACAACAGTACCGAAAGCCTAAGTCCTACGTCATCAAGTTCGACCCTCTCGACCACGATCCGAACAATATCATTGTTGGAACGGACAGGAAAGGACGTTGTCAGTACATCAAGCTCAAGTACCATCCCCAGCGACCAGTAGTCATTGTTAAGGAAGAAGAAGTAGAAGTGAAGATCGAGGAAGCCGACATTAAGGTCGAAGTAAAGGAAGAAGACCCTTCTAGTTGGCAGAAGTCAATCGTATGTTGGTAAAATACTGGCGTTAATGTTGACGTTGCATTTTAGAGGCAACCGTATCTGGACGAAGCAGACAGACGAAGTGTACTGCAGTTAGCGTATCTCTTTTGTCATCCCCCTCTGGATTTTTAAAGTTACTATCTCCTTCAACAATACAATCCCTGCTCGTCGACAACAACAACAAACTCATCCTCTCCCCATTAGGCTGCCACAATAGATACCGTATCAGAGCGCGCGTGTCAGCATCTTGGTCAGCTTAGAAGTGGGAGATACAGTGGAAGTCGTCAAGGTTTCTATTATACGACAAATACTGGAAGGGAACAGCGTATAGTTTGGGATCAAGTAAAGGACAACTGGGCACACGCACCAACTAGCACCCCAGCTCCAATCTCATTGTTCGCTCCCACATCTTCGACAGCTGCAAGATTCTTGGCACGCGAAGAACCTGAAGAACCATCGGTAGGAGCATTCGATCCTCCTCAAGGTATTATATCTAGATCGCCGTCGACACACGAACCTGTTCCACCTCCTGTTGAAGAAGACCCTATTGACGTTAAACCTTCTGAAGACGAAATGTCGCACCTCACAGCAGATGTGATAGCAGCTATTGTCGCCCAAGCTCTAGTGCAAGTGGGAGTAGGACAGCCGAGAACATTGACAAATGCACCAGCAACAGCGTCAACAGACAACCCATCTATCGATAAGCCAAGACAGTATCATGGAGGCAACGAGTATGAAGATTTCCGTCGGGAATTCATACTGTACATCTCAGAAAACCCAGAAAGGTTTGGAACCGACGTCAACCGGATCAAGTTTGTACTATCCTACCTGAAGTCAGGACGAGCTTCGACGTGGGCGCAAAACTACATTGACCAAAACACTGCAGCAGATAGAAGTTCAACCATTCCGGACGACTTCAAGAAGTTCATTGAAGCCCTCGACGCGTCTTTCAGAGACCCCCACAGAGCATCTAAAGCGCTGGAGCAGATCTACACAGAAGTACAAGGACGTCGTACGGCTGATGAATTCTTCAACGTCTTCGAGCAACTATGAATCTCAGCGGGACTTGTCAAGGAGGAACATAATGCTATCCTTATCCATTGTCTGGAACAGGCGGTCAACCCTGACGTCCTTCGAGGAATAATGAGAGCGGAAAAGGTACCGGTGAAGTACGACAAATGGAAAGCAAAAGCACTAGCCATCGATGCCGTGGAACAACAGCTTCAAATGCAACTACGTCCGAATCGACCACCAGTACGAACCTTCCCCCCTCTCCCCCAAACTCAATACCGTCGACCTCCAGGACCCCCACCCCAACAACAGCAAGCATCACAACCACAACATCCCCCGTTGCAGGCACAAGGAGTGAAACCGGGTACACACCCTGGAATGGGAGTTCCCATGGAAGTCGATGCAGCTCATTGTCGACTACTTTGCTGGGCGTGTAGAAAGCCTGGACACTTTGCAAACCAGTGTCCGGACCGTCAACAGGTGGTATGACAAATTATTGTGGGAATGGACCCGACGATTCGTAGGGAGATGGCGGAACAGCTTGGCGAACTGCCAGAGTCGGCTTTTGTCAAAGAAGAATACAGCGAGAAAGTTGTAGAAGTTAGGGCTACGACCAAGACCGAAGGCGTCAACGTCGAGCAGGATTTTTCGGAAGACCAGCAGTAAACATCGTAACTACTGGTCAACAATCTCAGGAACTCTTGTCTTCGCTAATTTATGACTCGCATGCTGTACAGTATTTAGATGCGCCTCAATACACCGAGTTAAAAAATCATGAGATTCTGAACGACGTAATACCTACCCCTGAAAAAGAAGACGACCTAGACGTTGATGACTACGATGATACGTGGATGTATGACAGAAGTGTACGACCTAAGGAGGTAGAACCGGAGGCCGTTTTTGTGCGACAGACAAATGGATATCAACTGGACGTCATTGTAACCATCATCCATCCCTTTGATCGGAAACTGACCCCCGAAGATAAACAGGAGATGGAGCAGCTAGATGGAGAAGAATACGATATGGACAGACAGGAGCTGGATGCACATGCACTCATTGACTCTGGAGCAACTGGTTCTCTCATCGACGAAGGATTTGTCGAAAGGTACAAGATCCCCACCAAACACTATATTCGTCCTATACCACTCTTTAATGCTGATGGAACTGGCAACAAGGAGGGTTCAATGACAGAGTATGTGGAGGTACAGATGATCTTTGATGGGATACATGAAGAGACTATTTGTCTAGCGGTGACATCCCTAGTGTCAACTAACGTCTTTCTTGGATATGACTGGCTATGCAAGCACAATCCGGAAATTGACTGGAAGACGGGTGTCATGTCATTTACTCGTTGCCTGGAGACATGTTGGTCCTTGGAGAGAGAGGCGGAAGAGTATTGTAAGAAGCAGGTCAGAAGAACGACGAAGTGGCCAGAGTATCTCGATGAATTTGTGGACGTCTTCAGTGAGGAGAACTTTGAAAAATTGCCGGAGCATCAAGTTTGGGACCACGCCATCGAACTGAAGGCAGGTTTCAAGCCAAGCGACTGTAAGGTATACCTGCTCAATCCAAAGGAGCAGCAGGTATTACAAGAGTTCATCAACAAAAACCTCGCTTCAGGATGCATTCGACACTCTAAATCTCCAATGGCATCACCGTTCTTTTTCATCAAAAAGGAAGACGGTTCCCTTCAAGCGATTCAGGATTACAGGAAGCTGAACGAAGGAACTATCAAGAACAAGTACCCGCTCCCTTTAATTCAAGAACTTGTTGATAAAGTCAGGAACTCTCATTACATCACCAAGCTCGATGTTCGTTGGGGATACTACAACATTTGTATTCGGGAGGGTGACGAGTGGAAGGCAGCATTTAGAACAAATCTGGGATTCTTCGAACCTACGGTTATGTTCTTCGGATTAACTAACACACCTGCAACGTTCCAAGGCTTCATAAATGACATTTTCAGAGAGCTCGTACACGAAGGACACGTCATCATTTACCTCGATGACATACTCATCTTCTCCAAAGAACAGGACAAACACCAGCAGCTGGTTAAACAAGTATTCAACGTCTTACAAAAGAACAGCCTGTATCTCAAGCCTCAGAAATGTGAGTTCGAAACAGACCACATCAAATACCTTGGTCACATCATTGGTAACAGAGTAGTAAAGGTGGATCCAAAGAAATCAAAAGTGATTCAGGAGTGGCCGGTGCTGAAGAACCTAAAGAAGTTACAGGAGTTCCTAGGGTTCAGAAACTGGTTACAACGATTCGTCAAAGATTACAGCGAGATTGTCAAACCGCTTATGAAGCTGACGGGAAAGGTAGAATGTAAGTGGGAGGAAGAGGAACAAGCCGCCTATGAGGAACTCAAGAAACGTCTATGTGAACCACCCGTGCTTGTTATTCCAAACGATGAAGGAGCATTTAGAGTTGAAGCTGATGCATCGAACTATGCAACTGGAGGAGTATTACTACAGGAGCAAGGAGGCAAGTGGAAACTGGTGGCGTATAGATCAAAGACGTTGTCAGATGCCGAACGAAATTACGAGATCTACAACAAAGAGATGCTCACAATTGTACAGGCTCTTAGAGAATGGCGACAGTATTTGCTAGGAGCTCGTCAACATTTTGAAGTCTAGTCAGATTATGCTAATCTTCTCTACTTCAAGTCACCACAGAAGCTGAACTACCGTCAGGCGAGGTGGTGACTCGAACTAGCCGATTACGACTTTACGTTGATTCATAAAGCAGGAACGTCAATGGGCAAAGCTGACCTTCTGTCACGACGAGCAGATTATGATAAAGGCAAACACGATAATGAGAATGTCACCTTCATAAAGGAAGACTGGTTAGTATGAGGAGTGGTGCGGACGTCACAGGAGGATGTGTTGGAAAAGGTACGGGAAGCGCAGCAGGAGGTAAAGAAAAGACCGAAGGGGGTAGTACTGAAGGATGGGTGGTTAAAGCTAGGAAACATCATCTTTGTGCCGAACAACATGAAAGAGCTTGTGTTGAAGGAGTACCATGACGCACCAATAGCTGGGCATCCTGGGACAACAAAGACCGTTAACCTCATACGCCGAAAGTTCTGGTGGCCTACAATGTTCTACGATATCCGTACGTACGTCAAAGGATGCGACAAGTGCCAAAGAAGAAAAGCTACAAGGGCAACGAGAGCAAGGAGCCTACATCTAAATGAGGTACCTGACAAGCCATGGGAAATCGTTACTGTCGATTTGATTGGAGAGTTACCAGAATCAGAGGGATACAATGCTATCTGCGTAATTGTTGATTGCTTCAGCAAACAGATACATGCGGTACCGACTACGATGAAGTTAACAGCTGAAGAAATGGCTAGGATTTACAGGGATCATGTCTTTCATCATCATGGACTACCACGCAAGATTATCCATGATAGAGGGACCCAGTTTGATGCCAAAATGATGAAGGAATTGTACAAGCTCCTACACATCGAAGGGAATCCATCGACGGCGTATCACCCTCAGTCTGATGGACAGACTGAATGAGTTAATCAGGAACTGGAATAGTACCTCCGCCTCTATGTGGATCATCGACAGTCGGATTGGGCAAACTGGTTGGCTATGGCTAAATTCGCATACAACAACCGGGAACACTCAGTGACAAAGATGTCTCCTTTCTTTGCAAATCTTGGCAGGAATCTAGGTGACTTCTCAGACATTGCAACGTCATCCTCAAACATAGTTGCTGAAGACTTTGCAAAACAGATCAAGGAGACTCACGAGCTAGCCAAAGAAAACCTTCAGAAGGCTGCGGATGACATGAAGAAGTACCACGACTGACACATAGGAAAGTCCATAGAGTTTGCACCAGGAAACAAGGTATTTCTAGACAGACGAAATATCAAAACGACTAGGCCTACAAAGAAGTTGGAAGATAAGTGGTACGGACCTTACGAAATCGTTGAGAAGGTTGGAGCTGGCGCATATAGACTCAAGTTGCCGAAGACGTGGAAGAAGATTCACCCCGTCTTCAATGAAGTCCTACTGAAACCTGCAGTTGAGCCCTCATTCGAATCTCAGAAGAAAGCACCTCCACCACCACCTGTTCTCATTGATGAAGAAGAAGAATATGAGGTTGAAGGAATACTCGATTCACAACTGCATCAACGGAAGTTACAGTACCTGGTAAAGTGGGTAGGATACGAGGAAGCAACCTGGCAACCAGAGTTGGACTTAGGAGACAATGCGAAGGAAGCTGTCGATGAGTTCTACCAAAAACACCCAGGAGCCCCTCGTAAACTCACAATACCTCAACAGTCGTTACGTCAGATCTTCGCATACACAGAACCTCTAGACCCAGTGAATGGTTGGAAAGGAAAACCCATGGTCGCAATTGACATGGAAGATCTACCTCTCTATGTAGACCCACTTGATCAACCAGGACTGCTGGCATAAACATTGGTCGGGATGCCCAACCTTGAAGGGGAGGTGATGTAAGAACACTTTTCCTTTTTCGTCTTTTCTTATTTTTCGTATTCTATTATATTACTAATTTCCTTTCATTACTAATACCTTATGACTCCCTCCGCCCCATTCCGATATATTACTAATACTGCATTACTAATTCCGCCCCAACCCCGATGATGCTTACTCACACTTACTCATTCTTGCTGACTCATTGGGCCCCGTTGTTTATTTGTTTATATTGTTATGCTGCTGCGCAGCACCTTCTTAGAGTAATACCTTCCCACATTCCAAGTGTATATAAGTAGATAGATCCTGTCTCGTCTTCCCCACTCGACTCTTCTACTTACCACCACGATGTCTTAAGTATTCCTCTCTTGTACTTACTTAGTTTATTCAATCTACTTACCATCACTGTTATGCGAAACGACGGGTTCGGGGGTACTCGAACGGAGTCGGGGTCTCTCACACCAGAGCTTAGGGTACGCTGCCTCAAACGTCGAAGACTTGTACAGCGACGGAGACGATCACGCAGGCTAAGGGATGGTGGTGGTAAGAAGATATATTTAAGTTAGTACAAACAATGAGTAAATACCTAAGGGATGGTGGTGGTAAGAAGAATAGTGAGACGGGGTACAAATGAGTCAGACTATCTACTTATATACACACCAGACGTGGGAAGGTATTACTCTAAGAAGAATATTAGTAAGGGTGGGAATAGAATATTATGGAACGTTCCGGTAAAGAGCGACTAAGCAAGATGAATAATAAGAATGAGTAAGCATGAACGGAAAAAGGAATATGACCAATGAAGAATTAAGTAAGCGAAAGTAAAGGGAAAGTTCAAGTCCTAACATTACCCCCCCTTTAAGGCTTGATCGTCCCGATCAAGGTTGATTCTACGGCTTTCGTGGTGCTTTGGGATGTTTCTCGTAAAACTCCTCGATTACCTCCTCTGCGTTCGTCAGGTCTTCCTCAGGCTGCCACGTCGGGTCCTTGTATCCTTCCCATTTAACCAAGAATTGGAGCTTTCGCCGATGGATGCGCGAGTCCAGTATCTCTTCGACTTCATACTCTTCTTCATCATCGACAATCAGTGGAGGTTTAGGCGGCGGGTGTCTCTGAGACTCGAAAACTGGTTCGACTGCTGGTTTAAGTAACATCTCGTTGAATACCGGATGTATCTTCTTCCATGAATGGGGAAGTTTGAGGCGGTAGGCACTCGCTCCCACCTTTTCAATAACCTCGTATGGTCCAAACCACTTGTCCTCAAGTTTACTTGTCGGTCTGGCTGTCTTGATGTTGCGCCCGTCTAAGAAAACCTTATCGCCCCGCTTGTATTCCACTGATGCTCCTGCATGTCTGTCATGAAACCTCTTCATGTCTTCCGCCGCTTGTTTGAGATTCTTTTGAGCTATCTCGTGTACTTCTTTGATGTGTTTAGCGAAATCTTCTGCGGAGAAGTTGGAAGATGATGTCACAACGTCTGTGAAGCCGGTTGGATGCATGCCTGTGTTGACAAAGAACGGGGAGAGTTTGGTCGCTGAGTGTTCCCTATTGTTGTACGCGAATTCTGCAAGAGGAAGCCAGTCTACCCAATCCGATTGCCTGTGGTTGACGTATAGGCGGAGGTATTGTTCCAGTTCTTGATTGACTCGCTCCGTCTGTCCATCCGTTTGAGGGTGATACACAGTCGAGGGATTTCCCTGAATGTGTAGTAACTTGTACAGTTCCTTCATCATTTTTGCCTCGAATTGCGTTCCTCGATCATGGATGATCTTTCGCGGTAATCCGTGAAGTCTGAAGACATGATCCCGATAGATCCTTGCCATCCCTTCTGAAGTTAACTTCGTAGTTGTCGGGATTGCATGCATCTGTTTACTGAACCGATCAACTATAACGCAGATTGCATTATGTCCGCTCGACTCGGGTAGTTCACCTATCAGGTCTACCGTAACCACTTGCCAAGGCACCTCAGGTATCTCGTTCGGATGTAGGACCCGTCGTTTCGCTGTTCTGACTGCCTTTGTCCGTTGGCACTTGTCACATCCTCGCACGTAATTCCTGACGTCTGCAAACATTGTTGGCCACCAGAAATCACGCCTGACCAGTTCCACCGTTTTTGACGAACCCGGATGCCCTGCCCACGGCGAGTCATGACAGACCTGAAAGACTTTGTCTCGCATCTCATCTGGCACAAAGATCCTTCCATCCTTCTGTAGAAGACCACCTTCCTCCGTTGCCCCCTTCGGTATCTTCTCCTTCTCCAAGCTTTCTTGCGCTTCCCTGATCTTATCTCGTAGTGCCGTCAGATCTCCAGTAAGGGCTCGAACTAGCCATTCATCCTTGATAAAGACGATGTCCTTGTTGTCTTCTTTGCCCTCATTGAACCCTGCCCGCCGTGATAGCAAATCAGCCTTTCCCATTGACGTCCCAGGCTTGTGTACCAGTACAAAGTCGAATTCCGCCAGTTCAGTTCTCCAGCATGCTTGACGGTAGTTGAGCTTGTGCGCTTCCTTAAAATACATGAGGTTCAGGTGGTCTGACCAGACCTCGAAGCGGTGTTTAGCGCCCAAGAGATATTGTCGCCAGTCACGAAGTGCTTCGACAATTGCCAGCATCTCTTTGTCGTATATCTCGTAGTTCCTTTCAGCGTCGTTAAGTGCAGACGATCGATATGCTACTGGTTTCCATTTTCCATCCTCCTGTTGCTGTAGTAGGACTGCGCCTGTCGCATAGTTTGACGAATCGGCTTCTACTCGATATGGCTGATCATGGTTCGGTATCGCTAATACGGGCGGGCTACATAAGCGCTCCTTTAATCCTTCAAACGCCTCTTGTTGTTCCTTTCCCCATCTCCATTCAGCTTTACCGGTCAGAGACGTCAGAGGTTTAACGATTTGACTATAGTCCTTGACAAAACGTCGTAACCAGTTCCCAAAACCCAGCACCTTCTGCAATTCTGTCACATTTCTCGGCACTGGCCAGTCTCGAACTGCCTCACTCTTCTTCAGGTCCACCTTAAGCTCTCCTTGACCTATGACGTGTCCTAGGTATTTGACTTGGTCCACCTCGAATTCACACTTCTGCGGCTTCAGGAACAGGTGGTTATCGCGAAGTCTCTGGAATACCTCTCGTACTAGCTGGCGATGTTCATCGATATGGGAGGAGAAGATGAGTATGTCGTCGAGGTAAACGATGATCTTGCCCTCATGTATCAAATCCCTGAAGATGTCGTTCATGAATCCTTGGAAGGTAGCTGGGGCGTTAGTTAAACCGAAGAACATGACCGTTGGTTCGAACAACCCCAGGTTTGTCCTGAAAGCCGCTTTCCACTCATCCCCTTCTCTAATACGTATGTTGTAGTATCCCCAACGTACGTCTAGCTTGGTGAAGATCTTCGCATCCTTGACCTTGTCTACCAGTTCCTGAATAAGCGGGAGAGGGTATTTGTTCTTAACTGTTCCCTCGTTGAGCTTCCGGTAGTCTTGGATTGCTCGAAGTGAGCTGTCTTCCTTCTTGATGAAAAAGAAAGGCGACGCCATGGGTGACTTTGACTCTCGGATTCGTCCTGATGCCAAGTTCTCCTCGATAAAGCCTTTCAATACTTCCTGCTCCTTCGGGTTGAGGGGATAGACCTTGCAGTCGTTAGGTTTGAAGTCCGGTTTCAGATCGATTGCATGATCCCAGACGCGATGTTCAGGAAGGTTCTTGAAGCTTTCTTCACTAAACACGTCTTCAAAATCATTGAGGTATATCGGCCAGTCTCGATTCGACTTGATAGCACGATTATGCACTATTGTCGTTGCTTCAGGATTTGGATCTTGTCGGCAATCTGTAGGACATCGCGTGAACTCGATCTTCCCTGTAGTCCAGTCTATCTCCGGGTTATGCTTCGTGAGCCAGTCATGTCCCAGGAAGACATCGCAGTGAGCCAGACGGGTGACAGCTAAACGGATGGTTTCAATGTGTTGTCCAAAAACCATCTCCAACTCGACATAATGCGTCATCATTCCTCCTTCATTGAGAGTTCCGTCAGCATTAAACACCATCATAGGTCGTATGTAGCGAGTTCGGGGTATATCGTGCTTGAGTACGAAGTCCATATCAATACACGATCCGGTACATCCAGAGTCAACCAGGGCTCGGGCCTTTTCCAAGAAGTCTCCTGTATATCTCGGTAGGTCGACAGTAGAGAGGATCACTTGTATCTCCAACTGGCGCCCATTGGATCCTCGTATAAACCGTGGGTGCGCTCGGAAGTAAGCTTCTTCAAAGGCCTCAACATCATCCTCTGTAAGCCCCTCCTCTTCTTCTGTTGGTATCACGTCGGTCAAGATTTCGTAGTAAGGTGCAGCGTCATCGTGTTTCAAATCTCTAAGGTAGTATACAGACGATGAGTCATGGAATACATGCGACAAAACGAAATCTTGTGAAAGTCGACCAGTTGTCCCGACGACTACTCCTGGTCCTTGACAAAATCCTCCTCTCCCCTTTCTTCATCCATCAACCCCTCTACTTGTGTAGCTCGCAGCTCCTCGGGTCCTCCGTCGACCGCTTGGAAGTCACGTTCCTTCAGCTCTCCCAGTGCGTCTGCAAAGGCCCTGCGGGTCTCCGGGTCCCATGCCCTAATCACCTCTCGTACTATCTGCCCCTTACTAGGACAACTAGCCATGAGATGCGACGGCGATCCACAGGTCCAGCATTTGTAACTTCTTCTGGCCCTGTCGATGTCCATTGGGATTCCGGCTCCTGGATGGACTCCTGCCCCTACTCCTTGATGATCGCGCTGAGGGGGAGGTACCTGTGGCCAATGCTGCTGAGGTTGCGGAGCTTGCTGGACTTGAGGCGGGTTCTTGGTCTGTGTCTGGGTTGGCCAGTTTGTGCGTGGAGGGCCTGACCTTGTCGCCGTTACTTGACGAAGCTGTTGTTCGATTCTGTCCACGTCAATAGCCTTCGCCTTCCAGCCATCATAGGTGGTAGGGACAGTGGCTGAGCGCATGACTCCCTTGACGACCTCGAGGTTCAATGCCCACTTCAATCGGTCGATGAGGATGTCGTTGTGTAGTGCATCTGTAAGACCAGCTGCCTGACGTCTGATGTCGAACTCGACGAAGAACTCGTCTGCGGTCTTCTTCCCTTGAGTTAGGCGTCGAAGTTCCGCCATCGCCTTCTCTTTCTTGTTTGGATCGTCAAACAACTTGTCTAGAGCCGTTTGAAAGGCTGCCCAGGTGTCCGGGATACCTGCCACTTGGTTCGCATCTACGTAGTTCTGCGCCCACGTTCCAGCAGCTCCGCCTTTCATGTAAGACAAGACAAAGAGTATCTTGCTCTTGCCTGTTGGGAACGACCTGGGGTCCGACTCAAAGCACAGGGTATATTCGCGCTTGAAGTCCTTGTAGTCGCTGCCATTGAACTCGCTTGGTTCCTTCGCACGAGTCTTGGGGGATGGGGCAGGCGGTGCTGGCGGTTGTTGTACTTGTCCTAGAGCAGCCGCAAACATCTGCGCGAACTGCTGCATCTGAGTCTGATTGAACCCTTGCGCCATCAGTGGACTTGGTGCTCGGGGAGGAACTGGAGGTGGTATTGGTTGTTGTCCTTGTCCTCCAGACATTCGTAGTACAGGAGTCTCTAGAGAGGATACGTCTGAGTCGCTCCTTGACGTTGGAGTAGGGGACAGAGGCGACGTAGGCTGAGTCTGAACAAATAACTCGTCTATGTCTCTCTCCACGGCGTCTAGTATTAAAGCACGTCGGCGATGAGTTCTCGACAACGTTTAACGACGAGGAGGGGGTACAGGTAAGGGATCTAGGCGCTGACGCAGGTTGTTCGGCAATCCGTCCATAAGCCTTATGACAACGCGGAAGATCCAGGCAGGGAAAACAATAGAGAACCCCGGGGCACTATGAACGTGTGGGAACTCCTTGGTGTAGATGACGTTCCCTCGGCACCAGATGGTAACGATAAGCGCCACGGTGACTTTGGGTAAAGGGTTGTGACTGATCGGGAATACACGGAAACTTTAACAGTCTCCGGGCCGGTTGTTGTTGTCTCGGTAAAAACCGGGTTGGTGAAAACTCGTGTTCGTTGGGAGTTACTCAACGTCAACGGGAGACCACAGGAGGGAACAGCAAGGACTGGGAAACTCAGAGGTCGCTGAACGGTCCTGGTACGTAGGTCTCACTATTATGTTATGCAAAACGACGGGTTCGGGGGTACTCAAACGGAGTCGGGGTCTCTCACACCAGAGCTTAGGGTACGCTGCCTCAAACGTCGAAGACTTGTACAGCGACGGAGACGATCACGCAGGCTAAGGGATGGTGGTGGTAAGAAGATATATTTAAGTTAGTACAAACAATGAGTAAATACCTAAGGGATGGTGGTGGTAAGAAGAATAGTGAGACGGGGTACAAATGAGTCAGACTATCTACTTATATACACACCAGACGTGGGAAGGTATTACTCTAAGAAGAATATTAGTAAGGGTGGGAATAGAATATTACGGAACGTTCCGGTAAAGAGCGACTAAGCAAGATGAATAATAAGAATGAGTAAGCATGAACGGAAAAAGGAATATGACCAATGAAGAATTAAGTAAGCGAAAGTAAAGGGAAAGTTCAAGTCCTAACAATCACGACATCTTAGTTGTATACTGTTCCTAGACGCGTTGTCGTGCTGGGATGGTATTGGCTGTTGAATAACCAAGTACACTCCCACTGAGTCAACCGGTCTAATTATCTAGGCAGGTAGTCTTCCCAGTTGTTCGTTGAAGCTATGGGCAACTTGTTGTAGTTGGAGGGTTGAGGGACTCAAGTTTGAGTAGAGAGGTAGAGTGAGTGAGAGATGAGTCTTTATCCAATTCTCTTGAAAGCGAGTGATAGGTCACAATGGGTAAGGAGCAATTAAATTGTCCACACCGAGGTAGGCAATGACAAGCTATGCAGAATAGATGTCAATGTCTAGAGGGACACACACACTCGAAGTCTCGAGATATCAGATATCGACTTTGAGAGGGGGTTTATCACCAATGTCCAATTGGAACAGAGGCAATACAATACCTTTGACTAGTACCAAACTAGTCCTTGAGCAATACAGTTACCCAGTCTTGAGCTGAGGTCAACTGTATGCAACGAAACCTTGACTTGACTTGCAAATAGTGTGACAAGAGGTCACAGAGTGATGTGAGCTGGTCTTGTCCTGGAGGAAACTTGTGCTTAGTTAGTTCTCTGATGAGTTAGTTCTCTATGGGGAGTTAATTCTATGCTCCTCTGGGGGGCTACATGCTGGTCCTTAAATACTAATTCCAAGACCAATTTACATAATCCACAGCATAAGCTAAAAATAGATCTGCATCAACCACATCATCAAAATTTGATGTCTCCTTCCAAAGCTATGCATCAAATACTCCAAATCAAGTGATATGTATCAATGTATCAATGTATCAATGAGTTATTTGATGAATGATGCGCATCAATGAATTAATTGATGAGTGATGTGCATCAATGAATTACTTGATAGATGCTGTGCATCAATAAGTTATTTGATGGATGATGCGCATCAATGAGTTACTTGATGAATGATGTGCCATCAATGAATCAATTGATGAGTCCAGAATATGGTTCAAGGTGATGACCTGATCGATGATCTAATCGATAACTTGATGAATGACCTAATGGATGAGATAATCGATGACCTAATGAATGATATAATTGATTACTTGATGGATGATATAATCGATTACCCGGTTTGGGCTTATTTGGTTTTTGATATCTGGACTGTGGTCTTTGGTTTTTCCAGAGCGATGTATCGGATGGCTTCTCAGATAAGACCAAATGAATGGTGCAACCGGTGGTTCTTGAACCTTCATTTCTGCTTCTAGAGTGCGACCATATAAATAATGGTTTGTTTATCTATCGCCGCTCGAGTTCCTTTTCTGCAATTCTTTGTTCTAATGCCACCTTCACGACTTCACCATCTGCTCTGCCACGCTTCTGAACTTCTCCGGCTGGCTTTTGTGTATCGTCGCGCTTCCTCTAACCCGATTCAGTGAGTTACTTTCTCGACACTTTGCGATCTTTATGCTTAATAGCACGAAGAGTATTTGTGGAGACGACTATAATGATCGAGGAGGAGTGGGTCGAGTGGGTACCGGTGCTTGTTACTAGACGAGTTGTGCTCAACGCTTGATAGTAAGCTTGGCACTTTCCATCGGCTTTCGATTTGCTAACTTGTGTGCAGAATTACGAGTTACTGCGACGTCCGATATTTCTTGTTTATCCTTTCTGATGTCCTACTATGTTCTTGCTTCCGATAGTGTAAAGCGTGCCAATATTACGATTGTTTATGTCCAGGCAATATCCTGGCCTGACAGCGTGCATTACTCAAGGTTCTCCACCTTAGACGTACGTCGCCGACAACTGTGTACTCCCCCTCAAGACAGTGTAGAGGTTGTCTTGGTTTAACCAGATGATCTTCGTGAGAACAGGCCTTGAGCGTGCACCACCACCTCATCCGTCCTAACACGGGGGTCCTTACAGGGAAATTCATAAAAATCTGGACACGTGCCAAATTGCCAATTTCGGCCCCTTCAGTACCTCAGAACACAAAATAAATCATATCTCACTCATTTCTTGACCGTTTCGTGTCATCTAGGTTTCTAAATTCATGCCCCGATTGTGCTGTCCGAACTGTAACAAACCCGAGCAAAATCGGGCAAGAATTGACCCCAAAACGGCGCAAACTGTCATTTTTTCATGTATTCCTCATGTCCATTTTTTCCTGCACTCAATTCTGGGTCTGCAGCACCCACAAGTGTCTCAGAATGCTCAGATGGAATAACTGTGAATTTAGGGCCTGAATTTGAGATGAATTTGAAGGTGTATGTGCTGGTCTGGGGGCATGCCTGGAAGGCAGAAATGTCCCCTCATCCCTCAAGCTCACCATGCCCTAGAAAAAATATCTGAAGCCAAATTCATACATGAAAATTCATTCTAGGCCTATTGAAAGTGATCTGAGCCTTTCCCAGATCAAATGGATATGTTGGGAAGCTGGGAAAGGCTCAGATCACTTTCAATAGGCCTAGAATGAATTTTCATGTATGAATTTGGCTTCAGATATTTTTTCTAGGGCATGGTGAGCTTGAGGGATGAGGGGACATTTCTGCCTTCCAGGCATGCCCCCAGACCAGCACATACACCTTCAAATTCATCTCAAATTCAGGCCCTAAATTCACAGTTATTCCATCTGAGCATTCTGAGACACTTGTGGGTGCTGCAGACCCAGAATTGAGTGCAGGAAAAAATGGACATGAGGAATACATGAAAAAATGACAGTTTGCGCCGTTTTGGGGTCAATTCTTGCCCGATTTTGCTCGGGTTTGTTACAGTTCGGACAGCACAATCGGGGCATGAATTTAGCAACCTAGATGACACGAAACGGTCAAGAAATGAGTGAGATATGATTTAGTTTGTGTTCTGAGGTACTGAAGGGGCCGAAATTGGCAATTTGGCACGTGTCCAGATTTTTATGAATTTCCCTGTAAAGGACGCGTCTTTGACTGTATTACAAAACTAATTGACAGATTATGCTACTCCTTCTTACACCATATGATGGGCATTGAACGCGGTGAGTGCCTCTTTCTTTCTTTCTTATTCAGCTCTCCCGTCGTCTCGTCTACCATCGATACCGCCTCTGCTTTCCACTTCGTTACAACAAACGGTTCACAAGTAAGCCCCTTAGCTTTTTTTTTATCTGTCCTCGTTACTGACCATTCCTTCCCAGTGACGCTTAACCCCTTCAACCTCGATGAAGAGTTCTACGAGTCATGCCTGGACGTCTCCAAGCAACCCGGAAACCAGTCGCCAGTCTCCACAACCTCGACCATCATCTCATCTACTACCTACACGTTCGGCAAGCTCGGCCTCAACAGCGTCTTCTCTGACTCATCCCGTCTCACCGACCGTTACCCCGCTGCTTATGAAGACTTCTTTGGTATGCCCAGCGGGGCTCCCTGTATCTACAAGTCGGGTCCTGCTTGGCCTGAACGCGAGGGTCCACAAGCGCAGCGCTACATCCGCGAGGCCCGCCCTGTCTACGGTCACCCTATCGCAGGCTCCTGGCTCAAGATCGGTACGGACATCTACAAGTTCCTCGACTCATGCAGCGTCAAGTGGACCTCGATCGACCCCGTCGCCTTCGCCAACGCCGGGGAGAAGACGCCGTTTTGCCGGCTCCTGATATGGATCGGCGTGAAGCACGAGACTCTCACCTTCGAGGATGCCGTGGCTGCCGCCAACGCCATCAAGGATATCCTCAATCTAGCCGGCTTCCCCGAGATTGAGGTCGCTTTTCGCGAGTCGGAGGTGACCCATTCTGTTGGTGGCCCGAGGCTCCTCCCCTTCAAACCCCTCATCGACCCTATCCCCGAGTTCCGCAAGCCTTTCACACCCACGCTCGGCCTCTCCATCGCTCCGTTCAAGCATTCCCACTACGAGGGCACCGGCGCCCTCTACTTCCGCCTCAGCAAAGACGACGACCGTGTCGTCCTTCTCACCGCTGCCCACGTCGCTCGCCCTCCTCCCGTGTACGCCAACACGGGCATGTCGCGCACGAAAAACAGCCAGCCCCGCGAGGATATCGTCGCACTTGGCAGCATGGGTTTTCAGAATGCTACAAATGCCATGATGGCCACCATCGGCGACCTCGCTCGCTGCGTCAAGGTGTGGAACAAGGAGATCACCAGGATGGGTGAGTTCGTCGATGGCGAGGATGCGGAGGTCACCGATAAACGCCAGCAGAACCAGCGCGAGGTGGAGAAGGCGACGAAGATTATCGATAACTTGAACAAGCTTCACGATGAGGTTACCAAACGCAGGTCGAACCTGAGACAGCGCATCATTGGCTTCGTCCTCCACGCTGAGCACATCATCGTCTCCGACGGACCCACCGGGTATACTCGCGACTGGGCCCTTATCCAGCTTTTCAACGACAAAATTGATTGGGACACCTTCCCGGGAAACAAGGTCTACGTTGGTACGTTTCCCATCTCGTCCCGCAGTTTCAGTTTTGGCTGACTATTATTATCCCGCAGGTGGCAACCTCTCGCCGTCCGACTTCGGCAAGTATATGTTCCCGAAGCCCGAGGACCAGGCGAACTACGAGTACCCGGACGACGGGCTCCTCCAGGCCTATGGCGTCGTGAAGGACAAAGAGATCCGCCAGCCCCAGCACCTCGACATTAACGGCGAGAAGGCACTACTTGTAGTGAAGAACGGCCTGACCACGGGCACCACGATAGGTCGCGTCAACGGCCTTGATTCTTTCACTCGCGTCTACGCCAACTACGGCATCGAGCACACGTCCATCGAGACCGCCATCCTGTCCTACGACAAGCTGCATGCCCCCTTCTCCGCCCCAGGAGATTCGGGCTCCATCATCCTCGACAGAGCTGGCCATATCGTCGCCTTGCTCACTGGCGGTGGCGGCACGACCAACGAAACAGACGTGACCTACGGGACCCCATACTGGTGGCTCGAGGAGCAGATCAAGAAGACATTCCCCGGCTGCCACCTCTACCCGGTCGTTCGCTAGGTTCGTGCATTTTTACATGCTAGCTAGAACTCGAGTTTTCGAGTGCACTCTTCGAGTGCTAGCTAAAACTTGGGTCTTGTTCTTTTTTTTCTTCTTTACTTTACTTTACTTTTCGCGCATAACTTTTCCCCAACGTATGCCACTTCTTCCCTTTTCTCGTCTCGTCTCGTATTATCACGCTCGTTCTTCCCCCCTTCCGTCCCCTGTCCATCTATTTGCTCGTTGTCGATGCCGTCTTCTTCAACACCCTTGGCATGGATTTCGTCCCAGTGGCACTAGCTGTGGCACTCAATGCTGCTCACCAAGCGGACCCGAATGCGAAACTTTACATCAATGACTACAATATTGAAGCACAGGGTGCGACATTTTCATTGCTGTTGCCTCTCAGCTCCTCATTTTGAATGTGGACTGTAGGTGCCAAGGCTACCGCCATGATCAATCTCGTCCAGCAGCTTAAGAATGATAACGTTCCTATCGATGGCATCGGACTTCAATGTCACTTCATCGTCGGGCAAGTTCGGCAGACACTTCAGGCTAACATGGAGGCAATGACAGCCCTTGGTGTCGAGGTATGAGTTTGATTCCGTCATCGTGATTTATCACAACTGAAATTTTCTTGATGTACCTTTTGTAGGCCGCAATTACAGAACTAGATATCCGCATGACTCTTCCCGCGACAGAGGAATTGCTTGCTCAGCAAGCTACGGACTACCAGAATGTCGTCGCTGCATGTAATGCTGTACCCGGCTGCGTGGGTGTAACCATTTGGGACTACACTGATAAGGTGAGGAATTTCCAGATTCCTGTTGACGACATACATTAAACTCATCTCTGTCAGTACTCGTGGGTACCTTCGACGTTCTCAGGTCAAGGCGCAGCCTGCCCGTGGGACGAGGTGGGTCTCCGATGTCAATCTCGCTGCTTAAACAGTATTATGCTGATGCACGTTCACCAGAATTTACAAAAGAAGCCAGCATACGATGGGATCATCGCAGGTTTCTGAAACGAATCATCAATACACGGAGTACATGTAGAACTGCGCCTTGTCAGGGTCAGGAGAGGAAATGTAGTCAGTGATCTTAGTGATATCATCATCAATCATTATTTATGAACACCGGTTGAATGGTAACACATGATGCCACTTTCGAAACGGCCTTAAGGTAGGGGAAGTATAAACTCGACTAGGTGTCACAGTGTGACTGATGACCCTGAGCACCCTGAGCTTACCCGATTTGGAAGGACCCTGCGGCAAAAATCTCGAGGTCGGATTTCAGGACAGTGGCAGCTAGCAGAAGAGCAGCCAGAATCTCATTTGTACTTCAATAAAACATCAAAACAAAGCAAGTTTCACCATTAGCCAGCTCTCCTGAACCTCTCTTAACAGTCAGGATATGTGCTATAAATGTGTATTAGTCAAATATTAGTAATAAAGATGAGTCATACAAAACCTACTATATTTGGATAGTATTTGTCATCCTGTGCCCGCCAAGAGCGGCAAAAATCCTGCGGTCGAAATTTTCGAAATTTATGAAAAGCTTACCAGAATGCTGGAAAATGAATTCTGAGCCATTTGGCACAAAAAGGGTTCATCCCATAATCGGAAGGTCAAGGGTCCATATTTTTTAATTTTAAAAACATACATCTGCTTGTAATTTCTATTAGAAGAGATCTATGAGGGCCGAAATCGAGTTTGTGTTGTGTGGAAGTTGCAGTTAAGAAAGGGTCCAAAGTCACCGGATGAGGCAAGTCAGGCCAAGTCAGGGTCGCATGACGCGCGTCACACCTAGTCGAGTTTATACTTACCCTACCTTAGGTGAATTTGAAGCCTTCAGTACCTTAACCCGTCCATCGCCCTGTCCATCACGTTGTTGAGTGCAACCAATAGCACGGATTCGCATGCGTGCCCTGGGCAGTAACAGAACTAAAATACTGAGAATTACATAGCTATAGTATACAGCGTTTGATACTAAGATACAACAGGAAGGTAATTTATGTGCGCATCCTCCGCAATGACAGAGATTTTACGTACAACCGAGTAATGTTCAAGCAGAGTCAAACAGATGCGTGCCTCATACGTTGGCGGTTCCTAAGGACCCCTGACAATGCCAATTGATGCCTGATCCAAATTTCAAAATTCTTATCTGGATTTTTCCGGGCGCTTCGTGCCCGTTTTATCCGGAAAAATTCATGCATTGCCTCTTCAAACCTTCAAATTATCCAGATTTTGGCGGAGGCCTTGAATAGTTACCTTCTTATCCGGATTTGGGTGGAGGCCTCCCATATGTTTTTTTTCTTCATCTGATTGGCTATCATGTAGTTATCATAGTACAGAACTTAATCCACTTCAAGAGCAATCCCATGTAGAGGGAACAGTCAGAAGATACAAGGTTTCTTGTTATTTCGCGCAAAAATTTGCACAAGATAGTATAACCACATATGGTAATTATACGCAATATTTCCAACCCTGGGAAATTTAAGTCGGAATGTGAAAGCTCATCTGATTGGTAGGATTATCATTCTAGGTATGATTTTTAGCGGTGAGTTAATGATTTTCTGCCTGGTGTGGCAGGAATTTCTGATCTGGACTAGTAGGCATGTCACTTTTATCCGGATTGGAGGAGGCCTAGGCAACCACCGGCTTCCTCTTATCCGGATTTTGACACAGGCCCTGACCCGTTTTTCGACCCAAATTATCCGGAAAAATTCAGGCATCAGACCCAAAATTTGGCAATTTTTATCCGGATTCGGCGGAGTCCTTAGTCGGGATTGTCAGGGGTCCTGGTTCCTATCAGGTACAAGCATGGATGCAAACTCGGATGCTCTTGGGTACAGGTTCGGGGCGTTCTGATCTCTGGTTGGAAGATCATTTCCGTAAGTGTCGCCCTAATAATCAAACAGTGTGACGCCCTACCTTCGCAAAACGTACACGACAGACATCAACATGCTCTCTTCGTCAATAAAGCTCATCGAGAATTTGCCGAGATGAAAGGACGCCCGTTCAAGTGCAGCACGCATGAGAATATCGAAAGTATCCGGTTCGATGAGTGTTCGAACTTGAATGTCTCGATGATTCGACAGAAGCCGAAGAAGGACACAGAAGACTTCTGACCAAGTTGATTCTGATAAATCGCTCTGAGTGGAACGCATCGGGCGCTGTAAGATAGAGGTTAATGCACGGGCGGCAAGAAATGCGAGGTCATTGTTTCTATAGGGTCGGATCGCTGTCAGCGTATCTGATTGGGGCAGGCATCAAAGCTGACCTAAAGTAAGTCAATAGACGCTGGGCTATCTTTTCCTGTTCGAAGTCGTCTCCCGCAAGGAAGAAAGAACGCCACAAGTCATACACATCGTTATCTCCGAGAGCAACGACACATCGTGCGTGGAGCAGAGATAAAGTCTTCAATGCGTCGTTGAGCACGCGAGAGTACCCCATCGGCCAATGGCTGTGACCGTCCTTGAATTTCACGCCAATGGGAACGACCGTCTCTAACGGAAGCGCTGCCACTCGTTGTCGTGCCCCTTGAGAAACGAAGCAGCCGCGAGCAATTGGATATTGGGAGGAAAGCTCAAGAACGATGAACAAGGCACGTATTTGCATATCATGCAGAGCGGAGCTACAATAAGGCTGTGAGTTCATCATGATCATGTCGTATTACGAACGGATGTGTGCCTTCGGCACGAGTACGAACTTTGATACATGCTCCAATAATATAGTGCAGCTTTGCTCTATCTGCGTCTTCAAAAGGATGAGCAATTCATCTCTCTCCTTCCGGGCCAGTCTCCATTTCCTCTTCCCCTTAATGGTTAAAATCTCCTGTTGATGTTTTCGGAGTATGCCCAGAGTACCTTCGATATCCTTTATCTCAGCCTTCTTCAGGTCTTCATATCCAAGCATGAAATCGGTCTGCAACAACTTTCTGAGAAGGGGTTCTAAGCGTCCGGCAATGGCGTCTGGCGAATGGCTCAACAAGAACTTGCTGATCCCACTTTCAACTACCTTGCTCAGAGAAGCATATCCACGTCCCAACGTTCGTCCCATCCCCCATAAATCAGAAAGCGTTGCGTTCGTTGATAAAGAGTGTGAGAGTGAACAGGTTTCCAGAATTGAAACACCGGATACATCCGTTGAAGAGGAGCGTATGTCCATGGTTCGAGTCGACGGGACGCATTGCATACAAGCTTCTAGGTCCGTTTCAAATTCGCATCCATGTCGAGGCGATGCGAATGACGACTTAGAGTCGTCATCGTGGATCGGACAAAACGTTGGAATCGCGGGACTCAGGTCTGAAGTCGAATGAAAACAGGACCTATCTGAGTTCGTATCAGGGTATTCGTCATCGTATGGAGTTCCTTCTCCCGTCGGCGCATAATCAGCTCTTGAGACTGCTTCGCCCTCAGTCCTGCTTACTTTGTGCCTGACGACCAACGCTCCAAACGAGCTACCAAGGCGCTCAAAGAGTTTTCCGACGGTACGACCAGCTCCTGAACGGTCGGAAGCTGTGGCATTCTCCGATTCCGAATGTTGGGAACACGTCAAAGTCTCCAGTGATGCCAGTGATGAATTCCGAAGAGTGTTTGTATATTCAAGAGGGATTGCGCGCTCGCGATGATCGAGTCGACTCTGGCCACTGTGCCCTGGATTACTTGAAGACATGTACGGGATCCGCGTTGTCGAATTCGGATGTTCATTCAATTGGACTAGCACACGCATGGTAGATGGGCAATAATCGTGAGATGGCTTGCTGGAGCTATCGTCGGTGTCAAAGGAAGAGAACGCCGCGGACAATATAATTCCAACGTCTGTACAGTTTGCTGATACGATATCTTGTCGAATCAGCAGGACATGCGAGAGGAAAGCGAAGCTCTGCGCCGCGTCTTGAACGATAATAGTCTTGTGGTCATTGGAGGCAGGTATGCACGGAGAGGACAGCGCAACAATTTATACAGTTAATATCTAAAATCGCCGATCGAGTGGAGGTGGGGTAATTACTGTGCGCTCATGATGGTGGACCCAAAATACAGACATGCGACGCTTGTACCTTCGGTAATCTCGACCCTGGGAAGCATTGAATAACATTGATTCGTCATATTTCTTGAGTAACCGAGATTGAATGAAAAAAAGACCGAATTTCTTTCGAAAAGACTCGTGCGTGAGCAGAAACACATCGCCATTTGGCGGGAAACTCGCCTTACATCTCTTTCCTATGAAAGGCTATGCAATCTGATAATTGATTCATCACTGGATGCTCCACGTGTATTCTTTGCTGCGGCTTGTCATCGCCTCAAAATAAGCGCCTGTTGAGACGACAAGTACAAGTATCCCGACGCTGCGGCTGAGTGTAAGGTTCGGTAGGGTAGTAGATAGATCAATGTTGAGTGGCAACTTGAAGTGGCAATGAATCAATGAGAGAGCCGATCGTAAAGTGCAACTCTCCCACGATCACACGATCAGGTCCTACAGGTTTTTTTCGAGAGCTCCCATCTCTTGAGTACAACTTGCTCTATCTGGATAGTATTGAGAATTATGTCATTGAACGAAGCCATGCCAAAGTAATCTCCTCTCGGTGGTATTAGTGTATATTTCAGACAGTAGTAATACTGGTCTCACGATACACAGGTATTACTCGAAAATTCAATCGTAATCTATTGAAGAAGCTAACGGCATTTTTCTCACCTCGCAGAATGGGATTATGAGTGAAATCCTGTGACAAGATCCTATTCTTACCCTTCTTCCCGTCTATGCTCGATCTGGATGTCGTCTAAAGGCGTTGCGATAGTTACCGGGGCTGCTCAAGGCATCGGACGCGAAATTGCATTGCGTGAAGCTGCTGACGGCTATGACATTGTTGTGAATGATATTCCTGCAAACCAGCAATCCCTGGAAGCAGTCACGAAACATGTCGCGGATAAAGGAAGAAAAGCTCTCTCCGTTACTGGCGACGTTACCAAGGAGGAGGACGTTCAAGAACTCGTCCAGAAGACAGTTAACGAACTTGGAGGGCTTGATGTTGTGAGTGTGTATTATCACCCTGACATATTCACCCTGATGGTATGTCGCTAATACAGATGGTTGCTAATGCTGGGATCGCATACCTAGGTGATCTCACAGAAAGTGGGTGCTTACATATTCATACTGTCAGCTGACAGTTCTAAGACAAGCCCGTTTCAGTGGAAGTCGAGAAATGGGATAATCAATTCAACGTGAACGTCAGGGGAGTGATGCTCTGCTACAAACATGCGGCTATACAGATGATAAAACAAGGGAGAGGGGGTAGGATAATCGGTGAGCTTTCCGCTAAGTTTTTCTCGAAGAGTTGCGGAGAGCTCTATAACTTTGCGTGCAGGTGCTGCCTCCACCGCCAGCAAACAAGGTATATTTATCATTCACCACTGCCCACTTCGAATCCTAGAGAATCTTCAGGTTCACCACACGCCTCCGCCTACATTGCATCCAAGTTCGCAGTTCGCGGACTTACGCAATCTGCCGGTAGGCATTGTCGTCGGGATATCCAGATCAACATTTACTCTATTTTTGATAGCTTTGGAGCTCGGTAAACACGGAATTACCGTGAATGCCTACGCTCCAAGCCCTATAGACACCACTTTCTGTGCGTTTGATCGATTGTGTATACATCTCATGAGATGAGGACCCAACTTACTCCGACTAGTCGGAAAATTCGACGAGCACTTTTCCTCGGTTGCCGGGAAGGAAAGAGGCTGGTTAAACGAACAGGTAATCCTTCATTGGTCGGAAATCTATGTTGGGATTAATAAGGACCCTACACCTGATAGTGGAAAGCCAAAGCTTCTATTGGTCGACTCGGGACTCCGGACGATGTAGCTGCTCTAGTGTCATACTTAGCATCAAGAGAGGCCTCGTTCATCAACGGTATGTTCTCGTCGTTTCATTTGATGCTCGGTCAGACAATGAAAGTGACAATTGCCTTCCCAAGGTCAAAGTGTATGCATATTTTTGTGATTGACCTTCCAAACAGTTGACCAGGATATCTATCAGATTATTATTGACGGTGGAGCTATTTTCGACTGACAATCGTGCCATCCTCAGGAAGAGAGATAAACGGAACAGAAGGGTAAAGTTAATATCAACCATGTGCAATAGGCTGAAAAGAAATAAATGTTAAGGATTTTTGGGAGGACGAACTGCCAGTGCGAAAGGACAAACCCATCCAGTGTCGTGTACATGAGAGCAACGGCTACCTTATCATCTTAAGCCGAAGAACATGATTGTATTCTCACGTTCGTAACCCTGATGGATAGATGGTAGTCCTATCGTTCATCGTTCAAATCAACCATGCAGTGCCGCAGGCATTACTGATCCTCATGTCTAGGATGCCCTTCGGATCGTTGCTTATGCGAACTCACTCGAACTCTGATACATCTTAGCTCGCTATAAACAGGCATTATAAATGTTGTGGTCCGGCTGACAATGTGGCATCCTTACTCTTGAGCAACGGAATAAAACCTGTCATAGTTTCACAGGGTAAAGTTCTTTCGCATCCCCAGCCGTGCTTCTGCATTTGTATTGTATGAAGCTACCCCACTGATGCCGTTCAATGGGAGTATAATCGTATATAAGGTACGCCGCTTTAACGGGCTCGTACACGACCTCGTTTCCTAACTCTCCTCAGTTGGAATGACACCCAAAGGAACAGCCATAGTTACTGGCGCCGCTCAGGGTATTGGCAGAGAGATTGCACTGCGCTTAGCGGATGACGGATATGATATTACCGTGATCGATATCCCTGCGAATCAGCAGAAATTAGAGGGAGTTGCGAAACTCGTCGTAGACAAGGGAAGGAAAGCCCTCGCGGTGACTGGAGATGTAAGCAAGGAGGAAGACATTGAAGAGCTCGTTCAGAAGACCGTTAAAGAGCTTGGAGGGCTTGATGTTGTAAGCATATTTCTAGTGTCCATTAGCTAGAACTTTTCATAACAGACGCTCTCTGCCCATTTTTCTTCTTTTCTAGATGGTCGCTAATGCCGGGATAGGCGAGTTCTGCCACTTGACGGAAAGTTCGTCGCGTTTCGTCAGAATTACAATGCCGGGGGTGTTCTAAGACGAGTCTGTTCTAGTTGATGTCGGAAAGTGGGATAACATATTCAACGTGAACGTCCGAGGAACGATGATTTGTTACAAGTACGCCGCTATCCAGATGATTAAGCAGGGACGGGGAGGCAGAATCATCGGTGAGATTGACTGACGCACCGTGGAGGAAGCCTGATTGTTTCGGTCACGGGTACGTAATATACAGGTGCCGCTTCAACTGCCAGTAAACGAGGTATGGGACTCGGAGTTATCACACATCACATAGAGACTCAATATAAATACCTCCAGGAATGGTTTACGGATCTGCCTATTCTGCGTCAAAGTTCGCCATTCGAGGTCTCACGCAGTCGGCAGGTCCGTGCTCGGATGATTTAACTGTCCATCATTTCTTGCTGATTAGGTTTCGTAGCTGCAGAACTGGGAAACTACGGCATCACAGTGAATGCATATGCTCCTGGCCCTATAGACACCACTTTCTGTAAGCTAACTAGAATACACGCGACTAAAGTAGAAAGCGCTCAGAACATGTTGCACAGTCGAGAAGTTCGACGATTACTGTGCCTCTCGTACTGGTAAGGAAAAGGGATCATACAGGGAGGAGGTGTGTCGTTGTGTGTGATGATCATGCTATATCTCATTCTAAGATTGTATATTTCTTCAACACTCACAGGCTATAGGTCGAACTCCGCTTGGCAGACTCGGAACTCCGAAAGATGTAGCTGGCCTGGTCTCGTTCTTGGTCTCAGAGAAAGCTTCCTTCGTCAACGGTATGCTGCCAACTTTTTATACAATTCCCGACTTAACGCTTATGACAATCATTCAACGTTTTCCATAGGTCAAAGTGTAAGTTTCATACTTCTCGAAATCCACTACAAGGTTTTGATGAGTATTATCAGATAATTGTCGACGGCGGAACAGTCTTCGATTGAGTCACTGCCCCTTGAACAGAATAGCCAAACGTCTAGTATTCAAGTAAGAAAGAGGCTCGGAACTATAGAGAAGGGATAGTATCGAAGCATGTATCGATCAGTCGTTTAGGTTGCGTGCTACAATGGGCTGGATTTTTGCATTCTGTCTGTCTTCTGTGACAATATTTGTCCGTTTCACCAGTTGGTCCTCGGGATGACATGTGCATTAGAGGTCTACTTCAACCTGATTGCTGCCATACACGTTTATATATGCATGCGTCAAGCTGCAGGTGATTGTTTACCTTCAATTGTGCAGCTTGAGGGAGATGTCAAATGAATAACGCAGCCATCCCGCTTAAGAACGTTTGCTCAGCAGCATCTTCTCCAATTCATATAATTACATCACGGCTTACAAATCGAACAGTGCGAGCTTCGCTCGTGATCTCATGATAAAGTATTGTCCCAGGCAAAATATCCGTCCGTCCGTCAACATACAAATGGTAGATACCAACTTTGTCGATGGGAATACAATGGCATATAAGAAGAGTCTTCCTGATGGACCAGGACACACGCTTGATTCCACATTGTTCTCTCAGAATGTCGTCCAAAGGAACAGCTATAGTCACTGGAGCTGCCCAAGGCATCGGCCGTGGAATCGCGCTACGATTGGCAGACGATGGATATGACATTGCAGTGAACGATATTCCAGCAAATCAACAAAACCTTGAGGATGTCGCGAAAGTCATCGTAGAGAAAGGAAGGAGGGTTCTTGTTGTAACAGGCGATGTTAGCAAGGAGGAGGACGTTCAAGAACTCGTTCAGAAAACCATCATCGAGTTCGGTGGTCTTGATGTTGTGAGTATAGTTCTATCGTCACGGTTCTGTTACCTGGTAACATCAGCCTAGATGGTCGCAAACGCGGGAATCGCCTACCACAGTAGTATCGCTGAGGGTAAATAACTGTTAATCAGGGACCTCTGGTTAAAGAGATCTGAAACTGGCCTATATCAGTGGATGTCGAAAAATGGGACAAACAATTCAACGTCAACGTTAAAGGGACGATGCTTTGTTACAAGCACGCTGCGATACAGATGATAAAGCAGGGGCGAGGTGGCAGGATCATCGGTGAGACAAAACAAATACTGATCTGCCGAGTCAATGCCGAGTAGCGTAATATAGGCGCCGCTTCAATTGCAAGCAAACGGGGTAAGTATGTTCAATGGCATCTCCTGTGCCGAACCACAAATGACGCGGCTTCAATCTTCACAGGAATGGTCAACGCGTCTCCCTATGCAGCATCCAAATTTGCTATCAGAGGGCTAACTCAATCAGCCGGTTTGCAACTTTATTGTCCTAGCCTGAAGTGTTCTTGTTTCCATGCTAATATAGTCTGCAGCTTTGGAACTGGGCAAATACGGAATCACTGTGAATGCATACGCTCCTGGTGCTATAGATACCACTTTCCGTAAGTGAGATCGTCTCGATCTGGTTCGCGGAAGGTAACTCAATTATATTCATGCAGTTGGGAGATTTGATGAATATTATACTTCACTTTCCGGAAGGGAGAGGGGTTCATACTTGCAAGAGGTGCGACTTCACGCTGACTGACGATCAAACTTAAAGTCTTGCTGCCACTAATACACTTCGCAGGCTAGTGCAAGATCTGCAATTGGCAGACTCGGAACGCCCGAAGACATAGCTGCACTGGTCTCATTTTTGGTTTCAAAAGATGCTTCGTTCGTCAATGGTGCGTGATGGTTTACCAATCATGTCAGTCCCTCAACGTTCTTACTGTTACACCAGGTCAAAGCGTAAGTTTAGGTTCGGCACACTGAACTCCAAATTATTGATAATTCCCTTCAGGTAATCGTCGACGGTGGTTCAATCTTTGATTGAATGAGCAATGAAAGAAGAGTCATGCATGACCGAGTATCAGAGAACCTTGTCCCGGTGTATATTGCGAATTGAGATAACGATACCTCTCTTTCGGTGCAGTCGAGAGATTGCACAGTTCGCTGATTTGTTCTAACTGGATACAGCTTGTTAAAAAAGTTGAGGGCCGAGACTATTGAAGAAGTAGACATAGCGATATACATACAGTAATGCTGCACGTATGGGAGGGCGGACGTACTACATATTCGTAAAAACGTGGCGGAAACTGGAAAGCTTCTTCGAAAGAGTTGAGATTCGTTCTTGATTCTTCATGATTTTATTAGCTAGTATCGAGATCCGGACATCTCAACGGTGTGCACCATATAGATTGGTCAACCAGTCGAACTCCAAGATCATCGACATATTCTTTGTCTGTCGATTGAATTTACTGGGATTCCTTGCTAGTCGCGCGGCCTTAGTGTGATGGGACTGATGGGACTGCCTGTGAAGAGTTGCCGAGACCTTCGAAAAGAATTATCGCGTCGATCGTCCAGGGCAGCCCCGGATCCACTTGGCAGGGTAGCGAGACCACGACATGCTTGGTTATTGAAAGAAAAGGTCTTGCGAATATTCCAGCTCCCAAAGCCCAAACGCATAGTACTCTATATGATGTGATACATCACAGAGCGCTACATCTCTAAGTGCAGTATTCTCTTAATTACAAGATAGAACCGATAGATCTGGGAGTTCAACTTGAATGGACTAATGACTCATCTTTGCTAGTAAAACTTCCCATTCACTTTTGAGAACATCAGACGACCTTACGTTGTTGTGTTAGACTATGCACAAGGATAATGATAGAACTCACTTCTTCAATAGTGCGGTCAGTGCAGCGGCTACTGCTTTAACCAAAACCTGACCAAGCGGTTGACAAATGACTGAGGTAGCCTCCTTTAATACTTTGGCCAGGATAGCACCCAGCATATCTCCAACCCCCGCACCGAATACAACCAAAAGCATGTTCGACAAGGTCTCAAGTATATAGCGGCGGCTGGTGGCCTCTTTAAATCGTGCGTTGATTCTCGGGTCCTCGATTGCACCAGAAAATTGTGTCTCTGCGATGATGGCCATTCGCGTTGCTATTCCAGCGCCTAGCACTTCGCCAATTGGGCCGCCGAGTAAACTGCCAATCATGATACTGGACGTGACGATTGTTGAATTTGAGCATAATGCTAAGGCACGTAGAGCATGGTCCTGTTGTAGTGTTGTTTAAGCTTCTAATTCGAGTATCGGTATGAGTATAATGACATAGTACCTTGTTTCCAGCAAGAGCATGTATTGCTGCAATGATGAAGCCAACTACAGGCACTGACTCAAGCGAATTCGCAAAGAAACCATCGCGATCAGCCAAACCATCGCTATGTAATTATTTTGTAAACAAAAATCACCAAATACATGTAGAACTACTCACTGTTTCACAAACTTTAGCTCTCCATTGTCATTTACAACACATATAGCCAAATCTATCTCTGCAGGCTGATAACGTCCCTTGTATTTGAGCTCGGATTTCAGAATAATAGACTTGGATGAGACGACCAGCTTTGTGTTACGGCAAGAGTGAAAGAAACGTCCATATCCGGACTTGAAGGATCCGCGGATGTTCGCGTAGTGCTTATTCAGGTCGATTCGTGATAGGTGTTGCTTGCCGTCACTTGCAATGCAAAGTGCCTTCAGTACGGAGCCTGTAAGCGAGAACGAGGAGCACGACAATAGTATGGACTCGTGTCTAATTAATGCAGAGGTAAGTAAAGCATTCAGCACAATCATTACAGAAAGATTAGCTTACAATTTCTTGTAACGAAGTTTTCCATCAATATTTTCAATGAAAAGATCGAGATCTGCCACCACTATCGACGTGGTAATTGCATCATGCTTGAGCAACTCCGCACAAAGAATGTTCTCTTTCAGCTGAACGGATCTTGCTGAAGCATAGAAGTGTTTTTGTCCAAACTGAAACGATCCGTCCTTGTTGCCAATATAGTCATTAAGATCAATTGAGGAGTAGGTCCAGCTCTTTCCGTTACTCCGTCGACATACTGCATGCAGAACAGAATTTTTAAGATGTATACGTCTTGAAGTCGTTGAGAAAACCATGACTAAGGAAATGCACGGGTAGTCATCAATCACTAGCATCAAGGATGACAAAGTGGTCACTAACCTTATGCGCAGTCACTCGACTAGGCGACAGAAGAGCAAGGCGATGACGAGCGCTCCCAAAACTTATGTGATCTTTTATACCCGCGTACGTGTGTACGACATACAGCTTATCTTGTGTTCCATTCAGGAAGGCAATATTAATCTTCCGTCCACGCAAACTTCTGAGGTCTAAACCTACATACAAATTTCATGAGATCGGGGAATCCACACAGAGGACTAGGTTGAGAGGCACACTTACTGTATTTGGCTGCCTCGAGGGCCAGCATGAGGCTTCTTACGGTCATGAATCCTTTAGTTTCAAAGACAAGTAAAAATAGTATGGCTTATAGAAATCGGAAGAAAGTATAGTACTGCTTTCCTTTCGGACCCCGTTTTTAAAGAGTACTGGTGTTTCTGGTTATCACACACACCTCTTAGCAGCCCAGGAATCAACACGGCATAGCAAAGTATCTTGCAAGCAGGTCACAGACGTGTAGCCGCAGTTATTGCCGTAAGAGAGGATGGCACGGCGCTTAAGTCGACAGCACTCGAATGAATCTATGAAATGCTTCGCGCCGAGAACGTGCATTCCGTACAACATCCCGCAGGGAAGCTACGCACTATTACAACAATGGAGCGGAAGCAGTGACCGTTCTTACTGACTGGACACGCCCGCATTGAAGTCGAAGCAAAACTGCACATAAGCGCCGATCAACGGCCCCAATCTGGAAGGCGGCCTTGCTGGACTTCGGACACACCTGCAAGTCGAAGCTTGGTAAAAATTGAAGAACCTTATTTTGGCGCCAATCAATCGCGACTCTAATGTAGAAGGCAGCCAATTCAGGGAATAGTCACAACTCCGACGACCTCGAAAGTCAAATCATCAGGACGCTATGGATACGGAAGCAGATCCTCAGTATGGAGTCCGTTCTGCTTGGAATCAACATTCACCATTGAATTCTGCCGCCACAATGCCAGGCGCCTGATGGCACAGTACATGGTGAATGACTGGGCATCAAAGAATCATGTCCCGGTGTATATTGCCAATTGAAATAACAACATCTCTATAACTTTCGTGCAGACGAAAGCTTGAAGTATTTATGATGACAAGGTTGGTCTATCCAAGCTCACAAATGCGGGATGGCACCGATCGCTGATCTATGCTAATTGGATACAGCTCGTGAAAGAGTGAAGGACGGAAATTATCCAAGAAATTGACATACTCGCATGAATGACCGTGCGCATAGCGAAGTAGTGTTGCATGTACGGGGGCAGTACGGACGTACTGCTCATAAAAGCGTGGCGGACTCCGGAAAGTTTCTTCGAAAGAGTTGAGATCTGTTCTTGTTTCTTCATGGTTTTTATCAGCTAATGTCGAAATCCCGACACCTCAACAGTGTGCACCGTATGACTTCGTCAACCAGTCGAACTCCAAGATCGTCGACATATCCTCCGCCTATCGATTGAACTTGGTATTCCTTTTCTGTCGTGTGGTAATGGAAGACAACGACTCAAGTGCCGCCTTACTTCATCAATAGTTGCACTCGGGTGGGCTCAGCGAAATTCGGCAGATCCGCTTGGCAGGGCAGAGAAAGCTAACAACCACGAGCTTGAGCTTGAGCTTTCGGTATTCCATGCTGTGGGATATTGAAAGAAAAAAATTACACACATTATATTTCAGCTCCCAAAGCCCATACGCATACGGTAGGACAGCCTATACACGATACGCCACAGAACCATACATCTCCAACAGCTAAGCCGGACATCCAATGACCGTACCGCATCCCGCAGGGCTACGATTCTGCGGCAAGTCGAAGCATAGAAAAACTGCAAAAAAACTGCACTTTGGCGTCGAACAGCGGCTCCAATTAGGAAGGCAACCATTTCCGAGTCAGCTACTAGTAGCAGGTCAAAACGAAGGATTTAAAGTGGATCAGAAGCTAACATGCACGGCGCAGTACAATAGTATCTCTTACTTTCCATCGACGTCGTCACGGTTTTGATGCTTTGAATGCAAGACGAGTTGGAATCCGTTGTCGCTCATAGTACGGACCAAGTGGAGCTGTCGAACATCTTCATTTCCACTTAAATACCTACATTGATACCATATATTTACTTAACAGAGTTCACTTTTCGGCCCTTCCAGTTTGATTTGAGGATGATAGGCAACCGGAGACAGTCTTGTGTCTCTCCTGGAGACTCGTGGTCAGCGATGCGACATGCTATGGGCATCCACAGCATGTGGACTATATGATTCAATTCGAAGTAGTTCTCACCCCTGGGCAGAATACCGCACAGTATATCAACACCCCTCACTACAGAACGCCATATTTACAACATGCAAACATGCATCCAGGATGACAAGAGGGATGATGATGTGGACGCGATGTGATTGTTACTAGATCTTTAATGCAGGGAAATATAAGTAAAGCAGAATATATTTTTCAATGAGATACTACTCGCCTTTTATAATTTGCAGAGTAGGTACAGTAGGGGGGTGTGGGAGAGGATGATGTGTTGCGACAAATACGTGATCCTCCTCACATGACCGTGTGCCGACGGAGATGAACTGGTTAACTTCAAGGGTTGCTCTAAATACGTCCGTATCTGCTTTGCAATTCTATCACTTCACATCGAAACGCCGCCTTGGCCCACCATGGAGGATGGACCCCAAACATCTCCGTGTAATGAAGGGCAACTATCAAGCTTCTCACCAGCGCTTACGAACATCCTTCCCAAGCTCCTATTTCCGGACTGCGAAGTGGAGGAATCACACGGGACGGAGCATCTGTATAAAGGAGCACCGCAACCAGCTGCACCCTCAACGCTTGAAAAGAAACCTCAAGATTCTTGATAACCATGTCTTCGGACCCCTCTGTATCTTATGCCGCCACTGTCGATGGGGTCATTAACCCAAACGATCTCGTCTTCGGTCGTACAGTAGTTCCAGTTGTAAACCGGAACAAAGAGCTAAAGAAAGACAAGCTGGGTGCAATATTTTCTTCCACAGTATAATCATGCCAAAAGATGGCTGACATGCTTCACAAGGTTTTGAATATGCAGAACACTGCTTTATTGGAGATGCCATCACCCTGACCCTTGCGAATGGGCATAAAGTTGCCGCTTCTGGCCACAAGTTCAAGCTCAAAAACCAGCTTAGTTTGACATACGGCCAGATCAATGGGCTTGCTGGAGACTTTTATGGGACTTACGACCCTATCAGCGACGGAAAAGACGTGCAAGACCGATCTTCGCGCTTTGTGCGGGCATACAATACACTTGCTGATAGAGGGCCCTGCCAGCCAAAGGAGGCGATGGATGTTCTTGCTGTGTTGCAGACAGAGGTCGATGCAGTTAATACAGCACTTGCGAACCATCAAGATCCCTCTGTAGCCTACTCCAAGCTTCCCGACGTTAGTCTAACATTGGAAAAAATTACTTTTAGCCGAAAGGACATGCCCGGTTACCTTGGACTAGCGCAAATCAACTGGGACCATTTTGGAGCAGATGCGCGTAATGCTTACATCTCTGGACATGCGACTGCAATACAGAAGGCTATCAGTGGTGATCTGGAAGGTGCATATGCGATGAATGCATTTGCTGATCATTTCTTGGAGGATTGCTTCTCTGCTGGCCACATCCGTACCCCGCGTCGATTCCTTCATAGGAGTACGGATTTCACGGCAGATCTCTGCGCTAAGGTTTGCTGTCTTTCCTTGCAAGCCAGAAATTGGTTCTAATGTTACCTGCAGTATATGCACGACGAAGATAATGCGATTGGAATATCAGTGACGAACCCCAGAGGCCAGTCATGGACTATGTATGGCGACAAGCGTGCACTTGATGCGGAGGACAAGGACAACAAGGAAATCTGTGTTGATGCAGTCCAGGCTTCTGCAGATGAGATCTACAAGGCGTATCAGACAAAGCAACCACCATCACCAGCCGACTACCAAGCTTGGACTTACGCTCCAACACTGGAATCCGCGAGAGCCAACCAAATGCTAGCGCCGCTCTTCACGTTCAATGAGGAGAGGCGCAAGGTGGTCGAGGATAGGAGGCGGTGGGATTTCAAGACCGACTGGTGGTTCTTCTCCACTGTGCTCGAGTGTAAGCTCAGCGGCTTGTGGAAGTACCCGATTGTCCTCAACAGGGCACAGAAAATCATTCCATGTACATCTATCGCCGCAACGTCTGTGAGACCGTCGCACATGTATGTGTTCTACCAGATCCCGGGTGGTGATATACTTCAGAATGAACACCGGGATGGATTCTGGACTGGGGGACCTGGTCTGAGCTCTCCCATCTTGGATGCCGTGCTGTTTACGCCATTGGCTGCTATTAACTTCGATGACGGAAACGAGGTCAGTGTACAGAGTCAACACAAGGCTCCTAATCCTTCTGACAGTGGGAATTGGTAGATGCGTGTTTACTATCTCGACGGGGAGTACATACTTCAGGAGTACTGTTACTCAGCCAACAAAGGAACTTGGTTTCCCGGCACACTGGGTGACATGAAGATTCATGCAGCTACCAATACGTCAATTGCAGCTACCCAGTTCGAAGAACAGGGACGTCTCAACATCCGGGTGTACTGTCAAGGTGAGAAAGGTTGCTATACATCTGATCTCGTTACAATCTCACCAAACGAGATCAGAATTGAAATCTGATAACATCAGAGAATTCATCTTTGGCGGTAATGATTGGGAAAGAGGGACAGTCCTACCAGTCGCTCTCAGAGGCTCAAGTCTTGCGGCGGTGACCTACCTATTTCAGGGTCGCCGCATTCGTCTATACTATCAGACGGACGACTTATCTATTAAAGAGCAGTGCTTCGATATAAATTCCTGGGCTCTAGGTCAGTGGCAGGCTTTTTTAAACCTTGATTTCACTTAATGCTCTCTTCTATCATAGGTGGCTTTGATGGCGGTAAAGCTCCAGGATGTGTCCCTATCAGCGCCGTAGGCTATTATTCGAGTGATAACCGCCTCAGACTGCATGTTTGGTGGAGCAACTTGCAGAACGAGATTGTCGGGAGGACTTTCGACCACAACTGGAGACCCGTCGACACAGTCTTTGGAATTCTCAAGGCCGGTGCTCAGCTCGCCGCTATTCAAGCGGACCAGGGGAAGGTTCTGAGGCTTTACTATCAACATTCTGATGATTCAGTTCTGGAGTGTTGTAATGACGGTAACGATTGGTTCGGTGGAGCTAACATTGGTTCAGCTCATTAGACGGATAACAACCATTGATCGATTGGAACATGAATGCCACATATGTAGCGTAGCGTGGCTGGTGATGTGCTAACTGTACGTTGTATTTCTGAGATACATTGTAAAGTAATTAAATTGTTTGAAATCAAAAAGCACACCTCCTATTTGTCCGAATCACCGTTATGCTCAATTAGAAAACGACAGTAGCATTTGTCGAGACTTGAAGTACATAGAACCAAAGGACAGAGGACTTGAAACTATTGATGAATTCCTCTTCAGGCGATTGTCGACGGCGGTTCGATCAATGATTGAATGAGCGTAAAAGTTCATCACTATACAATGAAAGAAAATTAAGAACATGAATGTCCGAGTATCAGAGAATCATGTCCCAACGCATTGCCAATTGAAATAACGATAACTCTATGGTTTTTGTGCGGCTACGATAACAAGGTTGGCCTACCCAAGCTCGCGAACGTGAGATTGCAAAGCTCGACTGATCTATGTCAGCTGGATACAGCACGTGCAAAAAGTGGAGGATGGAGGATATCCAGAATCGGACGCATACGCACAAGTAAGTATGCGCACAACGTAATAATGTTGTGAACATGGGGCGTATGCTCACAGAAGAGGAGGAGAAGACGATGGAATGACAAGACGAATGCTTGATCAGAAATTGAAAGTTGAACGACCCGGTCCTCCAGAGTGGAAATGGAATGATCCTGGCGCACCCCCGAAATTTGGGAAACCGGCTCCACCAGAGGTAAAGCGCATGAAGACACTTTCCATGTCTGAGTCCATAGAGAAGCCGTCCATGCCACTAGAGTTCATTGAGCCATCCAGGTCCTCTCCATCGTCATATCTTGGTATGCAGTTTCAGCAACTTCAATGAGATCACGAGAATTACAACGCTCACCGTCTGCGCTGCGTAGGATCCGAAAGAATCGCGTTTGCCTCAACGACAAGCTTGAATTTCTCCTCGTCTCCTCCTTTATCGGGATGATGTTTCAAGCTTTCGCGCCTATACGCTCTCTTAATCTCTGCATCCGAACATCCTCTCTGAACGCCTATAAAAGTGACGCTATGGATCAGAATGGCACTTTTCAGACCGCAAAACAGCACGTACCAAGGATCTTGTAGTAGTCTTTTGTTTTGCTGCGCTTTAGGTCCACCTCTGCTTTACGCAGCTCTCCTCGTAATGCCCGTTGGTCTGCCGTACATCCTTCTAATCCAGCATACTCCAGGGCCGACTTGAAATCTGCTACTGCTTCTTCATATCGTTCCAAGTGCAGATAAATCCGTGCTCGAGTTCGAAGTGCCTTGAAAGAAGTAGGATAAAGATCTAGCGAAGTTCCGATATCCACAAGGGCATCCTGATATCTGTCCACCTATGACATATGGGTTTGTAGAGTGTCAAAATGTCTTTTAAATGAACCGTACCTTTAGTAGAGTTGTTGCACGGTTTGATAGGAGAGTTGCACGCATCTGACCACCGTTACCCTCTTCCTCGATTTCTCCGATGATATCCAATGCTTCAGTATACTTGTCAACTGCATCCTGCCACCGACTTGACTTGAAGCTCGAGTTCCCCTCGTCCTTTAAGCGCTCCACCGCCTTCGCACGTTGTCGCAACTTCTTTGCTCGCAGGTTGTCTGGATCTAATCTCAGAGCAGCGATGGCGTTTTGTAAAGCCTCAGGCAGCCTTGCGGTGAGAAATAACACAAGCCCGCGCAGGACTAAGACATCCGCCGAGCTAGAGTCTAGCCGTAGTGCTTCATTAGCCGCCGTGCTTGCCCCATCCCAGTTCGAGCGAGCGATTTCCAGCTCTATTTGCCAACATCGCCACACTGAAGGAACATCTCCTCCCTCGCCATCGATGGTCTGCCGACATTTTTCCAGAGCGATGCGCGCCACTGGCCACTCCTTCCTGGAGCGTGCACCTTCAAAATTGCGAAGATGAGCCTCAAGTTCGAGTACCTTTGCCTGCAACTGCATTGCAGCGGAGTTTTCTGGCTCAATAGCAAGCACTTCCCTTAATGTCGACAAGGCAGGACCGGGAGCTCCGGTGGCGAGCTGACAGCGTGCCAGGCGGATAAGAGTTTTCGATGATGGGTTTTCGGATTGTAATGAAGCGGCCTGTTGGCAGTCGGCGAGGGCTTGCTTGAACCGCTTATTGCTCATGTACGCAGCAGCGCGATTCGTAAAGTACGTAGGCTCCAATGGTTGTAAAGCTGTGTATCGGTCAGACAGGTTCAGCATAGTGAAGGTTATCATGCTACGCACCAATCGCTTGAGAATACAATTCAATTGCATTGCTGTAATTTTTCTTCCGGAACATCACATTACCCTCCTCTTTCAATTGCTCTGCACGGTTAACCAGGTCGTCCTGAGGATCTGGTTCTAACTCTGGTTCTGGTAGACTTGAGCTTGAGCTTGAAGCCCGTTGCTCGATCGGAGACTCCATCTCTGGCGAGCTCGGAGGACCACCGTTCGTTGTTGATGCACTGAACGAGGATCAGGGTCTTATTAGGCGCGCTAAGGACAATAAGCAAACCTCTGTGAACCATTGGCGGCGGAGTTTCCCGGTTTTTGCCTCGTAGTTTTCTTGCGCGCTGATTTCTTTGCCGCCATTGCTTCTGCCTAATATTGTCGGCGAGGTTGATTGGAATGAAGTGGTTCACTGAAGAGGCTCAATTTACTCGACTCGAGCGCGTGGAGATTTAGGAAGTCACGCGATACATTCCCACGGCAGAAAATCGTATAAAAACTGTTTATAAATTCAATGCCTCGCTCATGATATCAACGACCACTTGACTACAATTTATCTAGTTCCACCGGACTATGTTCGCCATGTCATATCAGTAGAGCCTTTTAAGACCTGAACATGGTCACGCTCACTCGGAACCCTTCCGCTGCCACATGCACAACAGAACTGCGCTGCTTCTACCAGCTGAATTCTTCCTATCAGCGAATGCCATGAACCGTTTAAAAGAGCTCCCTGCTGAGGTCCGATAAACAACTGCTTTCAGTCCTTCACCCTCATGTATGCTTCAGCTCTCCTTCTCATGCTGTCCTCCTTGGGTTTATCCCGGGCCGGTCGAGAACAGTTCCGTCCCTCCCGCCTCGGCTTCCAGGAGCTTTTACGCCCCATCTCCAGCAGAGATATCACGGCGCAAAATGAAGCTCAATTCATCGATGTGAGTACCTTCGTAGTTTTTCTGAACCAGAGTCTCACCGTAAGTCAGGTGCCGATTGACCACTTCGGTAATGCCACCGGAACGTATAAGAACCGCTACTGGGTTAATAGTACGTACTATGAACAAGGGGGACCGGTATTCAGTCAGTATTTTCATCGTATCTCTGAATGATAGGTAGTAATGAGCTGCTAGTATTTGACTCTGGGGAGCAGAATGCCGAGCCCCTTTTGCCATACTATCTGCAGGTCGGTGTGCTGAGAAGTTGCGCCATGACATGCCTTTCCTGACGATTGCAGGAGTATCATGGTTTGTCGGCCACAATGCGCCTTGCGGAAAGATACCGAGGTCTGGCTATCTTGTGGGAACATCGATTTTACGGAGACTCGCTCCCCTTTCCTGTCAATGTAAGGATATATGCCACTCTTCATCGTACACACAAGTAATACTGTCAGCAGGAAAACACAACGTCAGAACAGTGGAAGTTTTTGACAACAGATCAGGCATTGGAGGATGTGGTGTTCTTTGCTACTTCGTTTCCTACTTCATCCAACGACACAACCCAACCCGCTATACATCCGTCTGTAACACCATGGGTTTGGCTTGGGGGCTCCTATCCAGGTGTCCGTGGCACCTTTATGCGTATTCGAAATCCTGAGGTCATCTACGCGACTTGGGCATCCTCCGCTCCCGTGCATGCTCAGGTTGACATGGCAGCTTACTACAAAGCTGCCGAGCGCTCGTTAACTAGGAATTGCTCTTCGGATTGGGTGGCAGTAACGAGATATGTCGATGGTGTCTTGAATGGTACAGACGAAGCGCGCCAAACCGACATTAAGTTTGACCTTGAATTCGCAAGGCTGAGTGGGAAAGGTGGTAACACGACGTTGGCCAAGAACCTAACAAGGGAAGATGCAGCGAGACTCAGTAACGTACAAGCGGCGGGTATTCTGATGGATCCTCTGAGGTTTTACCAAGTTCGTGTTGCTGCTTTCCAGACATCGGTCATCTCTGACGAACATTCACAGTATTATGGCTTCAGCGCATCCATTCTTCCTTTCTGCAATCTCTTAGAGACTCAAAATTTTACGGCTGCTCCACTTGAGTCAGGCATCGCTACATCTCGAGACGTCGAGACTGCGTTCAAGGCATTTACAGTTGCGCTTGCCGAACTGGATTATGACCAAATCCGTGGAAGTCCAGATGATCCTGTCACTGATATGTCATGGATGTGGCAATATTGCTCAGAATATGGTATGTACATACCTAGATCTCTTACCAAGAATCTTCCCACAAGTCTCAGTCACGAATCCGCAGGGTTTTATCAGCGAGGAGACTCGGATAATCCTCTTTCCATTGAGACTGCATTTCGCTCTCTTGACCTGTTCCAGGAGCAATGTGACCGTGCTTTTCCGGAGGGTTTACCGGCCTCGCCAGCAATTGACCACATTAATAAATACGGAAGCTGGAATATGACCCCTTCAAACGTACTCTTCACAAACGGTGAATGTGAGTCGGCCTCTCTCTGGTCGGTACACCGTTCACTTTAACCAGGGTTGATCAGTTGATCCATGGCGTACGATGGGTCTTGCATCTATTGAGTCGAACTCTCCACAACGGCAGCCAAGTCTATCTGTCCCAAGGTATGCCGGTGTAGTCTAGTCCTTACCGCTACTAAATCCACTCTAAAGATGCAACACCGCCCCAGAGTTTCCCTCTTTCTTTGGCTTAACCTATGCAGGCATGGTACATGTGACCGACATGCGTGTATTGCTCGAGTCAGATGCAAATCATACCAACTTCCGGACCGTTGGGTTTTATAGCCCTGTATCACCGGAGCCGTTCTATGCCGGACTCGGTCTATTTCAGCTCGCTCTTGACGCGTGGCTTCCATGCTTCGAGGCCCAACGAAATGTGTCTGCCTGACCCATGGGCTGGTGCGCGGATAGTAAATACGGGCCGTCCTGCCTGTACATTCAAGCAATTTTGGATTATGGCTTGACGGTACGCATGCGCTTTTGTGATACGTAACTATTTGAACAAAGCAAAATAAGCTTCACGAATGGGCGCTTGATTTACGATGACTCTTCCAATGAGACATCAAGGTGCTTTCTTATTCAGAGGTAGAAGCATCGGATTTGAATTGAAAGAGTGAAAGAACTTGTCTTCGACATGTTGGAGGTGTTGAGAGAATTTCACTCCAGAAAGAAATATAACCCGAAGCAAGCCGAGAGAAAGAGCCATAAGGCAAGAAGCAGGCCGACGGCCATCTTCAGTTCATGTATCAATTTGTGGATGGCAACTAGCAGAACGAACTATTCTGCCCACTGAAGAACATCAAGACGAAGTGATTCAGTTAGACTAGAAGCCGTCGGGAACGCTCTGGTGGAGAAAAGAAGGGAGCTTGGGAAACGGAGACGGAAGGGAGTCTTGCAAAAGCAATTTCTCTATCGGAAAGGAAGTCCGTGTCGACGGTGATTCAATGATGTGAATTCTGGTCGGATCCTGGGTTCCGTTATGTGGTGATAAATATGCTGCATAAAATATGGTCGATGACACTCTAAGAGCGAGCGGGCGAGCAAGAAGTACTGTCTGATGAGATCTCACATCACGAACAATGCTCATCTTCTTATAGACAGCCGGAGATTTCCGTTTCATTTGAGGTCGCCGGACAAGAGTCTTCTTGTCTTAAATACGGTCGCATGAGAGCAGTGATCTCCATAAATCCACTATTCCTGGACTATTCTCATGAGAACAGCTCCATCTTTCTCTCATGGGCGATGCGTGCGTGCTATCCAAGCTTTCATTGTAAGGAACAATCACGAGAAGATACATACATTCAAACCCATATTACAAAACTAAGCAGACGTGTGAGCGGTGTTTTCTACGGTGACCATTGAAGTTGCCACAGTTGGATTGTCCCGGAAGTTCATAGATTCGATGGACCCCTCAGGACATGCGGTGCGTCTACCAACGGAGAAGATACCCTCTTCGAGTGTGCGCTCTTGGCTCACAAGTATAAGCACGACCACGGGGTACATGGCCTATGCGGAACTTAAGAATCAGATGGTCCAATTGTAAACTATAAAACTACTTACGGCGAACTGAACGTGGATACGAGTATAGATGTCTCCGAGCGTACCATGCGGAAGGCGAATAACGGATGCGATGATGGCTATGACCTGATACGCCGGAGCCCAATTCAGAAACGCATTAATCACGAGAAAAGTTTATAGACCCACCCCAGAAGCACAATAGAGGAACCCAGATCAACGAGAATCACTAGTATACCCTCTACCTTCGTACGTCCCCTATACGACTCTCCAAGATCTTTCCGATATTGCCTGCAATTAAGAGAATTACAGACATCGAGAATGTACATATATGATATAAGCACACAAACATACCATGCCTTGATGCATATGATCGAAGTTGCCCAAACGTTTGCGAGTAGAGAGAACCCCAGGTTGAACATCTGTGTGAGCTCAATACCAGCGTCGAGGCGCGAGCCTCTACCTGAGCCGAGAGCCGTTGTCCCGATTCTGAACGCGATGGTAAGCAAGATCGAGACTATAACAAAGTCAAATCAACAGAGATTAGAATGAGAGAAACTCGACTAACCGGATGCACACAAGAGAAGGAACATGGAGAACAGTAGTGATTTTCTGCTGCAATCCCTGCATAATACCCAAGCTCTCCAGATGACCACGCTATCAGTCAATACATACTGAAAGTCGCTTATTTAGTGTGACAAGCGAATAACAAAGCAAAGGAAATCTGACATTTATGAGTAAAATGGCCGAAAACAACGGCAAAGAGAAGTTCGGATCATGGGACGTAGATGAAAGCAGGCGGCTCTTGATTAACGATATGACGCTCCCCATTGCAGCTACCCAGTAACCCGTAGTGAGGCAAAACATCAACAACGTTACACCGAACATGAACTTGTTCCCTCCCGACTTTATTCCCTTCTTCCTGAAAGCGGTGGTCATGTATCCGCAGCACAAGGGGCAAAATTAAAAGGTTATGACATAGTATAGACATACAGGAGAATATAAGCGGAAATCGGGAGCAAAATACAGAATATGCCTGATTGGTAGTATGCGTCAAGGAAGGGAGATTTAGGACATCCAGATCGACGAATAACGACGCACCATAGAAGAAAGTATGACATACAAGCTCAATGCAGCCATATAAAACTTGCAGGCCTACGTCTTCCCGCGAGGACATAGTACGTCGGGCCAGCGAATACGTTTATGCAAAGCAGGGACAAGATATGAGAGGCGCAAGTCTGGTAGACTGTGGTTTAGGCGGACTGGTCCACGTTCGCTAGTGCCGAGTTCTTATATACATATAGAAAACACCAAATTGGTTGAACAGATGCCGATGGTAACTGTCTTGCACGGCACGGTGTTCATAAGTAGCTCCGTCGAGGACGAAAATGTCCTGCAAGTACTAAATAAGAATAGATAAGCACTGCACATATAGAAACGAAGGTGGTAGGCTTACCATTGCGGGAGTTATAGGAAGGAAATTTGTACGTGCATATCCCACACGTGCTAGGGCTCCGCAGCGTATCTTATAAGATACGCGCGGATATTTTCAGTCGCATCCGCATCCGGGCGGATATATACGCGCGGATATTTCATGGCTGCTATCAGATCCGGTTCCGCGCGTATCTTATAAGGCGTATCCGGCATATCCGCGACCAAGGTTGATAGTATACTTACAGAGCAAAAAAATGGCCCAGGACCTTCCAACGTGCACATAACGGTGCCGTCGGTACTTTTGGGACAACACAACGTCAACGAATGGTCAACATGCTGATTGGTGAAGGTCCAAATGTGTAATCCCGCCGTCACCCAACCTGATTCTTGGCAGTAATGTCTGACTAATCATTTTCTAGGGTTCGATTACTTGATACGGCACGGAAACCTAGTGAAAGGAACGCAAACCCTGGCTTACGAAAGGTTTTGGCTCTTTGGAGGGACATTCCACTCATGAAATTCCACGTATTTTCATCATTAATTCGACAACCTTGAGCCCCCCAGGGTAGATGCCGTATAAGCGCGGATACGGCGGATTTCCAATAACATATCCGGTTCCGCGCGTATATATCCGCCCGGATATTTGCCCTCCAAAATTCATCCGCATCCGGGCGGATAGCGGATCCGGCGTATCTTATCCGGGATATCCGATCCGCTGCGGAGCCCTAACACGTGCATCTGTGACTTGATAGGTATAGATGTTACAGTAATCCCAATCCAAGAATTGTACGAACCTTGTCAAAAATGATGCCTAGGGTTCCGCAGCGTAGCGTAAAGTACGGAAATGGGCCGTACGTATACGGCACGCTCTGTAATCGTATGGAGGAATAGGACTTACTTTACGGACCTGTATTGCACGGTCCGTGTTCCGCATCAAGAAATCCAAATTTAGGCGTAAACGACCGCATACGGCCTATACGACATACGGTCATGTGCTAGTGATCAGCTGCGCGATCAGCTGTGTCCATGACATGCTCGTTCTCTCCCACATGCCCCTATCTTCTCGTTGGCGTGTCCGCAAGGCTAGGGTCACTCTCAACAGGTAAGTAATAGCTTGTTTATTGAACAGAATGGACGCTGTTTCACTGATATCACTCCACATTGAAGATCAGGTATCCTTCACGCCACGTTCACATCATTATCTTCTGGTCATCCTGATTGCACGTTGCAGACCCGGTCTTTGGTAGTAAGGGGTATTGATGTATATGCTGGGAGGTGCGTACTCACATCACACAGTCCACATGAAGTGGATGCTCATAGCATATTGCTTTTAGGTAGTTATATGGTATCAGTGTAGGTATTTAAGGACATATTGGAATCGAATAGTTCGACACTTCTCTTCACTTGCCGCTCGGTCTTTACAATGAGCAACGATGAACAAGTCGGCATCAAATTATGGCGTCCAATCTTTCGATGGTGAACTTCTCGATCTTGCCGAACCATCTCTAATCTTCTCGGGAGCCGATGGATACTACATGATCTGTCCTCGGATTGATACCGGGAACGACAGAGTGGAAAGGAACACAGCACGTCTAATGCGGGAATGTTGAGTAAAAACATGTATGAAGACATAGGTGAACGGGAAATACCAAAGAAAAAAACGAATATACTAATTCCAGCCAGCGTCTGGTTACAAAAAGTACGGGCCATCGAGTATCGAACATCACAATGCCTTCCCCTCCATATCGCGCTGCGGTGCATAGATCTATGTAACATCAAAGGAAATACTCATGTTTCTTGCTCACTCCCTCTCGGCTCCGATTCCTATTCCCTCACGCGTTACGTCTCGTAAAATCTTTGAGGGTATTCAACGTCAAGGGAAGTGACAGGTCTCAATTCTTCGGTGGTCTGCATATTCGAGGCATGGAAACCGATCCAAACGGTGAAGATATCATCATGTTGCTAAGCAATCGCGAGACAACGGCCGTACGCGCTGCGAAACGCACAGACCAGATAAAGAATGTGACGGGGAGAACTGTATCAGCGACAAGTATCGCATTCACGGCACCTATTCTTGGGAAACTGAGTTGTACGAAATGGTGCAGAGGGTTAGTGGGAGAATAATAGTTGCAACTGATACATCGCATCGGGTAAGAATAAGCCGATGGTATCCAGCTCTTAGTCGAATACTGGATCTGGCCATAGAGATTCGTGCATAAAGGATTCTGGACTTGAATTAAGACAGTGCTGCTCACCCAAAGCGAAAATTTCCTTTGTGCACCAAACTCGTTGAGCGCCTGGGGTCAATTTGCTTTGCGCCAATAGACCTCTTTTGCAACCCGATCTGCGGGAGAAAATCAAACGGTGACCCGCTACATTTCACTTGCAACTAGATTAGAAACCGCTTATTATCAAACGGTCTTGGCGGCGCCACTGATTGATTGCAAAAGAGGTCTACTTACAGAAATTTGCTCCGCTCAGAAGAATCAGAAGAATGAACATTCATTCATAACATGGACCGGGAGTTTCCGGATGATGTTCATCACGTGGGTAGAGTTATGATCAAATTAGCGTATGTCTGGTGCACCCGCTCATGTACCTGCTGGATTGACTGGGTAGCCTTTCTGTGCTAGTCATCTTGAAGATAATGGACATGTCCAGTCTCCTTTGATGTCGTTTAGTATATTTGGTTCATGTCAAATCCATCTGCCTCGATTTCACAGACTAACATTGCGATCTCCAGGCATCGAAGCTGTTTACAAGAAAGCTCGAGGAAAACATCCAATCTCTAGGAGAATTGAGATGGGTGACAGAAAAATGTGCGGATCTCAAGTGTGCAGAGCGGATGAGGATATTTTCGTGGGGTTTTGAGAGGCGAGTCTGATGCCTCATTTATTTGGTGTGGTCCACACTTACCAGTGCTGCTGCTTCAGTCTCAGTCGTCGAGAAACTGGTATTCACAAACAGCACTAATCTGGCTTGAGACACTCGACATAAAATGGCGTGCTGAACATCTCGGACGGGCGGATAGATGTCCGCAATCAAGGACTTCTCGACGAAAGTTCATCCACGTCTGTTCCTTGTTGTTGGCCCACTCCGATCAGGGTCATTAGACAGATCTGAAGTAGGATCGTCACAGATATCCTTTACAGTAACCGGATCATATGAAGAGACATCTGGAATGCCAAAACAAGTGCTTCGATAAGCGGTCCTTTCCCTTTAGATTCATTCACTAGGAGTACGCTGGCTAAACATTGGAGGGTGACGAAGTTATGTTGCATAATCGAAAGACGGATGTACGATTCTCGGAAGTGACAGTTCGGTGGGACGTGGATAACGGCGCACCCATCGGCGTCGTATACCGGGTGTGGAACTTCTTTGTTTGCAAGCCTCCAGCGATTGCATAGAAAACTCCTTTCTTATTCACCTGATGAATCCGCGCCGCGGGACGAGGTAAGATAGCAGAATAGGAAGCTTTATCCTATAGCTACATGTCCCATATGAAATTCCCTGGAACTCTGTTCATCACCTCATCTGCAGAAAAGGAGAGTTCAAAAACCTCGAAAATTACTTCAATCAATACAAGACTGATGTTCATACGATATTATTCTACAGTTCCGAAAATGTATAGGACATGATCAAAGCCTTTCAGGAGCTCAAGTTAACCAAATGTTGATAAACATCAGAGATACTCACTTGATTCTTGAAACTGTCCCTGTTCGCCGCCTCAGGATCCTTTGGCGACTTGAAGTGTGAAAGGAAACTTGTAGAGACTCTGACGAAGGCATCCTCCCGGGTCCTATATCGTGTCTCAAAGAGGCAAACGAGATTATACTACGTGATGCTCACCTATAGTAGAGCTTCCAGACGAGCTTATGAAACTTCGGCTTGATATTTCACGAGCTGTTCCTTTTGTACTCTGCGGAGAAAGATACTCCGAGGCAACCACGGTAGATCTATCTTCAACTATTTCGTCCCTTCGTTTGGTGCTGTTAGACGTTGGTCTGAGACTCTCTTGCCATTTCCTGACCAAGTCAATGCGCTCTTCGGATAAAAGCGGCCTGATTATTAGATGCAATTGGCACACGAGATCCAGACTCAGTAGGGTCAAGAGTAGACACTGAGAGTGACCTTACTTTGTCTTCCTTTCTGAGGAAAATGCGGAGCCTCCCAAGTCAAAACTACACGTGGAGTCAACTTATGATTTGAACAAATAAAATAAATACATACTCTCGGATTATACCTTTCTGACCTAACGATGGAGCCCTGCGGCGATGGGCACGTGGAAATTCCGTAACATTGAATGGTCTCTCCTCGTGTACTTCTGAACCTAAGGACCTCCGAGACGCGGATTCGCCTGAATCGCTATGTTCCAGCTCGCTACGAGTTGATTTGCATTCGTCCAAAGGCAGCTCGGCATCAGACTCGCTATGGCTTGGTGGACGAGAGTGCGGCTCTTCTGGTTCATTTACGCGGAATTCCGATTCCTCCTGACCTAATATTGATGCCTGACGAAGCGGATGCTTTTCATGGTCCTCGGGCGCAGGCCCGGGAGAACGAGTTCCAACAGGCTGGAAAGAATTACATGACGAGAAATAGACACGAATAAGGTAATAATACTTACATTACATCTGTAACGCTCTTCCTCCTGTAATCGGCATAGCATTTCCAGGTATGAGACTACCTCGGACATGGATTTACGTAGGAGTGGGTTGTAATTCCATGATACTGTACAGATGCTCCAGAGTTTCTGCCAATACATTGTCCATCTGTGGTATATTGCAGGACATTGAGGAGTGATGCCGTGCATTATAGTGAACATAACTTGGACATCGCGCTTCAGATATGAGTACGGAACTTGCTGTATCAGAAGTTCCTGATTCAAGAAGAAGGTTATCGAACCAGAATCACCGAAAATAAAGATGAACGGGTCCTACATATATTGTCATCCCAAATGCCCAGACATCAGATGCCATAGAGTGTTCTGCTTGAGCATCCGGATTGATGACGAGTAATTCTGGAGCCATCCATCTCACAGAACCTCTCACACCCGTTTGTGTACTAGTTTCTCCAAGCGAATGTGATGCAGTAAGCATCCTGGATATTCCGAAGTCACATATACGAGGAATTCCACAGTCTGATACTAAGACATTATCCTTCCATATGGATTAGTAAGGGACTAAGGATCCTTCATAGAACTCACAGCCTTAATGTCAGAATGGATGACACCTTCGTGGTGAAGATACTCTAGTCCTCTTGCGATGCCTAATGCCTTGAGTTGTGTGGATTAAGTCAACTGAAATATTCAGTCACACAGCAAGAGTCCCAGACTAACCATATTAAGAAGATCGGTATTTGGATGCATGCGCATGTACTGGGCAACGGTTCCCCTATCCATCCATTCTGAGACAAGAGAAGGGTAATCTCCCTCAGTCACATAACCAAGGAGGGGCAAAATATTTCGATGCCCGAGTTTTGACCAGATACGTATCTCTTTTGCAAGAAGCTCAATACGTATTTGAGTATTTCATCGGAGATACTACAAGAATCATGACTCACCTTTGCGAAGTCCCGGTCGGTTGTTATGTGAACTCGAAGCCTTTTAATGGCGACTTTATATATGCAAAGTCCTTCTGGTGTCATCCATCGTCCTTGGAACACGTCACAATATCCCCCATGTGCCTTGAGCACAGGTCCGTCGAAAAGTACTTGGCTGGTAAGGTCCAAGTGTGGGAGGCTCTCCAACATAGACCGGAGAGCATCCTTTGATTTGCGTCGTTTCCTAAGGCTATCGTTCCTGCGCATAGATAGTTAGAGTGAATAGCCCGATGGTCGAGGTACGATTCAAACAGTCATAAGTAGTGGAACTTGCCTGAGCACCAGCGTTCACACGAGAAGATAACACTGTATTGGGAGCTCCTTGTTAACATTGGGGCTATAACCAGACAGGCCATCAGTATTCGCGGGCGCACAGTCCAAACCCGAATGGCAATGGAAGCCAGATGGCTTGATCATGAGAGCGCATTTCCGTCTATCCAGCATCTGTACGTAAGCTGGAGGAAACATAGTGGTGGTGATAGGCGCCCGTAGTTTCCGATTAAGATATATATATAGTAGGTACATAGCCGAGAATAGGATGCAGAAAAGGCAACTCGTGGATAGATGATGTACTTGCAGATAACATACGCAAAAAGTGCCAAGGGGGTGAATTGCGTACTGAGTCTGGATCAGTGATCTGACCAACAGCCATCAAGGTCTATCAGGATCGAATGTTATGGTAGTACGCACCCACGCGTTCCATCCCGTTCTTCTGCGCTGTTTTTAAAATGTTAGTTAAAGAAATCTAGGCAAGTCCTGTCCACTCACCTGAAAGTGCCTAAACTGGTTAGACATTGAATGGCGATGAGTCGCCCAAGTAAGTCCATACGCTTCCAGATTGGTATAGTTCTGGTCTTTCCAATACAACTAACTCTTGTTCGCACCACAGTAATATCCCATCATCACCGAGTACGCAACATCCTTTCTATTTAATCTATCCTTCCTTAATAGCTTCTAATTCATCGCTGCTTCAGAATTGAGAAGATTCAGAATATCGTACAGATGAACCAAATACGCTTATAAAGCCAACGGTGGAAGCGTCATGTCGAGGCAACAATGGATTCAAGAGGCTGAAAACAATCAAATTGAGATGGTAAAGGATAATTCAGGGGATAAATGCTTGGGGATTGTGTCGGATCATGATGCAAAGAAAACATGCCATGGTGGAGGCGTACTCTATCATACAGAGGGGGACGGCATCCGAGAAAATGGAAGTTGTAAGGGACAATAGTCGGCAATACATGTCATCGAGAGTCGTGGTCCCAGTTGTTAAATAATCCCACATTCCACGGGGGCGCTAGGGAAATAGAGCTTATGTTTTCACCGGTGGTCCATGATGATGCATGCTGCTGCTGAGTATGCTGGTCAGACGAATACACCCCAACGGGGTGTGGCGAAGGGGTTGCTAAAGACCTGTGCTGTTGATCGTCGTAACTCGACGTGGCCCAAGATTGCACTCCGTTGCCTCTCTGATCATTCTGTCCCAGATGACCAGCCTGGTCAAGATGTGTCGAGTCTAACCCGTATTCCGCTGAACATCGAGATACGGATCTAATTAGCAACATGACGTCAAGGACCATAGAAGGAAAATACGCGTACAGGCTCCCACTGGTCCATCCAGGTGATCGTGGTGTTGCTGCAAGGATACTGGGGCAGAGTAGCTTGGGTCCACAACGTTAGGGGCTGGATAATGATTGGTAGTCGGCAATGACAGAGGTCTCTGGAGAGGTGCGGCGCCAACTGGATGGACGTCTTGTGGTGCATCATTGACTTGAAGTGAACAAGCTGTACCAGGGTTTATCAAGCGGGTTCCATGGTTCACGTCGTATCGAGAGGCTGGAGAAACGGGACTCGCTGAGATGGATTCGCTAGGAAAGAATGATGGCGATGATGAAGTAGAAGGCACTGCGGAAACGGCCTGCTGGGATGATGGACGGCGAGGCAAAAGAAACGACGGCGGCTCTCGAGAACCAGAATCAACAGGACTTGACTCTGTATGGGATGTGTTGACGGCAATGCGTTCGGTCCTTCTGTCCCTTACACGCTGACGGATAGAGACGACAGGAACAGCTTTTCCTCGGCGTCCTGAGCCCACCTCTGAGTGTCGTGAACAAGAATTATTACCCTGGGTGAAATGGCTTGCGCGCTGTCCCATCGTAACGACGCTAGTTAGACTAGAGTCACCGAGTGATATGGTTGTCTGTGTTGGTGGACAGTATACATTTACGATACCCGTGCCGAGGAAAGGAAAACGAAACGGAGTGTCAAAACGAACAGCATCAGACTCGATATCCTCGTGCTTGCGCTTTCTGCCAGCCACGATAGGTGTGCGCCGTGACATTGCTTTTTCGGCGCGCTTCAAAAGAGCGTCAATGACGAGTTCCGCCTCAGTTCTCTGTACTTCGCTAGTGTCAACTTCAGCGCCGTTGTTCAGGACGTGCGATAAAATACTGCGTGCAGAACGAACGGCTTCCATTACGACCGGCGCCGTATAGAGGGACTGCTGTATTGCAGTGTGTGCCAGCACAACAGCTGCATCAAAGAGCCTCCGCGGAAGCATGTGCATATGGAATGTCCCACGTGGTAAGTCTGGAGCGTATGTCATCTGCATTTCCGCAGCTTGCACGATAGCGAGCGCAGGTTGTACCGCCCGGAGTCCAGCGAACTGTTGATCATTCGACATGACCTTATCCCCAATCCGTGGAGTCTTCCCATTGCGCGAGACAAAGGAGAGAGTTGAAGGCAACCTTGGAATATAAAGACGCAATAAAGTGTGATAACTGTGAAATGCCAGATCGCAACGCTGGGAAACGAGCATGGCTCTGGCGACGTTTCGCTCTTCCTCCACTTCGGAAGGTGGACGAAGTGAGGTCATTGGTTTTTGTGAAAACGTAACCAAGGGAAGTTCTCCGTCAGCGGCATCGAGCTTAAACCGCTCCGGAAGCTCTTCAAGCCATTGCATAATTTCATCTGCAAGCTTCTGAGTTGCGGCCGCGGTTATGGCGTCGGGATCCTCGGTAATCTTCGGCACGAGCCTTCCTCGAAACGCCCTTACTGGCGCATGTTTGACAATTTCAAGAACCCTGAAAACGGCATAGAGTTATCGAATAGAACAAAGCGAGTGACAGAAACAGAAACAGAAACAGAAACATAATGTTAAGCTGACTAACCGAACTTTGTTGATGTAAAAGACGTTAGTCCTTTCCAGACAGGTGTTATCTGGTGGAGGTAGGACGTCCGAATCGGGACGAAAAGACGTATCGTCGACAATTGCAGGCAAACGCGTACTGTACTCTTCAGGGAGGATTGTGGCGCTGTAACCGTATGCATCGGAAACAAACCTGCACGGAATACAAAGAGAGAACGTGAGCACCAACTCCTCTTTCCGCTGGAACACAGAGTGAAACCTACAAATCAAGCCATACTATCCACCACCATAATCTTCTTCGCACTTCCTTCATAAAGAGGGACATTCCCTTTCCCCGAGGGACTGAAGTTGAGTCTTCGTCAATGTCTTCCCGTTTAAAAGAGCTCCCCGCAACATGATCATCGTTTGAAACAAAGATGGTAGAGTGACTTAGTACCTCATCCGAAGAGTCAAACTCGTCCGGGTCGATGCCCAGCCCCATTGCACGTGCCTCCCAAATGAGGGAGCCGACAAGAGAAGGAAGCTCAGGTGGCAGAAGAGAATCGGAGAACCCTCCACTTGTCGAATGAGCGAGGATTAGATAGTAGGAACTGAGAATGCGAGTGTGGATAACTGAAACGTCTTGTGCAGCGTGACCATGACCAGCAGTATGAATGGCGCTTGCCAACTGGGCCAGGCGATATAGCGCAAAAGCCGTCTCTGGGCTTGGGCGGTCGAGTGCACCTTCATGTCCGGGATCAAAGTGTATGGATTGCTCCATTGCTTGCGACACGATCCGTCTTAGCACCTCAGCATTGCCTGCCGTATCAGTCAGAGATTCAGTCGCCCAGAGGAGTGCGCCTACAGCTAAACCCGCAGCAGCTTCTGCAACCGCGCTGAGCGCCGGTGTTGGCGATCGAGCCTCGTCAATGCGTTGGAGGTCTTCTCTCGACACTGAGGAGAACAGTGCTTCGATTTTCTCGCAGAAGGCTCCAAACGGTATACAATTGAAACCTTCAATCATGTAGACTATCCCGAGTCGAACGAGCATCTCGCGACGACTCCGCTGACACGGGAACTGCGATAGAAGACCAGTTGTGAGAGGGCCGTACAGGTCAGATAGGGAATTCGCGACCGTTAGATTCTTGCTTGGAATATGCTCAGTTGTCGCCTCGCGATAGGGCTGGGGAATTTCCGTAGTGGGCGATGAAATGCCCAATCCTGCATGTAGCTCGAGCCACTGTCTCGGCCCTAAGGCTCGCTTTGCCCTACATCCGAACGCAGAGAAACCACCCTTAGATTCGCGGTCAATTGGCTCGAGATCTAACTTGAGGCGACTGCTATTCACCATGTTCCTGGTCACAGGCTGAAGAAGGCCAAGTGAACTTCGCGTGTCTTTCTGTGTGACAGACGTGGTGTAGGGCGATACATCCCCCATTTCCTCTATGATTTCATGAACCCAGAGTTTTGCCACGCCATCGAGAGGGGCCACAGTGCTGGAACATCTCTCATCGTTTGAGGTCGCGAGTATTCGTGGTGGTGGGGCGTTCGTGGTGGTATCATCTGCGAAGTCGGAAGCGGACGTAACACGCGAGGGGCTTACATTGACAGGCAGTGCGGTAACTTGTGCTCCCGGCAGACTAACACCCATTCCGCTTGTGTTCAAGAAGGATAATATGCCAGGCTGGTTTATCTGCGGCTGTGACGAGTGTAGTTGTTGAATGCCTTGAGTAGGAACACCAAGTGCATTCAGGCTGCCTTCAACTACACGAAGGCGGTTGTTGATGGACGTCATGTCACTGTAGGCATCCAAGAAGGACGATAAATGAGCACGATCAAGAACCAAGAACGAGAAACATAATCCGCCGTCGAAACTGATCTTAACATTGGTAGTGCGATTTTGTAGAAACAAGAGAAGGAAACTGGGACTGAACAATGATAAACGATATGACTCACACTTTCTCTATTGCAGCAGGCGTGTATACGCAGCGCGATACGGTATTGCGCTTCACGCACGATTCACAAGGGATCCTTCTGTCGCATCGCAGCTTCTGTTTTTTGCACTGTGCAAATGTCACCACAAAACAGCGTCTAGACTCGACGAAGAACTTACCTCTGCACAAACTACCGTGACCCTCGAACGCATCCTACCCCATCAGACGTGAGTTATCCGATGTCAGCGAGCACCGCGAAACAACATACGTCGGAATACCGGGTCCCATATTCGTCGCGACAATCGAGCTCGATTGTCTTGTAGTGGGTGGCACGTCAGGTTTCCTCCCACTTCCTTCATAGACATCGTGCGTAGTAGCACTAGCACTTTCACTTCTTGCGCCATCCTCATCGTCCTTAGCAGAATCACTGGTACCTTGTTCATTAGTCTGCCTTACGCGCCGTGGTCCATGCATTATCGCGTCACGTTAACCCGATACCAATGGAAAGGGTGAGGGTCAAAAGAATGGTTCTCAAACGTCGCGTCTACCTGATCACTCCCACTCTGCACCTATGGAGCATCGACTGGATGAGGTCTGTTAGTGTAAGTCGTATTGCGACATGGGGCTGAGTGATATAAGTAGGAAGACAAGGATTGAAGGAATGAGCTGGTGATCCAGGTCACGTATTCAATTCAATTGAGAGAATAATATTGACGTAAATCATTCATATTGATTACTTCTAGTGTGGAGTGACCCAGTCGTCACGTATATAGTCACGTCACGGACTTCAATATCCCCGTTTGGAAGTACCTGATTCAAAATTCCTGACAAATTTTTGGTTTATCCTCTTCGTCAGTGCCTCAATTCCTGCTGCAACCAACAATTACTAGACTAGAATATTGCCGTGCATGTGTAAGCCAAGACTATTTCAAGCAGCACAAATGCGTACATATAAGCAGGGAAAATCTGAGCTCGAAATATCGAGCTTGTCCCGAAAAATACTAAATAGAAACTTTGCAGGAATGGGGCAGAATAGAGATAAGAGGTGCTGCTTTAATTGCAGCGAGAGAAGGTGTCGGAAGGGGCGAAGCGCACACTATTCAATTAAAAAGTTACAGTACAGCTGACGAGACTATACTAGACTAACAAACACTAGAACACGGCCGCCTGTGATAGCTCTGATACAGAGTGCACTGAGCAAAACGTAAGTCGCTCTTCATAATACTGTAAATTACGCTGAATCAGAAGCTGTAGGCAAAGTAAACATCCCGATTGTCGGACTGCTCTGCATCCGGTGCGATCGCAAGGGTACCAAGAACTTATATTTTGTAGCTAGGAGTAATTTCTCACTTGAGGGTGGCTTTTCACCTACCCTATCGCAAGAAGTTCTAGAAACGTAGGACTCAGCTGGTTAAATTTTCTCGGTTCGGTCCGACTCCTCCAAATATTCTTCCGGAGTTACTCGTATTGTACTGCAGCCGAGAGCAGTGATTAACTGCAACGGTACACCTTCTGGCTTCCTCCGGGCCCGAAACTGACTTATGAACCATGGAAATCAGTATCATGTGGTCTGAGAGGCAAAAGGTCGGGAAGAATTGCGTAAATTTTGAAGCACGCATGGATTACCGATTGGCCTGACGCGCTGCCTTGTAAATCGAACCGCCTTGTTGATACACGTCCGTCATATCGGTTGTGATTTCTTGACTTCGCTCGGTTAGTTCGATAAGAATAGGCGTATTGACTGGATGAGGCACCAGGCACCGGGTTGATTACATGAATAACTCATTTGTTTTTCACATGATACGTTGGAGGCACCTTCCGAGACTAAACATAACTCGTTAGATTCACTTTATAGTATCGCACCGAAGACAAAGTTTACGTACCTCGATACTTCCCCATGCAAACTCGATACGGTCATTCGCAATTGTTGTTGATGCGACTCTTTGATCCTTTTGAACGGGAAATTTCGGAGGTCAAGGAAACAGAAACATAGATTGTCCCTGTATCGATTCTGACCGAATTTGCGATTTGTTCTATGTCAAATCTCAATTTATTGGAATCTATACTCTACCAACAAGTTGCAAATCCATCAGTCCATGTCTAAATGAATTTGAATCAGTGAGGACACCTACCATAAGTTAATCATACATCTGGTGGTTCTGGCAAGTAAGCAGCAAAGGTCAATGTTTCTTGAGAAGACTCATTCCACACGGACCTAGCAAGTTATACGGTTAATAATACACCACCAACCACGAGACAGTTCTACCTCACTTTCTTCATGTGGTGTAGTACCACGCCTGCTCTCAGTCAACTAGTCATGCTTCAAGGAATCTCTCATACGTCGCTATCCAGCCTCCTAGTGACCCTCCTCACTTCCCTGTCCCGTCTGCCCACAGATATATCCACAATCCCACTGCAGTGTAATACAACAACAAATTTGACCGTGTAGCAAAAGCTGGCTGCCCAATTGACTTGCGGAAACTATTGAATGCAAACAATATCAAAGTCAAACAGATAAAAGGAGAACTATGAATCGTAACCTTCGACCAGCGAGTTCCCAAGACCACCATTTCGAGGTCGTCTGGCCAACTCCTGTGGTACTAAGTTGCACAAGGATACCTAAACCAGAAACATCCTCCTCGATAGAGAATGCCAAGCTGATCTAGGTTCCCGAAATGCATCATACAGGACAGAGGACAGAGGCATCAGATATCGCCGTCGCAATAAGAGCCGCAATAGAGCCGAGCCGAATCGACTTCGGGCCCTAGACAAGTAAATAACTCACAAGCGCGTTTATAGGCGCGACCACTAGAATGAAGCGTGTTTTGATGGAGAAATACCGTTGAGATAAGAAGTAAGGGCGGGAAATTTGATTGAACGAGTAAGCGGGCAAGATGTGCGACTTGCGGATTCTATCGTGGTGATAGTAAGATAAGCTCCGCATTGAACCAGTGTAGTGCAATTGGGATCAGGAGACCCGTCAAGATAACGTTCATACGGCTGCACCCAGATGCTATTGAGCTGAGGTTGATCCGAAGTTCAAGCAGAGGGGACAATGGTATCGAGAGCGCCAGCGAATCCCTCCGGGATGCTGTATCCCATGACGCATACGGTCATAGACTTCAAAGTGGAAGCAGGAAGTGCCTCTGTCGGGAGATGCCCTATGGAAACGACAGAAGCGATTTTAAGTGATTGTTCTAGCAAATATAGTTAGAGTATGCTTCATAGGGATTTTGGCCTCTTTCCAGTACCTTTCGGCACATATTACGTCAGGATCTCCCTCTTCTGGTGGTTCGTCCTCTATCGAGACGGGTGGAAATGAAGTATCTTGTCCGAGTAACGGATTAGCCTCCAGGTTTAATGGAACTTTCGCAAATGTCGACACGGCACTCGGCTTTCGAGAACTTATCACTTATTCCCCAGTCGTTGACTATAGTAGCACTCCGGATGACGTGGAGTCGCATCGTCGTTCTCCGAGTCTAGTCTCTCCTCGTCCTCAGTAACGCGGTCCGGGAAACCAGTGGCATATCACGAGGAAAAACCATGGCCAGTAGGATACTAGGAACCAAAGAGGACGATACACTGCGGTGAAAGTAGTTTGACGGAATGGCTTTATGGATGCAAAGATCGCTTAGGTGTAAACGGGCATTGGTCGATGTGAAGCAGCAGAGTCCTGCAAAAGTGACTTAGTCGGCGGGGGCAAAAAGGAAACACATAACACGTGCCCGACGGACACAGTTACGTCAGCACCAAGCCCAACCTCCTTCCAATCGTCGGATTAAGGTTCATCTTCGGCTTTCGACTCCAGACCCACTATCTTTTCTGTTTCATCACATCACATCAAACAAAACGAATCTGAGGCATTTAACGTCTGAACTCCACAATATCATCAGCGATTACCGAAATATCTCGGTATGTTACTGTAATTGAACGCCCCTATTGAACGATTCTGAGCGCTTGTTTCGGCGTTCCAGCACAGATCAAACGATGTCTATCCATCCTTCATACTCTTTCTCCGATTTCGACCTCGTCTTGGAGTCAAAAGACGGTTGTCTCTTCCAGGTGCATACCATCATCCTCAAGCGCGCGTCCAAATTCTTTCGCGACATGTTAAGTCTGCCACGAGACTCCGAAGAGGCAGCGACAGACCCGATTCGGATGGACGAATCCAAGGAGATTTTAAAGGCGTTCCTGGACGTGATTTATCCGGACTATGCCCTAAAAATATCCGATATCGCATCGTTCGATGTCCTACGCACCCTCGCGCATATCTTTGCAGACAAGTACGATGTACCCGCTGGCGTAGCAACGATCCGAGGAGCCATGATGTACGATACGCGCATCTCTTCGAAAATTTCTCCCATTTTGCTCTATGGTCTCGCAAAAGAGTCATCATGGAGTGATGAAGCTACGGTCATCTCTAAGACTACATTTGATATCGACTTCAGCACGCCTGCTGCATCGAACTACCTTTCGCAACTACGCGGCGGAGACTTGATGGCACTCCTTACATTACGTCGTGAAAAACGGAAAAAGGTACAAGACACCTTGTCTGTCGTTTTCCCGAGGACTAATATTTACTGGTACAAAACGTGTAACACTCTTTGCGAAGGACCACAGTTTAGAGAGCATGTGGGTTGGAGAGCATATCGTTTACTTGTAGATAAGAAGTTGGAAGACCGACCTTCCTGGAACGGCCTAGACCAAGGTCCTTTCATGAACGACTCAATCGTCGGTAAATTGAAGGAGTATGGAACCTGTCCTCTCTGTGGTGGAACTATTTTCACTTCAGACATGGTATTTAATGCAATCCGCGAGGCTCTGTCAAGACCAAATTAATTCCATGTTTGGGCAGTTGCTACCTTTCATTCTCTCTACTTCTTATCAGTTCACAGCCGCTATCCTTTATCCTGTTTTACGTTCATCACAACATCACCTCCACATAACTCGCATATTCTATGCATATGCGTATCTTTACCCTGATAACCTTCCCACCACTTTCATTAATTTCTCCAATCCCAATCTGATAATTCAACATCTCTGGAACGCCACATATTTACAAAAATCGATCAGTCTGTACAATGTTCACATATGTCCCTTCCGGGCAGTAGCACTAGTGTTCCTGAACCTCAGGTTCCGTAAGCTCGGAAGAAGAAAGAAACAAACGAAACTAACCAAAGCAAAAGCAAAAGCAAAAGCAGTATTACCACGTACATAACACGTTATAAACTTGTCAAAGTACATATACAAAGTATTACATACATCATCATCTATACTTATCTCCTAGCCATATTTTTACTTTATACTTATCTTACACACCTCCATACCATAAATAAACTCACCTGATCAAAAATAACAGTCCGACTGAATTGTTTCAGGTCAGGTTTTCAGGTAGTATTTTTGTTACTTGTATTGCTGAAAAAAAAAAGGCCGGGTCTGAAACTCAAAATTGTGGCCACTACAGAGGTGTCGACACGCGACGCTCCACACTGAAGGCAATTTTACTATAACTATTATTATTACTGGAATTGATCTTGCGCAAAGGGGGATGACTACCGGCGTTAGGGGGGAGAGATGATAAATGAGAGATGAAGTCATAAAGTCAGATGAGGCGATATTTATTTATATATATCTTATTTTTGATTCTTGATTGAAGAGTCGAGATGAAACGAGAGGCTAATAAGCAAATAGAGTGTTCGCCACTAGTACTAACGCTGGATAGCCTCGTTCATTCTCGGTGAAGGTGGCGCAAAGGGCGCAAAGGATGCTAAGGATGAATCTCAAGGACGTCATTGAATTCCTCTCCTCCCTTCTCTTCAGGCGGTAAAGCTCGGGGGTACAACGTTCAACTTTTCTATTTATCTTCAGGTCTTCAAAACTAGTCCATTCCACAAATACAATACATGATCAAATCATTTTCATTCTGCCAAAAAAAGGGGGGGATGGATAGATAGATAATAGCCATTGCGTGAGTCCATATCAAAAAAAAGGGAAAGAAAAAAAAACGGCGTCAACAACTCGATCAGTGAAAACTGGAATAAAACACGATAAGAAATCTATACGTGTGTATGTATATGCTTTGGTATGCTGGACAGGCGTAAAATAGCGGTAAGTACAGAGGAAACATAGGCGAGAAAGCAGGAGCACAACACCACCGGGAAGTGAAACCGGACAAAGCAAGTACAATCGGCCAACTGAAAGCTAGGGCTACGGATGAAAAATACCTCAAGAAACGATATAGGAACGGCCGGTCAACTTTTCTCTTTTCTTTTCTTATAATAAGTAGTCGAGATGATGGGGGTAGCACGAAAGTTCTTAGGGAGCAGCCAAGCGAACACCAGTAGAGAAGACATCAGATCGTTTCCGGGTATGGATGGTGTCGGAATGGACAAATTTGCAGTCCATACTCATGCAGTACATGAAAGCGAAATTGTCCCGGGATTTGTGTAGGAGCGCGGAGAAACCACTGGGCTATGGAAACCAGCTGACATCAATCGCAGTGCGTCCCTGAGTGTGTGTTCGCGTCTACATTGAAAATAAATCAATGTTTCTTCGACTAGCTATCGCCTATTTCAGAGTTACTCACGTTGCTCGCCCCAGTCCGTACGTCAGACGTTTTCGTCGCAGTTGCCGGAAAAATGTCCAGCTCTCCTCCTGACCGCCCAACGCTAGGAGCTCCGTCACCCTTATCCTCCTCCTTTATCCTTCCAATGCTACCACCGTCCTCTGTACCCCCCAGGTAGGAGTCTGACCGACTTCGCTTACCCAGCGTCGAGTTGCTTGTGAGTGTCGTCGCAGAAGATGACGCCGATCCTCCCGCAGAGCTCGTATTCGACGGTGCATGACTCGAGCCACCTTCCGAGGAGGCACTCGCCCCCGGAGCAGATCCAGATGCTCCGGGGGCGCTAGATAAAAAATCCAGCCAGGCATCTCCACTCTGACGAGAATGTATCTGCGCGTGCCCCTGGCCTTGAGGTTGCGAAGGGGCATGCACCGGCCACTCGAGGTCTAGACCAGCCGTGCTGCCTGCACTAGGACGATGTGGGTGGTGGGGTGAAGTTGCTGAGGTCGGACTTGCACCACCGCCCGCACCGGGTATGAGCGCAGCGAATGAGTTGGCGTTTGACGGTGTGGAGGACGCATTCGAAGGCGGGGGACTTGCTTGAGCGTGTCCATATAAGGACCTCCCACCCCCGCCTCCAGTGGGTGACGGCGTTGGCCGCCCAAAGTTAAGGCCAAACTGCGATTGCGGTCCGCCAGATCCCTGGCCCTGGCCTTGTAGATACGCGGCATGAGCACCGGGATCATCGATGGTATACGCCGTTGGTCCACCAGGATATCCGGCGCCTGTACTGGTAGTAGACGCAGAGGAGTCGAGTCTAGGCCGCTTAGCTTGAGGGAGATTGAAGTTGAAGGGGCTGTGTCGTTCAAGGCTTACAGGTATTGCGGATCCCGGTCCAGGGTAAGCACTCGTAGGTGACTGCGAGTACGAAGGATGGGAGTGAGCCTGCGATGTGAAATGCGTGGAGGAGTGTTGAGCGTGTGAAGGGAACGATGCAGAGACGTGGGAGAGACCGCTGTGCCCTCCATGTGAAGAGAATGAGTGTGTAGGGGCGTAATGTCCGGGGTAAGATGTGGACATGTGAGGGGGAAGACTGAGGGATGCTCGTTGGTCGACCTGTTGGAAAATAAACAGAAAGTCAGTAATTTACATGAAGTTTCATAGTTATCAACACCTACATCGACGGCGTTTCCACTGTTACTCATACTATTAGCTCTCTGGCCGATGCCAATGCCGCTTCCACCACGCCCTCCGACAGCTGGACCACCTCCCATGCCACCGCCAGGCGCTCCGCCGGTCCGACGGGAGGATGACCCACCGGATCCGGAAGGCCTCGGAGGCTCGTCATCGTCGTCGTCGTCGTCATGCCCGCCATCATCTGGCGTCTTACTAAAGTCCGCGGGATGCTTCGATTCGCGCTCACCATCAAACTGCGCAAATTACAAGCGTGGGAACATGAAAGTGATTTGAAATGTGACGGAAGCGCCCAAAGGCGATATGTCGGATTCGCCGGAGAGCCATAATTTTCCGAGGAAGTGGATGGGATCGGGGGAATGGACGGGTGTCGTGAAGGGTTAGACAAGTCCGCGATTGCCGGGGAGCGACCCAAGGGAGAGGTGCGCAAAGAAGCGAAAGAGCGGATGCGGAGACAAGGTGACGGAATGCCAGGTAAGGATACAGAGACGGAATGTTGCGAGCGATAAAGTGCACGCCATGATCGATCAGATGAGGATCCGTCATCGTAGAAAAGGGGGAGTGATCACATAAGAGGGAGTTAATGTCAAGAAGTGCTGCGGTAGTGTACTTACATGAATGTGGCGCTGGACCATGTTATCTACGTCTGTCGAGCAGTATTCGTGCAACTTCACATGGTGTCCGGCGCGCTCCTCTGTCAGCGTTGATATGCGACGTCATCAAGGTCGTCATCACCATCGGGTGTTGTAAGCGCCAGGCGTCGGCGAGTCGGGATGTGTCGGTGTGGAAGCGAGGGGCAACGACGATTTATTAAACGATTGACGTCGTGTCCAAAAATAGAACGATCGAGAGAACAAATCCATAGAAACATCATCAGAAGACAGCTACGCGACAGGACAGGACAGGACAGGGCCTCGAACGCACCAAAGATAATCACCGCTACATCCACAGAACACAGAACTCCAAGCTCATACGCCTTCTTGAACAGCCCGTTCTTCCTCTGTCAGTACCAGTGCCAAGACATCATCCACACAGTCACCACCCAGCAGTCACCGACAACGACAGCGACGAAGCATACAAAAATAAAATAGGCGTTAGGCTCGCACTTGGATATAATTATAGATAACGCAGGGCGAGGCAGGCGACAGAGGGGCAGTGCATCATGGGCCCGTCCATCCTTACCCTCGACGCGTGTGACAAAAATAGACAGAACACGGTGACTTGCCTTGAGGAACGTCACTGAGCGATTACGCTCATGCTGAGCAAAATAAATAGAGACGAGTTAGCAGTTGAATAGAAGGGAGCGGAAAATAGACGCGCGAAGACGAGGCGAAAAGATATGAATTTGATGAGTATGGAATACCAGTGGGAATGACAGACCAACTCACCGTTATTGGCGTGATTTCGATCTTACGACGACCCATGGTGGGCACAGGTGCAGGGAACGAGTTTGAGTATCTGCCGTCGCCGTCGACTGTGTTGGTGTGTGTACGGCGTTAGTGGCAGCTGAGGAGAAGGCTGGTCGAGTGCTGCCCCGGGATGAAGACGGTGGGAGTTAGGAAGGAAAGAGAGGACGAGAGGAAGAGTTGAAGAGTGAAATAGGGATAGAGGTGCGAGCTGGATAGGGAAGTAGATGAGGATGAAGAGAGAGAGAGCAGGAGCAGCAGCTTAGAGAAACAGAACACCGAGAGAAGAGAGAGGTCGTCCCAATTATAACTATATATTATATATATTATTTTATCAACATCCATCCCCTCGGCATCTCTCTCGGCTTAATACACGCAAATATGTACAAATACAAAAACACGGGTGCTATTGCCACACACGGCAAAGGGTCCTCATCGGCACGCGGCACTCGGTACACATCTCGGTGTCCCGTCCACACCGACTCTTTGGTTTCCGGTCACTCTCCGCCACCGACAACGCTCACCCTCCTCCTTATCACCCTTTGTCTTCATGGCAAGGTAAGGAGTGTCGATGTTGCAAGGACTCAGGACGTGTAGTTGCGCTCGTCTACGGATATGCTTACTTTGGTTCGCACGCCGCCGTCTCAGCTCATCTTCCTCCGTCTACTCCGCTTTCTTCGCTCCGTCCTGCTTTTCTCGTATTGGTTGTTCGAGGCGACTTTCCTTTTTTCGACCCTCCCGTCGATGCGGTTGCGATGTACTGCCTCAGTCTGGAGTGATCAGGATCAGCTCTAACGCGATGTTTGTTATGTCCGAGACGACTCCGTTTGTGCCGTTATCAACCTCGATATTAGCCGGACAAAGTTTATTATATTGTTTTTTTTGCCTCCGTACTAAGCTTTGGCTGACTAAACTTATTCCGTCACCCCGTGCTTCGAATCCAGATTGCTCTCCGCAGCATCATCTCGTCGTCTTTACTATCTCATCCGCGCCGCACTAACACTCGCCACACTCATCTTCTGTGGCAGTGGCTATAGTCATCCCTAGTTATACTACCGGTCACCGACACTGCACGCGCTAGCCCAATCATCGCAGGTCCCTTTCCCCCTCACTCTTCTCTCCCAATCTCCTTCCGTTTTCTCACTCTCACACGCGGACAAGCGCTGATGCCAGCTCCACCAGGCCTGCTTCTTCCGTCCGTTCCTGATACCTTTCTCTTAGTTCTTTCGGACCAGAATTTTACATTGCGTGGCCAGTTCTTCATGATCGATCCTGGATTGGTACTAGCGGATGCTTGTCGGTAGTACTATTCACGATAGACTCGCCGTGTAACTCCACGCAGCGGCGAACGACCATATGCCAATAAGTGTATGCATATGCGGGCGCGACTGTACGCGTGGGTCTGAGCAGTGTAGCTCCGCAATAGATGAGCCACCTCCGCGGCGTTTCTGGAGTTTGGTGACTGGGCCTTATTCATTAAAGTCAAGTTAATGTAATGCAACGCCCGCAATACGCAACCCAACGCCGCCGCAGATCCTCCCATCTCACTGCTCTGTGGTATGAGTCGACATTCTCGCCTCGCAAGAGTGCATACACGAACAAGGGAGTTGGTCATTCACACGCGCCGTAATGTCCAGAGTCGGTGCCCCTTGTTCTCCACGCACGGATTCTCCCGCTGTCATTTTCTCCCTTTCTTCACAAAATATACGCAGTTCTCCGCTGAGATACCATCTGTTGTACATTCTGCACTATCATGCACATGTATCTGTTGAGCATGACCTCCTGACTCTCGCTCTATTGTGACTCCATGAGTTTGTCGTAAGCTTGGCAAAGGGCGGGCCGCTCCCATATCCTACCAAGTCTCTCTCACGCGCCGTCATAGCATATGCACATGCGCAGATACACACGGCGCCGAATATATCGGTATCAGTCAGCAGTGCTGCTGGTATCACTTTGCTGCCGTGACTCTCATCTCGTTCAAGTGAAATGGACCGAGAGGGGTAGTGTCCATTCCCTCCCTGGCGGCCCATGTGCATCCATGTATCCGTCTCCCGACCCGACCGGGCGCACTCCGCGCTCCTCGTATGTAACGTAACATCAGTCATTACACGGATCGCGAATCCCACTATATAGCACTAGATGTATTCAAACACTATCCGTGCGAAATCTGTGACCTGGGTGATGTACGATCTGGGTTATATTGCATACTTGTTCGGGCGGAGTGTCAGCGGGACGATTACGTTCCCAACTGCACGTTCCCTACTGTCACACCTGGAACAGAGGCCAATGGCGTCACCGATGTCGACGTGCAGCATCGCCAGATCGGTTTTTCCACCATCGCTGTGACTGGGTACGTCATTTGTTACGCAACTAGATAATTTCACAGGCTCTTAACCTTCCTCTCCTCCGCATCTCGCATCTCTCTCGCCACCCCTGCCCTTCCCGCTTCTCTTCGCACAGGAGAGCGTCGAGAACACCAGCAGTATATGCGATATCACCCTCGCATAATCAACAACCCCGCTCCTGTGCCACCCCTGAAAGATGGAAGGAACATGACAGACAGATGAAGGCATGATTGGAAAGATGGAACCGCGGGGGGCAAGAAGTTTGACGGCAGTAAATTGAATTGAAACTCTCTTTTGATCGGTCAATTGGTTTTCTTCGGGATGCTTTTGATGATGCTGATGCTACTGGTGCTTATCCATATGCGCCGTGTCCTTGGGTACAGTGACTTCAGACTCCCGCGTGAGCGCTCGTACAAAGATCAAGACGACGACAACAATTCCCGACGCGAACGAGATCTGGGTTACCCACCAGATTTGAAGAATCACAATTTGTATACCATCTCGTTATCGGAACATCTTCCCTGTGGGGCGATGCTTGCCCGTGGTTACTCGCTTAGATCAAATACCGACGCGGTGTGTTTCCCCAACTTGTGAAAGTCTCAAACACAGGTGGGTGATATAGTCGGTGTGTACTCTCACCCGTCGCACATCAATTTTAATTTCTTGACGACTGGATTAGTGTTATTGTAAAGTCACAACGTGCCGAAATGTACTCCGTCACACATGCGCTCAAACCCAGGCACGGGTCGGGACGTTCAAGAAGGCCGACCGGGAAAGAAGCTCGAGAAAGGGGTGGATAAAGGAAGGAAAGCCAGTGAGACAGATAGACAGAGCGACGCGACCTACCTAGGGACCTCTAAGGGACCCGAGAAGACCTGGCTGTGTGCAATGCGAAGAAGCATGATCTCTGGCGATGTCATGTAACCGCTTTCGGAGAACGTTGTTGTTTCCCTTCCTCCAGAAACTTGAGCTAGCTTCTGCCGGTCCACTTTTGGGGGTCTTGGTGAACTTCTACCGTTTCGTTGGGATTGGTCCGTTCGGCCGCTCTTGAGATTCACCCGAGTACGGATCTGGTGGCCACCGACGCTGCACTTCGAGCCTATCGTTATCAGTCTTGCTCTTTCGTTTCACTCGTCGTTTCTCGCAGCGCGAAGGCGAGAAGTTCTCGGAAGAATTCTGCTGCTCTGCTGCTCTTTCTCGCTGGCGGCAATCGAAGGTTGTAGCAGCCTAGCTCGCGTCGTAGTTCGCAACCTGCGAGCGAAATTTCTCCAGTGAGGGTACGAATTCAAGACCTTAGAGTAAAAGCTCCGCGACAACGGCATCGTCCAACAAGTCACAATTATAACGTGCATTACCTCCCGGCTTCTCTCGGGCACAAAGGACGCGCATTGCGCCCACGGCCGTGTACGCTAGATCTGAGTACAGCATAACGGAGATCTCTTCGGTGCTGAATGATTCTAACACCGCTCACCGCTCTCAGATGCAAGTTGAGTGGAGATGATTTCCATCCTTGTATCAACGGGCTAATTGACTTCTTAGGTTTTATTCCTCCAAGAGCATCAGACCAACATGAAGGGGTACTATTTCACCTTTTCGAGTTCTTGGGGGAAAGCACGTTAACCACATAGCGAGCATTGCGGAAGGCCTGTTCGGCGGCGAAGATTCATCCACCCTCTTCACGCATGCTTGGCGAGAAAAATATAAATCGGTGCTTGTGGGCGAAAGAACTGCGCCGGGAGCTCCAGCTATATTCTGCGGCTCTTCACATCGAAAGATAGGAGTAGCCCTCTCGAGTCAGACCCAACATTGACGTGGCATTAATAATGGTTCTGCCACCACTCCTAGTGTCGATGAGTCAATAGGGCCCTTCCGCAGCTGCCTGCGTGCGTGCTCAACGCCAAGTAACAGAACTTCGTTACGTCTTGCGCGAGATTTCATTTCTTGGATGCGACCTTGGTATCTCCTATGCCCTTGAATCTCCCTATCTCTGTCCGTTGGGGCACTGTGAGGTTTACTGCCGCTCTTTCAGATCGATCTTAACCTTTGACGCATCTCATCTCCGATCATCTCCTATCGACCATCGCGTCCGATGAAGGCATGGCTTTTTGGCAAGAAACGAGCATCAAACCCAACAAAGGTGTTGCGACGAACGTCGCCCTTCTGCATTCATTTCATACCAGGTCTCGACTTTCCACGGCCACATACATCGACTAACGTACGCGTTGAACTCACTCCACTAGCACAAGGCGCCTCATGCGAGAAGGCGTCCCAGCGTTCTTTCGGGATTCGAAAAAATTTGCTTTCTGCGCTAATGGCATTGGGCTTTCCGTTTCCTTGTCTATCGGGCTTCCAAAAGAATGAAAGAACTCCCTCTGCTGAATGCAGAACGCAGCCGGCGCCCCAATTTTTCTTTTCTCCTCCCGTTGGCGGATACGTTCTATCGCCGCTCGGCACGCGGGAGCACAGGGATCCGCTGATCTCCAACAGCGAGAGGAGGGTGACAAACATACATTAATGATAATTGATCCCTATATTTCCATCTTATATCAACATCCGCCAATGACTGCCAGGCGTGGGTTGCTTGCCGATGTTTGAACTTTGGGAGTCACTGTCGTGGACATAATTATGCCGGTTTCCCTTTCCTTATTCGTCTTCATGGACCGAATCGAACCGTTCACACCTTCCGGTTGGCGTTCTTGGAGGGAAACACCAGCATTGCTAGAATATCATGTTCTCAAAGATCCGATGTCCGACTCAAAGTGATAGTGCTAGCATTGGATGTTGAGAAGGCGTTTACGGGAAGGCCGATTCAGAAGAAAAAAGCGCATCGAATGAAAATGCAGTAACGCGCGCGAATCAGGAAGAGCTTCGTCAAGCATGGCGGAACATTCGCAACAGAAAAAGGACGCGCGGAGGAAATACTGTGCAAGGGGATGGAAGTCGAAGTTGGGTAGGAAATTGATCACGTCAGCGGAGTAGATTGCATCCGCACCCAACCTGAGCGTGTTAACCCTACGCGGTGGCTTGTTTTTCCCAAAGATGGTTCTTCTTGCCATCTGCATATGATATGCATCAATCATTGCGCCGTAATGGGCGGGGCTCGATTGGAACAAAACTGACGAAACGCTTTACTCGTGGTTGGTATCATATTCGAGTTGGTTTGGCAAGTTGGCAATCATTGTGCTTGTGGTTCTCTACTTGTGAGTTCCTGTTCGCGTTCCTGTCGTGATTAATTATGCTTATCAATCTCGGATGTTTAGAAAAGAACGGAATGCTCAAGTGCTCTAGAAGAACAGGATACCATAAGCCTGTCTCATGCCGCATCACTCACGGTAACACCTTCCTCTAGCCTGGCCGTCATGTGGTCTCTTGTTAATTTGTAGGGTGGCTCTCTCTATATTACCGATCTAGAATCAACTTTGCCCGAGGGAAAACAGAGAAAATGATGAATCTGCAGGATGCGTCCGGTTGGAGCTCCTCGTTTCGGACCCTCAAGGATTGTCGGTGCTTTTAGCAGTCCTCCCTCCCAAGCCGAAGTTGAGGTTTCATGTCGGGAAGAAGGCGATGGTCAAGATGGAATAAAATGTCACTCTGCCCCTGGATGTTGCTCGCGGTGGTTTACAAACACCTTCGAGTTTTGTTTTGCCTTTCCCGTCGATCCACTTTTGTGCTCTGCATTGACTTAGGACTCGATTCGATCAATCAGACACCAGAGCTGCCCCCGTTCTTTGAAAGATGGTAACGAGGATACCATCAAGTGGACGAAACAAAAGGATTACCCCATTTACTCTTTTCAATTTGCTTGTTCCGCGTTGTTGGTCCTGACAACGAGGAAGTACAACAAGGCCTCGACGTTCGATTCGGAGATTGGTTATCGCCTCACTGGCAAAGCTCTCATCGAGCAGACCGAAACACTGGAGCACCGAATCCGGATTCACTGAGGAGTCAAATTACCGAAGGACGCAGAATATCAGGTAGACCAGACCTCGCATACACGTATACGCGTACAATTCAGCGGAGGACGTTCCTGAACTATATTTGGAACCACGTGGTGTCGCACCTAATTGTTCTGGCTTCCTTCGGCGTCACTTATGAATGGACTCGGAAAGTCAATTGCCTCCCGCTCGGAGCGGCTTACCTTTTAGATCAAAAATAAGATAATCCTATTTTTGGCTTGTCTAAAATTGATTACCCTCCGCCTAGAAAAAGAAGGTGGCCAATAGCTGGGGGTGGTCCGGATTAGTATGTGTATCCTGGAGGGATTGGGCAAATAGATGGGCACCATAGGTATGGACGGAGAGGGAAGTGAGGGGAACGTGTCTGTAGGGCGGCGTTGTGAGGGTATGCGGGACCTTGATGCTGTAACAGTTGCTTCCGACTTATGCTCCTCTGGACCTCAACAAAGGATACCCAGATCATTCGGATTTTGTTATTTGTAATCGGCAATGTATTGGTTACCCTCCAAATCTTGGAGCAAGGTAAGTGTCGATCTTTCTACCCTTTTATGTGGGGACGTTAACAAATACTTGTTCATTTCATTAACATAATAAAAGGGGTTAGTTGTAGTGTTTAACACGCAGTACGGAGATAGGAATCAATCGCTCGATAATAGTGCCGATCCACCAAACTTCCCAAGATGCTCATGAGATCTGCATTCTCACTGAGGACTATCGTTATGAGGACGCATCTACCTCCTCTCCGCCTTCCACGCTTGTCCGAATATGGGACATCTCTGTACTACCGGGGAGACATTTCACGCCAGCTCCGGTCCCTGAATCCTCACCGAATACCGACTGCTTCCGTTTTGCATTCTCTGCTTTTCCGGCCGGATTTGACAAGTCTGTACATGCGATCTAATACGCCACAACGCATGTACAGTAACTGTGGGACAACGCCACTTTCCAGGTACATGCTGAAGGTCTCAGTACTCCTCGCTTCTGTCCGTCGGGCATTCGGGTCATAGTCGTTCTTGACTGGGGTGGTGCTTATCAGCCACAGACACCTGCCTCCTGCTGACCATGCCTATCCATTCGCAGAACTGCGCTCATCTTCAATGGACTTTCGCATCGTCAATGTGCTGATCATGACTTGGAATTCCGCAAAACGACACGACAGACGTAATTCTCATTCTCATCGTGCTATCAGCATGCCTTCCAATGAAATGAGGTCGTGCAAATTTCATGCTACGTGGTGACGACGTCTCGACCCCCCGGTCCGTTAACCACCGGCCTACAGGATCGCTACCAGTTTCCCTTGGAACATGTGTCTGAATCGCGTTGAGAATTTTCATGCGCAGTCGAGCAGCTGACAGCTACAACCAGCTTGGCTGTGGGTGCTATGAAAATTCATACGTTGCGCAGTCGTGCATTCGATTCGATTCTTCCGCTTATGGCATTCCTCAAAGACTCATGCAGAGTCTGCTTGTAATCGTAGAAAGACCTTTCGAGCAATGCATCCTTGTATCGCCGTTAGGGTTCATCGACAGCAATTCTTGCCGCTATTTCTTCCGATATTTCAACTGAATATTCCACGGCCCACCCTCAGAGGGTTCAAAACAATTCTCAGTGGATTTTCAATGTCCCCGAATGGCCTTGCAGAGATGTCCGACCGTCTATTGAATTTGACGGGATTCAGTTCAAGTTCAATTTGAAGATGAGCGGGTTTACGGGATCACTTGAACGCTAGAAGACAAACTCTGAGTTTGAAGATGCTGAACGGAGATACGGCGAGCTTCGCTTCCCCTCCTTTTGGACCATTGAACTGTGAGTTGTCCTTTGTTGTCTCCCCTGCAGATCGCCATATCCTCGCTGTCCCTTGTTGGGATGAGCTTGTCGCCTTCTTGATGTGCGGCTTGCTATCATATGGATTTCAGAGTTTTGTTCAGTTGAACGAACACATCCATCCATCTATCAAAAGCGCCCTTTGCCGTGACGCTTCTGATTCATCTTCCCTGGTCTTCGCTTTGCCCACCATTAGGGCGAAGTACTTCCCAATCGACCCCTGTCAGCAGAGTAGCAGGACCTTCGGCATTCATCGGGGAATCCTGTGAGAGGACTTTCTGCTCGCCTTCTGAGGCTTTACCACATTGGCTCTTTCATAAGCCTCTCGCCCCGCTCTCTACGTATCTGTTATCTGAATGGAGAGAAAGCGCAGCAGTGTATTCCTCTACGAGATGATTGTTCCCACTCCGACATGGGAGAATGTGTCTGCGTTAGTTCATAAACGCATATGACGCTTCATTATCTCTCGCGCTCCGTGCGTCATTCGGCACCCCTAGGACTTGGTCTGCCAATAGGGGCTCTAGAGCCGACGGAGAGAGGAAAACCCACCTTTTCCTCTGGTGCCTGTTGGCAGTGCTTGTCCCACCCATGCAACCCACGGCCTCCGACGCGTGCTTGGTCATCACGACTTGTTCAGCCATTGATCTTTGCTTTCTTCTCGTGGAATATAGAGAATCTCACTGACCACATCATCGAAATCAGGTTCTCCAGATTTCTGTGCCGCCAAGTAGATTTCATCCTTTCTCGTAGGGCCCCTTTTGTTTCTGATTCTCTCATCGTATCGCGCCTAGTTCGTTGTCGTCCAAGCGTTGGAATCTTTGATCTTTTGTTCATACGCCGTCTTCCGACCTTCTCGGGCGCCGCTCTGCTGACGGCTCTACTCAAGCCCGCAACGATTCGGCCTCCTCGGTCTTTATGCGATTCTCCATCGTCGATTAAGTAGGTCCATTTGATACGCGCCAATGCGCACAGCATTGACGGATATCGCTTAGATGTATCTACATAGTCGCACAATCACGACTACACGTGCTATCAAAAGTACTCCCACATCCTCCACGATCGGGTCGACGTGTGTCTAGACCAGCACAGCGATAACCGTTTGTGTCGGTTATGTCCGTGGGTTGCCATTACATAGTATTGCTTGCTTGCTGTGATTACCACTGACAGACGCCACCACGCACTAAAAATGGACTCGATGAAGATCGGGTGCATCAGATCCCATCTTTCCCCCTTCTGCTATCGAATCTTACTGAGTCACTAGTGTAAGAAATGTGGCGAGCATCGTGGATTATCCTCCGTTCAGAAAAGCAAAGTGATGTGGCTGGCTGAGCTTGTTGAGCTGAGCTGCTGAACGCCGTCTTCACACCCAATTCAAGGAATCAAGGTGCCCAATGCCCATCGTACGCTCTACGCTTCCCCGTCAGTCTATGGACTCTTCTTCTTTGTTTCCTATGTAGGCCGTTATAGCGAGCCTATGGATATTTCGATCTCAAACGTAGGACTTGGAGCTGTGGAGGAATGCCTTGGCCTTGGACTGACTTTGTCGCGGTTTGAATCTGAATTCGAATTTCGAACTACCTTTTCGGTGGAATTATGTAATTTGGCATGCCGATGCCGGACCGGCTTCGGCTCGCCGGCAGTAAACATGTCTCACTTCCACCTAATTTCGCTTTTTCCTACATGCCCACCCACTTGCCCTTTTTATAATAACTGAGAAAAAGCGGAAAGTGCCACGCTATAACATTATTTTTACAATTTGCTATAGTTGATTTCCCTTGCTATCAGTTTCGATTGTCGTGCTTCTTTCAATCGCACTGGTTTTGTGTACAGACAAAGAGGATGGGTTTGTTTGTTTGATTGTTTATTTGCATAGGATATAGTTTTGTCGAGGTTAAAGAAAATGCTTCTCTGATGATTTCATCACACCCGAGTCAGTTGCATCCGCATCATGATATGTTGAAACTGCAGCTAACAAGCATCTTTTACTAGGGACGAACGAGAACTTCTCATCCATCATTGGCCTGGTGATTCTCATATCCATCCAGGTAGTTGAGAAGTGACATCGATGAGACATGTTTCAAAAATCATAAAATTTGATCTTCTACATCAGATTTCCGCGAACATTTGATAATCACGATGCCGATTACCCTATTGGGAAAAAGATTGAAAAAGAACTTCTTTTGTTTCCGTTTCCGTTTCATTAAACGAACACCATGGCTTCTCCCGTTGCTAAGTACCATTCCTCCCACTTATCTCGGATCTAACATATCATCAAATACATGAAACTTGTGTGACTTATACAATCGCGTAAAGTAATCTGTCCTTTTTCCTTGACGCATCAACGCATCAACGCTGTATGGTTGCGAAGGAGCAGCAAGAAATCCGCTTCTAATGCATAATCGCTTTGACGTCCCCGGTGGGAGACGTGATTTGTTGCCACAGGTTGTGTGCAAAGACATTCAAACTTGACAAAGAGTGAGATTGATCTATCTACCGCTTACGGTAGGTTGCCAAAGAATCCCGAATCGGAGGCGTTGTGAGTTCCAAGAAGCGTTTGTTCATATATTATTGGTCAAACCCTGACTACGCATCTGCCCGTATACCATCCGGATGAAACAGTAAAGCACAAGAACTTGACAGAGGGCTTCGGGTTTCGCTACCTACGAGATCTGGTGGCAAGGATTACCGGCGTCTTGACATCTTCTCGCCACTTCCCATTGGCACCCGTCAACTCGTCTTTGCAACCGCGAAGTCTTGTACCGCTATAGCCAGACTATCCGCCCAGCTTCCACCAATTTACCGGCCATCGTCTTCGCAAGTATTTTCTAGAATCATAGATAATGTTAGTCACCTGCTATTCGCAATGCACAAGGTCAGTCATTGCAGTGTCTCTTCCGTGACTCGAGGACTTCACGTCCAATATGCATATATTGCGAATGGTAACTACATGTATGATCCATTGTCAAGCATCCGAAATCACTAAGGAGAAAATGGTATTATGAGAAGATTGAAATCGCATGTGAATGAGAGTCCGTAGAGCTTGACCTAATCAATTTCGATAGCATAGGAATCAACGGAGGTCCTTGTTTCACTAATAGCCGAGAGTTAGATACTAGCAAGAACAAGACGAGCGAGGCTTTACACGAGGTTCCCAGTATTGTATGCCCTGTTCATGATCCCAAGACCACCAGCGATACATTCTCGTATCAGAGGATGGTCGAGCAGCGTTGAATGTGGGCTCCAGATCAAAGTAAGGTTCTTCAGGCATCCGAGGTTTTTTGGGTCACGGGCTTCGTTGTAGACGGACCTAGTATTCAGAGAGCCTGCGTCAAGTCGACAACGAGAGTAAACAAATGCAATAAGTGCATCCAGCGAGCAATCGAACTCTCGGAGTTCGACTGTCTGTAGTCCAGGACATAGGGAGAATGTCATTCTCCCTCCTGCATTTGAGTCGCTTGTTGTGTCTTCAGTGGCACTATTCTTCATGTTTATGGCCAAAGATTGTAGTACTGTATCCGAGACTACCGAGCCGCTGAGTATTAGTCCACTCAGAAGTGGAGTGGAATCTAGTACTCGAAGGAGAACCTCCGAAGTCATTGGAGTGCCTAGCAGAGTGAGTCTTTCGAGTGACATTCCGGACCGTTTGATGATACCGTATAATTGCTCGCTCCACGATTGATTGAGCTCCGGGAGCATTAGTCCATTCATGTCGATGGAAAGATCACGTAAAACAGGTAGAACCAAGAGGTCAAGAAGAGGGCAAGGATCCGAGTCGTCAGAAAAACACGAAATTGTAAGATGGGCTAATCGAGGCAACGTTAGTGGACCTCGTTCCCGCGGCAGAGATGATGAAAGAGCTCTGAAGAACCGGACGTTCAAGCGTTCAAGGTTGGGACATATTGACAACCACGTCAGGCAATCCCTCATAAGCGGACAGAATCGAATCTCGAGGTTCTCCATGTTAACCGCCTTCAGGGAGTTAGCCGTTGGGCATAGCATCGGACATAGAAGCCGTAGGCTGCGTAGAGAAGGACAATTTGACAGATCCATGAAAAAGACACTTCCGAAAAAGTCGAAATACTTCGTCGAAATCGAAAGAGTCTCGAGGTGTGGCGCACCAGTTGTCAGGAGAGAGCGGAGAATGGGATCAAGCACGTAAAGGTCCAGAGCGTGGAGTTCCAATGTTTGCCAGCGCTGCGAAATCGAGAGAAGTTTATCCGTCAGAGCTCTCATACCAACAAGATACCGTTCACCACGGTTCGGGTCGAAGAAGACAGGTCGCTCCCCGTCCTTCATTTCATGGCATAGCATGATGTGCATTCGCCTCGCTGGTCCAGCCCTCTGTATCCAAAGATCAAGGAGGCGTACGTCATTGACCGGATCGGAGCCGTTCTCCCCGAGTGATATACTTGTCCAAAGGCTCGGCATGGAGATGGCCAATCTTCGCCAATGCCGACAGACCCACGTCAGAGTCAAAGGTGGAGATGTCGCCGTAGGCAAACAACCGGAGAGTTCTGCCGAATCCACGCAGTGTAGGAATATCTCTGCCAGCATTTCCTGTGGCAACGGGCTAGCAGAGCTTGCGAAAAGGACTCCATTCTCGAGTCGATGGCCGTTATCCATGTCGAATGAATGTGAGTGAGGGATGAAGTATAAGGCAGACGAATGTCTACTGTCTTGTGTCCAAGAAAAGGAAAGAAGCCGAGCCTGATTGCCACAGCAAAGTAGCATTTTAAGAGGCGTGAGTAAGAGTGGCGAGAATTCTTAGCATCGAGGAGTCGGAGAGATGAAATTGATCTCTCACACGACGCAGACCGTGCCAAAGACGGTCAAGGGTAACAAGATAGTATCAGTAAGGGAGGTAATTCTGATGTTGTTGTTGAAACTTGGAAGAGCGTATATTATTTTTATTTAATTCGGCAAATCACGTGACGTAGTGTATTACATAATAGGCTTGGCTAAGGACTTCGATTCCAATGCGTTCACCAAGACGTCAGTGAAGGCACTACGCCGTAATTCACCAAGCCGAGCCGAGAGCCGCACAGATTTTAATGAGATATATAGCCTCGTCCTTGTTGTCCTGTGGCAAGCCAACCATCCTTCATGATGTTACCTCACCGCAACCCTTCTGTCAGCTCAGCACTTTGGCTCGCAGCTTCTGCTGCTGTGATCGCGAGTAACATCTTGCAAGTCACTGCACAAACGCGAAATAGGTCGACAGGTTCGCGGCTTGCAAGAGGCGTAATCGCTGCAATTGTCATTGGTAAGTATAAGAATCAATTACTTACCCTACACGAAGATGACTGACCGACAATGTATTCTAGCCATTGTTGTACCGCTATTGTTGTGTGTTCTATGCCTTTGCATTTGGCGCCGCCGCCGCAGTCGCGCTTCTCAGCAACAAAGTTATCCGCCCGCTTCCGGCTCTGGCGGAGGGATGTTTAGTAGAAATCGAGGTGGCGGAATGTTTGGTGGCAACCGCCAACAACAGCAACCTGTCACAATGCCTCAACAAGCGTACAATCCTACAGCTGTGAGCCTCGATTTCTGAAGTGCCCGCATGACGGAGTTGCTGATATGTTTTTAGCAGGCTGCACCACAGTATTACCAACAAGCCTGATTTCGCTCATGGCGGATTATCTTTCATGGTCCATTTCTCCAAGGCTGAATGCTCTCGCTAGGATATCCCATACTCTTTTGTACGCGTATACCTTTGAGACTATTGTAGAGCTCGCCCGGACTGCTCGTAATGACATGTATCCCCTTGCAATGAGTAGCCTTCTGTTGCTCATCTGAAATAGGTCGAAAAGACCATCAATGTTCGAGACGTGTTAATTCCGCCTTGAGGAGGAGTCAGAGGAGTTAACGAGCATTCTTCGTGATGATCATTGAATAGAACAAACATCATACATCGTGCGAAAAGCTGAAAAGGTAAAGCATTAATAAAGCTGGAAAGAAACAGGACCAAGGATTGACTGACGATATGAACATTATCATTCGATAGTCGTCGGGAGGAGACGTAAGACCCGTTCAAATTCCTTCGAGAACTCGGTCTTCTGGAAGAAGCTCGAATTGCACTTGCTACACTTGTCATCCCAAAGCCCCGAGAGACGATTGTCTGCCCAAAAACCTTCTCTGAATCCTACAGCACAAGTCGCTGGTGACGTCTTCTCCAACTCTGTTAGCGCAGCCAACTTAAACGCAGTCCACGCAGTCCTATTGTGAGCCTGGGATCGGCATAAGATGCGGTGTTCGAGAGCGAGATCTTCCCAGTGCAGTTGATTCTGTCGTGTCTCCTCTGGAACGTTCGAGTGGTAGGATATTACCAGAGAGGAGATCATCGAATGACGGCGTTGATGGAGGTTGATGAGCTTTACGATAGATACAACGTCCATACTCTCAAGAACGGTACGTTCCGCATTGTTTTGAGTGTTCGGAGGTGTCGTGTACATCGAAACGTGATGCGCCTCGTTGACCCAGTCCCATCGACATGCAAGAGCATACTGCTCCAGAGGACTACCTGGAAGAGGAAGAGTGGACGATCCTATTCCTAATATCCTCCCGCGAATAAGACTGGTCGCATCGACAATATCGTATTTGTCCGCTGCTTCAGCAAGGCGGGATACAAACGAGAAACTAGCCAACTTCGGAATCGGACGACGCGGATAGATGACATCCAACAATGCACTTATTATATCTGCATCCTCCTTGACCTGCACGACCTCTGATGATTCTGTCGGACTTCGAGGCATGGAGACCATTCCCGCAAATACGTCGGAAGCGAGTCTGAAGAGGACCGAGTGCACTTTGAAGAGAACCCTATCGGACGATCTGAGGACGATATCTGCCTGAGGGTCATTATAGAACGAATGAACCGAGTCGGTCATTTCTTCGCTCTCCGTCGCGCTCGATACATCCGTAAAATCGGACATGGCAGGTCGATATTGAGAGCCACTACGCGGCATCGTAGGAGCAGAGAGGGAAGGGTCCCCTAAGACGATATGCGTTGTAGGTGCTGTTACAACGCGTGTTTGGAAGAAGGCCGTCCATCAGAAGAAGGTGAGAAAAAAATGTTGAATCCATTGGATCTTTGCATCGTTAAACGTAGGTCGAGCGTAATGGAATCCCGAAATTCGAGATGGCAAGGCAGTCAGCACGTCTTTGAGTAGGTTTGTCATGATAGTGGGTGCAGAGATGCGTTGACAAGCAAGCGCAAGCTCGGACGATCGCAACACTCCTTTTATTAGAAGGTGTCGATCCCAGAGGTCGCAGCTCTTTGCTATCTATGGTAAGATCATCCCTTCACTTACCCCTCATTTCCGTTTATGCTTCCCCAAATTACCCGCTCAACTCAAGAAATAATCTCAGGTACCTCATTTGTACCGACCGACCACGCTTTCTAATGTAGTTTGAAAAAGAAGTAACGTTCTGGAATTAATAAAGCCAGAAAAACGCGTTTTCCGATGGTGATCTGGCCGTTGTGCTGCTAGAAGTAAAACTTCAATAGAAAACAACATAAACTATATTCTTCACATCCGTGAATTGCGATTCATGAAGAACTTCCGTAGGTGGAAATAGGAGATTTGACGAATGCGTGAGAAGAAAAAGAAGAAATGCTCTGTGTTCGTGCTTAGTGAGTTCTGAAAGTAAAGACTTCGATAAGAATTTCGAGGGCATAAATTGACGCCGCATTGCTAAGAACTAAGAGGCGAAAGGGGATAATAGACTATGCATACATGAAGTAGAAGACAGTAAGTCTTGTAATTACGAACACGAAACACTCAGAATCGACGCAAACTCATCATACGAGATAATAATGTTATGAAATAATAATGCAAATAGGACGAAACCCCCCTTGAAACCTTACTCCCCCAATGAACCGGCAAGAAAATAAAGAAGAGTGATCCCCGATAAATCATCAGAGTAAGAGCCAAAAGGTCAACATGACGAGAGAAAAAGAAAATACGTGAAAGCGAAACCTATCCGAATCATTATCCTTTATACATCGTCTCCAACTTTCGCGATGCGTTGAAAAGCATCTCCTTCGCACGTAGGTACTCTTCATCGTCATCACTCGAATCCTCCAGAGTAGCGTTCCCAGGCCTTCGCGACGAACCCCACCCACCACCACTATTATACGTGCCATGACTCCCTCCTACCTGCTTAACTGGTGGTTCAGGAGCCCATGGTGTCCGGTCTTCTTCATAATCAGCAGAAGCAGGTGGCGTAGGCGAAAAAGTCGGTTTCAGAGATACCCGGACGCTCTTTCGACGTGAAGGAGGTGTGCCTGTACCCGCTGTATCCGAAGCTGATGCATTCGATCCGTCTGACTTTACTTCTGCGGAGTGTCCGTTAGGCAAAGACTGTTCTTGCTGCTGATGCTGTCCTTGCCCATTCGGTTTGGGAAGTACAGTCGGGGTAGGTGGATCCGAATCGAAATCCTCACGACCAGTTTCATACACCGATGCTAAAGACGCAGTATCATCATCTTTGACGGAGATCCCTGCAGAATCGTTTCCTGCAGTAGGGTGACCCAGAACAGAATTGTGTCCTCCATTTGCCAGTTGAGAAGGGCTTGTTGTCCGTGGAGGTGTTGACGTCGCCGGGCTTGGAGTCCCAGAGCGATTCCGCAACGCTGAGCGCAACGGTGCCTTCGTAGCAGGGGAAGGTGTCGGCGGAAGTCGTTTCAGAGGCAACGAAGGTTCAGAACCTGACGCAAAAAGGCTGTTCCTCTTATAGTCATCTAAGAGCGGATTACGCAAAGGAGACTCTCTCCTTCTGCTTTCTACGATACCGCCTGCAAGGTCGGAACTTGCTCTCGGGTGATTGGCAGACGCAGACACGGACTCATCAAGGTTCAGAGTATGATAGATGCTCGTTGGAGCTTTGACCTCGAAAAGGAGATTATTGGGATTCGCCTGCTGCCAACCCTGTCGATTCTGTCGAGTTACGTCCTCAACAATGCTCAATAAGCTCGTCTGACCATGAGTAGGCGGCGAGGAAGTCCTACGACGCTGCTTATGTACAGGCGGAGAATGGCCAGCATCAGACAACGTCACCTGGCGCTTCGCCTTTGGATGAAGGTCAAGAGATGCGGGCCTGGCAGTGGATCCTGACTTTGTTGTCGACTTCGTGAGGACAGTAGATGATCGTGATACGGATGGAGATACAATTGCTTCCTTGGAGCTGGGGGCGCCTGCCTTCGCCCCGTTGACCTGCGGCGGCGGCGCCTGAGCATCCTCCAAGCCCGAGCTACTGATTCTCCTATGACCGGATGCGTCTGAGGCTTTTCGGAGCTTCTTTCCAGCTGATGGTGCCCGTTTAGGACTCGACCGGTCAATATTGGTTTCTTTTTCGAGAGGTCTTGATCGCGGCTCTGATAGTGGAGTTCTCGGCTTAGTCGAAGGTGCGGAATTCGCTTGAGTAGGAAGCGGACTTGTCTCCTCATCCGAGCTATCATCGCCCTTTCCGGCTTTCTTCAAGTTTTTATCCGTCCTCGTGTGCCACTTCTCTTTCTTGGGCGACGACGACAGAGCGCCCGAGTCCTCAGCGGGCTCTGTCGCATTACGTTTGTGAAATATGTTGGAAAGAGCTCCTAGGAACGTAGAGCGTTTGCGTGTACGAGGCGTGCTTTGTTGACCGTCAGAATACGCCTTCCCGCTTGACGAGGTCCCGAATGGGTCATCAATGTGCCGTTTCGTCCATGACGGGGATTTATGAGGAGATGGAAGAGGTGCACTGGCGGATGCAGGTAAGTTTGTGGCACTTGCTGAGTTTAGCCGCTTCATGTGCTTCAATGGAAGACGCGACCTCGAACCGCCCTGCTTAACCTTTCCCTTCGCGAGAGGATGAGAGAACAGTGGGTTCTCATGCACCTCGTACTGTGGCTCGTTCGCATCTTCCTCAAGGCTGCTACCCCCTGCGTCCTCTTCCTCTGCCACTCGTTCCTGAATACGCGCCTGCGGTGGTGTATAGTGATCTTCTTCGGATATGGCATGCGCGGGTGGAATACTTAGTTCGAAGCGACACTCATCGCGGATGTCAGCCTCGGGTGCAGGACCGCGAGCTACTGCGCCGGATGAACTACTTGTGCTGGGATGATAATTCTCTGACGTAGCATTTGGATGGAAGATTTGTGACGCGGATTGTGAGGGCGAGAGTGATGATGACAGATCGGAAGAAGGTCGTTGGTAAGGATAGTTTATTTCGGGTAGCGGTTTTTGCATAGAAATGGTTTGATCTGCACATTGGGTTAGTACCAACGTTTCGAAAGAAACAGACTTCGTCACGCGTACAAATAAATGCCAGCCATGGACATTGAGAACGTATGCATGTCGACAGTTTGAAATGAAGCGAGGCACAAACAAATACGACTCACCGAAAGAACCCATCGTGTTCAAATTGTCCAAAGCTTGAAGGCCAATTCTCCCTACTTCGGACCACTTCAAACCGCACTCCGCTAAAGCCCTGCATCTCATCTTAAGACCACCTACAACGCAAGATTCCCGCATCTTCGCCAGCATGCGCTCCTTCTCCGTCAAGTGCGTCTCACACGCTTGCAGTTCGTTTTGAGCTAAATTGAGCTTTGAGTTGCTGAATGAAAGTTGATCCACCGCGTGTCCCGAAGAAGAAGAGCGGACGGGCAAGCTCTGGTTACTTGATGATGATGGAAGCAGCGACCGCCGTTTGGGGTTATTGGCCTTTGACGCTTTTATTAGGCGATCTACACTGGAAACATGCCGAAAAGTGAGCATTCGACCGACACTTCACGTACTACCTAGGATGACTCACAGTATTTCACGATCTCGTCCAATGTTGCCAACTTCATCCTCCATAACTTTGAGCAACTTGAGCTGTTCGCACCATTCTTCGACGGCTGAAACATAGCCTCTCAACGCTTCTTGTGCACCTACGAGCGCCGTGGCAACGGACCCGATAGCATGGGATGCTGGCGGAGGCGAAGCCGCTGCGTATGCAGAGAATGACGCAAGGGAAGCTTGGCCATAATCGAGCTCTGAAAGGAGGGAGCGAACGTAGTCCTTCTCGTGTGCGAGGAGGTTTGAAAGGAGACGAGAGTCCGCCGGACGGTGTGGCATTCGTCTCTAGGCAGCACTTATGGCTCAATGGTGTTGATAACGATGGGTAGGTGGTGGATGAAAGCAAAGTTATTATGCTGGTGCACTAAGACATTTGAAGTTGGCTCGCTGACTGTCGCAGTTCGGTTTCGGAGGAAGACGCGCTGACCTCGTCACCGTTGTAGATCCTCCTGGACTGTGCTATAAGCAACAATGACACATTAGACACTCCTATCGTCCATAATTCAAAAAATCGCCTTTGCGAGGCTCATGGCGGAAAGTATTTGGGCAGTCTCGAATGTACGGATGTATTTCTTTGACTTTGATGATAATACGATCTACTAGTATCTGCGCTATCGAAACTACCAAGTCTTAGACACTTCTAATGTCACTATCGGATCTCTATCCACGGCCACTACGACGTTCGGTTTCTAATAGTGATTGCAGCCCGCTTCGTCGTCTTCAGATTTGAGTTCAGATGTTAACACTGAAATTGTTGTGTACCAACACCAGCATGGCGGCAATGACTCTACCAAGGCATCCCGAAGGTGGAAAACGAGTCAAAGGACTAGTATTCCCGCCCTTTATGTACATATTTGAGCCAGAGAATATGTTACGCAGGGTCAGTCGACGTGGTGGGAGCACGACACTCGCCTCGACGAACGACCTATTTGTGCACATTGCAACCTCCTTCTCTCGCGTGCGAGGCAGAAAGAGAAAGTAGATGTGGAACGCTCGCAACGCCCGCAAGAACCGCAGACCACCAGTACCTGAACTCATTGAGACTACTTATTCTCCCGTCAGCCTTGACGCACAGATGAACAAAAGAGCAAGGATGCACAAAACCCGGGACTCGCCTCTCAAGCGCATAACGAGAAGCTGGCAGTCGTAATGTCATTCCCGCTGAAAACAAGGGAAAGGAAAGAAAAAAACAAAAGGCAACTGGAATGCCGTAAAGTATTGGCGCCCGTTGACGTTTGTTCTCCTCCGCACTTCTTCCCCTGAAACAATCATACTCACACATGCTTCGCGATTTTCCGATTTTACATTGCTCGGAGCGCCGCATCGCATCTCCACTTTGTATCCATCCGTTGTAACACAAGGCTACTCGTTTCGCCATGATGATTGTCTTCGAGAACGAAAGGCCACCACACCGCCAAATCGGGAAATTCTTGTGCAAAGCTTTCATGCTATGAGGAGAAAGAACAATAGAGGTCCTCAGGATTGTCAAGATCGAGGGTCGCTCGCGATGACGGTAAAATCGCAACCAGTTAACAAACAACTGTTTTGTGGGGGCATGAAGTGTCAAATTATCAATCTCTTTAGGCAGATTTCTTAGAACTACCGATACAAGATGTTGGACAAAATAAGCGTACTAGGAAATGACTAGGAGAGCTATGCAATGAAAGTCGTAAACCCAAGTGAATTGTTCGGTGAAAAGATTCTGGGGAGAAAGAGAAGTCTAATCGTCGTCTAACTCGGCGAAATGCTTGGCGGGGAAGATTGCAGGTATCAGCTTTTCGTACACCTCTCTATGCCTCTCATCCGGTATCACAAATATAATTCGCTGCAACCGAAGAGTTCCATTAAACCGTTCCATATCAAGGAAGCGGCGTGTTTCCTCGAGCGCGAATCGCGTAGCATAGTCAATCGGAAATTCACCCTCAGCCGTCGATATCGGAGTGAAGGCAATACTCTGGAGTGACCTCGAGTTCGCTATTTCCAGACTGCGCTTGTAGCACGATTTGAGTGTTGAAGGATTTGAGCTGGGCGAAGTACGTTCTTGGTTGTCGAATATGAAACCCGGACCACGGGCATGGAGAACATATCTTGCTGCGAGATTGTAGCCACTGGTCGCCTTCACGTCGCCAAGGTCAAGCATGGTAGCGAATCCACGACTCCGAAACTCCTCCCGGAACTGCTGTCCAGCAGCTTGGTGTATTATAGTGCTGAAACTACCGTCCCTAGCCCGCGATGGGTCACGTCTGTTCGCATCTGGCTCGTAGACGAGAGCGTCGACGGCTAGGTTCAATATATCGCCTTGGTACAATGAAACCCGATCGAGGTATACGTATTCGTGTGGACGCAGTCTTTCTGCCTTTGGAAGAATCGGAAGGTAGCCGCTCTTGTATAGATCGTTTAGTGTTGATATTTCCCTTAAATCAACAGCGTGCATCATCACGGAGGAAGGAAGTCCATTATCTGAGTCCTTAGAGGTGGCATCATGGTTTATCGTGGTAGGAGGATTTGGCCCATCTGGTACCGCGGACACACCCTGTCGCAGTTGGACAAAATTCTCCCAATCCTCACGTATCGGCGGAAGATAAAGACTCTGTAAAATATCTTGCATCGTTGGTCGCACCAGATGATCGAGAGTCCAGCAGTAATTAATGACGTTCCAGATGAGGGTCCAATTCACTTCTGGACCCGGCCATACACCCGGGTCGAAAGTTGCAGGAAGACGTGGCAGCTCTTTTCTAAATATCGCGTGTACCACTTGAGCGTCATTTGCGTAGCTCGCATAAGGGCGTTCTCGTGCGAGTATTTCCTAATATGTGCAATGATCCGTGAATTGTGTCGGGTTTGCAACAAGCACGACTTCAGATTACTTACATAAATAACCATTCCGAATGACCATACATCTGACTTTTGAGAGTTCTTCTGGTCAGAAGTAACGAGTTCATAAGCCAAATACCTAGTTGTCCCTTTAATGTTGGACGTCATGACCCCTAATGACTGGCTGGGCAAAAGCATGCGGGAAAAACCAAAGTCACAGATCACAGGTATTCCCACGTCGGTGACAAGTATATTTTCCTGCAAGGCTGTCAAAAACATAGTGGGCCTTGCATATGCACCGTCACTCACAGGCTTCATATCAGAATGAATAACGCCTTGTTCATGTAGGTAATTAAGACCATCGGCTGTGCCTAGGGTCTAAAGCAAGTGAGCAAAATGGTAAAAGTGACACGGAAAGTTCACATACCAGCTTAAGCACGTCACATTTCGTGCTGTTCTTCAAGTAGTTGTTGAGCGAACCGTTGCTCATCCACAGGGAAACAAACATAGGGAACCCGTCCCTGCTGTCGAAGGCGAAACCCAGCAGTTCGAGTATATTCGGGTGCCTCAATTTCGACCATACGTATATCTCCTTCTCAAAAAGCTACAAATAGCTCAATCACAGAGACACGGGCGGAGGATATGTGGAACACTCACTGATGCTATGTTCTCTTTTAAGCCTACCCGGAGCCGCTTGACAGCAACAGGAATAGCTCGATTGTCATGAGACGTAATATATCCCTGACGGACATCTCCAAAAGAGCCTACACCATGGACTCTAGTATCTTCAAAGGAGACCTCGTTCGTTATGTTGAGATACTCGAGCCTTGCCAGGATATTTGGATGGACACTTTGAAGGCGATCCATACAAGAAGAGATGTCGAAAGAGATGTCTAGTGGTGGACTATTGAGGAGACGGAGAGGTGAAGGAAAGCGATGAACAGATGAGCAGCATTTGTATCCTTCATCTGTGTAGGGACAAAAGGCCACAAAATTGGCAAGGGTATCATTGTAGCAGTTGCCCCTGAGGTTCGCTCGATAGGGCCAATGCAAAAGCAAGGTTGAGAGGTGATTCTGATTTTGAAAATCAATTACGTGAAGGTACACGTTTCAGATGTACTGAAAGCGCCGAAGACCCAAACATAAAGGACCGCAGACGGCTGCTAGCCGATGAAAATTCTGTCTGTGCCTCCGAAGTTGTGACTGTTGTAGAGCAAGTGTACGTACTGGAAAGTGCACAGCGAGATATTCCAAGAACCAAGAGGACGAGATGGAGAGGGTGGGTGGTTATTGATAGCACAAAGGGATCAGAAGCAATGCCGTAAGTAATGCAACGGGTTGACAGCCGGCGTACCCAGCTTCGTTACGATACTCACGACGCTTGCGTATCGCGGATGGAGAACAACGGCGAGCAGCGATACCATCAAAGCTTCCGCAGAACGCATATTCCAGATACAATACAGCGATCTGCTATCCATCCACATGCAGATACAACAGAAAATATCCGCGTGTGTCTTATGCCGCTGCTTGAAGAGCGCCGCTCTGTCATTTCCTCCACCTTAACCTCCGCATCGAAATAACCTCCCAATGGTGACGTTTTCGGATTGTGTAGTTGTTCTAAGGCCTATTTCGCTGTCCCTTTTGTTGAGGTTCCTCATTATTCCTCTTTCAAATGTCGAAATTGGTGCGGGTGGTGCGAAGAACAGAAAGAGTGTGCTTAGCCAGAAAAATGTGATATTACATAAGCGCCTCCGGCTTTCCCGATTCCTCCCCTTCCTTCCAACCTTCCAAGGCGCTATCATTGTACGAGTGTAGTGTATGCGCAGGAATATTGTAGCATTGTTCACCATTGAAAACTAGAGATGGAGAACGCTGTGTATTAAAATCTGGAAGCTCAGGACCGGGTGAGAGGTTTTGTGCGTGCAGTCTCAAAGGACCTTAAGGTAAGCCTAAAAACTGAATATATACTTCCTGAAACACCATTCCTGTCGCAAACCAGCTTGGTTGGATAAACCAATGTTCCTAAATCGCAGTATTGCGCATAGAGGGTGGGACAGCGAAATAAGCTGTACTAGAAATCGTTACATTCTGCAGAGTGCTTAGTACATTCCAAACAGTAATCACCCGTAACTCATTTTCTCGGTAAGTCTTGTACTCTTGAGGTGATGGAATGCGCATGCCCATCTCCTAGTGTCGTATATGTTTCTTGGCGCAAGTTACAAGTACCGACCGCCTTTTCACTCAGAAATAGCTCTTTTATAATATTTTCCCACACTAGTTTGACTAATGAATCCCTTAACCCAGAGCTTCCGCTTGACTCGACCACAACCAGCTTCCCTGCCTTAGGTACCTACACTACGGTATGTATGTGTTATCATGGGACTGTCTCTGTAATATTCATGTGGTCGAAACTCTAGAATTCGAGAGAGCACTCATGACCGTTGCAAGTGCGTCAGCTTTTCGGATAATATTTGCTTGAATTCTTGATTGTAGAAGTATGGCCTGAAAGAAGCACTAGTGCACAAACTTTCGTATATCAGGGGCAAACTCTCTGTGGATGTCCAAATTCCATCATCCGCGCATCTAGCGATATTGGAATACTGATAACGGCGAGCTTGTCTTGCCCTTTCTCGCCAATACATAGAGCACGTTTTCGCAATACCATTCTCTCCCAGCGGACGGTGTGTCGCTTCCGGATACAAGCATGACACTGACATACTCCACGCTCGAGATGTTGACCGTGGTGAGCTCGTCTCCCGGCTGCATGAGGGTGAAGGCAGTGCACTCGCGTTGTCGTGAAATGGGTGGCGCGTCTTCTCGTTCTGATGTCAAGACAATCTCGCTCTGGGATACTTGCAGCATCTAGCATGTATCAGGTCCTTGTACGGAGCACATGGTGCGCATTATATCAGTAGAGTTTTCGTCTAGCTGTAGGCTCATGGTTTCTGGAATACCAACCTGGCTGGCGAGATTGTACCGGACTCGCTCCAAGATTAAATGAGTATTCTATCTTGTTGGTGAACGTATCATGGATTATGGAGTTATTAACAACACGCATATGGACTCACACGGACAGTGGAGGGAAAAGAACACAACATTGATACCTCGTTGGTATTGACCTCGTCTACCACTCAATGCGTCTCTTATTGATCATTGGAAGTATACCTTTGGCCATACCGTATTTACCCTCCGTTGTAGTTGCGCTCTTGCGCTCCCTCCCCGAAAATCGACTTTGATGATAGTTGTTTCTACAGTTCACGGCTATTCCGAATCGATAAACTAGTGTGTTAATGGACGAGCTTAGCTTTTTCCGTGATGAGGTGGGTATTTCGCGTTATCGTCACTCCTTCGAGAATACTATGTCACTTTCGCTTGTTCTTGCAAGGTTGACTCCCGGCGGTATCAATCTCTGAAGCGTAGTGGTGAATTGCATGTAAGCTCTATCGCCGGTCGCTATCTGTGTTTCACTCCCAAACAACTACCATTCAATCTGAATCTTATTCATGTCTGTCGGACTTTACAACGCAGGCATATAATCATTTAATTCTCAAATTGGAAGGAGATTCGTTGCCTCCCTCAATGACCTGAGAGGTGACTTTGGTCAGTTCTCGATTATGGAAGGAAATATGAACGTTTTACTCACATTGACGAACAGTTTCTGTGACTTAGACGAAGTACTTGTTCACATCGACTGTAGAATTGTTCGTGAAGTTCTGACTAGAAACTCGATGAGCATACTGCACTCTAGTATAGCTGCAATATAGTGAGTGCACTTACGTCGCCGTCTTCTCATCACGTCCACGACCATACGTGAAGAAGTAAGAGAAGTTTATGGTAAACTGGAGGCGAATGATCTGGTTAGGACGGAGAATCTGTGCCAATCAAAGAGTCGTCTGAACATGAAAGCACTTGAAGGAGGGATAGGATTGTTGCACACCAGAGGTCCAATCGATGTTCCATTCGGCTCCGTGAAGCTGATGGTCGCAATCTCGGTACCAGTATTGGTGAAGTCAACGTTCACTTTGTCGGACATCGTTGGCAGTAAAGTATAGCAAAAGATAGCTTTGAGAGGCAAGTAAGTTTGGAGTATGTGCTATCTTCACTGAAGGACTTGTGGTATTTATACCATTGCGAGCCCGTTATGATAACTGTATGTACTAGTCACGCCATTGAAGGTCACAACTTTTACTGGATAATGAAGCGGAGCTACCTCTCAATTCATCGAGAGCTGGGTCTCCTATAGCAGTTAGTCTGAAAGAGCACGATGGAATGGAAGTATGCACCTATACTGTTTCACTCGGCGGGCGCTTGCGGAAAGGCCCCGTTGAATTGATCTAGACAAAGAATACGTTCTAGTTGAATGATGTGTTACAACGTCAGAACTTCGGTGAATCGGTAGTGAACCCTGACCGTGCACTTTGTCTGGCTAGAGACTTTGATAAAGGGCATTATTAGGATCCAAAAGACGTTATCGAGAAGTCGTGATGTTCCCTTCTCCTAGCACAGGGACAGCACACCTTACGGCGCTTACTCAACGATAACGATATCATATCAAAATGGATCAAGAGGCATAGTGCTTCCCGCTACCACGATCCGAATTGCAATGTGCTGCGAGTGAGTGTTAAAGAAACGAACCCCCAAGCTACCACAATAGTACAATCTTAGATCAAGTCATGAGGATCCGAGTTGAAATCTTCCTAGCCACAACATAAGCTTGTATAACCCACAGACAAATAACTAACCACCATCTACAATAGCGAAACAGTGAGTAAAAGTTGGGCTGGCAGGCACCCTGTCAGTGATATATCTCTTTGTGCAAGGGGAACCCGTTCATGACAGTATACTCAACATCGAACACTGTAACCATCATCCTCCAGACCTTCCTTGGTCATCATTGACACTTTAAAAGGTCTTAGAGCCTGCCTAATCGAAAGGTACAGGAATACCGGACGTCTCGAGTATTGCCAACCCGGAATTGTGGTTTGAGCAAGTTTGAATTTGTCATATTCGCAATTTGGTATCCGGTATGGAAGTATGCACGAGGCAAAGCCAAAGTTATGGAGACGCTCAAAACACGGTCATCATTTACGTATGACAGACCCAGAATCCTCTCAGTTTACTATGGCTTTTCGTATCGTTACGACTAGTAGAACCATGCAGTACTAACATTCCATTCAACTTTGATGAACTTCCAGTTCAAAATCGGAAAGAAGAGCAGATAAAAATGGAACCCAGTTGGGTCAGATTGTCTTCTTCATTATATCGAGATTTGTCAAGGTCTGCAAAGTCTCTCGTGCCTGTTCCTTGGTTTGCAGATAGTTCACTGCGACCCTAATTCCGAGCGTTTAATTGTACAGCTCAGAGCGCTTGTTACAGTATTTGAACGTTAGGAAGTAGAATGCATGATAGTGGTAACCGAACAAGGCGGAATCAATTACTGCAAAGAATTCGGCGTAGCTTACACTTGGATGAAAGGGGGGTCTGATCTTCACATGAGCATGCGGCTTTGACGGTTTTGAGTCCGCAGTTTTGATTTCGCCTAATATGCCAGACTATCCTAAATAGCGGCTTCACCTTAATCAAATCCCCCCCCCCTCCCCGCGTATCACGGTATCTTTGGCATATGTCCGTGCACAGGTGCACCTGCATCGTATACAGTTATAGCAGGGTGCCTATGCCCATTGTTTTCTACGTCTGTCCCTGTAAGAGGTCCCTTTGCGATGTGCGTGGGATTGTGAGTTTACCGGCCAAGTTGATGATGTTCAGTCGCATAGAGTTCATCAGCCGCCATAGAACAAGGGCAGCTGCATTCTGAGAAACTTATCATGAGCTAACTCTATCCACCTACCAGCACACAACTGACTTCTTCCTCGGAACACGAACGTACATCACAGTCTTCCATGCATGAATGATAAGCGCCTTGATCCTCAATAAAGTGATATCTTCCGATAGCGCGGAGTGCGGACCAATGAGCCTTGAATTAATCTTATTTTGGTGCAATAAGCAAGTCATACAGAAACTGTGATCTGAGTCCTCGTCAAGCAGCATCTATCTGACTGAATTATTCTGCTGTGCACTCTTTCCCAAGCGAGGGTACAGTAGGATAAACTTCCTGAATAATACAGCAAGTCACAATCGAGATGTAGAAACTCAGAGTATCACCTTGGCGCATTTCATTTGGACGGAATAGGTACCTCAAAGCTTTGTCTCCGAGCGAGGGTAAATTTCCGCCTTTAGGCTTTCATCCATGCCATCACGCTGGCGAGTCTCACAATCTGTCTTTCTAACCAATGCCTTTGGTAGCCGATTCCAATATGTCGTGCACCATTTGAGTTCCTCGCACTCGTTTATTGCAATACTGCATTTTGTTAATCTCTCATTTAATAATCAATAACAATTGAAGCATAACGTTCGAGCAGTTCCACACTCGCATGGCATATGTTATGAACGCGCGTCGTTCTCCTAAGAATCAGCAGTATGAACATCTCGCACATACAAAGCAAGTGCTTCCAGCACAACCCGTCGTGTCTATCCAATAGCTTAACACATCTCACATGTAGAAAGGGTACAAGGCATACCTGCTCAAGACTTATCGGCTTCTCCCCAACTCCGACGTTTGGGGTGAATGGCCCATTCGAACTCGAGACTGGAGCATTCGCTATCGCGTTGTTTGTGATTTTGCGTATTTCGGCCCGTGTGGCTTCAGCTGTAGGGTATGCAATTATAGAACCTTCCGGTTGCATGCTAGGATTTTTCTGGTTTTCCTGGAGCTTCTGCTCTGCTGCATACGACTCTGATACTGGCGCATTCGCTGTTGCGTCGTTGATACCTTCGCTTATTTCGGTCCGTGTGGCTTCAGCTGTAGGGTATGCAATTATAGAACCTTCCGGTTGCATGCTGAGATTTTTCTGGTTTTCCTGGAGCTTTTTCTCTGCCACATCCGAATTTGAGACTGGCGCATTCGCCGCTGCGTCGATCAGTATTTCTCGCACTTTCTCCTTCCTGGACTCGATGTTATTGCTACTGTTATCTGCTGTGTGTCCAAAGGCATATTCAGAAGCTATTGTTGACTTTCGGAGCACCGAGGAAGAATATCGAATACATACCAGACCGATACATAGTAAAAGCATTGAAGGGGAGTAAGCCTCGCAAGTATTCACCAACTCTCTGGATACCTACCGTGCGAGCGTTAGTAGCCTTGAAGGTAAGCAACTGAAATGATACTGACCACTCTTGTCCACGAGAATAGTGAGCGTAAACATTGCTATGAATACTAGCGCGATGACTCGGGTGAGCGCTGCTATGCCTTATTTCCTATTCAGTATGATTCATAAGCTTCATTCAGAGATTTACGTACCAGATACTGCGACAAAAATAAGACCGTGGAGCCCCGTGGATGATTACAATAAGCTTTCCATGGGTATAAGGAATCGACGGGACTTACAGAATTGACTGATTGCAAAAATGAAAGTGGCACAAGAGGCGACCAACCACGTCTCGATGGTTCTAGCCCCGACTTTTACGTGTGTCGGAATTATGCCTCGCTTATAGGCTGTTACGACAGTAAGGATGAAGGCAACGATGGTGCCGAGGGACACGAGCATGGCTTCTAGTACAACAGGGTGGATGATATGGACAATCATTAATTAATATCAGAAGGAAGACACGTTGCTCACCAGCGAGAACGGGCCTTGAGTCACTTGTTACGTTTAGATGAAATAGAGCCTGTGGCAAGAATAGCAGTGCAATCGAGCACGGTAGCAGCAACTTGGACTCGAAGATGAATAACTTGGAATGCGATGTGGTCAAGAGCTTATTGTGGGCAACCACTGCGAAGGTTCTGAAAAGTGACCAAAGAAAGTGGCTTAACCTGGAGGGAGTTAAATGAACATCCGATTCACGGATAAACAAAGTTTGGCGGCAGCGATTCATTGGACGTCTGGGGACGGCGCCAGTCAGGCTAAGCGTTTCTCTAGTAATGGAAATTGCGGGATCTAACACAACAGAGATCGGGAAAATTTACTATTCAATCGCAAGAGAGCGCTCGACGATTACGAGCTGTGGGAAATTTGAGGCTAGTGGATGTTTGGTGGGTGGTGAGGAGACCGATTCTCTCGGACAATACCGGAATTCCGTGTGTCATTACCATATAAGGTGCATCTGACCTTTCCTGCGATTGTAGAAGAATAGTTATTTTTAGTCACTAACGGACTTGTGCCGTCGTGGTAGAAGTTCTAGGAGGAAAACGATACTATGGCCAGACTCACACAAAAGGAATAGTCGATAAGTGTCATCCATTCATCGTACAGCACAACTAGCATTCGTCATAGCTTTCTGTGAGACAAAAGAATCTGCGCCATGTACTACTGCAATGAATCAAAGAAAGTCACAGCTTCAGGAGGATGATTCGTAGATTTGGCCCACATCAAGAACACTGTCACTGCTGCTGAACATCATGCTGCGAATGTTCGAATAGTTAGTACGCATCTATATCAAGGAGATAGTTAACTACGAACGAGTAGTTCTTCGTATGTCCTCCCCGTATCAGCACGAAGTTAATTGGAACATTGATTCTAAGATATTCGTCCCGGATGTGATTTTCCTTAACCACCAGGCTATTCAGTTGATTGTTCTGAGCATCGAATAACTGCAGCTCGATAATCTTGGTGCCTGTATTCTTGATTTGCACTTTCACGGTGAATTCCTGATCCTGATTCTTGAAAGCACGATTACTCTTCTGCACCGCTCTCATAGCCGAGTCCTTAAGTCGCTGGCCTCTGACCTGCACACATCATTAGAGTTCGAAGTATATTATGACGCACATTACTCACTTCCTTCAGCGATTTTCTTGCTGTAGCGAGCGAATCGGAAGTTACGAAGACTTTGTAGTTTTCGTCCGCACCTTCAAGGTCGTTGTAGATGTTTCCTGTTTGCAAGCTGGTGACTTGCTGATTCTGGGAAGATAACTTTCGATGGATCTCCTCGACTACATCCTCGATAGACTTATGCTCTTCGAAAACGAGTCTTCGAATCTCCTCCCTATGACCGATGCTCAATTCCCTTAGTTCGACTCTTTCAAGGACGAGCCCAATTATCACTGCGGCTAGGAGCCTGCTGTCAGTTATAGCACAGTATGTGCCTCTACAAAACGCAGTCAATGCGACGAATAAGCTTCAGATGATGATAACGTTGTCTTACTGCGTCAACGCCGAGATCGCCTTGTAGAATTCTATGGCATATTCCTAGATGGGACGAGAGGAGCAAGTAAGCTTCTGGATTATCGGAGATGACCTTAACTTACCGTAGTTTTGCCAAGTTGGCTCTCGCAACCAAGTACAAACTAGTTTCCCTTGAATAGGACAATATCATGTTATGTATGAAGGGACGTACAATCGAATATCCTCGCTCTGCCATGTCTCTGGCAACTTGAAGTGGATCGGGGATCTTTTCCTTTTCCTCTGCAGTTGGCCATGTAAGAAGTCCGTCCCCATCTGAAATAGGAAAAACTACCTGAGGAAGCCAGCCTATCATCTCTATCCCGGATCCCGTGAGGTGCTGCGTCTGTTATGGCTATGATCACTTTCAGGGAGCTGTCTCTCCAACCCTCGAAATCATCGAAAGCATGCGCCAGTGCTGTGTTGAAAGCCTCCGGAAGGTCGTCTCCACCAACTGCTGAGAGAGTAGCGAGGTTATTCTTCACTTCTTGCAGGTCGGTAGTGAATCCAAACGGCTGCAGAACTTTCACGCTTTGTTGGTCGTAGTCGCGATACGCGAGGAGTCCAATTTGCAAGCCATCTTCGTTTCTTAGACGACCGGATGCTTGAAGGATGTTGCATATCTCGATTATATTTTCCTTCGCGCTCTCGATGTACTTGCCCATGCTTCCCGTAGCATCAAGCATGACCAGGAGGTCCCTAGATGAGGACTTTGAGCCTACGTCGCTGAGGATCGGAGAAACGACTCACAGAAGAGCTCCTTTGCTCGTTGATTTACCCATGGCTGGAGTCGCGCTATGGAATGATGCACAGGCGGTGTGGAGGTATTTCTTGCCCGGGCGGCACAAGTAGCTTAGTAACTAGGTGGAAGTCCCCACCGCGCAGGCTAAATGTGCACGCCCGCTTAACGACCTAGGACTAACACAATATAGCGAAACGTCCCTTGAGCAAGTCACAGAGCGGCGCTTAAGGTGACACCATTCAAACAAATCAATGAAAAACGCGCCCAAGCCGGACATCCATTGGCCGTTCTGCATCCCGCAGCGCTACAACTCTACGGAAGAGGAGCCAGGCACTAGTGCAATACAGACAGGAACGGAAACAGTACTTGCTGGACACGCCCACGAGTCGAAGCCTAGTAAAAGTTGAGAAAACTGTACTTTGGCGCCGATCGGCGAACCCAATTTGGAAGGTGGCCATATCAGCTAGACAAAACAAAATGACAATGGCGCTGAAGCTCACATAAAGTGATTGGTTCCATTAACCGTCTGAATAGCCCAGTTCTATCCCTGACGCATATCGGATTACTCCCACGAAAATACGCGCACATACTGCAAATAAACCGAGAATATTGTAATCTCTGCAAATTCAATGGAGATCAAATACATGTACTGTGGCTCTGGGAACCGTATAGCTACCACCAAGTCCCTAGATCCGGTAGATAGCATAGTAGTTGCACGCGCAGAAACGAACGCAACATGCGGTTCCGCTCGGTGAGAGAAGGGAAGAGATACCCAATCGTCGTCTGACTCGGCAAAGTGCTTGGCGGGAAGGATAGCACGTATCATCATCTCTCGATACCCTTCATCCGCCCCGGTAGCACAAATCACATGTATACTACAACTGAACTGCGGAACGGTCAGTCAAAATTTCGCACCCGTTTGTCGATATCGGAGTAACGCGATACTCTGGGATAGGTCTGACTTTGCTATTCCCAGACTACGCTTGTGTCACAGCTTGAGTGTTGAAGGATTCGTACTGTGTTGAAGAAGTTCTTCTCTGTCGAAAGCGAAAGCCGGTCTTTACATCGCCTTAAACAGCTATGAATATCGGGTGGACGACTTTGGAACGCATCTGGCTCGTAGATCAGAGAATCGACGTTTCCTTGGTGCATCAAACTTTTATAAGTAGAGTCCGAGCCAGTATCAAATGAGAGGAGTGATAAAAGCAACATGGAAGGACCGCATACCAGCCTAATTCGTATTACCCAAAGCTCAGCGGTTGCATCATATCCTGGGTGCTCCACCTTTGACCACTAATGTACCTCCAAAACTACAAAGCTGCTTGACAGCAATGGAAACGATCGGATTGTCATAAAATGAGATACACGTATCCCACCAAAGGAGCCTGCACCATGAACAAGAATATCTCCAAAACATGAAAATTTTGCGGTAAATCTAGCCAGGATTTCTGTTCGGATGAGATTTTAGGAGGCAATACACATTATAAGAGATATCACGTTCCAAAGGAAGACCTGGATCTGGAGTGTTGAGGAGACCAGGAGGTACAGAATGAGTTTGGCGGCATAACAATATTTCATTTGTAAATAATAAGAATGGCTTGTGACCATTTACATGACGAGCCCAGTAGGGTAGACTAAAACGAGCAAAGCAAAGGAAGACCTCCCACATTCCAAGCGTGAAAAACGGGTACAGTCAGAAACCTCCCACATCCCAAACGAGAAAAACGGGTACAGTCAACCTCAACTCTGTTCTTCACTATAACCAAGAAACGAGACAAAGAAAACGTCACCCCCGAAGGGATGTAAAACCGTATCCTGCTTCATGGTGGTTTGAACACTTCAACCAAGCGAGTAGTTGAGGCGAGCATGTTGTTGAAGCGGTGAAACCAATCCAACGTTCGTGCTTGAGGGAATAGGCCGCGGTACCTCGGGCATTCCAGTAGACGATGAGAAATCGTATCCAGGACTTCGCAGTCTTCACAGTCCGCGTTTGCGTCGGAAAGACGTGACATGAATTCCCCTGTTGCTGAGACGCCAGCTAACAGGCGAAGAGCCGTGGTTTCCCCTACTCGGGGGATGGTGGCATGGGTGATGTGGATGGGGACCGGGCGCGGGTTATGTATGATGAGCCTTTGCGACGGTGTCTCTATGGAGTGGTATGACGCAGTTCGCGCCTGAACTAGGAGTGTCTTCCAAGCCTTGATCGTATCTAGACGGGCGGAAGACTTGACTCCATTGACCGAGACGGCCGGGAATAAAACGTACTCGTCATCCTCTAAGGGAGGCTTGACGGGAAAAGAGCGAGTGGGGCAAACTCGAAAAGAAAACAGGGCCCCAGACTGTGCCATCGCACTAGTGAACTGTTCAATGATGGCAAGGACTGTAGAGTCCGGCGAAAGTATATCCGTTCGAAAAGAAACTGGAACATAGATACGAATGGGGATAGCGCGTACATAAGTAAACGGGTGAGTCAGAAAAAGGGACATAAATTTGACCAAGGAAACTAAAACTAAAGAGAAAGAATCCATGTCTTCTGTTGCCTGGTAGGCGATCTGCTTTTCCAGCATACCATTACCGTTGTCCGACCAGACCTCTGTTCTTCTCGGTCTGTCAGTTGAATACGCCCACACAGTTGGGCCTTGCTCCTTCTGCGGATGCTCCAGTACATGCGCCGTAGCCCTGTGCCACCTTGATCGGTGCTCCGGACTAGGGAAATGCGTGATGGGAAGCACAGGATGACGCACTATGCGCCTCCAATACTCTGGCTGAATCAGTGGAGAACCGAGCCGGCTAGCCTCAATCCTAGTATTCTGAGTTTCTGCGGTGTAAGCCATAGTGAGGACTATCGGGGGAACACCTGCGAGGACCTCCATAATATCCGTCCTGGTGGGTGGGAGCCAGCCGCCCATGTCCATGAGCGCTCGTCTGTGAATCGGTTCGAAGCGGGCCGCAAGTTCCGGCTGCTTAGTCATCCAGATAGGCGCTCCCCACGCCATAACCGGGACTAGTACGTTCTGGTAATACCGTCGTATCGCTTTGAGTCGAGCGCCCTGCGCACGACTCGTCATCCACCGTAGCGCGTTCCAAGTGTGTTTAGCCGCGTTGCATCTAGAAATGATGTGCGGTTTGAAACTACCTGTATAGGACATCTCTATGCCCAGCCACTTCAACACGTCCCCCGCCCATTCAATCTGCTCGCCATTCAGGTTCAAAGGGGCGTTTAGGATGCTCCTGTGTCTTCCCTTAACGATACCCTTGATAGACGTAGGGTCAATATGTAGGCCTATGGCTGTCAACGCTGCCTCTACTCTTCTCATGCCTTCCTGGGTGGAGAGGAGAAGTTGAAACGCGTTCCTTCCATGAGTGAGGAGCAGGCCGTCATCCATGTAGAAGAAAAGCGTCAAGTCGAGGTGCCTAAGCGCGATGTTGGCTGCGATGTTCGCTAGAACGGGAGACATGGGAGATCCCTGCGGGACGCCTATGTTCGGCTTGATGAACCAGGCTGATCGCTGACCGTTGAAAGAGAAAGCGATTTGGCGCTGCTCCGTGAAACGCATTATGACCTTCGTCCATAGTTGCGGGACCCCTAACTCATCCAGACTTCTTTGTAGGACTTCTGGACGGACTGTGTCGAAGAAACCCTGGATATCAAAGCCTACCATCGAATACGTTTCCTCCTCGTCCTGAGATGCCGCCAGCAGTGCATGCCATGCCGTCATGACCGATGCGCCGCGCCTCCCACCAAACTGTCTCTTATCGAACAGAGGATTGTGATGGAGCATGGCCTGTAGCCGTGTCGCAATCACTCTTTCGAAGACCTTAGCTAGGACTTCCTCGACGCAAATGGGGCGATAAGCCCTTGGCGTGTTCAGTGGGTATGGTTTGGGTTTGCGTACCATAGCTACTACTGATCGTTTCAGTTCTGCAGGAAAGCATCCCGTGTCTATCATACCGTTGAAGAGACGTGTGAAGCACGCAAGGTGGCGTCGAATGACCCGCTCCAGTGCCTGAAAGGTAATGCCCGAAGGGCCTGGCGCACTGTTTGTCGGCATGCCGCTGAGAGCGATGAGGACCTCACTTTCCGTTATGTCGTGCTGTCGCCCGATTGAGCGAAGGGGTGTCTCCACGGCAGGGTCCCTTCTTTCCGGAAAATAGTGTTGGCGGAAAGCTTGAGCGATTTCGACATGTCTGACCGCTCTAAAAGGAGCCACCAAGGAAGGGATGTTCACTTTGCGTCGTGGTAAACCAGTTTTATGAAAAGACCATGGGGATGCGTTGCCTGCTTCCTCGCGCTGCTTGCAATACCATGCCTCCCGTCTGTCGCGCAGCCAGAACAAAAGGTCCGGGGCATTCTCCCTCACCCGCCGATCGCACTCCTCGTCCCACCATCTCTCTTTCCTTTGGGAGGTTGTCTCATAGGTTAGGGCGCTTGTTGCCTGTTGAGCGCTAGTCCACAACCTCGACACCCACGCAGACACAGACGCCTCGCTTCTAAAGCTTTCTTCCCAGAACGCGCTCGGGACCATGTATTCTAGTTCCGCCGCCCATGCTTCAGCCTTATCATTAGGGATGCCCATGCGAACCAGGCTTGCTCGGTTGAATATACCAGTGAAGTCTGCAACCATAATTTTATGTTGTCGAACCGTACCAGTATTCCTAACAGCGCGCCACGTGGAACGTAAGTCAGGAAGCGTGCCTGGAGTAAAAAACATGACGTCTGGGTGCGTGCCATCGCCCCTGCGCGCCCCATGACACGTAATGACACTCGGATCATCGGCGCATGAGATTTCAGGGAAGTCATCCAGCCAGGACTCGAAGAAATATGAGCGCATGCGCGTATGCGTGTCACGCATCGTGTGGAGATCGGACCATCTCCCAGTCGCGTTGACATCCGCTCCAATGACCGTACGGGTAGGGAAACCTTGGGTGAAGCGGCGTGACGTAGCATCCCAGGTGGAGATGTGTGTCGCGTGCGGGCAGTATACCGAGAAGACATGTATATCTCCGATGTCAAGGTGTAGCTCCACATGCACCATCGTATCTGGCGGGACGTCTGTGTGTTGGGACCATCGAACACCGTTCGGGACTGCGATCGCTACCCAAGGGTGCGGTCCATCAGCCAAAATGATTCTGTGGCCGTTAAAGAGAGGAGCACCAGAATCCAGGACCTCTCGTTCGCCAGTGGTTCTCGCAACGCCTACCGTGGAGACTGGAACCTCCTGGATGCACCAGACATCCAGGTCCCAAGCAGATAGGACCTGCCTTTGCAACTTGTGTTGAGCCATAAATAAAGCCAGACGCGAACGACCAGCGTTATAAGATATGATGCGGAGTTCGCCCTTCATTAATACGTGGGCGGGGAGCCAGAACGCGCAGCGTTACTCGTGGGACGTCTGGGACAGCGCGAGTCATTGGCCCTGTGTGGGCCCTGACAGTTGGCGCATTTGATCACGTGCTTGCATACGTTTGCGTCTGGGCAGGCGTCGCATTTCTTTTCGCATAGCTCCGTTTGATGAGGTTCTGCGCATTGCGCACAACGGAAAAGCTCTATGCAATCCTGGTCGCTGTGGCGGAAGCGCCAGCACTTGCGGCACTGAATCGGCCCCGTCCTAACCCGCTGTTCAACCGCGTATTGGTAACGGCCGTAGTATCGAATGGCTCGTTTAACAATGCCATTGTTATGGAATATAGCGTCTCTAGCCTTGAGCGGGTGCGAGACGGCCACGAAAACCGACGCAGTTGCCTTCGGATTTCTGTCCACCAGCCGTTGAAGGGTAGTTTCCGTGCCTGCAAAGCGAGGCGCTTCAGTGAAGGGGAATTCAACAAACACCGGGTTAGATAGACGGAGTTCTTTGGCAATTTCCACAGGCGTGTGAATTTTGCGGGTTATCGGATGGATAATGGGGAAACCCGGGACTATGAACTGGAAGCTCTCGACGTGGGGGACAAACTCCACTGACGTCATGGCGTCAGAAGTGACGCGTAACTTCTTCTGTAGCTCCTCGGCCCATACCGGACCATATTCTGCAATGTCTGGCCGCGCGTCAACCTCTATGTTGAAGTCTCCTTTGAGGCTCCACTGACCCTTTCGTAGCGTGATGGCGCCCCCTTTAGTGGGAGTTGGCTTGGAGGATCGAGCCGCGATGTACATCTCCTCCCGTGAGAGAGAGGGGTGTGGTTTGATGCGGAAACCCAGAGTCGCAGCCACCTTGGCCTTGTTCTGGCGAGCCTGGTTTATGGTGATAGGCTTCTTCTTGGCCGGAGCTGCTGCGTTCGTGGGGCGACCCACAGCCTGGGCGTAGGAGTGGGAGGCCGCATTCTTTCTGGTAACTTGAACGAAAGGTTGGGCTACCGGAGCTGGAGCCGGGATGTACCTGATGTAACGGTCCGGGATGCCATGTGACTCATTCGCCGAGTTGATCGCGTCCACATCGATAACATCGGCGGGCGGATTCTGCGGAACCTGTCTTCCCTTGCCTTTTCCAGGCCTAGGCGGAATGGCTACCTGATGGGTAGTATTATGCGTGACCTGCGCACCGGGGGCTACTACCTGCTCGCCCGGGTGTCGATTAGCGGTCACATTCTGGGGTGCTTTATGCTGTCCACCTCCCGGGGCAGCACCCTGCGCAGCGGGGGGTTGTGCCCACCGAGACGCCTGGAGCCCTTGGCCCCCTGCGGTCGTCTGGTGGACGGGACTCGGCAGACGTCCCTGTTCTACCTTCTTCAACCTCTCACCTAGCATGGCAAGCTGTTTCCTGGTCTCGTCCGCCGCCTCCCTAGCTTGTCGTCCGGCCATCATCTGCTCCTCACTCATCAGCTTGAGGCGGTCTAGAATCGCGTACATCTGCGGGTCAACGTCCTTCCCATGCGTTGGGTAAACGGCCGGCGTAAGAGCACAGTCGTCAGCCAAGTGGCGCAGGCCATCTTCAAAGCCGCCCGGGAAAAGGGATTCCTTCATGTATCCCCCAGAGAATCCCCACATGAAACGATCCATGACGTCATTCTGAGCGAACGGGCCGTCTTCCCGAGACTGAGAGATGGCCGAAAACAACATGGCCGTAACCTTGCCTAGGGTATATCCCATCTGCTCGTAGTTGTGCACTGCCGAGCCCGGCTGCGACCCAGGCGATTCCTCGACCGGATCCGGCATACGGAGTTCCGCTTCCATCCGGTCCATAACTTCTCCCACGAATGTGTAAGTTCTCTCGTAGGCGGCCTGTGCGTCAAAAACACTCTCCACCTCCATCTGTTCATCCCATGTCTTTTTCCCAGGCACAGGGGCCTCTCTACCCGGAGCCTCCCCGGATGCCTTGCGTTTCCCGATACGTTCTGCCAAGGCCTCCTGCTGGTTGAGGGCCTCCTGCTGGTTAAGGGCGTCTGCCACCGCTGTGTCGACGCTGTGGCCGGTGGGGACTGTCCACCGGTCGGAGTCGCGGCCGTTGAAGCCGGCCTCTGCCGCCCGCAGGTCCTCTGGGGACAACTGGGACCTTATTGTTACGCCCTGCGCTGTCAGAGACGTCGATCTGCAGATCAGAGACGTCGACGGCTGCAAAAGAAACGAGCTACCACGTAATCACAAAAGACACGAGGTCTGCGACGTAGGTGATAGTACTAGATTTTAGCACGTCTATATAATGTACAAGGGGAATACGACTTACCTGCGACGTAGGTGATAGTACTAGAACAAGAGAGTGAAGAGACGATTACTCTCTAGTCCAGCCTTATATACCCAGACGCCGCGGGAAAGCTTTACATAAACTGTACAGTATAAACAAAGACAAATAGAGACAAGGAAAGAAGGGGAATGGCGGGATAAAGTTGTTATAGATTGTGATTAGCTCAGCCAGTAGGGATTAAGTAAGGAACGTGATTAAAATGAAAGTAAATATGCATCGATGAATATAAAGAATGGCCGTATGAGGAAAAGAGAAAAGACGTCGTGACATCACCCCCCCCTTAAGGTTGGGCGACCCGACCAACCATGGGTTCGATCCGGCTCCGTGTAACGAAAAATTGGTTTAAACGTTGAAAGACCTAGTCGTGCGGTGAAAACTCGAGGAGCCCCTGGATGTAGCTTGTAGAAGTCGTCGATAGCCTCATTAGAGTTTGGAACGAGATTATCACGAGGTTCCCAGGTGGTTTCGTTGTAGCCCTTCCAGCGGACGAGGAATTGAAGCTTTCCTCGATGTTCGCGCGAGTCTAGAATTTCTTCGACTTCGTACTCTTCCTCACCGTCGACGAGTTCTGGCGGAGGCGGAGGTGGCTTCTTTTGTCCTTCGAACGATGGTTCGATGTACGGTTTAAGGAGTACCTCGTTGAAAACGGGGTGTACTTTTTTCCATGTTTTGGGCAGCTTAAGTTTATACGCAGCTGCGCCAACCTTTCCCATAACGTCGAAAGGGCCGTACCATTTGTCCGCGAACTTCCGAGTGGGCCTGACCGTTGTAACGTTTCGTCCGTCCAGCATAACCTTATCTCCGACCTGATATTCAACGACGTCGGTTGCCTGTCGATCGTGTGCTCTTTTCATTGCATCGTTTGCCTTTTCAAGGTTTTCTTTTGCTTGAGCGTGTGCCTCCTTGATTTCTTTGGCAAATTCTTCAGTTGACAGGTTACTCGACGTTGTATGGATCGTTCCTGGGTTAAGGGGATTGAGGCCCGTATTGACGAAGAAAGGAGACATCTTTGTTGACGAATGTTCCCGATTGTTGTAAGCGAACTCCGCAAGCGCTAGCCATTCAGACCAATCCGACTGTCGATGGTTAACGTACATTCTCAGGTACAGTTCGAGTTCTTGATTAACTCGCTCTGTCTGTCCGTCAGTCTGAGGATGATAGGCCGTCGACGGATTTCCTTCGATATGAAGAAGCTTGTAAAGCTCTTTCATGAAGTCGGCATCGAATTGGGGACCTCGGTCGTGGACGATCTTCTTGGGGAGTCCGTGTAGTCGGAAGACGTGGTCCCTGTAGAGTCTCGCTGTCCCTTGAGCGGTTATCTTCGTTGTCGTCGGAATTGCGTGTATTTGTTTCGAAAACTTGTCGACGACGACGCAGATAGCATTGTAACCGTTTGATTCAGGGAGTTCACCGATAAAGTCGACTGAAATCGTCTTCCACGGCCCTTCAGGGACGTCGTGCGGATGTAGAGTACGTCGCTTTGGTTGTCTAGACGGTTTAGTCCTTTGGCAAACGTTGCAACCCTTGACGTACTTGACAACGTCTTGGATTAAGCCTGGCCACCAGTACTTCTGACCGATGGATCTCCAAGTCTTGGTCTGACCTGGATGTCCCGCTAGCGGCGAGTCGTGATACTCCTTTAAGACGTCCTCGATCAATTCGATCGGTACGGCGAGTCGACCGTCCATCCTGGGTTCCAGTCCTTCGCTTGCATCCTTGATCCGTTGTTCCAACCTTGTTCGCGTCGTTTCTACAACAGCCCTAGCCCCGAACCATTCCTCCTTTAACAGCATCAGCCCCTGGTTGTCCTCCTTTCCCTCGTCGTAGTCATACCGACGGGAGAGAGCATCTGCCTTTGTCATGGTGGTACCGGGTTTGTGAACGAACGTAAGGTCGAACTCTGATAAGAATAGCGACCAACGAGCTTGTCGACGATTCAGATCTTGCGGCTTCCTGAAGTATGTCAGGTTGGCATGATCCGTCCAGAGTTCGACGGGGTTTTTAGCGCCTAGGAGATATTGTCTCCATTCCGTCAATGCTTGGACGACTGCAAGAAGCTCCTTGTCGTAGATCTGATAATTTCGTTCGGCCGGCGACAACGTTTGGGACCTGTAGGCGATCACCCTCCATACGTCATCCTGCTTCTGGAGTAAAACACCTCCAGTCGCAAAGTCTGACGCGTCGGTTTCTACTCGAAACGGGTCGTCGTCGTTTGGGATCGCTAGGACGGGAGCGCTGGTCAACCTTTGTTTGATTTCCTCGAAGGCTGCCTGCTCCTGTGGAGTCCATTCCCATGCGACGTCTCCGGTCAGACGAGTAAGCGGTTTGATGACAGCACTGTAACCTTTGACGAATCGTCGAAGCCAATTGCCGAGCCCAAGAAACTGTTGCAGCTGTTTCTTGTTTTTTGGTACGGGCCATTCGGCGACGGCGTCGATTTTTGCAGGGTCCATGCGTATCTCACCATTACCGAGGATGTAACCAAGGAATTTAACCGTCGACACCTCAAACTCGCACTTCGTCGATTTCAGGTACAGCTTGTGCTCCCTCAGCACGCTAAGTACCTGTTTAACCAAACGTCGGTGCTCTTCAACATTTTCCGAGAAGATGAGTATGTCGTCGAGGTAGATGACAATCTTTCCTTGTCCGATCAGGTCTCTGAAGATGTGGTTGACGAAAGTCTGGAATGTGGCCGGTGCGTTGCATAAGCCGAAGAACATGACGGTGGGTTCGAAAAGTCCCTCGTTCGTTCTAAAGGCTGCCTTCCATTCGTCCCCTTCTCTGATACGGATATTGTAGTATCCCCATCTGACATCGAGTTTCGAGATGACCTTTGCCGTTTTGACCTTGTCGACGAGTTCTCCGATGAGCGGTAACGGGTACTTGTTTTTAATCGTCCCTTCGTTGAGTTTCCTGTAGTCTTGGATAGCTCTTAACGAACCGTCTGCTTTCTTTATGAAGAAGAAAGGAGACGCCATGGGGGATGACGATTCACGTATGCGTCCTGACTTGAGGTTTTCATCGATGAAGGCGCGCAATTCTTCGCGTTCCTTCATGTTTAACGGGTAGACCTTACAATCGGACGGCTTAAAGTCCGGTTTCAAGTCGATGACGTGGTCCCATACCCTATGCTCGGGTAGCCGCTCAAAGTTCTCTTCGCTGAAGACGTCGTAATATTCCTTCAGATATGGTAGCTCTGACGATGGCCTGCGCTGAGGAATTACATAGCGAGCTTTAGGAATGTCGTATCGTTTACACGACGTCGGGCATTCGTTGAAGTCAATTTGTCCCCGTTTCCAGTCAATCGACGGGTTGTGTCGGCTTAACCATGAGTAGCCTAGGAACAGATTTGATGTTGAAATCGTAAGGACGGGTAGACGTATCCTTTCCTCATGATTCTCAATCCGGAGGTTCAGTTCGACATATCGCGTCATCTTGCCTCCTTCATTCGGTGTTCCATCGGCATTCATGACATTCGTCGCGTCTGGAAGTTTCATCGTCGGAATTCGGTACCGTTCGACGAAGCCAGCGTCAATATACAAGTCTGTGCAACCCGAGTCTATCAACGCATGGGCATCTAACACTCTCCCATCACTCAGGATCATGTCGACGTAGAGATCCAGCTCATACCGAACCTTCGCCGGGGTTTCCTCATTTATTTTTCTGACGACTGGGCCTTTGATGAGTTCGTCGAGGAGGAGCTCAAAGTCATCATTGTCGGATTCGTTTTCTTTAGACGGTTCAGTTTCGATTTGATTTTTTAATTCGTCAATTTTATTTGCAGACGTCACATTTAATAATTGTACATTTGACGAATTATAATTTATTGGGGATCGAAACGAAGAGTCCGAAAAACCTAAGCCAGTGACACCGACGTCATCTACTGGCTGACCGAAAAATCCTCGTCGTCGGGGTTACTTTCTTCGACGACTTCTTCCTCTTGCATACGACGCGCCGCTGATGCCAGTGCTGCCTTCACGTCAGCGTCTGCGAATAACACTTCACGTAGCAGTTCCTTCGCCTGCTCGGAGAGTTCGGCGACGACCGCACGAACTTGTTGTTTGGTCGTCGGCGTCGGACAATTTGCAGAGATGTGGCCTTGTTTACCACACTGGAAACACCTTCCTTCGCGGCGTAGCCGTCGAAGGACGTCCTGCATCGGTTCGCCTTGGCCCCCAAAGGTAATTCCCGTCGCATCCTTTTTATCGCCGCGCGACGGGTCGAACAGGGCCGGCTGTTGTGGTGCCGGCGGGTGGACTTGTCGACGCGGTAGTGGTTGCGTCGGTGCCTTCTGGTTACGCAGTTGGCGAACTTCGCGCTCGTTCGCGTCAAACATGATGGCGTACCCCTTCATCGTGTCATAATCCGTCGGTTTTGCCGGAAGACGAATGATCGCCGTTGCTACTTCTTCCCGAAGAGCCTTCTTTAGCTGCGGAAGCACGACGTTGACGTCCGTCGTCTTGACTCCTGCTTGGCTCATTGCGATCTCGAAATTGGCAAGGAAAACACCGGCGTCGGCGTTTCCTTGGCGCATTTCCGTCCACCGAGTGTACGCTCGGTCCTTCTCGCCAGGGTCCTTAAAGGACTGGTCGATTTTTTCAAGGAACTTCTTAAAGGTGTCGACGATCGTTATCGCACCCTGGTCATTTGTTATTCCGTCGTAGTAGTTTTGAGCCCACGTCGACGCTGTGCCTTCCTTCATGTAAGACAGCACGAAAGAGATCTTCTTCTTGTCGTTGACGAAGATCGAGCCAGTATCGTCGGCGCTAATGTACGCCAGACATTCTCGACGGAATCGGAGGTAGTCTTTGCCTCCAGCGAAAGGCGTCGGCGGTGCGATCCCAAGATCTTTCATCGTCGACTGTTTAGGCGCTTGTCTCTGTTGTGCAGACATCGCCGCCGCGACTAAAGCGGCGAAGTCCTGGATCTGTTGGGCAGTGAGGGATGACGTCGTAGTTTGAGGGTTCGACATGGTTCGTGTCAATCCAAAGGCGGTCGATGTCGAGGGTAGAGACGGCGACGGGGGAACGGGAGATTGAGGAGGCGGAGTAGGAGCAGCTGTCAGCGGTGACGGATTTCTTGGTTTCCACCTGAAGGTCTTCGTATGTTCGTTGTTGTCCCACGACACCCAAGACTTGCTAGTCGGCGACCACCAGGATTCGAATGTATTGCCTTGTTTGTCGGTGACTGTAACGTTGTCTTGCTCGTCAACGACGGAGTTGGAGGGGAGCGCTGCTAACTGTTCTTGTGTTAAAGGCAGCTTGTTAACGTCGACGGGTTAGAGGCGTCCACAACTCGTAGATGCGGACGGTCGGAACCCAGGTAATAAGGGCGCGATGGAAATGACCGACGTTCTCAAAATAGGTACCGTCTTCGAAAGGAACTAGGCGGTTGTTATCGTCGAGGTAGTAGCCGACGATCGCGTAGGTAGGGTAGCACTCGAGGAACCCGATATACTCACGGAGGGAACGTGGTACACCGGACATGTAACGTCGATCGACTCGACGCTCAGATAACACGTGAACTCTCACGTCGTCTCAGGGGTTCAGCAACACTTCGACAAACGACTTTCCAACGAGCGTATCCGCTAGACACTGCTGGGCTTTCTTGTCGCAAGCGACAACCGACGGCAGCGTTGTCAGAGAGCAGTGTCTAAGTCAAACGTCGAGTAAGGACGTGGGACGACACTTCACTAACAATAGGTACACGTCCGTCTCAGGGGTCTGACGACTATCCACTGACCAGCGTTGACAACGAGAGAAACAGAGGTGGAACGGAGGATGTCAGAGACACGTACGAGTTTGTTGTTTTAACGTCGACAACAACGACACGAGTTAAGAGACTCTCTTGTTATGTTACGCCCTGCGCTGTCAGAGACGTCGATCTGCAGATCAGAGACGTCGACGGCTGCAAAAGAAACGAGCTACCACGTAATCACAAAAGACACGAGGTCTGCGACGTAGGTGATAGTACTAGATTTTAGCACGTCTATATAATGTACAAGGGGAATACGACTTACCTGCGACGTAGGTGATAGTACTAGAACAAGAGAGTGAAGAGACGATTACTCTCTAGTCCAGCCTTATATACCCAGACGCCGCGGGAAAGCTTTACATAAACTGTACAGTATAAACAAAGACAAATAGAGACAAGGAAAGAAGGGGAATGGCGGGATAAAGTTGTTATAGATTGTGATTAGCTCAGCCAGTAGGGATTAAGTAAGGAACGTGATTAAAATGAAAGTAAATATGCATCGATGAATATAAAGAATGGCCGTATGAGGAAAAGAGAAAAGACGTCGTGACACTTATCAAGTTAGGGTCCGGGGCGAAAGACGGTGCCCCCACGGACTGGGAGACACGGCCGATGGCGGATTTCGGAGGCGCAGGGGGTGGCCCCTTGCTTGACAATGCTGCCTGAATGCGTTTCACTCCTCCTCTAGTCACCGATCGTAAACTACGCGACTCGCCATTGTCAGACATGGCGGTAAGAAAGAGAAAGGTTTTGCGGCATAACAATATTTCATTTGTAAATAATAATGGCTTGCGGCCATATACATCAAACCTTAAGAAGGTAAACTAAAAACGAGCGAAGCAAAAGAAAACCTCCCACATCCCAAGTGAGAAAAACGGGTACAGTCCGAAAACCTCCCACATTTCAAACAAGAAAAACGGGTACAGTCCCCCTCCGCTTTGTTCTTCAAGAAAATATGCGGGGAAAGAAAAGAAAACCCCTATGGTGGAATGATCGGGCACCCGCTAGAAAACAACCCGGTGGGAAAAAACTCACGGGGCCGACCACAACAAAGCAGAGTATCGAGCGCGAGACTCAGCAGGAGATGCCTGACAGAGCCCCCCGCCGACGTGAAATACCAAACCCAAAGAAAGAATGCACCGCCCCTACTTTTGATGCTGCGTCCTCACTTCCCCACTTCCTCCCCGCTGACAGACCCCGTACGCCACGTTTGAGGGAGCAGCTGCATCCGGCAGCATCCGGCCTGGTTACCGGCGTGAAACCTGCGTATAACGTATGGAACCTCTTGAACTCGTCCCCCCGGAGGTAGGAGTAGATTGTTCGGCTTCGAGAGAAATTCGGCCTGCCCTATTGGAAACGCCTGCCAGGCTAACCGAGCGCAGTGAACAGGTATCTAGGGTATCACCCCTAAACCCCGCTACCTATGTGGAAGGCTGTGCGATCGTCTTTTCGGAGTGTCGCAAACTTCGGGTATAAGATAAGCTCCGGACCGGTAAACCGACCGTGTGAGCGTAAAAGACGAAACCGGCGCCCGAGAAGACGGACGTGAGAGAGTCGTCGACGACCAATCATGATTGGCCACCATAGAATATGAGCAGAGCAGGGGGTGACGGCCCCGCCCTAGTGAATGCGCCGATGCGCTTCGAGTCGTAGTGCGCCGAGGCGCAGACAAGCCGTATCGTGGACAGACGGAACACCCTCAATCTAAGGGAAGGCTATAGCCCTGCCAGTTTTGACGAACTGGATGGTCGCCAGCGTAGTTTCCATCAAAGAGTAAGAGGCGAACAGTCGCGGAGAACAGGAACAACAGCCCGTCTCCCACTGCAGTCGACCAGGTCCTATGAAGGAGGCTGGGTTTACGACGCCCACCGCGCATAAGGCAGCGAAGCGGAGCCGTCCCACCACGTCCACGCAGGACAGCACACTCACACAGAGAGGCCCAACCCATGCTACAGGCGATGATGGTGGTTAAAGAAAGAAAGGTTTTGCGGCAAGAGAGCCATGGCAACACGTGATTGGTATTTGCTTATATAATACAGACTACTTAAGTTGGATGATCTACTCCGCCTTAGGGATCGGCAGCATACCGTAATGTACGGATACGCTCTGTACACGTATGGAGGCAGAGGACTTACTTTACGGATCTGTATTGTACGGACCGCATCATGTATCGAGAAATCCAAATTTAGGCGTAAACGGCCGTATACGTACGGCAAATACGGTATACGGTCACGAGAGGATGATCGGGAGAGATTCTTACTTCATTTTGCAGTTTACGCTTGTTCGTCCGAGTTGAGGAGCATAGAAATGATGGATATACCTTCCATAACTCTTGGAACCGACATCGAAGGGTGCAATGGCATATGAATCATCCCGTATACCGACATCACCCGGCCCCGGCAACTTGAATGTACGAAACTTTCTGGCAGACATACCATTGAAATCAGTGAGGTTCCCATCCAATCTCTCGGGCAAGCATACTAAGCGTCTCGGAGCGACACGAGACCAACCCCGATCAATAATTCTTTCTTCATTTCTTAAGAATTCTTCTTGCTATCATGCATACGACCGTATTCTGTATACGCCCGCTGCGTATCCGTACCCTGCTTGGATATGAAGAGTACGGTGACGTACAGTACGGCTCGTATGCCGTAGGAGGTCTTAACTTTACGCGCGTACCCGTATATACGTACGCTGCCGGTCCCTACTCCACTTTCACTTGACCACAATAGAGTTTACGTTCGCCTTCCTTTAATGGCCCAACCTTCTCGAATTCAAGGAGTATCAGCACTAAGCGCCCATATATATAGCATCCAGAAGATTCTCGACTCGTTTCTTGGGCCAGGTGTGCGTCATGAGAGGTATCAGCTGGTCGAATGCCTGACCTTCCTGTCCATAATTGCACCTTAACTGAACTGCTACCTATATTATTGCACCCTAGGTCACGTTAAGCGCCCGAATGTGACTGGACGATAGTGATACTCTTCTTTTATGTAGAATCGGTATACCATATCCTATCGCCAAGTATGTGAAAAGAAGTTCACGAGGATAGCATAAAGCACCTGAGCTGCATGCTGTACTTAGCGCAGGTTCTTTGCGACTGCCGTTCAGGCTGCTGCGAGCTCTACAGCAAATCTCATTTCCTCGATTAATCACAGATCCTAATATCCACACGTATCATGCCCGACAATGTCTTCACTCGTGAAGATGCGTCGAATCTTCAACGTGAAACGGTAAGAAACAGACATACGTATCCTGCCCAGAAGACGTATCTAACGCTATATGGCTTCGTGTATGACAGCATAAATTGCAGAACAACCTTCCTGATAGGAGGGAATACGATGAAATGAAAGACGGGCTCCACGACGGAAGGGCGGATGCACAAAGGCGTGCTGGACAAAATGAGCGCTTGTACGGAGACAGTGGGTCTGGAGGGCACCAGAGAGACGTCGGAGATGGGACGAGTTACTACAGTCGTATAGATGCATCGCGCCTCCAAAGTGCATCGGTGAGAACTCTTTATGTAACCTCTGTTCACAAAAGACTTAACCAATCCGTTCCTTATCACGTTGAACAATAGCATATATATCAGAACAGCCTTCCTAAAGGGAGGGAATTTGATCATATTAGGCAGTCCCTGCACGACGCAAGGGCGGAGGCACAGAGAGTTGCATCTCAAAACGAGCATAGATACGGAGGCGGTAGCAAGTCCGGAGGACACAAGGGCGGTCACAGTGGTGGAGCAAAGGCTGCGAGTAGCAGTGGAAAATCTGGAGGTGGAGGTGGGGGTGGCGGTAGCAAGTCCGGAGGTCACAGTGGTGGAGTAAAGACTGCTAGTAGCGGTGGAGGTGGTGGTGCAAGGCACAGCGGGGGTGGCGGAGGTGGCAGCGGAAGGCATGGCGGGAGCGGCGGAGGCGGTAGGCATGGGGGAGGCGGCGGCGGCGGAAAAGGAGGTGGCGGCGGCGGAGGCAGAAAATGATTATAACCAAGTATTAGAGCCTGAAGAAAATCAAGTGTATGATGGCCTGTAACGTGTACATCCCCGCGCTCTTAGTTTGGCTTGTTGAAATGTAACGTGCCGATCGATGAATCTGAAAGATACAGTAGTTGTTTAGTATGATAGTAAAGCAAGCCTCGTCTTCAGACTCAGTCCTGGAGAACTAGTGAGGAATTAAAGCCACATCTCTTCCTTCTCATCGATAGTACGACTCGGAGCACGAAAGGAGACGAAGCGAACATCAAAATACTGAAAGCAGAGTAACTTTGAGGACCAGGTGAGGAGTTTGAACGGTAGACTCAAGGTCAGCGGTTGACCTGAAGTGTTTTTCAGGTCCTTTTTCCTCAGCAGAAGTGACTTCTTGAAGCTGCGAACGGGGAAGAGAGTTCTGACCAGTGACACTGACCAAGTGAGTCGAAGGCAAGAATTTTTGTATTGCCACACGTGATGTACACAGATGCCAAATGAGGAACTTGAAGCTGCCATGAAGTCAGTGGCAAATGGGACCTTGATCCTCCTAAAGGGAAGGCAGTCGCAAGTGTTCGCCCGTGGACCTCCGCCCGATAATCCTGTTAGTTATATATCTTGAGGCATCATTGCGGAACGTACTGGAACTCTCAGCCAACTTTGCGCAGTCTGCTACGTCTTCTTCACCGGATCAGAACAGGAGGGAAGGGGTGTAAGTCTTTGGCTCAGGTTATAAGGGATCAGACCAAGATGCCTGATACTTGGGACCGATTGATGAAATTGTTGAGATACCATATGAAAAGTTGAATGAATTACAGGTCCATATAATTTGTTGTTTCATTTGCTACACGTGCAAAGGCGGACTCTTGCTTGCTTTTTTTTATCCAACAGAACAGATTCGTTCAACTTATGAGAATGTCTACACGAAGGGCGCGACTTTTTCGTCTCTGAAGCATACATCCGATGCCGCATTCCGGCTGACCACCATCATGGAATACTTCCCTCTAGACAAAGTCAACTCTTTCCGGAAAGACGCTACAGCCTCTCGTTCTAGAATAATGTACTGACGACGTGCTCATGGATCATCAACACTCCCGAGAGTCAAGAAATTGCCAAGGAGAAAGTGCTCGCCATGACGGAACTCTTTACCGATTTCTCGGGAAACTCGCCTTCGATTGCGACTGAGAAACGTGCTTATTACCGTTCAGCGGATTTGTTTGGAGGCAACTACAGTATCCAAGACTGAGAGAACTGAAGCGAAAGTATGACCCCGATTCCCTCTTCAAGAGCTGGTTTCCTATCGCGCCTGCGTGAAAAGTTAAGCGCATCATTAGTCAAGTAGTTTTTACGTTCGCACGAGAAAAGGTAATATATCTTAGTCAAATTAACAACTTTTCGGTGCATATGATTGGTGAAGCGAAGCATACGTTTGATTTTGATGAGGGCCGGCTCGCTCTGTCATCCCTACATGGGCGATTCGGAAGGGAAGACCTATTCTTCTTAAATCGGTAATGTAGACTGCAGCTGTGCGATTTGGACCAGTACCAGTCTGGACTCAATCTTAATGTATCACCACCGAATATCTGGCTAAAAATCATGATAGGCCATCCGCGGGATGCATTTTTAGCGCTGTTCATATTCGAGTCTATCTACGTGCGGAGAGTACAAGATGCTGCATGCCAGTGCATAGTTTGACACGGAGAGATTAAATGACATTTGAAGGAGTACAGGAAATAGGAAGAAAAGATGATCGTGCGAAGTGAAGCATCAGTAAAGTATCGAGACATGAAAAATAAGCAAGCCGAAACATGAGAACAGTTGAGAGGTTGAGAGTAAAATGCAAGAGAAAGTAAGTGAAGCGACGTTAGTGCTACATCATGTCGTGCAAGAACGGGCGATATGGAGTCGTATCAAGACATGCCAATAAATACACGGTAAGAAAGAAAGATGTGAATACTTATAAATTCGTTGACGGACATAACTGGCGATCCGAAGAGAATCATCCGCGCTTGAACAGTCCCGCGAGGCGCGATCGACTCGCCTTCGGTTTCAAGCTTCTCTCAGGACCTGTTCCCGAAGCAGTACCGGGACGAGAGCTCATCTTGGACAAGGTATGGTGCACTCCACCTCCGCGTACCGTACCATTCGCATATGGGCTCGGATATGCCTGGTACTGAGGATGGGCGATCGGTGACGTAGGCGAGGCGCTTGCGACACTTGCGCGCCTTCCAGCCCTCCCGCTGACGGCAAGACCGAGTGAGGTCAGACCTGCAGTAAGCGAGCTGCGGCGCGACGCTTTCAGATTAGCTGTCAGTCGTGTATTGTGCTGGATCGGAGGGGATACGGGCGTGTTTTCTGACGTGCGATGTCCGGTGGTGATCTCGGGAGCAGGAGAGAATGCGGTGGCAAAGAACTCTTGACGACCTTCGCTTTCTTCTCGCGTCGGACCGCTGAGGGAAGTTAGCGACGGAAGTGGCGGAGGTGGTGAGAGTGCTGTAGCCGGATGTGAATTGGTCTTCGCTGTTAAGGTTGATCCAGTCGTAGGTACGTGAGGTGTCGGGAGAGGTAGAGGTAGGGTAAGTGGAGCAGGACGCTTCCTTTCCCTCCGTTCTCGCGTTCTACTATTTGCCGTCGCGTTCGAACACGTATCGAGAGGTGAAACACCGAACGCCTCGATCGCATGCGGCGCTCTTCGCAAGTGTCGCTCCTTCTCCGCGTTTATTGAGTACCCCGCCGCGAAGAGATTTGATGGATCACGAGGACGAACTGCATAAGCCGGATCCAAGTCTGGGTCTTCACCATCGGTATCCGGTAAGCTTGCATCGGAAGCGCTCCCTTTCCTTCCCGGTTTCCCGGAAGCCACCGGAGAGTGCAAAGGGACCCAGCTGGGTGGCTCGGGAAGGGCAGTCGTCGGAGGTGGCTTGGCTGATGTCTTGAGCCGAGGGAGAAGTCCTCTACGCTTCTCCTTCTCCTGATTGTGGGCATTTGAATTACTCAAGGGCATCGGTCCATTTTGCGAGTGTTGCAATGCATCGGAGGAGTGCAATAGCCCAGCAAACTCGAGAGCCTCGTCTTCGTCCCACCACATGTTGCCTTCCGCATCGCGATGAACTCCGCTGACTCCGGCTCCCGGTTTTCCGACATGCTCGAGACCCTCCCTCCTCTCGATGGGCCTTCTGTCTTTCTTATCCTTTCTGTAGACCTCATCGCGCACCGATGTTGACTTGGCGTAAGTTCCAGCAGAGCGTGCATGGCGTTCCGTCACTTTTCGCACATTCGCATCTAGACTACCTCCGTCAAGCATCTGCGATAGCGCTACCTCCTGCGCAAGAGGTAAAGCTCCGGTACCACCTCCAGGCCCGAGGACGGCAGCATAGCGTGACTGAGGTGTTGACTTCGGCTTCTTTGAGTGATGCGTCTTGGAACGGGGAGAAGTAGGATGCGAAGAAGATTTATGCGACGGTAAGGCGGGAACCGGTGGCATGTTGAAACCCCCCATGGTGTCTGGTACTTTGGGCTTTTTACTCTTAAAAGAGAATGAGCGGAGGCGATTCAATGAGGTCGAGTTATCCTCTTTCTTCCCGGCGGACACAGATTTTGTGCTGGGACGTGGCTGTGCGTGAGGATGAAACAGTGGCACTTTCGTCTTGTCGTAAAGTGACGGCGATTCAGCTATAGATTCGGCGTCCTCGGAGACCCTATTTCTGGAAGGAAGGTGGACGAAGATGCCTGTGTACCCTTGCGCTAAAAGATCGGCCGGAGAAACTGGCTTCGGTGCGGGCGTTTGTGGCTGCGCGGAAGGAAGATCCCAGAAATTCAAGAAGGTAGCACTAAGTGATCTGCGATGCTGTGACCTTGGAGAACGCGACGGCGTTTTGGGAGATAAGGAGTAAAACGAGGACCGACGTGGAGAGGGACTTGTAGGTGGTGCACCAGGAACAATCTGAGATGCCCAAGCAGAGATGGATGCGAGCGACTCGGATAGCGAGACGCTCACGGAAACGTGTACGTTTGACTTTGAGAAATAACGAGGAGGAACAGAAATCGTTGCGGAGCGTGGTCTGGAAGACGTTTTGTCGGTAGTGGTTGCAGTAGCAGAGTTGTTCAGGTTTATGTTGTCGAAGATGCTAGACATTTACTTGTTTGTAAAGTGGAGATAAAGTAGTGCGCTATAACATGTATATCGTTAACAATAGCCGACAGAATGCAGAATGAAATGGAACGGACATACGATGGATGCTTTAAGCGTTTTTAGTTAAATGTGTTTAGAGATACAGGAGGATCGGATAGAAATTCCAAGAGAAAGTGTATGCTGGAGCGGAGGAAAACTGAGAGGAGTAAGTTGAGTAGAGTAGAGAAAAAAGCGAGACTAGCTGGGGTGTCCCTGCATTGCTGCGCGGCCTTATTTAGTGAAGAAGAACAAAAAGACCTTGGAGAAGGAGGACAATAAACAAGAGACGCGGGCAGTCGCGACGCGCTTTATACTTTGCTCACACGATCCAGTTCTGGACAACAAGGCACGTGCCAGCAATAAAAATACAAGCACTGCCAAAATAACCACTCTCAAATCTCAGCCATCACCCTCCATCACCCCGCGTGTTCGCTTGTCTCGCGCAGGGTCGACCCTCGACGCGAACTCATAGACACGAGTTTATCTCTGTGCACATTCAGTTTTTGAAATATCGGTAAATTCAGATAACCTCTCGGAGCACCTCGCGGGCCTTTTTACTATCTCACTCTCGAGATCATTGATGGAAACCTTTTGTCGTGGCTAAATCAAGCAGCTCACAATTATCCCATCACAATACATCGCCTGTGACTTCTTTTCGTTTCTGAGCCTACGACTGTTGTTCGAACCGAGATGAAGTGCAAAGCTCCTTGTCTGCTTCTTTGCACTATTTCGAACATTCATTGTCTGAATTCCGCTATTAACCATGCGTTGTTTGTCTTGTCAAAGCGCGCTTTGACCGCAATAGCGACGCCCCTTAGAAGTAAATCCTAGCAGCTTACAAACGCGACGACTGAGGAGCTTCTCGAGCATTCTCACGAGTACAACAAGCACAGAAGTGTAATTTGTCTCCCGCTGGCTGAAACACTGATGGCTGCTTCTCGAGCTGGTGCTTACATCACCCGGTGTACTTCGCAGATTCTATTTATTCTTCGAACAAGGGAGACCATCTCACTTGTATGGATTCTCGAAATCTTTCTCCTCACATCAGCCTGGCTGATGAATGCGCCAGCGTTAATTGTTAATGAAAGATCCGATACTTCTCTCCGAGTATGTCATCCCTCGAGTATCTCCTTTTAAGTAGCTTCGAGCACAGATCATTGGTGAGCTCACAGTGCATCGGGATCTCTCTTGACAAGATGTTCGCGGGCAATTTTAGCATCAGCTTATCCAGTTCTGCGAAGCACCTTTGATTGTGTGTGGAATTTATTCGTGACCCGAGACCCCCAATGGTCCATAATTGGCCGGGCGACACAGAAACTAGAAAAAACAGAATTTCTGTTCTTGAGTCGGCGCTAGAATAGTTGGAGCAACTGTACTATCCATTATCCAATAATACAGATCTAGGGGCACCCCCAGGCATTCACTCCGTGCAGCCCGTGACATAGCTGTCCGCAACGTGGCTGGATGAATACAAGGACTTCCTTCTTGTCATTGCCTTTATCTGGTAGCTGGACACCCGTGGAACCGGTTTGCAGTGCGCTCCGAGCTGGAAGGCCAAAGGGCACAGTCATGCAGGCTATCTATGATCGCTGACCCCTAGCCTTATTCGTGCCTAGAACGATTACCTGAGCGATCTGATTCTCCAATGCGATGAGCGTCTCGCCATTTGCTAGCGATGGTATATTCGGACTAATACCTGCAGGATCGATACGAATGCCTCAGAATCGTCAAATGACGGGATGAATATTCGTTCGACCGGGTAATACACATTTCATTTCATTTCACCAAGCCGTGATACTTGCTACATTACATCTTGATGGCATGTTCGGTCCGTCACCTTTACACGACCCAGGTCGGAAAGGATGGAAGCAAATGACCAACGGTCATGACGCGATGAGTATCTGCGGACCAACATTCAGTCCAAAGAACAAGGTTGACAAGGAGTGGCAAAAGAAGGTGGGGAAGGGGAAATCAGCAGTTCTACATATGCGACCGTTCGGGTAGGGCCATGATCCATTCATGTAGTTGAGAAGGATAATTGGGTCCGCCGCGATAATGATTCGCAATAGAGGACACGAAAGGATAGTACCAAGAAACGAGAATTACGAGGAGCTTACCGCAGAAGGAATTAACTTCAGCTCGCGCAGGGTCTTGGAAAAATCGTCGGTCGTGAATGCTTTCCTGTTATAACAAGGCAGAAAACATGGTGATAAAACAGCGCACATATAAAGCACAATCAACCAATGGGGGGTAGTCAGCCAATTCCATTCTTCAAGGCAAAGAGCATATTTGGCACAAACCGTGGATAGTGTTGCTCAAACTTAATCGTCTCAACGTCAACGCTTAATGTCTGCGCGGCAAGGAACTCCGCAACCTCGCGTAGTGCTAATGGCAAATGATAACAGACAAAGAGTCGCACAATTCAGGGTGAATAGTGGGACAAGTAAAGAAAGAAATACGAACTGGCGTCACTTGAGAGAGTCGTTATGTAGGGTTTACCTCCACTTGCTAAGCGAATCTGGAGACGAGTTTCCTTGTACTCGCTCGCTGGGATACTGGGTGCCGCACTCGTGGTTGCTGCTGGTGCAGGTGCAGGTTGCGTTGGTGCTACCCAATTCCTCTAGTATTGAGCATGAAAGTCTCTAAGGAGCACCCACTTGTGACTGGAATACTTGTTCCCTCCTTCAATGCTTTCTCCCGCATCTGTCGCTCGCGACGCTCCCGCTTATCCTCCTCAATCTTTCGTCGTATTTCGTCAAGTGCCTGCTTTTCCTTGAGTTTATCTTGTCTTGCTTTTTCGGCGTCATTCATGGCCTGTTTCTTTTCCAGTCGGTCCCGAGCCTCAGACTCCTCTTTACCCGCTTTTCGTCGAATAGCAGCGTTCTGTTGTGCCTCCTCAACCTCCTGGACAGACTTTTGCGCGCGCTTCTCTGCAAGTTTAGCTCGTAGCTCAGCCAGCTTCTGCTTCTTCTCTTCCTCAGTGAGAGGTTTGATCTTTGAATTATCGCTTCAAATAAGTAGTTGCATAACAATCGGGTGGAAGAACTGCGAACCTCCTCAGTTGACTCCTCAAACTGATCATGACCGCTCTTCTCCGCATGGAAATTCGCGAGTGCAGCATTCTTGAATACCTTTCCACATTCTGAACATTTAATACTCTTCGCCTCTAACGGCTCAGCATCTGCCGCGCCCTCAGAGATCGGAGCCACATTTGCAACGCCCTTTCCCAAGGCGACACGTAATGCTTCGGCGTCTTCCTCATCTTCCTCGTCGTTCATCCCCCCAGCTGAAGGCCCTGCCGCACTGCCCGATGAAGCGCTTTGTGCTGTGGCATCCGGGACTGGGTCATCCGTATGAGCGAAGAGAAAGTCGAGCGCCGGTTGCAGCCCTGCATTGCGCGTAGCACGCAATGCCCAGTCGACCCGTGCGACCTCGAAGCCCATGCCCAGAAGTGTGTCTTTGTCGCCAGCCATCGTGCTCAAGGTGATCGGTTGAAGGCAGGAATGTCGCAGCAACGATAGATGCTGAACACGTCTCTATAATGATTAGGAAGACAAGGGGTTCGCGGGTTTTGGTGGCGATCACTTGACGTGAACTCTTAATTCTTGACCTCTTGTCGTGATGATGAGTACTGTGCGTCCTTTAACTTGACCTCTTTTCAAGGACAACCTGGACTGCAGTGAAGAGTTAGAACTACAAGATAGCCGGAGCCTCAATTGATGGTTCGTCCTCCACCCTGATTATGTAATCTGTGTATATGTAAGCTAGCTTGAAACCCACTGTACTCATCTCCGCCTTCCAGTACGACATTTTGATTTTTTGACAGTATCTACCCATCCTCCGAATACACATCTTTATGGACAGAAAATCCAATGCTTTATCTCTCAAGAACCACAGAACTCACATACGCCAACATATATGGCACCAAAAAAAAACACGCAATTCAGTGGCACCATATATTTTTTCTCGAGGCCACCGACAAGGAGCACGATATATTATTCCAAAATCGAACGACGTTGCATTTCAAGCTCTGCTGACTTGGGATATGTTTGCCCACAAAAGTGGTGGGCATAGATTTAAGGGCGAGTGAATGGACGCGAAAAGGACACCATCCGATGAAAGCTTGGTGAACTCAGCGAGGACAGAAGTCGGGTATGATGAGGTATTCCCCAGTCGGACGTGGTACCCCCTGGTGCTGGTGGGTGGTGTTATCTCGGTCAAGTGATAATCGTATATCCTGCCTACAAAGATTAAAGTAGCGCTACGCATTGAGCATGGGACACGAACACCAAGCGGAGATATGTTGAACGAACCATCAACCTAAACCTCTTTCTCCACTGGTCCAGTTATCCGGTGAGATTGCCGCTTCTCTAGCCAAAAGGTCCGTCTCGTCATTTCGTCAAGATCTAACGGACATGACTGCGTTCGTACCTAGGATAAACTTCCTTCAAAGGACCTTTGATCAATTTTTACTACTACGGCTACCGTCATTCCTAGCATTCAGTAAAAACTGTTATCTTTACATCTCTTCCTTTACGCAACAGTTCTGACTGGAAATCACGTAAACTATCCATGAAATTGTCATTGGACTTCTACTTCCAACCTTTGAGTGCACCATGAACCGTAAGGAGCATAGATGATAGAAGTAATGAGTTAAGTGACTGTTTCCCAACTGATCTTAGTTTTCAGGCTGACCACCACATGTATCGTCGCCATCAGCCCCAATTCGGTCCCAGCCTATTAATCTTATACGGACAACAAGCTTTTCAACGTGCCTTCGCCGAAATATGCCTTTACCCGCTAGCTTCGTTCGACCTGCCCCTCCCCGACGTGCATTCTTCAAGGGTCCGTTTGGATGCACATCAATGTCCAAAGTAGTGGATACACTTTCACGGGAGTATAAATTAGGAGCTCACTTCCCGACGTGGTGGTTTGTCTCCCAGATATATGACATCAGCGCGGGATGTGAGCAGGAACGCAGTATTAGCGTTATTGTATAGCAAAAGCTCCCAGGCATGCATTTTTACCGCGGTCCTCGTTGATTCAACAACATCTCCGCTCGAAGTTAGAATCGATTACGTTCAATGAGACGTTTAATCTAACACCATGGGGATCGCAAGAATTCAAAGCCTCAGGAGTATATCAAGTTGCAAATGAACAGATAAGGAGCGGTGTTCTTCTCCCTTCACCACAGATTCGGCGCGTGTGTTTTCTGACATCCTTTGAGGGGGTTCTTCCGCAATATCCTGTCTTCGTTTCATGATCTGCTGACACTGATAACATCACAGAGGTTCTGAGGACGGACAAGCTTGGGACACACAGATGAACCGGTTCTATTAGGTTATCGGACTTGTCACAAGAATCTATAGAATGATCCATAAATCATTGAATATACTTTGCAGACCTAGCTTATTGAGCTCTACCCGGGGCATCTCTGCGAACTCTGCGGATCTATGCCAATTAGTAAGCATGAACTCCGACGGATTTCCGCCTGCCACTATCTCAGCAGTCGGAGCAAGACCTCCGCGTCCTAAAGTTGCGAAATTGGGACAGGAACAACGGATCGGGAATCGGTAGCTACGATTATCGAGAAGACCTGTCCCCATCGTGATTCGGTTTGAGCTTACAAGAATGGAAGTATGAGACGGAGAGATGTGTCGATATGAAAGATGCAGTGAACAAGCTTTGGGCACGAAGATACAGCCTTTCTACATGACAGTTGCCCGATCTCAGGCTAAAGATGAGATTCGAAACTAAAACATGAGATGAGCTAGTGTAACCCCAAAATAACTGAGAACCGACGCACAGTATGTTGCAACAAATGCATAGTCGGCACGAGGAGAGCGAGAAAGAAATGGAAGCTAGAAAGTGAAAGTTTCGCTTCCGCTCATTACACATCCTTATGCAAAGAGGGGGTCGAAGGGGAGAACTACTGTTCTATGAGTAATCGAACACGCAATACAGCAACCTCAAGTTGCATTCGATAAAACGCAGATCAGTAATGGTGGCTTTGAATGGTAGCGAATCAATCCCAGGACACGCCGTTCAGTCGTGGAAAACTGGTTAACCTCCTATTCCCACACGCTGACGGAATAGAAGTACGGTAAGTCTCCTTCTTCGGAGACTGCGCCGATGAATATATCGGATTACTGTATTGGATCCTGGTAAATGGTGTTCGATCACGACATGTCAACAAACACACGTGTTGGACGAAGAACATCGGGCGGGAAGAAGATTGTATGAAGTCTGAGTCTGCACCACATTAATAGAACAAGTACACTGCACAAGCATGCCTGGGAAAAGCATTCCATCCACGCACGTTGTCCCTATTTCACTGCGCCATATTCTACGAACAGGCACTGCGTTAACGTTCACATAAACCCGATTGGTTACCACTGAATAGCGCGTTCCTGACTGGCTGCTGCAATACCTGGCCAATGGCGCTCATTGCCATCTCGAACCTGTACCTAATAAGTGCCGTAGGTCGTAATCACTCGCCGGACTGACGAGGAGGCTCTCGACGCTATAGGAAGAGAGCAGATCCTCCACAGAAAATGACGAGCCTGATATTCGTTGTTAGAAGCGGAAATAACACCGATCAAGCCGGGAAGCATGTCCGTACTTGCAGCTGTCTGTTCCTTTTCCTCCTCTTCGATGGACTCGCGTAGGGATGTGTCAGTGGCCGGAGCCGTGTGGTGGGGTAAGTCCCCGCCTGATCAAGCCAGCGAATCAAGATTGTTAAGGGTCAAGTCTCAGAATCATTGCATCATTCTAACCTGTGTATCTACGAAGTATCCCTTTGTCTGGTAAAGAGATGAAGGTTTTGATTGCTTTGGAATTGGCATCGATGCGCGGTAGCCCGAGGCCTGAGACCCGACCTCAAGTATCAGCGACTTCCCGATAATTGCAGCATATTGATTGCCGTCAGACAAGACGCGAGGTCGTAGTCCCACTTACCCGTCACGCGTTGTTCTAGAATATTCAGAACGTACGCTATACCCGCCCAATACTGCTCCATTCTCTGAAGTGCCTTCGTCAGGATCGTTAGATTTTGCCTTGCCATGGAGCTCATAAACTGTTCGGCCGAAGGAGGTTCATTCGTCTCAGCTGGAAAGGCAGCAGAAGGACGGGAACCTTGAACAGGGGAATTCCGCTTGATCTCGTAGAGGAACGCAAGGCTATAATTGAGTAAGCATCGCGCAAGATTAAAAACCGATAAAATAGCGTACCATGCGACAAAAATGGGCTGAACACTGAAGGGATTACCGAGCTTTAAATTGTATGACGCCATGCTGAGAGAGATGCGAGGTCTGAAAAAGTAAATGGCTTACATAAGCTCTCGACGAGAAAAGGTCCGCAAAGACCAAACACTCGCTGATGTTTCGCGAGCTTGAGACCGATAGCCTCATGGAGCGGTGCATTGTTTGAGTAATTTGTGTGTGGATACCGGATGGGCTTAAGGTCAACTCTGGGTGGTATACGAGCGCCATAACCGCGTTCGTCCACAAGTGGAGGGTCAAAAAGGAACCCTACAGATCTCAATTCAGCACCGACAATAACAATGAACGTCAATTGACGAGATGTTCACCCCATGACCACGCGATTCTTGGTGCCTGAAGTTATCTACGTTCCATTTCATTGTTTCGGGGAGACTGTCGTAGAATTGCACCAGTTGTGTTTGTAGACTGCTCAGAACGTCTGGATTAACTTCATTCGAACCAACGAGTGTCCGCGGCCGCCCTCGCTGTCCGTTGAGAGCCGTAGAAATGCGTCCGATTAGTACCATGGCTTGAACGAGATACTGGAAGGGGACGGGTTCGACAGGCTCGTGAACAGAGGGTTCTGTGTTTCGTGCAGGATCAGGAAAGAAGTCTTCATCTTGTGGTAACGGGATTTCAACGACGTCCTCCGGGATGGAAGCCGGTCGACCAGTAGAAAAAGAGATGATGCGATCCTAGAAAACGTTGAGAATATTGTAGCATCTGATAGTAACGACCATCGCAACTGTTACGAATAAACTCCAGAAAAGTAGGCGCGTCCGAACGACATGTCCTCTTGATTCATAGAGTTCAGAAATCTGAAAATTGCTAAGCCTCAGCACGTTAATCGTCGTCTTGACTATCGACCAAACCTCATGCAAGCCAAGGTCGAACGACATTCGAAATGCCATTCTGCATGTCCTGTCAGTTTGGCTAGGCTCGGAGCAATTCGTAAATAAAGTCTCACCCAGAATATTGCTTTTCAAAGAACATTCAGTAATCGTTTTGAGGATTGTGGAAAGTACGGAAAGAACTTACCCATAATGCGGCCTCAGAGTTCTATTCACAAAGCTATTATCACCATGTGGAATAGTGTTAAGTATATTCCTTACTTGTCCATAACAAGCCCACGCCAAGAGTAGGAGTCCCGTGACAGTGTCATGTGCCGGTAAATGCAACAGAGGGACGATAAGTTCTTGCGCTTTCGATATAAACGGAGCACAGGCCTGGAGAGAAATATGAAACGAGTAAGAAAAATGTTAGTTATTAGATTACTCTGGTCTTACTTCTGCCGCCCTGCCTTCCGTTCCAGGATGAAACCTCCAAACGTCTCCTATATTAGCAAGAACTACATAGCAGACATAAAAAGAAAGCTAATTACCTAGCAGCAACAGCACAGACACCTTATAGATGCAACTTCCTTAGAAAATGTGGAACGTGATGAGCAGGAGACTGCCACCTACAATTCATCAGGAATGCAGATATTGTCTTAGTTTCAAGTCTCTCGTTAAAGCGGCGCCTGCTAATGCTAGGAAAGTGTTGGCTCATGGTACGAAAGAACGTGTCAATGAGAGGGGGGTGCACGCTTGGGAGCGGCATGCTGCTATCATCGAACAACTCGTCAGGCCACGGGGGAGCAGGAACTTCTTTCTGATCACTGGGAACAGGGGCACTTGAAGCAATCTGAGGACGTGGTAGTAGCTTCAGTGAGATGCGGTTGATCCCTGGGCTGTTGACAGATTGAGGTGAGGTGATCAATGGTACTCGGCCCGAGAAGAAGCAACGAGCGGACGTACTGAATTGCTGTAGAGCCCGCCTATCAAGAAGATCTGTATAAAGCCGTCCTGTGTACGTGAGAAATGAAAGCTTACCAGTCGGTAGTAATACAGTTCTAAATCCTCTTTAGTATCGGGATCACCTTCAACAAAAGCGGTATGCGATTCAAGGGCACGCATGAGCTGCTCATTCGAAGCAGCCGGAACTCCCGTAGCAGCAAGAAGATCAGATGCAGCTTCTGCGGATAGAGGATCAAGATCAGTACCCATGGTAGTTGTACTTGAAGAGGGATCCTGTGGTGGCCAGATGTAGGCAGGATTACCAGGCGGTGCTGTGTGCTCCCATTGTCTGATTGAAGGCGCGTATTGTGCCATAGGCATAGTAGAGCCATGTCCCATTGTATTATTGTACGTCTAAATTTCCGTGTGAGCATTTCATGTAAGTGCTGGGAAGCAGTACTGCATACCCAAGGTGTCGGAATATGGCCATCCTGGTGGTGTTGACGCGTGAAAGAAGAAACTTGCTCCGACGAAGAAGCTAAATTTGTCCGTCCTCTTTCAGCATGAGCTACTGCAGCAGCAGCCTCCCGCTCAAGGCGTTCTGCCTCCTCCATCTCCTTTCTCGTCCGCTTCCTCTTTCGCCCTTCTGGCCTTGGAATGCGGTACATTATTAGTCACCGACTATTCAGCTGCAGCAAAAAAACAAGATACTGACCATTGGCATTCTACATCAGCATTTTCGCATGACCTGCAGCGCGGATGTGTCCCAGAACAACGCGCCCTCTTTGCCCTGCAGCGAAGACACGCAAGGGGGACGCGCCGCTCCTTCTCCTTCGCGTCCGAGGTAGCAAGTGCACCTGCGCTGGGAGACCGCTGGTCCGAGGCATGTCCATGGCTGACCGAGCTTTCCGGGGATGACACGCTAGTTGAATTGTACATTGCAATGCCAGTGAGTTGTCGTGTAAGTTAATGTGCAAGTGAAGAACAGTGCAAAGACTGCTGTATCAAGCGACACAAATATGGATCCATGGCGTCACCTGACTTCCCATAACTAAATAGACTTGATTGGCTTTTTACGTAATATTACTGCTTCTCTCATTTCTCGCCTCTCAGGGGCGTTTGGGTTGCTGCCGGTTGTTATACACGTTCAGATAGCATATTCGACAGCGCGCAATGGATCAATGGATGAACTTCTCGCTATCCGCTACCATTCGGCAAGCATTCCTTTCGCACGTCCCTACATTTCGGCGATTCCAACTGCTGTATTGATCCCACAAACTTACTGGCACCTATACATCGCCTCATCCAACCATTCGGCGAGAAGCAACACAAACATGTCAGATTCGTCATCATAGGCGAGAAGTAATATGTATGCATGGATATGCGTCATGCGAGCCTTCTTGGTAACACGTAAGAACAATAGATAGAAAATTTAACAAAGTCTACGAGTCACATATCCCCTTCCTTCTCGGTATCGGGTGTACCCGCAACGCTCCTGCCGGCTTGGGTGTCGAGCGCACGATATGGATACTCAATCGTAAGGTAACGGACGATCTGAGCGGCAACCGCGAGAAGAGCGAGAAACGCGCTAACATCAGTTCGGCCGAAAGGAGGCGGTGAAGTCAGATTCCCTCCGCTTCTTCGCATGATAATGGAAGCGGGAGAACGCACGTTGTAGTGGAGAACCCTGGCACGTAGCGTGGTGCATCTTTAGAAGGCCATAAGAACGATCCATACATCGAAGCACTGTTTCCGAGCGAGTTTACGACAGCGATTGCCACTGCTCTCTTCTCCGCAGGATGCGTTATGACTTTGGAAACCCATAACAGGGTTAGCGGACAGGCGGCGTACACCGCTCCGACACCAAAACACAGGAATGCATACTTAACCTTGTTGTTATTGACAGCCACAGCTAGTAGAAAGCTTAGTGCATTTCATCCGAAGGAGTCATTCAGAACGGTAAGCGAACGTACTAATGATGAACGATACGAAAGCGATAGTGGCCGCGAGAGTGATGTAGTTTCCTCGCTCCTTGCGATACGAAAGCGATAGTGGCCGCGAGAGTGATGTAGTTTCCTCGCTCCTTGCGGTAGTCGGAGATGAAGCAGAACGCAAGAATCCCAACAAAGGCGACAGCGTAAACCGGAATTGTCATATATTGCAACATGTATCCCTGATACCCGAGCTGTCCGACCAATGCTAGTTCAGAGAGTCAGTACACAATAAGGGAAGAAGATACTACACCTACTCGGTACGAAGTACTGGATCGTCTGCGATCCCGTAGAGAGCATATACATAAAGGAAAGGCACCATGTCCGCCAATCCCTGAGTGCAGATTTCAGTGCTTCCGAATGACTCGGACGAGCGCCCCCCTCTGCACCGGAAGACGCGATGCCATCAGACTTGAGACGTGCAAGCGCGAGCTCTCTCTCTTCTGAGGAAAGCCACCGCGTCGTCGTGGGCCAATCAGGTAGTATCATCCATGTAAAGAGACCCGCGAAAGAGCTTGCTACTCCCTCGATGAGTAGTAGCCAGCGCCACCCAGCAAGCCCACGCGCTCCGTCCATATTGTCTATAATAATACCGGCGAGCAAGCCGGAGAACGCGCCGGAAACCGCCGTGGCTGTATAGTAGAAGGAGTAGCGACGCGCAAGTTCGTGCATCTTGTACCAGGACGACAGGTAAAATGCCACACCTGGCGCAAACGCGGCTTCCGCAACTCCGAGGCAGAAGCGAACTGCTGCGATCTGGGTCCAATTTTTCCCGGCAGCCATGCTTGCAGCTACAGCACCCCAGAAGAAGCAGATAGCAGATAAGCTTTAAACTCGTCAGAATCTGGTAGACGATATTTTCGCGATATGGTGAGGCTCACAAAATGGAAGGTCGCACGCGAGAAAGAATCATATTTGCAGGCACCCCGAAGATCACATAGCTAATGAAGAACACTAGTAAAATGACAGAATATTGCTAAGGGAAGCTTTGCGTTAGAGACGTTTGCTGAGTGGGTTCAAGAAACTGCTGACATTAGACGTTAGGTTTAGGTCTACTTCCATGCCACCGCTTTTGGCATTACCTATGTTTGCGCGGTCAAGATACGAGAGTGTGTATAGGACCCAAACAGTCGGTACCTGTGACCAAACATCGATAAGCCACTTGATCGCAATTGTAAGGGGAAGTCGACAAACGATATGTAAGTCCATTCTGCGTACAAGCTTCTTCTCAGCCTCAGAGCCTGGCTGATATTCCTCCATTCTGACATCGTCAGCGCTACTGCGCCATTCCTCGTCGGTCTTGGTAGAGCCCATGATCGCCTCGCGGAGCGACTACCCAGGCGATAATGGGAGATGTAAAGGCAAACTGGGGAGAAATATCATATCCTGACTTCGCCTTTTTATCTCTTTCAATTACCGAGTTACATACAACCATCCTTGGGCTTGTCAGGGGTGAGCGCAGACATCAACAGACTTTACCGCATCGAATGCCACACTCCACATTCTCCTATAAGCTTTTGATTCAGCGGAAGTGTGAATGGTTGTTGCTATAGACGACAAACAATCTTTCTTCCGCATCTTCCGCATTCGGGTATCACGTGACTCATATGTGGACATGTGATGAGAAACCGGAACGATATACTTCCGTGAGGACCACCGTCCCATATACTAACACTTACATTCTCTTGCCAGACTGATGTTGAGATAATCTCGGTAACTTTACCATATGAAATCAAGGCAAGTTCTCACTCCCGGGTATTCATGCTTGGCGAGCTATTCGTTGCTCGGCGCTGATTGGATACCCGAACCTCCGTGTCTCAAGTCTGGATTCAGACTTCAGCCTCGATTTTCAAGACTACTCACCTCCCAAATAACCCGCGTTGGCACAAGGTCATCGGAGCAAACCTGGTTGTTCAAACACCTGCTTCTCATCTGTCCATCTCAATTTTCTCAATACTTGGATTGTATGGTGTTCGAGCGCTGTGACTCGGTGGAACATAGACCGTTATAGCTCCTCATACCCCGTGCTACGATCTCTTGATCTACTTAATATAGTGTTGTTCAAGGGAAAGGCCGACCCTATCCATGAAATCTCGCTAAAACTCTGACGACAGCATTACGGGGTCAATCTGATATTCAGGAAGGTGTAATGGTGGGTAATCAGTATCGAAGATGTCTTAACGAGGATGATGATTCTGCAGTTCTCCCTCGAATGATCGCCGAAGCGCAATGAGCCATGCGCCTGTCTCATGGCTGTACGTATAATTGCGAAGCCCTGCGTAAACGCAGAGTCTCCGAGCTTATTAGTCCGATCGTAGATCAATATTCCTATCCTCGATTCCCTTCTGGACCTCGACTTCCGGGGCTAGGCTGTATGGGAAGGCTTGTCCTAAGAACTCAAAATGCATACAGCCTTGATCCACCTCGCCTTACCGCAGCCGAAGAAGCTTCACCTCAGAATTCACTTACACGCCGTTGTCTTGCCGATCCCGTCCGCGTAGGAAGTCGAGTGAGTCATTGATTCGGTTTCGCTATCCTCCGCGAAGGCTGACCGGCATCGCACGCAATTCATATCATTGATATATGTATTCCTAACAATCATATTGCTTCCTGCCTTAGCTGGTAGTGTTTCCTTACGCTTTGCCCGTAGATCCGAATAGATCAAAGAAGCGTTCGCACGTAGATGCAAAGACCTCGGTGCTTTCTTCCACAGCATCGGGAAATGGTTTGTTCTGCAATCCAGATACGAGGGACCTAACATAAGGGTCGCGGCCCCAGCTATTCACGTTGATCTTGCTTATTCCGTTCGCGATGCATTCTGTAAAGAGTGAGTCGGGCAGCTCATCGGTCCCATGGAGACACAGTGGGACGTTGCCATTGAAGCGCGAGCGAAGATCCTTCAAACTAAGGGATAAACAAAAGTTGCGTCACTCCCGCAGTCCGAAAATACGGGAACTAACGTACATTTCTTGCCGGAAGTTTGGCGGATTGATGTACGATCCATGTAGGTTTCCTATGCTCGGCGACAAGATAGCAGCGCCTGTCTCTGACATAAACGTATGAGCCTTCTCCGGATTCGTGAGCTTCGCATCTGATATCATGCGCAGCCCGGCTTCTCCACCTTCAAGTCTTCCGAGTTCTACTTCAACAGCTACCCCTAGCCTGGCCGCTCTCTCTACAAAAGGCCGGGCAAGTTCTATGTTCTCTTCGTCCGTCTACCAGCCGATCAGTAGATCCCCCGCATCGGATAACAAAGGATAACAAACGTCAGCATGGCTCGCATCAACCATGATGCTATCGAATGCTATTCCTCGCTCTGCCAGGCCGAGGGCGAGCTCGATGTGCTCTGGATCGGTGGCATGGTCTAGGTGGACGGCTATGGGTACAGATGCCTGGCGAGCCCTATCAACATGAAAGGATTATTCGTTATACGCTATGCTCCGTTCGAGCTAGCTCTGGACACCTCACGAAGCAAGGCAAAACTGGAGGAACGGTCCACCACCGTAAGCGAGAGTGACCGGGAAGCATTGGATGATGGCGGGGCTCCTCTTGCGTTCAGCGGCTCTCACGAGGCCGATAACCGACTGAGCATCGTAGCTATCGCTAGAGGTTTAATAAACCGGACCTATTAGAGGCGACTAACTTAACGCACCAAGTCTGAGCTAGAATGCCATATCCTCCTGCCTCTGCTTTACGCAAAATGCTTAGGGTGAGATTGTCTTCAAGCGTCATGGTGGCAGCAGTGAGAACCACACGGATTTCAAATTAATACAGTCCTATTTTACCTAGCCAACGGTTCAGGGTGGAGTACCTGGGAATCACGCACCAGGTCCGGAACAAAGGGGCTGTGTTGCGGACCAAAAATTGAAGGAAGGAAAAAAATTACACACGTGCGATATTAACTTTTCTCCTTTTTGACACTCGTGCAGGGTTTGATAACTAAGGTAAGCAACATCGCTAGCAATAGACACAGAAAGTCACACTAACGGCACTTCGAGACTCTTTGCGCCCGGACAAGACAAGCTTGTAGGTCGACAAGCACAAGGATAGGGCCGATAACTGGTCCGGCTTCACCAATTGTTCCGAACCTTAGGGATCGATGCCCTAGGTAGAGTAGGGCAAAGGATTGGTCTAATTTGGGGCTGACTGCATGACAAACGCATGATGTTTACGACCATATATTTAACTAGTCCAGATCTTGTGATACACGGCTCTTGTGGTGTGCTTGTCTACCCACATTCATCCCCTCAAGCCTGTACTTTTACTTCTACCATCCATGTCATCTGACGCATCCGTCGTGCTTATCACCGGTGCAGCTGGGTGGCTGCCCACTATCCTTGCCCGAGAGTTGCTAAGCGACTCCAGGACACCCAACGTCCGCCTCATCCTCGCCGACGTAATCAAACCCAAGGCTCCAGCTAATGCTAAAGCAGTAACGATCAAAGCAGATCTGACTGAGAAGGATGCGGTGGATAGGCTCTTTACGACGGAGTTTGGGGTACCACACACTGTCTATGCTCTCCATGGCATCATGTCGCGCGGATCGGAAGATAACTTTGATCTCGGACTCAAGGTATGTTCACCTCGCCGGAATACCTTGTGTAGAAACGTTCCAGCCAACGATGCTCCTCAATCGTCAGGTAAACATCGACTCAATGCGCTTGCTTCTGGATGCAGCGCGTCATCACGGTGCTGCCGCAGGTCGGCTAATCCAGTTCATCTTCTCATCATCGATTGCCGTTTACGGTGGTAAACTACCCGACATCATCACACCATCAACAATCGCAATACCAGAGGGTGCATACGGCACCGGTAAGCTCGTCTCCGAACTACTCATAAACGAGTATACTCGTCGTGGGTACGTCGACGGACGTATTATGCGCTTACCTACCATCGTGGTTCGTCCTGGTCCACCATCCGCAGCAACGTCCGCATTTATATCAGGAATCATTCGTGAACCACTACAAGGCATCGAAGCAGTTTGCCCCATCGGAACCTCGTTAGACTCCCCTGAGCTTGACCTCGCTGCGTGGCTCGCTTCTCCGGAAACGACAATAAAGAACTTTATTCAAGCGAAGCATGTTCCCACGGAGAAGTTCTTACCGTATTCACGTGTCGTTTATTTACCAGGGTTTACCGCGACTGTAAGAGACGAACTCGAAGCGCTGCGGAAAGTCGCTGGACCGGATGCTCTCAAACTTGTCAAATTTGAAGATAACCCGATGAATCGTCGTATTGTAAGCTCCTGGCCTGCAAAATTTGATATTTCTTACCCGCTCAGTTTGGGGTTTGTCGTGGATGAGGGCGGAATGGTCCCTATTGTCGAACGATTCAAGAAAGCAGTTGGGGAAGGAAGGGCGTAGAACGTTTACAGGTTATATTTAGGGGAGGTGGAGACAATAGGACTCAGTAAGTAGCCTACCATGTTCTTTGTGTTCTGAACTATTGCTTTTTTTGTAGCAGATAAGAATATTGTCTATGGCTTATTATACAGACAGACGCATTCGGCACGAAGCAATCATTACATACTTCTACGACAACCTTTCACCATTCAATAACTTCAGGGAAGAACTTCGCAATTAAGCTCTCGTAGTATGGTCGCAGCTTCTCGGGATTCACCGATTCGTCGCTTTTGCTGTACAAGTCGTACGGGTTGAAGGCTTTTACTGCTACTAGCAGCTTTTCGTCATTCGCGTTGGCCAAGTGCGCATAAGCACCCTCGCGATGCCACCTGCTCGATCGTTAATTATAGTATAAACCTGGGTAACCTGCAGAGGGTACTTACGGGTAGAAACTGTGGTACCGGATCATGGCAAGGCCCTCCTCGGGCAACGAGCTCTGCTCCTTCAAGACATGGTACAAATACTTCGCGAAAGTCAGTTTTGTGTTCCCTGGCTGACAAGGTAAGATGGCCACACCTCATCATGGCCCCATGAAAGCATTACATTGTCGAGCCCACAGTGCGGCTTGTAAATGCCGTACTCGGACGAATAAATAGGATCCTTCGAGTCCGGATTATTGGCGAAGGTCTCTGGATAAATAATTTTATCGGAAAAGGCACAACCGACAACGAAGGTGTCCTGCACAAGGGTTTGTAAGAAGGAAGGGATAATCAAGTTTATGACAACTTACTCCGACCACATCCCATTGACCCCTTCATTGAAAGCCACCGTCAGTACTGACGTAACGGAGACAAATTAAAGAGACGCATACTGGGACCCATAGAAATACAGAAGCTTGCCAAGATCGTGAACTAATCCAGTGACCTGTGTCGCACATTCAATGATTCTTCCTCGTATCGTATGGCACTGACTTCTACAACGCACCTGCATCCATTCTGGCTTCCCATCTCGGCGTATCGCTTCGGCGGTCTGGAGCGCATGCTCGATCTGCGACAGCTCAGTCTGAAATGTGAAACACGTAATACGGTTGATATTAAGCTTCATTCGAAAGAATCGGAAGAGAGTTCTTGAACTTACATCCGGGTCTGAATTGTCGACGAGCGTATCGAGCTTCTCGATCGCCTCCCAAATACCTTGAGTGATAAATGATTATAAGCTCAAGAAGCCACGTTGATTACAGTAACTATACCCATTCGAGCTCGCACTTTCTTGCGGAACTCCACTCGGGCCTGGATGTTGAACTCAACAGTTTGCTTCTCTACACCATGCTGTCAAACTTCATTTCGCCAGTCTTCTTCATGACCAACTCACCATGCTGTTCTTTGTAGAATGCTTTTACGCGATCGCATGCCTCTTCGTATCTTCGAAACTTCGTCTTATCCTTCTCAGTGTCGAAGGTCGACTTGTCGTCCCACGTACGAGTTTTGAGCTTGTTGACTGCATCGTTTGTCATGAGCTCAATCTATTGCTGTCATCAGGATAAAGTATTGTACGCACCCTCATCAACAGCATCCGAGGTTTCGTCAAAGGCTCGAACATCCTTCGTGTCGAGAATAGCTGGCATAATGGATAGATACGAAGAAAAGGGGAACACAACGGTTGGAGAAACAGACTTGAGAAAGTGGTCTTTTATATGCGGCCGGAGCATGTAAGCCGGTTAAGGACGGATGCAAAGCCAACCAGCGCAACCACACAAGCCTCCTCCACACTGGAGTACGATCCGCAATTCCCTGCTTCTAATGAAAATGGGGTCCAAGTTTCACTGGAATCCACAACGGTCTTGTTAATGACTTTGACCTTCGCGAGCCACACCACAATTCGCTATGATAAGGAGGTGCTAGCGGCCCGAAACTTGTCTGCAACGTCAGTGTGGTGTGGGGCCCCTTCTTTTCGTCCTCGTTTCATATTACCAGAAAGTATGACCTCTGAAGTCACAATCCTCAGTGCCGAATGACGGGAAATATCCGTCTACAACCGTCGTAGATTCTCTCATCTTGGTAATGTTGTCGGAGGTTGATCGTAAGTTAGCGAGTCGCTTATCAGATATTGAACTGCAGAGCTTCGTAATGAGTAACTATACACAAAGGGCAGTGAGAACAACTTCATTTCAAATAATTTTGAGAACATAGCCGTACCCAATGGGATTTTGTGGAAGGGATCCGCTTTCCAAGTATACGCCCAAACTCCGCACCGTGGGTACACAATGAAGAAGGGAGAACCTGTACCGAAGGAATCATCGAAGTTTATCAGTCCGCAGACTCGGATTTACGCATGGGTCGGTCAATGGGACAAATAAATGTACACAAAGCGATGTAAGGAGGCCGAGTGCTGGATTTTTCCATATCCGGTTTGTGGGTGGAGACGTCAAGTCATCCTCCATCGATATGCATGAGCAGTGATGTAGAAAGGCTGTTATTATAAGCGAACCCATAGCGGAAAGTCCGAATGAAATGAGAAACTGCGGTTGGTTGCTGTCATTCGCTCTGTGTATTGCGTGCAGCATGCGGGAGAACGGTTCAAGTCAAGATACTTTGCGGATTGATGTATACGTCTTGCTTGCGTTCAATTGTATCATGCGGCGACTATGCTAACCCCGCATTTCGTCGGACGACACAAACTTGAATGTTCCACTCCGTTCTGTGACACAACCGACATCGACAAACTTCACGACACTCGAGTGAACTGACTCCCTCCTTGACTTTCTCTGTTTCGTATCGGAAGTCCAACTGGACTTATCACAAGTCTGTCTATGATGATATCCCGTCCATTACCGCTCGCGCAAATGGAAGAGATGCAATAGCCTTTTCTTGTATTCGCGTAAATTATTCCGACTGGTAATCAAGACTCTGTACCACGAGATCCCGCTTACCAGACACAGAATATCTGATGCCCGAGACCTGCAGGAGAGAAGATATCCAAAGCGTGAACGTCTTGCTCTAGAGGTCCTGTATGCTCGTAGGATCCGTCCGATGCACCTCGGAAAGCCATCGAGCTCTGGAACGACTCGAGTCAGCGAGCTAAACTTTCTCGGATCTAGAACAGCGGGAGCCATTCATCGTTCGAATACGCCTGTCTATTACCGACTCTTGGGAGGATCAAAGTAAGCGCATAGGTGTGATCGTTTCCGCAGATTCCTCCCGGGGTAGCTCTTGCATCAGTTCCAGATACTCTGCATCTTTGGCTTGCAGCTCGACAAAACTCGTCACCAGCAGAACGCAAGTCTTCATCGGTTAATCTGGTGACGACACTAATCACCTCACACCATGACGGGTAAGGGAAACATCAAGGAAATGCGATTAAAATAATACGTGGCGTCCGTACAACGGTGTAGCAGCGTAAATACCGCTCAAATGGACAAGCTATATTCATAGTCGCTTGGCACGCTCTGCGCAAGCCAGAGTACAACCGCAGACAGCATAATCGAGACGTTCTGTGCCACATTCGCGTATCCGTAGTAGTTGAAGTCCTCGAAAGTACTCATTACGTATTTCAACACAAGAATGGTCTAAACCCTTATTTCAGAACATTTTGATGTAAAGAATGTGGAGATGACTCACGACACTCCCAGCCAAACCACCCGCCATGAGCGCAAAACCGATAAAGAGGATGAGACGCGCTCGCCACACAGCACGTGCATCGGCGTATGCTTCCTCGCCCTTGATTCTGTCTTTGTCGATCATATTGACGATAAGGAACCCGAGCACGGAGAGAATTCCGGGAACCCAGTCGACAAAGGTGACATGGATCGGCGCAGTGTCGTATGGTGCATCCGGCGGAGGGTGGTAATGCGATGAGAGGACTGCGGCATCGAGGAAGAGCCAATGCGCAAGCGCAAACTGCATCAACACAAGACGCGTTATTATATCAACAAGGATATGGGCACAGTGGTCAGTTGTTATGGACGTGTCCGTTGATGAGGTGAGTACGACGAACCAGACCGCCTGCAGTGTAGACCCCAATGGTACGCTTGTACTTGCCCAAGTGCAGGTTCAGGCTTGGGAACGGATTGAGACAGACCCGCCTTGGGTCGTAATTTGACCTGGGTAGCGACATGGTGGTAGAATGTGTAAGGCGCTAGCTAGTGTGCCTCGTCGTCCACTGACGATGGATGCGCAGACTCGACACTCGGCATATCCCGGATCCGCGTTGCCACTTATGTGAGCCTGTGAACCATACTATGCTACTACCCCTCTTTTCCGATTTCCTGTTTCCCTACCTTCCATTCATCCGTTCAACCTGGAAAACTCACGTAGATGTATTTCTACTAGCTGACTAAGATTATAAGATTTGTTTGTGGATAGGTGCTTCTGTTGTAAAAATATTAGTCAAAAAAGCGGTTCCGGGAGTGTTCTGCATGACTGTTTCACCAAGAAAAAACTAAGTACACATAATTCTCTCACTTTTATCACATGTATGCTGTGCATGCATACATGGAAGTTCTCTGATTTTTCTTCAGCCATCCTCTGTGCCTCTGTGTATTGTAATTCAAGAGGAGGTTTTGTTCGGTGACAAGGGGTGACAAACGAATTAGCAGGGAAGTTGCCGAAGCTTAGCAATTTGCGACTCCGATGTATCCGTGAGAAACTTCTTGTGAATTCCTTGTCTGTGACAACATGTGACAATCCGGAAAAGAGGGATACCACCCTGTATCTCGTCCAAAAAACCGGTAATTTCTTTCTGAAAGCTGTATTGTGCATCGTTATGCCTGCGTGTACTTCGTAATTTTTTTGAGGCTGGATATTGAAGCTGTGTGGCTGCAGAAAGAATCGGAAAAGAGGGGTACTAGCATAGTAAGGTCCTTAACAGGGCTCCCTATAGTCTTATTGCTCAAAGACATCCGTATTTCAACCTCACAAGCGGAGAGCGAATCGATGCAAGTATCATGTTTGGACGAGGCTCGAAACTTCTGTGCATTACAAATGTACGTGCAATTTATAATCTTTAAACTTCAACGGAGGAGCATAACCCTGATCCGTTTCTCTCAGCAATATACTTTTTCACCACTTCTCATGTGCTGGACGAAGATCGAGCTCCCATGTCCATGCAGAGCGATCCTGGTTCGCGAGATAAAGGTAGCTCTGCAAGCGGAAAATAAGCATTTATCAATTATCGCTGAGCAAATTTCCTACCTTCGCAATACTCTCAGGGTTGAGCCTGACGTCCTCATTCGTAGCCCAGCTTGCATCATTCCTCCTTTCAACCGTGCGATCCGTCAAAATACCTCCATCAATGATAGCCTAGATAACAGTCAGTCAAGACCTCTTTCAAGGCAAGCGGCAAGGAAGGAAACTGACATGCGAGACCTGACAAAGAAGGTCTTTAGTAAACGAAATGTCGTCAGTCTGGCTGACTCACGTGGATGTTCTCCTTTCCAAACTCCTTGTTCAAACTCTGCGACAGAGCCCTCAAACCGAATTTTCCGGCAGCAAATGCACTTGTCGTAGTGTTGCCTCTCCAGGAGGCAGTGGCGCCAGTAAATATCAATGCACCACGTTTACCTACTTCATTCAAACCATTCTCCTTGAACGCCGTAATCGCAAGACGAGAAAAGGTGAAAGCGGCACGAATGTTTGTGTTAAGTGCTTCCTCGACCTCTTCGTCAGTGACTTGGAGGAAGGGCTTCCAAACACCATATCCAGCGTTCCACACTGCGACGCGCAGTGGAGAACCTGGCCATTGGGACTTGATGGAATTGAACGCAGAGGTCAGAGATGCAGCATCATAGGCCGAAACTGGGAAAGGAGCGGCCTGAGCATAAAGAAAGATAAGTCCATGGTGAAAGTATAGCGGACGGAAAGAACTTGCTTCTCCTCCCGCGGCATTGATGTCATCAGCGGATCTCTTGAGATGATCGGCGTTCCTGGCAATCAGAGCAACTCGATATCCTTCCTTTGCGAATATTTTCCTGCTCAACGATTAGTACTGAGCCACCGGTGCACACAGGTACTTATACGAACGCAGTTGCAGCACCAGTTCCTAATTTTCAATGAGAAACTGAAATAGCCTAGGTTGCGGATACTCACCTGATCCGTTACCGACACCAGCAACGACGAGAATGGGACGAGATGCCATTGTACTTTGTCTTCTTAATGAATACGAGGTGTTTTGCTGTAACTTGACACGAGACAAACTAGAGAGTTGTGAGAGGGATGTTGAGAACGGTGCGAGTTTAAGTAGACTCCTAGTCCGTATCGGTGTCGTCATTCGTAGCAATAAGGATGCAATGAATGGCCTTAGTGAGATAACACCCACGACCGTCTGCTGACTTGCGTTATTAGATGGTCAGGAGGAGAACCCCGAAGACATCATTCAGCAAGGAGATGGTGATGACTAAGGCATGTCGACAAATGTGGTTATTATGTAAGATAACCTCACTCGAATACTGGTGGAGATATTTGAAGTTGTCAACCAAGGGTAGCATGTACCGAGTGCATCACCCGAAGGCGCAAATAGTCGCAATGATAGCGTAGTAAGCTGCATTGACTGTCTCAAACTCAGACACCTTATGAATCTTATCCCATCACCGCCATCGCCATTTTTGCCATCTCCGCGTCGAGTCCGTCGCCAAATCGGTGTGTGTGTGTGTGGTTGAATTTATTACGCGCGTCAGTAATTCTAGTTACAAGTGCGCGGTAGACATAGTCTTGGGTACACAGTCACTAGAACGCGACCATCATTAACCAAGGCCTTCTCCCATTTTGAAGGACTTACCCATCTCACTTTCTGATAGGTCCGAGATAATGCTTGTTAATTGTACACATAGCGTGCTTTATTGCTCATGTGGTCAATCAATATCCAATACAAATTCCTATGCCTCTTTCTGGTGCTCCAATTGCGGTAGACTGTTCTCCGTCGTTCAATACTTCTGCCTTGGCCGAGATAATGAGGTCGTCTCAGCCGGAGATTGTTGCAGCGAACATCCACGGAGTCTGTAAATCCGAGAAACTGGCTCGAGTTCCATTATCTGAACGGTTTTTCTGCGCAATTCATTCAGCAAGCACTTCGAAAGACACTGAATTGTTATCTTATCTTATCAGATGATCACGATGCTCTGAAACACCCAGTCCAGAGTGCTCCCCGTATATACGACAGTGGTTGGGCACCCCCAAGAGTGATTGGTGGGACTCGCCTGAGCCGGATGGAAAAACATTATCGCCACAGCGACGAGTCGACGACGGATGTCAGACGCAGCTACCATATAAAGCAAGTAGATCTTCAAACCGTCAATCACGTGGTGCTATTCCTGCTTCGCTCGCACAGGCAGAAGAACGTCGGGAGTCGTCAAACGATGCTTTGAATCCTACATCCATCCATGAGTGTCCATGCACCGACGAAACGTGCTTTAGAGTCAGACGCAAGTCCCGAAGACTCATCACAATCGGCGTCGTCTTCTAACAGTCCCCCACCGACGACCAAAGCGCTTCGTCTTACACGGGCGGAAAAGCCTCCTTTGTATTGTTCCCTCCCACCAACTTGTCACCCACCGCATAATGAACCAACCGCAATATCGAACGTAACAGAACTTGAGTCCCACTACGCGAAGTTTCATGCTCATGTCTGTGAGGATAGAGGCTGTGCTGCAGTATTTCCCAACGCGAGGCTCTTGGAGTTGGTGAGCACGCATTTACGCCTTTGTTTATCGTTGTAATCTGATAAGATGGAATCGAATAGCATCAGACAGAATGCCATGACCCCCTATCTTTGCTCAGGAAGGAACGTGGAGATAAAATTGTGCGTGGTACCATGAGGTTATGCTGTACTTTTCACCTCTGAACGTTGTACATATTTTTGCAGTTCTCTTGTCACCTTGAGTCATGTGCACGGAAATTCTCAACGCCGAAGAAACGGAGGCTGCACCTCATTCAATCTCATGGCTTTCCTAAGGAATATTTCTTCGCTGTCACCAACAAAGGAGTCGGTGGCTTATTGAAGAAATGGGGCGAAGGTGCAAGTATGATCCGCGGTTCTTGGAAAGCCAGAGACGCCAAGAGTCCACTCGACGAAGGAATGGAAGCTGAGAAATCAGAAGGCACGGATGAAGATGACGACAGTTTGGACGAAGAAATGTTATCAACAGGCACCGTCAAGAACGCCGCCGCCGTTCCCTCCGCTCTCTCGCAACAGACAGCAAAGAGCGATGTGGCCGATACCGGCTTGGATGATCTGGCAGACTCCATGGGCTCGCTGACTCTCGTGCCACGCAGCATACGCTTCGGTCGTGGCGGCAAAGGCTCGCGTATGGTCCGAGAGACAAAGAGAGGTGGTCGGGGAGCCAAGCAGAATCTGTAAGCCTGTCCATCTCGGAGTACCATTCGCGTCATACCGACGATGATTCATATTAGGGGGCGCGGTTCGCTGAATGACAAGAGCCCAGACGAGACAGTTTTGCGAACGGCCGCCGAAGCCGACCTTGAAACATCTGACCATGATATCAGTATCAACATAGATGGCGCCCTTGAGGCATTAAAATCTGAGGTGCCGTTGAATACTTCGGAAAAAGCCTTGCTTGGCACCGGGTATAAGGGTAATAGGGACTTTAATGTGCCTGGACCTGGAAGACGGTCGAGAGGTGGCGGCGGAAGAGGAGGAAGAGGTTCAGGTAGAGGTCGTGGACGAGGAGGTGGCCGGGCCTCAGTACACGGCAATGGATCGTGACGATGCGATGCCGGGCCACCGAAGAAGAGGCTGATCTGTCAATTGGACTACGTAACATTTTGGCGAGTGAAGAAAGGCGAGTCTCGAATTGTCGGATTATGGTTGAGTGTATCTGTATTCGCTTATTGCTTTGTCACCGCTTATGCGCTTGTTGCGACTATGATGTTATGCCAAGGTTTGTGCGATCCTTTTAACGGCGTGCATGCATGTGGTGGACAAAATGTTTTACCAAGGATGATCGTTTTCTGCCGGGAAGTAGATGAAATATTGAAATAGGTCCGCTGCATAAAACATGCGCGCCTGACCGATACTTCGGGCTATGAGCGGACAATAATAGTATTTGAGCCCTACAACATGGTAGAATTGATTCCGTCGATATCTCGTTTTGATACTTTTTTCCCATGGATGAGCTAGCCGATGGACTGCACAGCTTCTTCTAAGGACGAGCCAAGTTGTTCTTCCGTATGACCATCTTTAGACCACGTTCACTCTGCTGGCAGAAGCATTCGCTACTATAAGCTACCACAAGCTTACTCCGTCATTATCCTCAAAGTATAAATATGCAGCAAGGTAAACGCTACTGCTCATCAGGTCATCAGACAATGGCGCCTAACACCCACTTACTTGCAGCCTTTCTTGGTCTAGCAGCTTCATCTGCCCTTGGTAACGTAACACCTCGCGTTTTCCTCTTGCAACGTGCTGATGATTTTCACCATCAAACTAAGGCCAATTCGCACAAGTGTCCACTGTGCCGGCTCAGGTTATAAACGGAATCGGTGCTAGTGGCGCTTGGTGGCCAAATGACCTGATATCGTTCCCTGATAGTGCTCGTGAGAGTGTGGCCAACCTCTTGTTTGACTCTACTCCCCTTGTAACGGGAGGAGCGGGCCTGACGTCTTACCGGTACAACATCGGTGGAGGCGGGGTCTTCGTCGGAAATCCCACGTACGTTTTTCCATACTTTTATCCCGCCATCTGCTCACTCACCTTCTGCCTCCCAGACGCGCGCCGGAGACGTTCTACGTATCACCGGGTGTGTATAATTGGTCAGCAGACGCGGCCGGCGTCTACTTCCTAAGACAGGCTGCGCAGCATAATGTTCCCGTGCTTACGGCATTCGTAAATTCGGCTCCGCCCGACTTTACTACTAACCAGAGAAGTTGCGGTGGTACACTGCGCGACGACAAGATTTCGGACTATGCTCAATACATCACGGATGTGATTGCACATTTCAGGGATGAAGGCGTTGTCTTTACGCATGTTTCGCCTATGAATGAACCTGATAGCGTTAGGGTTTCCTCTTTTTACTTCGCAGAATCCTGATTACTTTTCTTATAGGGTTTTGGTAGCGGAAATTCACTGTGCGGACAGGAGGGCATGATTGTTACTCCACAGCAACGTGCACCGGTTGTTAACGCCCTGCGGTCCGCTTTGAACTCTGCTGGTCTCACGTCCGTTGGAATCATAGCAGACGAGTCGAGTTCTACCGGCAATTTTATGCCGGAGGCGCCGAATTGGATCCCGAATGCGGCTTCAAGTCTCGCTGCAGTGGCTCATCACCAGTATAGCTTCTCCGATGATGCTACTGTCGCAGAACTTGGTACAATGGCTCGAAACTTGTCTGGCAAGGATTCCTGGTTCACCGAGATCTGCTGTTTCAAAGCTGCGGACGCTTCTCAAGCAGATAACCCAGGGGCGCGCCTCACATACGCTCAGGCATTCGAGTAGGTTCTCTGCCTGGTCTTGTGATATCAGCACTGACTTTCATCGTAGTCCGACAATTGTTGGCGGTCTTCAACTCGGTCAGCTGATCTACCAAAGCTTTACACAGACGTGGGTGCTTTAAGGTTTATCCCCTGTTCACGAAGCACTCATACGTTTTACGATGCAGTCTCGATGCCCACTTTGACTTCTGGACTGCTCTGTCGGGTGGTATCGGATGCTCTCCACGTAACAACTTTGCTTGTCAGAATGGTGTAAACTCCGAGGGTTGGAATGACGGTCTTGTACGAGTCTCTTCTCGCCCCCTATTAATAAAGTTCTGCTTCTGACTTACGACATTTATAGATTTATTATAATCCCGACTTCGCTTCAAGCGGCGACTTTTCTTTGTACCTGACGAAGCGCTACTACGTCTTCAAACACTTCACTCGATTCGTCTTCTTTGGCGCAACTCGATATGAAGTGACCGGTCTACCCGCTAACGTCGTCGGACTTGCCTTCAGATCCGATGAACCACAACAGACTGAATTGGGCGCGGCCAGAACTTCTTTCATTGTTATAAACTTTGGAACGACTACGCAGACTGTGGACTTTTCGCAGGCTGGTCTTGGGGATAGGATTGGAGGTGTTTTGACTGATTTTGAGTTTGATTGGCAGCATGGTTCGTTGAGTGGAGAGTCGATTCTGGCGAGGCCGAAGAGTATTACTACGTTGTTGTTTGTTTGAGTGAGTGAGTGATGGAGGAACGTGATGCATGACTGTATGTAAAGGGATGTTTGTTACGCCTGGATGTATGTACCTGGAATGAATGAATGAATGAATGTTTATGCTTCTTAGTTCAATTCGCGCCCATCGCCTTCATATGACCGTCCTGCCGAGTTCTTCAGTATCAGTATATAGACTTGATACGGCACTTATTCAAGTCCAACTTCCAACTTCGAATACAGACTCGTTCGTTAGTTTATCCCTCCGTTCACCGTGTTCATATAGGAATTGAGTGATACTTCCATGCGAGCGCTCTTCCCAATTACCTCTCCGCATTAGAATTTGATAGTACAAGGCACCCGTGATCCATTTGTAAGTTCTACCATGCCAGTGCATGATTCCACTTCGCTTTTTCAACGGAGGTTCGACGAAGGACTTGGACTACTGAGTCTTCGAAGAGAGCACTATCTCCGACTCCTCCGTGTATGAGGTCTCTTCAGGAACTGATAGATTGTACCAATTCACGGATAGTATGTAAGATTTGAGAGCTACAGATAGTCAGACTGTCGCAGTCTTCTCCGATTTGTTCGGGAACAGGAATGTGCAAGGCCTCGAGATATCGTTTCATTCTTCATTGACTTGACATAGAAAGACTCGGACATTACGTTGCGTAAGATGTTGTATTATCAATATGGACCATTCGCAAGATACATTCCACTATGATTCCACGGGACCACGAATCCGTTTGGAGGTATTGCTGAGCGTGATCGGATGACGATGACGCGCGGTCTGTGACTAATACTATTGTGGCCTTCCGGTAGTTGAGCTATCAGAGTCTCCGACCGATCGGCTTACCGCGAACATTCGACTTTCGTGAAGATTCCTAGCAGTAATCAGCAGATAGGCTTCATGTGTTCCAGGGTCCACAGCAAGGAATTACCAGAATATGAAGGAGAGTCTAGAAATACGAAAGAGAGAAGAGAAGGAAAGTGGTTGAGTTGCCCGCGTGGAATATTAGTACGATCTGTTCAGAACATTTTTAACGTCGCTGCTAGTAGGGAGAACCAGGACGCTAAGCGCAACTTGTTTGCTCTCAAAATCCCGTCATCTTACATGCAGATAGCCGCCAATAACTCCGCTATAAAATGGATTCGTCGGGCGTAATTAAGCACCTCGTGGATCTCTAGTCAGTATAGCGGAAAAAAACACATAATCAAGATTATATATCCACCTCCGAACGGCCATATTATATGGCCGCATTACAGCGCATAGAGGCCAGGAAACAGGAGCGCAAAACCGACACCAGGAATGAACATCTATAATTGCGACGTCTATAGCAAGAAATGCATTCTGATAATAGATGAACTCATTAAGGAGTGGCCCTACCAGGAGGTCGAGCCAATGGCTGACTAGGAGAGATCCTACGATAATAAATGCAACACTAACTCAAAAACTCCGAAAGTCGCCATGTTCACAGGGATCGCTCTATCCCACGAATCATCAGCAAACAAAACAAAACTCCGCGAAGAATCAATAGCTCACCGAATGATCGTGGGAGTAAGGCCACGAAAGAAACACCCCATTCCCTCAGCACGGTACGAATTAACTATAGTCGAAAACACACTTCGGTACGGATGCGGGTGTGAACGTCCATCTTTTCCTGGGATGATATTACGATCAACGCTTTGAACGCGTGTCTTGACGACGTCGAATGGGAAGGTTGCTAGCCAGCCGCTTACACCTGCGAGGGCGCCTGCGAAAAGAAGCGCCGGCCAGGAAAGCGTTTTCATCTCTTCTTCCGCTTCTGCGAGGAGAGATGAATGGTCTGTGTGGTGCAATGTCTCTGATTCGGCTCGACTGCGCGAAAAATAGCGACATGTTGCTTCGTACTAAGTAGTTTTAGGTTATTCTTCTAGAGTAAACTCGATTTCCATGTATGAATTTGCTCACCGTTGCGAAATAAGTGCCGTAACCAAAGTCACGAAGCGCCGTCGGGACCAGTCCGCGATAAAGCCCACGAATACCGTTCTTGCGGAGTATATCCATGGCAACTTGGTGAGCTGATGACTGACGGTCAACTATATTCTGCTGCCGAATCTTCACAAGCTCTATTGGGCAGGTGATTGACCTGAGTGATGGTAAGCGCATAGTCATAAAGTAGTCAGGTTTAGAGGTTAATCCATGGTGGTCTCAACTTACGAAGAGATTATACCAGTCCCGATACCGGCGAGTCCGATTTGCCCTATTGTTGGCGTCTCGTTAGGATTGTTGAGCTGCCATCGCATGAGGAAGTGATAGCTTGCAAAGACTAGTCCGTTCAACGGAGCACATGAGAGCTGTATATTGACAAGCTTGTTAAGCACTAGATATAATGACGGGCGGCTACAGAACGGACCATTGGCGAGGCGATGCCCTTGTACAGGCCCCTGAAGCGTTCCTCGCGGATAACCGTAGTGAATGCATGGAACGTGGACCTATATCTTTTCGAAGTCTCTGGGTTCTGAAAACGCACTTTCACTGTTGACTTGGTCAGAATTAGCATCAATACGATTCGCCACTGAGTTACTCACCCGTATCGAAGGGATGTGCTATTGTCAGACCAGCTACGCCTGATATAACGGCCGATAAGACTGCGTGAAAGATGGAGCAAGGAAGTGGGAGAGATTACCAGCGATGGTTCCCGCGAGGAAGTCCAGCTTTGGGTCTTGATGGCACTCTTTTAGTTCACGTGAAACAGAGTCCCTGACAGCCTCACCTTTGCTTTTACCGTTTCCTGCACCGTCGCCCATATTCGAGCCCTCGTCTAACACCTCCTTCTAACGGGATGAGCATGAACAGTCCTGTGGATTAGCGGCACGCTTGATGTTAGTCTTAAGCAAGATGGGACAGGAATGTTTGCTGACAAAGTAACAGCGCATCACCTCGAAAAGGAAACGATGATCATTGTGGTATTTTTTGTTTGTTTGCCACCATCGCAACAACTCTCGGTTTCAGCTCTAACCACCACCACCAATATCGCGATCCACGGAAAAAGACAAGGTCGATGCTCACGACTCTCCACTTACAATCGCAATTGTCCCGCGTGACCTCTCATTCCCAGGTTCTTGACGCTTATGGAACTGGTGTTCGCATTTGTCTCGTGAGAGGAATAGACTCAGTCTGTGAATCGAACACCTCCTGCTGCGCCTAGTGTGAATGTGCGCCTCGTCCTATTCGCCTGTACATCGTCGATGCGTCGGTATCGGGTTAGGCAACCTTCTAGCTGAGCTTCCCAATCACCCCAGGGTAGCAAATTTGTCTCACTGGAAGCGTAATCTTCAATAATGACTCTACTTCTCGTCTTCTCTGTACCCGCACCTTACTTAGCATCGTTTCAACGTGCGGGGGGAAGGCGTCAAGGTGATAATTGTGTCCGCCTATAAAGCCTTCCGCAGCATAGTCTATCCTTAGCTGCTCCACCCATAATCCTCTGGTTTGCTCCGTAGTTAGTCGTATCTGCAAGCATGTTGGCCCTACTGTCCCTCTCTGCCATGACCATGATAACTGCCGTTGCCGCGCAAAACATCACTGTAAGTCGCAGAACCTCTGGCGCCACAGTATGAACTGATGAGCGTCGAAGACAATCAATGTGGGCGCTTCTGGATCAAATCCCTTCATCTTCAACCCTCCGAATGTGACCGCGGCGGAAGGGGATATTGTCCAATTCGTGTTCTCTGGCGTGTAAGTTTCATCAATCGTATGCAAATAGCATCCGGTGCTCAATCCAAGACAGGCCCGGGAACCACTCAGTCACCCAGAGTTCTTTCCAAGCGCCCTGTGACCCGCTCGGGAACGGTTTTGACTCAGGGAACGTCCTCATCCCCGATGGGACAACTGACGGATTTCCGACATGGAACTTAACGATCACCAACGCGACTCAGACGATATGGTTCTTCTGCAAGCAACTCGCGCCTCAGCCTCATTGCAATGTAGGCATGGTCGGTTCTATCAATTCTCAGACGACCGGCAATTTATCGTTCGATAACTACCTGCAAGCAGCCAGGGCACACCAAGGCAACTCAGGCGTATGATTCCTTTTGATACTTGTAGTATATTTCCTTACCCCGCCATCTTCCTGTAGCAATCTGTTGGCTTCCTCGTCGGGCAGGCAGCTTCCGCTTCAGCAGTCCCGGGACCGTTCACTGGTAGCATTACCGGTTTCGGCCTCCCGGATCCGACCGCCACCGCACCTGCCACCGTAGCTACTCCTGCAGGTTCATCTGGAGCTTCTCCCGCGGCTACAAATGCCAGCTCTGCAAGCGAGAAGCGGGCAAGTGGCATCGTTGCTGTCATTGCAGTGATGATTGGATTTGTACTGGCATAAATCGGAGCAGAGACACTTGGGACTCCCGATGCTAGCGTCCACCTTTTCTGACACAAAAGACAGTGATCTCACATGTGTTGTGATAAAATCCTTTTGGCGTACGATTGACCATAGTCCGACGAATGTTAACAAGTGTTGGCACGAATAATATAACATACTATTTGATGCAATTTGCGTTTTGAAGTATTTCACTATCACAGAGTAGGTCACGTGGATCGTCTATTCCGAACACCGTGGGCTGGTTTTGTTCTCCTCAGCCCTTTCCGCCCTCCCCGCCAATGTCTGAAGCTGGTCCATCACGTCCCTGCCCCTCTATCACCGATCTCAACGTATCATTATCAGCAACGGCAGTGACCGACAGTAATGCGATGGCTGACGTTGGGGACTCATCCACCATTTACATGCCGATAATCTCTCCCCCAACTCCCGCACCCTCCCCTCGGCCCATATCTTCTGTGCTCTCAGCAGCGCCCGTAGATATCGCTCATGCTTCCCGCATAGAATTTGCCTCGTTGAAGTCTTCCGGCCCGACAGCGCGCCAGCAATATCTAGCTGCTTTGCTTGCGGATTGCTCTCCAGTGGAACTTCTATTCGTATCGACAACAATTGCTCCTCTTCTCAAAAGAGACTTCCTACGTGATTTGCCCATAGAGCTCAGCTTGCATATTTTGGACTATGTTGACGATGCGCGAACGTTGGCAAGGGCGAGTCGTGTCTCGCGCTTCTGGAACTCTCTGATGAAAGACGAAGCGGCGTGGAAACGACTGTGCATCCAGGCGAAGTTCGAAGACAGACTGTATCCGACGAGCGAATCAAAGCTTCAAGGAACGGTGTCTTCTTCGAGTTCTGGCTCGAGCTTGAGCAATGTTCCTTTATTGAATGAGAAGGCCCGAGCTATCTTGCACCAATTGCCTCCCGAGTTGCCACCCGAGTTTTTGTATAGAAAGCACTTTGCCTATTGCTACAAGACAAGTAGGTGGTCTTTCAACACTCTCCCGGTTTCGCATCTTACTGGCTCATCCAGTGACGAACTGGCGTACTAAGGGACGCTTGCTAAACAAGCACAGGCCTCCGGCTACCACACCCGACGGTGGTGTCGTAACTTCTGTCGCGCTAGATCACGAATGGATCGTCGTCGGGCTTGCTAGCTGCCGCATACAGGTATTTTCGGCGCGTTCTGGCGTTCTTAGTAGGACTCTTGTTGGACACGAGTCAGGCGTCTGGGCTGTCAATCTCGTAAGCGCGGGAGGGCACTGGGTGGATCCTCCAGTTTCCCGACCGGTGTCCAAGCAATCAGCAGAGGATCTATCTACACCCTCAGTTGCGAGGAATACCGACGTTGGAACCGATGTTTGGCTGAGTGAAGTGATTAGTAAGTTCGGCAGGAATGCGAACTCTGGCGAAGTGGATCTCGGCGAGATGGAGTTCCTCATACCCGATTCGTTGCGTACGGCGATTGGTCTCGACAAGCCACGTTCGGCTCGCCGTTCTGCTTCCCAGGAGCCACCAAAACCAAGTGATATTTGCGGCTCGTCGGAGGGATGGGGTAACGCGAACGCGTTGGTCGTGAGCGGAGGATGCGACAAGCAGCTGCGTGTCTGGGACGTCAAGTCTGGCTACTGCATTTACGTGCTCGAGGGACATACGTCGACCATACGATGCTTACGTGTCCTGCATAATCGTCCAATAGCCATTAGCGGTTCACGCGACACGACACTCCGTGTATGGGACGTACAACGTGGAAAGCTACTTCGGACGCTCACGGGTCACGACGAGAGCGTGCGCTGCCTTGATGTATGCGGCAATCTGGCCGTCAGCGGGAGCTATGATGCGACTTGCCGGGTTAGTTGTCTCGCTCATATATTCCACGTTATTCCGTGTTGATCTCTCACTTCTAGCTTTGGAATGTTGACACCGGAGAGTGTCTGCACATCCTTCGTGGCCACCTTCATCAGATTTATTCCGTTGCCTTTGATGGCAAGTATATCGCATCTGGCGGACTTGATACTACTGTCCGCGTTTGGAATCCTGTTGACGGGTCGGTCTTGCTCTATCTCTTGCAAGTGTACCTGCTAAACTTTCGTTTTCAGTCAATGTCTCGCTCTTTTACAAGGACACACCGCACTTGTTTGCCAGCTTCAGCTGACTGGCTCTACGTTGGCAACGGGCGGCTCGGACGGACGTGTCATCACGTTCAATCTCCCAACTTCACCAGACGGTTCGTGGCATACCGCAAGCACTGCGCGACGAATTGCCGCGCATGATTCAAGTGTCACCGCTTTACAGCTGGATGCTCACTGGCTCGTAACAGGAGGTAACGATGGACGAGTTCGACTATACGATGCCCAGACAGGACTTCACGTACGTGAGCTCACAACTCCTGCAGAGGCAGTATGGAAGGTAGCGCATATGTATGACAAGTGTGTTATAATGTGCAAGCGAGCGGGGAAGACGGTGATGGAGATTTGGAGTTACAGACCAAATGAGGAGGACGATTGAAGTTTGCTTTTTGCTTGTCTTCTTTCGCTTGTCTCGCTTGAACATTTTTCTTTCAACCTTGAACTGGGGCCACATTGTTCATTACATAGCATCCTTGTTTATTACCCCTAAGAACGTCCACCACTCTGTTGTCGCGATTGAGTACGACCGTTTGTCCGTCGCACTACGACCGCGTTTGAACTAATTGGGTTTTTCGGGGGACTTCATGCGAGTCGAAGCAAAGCTGAAGTAGACAGTCAAAAGCTACTGTCGCAGATTCAAGCTCCATGACTACAATTTAAATTTGCATTTTCACACTTTCTACTGGACATACATGAGGAGAAAATTCAGGCATACTTACCCCCTTCCATGAGGAGATATTCAGATAAGGAATAGGCAAATGATTAACCGGAGTGTTGCAATCCTATGGACGACTTTCTCGCCGCTCAAGCCTCGGAAAGACACTGCCGAAGTGGAGGGACTGAGGTCTTCCCCGCTGGTACCGAAGAGAGTAAGTATTCATTGAGTAGCAAGAACCCGTTACGACAAGACGCCCAATCTCATGGTCGCACCTCTAGACATCACACTGACATCGGACATAGCGATGCGCCATGCTGCCGAGGCGAATGCTGAAGTGCCATACGATGACATTGCACGTTTGGAGGTAATGGCACGAACAGTTATAGTTTGCTACCAGAGTTTATGTCCGAACTGCAGTTCGGAAGACCCCACCGAGCCGTCGTTGCTTGCACAGGATGCGCAGAAAGTATTTCAAATCTCACTTGCATATGCAGAAGAGTCTGATTCAGAGCGGAACACGCACGAAGGGGTCTCGTAGTTTGCCGAGTCGGAAGGTGGCGCACCGTCCCAGTTGCTACAGTCCGATCCATCAGGTACCCAGACTGGACATAGTACTGCGCCTCCTCGACGAGGAGGCGGATCAAGTTTGTTTAGCTCACCTAGGACCATAAGGCTGATAAGAGCACTGACTCGCCGCAACTACCTCTTGGATCGGCTCCCTCTTGAACCGAGTGGTGGAACGTCTCTTAAAAGGATGAAATATACGAGTGGTTCAAGAAAACAAAATCAATCACCTCATCAAGTCCTAGTGGTCTTCATGGTGGTGAGCCGAAGACCACTAGGACTTGATGAGTCGAAATCGCCGTTCGTGTAGAGCAAAAAGCGTGTCTTGCTCGTAGAATGGATGAGGGGAAGTTTGCTGAGTTGAGTAACTCGCAGTGTCTTAGACAGTCTTAGTCATCAAGCGGGTCGAACCGAATATATATATAGGTTCGGGCCACCCATCATCTCTGGCAGCGGTGTCACTCCCCTTCGGTAGGTCTTCCGACAGTTTGTGCTTCATTGTGCCGCTGACCAATTAGCAGAGACATCTGCGTCCAACGCGCTCAACTTGATGACCACTTTGGAAGGTGTCGTAGGTCTCCTTACTTTTGTGGTCTCTTCACTGATGTCTGAGGACAGACAGCGAGTTAGCAGTTAATGCCGAGTTTGAATGCCTGCGTAATATTCAATGTGCAGCGGGAACAGCGAATAATGAGTATGGCCGCCCACAGCCAGAGTCTCAAGTTCCTGCGATTTCAGCGAGTCCCGATTCAGGTTGCTCAGACCTAGCGTCTCAAGATACGGTGGCATCAGCGAATACCACTACTGATCGCCCAAGGTCAGAGTCACAAAATGCACCAGTAAATGACCCTATCGCCTCAAGAGTCGCTCTTTTATCGCTTATTGGCAAACTTATTTTCAAATTCTTGGAGTACGAGATTACTGTGCGGGAGTCTGCGGCAAAGGTAAAAGAGTCTTTTCAGACGTACAGTCGCGGGGCTGCTTACATAGCGTATCTCCTTCGCACCGAAAGTCTCTGCACCACATGAGGATGAGCGTTCGCTCAAGATCTATCTTTGTTTGCAGGCAGAGCGAACGGCTGCGAAACTCAAACATCCAAAGGTCATAGAAGCTGGCTTGCGCATTGTCTATGATGCAGTGTGCTCTATTGTAGATTCTTCCAGGATTCAGGCTTCGAGGGCAGGGGCAATAATCTGTCAGAAACAGATCATCGAGGACGAGGGTGAGAAATTTTTCAGGACGCATATTCGGAATCCAGATGGCCGTGACTCCCGACGGTGATATCCACGCCGGAAAACTTACGAAGGCCATCTCGGATGTTTTAGGCGAACTGAAGGGGGTACACCAAAGGGGATTGCCAACCACGTATTCTATATCAAGCCGTTTCTGTCATGCGCTGCAACGAATGTTGGAGGGAGTAGAGGGAGAAATTTTGGACTTGGAGTATTGTATAAAGGGCAAGAAGAAGTTGCTGGGTTACATAGGCGACATCCTGGATGAGTGGAGAAGACTTGGCGAGCACACGGATATCACGACTGAGCTCATCAGCAGACGTGCCGCATCGGAAAGGATGGTCACGGAACTCACGGAAGCGATATTGTTTTCTGGAGAAGGCTGCCATCTGCTTCCCGGATGACGATAACGGTCACCGCACCTTAGCGCGACTGATTCTTGAGGAATTCGACGTGAGCGACCATCGACCCGATGACATTCTGGACCCAATCTTTCGAACGTCGACTCCATATGCTGCGGAGATGACAATCCAGACGGCCGGTTACCTCAGAGATTTGAAGAATAACCTTGAAGGGGTTGCAGCTCGTATCAGGACGAACCCGTATCGTTTTGTCGTGAAGTCTGACTTCTCGGGTGTTAGTGACGGGAAGGTGACTGCGGCTGTTTGACCAGATTTCGAAATCCTGCCCGCCTCTACTCCTAATTTCTTGGAGACGGAAGATCTATGAAGGACTGTTCTGGGATTAAAATTGTTCGATGTAGCTATCAGGACTGTTTGTACTACCGGAAGGTTGTATTTTTATTTACGTGCCATGCTATCACTTTATGCAATAGTTAAAATATTCGAGAAAGTAGAACCGTTGTGTCTATTCATCATCCTTCGCAAAATAGAGCACTTGAAGGAACGATGATGAACGCAGGTGGTGGACGAGTGAGTTACATAAGCACCGTGTGGAGAATGCCGGAGAATAGTTAGTACGTTATATACTCACAGTTTCATTGTCTCTCTTCCACTACCGAAATGATAGACTCGTGCTCAGCTTGCTAAACTGTCACGCTCGCCATCTGTGAGGGACACATTTCTGGGTTGAAGCGACTCCTCCCACAGTCGGAACACCAACATATTTACTGAGAACGATGTTGAAGGGAGGTCCGTCGAGAAGGTGCGAATGAAGGAGTGAAAGTCATCTTGAGTTGAGGGATCGACGAGTGTCATGGTCATGTCCGTCACATAGCGAGACGAACAAGCTTAAGGTGCGGAGACTTGAAGGCGGTTACTGGCAGTAACGGTATGACTTATTAAAATCTCTTCAAACAGCAGCTCATATACTATACATGATACAGGTTTATGTCGCGATGGCCTGTAACAGCCAGTTGACGGTCCCATAAATACGAATGAGGAGTAAAGGCGCTAAGCGGGAACACAGATTAGGCTCGGCCACCACTTTATCTTTCCTCCCGGATTCTCGCGGATTTCCACCAACTTCCAGCCTGAAGCCTCGATGATCTTGGCGAACCCAGCGCTGGTGCGTTCAGCAGAATTAAAGCAGGACATCATCTACGAGAGTGTTTAGCCTTGGTCTGATGGCTAGTCTCTAGAGAGGCTGTACGTACCACCAAGTCGACCTCATACGCAAGCAGATTGGCTCCACCTAGATTAGGCAATAGCGGCGACGGTGGTCCCGGAACCTCCTTGGAACTCTTAGTCTCACAAGCATAATTAATGATCGAGTCGACGATAACAAGTTTCGTGTCCTTTCCCGCCGAATTGCGAAGGTATTGGAGCAGCTTTATCGCGTACTTGTCAGACCAGTCGTGGAGAATCATGCGCAACAAGAAGACATCCGGAGTTCCCGGTAGAGTAGGCTGTGGCTCAAAGAAGTCACATCCTCGTGTACACTCATCAGTTTTATTCATGGAACGATCAAATACACACCAACGAAATGAACCTTTCCGGCCTCTATGTGTGACGGCAAGTTCGCTTTCCAATACTATGCGGTACTGTTCGTTAGTATCTATACATTCAGCACGCTCGTCACTTACAGCCTTGGCATTCTCGATAGTAACCTGGCGATCTTCTAATGCAATATTCAATTCTGGGAAGGCTTTCGCGATCTCGAGGCCAACGTGTCCTACACCACCACCAACGTCGACGACCAAGCCGTCTGTCGGTAAAGAGCCCCAGTCAAAGCCTTTGCGTCGCTAGTAAGAATTGAGTAGTAGCATTTTCCCAAAGGACGTACTAAGCAGGATGGCTTGCGGCGGGTGGAGTTTGGATGCAGCTGACATGGTCGCTGCAAATCGCCTTCCTCTATATTGACCTTCAGGAGAGTCATAGTACGCCCACTGGTCCAGAGTCGTCCCCAAAGCTGGCTGGAAAGCCGTTTCATTGACTTCCTCAGAGAATGCTGTCTTCGGATCGAAGAGGATGTCCTTTAATTGTGCCGATGCCTTGAAAGGCTCGTCGGAACTCGATGCTTCTCAGAAATGATTCTTGAAGACGGTGGAGACAGCTCACCAATATCCTGCGATCGCTGCTAGTCCATGTGTCCCGTCGTGTTTAGTCTCAACGCTGGAGTACTGATTGTGAGGGATCTGTTCCAAAACACCGCGTCATTCACTTACAAATTCTCGGTAACTTCCTTTCCCGTGTCGAGGAGCGATGATAATAGGTTTGTCGCAAAAGTGTCCGGGCTCACTTCCCTGAACCAGTGATTCGTAGCAAGGAATCGAAGGATCCGTGCTTCAACAGAAGTGAGCGTTCTTAGTCTGTTTACTTTATTTCGCGCTCACCAAGTTTATTCGGATCTATATTGCTCTTTGATGCTATTTCGTCGACATGCATTCCCTTTATTGTTCATCAGCCATCAAGGGTGATGCACAACAAGTGGAACGTGCGCACCTTCGGACCAGAAGGCCTGATGATCTCCGCAACATTTGCCCTTTCTGCAACACCGAGCGCCATAGGCAAAGTATGCTGCATATAATAATGGTAAAAGTGAGCTCTATTCGAGAATATATATCCCAGAAAGTGCGATGCTAACCGTGAAGGCAGAGGTGGTGAGCGTCACGGGAGGCGCTTGGATGGTTTGAATGAGCTGGAAAGCTGCGGCGACCGCGACTGCAATTGCGTCGCTGACCTTAGGGTGGTTGCGAATCCCATCAGGCGTGAACTCTGATAACTGTATAGGTTCATCGAGGGAAGGGAATGCTTTCCCCCGTCTCTGCACAGACTTCAGAGATTTTCTCAACAGAGGACGAGATGATGTCGCTGAGAGCCTTGAGATTAGCGGCCATGGTGAGTTCTGTATGAATCCTCAGTCCATCCTCTACTATATACAGCTGTTGAGGCACAATACTTTTTCCGGAACAGTTGGATGTGTCTATTTCTGCCATGTGGAACGATGGTGAGAACCTTTTAATTCTTACTCTCGCCTCTAATGACTCCATGAGGACGCCGACATGACAGATGTTCCGCCTCTCAGAGGTTCTCTATAATATTCCCGATGGGAATAATGATAAAAGTCGGTGCCGGAGGCGTATTTATATCTACTTGCCCCTGATGGACTGAGTCCTGGCGGTGATAGATCGGACCTTTTGATACCAATGTGGGTGTGTTTCCGTATGTTCTGCAGTTTCTAAATCGAGAATCATGCCGTTCTGTTGTAGGCAAGTATTGGTCATTATTTTGGAGAAAAGATTTCAGGATACGACATAACCGCGCATATGAATTATGTGAGACTGTTTGATTTCGAAGCGCGGCATTCTCTCCCTTTCCTATAAAAGCCCGCTTTGGAGTATCACTAGTACTAACGAAACTCAAGATGACAAGTACAGCCCAGTGATCGGAAAGCTGGGGGGGAAGATGACGGATTAGAGTAATGGAACTCATCTCGTTCGCACGGAGAGACTACATGTGCCTCAATGAACCCCGTACCCCCAGTTGTTTGTACACTGGTACTAGCTATATTAAATACTAAAAGCGAGCATTCTTACAATCGAATACGGAACCGATGGCTTGAGGAGAATACAGCATTACTGTTAAGCCTGGAGTCGTAAGCCACCACCATCGACGACGTACGGCTGTTTATCAATTCAATATAGCCACCGATGGCCGTGGAATCGATTGTGTGCCACCGATAAGTGACTAAAGTAGTTATTAATTCACGCCACTCTTATGGCAGTATATAAGTGCTACAATTATACAAGCCAGTTCGATGAACCATCATTCTTTTCCCAAATTATCACTCAATGAAATAGCAATAAAATACAGCTATATTGATCTGTACCCAGTACGGGTGCAATACTATAATGAAGGCTTCTTCTCTCGCTCCTTACCCCTCTTTTCTATTTCTCTTCGGAACGCAAAGGTAATAGACATACCAAGGATATATCAACTCACACACTGCCTCGCCACGGTTGGACGTCAGCGCGTCAGGAAATCAGTAAGCACTTACCGTGGGCGGATGAATTGGTTCTCGGCACGATAGGACAGTGTGTGCGGGTCGGCAGAGACGGATGTACAGTTGTTGATACATTGGTTTGCGCTGCTCCGATGGAACCAGACAGTTGAACGAGCCGCGACTATGATTCGGTGCTACGGGAGAGCTTTTCAGGGATAGAGTCTATGTGATACAATGAACTGGCTGTGTTCATGCCCGAACCAGCTCTTCCTCCGGCACCTTCAAAGTTATTCCCAGACGCGACGAACACACGATTGTAGTCACCACTTGCAGAAATAGGACTTATCAGGTTCGTTATGCAGAGGAACGTTTCAACGCGGAATTGGATTTGTCGACCTCGGTTTCATGCGCAAAGTGGGAGGGTGAAAGCGCCGGTGGTGAAGAACGATCAAGATATCGTATCACTCGACGCACCATTCACGGTGCCAAAGTTAATCGGACTGTCGAGGTTTCGCCAAGGTCGTCAAATCGGAAGAGAAGATGCCACCTCACCTCCTGTAAAAGTCAAGCTCGAAGGAGAGGAGACGGTCTTGTTTCCGAGCAGTGTGCACCCGGATAAACACTCTCCTCCACCATCTCCGCCACCCGTTTGCGCTCAACGATACACCCTTGACGCTCTTCATCTTCCACCATGACTAGACTGCTGGTTGGAGGTTCTGGAGCCGTAAAGTGGTGGTGATCCCGTGAATGTGGTGATCGCGGACAGGAGTAGGTAGCCCAACGCGGAAAGGTCCGCTGAAATAATCATGACTCAAGGTTCTATCACATCATGCCACGACTCACGAACTACTCATAGCTAAGGCGTAGAACTTTCTCTCAACCAACGTTCAACCGTCGCACTCACTATCAGCGAGGGACACGTTCCGTTGGGCATGAAGCGACCACAATTGGAATACCGACATTTTTGTTGAGCTGGGATTGAAGCGAGGACCGTCGAAAGGGGCGAGTGAAGAAGCCATCTTGAGTTGAGGGTTGAAACTCTGTCATGGTCATGTTGGTCACGCAACGGGACAAACAAGGTGCGAATACTTGAGGGCTGTCACGGTATGCCTTATTATTTAAGATCTTTTCAAACAGAAAACATATATGTACTATTGACAAGCAACGGCAAGTTATCGAAAGAGAGGAAAGAGGGTCCTAAGCGGGAACACAGATCAGACTGGGCCACCAAATCTTACTTCCAGGATTCTTGCGGATTTCCTCCAGCTTCCACCCTGCGGCCTCGATGATCTTGGTGAACCCAGCGCTGGTGCGTTCGCCAGAATTAAGGACGGACAGAATCTACGAGAGAATTGAGCCTTTGTCTGTTGGCTGGCCTCTAGGAAGTTGTACGTACCACCAAGTCGACCTCATACGCAAGCAGATTGGCCCCACCTAGATTAGGCAATAGCGGCGACGGTGGTCCCGGAACATCCTTAGTACTCTTCGCCTTACAAGCATAATTGATGATCGAGTCGACGATAACAAGTCTCGTGTCCTTCCCCGCAGAATTGCGAAGATTGCGGAGCAGCTTTATCGCGTACTTGTCAGACCAGTCGTGGAGAATCATACGTAACAAGAAGACGTCTGGAGTCCCTGGTAGGGTAGGCTGTGGCTCAAAGAAGTCACATCCTGTGCACGTCCATCATTTTCAGCAATGATTCCTGGAGAAAGCGATGATCAAATACACACCAACGAAATGAACCTTGCCAGTCTCAATGTGTGATGGCAAGTTCGCTTTCCAATACTACATGGTACATTAGCATCTATTCATCCATCATGCGCGAGGTCATCACTCACTCCCTTAGCATTCTCGATAGTTACTGGTCGATCTTCTAATGCAATATTCAAACCTGGGAAAGCCCTCGCGATCTCGAGGCCAACGTGTCCCACGCCCCCACCAACGTCGACGACCAAGCTGTTAGTCGGCAAAGAACCCCAGTCAAAGCCTTTCCATTGCTAGTTAGAATCGACCAGTGGGATTTCGCGAGAGGCATACCAGTCAGGATGGCTTGTGGCGGTTGGAGTTTGGATGCCGCCGACATGGCCGCGGCAAACCGCCTTCCCCTATATTGACCTTCAGGAGAGTCATAGTACGCCCACGAGTCCAGGGTTGTCCCGAAAGCTCGCTGAAAACCTGTTTCATCAACTTCTTCCGAGAAGGCCGTCTTTGGATCGAAGAGGAGGTCCTTTAACTGTCCCATTGCCTTGAGAGGCTCGTCGGAACTCGATGCTTCTCAGAAATGGTTCTTGGGTAGAATGGTGGAGCTAACTCACCCATATCCAGCGATCGCTGCCAGTCCGGGTGTCTCCTCATGTTTGGTCTCTGCGCTGGAATATTGATTGGTGAGGGATCTGCTCCACAACACCAGAGCATTCACTTACAAGTTTCCGGTAATTTCCTTTCCCGTATCGAGGAGCGATGATAATAGGTTTGTCGCAAAAGTGTCCGGGCTCACTTCCTTGAACCAGTGATTCGTAGCAAGGAATCGAAGGATTCGTGCTTCAACAGAAGTGAGCGTTCTTAGTCTGTCTACTTTATTTCGCGCTCACCAAGTTTATTCGGATCTATATTGCTCTTTGATGCTATTTCGTCGACGTGCATTCCCTTTATTGTTCATCAGTCATCAAGGATGATGAACGACAACTGGTGTGCACACCTTCGGACCAGCAGACCTGATGATCTCCGCAACATTCGCCTTTTCTGCGATACCGAGCGCCATGGGCAAAGTGTGCTGCACGCAGTAATGGTAAGGGTGAGTTCAATCCAAGAAAATTAACAGTAGGCATGATGCTAACCCTGAATACAGAAGTGGTGAGCGTCACGGGAGGTGCCTGGATGGTCTGAATAAGCTGGAAAGCTGCAGCGACGGCGAGCGCGATTGCATCCATGACCTCCGGGTGGTTGCGGATCCCATCAGGCGTGAACTCTGATAATTGTACGGGTTCATCGAGGGAAGGGAACGTTTCCCCCGTCTCTGCACAGACATTAGAGATTTTCTCGACAGAGGAGGAGATGATGTCGCTGAGAGCTTTGAGATTTCCGGCCATGGCGAGTTCTGTATCAATTCCACTCAGCCCATCCTCTGTTATATACAGATATTGGGGCACGATCACGTTTCCAGAACAGACGGATGCATCCGATTCTGTTCCGCGGAAAGAAAGATGAAGATTTTACTAGCTCTATTTCTAGCCGCACAAGAACACATCAACTATCGAACGCGACTGATGCTCCACTGTTCGTTCACAAATTCTCGGTGGGAATGTTTCTACAAGTCGGTATCTAAAGAAAGGACTGGATTGCGCCACCGATGTCTATTTCCTTTGATGGACTGCTTATGATCAGATCACACTTGTGCTTCTTTACGTTCTGCCATTGCAAAATCAGGAAGCTAGACTGCTAGACTGTTATCTTGTGATCCGCTTTGCTGTTTTCCCGACACTATTCTTTCTCATGGTTATTGTTTTGACAAAATGTTTCTAGATACATAGCCACTCATATGAATGATGTGAGACCATTTGTTTTTCGGAGCACGGCATGCTCCCCCTTTCCTATAAAGGCCCCCACTATACCTAAAGTTCAGTAGTACCGCAAACGAATCCCAAGGTAACAAGTTTGGGCCCATGTCTTCCCCCGCGGAATTATCGCAGATTGCCACAGCAGCCAAGCACCTGTATGTATCGATTTACACTACAAGAAGCTTTCTACTGATTAAGACTTTGTAGCAACGCAGCAAAATATTATGACATTGCTTCCTTTGGTAAGTAAAATCCAACTTCTTACGAGCTCGATCTTGACAATTTCGCAGTAATGTTGCTTTACGATGCTCTCCTGACCTTTCCGAGAGAGGTGGATAAGATCTGGAAGATGAAATGGACCGGTGTGACATTCTTTTGGTTCCTTGTGAGTGATTCGTTTGGTAATTTCCGGAGGTGATTGTCTGAGTTTATATATCAGAATCGATGGCTGTTCATCTTAGCGGTCGTGCCGACGATAGTTGGTCAGTTTCAACTGCACCATACTTATAAGGCAGGTCTTGACGCTTCCATTAGCTTTCCACGACTCCGGATTCACGGGAGAAGTGAGTGCAGAGATAATTCACAAAAGCATAAAACTGATTAATCTCTAAATTGGATTCATTCAGGCGTATGCACTGTTTTGTGGTGCCATTGTCTGATCCTCAAATAGTGCTGAATTACAGGTGTCACAAGTACTACAGGTATGCGGGCTATATTGCCACGTTCCAGCGCGTCGTTATAGGGTGTAAGTGCTGCGATAGATGAGATTCATACTTAGGATCTAAACGAAATGCAACAGCTGTTTTTACACTGAGGACGTATTGCATTTATGGGCGAAACGTCTATGCTGCTGGCTTGGTTGCCGTCTTCTTCATCATCGAAGTTATTTTGAAGTTGGTGCGTGTCACATCCACTCTCAGAGACCTGTGACTTACAGATTTTGCATCAGTGTGCTGTGACCATATGGGGAACGGAGGTCGTACTCCCGAAAGGATTTGTAGCTTGTGTACTTGCTACTTCTCTGGAAAAGTGATCCTAATCGCGTTGTTATCCTGCGTGTGCTCACATGAGAACCAATAATCTTAGCGCTAACAAGTTCATGATTAACTGGGGCTCTGAGCTCTGTACAGGTCAGTTCGTATGATATTGTCTCGCTCGTCTCGGATACTAACGGTACTGTCGTCAGATACGGTCGTCCTCGTCTTGACAATGTATCGCTCTTATGTCGTGTTCAAGACATCGGTTGTGTTCCGTCAATCCGGACTATGGCATATTATCGTGAAAGATGGTCAGCCTCTTGTGTCGTACTCTTCATTCGCATTATTTACCTGGTATGAAATCAGGTATAATGTACTTTTTCATCATGTTTGCGGCAAACCTGACGACAGTTATCTTCGATTTGGTAAGCTTGTACTTGTCACTAGAGATTCTTTTGATGACCACTAATCAATGCTGTTAGACTGCTGCGGTAATATTTGCTTCTTGTTGCAATTAACACAAACAAACGTGCTAACATCGCTATAGCAAGACCTTAAGGCTATCAATGCAAATTTCGGTGTCATGTAGGTCATAAATTTCGAAGTTACCCAGTTCTATTCTGACGTACCGAGATTCTAGGATCAATTGTATCATGACTGCACGGCTCATTCTCAACTTGAAGAGCGCAGTAGCTAACCGCGATGTCGATGACGTGCGCTATCCGGGGTTCAACGGTGCCCAAAGCAACTTTGAGGCAACGATCTTGGGGAATATTGGGAACAACTTTGAGGATATCAGTTACGGACTTTCATCTACGTCAACGCTCACACCAATGGAGGAATTCGATAAACCGGGAAAAACGACCCATAACTCCACAGTCCATCGTGATGAATACGAGTTATCTGTGAGGAGTGCCTGATACCAGGCGGAGCTATCATAATTCCTTTTACCCAATCCCCTTTCCACGTCCATATCCATGTGGTCCATGAGGAGCTTTTTGATGTCCGCTCGGAGTATTTTTGAAATTCGTGCTATAATCGAATGATCGCGCTTAATGTGAATGCACTTTTGGGTTGTCCTTGTTGGTGCTTCGATAGGGTCCTGCCAATTGGACTGATGTCATGAACAAGATCAGTACATTCTTGAGCGGGGCGAAAACTTCGCATCCTTGATAAATTGTGTTGCTATGTGGTAGTATATAGTATATCTATGATTAACCCTTTTTCATCGTAGCTCCAGTCTCAAAATGCGCATACCGTCGTATACAAACCCAGTCAGTAATTTTTGACGATTGCGCAAATTATACCTCACGTTACACATTCCAGCGTACTTGTGTTCTTACAATGAAATTGGATTGAAGTATTTCGACAGTTGCATTCTCAGGCTCGGACACGAGTATGGTATGAGCAATAGTATGAAGAAATGTCAAGTGATCTTGCGCCGAGAACGCCGAGCACTGTGGATATATGGCGGTCTCCTTCATGCCGCTCACTACCATCTGGTACAAAACAGCTGAATCGCCTTCCAATTAGCTGTGGCTCGGCGGCCCACACTTGATGCGGCATCTCACTCCCAGTTATTTGAAAATGTAGATCTCGATTGTTGTATTACTTTTGTGGCTTCAACGATCTGTCTATCTAATGATCCTTTCTGGACGGACTCGCTAACCAGAAGATTACCGAGGAGGAACTTGTGTATTTCACTGTAGCTGAGCTGGACTCTTTTCGTTCGTCAGGCATCTCGGAGTCCTTGCTACTGCCCTCGAAATTCTTGGTTACTGCGCTAGCAATGGCTAGAGTCAACCCATACATCGAACTCATTGGGGCCCATAAGGTAGCTAGGACGTCTGATGGAATGGATAGTATTTGACTTATCCTTGTTCATGACAGCCTGCAGGCTGGTTCCTCTTTTTCTGGCCCTTTGGTGAGCTACCTCAGTGTGGTATACTCTCCGTCTCTCTGACTATCTTCAATGCAATGGAAAGCATGGGGCCTAACTATGGCAGCATATCGCTACAAACTTCCTTTTGACGAATATGTAGTGCAGCTCATCAAGTGTCTATTTGGGAGCTTCCTCATACGGAGCTCTGCCTGCACAATTAATGACATACTCGACTGCGAAATCGACGCAGCCGTTGGTATGTAATACCCTGTCTGTCTCGCTAGACGTATCACTGACCTGGTAAACAATCAGAACGAACAAGGAATAGGCCACTTCCTTCTGGAAATATTACGCGCCGGGCAGCCTTTGCATTCTTTCTTGTCCAGGCAATCGTAGAAATTGTCTTTTTTTCGAGCTACAGCAATCTGGCGTGAGTGGCTCTTCATTGCCTGTCCTGAATAAACTTCACTCGGTTTGTCATCTTTATTTAGTTTCTGGGCTGCACTTGTGCAGATCTTTCCCCTGTGAGTGCTGTTATGAGTCGTTTCCACTCCGTTTATTTAGAGTGATATCCTTGTACATGTAGGTTATGCCTATATCCGTTTATGAAACGGGTTACCCACTGGCCTCAAGCATGGCTGGGTCTGGCCATGAATGTTGGATTTGTTGTCGCTTGGCTGTCACCGTCTCCGACTATAAAGCTTCCATACTTATGACGAACTTGTACTTGCTTTTTGGTTTGTGGTGGTAAGCAAGAAGCCTTCAAATGATCGTCCTGCTTGTACTGATTCTCATAACACATCTACCAGTTGGACTATGGTGTATGGTCAGAGATTTTTCTATTTGAATTAACTTCTACTGACGAATAGATCGCTTAAAAGACACGATATATGGATGTCAAGATCGTAAAGATGACCTTAAAGTAGGTATCTGGTCCACTGCCATTTTATTTGGGGACTATGTCCATTGGGCACTGGCAGCATTTTCCGTTGGATTCGTCGTCATGTTGCACTTAGCGGGACTCGCAAATGGTCACGGAACTCCGTACTTTGTGTTCTGTGTCGGGGGCTCCTCCTTGAGCCTTGCCTGGCAACTAACAGTTGTCGATGTCAATTCGAGCTCAAGCTGCTGGAGTAAGCTTGGCTTTTCATTGTTCCACGTATGCTTCCTGAGTACTTTATTCTTTTAGATATTTTTGTGCATAATGCCTTCAAACTCGGTACTTTGATATATCTTGGTATCCTACTAGACTACATTCTAGTACTCAACATGTAGGGCAGATAATGTTACTATTATTCATTATGTTGGACCAACAACTATCTCATATGTTGTGTGATCAACATGGGCGTAAGCATGCATAGGTATAGTAAGTTATATGTAGTGTAAATGGCACAGAGTGGGGAAAATGGCGACATAGTGACTCAGAACGTACTTTCCAAGGTGCTTTAAAATGGACTTGAGATACAGTTTGATTAGTGATGAAATAATTATATACCTTTATACCTTTTTTATGTTGAGAATGTTCCAATGTTGTTGTATCGTACATACGCAGCCTAACCCTCCAATTGGCGATCTGCATCCGGCTGATACAAGCACCGATGGCGCACGGAAGATGGTGCCTGCATTGATATCAAGGACTCGGCAGTTGAAATGTATGTAACAATCGTATTCTCATGCGAACAGCGTGTACGGTTGATTATCATGGGATTTGGTCAGATTGACTTCAAATTTCGTTTTGGGAATACTTCTTCCGGTTATCCATCTACGCTTTCTCGGGTTTCTCCAAGAATATTCTTGTAAATCTAGTTTGTTGCACTGTAAACAACTTTCGGAGGGAGAAGAATGGGTGCCGACTGCCTCTATCAGCCCCGGCTCCCAGCAGATCTACCTTGTCCCCAAAGCTCGCTGGAAAGCCGTTCCATTAACTTCCTCAGTGAACGCCGTCTTTGAGTCAGAGAGGATGTCCTCCTTCACCTGTGCCAATGCCTTGAAAGGCTCATCGGAAGTCGATGCTTTCTCAGAAATGATTCTTGAAGACGGTGGAGCCAGCTCACCAATATATCCTGCGATCGCTGCTAGTCCATGTGTCCCGTCGTGTCTCGTCTCTTCCACACCGCATCATTCGCTTACAAATTCTCGACAACTTCCTTTCCAGTGTCAAGAAGCGATGATAATAGGTTTCGCAAAAGTGTCCGGGCTCACTTCTTTGAACCAGTGATTCGTAGCAAGGAATCTGAGGATCCATGCTGCAATGAAAGTAAGCATCTCTGAGTCTATTTATTTAATTATTTTCGCGCTCACCAAGTTTATTCGGATCTATATTGCTCTTCGATGCTAATTCGTTGACATGCATTCCCTTTATTGTTTAAGGACATCAAGGTTGATGTACAGCAATTGGCACGCACACCTTCGGACCAGCAGAGACCTGATCTGCTGATCTCCGCAACATTTGCCCTCTCTGCAACACCGAGCATCATGGGAAAAGTATGCTGCATACCATGATGGTAAGAGTTATTTCTGTTCAAGAAAATGCAACAGGAGGCGTGATGTTAGCGCTGAACGCAGAAGTTGTCAGCGTCACGGGAGGCGCTAGGATGATCTGGATGATCTGGAAAGCTGCAGCGATTGCGCCTATGACATGAGGGTGGTCGCGGATCCCATCTGGCGGACTGAGTCCTGTATAATGAGATCGGTCTTGTCGACGCCAAAGCGGGTTTCTCTCCACTGAATGTACCTTTGCTATAATTTAGGCTATTTTTCTGTACTTTAACCACTCATTTAGCGAAGTCTTCTATAGTAGGATCCATCCTCGTTCGTGGCGGTGTCTACATGCTGAAAGTTCAGTCGTTACCTCAATTCTTATTGTAGACTGGAGGAAGATACGCACAAGACCCCAGAATCCCTGAGAGTTCATTCTTCTTCCAACGATAGGGATCGACCTTGTCCCAAATCCACCAATTCATTTGCATGGTCGTCGCTGTCTTGTTCTACTCGTGTTTCGCTGAAGGAAATGCCACAATGCCGCGGTCATGTGATGTCACTTGAATAAAATTTCGAAGGTGAAATGTTCCGACACTCAAGTTACCTAACACCCCAAAGTACAGTTTGTTGTAGTTTCTAATTATTACGAGTTGGTTGATCGGGGCTTGAAAAAAATATGCCCAATCTTTCCAGCATTCACTTGACTATCTCTTCCCCGAATCCTACGCCGGCTTACAAATGATAACCGATTTAAGATACGAAGCAGGATTCCTGCGAATTTCGCGAAGCTTCCATCCGGATTCCGCTATAATGTAGTTGAAATCTTCTATGGTACGTTCCCCCGCATTCACCGCGCCGAAAACCTATTATCAACTGATAAGTCACCAAGATTTCCGGTGAAAGCTCGGGGGGAGAAGACACCCCACGTACCGCCACGTCCACCAGATACATCAATAAATTGGCACCTCCCATGTTCGGGAGTAGAGGAAACGGAGGTCTCTCATCTTCTTGTCCAGAGCCGCACACGTGCCCCAGGATATTATCCACTATGACAAGCTTCGTCTTGGGACTTGCTGCGTTACGCAATTGGCGTAGAAGGTTTATCGCATACTTGTCAGACCAGTCGTGCGTTATATGTCTTAATAGGAAGACGTCGGCAATACCGGGCAGCTTGGGCTGCTCTTCGAAAAAGTCGCATCCTGAAATGCGTTATATTAGTGGGCAGAAGGCAAGAAGAGGACGCCCGGAATACCTATGAAGTGCACTTTGTTCTCCGCGACGTGCGACGGCAGATTCGCCTCCCAGAACTAAAGGTATCTATTAATGCAGCATGGTCCAATGATTCATTTAGATACTCACCAGCTTCGCTTGCTCAACGACAAGCGGCCTATCTTCGATAACCACTCGAAGCTTAGGATGTTCCCTTGCAATTTCAAGGGAAACATGGCCGAAGCCACCACCCACGTCTACAATCATCCCTCCTTCCGGCAAGTCGCCCCAATCAAAGCCTGTAATTCAGTTTTCCCAGGTCATTCTCAAGACTCCTCGCTCAGGCATGAGTGACGGACCTGGCAGAACTGTTGTTGGGCCGTGCTTTCTGTTATATCCAACCATCATAGCGGCGAACCTCTTGCGGCGGTACTCCTCTGTCGGTCGGTCCAAGAACTCGAAGAATGTCTCGTTCATATTCAGTGCCTTCTGAACCGCCGCGTAATTGGGCTCCTCTGAGAATTTCGTGATTGGGTCTGTCATCATCTCGACAAGGTATGATGCAGTTTTTAAGTGCTCGTCCGCACTATCTGCATGTTAGAAAGTTGGTTTCAAGTGAGAATCACGTTGTGGGAACGCACCAGGATCCTGCAACCGAAGCCAATCCTTCCTCATTGTCATACTTGGATAGCTTGCTGGGGACGAGTTTAATCCGGGTATCCCAACTATGAAACGGACTTACTTACTCAAAGCACTCTGTTAATTCTTTCCCTGTGTCCAAAAGCGACGATAACTTGTTGTTCGCGAAGATGTTTGGACTTATTTCGCGGAACCAGTGCTCGGTTGCAAGATACCTGAGGACGCGCACTTGACGGAAAGTACATCTCAGTTCTCTTGCTCACCACATAATTGTTTACTCACCAAGCTTCTTAGGATCCATATTACTCTTGGAAGCTATCTCGTCAACGTGGAGGCCCTTTGGAAGGGTCGGGTGAGTTGAGGTTTCTTATTGATTAACTGGCGCCCGAACCTGAGGACCAGCATTACGAAGAATTTCTGCGACGTTTCCTGCCTCTACGACTCCAAGCGCGGCAGGCAAGTTAGACTGATTCAAGTCAAGTATGAGCATTGAAAGGAACTGCCAGAGTTTTATTTGGTACGTACTCTGAAGGCCGCGATTTTTAGAGTCGTTGGAGGATGTTGCACGGTTGCAATCAACTGCGTCGACGCTGAGACAACCAGATCAATGAGGCGAGCGACAGCAGGATCGTTGCCGAAGTTGACCTCAGATTGGCGAACGGGGTCATTGAGAGAAGGGAAAGGTGTCCCTGTTGCCTCGCAAACGTTCAATATTCCGTCTATGGAGGACGAGATGATATCGCGGAGAGCTTTCAGTTCGTCTGTCATCTGGAGATACTACTGAGGTCGGGAGTACCGCTGAGGAATCTTCAATCCCTTATATGCACATTATTTAATTCCCCTGGTTGGGACTCTGGCTGATCGGGAAATCCATGCGGACCTGACCAGGATGGATATATTGCAGTGCAGCGAGTGGATAAAATCCGAGACTTGTGCCTCCTGGGAGACGCGGCGAAGTTCATCCACTGTCTGAATGTCACAATTCAACCGGGATCACTCGCACTTAAGATTGAGACAAAGCCCATGGCGCTTCCAATTGTTGTAGTCAAGGATGTCCACGAGTAGCCCACGCTGCGCGTCACCAAGAGGAAAACGCTTATCCTAAGTTCTGTTGGTATGGGTGGTACTTGATGACTTGATGACTTGATGATATCAAATCATTAAAACTCCGCGAGTATATTTTCTTACCTTACCTAACTTTCATCAAGAACTCAGGTGGTGACAGTGGTTTTCATGCTGTGAGCCCTTCCAGCTTGCATCTTGTTTGAGTTACGCGATTAACTATGAAATTTTATCGAGACCATGGCGAAAGGGAAGCCTAAGATATGTTTGGGAACTGAGAAAAAGGATCGTCCCTCCAATTCTATGGTGCATATTGCATTCCATGAATATAGGAAACAGGTGACAATACTAACAACTGAGTAATATGGATACTATTGAAACGAGTGTTATTCTTGGCTCGGTAATACAATACGGGAGCTGCGGAAGATTACTCCCTAAAGCCACTAAGAATCAACAATATGAATTGGTAAGGCACAATTAAATGGATACCATACCTGAAAGTACTGCTTCCGGACTAAGCAAAGTTCTTCTACATATGTATTCCAGCAGTCATCGTACTTTCCCTCGGGCTTGTGAAGTCTCTTACTGCGGACCTATCATATCATCGTATGCTGACCCGGAGACACCGGAAAAAAACCACGAAGCTTGAGGGGAAGTAGGTATTATACGCAAATACGAGCCGCCGACCGCCGGACGGACAAGTCAAACACGTTCTTGCCTACTTTATCTTTGGGAAGTTATGAATCTTCTCTCATGATATACTTGTCGAACGGCGTCTGATAAACAGATTGTGAAGGACCCGCGATTCCCTATAAGATCCCCCTCGACGGCACGCAATACAATTTTGCTCACTCAAGCAACCAAGATCCTTACTGAGACATTGGAAAATGACACACTGAACTCAGGTCCAGTCAAAGCGATGCCAGAGTGAATGATGGACTCGATTACCTTAAGAACGGCAAGGTTAGTTATCATTTGTAGCCTTGCTTGCATTAGGTCCAGGTCCATATGGCAAACACGCATACACTCTTCTGCCGTGCCATCAGGAGATTATAACTTACCCGTAGCTTTCGGGCTTCATGTTAACGGCCTGAGAGATCGAGTCGTTCCGGTCGAGACTTATGAGCTTGAACATTTTCATTCAATCGAATCTATTGGGCCTAATGCCCACTGAAGTAAGAATTCAATCGCGAAGGTATTTTGGTGGGCACTGGACCCGGAACTCGAAACTAGTGCAGCCGGGCGCACCCTCAGATTGGGGTAAGGGGGGGAGGGATGAAGGGATGAACAGAGCGGAAGTATTCTTGTAATATCCCGGTGATGATAAAGGCAACCTCTTACCTCTTTAACGATCAATGATTATCCGATCTCACACAAGTTTTTCTCGTGTATATCCGAGATCTTAGAGTTACTTCCAACTTGAGGTGGCCGTTACTAGTAAAACAGAAGTCAGGAGTCAACAATCATGTTCTTGATTAGGTAAGTATATTCAACTCCTCTTGCCACACGTTCTCTCGACAGTGACAGTGGCATTCCCGAACGGTGCATTTGCCGAGCATGTCGCAGCGTCCGCTTCGCTTCTCCTTGCGTTGCCCAACCCATGGTCGTTTGAGCAAGGTGCATAACTGGGCTGCGCGAGGTCGCTTCCATATCGTGCAATCACGCAACATTCTCTTATATCAGTCTAGTCATACACTTCTGCAATATCACATTTCATACATTTTAAAGAGCCAATTTTCCTCATGCTGGAGTATCGGCAATCCTGTACACAACCTTCTCTCCGCTTGCCTGCATTAAAGAAGGACCATGCATGAGATTCTTGAAGGAGCCACAGAGAGAGATGATAACTAACCTTGCCCTCCTTGAGATAATTAAGTCCATCATTCACACTGGCGAGCCCACTTGGCATCAGTTTGACAGGGCCTGGCTTGAGTGTGCCATTTGCTAATGTCTCCGTAAGGATCTTAGTTGCTTGAGGAGCAAAATTGTATTGCGCGACATCTAGAGGCGTCTTAAAGGGAATCAAGATGTCCTATAGACACTTTATCAGACGTTACGCGGTAGGTACATCAAAAGGAAGATAGATACCTTCCCAAAGACAAAGTAGGCAAGAACGTGTTTGACTTGCACGTCCGGTCGGCGGCTCTCATATTTGAGTATAATACTCACTTCCCCTCCATCATCGCCAATCGCACGGGCGATTTGGTCAGGCGTATCTTTCTCGGAGATACAGTCTACAACGTGCGCGAGTTTCCCACCCGTCGCTTCGCGGATCTTTTCCGGTGTCTCCGGATCTGCATATGAGAAGACCAAGTCCGCACCGAGCGACTTCAGGAGCGGGAAATTACGGGGAGATGAAGTCGCAAGTACACGCAGACCACTGAGGTGTGCGAGCTGGACGACAAATTGGCCTACGGAAGACGAGCCACCCCAAACGAGGAGATCAATTGGCTCCTTCGCTGGTGAGAGTGGTGAAGGAAGGGACTGAGCTTGGTAGAGACACAGACACGCTGTGTACCCCGCGCAGCCCAGCTGTGCACCTTGCTCGTACGACCATGAGTCGGGCAACGGAAGGAGAAGCGAAGCGGACGCTGCGACATATTCGGCGAATGCACCATTCGGGTATGCCGCTGTCATTGTCAAAGAGGTTTTAATCGTACGTTCAAACACGGCTGGGAAAGACATAGCGCACCGCCGTGTACTGCCCCGGCAACGCGATCACCGACTTTGAACTTCCCTTCAGGTACTTCGGAGCCGATTTCTTCAATCGTCCCTGCGAAATCCAATCCGACGACATTGCCAGTTGTCGGAGCATAGGTAACTGACTTCCCTGAATGTCCAAGTACAAGTTGCCTTTCGTCATCCCTGTAAATGACTGTAGATTACTCACAATCAGTCGGATTGCTTGCAGCAGCAACGACCTTTACGAGAGCGTCCTTGGGACCTAACTTCGGCACGTCGATAACTTGTACTTCCACCTTTCCCGGTTCACCGCATGTGACAGCCGCTTTCATTCTTGTAGGAGCCATAGTTTCGACAGAGGTGGACTTGGTGGACTTGCAGTTTGTTGAAAGCTGACGAAGACTGCGAGAGGCTGAGCTGAGAGAGGTCTTTACTAATACTAGTACAGTATATGCGTCACGAGGTGGATTAGTCAGATCGACGTAGGCCTAGGCTGGAATTACTCTGTGACGTGACCAAGTCAAAGAACGCGTTGTGACAGTTGACTAACGGAAGACCCAAATTAGATTCCGTTGATACAATCGCAATGGGCCCTGCCGAGAGTTGATCCGTTGATCCGTCACATCCCGACATTCCTATAATGGGAGTATTTACCTTTCACTGCCTTGATAGAACTCAGATGCAAGATGCACATTCCTCCATCGTTGATAGACGAGACAAGGGCGTTTACATACTCGTATAACGTCTGAATGTCCTCTGTCACATAAGAACTGCGAAGGTGCGCTTGTAGCGTAGCGATCACGAAGCGGTGGCACGACAAAAGAGGGCAAGGCAGAAGAATGGGGCATGCAGAAGGGTCGGTAGGTTGTGAAATGCGTTATAGCTGTTTATGCACTGCAATGTGAGCTAGACGAGCAGGCGACTGTCTCGGTGGGTCTAGAATGGAAAATGGGTCCGTCGGTGGTACGGCGGCGCCATGATGGTGGGCGGGACCGATATCCCCCATAGTCATTGGAGTTTCAGCCAAGATCCGGACCTACCGACGATTCCAAGCATGTCTATCGGGAAGCAATGCCGGTGGATCGTCGGAGAAGCTAAAACGTCATATCGCAGATCTAGTGGCTGTGGCAGCGCCGTTCCCAGGGCAGCCACGTGTTTGGTCACGCGTACACAAACAACGAGAAAAAGAAATCGAGTCAGTCTCAGAGTAAAACAGCCAAAGAGAAAGTAGAGATGCGTATCCATGGAGTTGGTGATAAGCGTCGAAGGCACGGACGGAGTGAACGGAGAATAGAAGAACATGGCTGTTCAGTTTCCCCAGTTGGATTTAGTCTCTTCTTAGCACTGTAAAGTCATGTGACTTATCCGCGGTTGATAAATGTCTCCGATCCTTCTTAACATCTCCACTTTCTTCCCATCTCCCTGCTCGTTCACAATGATGGCAACAGGCTACTCGACTCTTTTCTCTCTTGGTCTCTCTAGCATTCATACTTCATTTCCTCGCGATCCCGATGCTCCCTCTTCATCAAGTCTCAGTTTCAACGTCACTCCTAGCACCCCTTCCTCGTGCGCAGCACCGCCCAAGATTCAAATTGACACGCAGACCATCCGTCCTCATCACCGTCGGCGTCGTTCGAGTGTCACAGCTGCACAATCACCGCTGGGAAATATTGGCATCAAGAGTCCGGGACAGGCTGCCCGTGCTTCTGCTGTCTCCCCTGGCAGGACCCGCCACCGTCGCTCAGAAAGCGATGCCGTTCAGCGTCTAAGGAGTTACAGTACGGGAGATAGTATGCGGTATGTTTTCTCTTTTTTCACTATACTCCCATCTCCAAGCATGCTAATTGCTCTTCATGCTCGAATAGATCACGACGTGGCCCTACTCGCACACCACCGCCTGATATGCCACTACCAGCTGTCCCAGCCATTCCGGTGGAGTACGCGTTGAAAAAGAGGACTTCCAGCCCCGTACGACCACCATCTGAGCCAGCGGGGTACCGTCGGGCATATCTTTCTGACAAGGAGTGGGCGCTCAATTCTGGGCTTGGTTCACGGGTCTCGTTGCCTTCCTCCGCGGCGAGCTGGAGCTCGTCGCAAGTGTTATTGACACCGAGCTTTGCCACGAAGCTTGCGCTTGCGATGAACACGCCGCCAGGCTCTGACTATCCAAGTCCCAACCCAATGCACAGTCCAGTTGATCCTGTACTTGGCAATTCGTACTTCGAGGCACGGCCATTCAGCCACGCCACGAAGGAAAATTAATCAACCACATTGTGGCGTACTTTTTCGTTTCCACTTCTCGCCTTGCACTCTTAATTCTTCACCATTGGCAACTAATCTTTTTTGATGGGCGAACATCGTTGTTTTCAGTTTGTCATATCTATTGCTTGCTTCCCCGGACGGAAGGGAAGCACTGTTGTTTGTTCTATTCATGCCATTCAATCTCACTGTAATAACTTCGCTGTGCTGCCTTCAATCTCTACATTTCCATGTCTCCCATACGCGCATCTCTACTCTAATTGCGTCGACCAATCGACATTAGTTTCTTGTCTTTTCATATCTAGATCATCTCTGCATTATAGTTATACTAGTTAGTATATATAGTTATTGTATAGCCTTAACGCTTGCTACGTTCTTTCTCTCCTCTAATTGTAGTCTTTCACTGCCGCCAGGGCGGCTACTCCATTGTCAGTATGATTCACTGTTACGTAATAACATAGGGTGCAATCGTGAGAAAGTAATTCGGAGTATGCCGAATTGTTCTGCCCACTCATCCATCACCACGCGACCTCGATTGTGATCTATCCCTCTCAGTCAGTGTCTTTGAAGCAATCTCATTGACAATGTGAAGCAATCCTGTACTGCGAGTCTGAAACTTCGACTTTACTGCTCTTCCACACTGGTTTTAAGATTGAAGCGATGTCGCTCATTGCGGTGGACTGGGTCACCTCTTGCTGGCTTCATTCTGCATCGATGAATAGTACTACCGGTACCTGTCATGCCGTATCTACTTGGTCGGACGGAACTATACGGACGAATGGTCGCCCAGCTCAAGCATCAGAAGAAGAGGGCGCGGGATGAGTGTCCCTGTTGCGGCATTAAATGAAGTACGTTGACGTCGCACCCCCATTTGTAGAAGTGCTTCGCATCAATACACCGACAGAATCTCTAGCACATGTCTACGAATTGCTCCCTCTGATGTCTGGTCGGCCTAAGTTAACCGAAACGCAAGTTATAAAGTCGCGCCCCGTACGGCGTATGATCCTTAAATAACAGAGTCCAAGAGTGCCAGTAACTTCCGCTTGTAGTGAATTCTTGTCGATTAGCAAAGAGACATCGGGCGGTCGTGCTCCTTTACACAGCACTATTTTGGGCGCGAATCCCGCGCGGCGCTCGTCGGCCGTTGCTTGGCGTGCGTCGGGCATCAAGCCGCTCATGAACGGGTCCGCCATGTGGACCCTGTTATTGCTGAATCTAGCATTATGGAGGCTGAAAAGGTATTTGGCCAAGATGGAGGGTGTTTTGCTGGGCGTACAATCTCTTTGATGAATGAACACTGACGGCGTTGGACGACCGGAAGTGCTATGAGAGGTATTACGCTATTGACCAGGGTTGTCGGGGACACTGCGTGTATAAATAGATGAGCGTTTTCGCTCAGAAAAGGGCCAGACTCTCACACACACACATTTTCTGAACCAGAAACTCACAGTCTTACTCGCAAACAAACTTCTTCAACTAACGATGCAACTCTTGACTGTACTCTCTACACTCCTGCTCACCGGCACAGCGTTCGCGGTTCACGTTACTTACGACCCCTACTACGATAATATCGATGGAAGTACATGGGGTGTCGCCTGCTCCAACGGACGTAACGGTCTCGTGGAACGCTTCCCAACATTCGGTGACTTCCCGACTTTCCCATTCCTCGGCGGTGCTGAAGGCGTCGTGTGGAATAGCCCGAACTGCGGTGGCTGTTGGAACTTGACGTATGAGGACAAGAGCATTCTCATCACTGCCATTGATCATGCTGGTAGCGGCTTCAATATTGCTCGTAGTGCGTTGGACGAGCTTAGTGGAGGTCATGCGTACGAATGGGGATTCGTGGAGGCGGAGGCGGAGGAGGTGGATAGATCGGAGTGTGGTCTGTAAAGACAGACTCACGCCTGTTGAGCGATTGTGGGTATTCTGAAAGAATTCATAGATAGGTGTATTGACTGACATGTGCTTATTTGACTTTAAGTGTGCTCTTGCTGCTGACTTCGGTTTGTTCAGTGGCATAACAGACGCTTTGACAAACGAACTTTTCGATACGGACTTTTTGAACTTTTCAACGACTTTTGAACTGTAGTAGTTATCTGTATTTTTTGTTTATGGTTAAGTTTGTGCTCTGCTCTGCTCTGATCCGAGGTGGACTGTTATAATCTGTGAATGAAGTACTGTTGAATCTGTTTGTGTGTCGCTGTGTACCGATGCAGGCGACATCGAGCAACTTGAGGACATGGGTTCCGGTAGACTGACATCGTATCCTTTATACGCAGCTTCCGTCCGATGAGTAATTGTGTATGGAATGTCTCATCTGCATGCATTATCTACCAAGTCTTTTGGGTTTGCAAGCCCTTTAGGTCACTACTACACTGTGTACCATCCCCCTCTCAAAAATGAGAAATCCTACACTACAGTGAGTGGACCTGTCGCCATAAGAATCGCAACTCCTTCGCATATATAAAATTCCAAGGGTTCTTTTCGAGGAATTTGATGGGAAAAGAATGGGAAAAGGAACCTCTTACGCCTCCCTTCCCAGGACCTTGCTTACTTTCCTATTCCAGTCAGTCCTTAGACATATCCACAGCTCCACGGTAGAACAGTACATCATTGCTACGATCAGTACGACTCATAATCCTGTCAATCCCAACCCATGAGTGAAGGTGAGCCATAATCCTAAGGAATTTCGGCTTCGTAAGCATTCTTCCTTTCAAGCAAGTATCCAATACGTACGAACGTTGCGACGCCGAGAAATAATGTAAGCTATAGAGACAATGGTTAATAGAATCGACTATGCAGCCAAAGCTGACTTGCGGCAACTATTGAACGCTGACAATATTAAACTCGAACTGGCAAAAGGGGAGCTATGAATTGTAACTTACAAACAACTAGTTCCCAAGACCAACATTCCGATGCAGTCTGATCGACTCCCGCAGTCCCTGGCTGCACAAAGAGTACCTAGGACAGAGAACATCCTCACTGTAACAATAGGAGCCCCAATAAAACCAAGTCGAGTGGACTAGACGAACAAGTAGCTCAGCAGTACATTTTATATGCTTGAATCTAGAACTGTGCGTGTCGGGATGGAGAAATATCCTTGAGAATGGAAAAAACGACGGGAGATTTGATTGAACGTGCAAGATGGAAGCCCAGGGACTGGGGACAGCCCAACGCAAGTAAATGCAGGAAGGTGCACGACCCGCGGATCCTGACATTGTAGTAGTAGAAGGATAAGCCAATGAGCTGAGGTTGACCCGAAGTCCAAGGAAAGGGGAGCACAGCATTGAGAGCGCATGAAAATCTCTCGATAATGATGTAACCCATGGTGCGTAACTACTGAGACATCGAGTAGTCAAAGAGCAGAGGAAGGATAGTATAATTGTCCCCTGAAGACTCTCTTTATAGGACGGTAGAAGCCGCGGATTGTGAAATTCGTAACTCCGACTAGAACAAAGTCGACTTCGGCTATTTCCGTTTCCCAAATTTTATCGATCTTTGTATCCCACCGCCTCTTTGTATCCCACCGTTCACTGAAATGGAGCATAAAGGTATAAGTGTAGGCAAAGACTCGCTACATCTTGTCACAGACGCCGTATCAATTGTACAGCGTCGTGGTGGAACTGCCAGTGACGACGAGTTATGGTCGTTTGTGGACGGGTGCGTGTCATCAGTGAAGCTCTCGTGCGTATTCCCCCGTACCATAGAATCTCATCAAAGTAAGAGACTTTACTCAGGTCTACGCACGAAACGTTAGGCGCGTCTCTCGAAGTGCTATTACTACTCTGAAGAGACTCGAAGCAGCGAAGGACGTCATCAACGAATTGGAAAAGTCTGCCGAAAGAAAGCTCAAGGAGTTGAAGGAGGAACTACGACCATCGTTTCTGCATCATGGGATCCACTCCCTTCCGGGTGAGCTACTCGAGAGCATCTTCAAGATGTGTGTTGACGAACTTCAAGAAGAGGAGCCCAAAGGCCTGCACATCGAAGATATCCTTTCCCACGTTTGCAGACGTTTCCGAGGTATTGCACTCAGATTACCATCGCTATGGTCGCGTTTGACTCCTGCTATGTCCGAAGAGAACGTACTGAGCCATATAGAAGGTTTCGAAACCTCCGGATTGGCCATCATCCTCGGAATTCAAACACTGAGATCATGGTCGATTGAATTCGAACAATTTATACGTATCGTGGCTCCCTCCGCTTCGACTCAATGTGGGTTTTATCAGTGATAACGAAATTCAGGTGCTGGATAAGCGTCTGATTTCCCTCTGCCTCCCGAACCTCGTGTCTTTCATCGTATCCGGTACGGTTGAACGAAGTAGGATCGATAAGCTTGCGAGTCTGTTTAAGATGTGTAAAATGCCGAACGCGCGACACGTTTCCACGACGGAAGACGCTTGTACTTTTCCGCCCCCAGTTTTCAGTTGGAGAGTATAACTTCCCTAGAATTCTATTGGGGGAAGAGAAAATCACATATCATTTCCGACATCATCAACTTTCTTACATCCATGCCAAACCTTGTGGAGTTGTATATGGAAATCGACACTGATCCGACTCGCAGCGAATTTGTAGTTGGCGAGATCGACTGCAACACCTTACCGAGGCTTAAATATTTGGGGATCACGACCGAATGAGGCATTTGAGGGTCTGTTTGGCTACTTGCGAATGCCATCGCTGGAAAGATTATACCTAAATCTCGACGGTGGCAACGAACATCACAACATGGCGTGGTGGGTGGAGTCTATTCCTGTGTACCGCTCCGTCAAGGAGTTGGAATTCGCGCTCGGAAATAGTACTGGTGATGGGTTGTACTGAGGAGTGGTTTACTAATGAGGGCGAACTGTATTTGACCGATCTCTTCCAGAAATTCCCCGAATTAACGCGACTTTCCCTACGTGCCACATTCTTATATCTCTATCTCAACATCGCAGAAGTTAAGACACCACCTCCACGGTTTCGCTCGATAGAAATCCCGGAACATTGCCATTTTTACTTCGCCTTCGAGCTCTCTAGAGCACTACGACGAGACGGAAGATGGGATTGACTTTGAGACCCTTGAGATTGAAGACACATCACGAAGAGAGCCGGTGGGGGAGTAAATGGCGAAAGAAAAGGTTAAGTGGACAACTGATAAGCCTGTTGTCAGTATTTGATTTTTCTGAAGAAGTAACTAAGCTAATTCCACTATATTCTTCTCCTTCATTCTAGATATATAATACGGTTCGTACTGCGGATGAAATTCCCTAGTTCTAGTGACTCCCCTTCCTCGGCTGCAACGCACTTGCCGTACTTCGGGAACCCTATGATTGTCTATCTCTCAATAATCTCCTTTAGTATTTCAGCCTTGTTATTTTACAGGTTATACAGTCGTTGAAACAGCCACCGTCGGTTTCTTATGTTCGATGATAACTCGCTTGTATTCAATCTCATGATTGGCCTCCCTCCGCTGCTAATAGTTAATTGTCGCATGCGTGACATCAATGTTCAACTGTTCCCCATCTTTTACCATATCCCACTTCTCCTCTCTACCGCGTTTGCCTTGGTTTGACTCCACCGAGAAGATGGAACTCCCCAACAACCTTCGAGTCGATGGGCAGACTTAAGCTGATTCCGGGCGCTATAGCAAGATTCAGGACCGCAAATGACGATGGAACCTGGATGGATGCGTCGAGTTCTCCAAGCTTCCAGTTTGTTACTAGCATCGAGAAGTTCCATCTCCAAGGTCTAAGATGCCTCGAAACAGCGAAGAGTACCCCTTTTTGACTCTTGCCAACATCCTCATGATACGGATACCTTTACAAATGGTAAAGTTGCAGTATTTTCAAGCTTACATCTCACTATCCTTCTACTTTCCATGGACTGGAACGATTTCGTAAATGACCAAAACGTCGAAAGGTCAGATTACTCCTAATGATTCCTGAAAGTCTATTCAAGACGTGGAGGGTACCAAAGTTCTTCCAGATTCCAACAACCGAGGATTTCGTTCCTAAACGCCCTAACTACCAAGGCCCCTCTTCAGAAAGGACTACATCACACACCGGGCAAGAATACATTTTTCAGGGTAGAGAATTTTGGTCAGAATGCGAGAAAATTGCTCTGATTGGCTGGTATTGCATTCCGACCAAAATTCTGGAGGCTCCTATATGTAATTTTGCCCAGTGTGTCACCGGATTTAACATGGAGCAAGGGTCCGTACAATATCCGAGGACTGACTTATCAAAGCCCATTCTCACGGAGCTGGACTAGTACTCACTTGAGACACTAGTATTTCGATTCAGGTAGAGGGTCCGTTGACTTCGGAGAAATCCTCACGAGCGGGCGATCATTGACCGGTTTGCACTGCGGCTTGAAACTGCGCGCTAATATTTTCCGCCGGGCCGTCATATCCCGACGACGGAATTTGATGCACGTGTCATAGCCACGTGCACCGCCAACCTTGAACAAACAACCTTGAACAACATTGCATTGTTTAACAACCACTGGCAGCAACTCGCACCGACCATTCACGAGCCTTGTGACCATCTCTGGTGATTTTCTACATCGACAAGTGGGCTTGGAATGGATGGCTATGCTGCGCTTAAGGGCTCGTCGTTTCATGAGTGGAGAGCAAGAATGACACTATGAACGCGGCAAAGGGACGGTCTGAAGACCCGAGTCAAACACCTGGTGAGAAGGGTGAAATCCTCGCTGGCAATGGCAATTTTCAATCCTTTTTCAACTAGATTTTTCACGACGGGCATTGGAACACCGATGCTGAGATGAAAGGCATCACGAGGCGCAGGGAGAACGCATGCTTGTCAAGTCTCTGCCACTTAGCTTGACCATTCTGGTTCCGCCCTGCTGCATGAAATATGGATCTAGAAAGATCTTCGCTTATTATTCTCCGGTCGTTATTCTCCTTGCCTTTGCTCGAATACGTACATATGCTCGCCGGGAGAACACGGACATTCTGGATCGTGTCCTGGTCAAATATCAAGAAGAATACCAAGTCCGACTTTTATGCGTCCGACATGTTATTAATGCCTGTGATTCCGAGGGAGCTTTTCTAGGCTTTTGTTCTTGGCTCAACGCTATTCAGGTTACCGGACACCCCATTTGACGAACTACTACCTCGTGATGTATGTGATCCGCGGTGAGACGGAATGGGGGAGGTGTCCTAACCGAAGGCAGAAGACCGCCGCGCGGGATTTCTGCTCATTTTCTGCGAGGGACGCGTCCGATGACCCCATCAGCGAAGGTATGTCACCGGCTTATGTCGCCCGCAATGTGCAGCATCCCGGTATGATGCGTCGGTTGGCCCTGGATCCTCCAAACATATAAATGGGCATAAAAGACTGGAAAAATTGGCAGAGCTTCACAGTTCTTTTACGACTCGCATCCCAAGTACATTAAACCGCATCCTCTCTCCAAATCCACGTCTACTGTCTCTCGCCGAATCACTTGCCACCATGCAACTCGCAAGCATCCTTTCCACTCTGCTCTTCGCCGGTGCTGCTTTTGCGGTCCGTGCAAGCTATGACACGACATACGATAATTCGGGTGCTTCTACGCTCTCTGTTGCATGCTCTGATGGCTCGAACGGTCTCGCAAACCGTTTCCCGACTTTCGGCAGTTTCCCTACGTTCCCCAACATCGGTGGTGCCGCGGCAATCGCTGGATGGAACAGTCCTCAGTGCGGCACTTGCTGGCAGTTGACATTCGAGGGCAGGAGCATCTTCGTTACGGCCATCGACCATACCGATGACGGGTTCAACCTCAGCCTGCAGGCGCTTAACACTCTTACGAACGGACGCGGTGTCGAGTTTGGTGCTGTCGACGTTACGGTTACGCAAGTGGACAGATTGTCGTGCGGTCTGTGAAGTGCCTCATAACGTGCGCCTAGGTTACGCGTAATTTTCGCTGGTCTCACCCGGTCTTATTCATTCTAGGCGGCAACCGTCATTACTATTCATCTTGCAACAGCGAAAGGACTTCTCAAGTAACGGACTTCATTCCAATTTACGGACTTTAGCTTGTTGTTATACTATTCGGACTTTTCTCTTGTAATGTTGATGTTTTACGGCTTGTTGGCTCAGGTTCTGTGTCGAGTGAAGTTGCACGCGATGAATGTGATAGTTGAAAATTCATTGAAAGGTGTGCGGGAAATGAGACCTACCCTAGAGAAAAGCAAAGCACGTGGTCGCGTCAAGTATTCGTTCACGTGACGTGATTTGTTTTTTTATGGCACGGCGGGCAAATCAGGATGGAGGTAAGGTCGGAATTTTAAATGTTTTTTTCGCCGTCATTTTATTAAAAAATTTTAAATGCCGGTAAGCATATCAGCACGTGATTGATATTTATAGTGTCGGTAGGTTTGATATGCTTATGGATATTTAAAATGACAGCGCGAAAGCCATTTTAAATTTCTTTCAGGCAGATATGCTAGTACAGAATATCTACCCAACTGATATTTAAAATATCAATCTGATCGATACCCTTATCGATATTTAAAATATCAACGCGTGGTTTATATTTATAATATCTTATGGGTCGATATGCTTACCGGCATTTAAAATGACAGCAAAAAAAACATTTAAAATTCCAACCTTACCTCCATCCTGATTTGCCCGCCGTGTGGAAATCGCGAAATCGGTCGCGTCTAACTCAGGCTACAACATTCATCACTCCCAACGCCAACCATTGGAGGTGCAATCTGTGGAAAATGAGCGAGGAAAGAATTGATAGGTATGTTAACGCTGTGGGCATTAGGGTTGCCGAAGTCCGGTCCTTGTCCGGTCCAGTCACTTTTGCCTGGACCTCGAACCGGACCGGTCCACTTTCCAGCTCTTTGTATGGACCAGGACTGGACGGCTGGCGGACCACACTGTTAGGACGGACGAGGTGGCAGTGCACGTTCGAGGCCTGTTCTCACGAAGGTCGTATGGTGGCAACCTCTACTGCGTCTTGGGGAGAGTACACAGTCGTCGGCGACGTACGTCTAAGGGGATAAGCCTTGAGTAATGCACGCGTCTAGGAACAGTATACGACTAAGACGTCGTGGTGGTAAGTAGATTGAATAAACTAAGTAAGTACAAGAGAGGAATACCTAAGACGTCGTGGTGGTAAGTAGAAGAGTCGAGTGGGGAAGACGAGACAAGATCTATCTACTTATATACACATGAGACGTGGGAAGGTATTACTCTAAGAAGGTGCTGCGCAGCAGCATAACAATATAAACCAACAAATAACGGGGCCCGACGAGTAAGCAAGAATGAGTAAGGGTGAGTAAGCGTCATCGGGTTGGGGCGGAATTAGTAATGCAGTATTAGTAATATATCGGGATGGGGCGGAGGGAGTCATAAGGTATTAGTAATGAAAGGAACTTAGTAATATAATGGGATATGAAAAATAAGAAAGGACAAAAAAGGAAAAGTGTTCTTACATCACCCCCTCTTCAAGGTTGGGCGTCCCGACCAACGTTTATGCCAGCAGTCCTGGTTGATCAACCGGATCTACATAGAGGGGTAGATCTTCCATGTTGATTGCGACCATGGGTTTTCCTTTCCAACCGTTCACGGGATCTGGAGGTTCTGTATACGCGAAGATTTGGCGTAACGACCGTTGAGGTATCGTGAGTTTACGAGGGGCTCCTGGGTGTTTTTGGTAGAACTCGTCAACAGCTTCCTTCGCATTGTCTCCTAGGTCCGACTCTGGTTGCCAGGTTGCTTCCTCGTATCCTACCCACTTTACCAGATATTGTAGTTTCCGTCGATGTAGTCGTGAATCGAGTATTCCTTCAACCTCGTATTCTTCTTCTTCATCAACGAGAACAGGTGGCGGTGGAGGTGCTTTTTTCTGAGATTCGAACGAGAGCTCGACCGCGGGTTTCAGTAGGATTTCATTGAAGACAGGGTGAATCTTCTTCCACGTTTTGGGTAACTTGAGTTTGTACGCGCCAGCTCCAACCTTCTCAACCACTTCGTAAGGTCCATACCACTTGTCCTCCATCTTCTTCGTAGGCCTTGTCGTTTTGATATTTCGTCCGTCCAGAAATACCTTGTCTCCTGGTACGAATTCTATGGACTTTCCTGCGTGACGGTTGTGGTACTTCTTCATGTCGTCAGCTGCCTTTTGAAGGTTTTCTTTAGCTAGCTCGTGGGTCTCCTTGATCTGTTTCACAAAGTCTTCAGCAACCATGTTCGAGGATGACGTCGCAATGTCCGAAAAGTCGCCTAGATTCCTACCCAGATTTGCAAAGAAAGGGGACATCTTCGTTGCTGAGTGTTCTCGGTTGTTGTATGCGAATTCAGCCATAGCCAACCAATTTGCCCAGTCCGACTGTCGATGATCCACATAGAGACGAAGGTACTGTTCCAGCTCCTGATTAACCCGCTCGGTTTGTCCATCCGTCTGTGGGTGATACGCCGTCGATGGATTCCCTTCGATGTGTAGGAGCTTGTACAATTCCTTCATCATCTTAGCGTCGAACTGGGTCCCTCTATCGTGGATAATCTTGCGTGGTAGTCCATGATGACGAAAGACGTGATCCCTGTAAATCCTAGCCATTCCTTCAGCTGTCAGCTTCGTCGTAGTTGGTACCGCATGTATCTGTTTGCTGAAGCGATCGACAATTACGCAGATAGCGTTGTATCCTTCGGATTCTGGTAACTCTCCAATCAAATCGACAGTGACGATTTCCCGTGGCTTGTCAGGTACTTCGTTCGGGTGCAGACTCCTAGCTCTCGTTGCCCTTGTAGCCTTCGTCCTTTGACACTTGTCGCATCCTTTGACATATGTACGGATGTCGTAGAACATCGTAGGCCACCAGAACTTTCGACGAATGAGGTTGACGGTCTTTGTCATCCCAGGATGCCCAGCCATTGGTGAGTCATGGTACTCCTTCAACACAAGCTCTTTCACGTCGTTCGGCACAAAGATGACGTTTCCTAGCTTTAACCACCCATCCTTCGGTACTACTCCCTTTGGTCTCTTCTTCACCTCCTGCTGCGCTTCCCGTACCCTTTCCAACACATCCTCCTGCGATGTCTGCACCACTCCTCGTACTAACCAGTCTTCTTTGATGAAGGTGACGTTCTCGTTATCGTGTTCACCTTTATCATAGTCCGCTCGTCTTGACAGGAGGTCAGCTTTGCCCATCGACGTTCCTGCTTTGTGAATCAACGTAAAGTCATAATCAGCTAGTTCGAGTCGCCACCTTGCCTGACGGTAGTTCAGTTTCTGTGGTGACTTGAAGTAGAGGAGATTAGCGTGATCCGACCAGACTTCAAAACGTTGATGAGCTCCTAGCAAATACTGTCGCCATTCCCTAAGAGCTTGTACAATCGCGAGCATCTCTTTGTCATAGATCTCGTAATTTCGTTCAGCATCTGACAACGTTTTCGACCTATACGCCACTGGTTTCCACTTGCCTCCTTGCTCCTGTAGTAGTACTCCTCCAGTTGCATAGTTCGATGCATCCGCTTCGATTCTAAACGCTCCTTTGTTGTTCGGAATGGCAAGTACGGGTGGTTCGCATAGACGTTTCTTGAGCTCCTCATAGGCAGCCTGTTCTTCTTCGTCCCACTTCCATTCTACCTTTCCCGTTAGTTTCGTGAGTGGTTTAACAATCTCGCTGTAATCCTTGACAAATCGTCGTAACCAGTTTCCAAACCCTAGGAACTCCTGTAACGTTTTTAAGTTCTTCGGCACTGGCCACTCCTGAATCGCCTTGGATTTCTTCGGATCCACCCTCACTACTCCGTTGCCGATGATATGACCAAGGTACTTGACGTGGTCTGTTTCGAACTCGCATTTCTGAGGTTTGAGGTACAGGTTGTTTTTTCGTAAGACCTCGAATACTCGTTTGACTAGCTGTTGGTGCTCGTCTTGTCCTTCGGAGAAGATCAGTATGTCGTCGAGGTAGATGATGACGTGTCCTTCGTGTACGAGTTCTCTGAAGATGTCATTCATGAACCCTTGGAACGTGGCTGGCGCATTAGTTAAACCAAAAAACATAACCGTCGGTTCGAAGAATCCTAGGTTAGTCCTAAACGCCGCCTTCCACTCGTCACCTTCTCGAATACGGATGTTGTAATATCCCCAACGAACGTCGAGCTTCGTGATATAGCGAGAATCCCGGACTTTGTCGACGAGTTCTTGGATAAGAGGAAGTGGGTACTTGTTCTTGATAGTCCCTTCGTTTAGCTTCCTGTAATCCTGAATCGCTCGGAGGGAACTGTCTTCCTTTTTGATAAAAAAGAACGGTGACGCCATGGGAGATTTTGAGTGTCGAATGCGTCCTGAGGCGAGGTTTTCGTCGATGAATTCTTGCAGCACCTGTTGTTCCTTCGGGTTGAGAGGGTATACCTTACAGTCGCTTGGTTTGAAGTCCGCCTTTAGTTCAATGGCGTGGTCCCAAACACGATGCTCCGGCAACTTTTCAAAGTTCTCCTCACTGAAGACGTCTGCAAACTCGTCGAGGTACTCTGGCCACTTTGTCGCTCCCCTGACCTGCTTCTTACGATACTCTTCCGCCTCCCTTTCCAAGGACCAACATGTCTCCGGGCAACGAGTAAATGACATGACGCCCGTCTTCCAGTCAATTTCCGGATTATGCTTGCGCAGCCAGTCATATCCAAGAAAGACGTTAGTTGACGCTAGGGATGTCACCGCTAGACGAATGGTCTCTTCATGTATCCCGTCGAAGATCATTTGCACTTCCACATACTCCGTCATCGAACCCTCCTTGTTGCCAGTTCCATCAGCATTAAAGAGTGGTATAGGACGAATATAGCGTTTGGTGGGGATCTTGTACCTTTCGACGAATCCTTCGTCGATGAGAGAACCAGTTGCTCCAGAGTCAATGAGCGCATGTGCATCCAACTCCAATCTGTCCGTATCGTATTCTTCTCCGTCCAGCTGCTGCATCTCCTGTTTATCTTCGGGAGTCAGTTGCCGATCTAAGGGATGAATGATGGTTCCGATGACATCTAGTTGGTATCCATTTGTTCGCCGCACAAAGACGGCTTCTGGTTCCTTCTCCTTAGGCTGTACACCTCTGTCACACATCCACGCATCATCGTAGTCATCGACGTCTAGGTCGTCTTCTTTTTCGGGGGTAGGTATTACGTCATTCAGGATCTCGTGATTTTTTAACTCGGTGTATTGATGCGCATCTAAATACTGTACAGCACGCGAGTTATAATTTAGAGAAGACGAGAGTCCTTGAGAATGTTGACCAGTAGTTACGACGTTTACTGCTGGTCTTCCGAAAAATCCTGCTCGACATTGACGCCCTCGGTCTCGGTCGTAGCCCTAACTTCCACAACTTCCTCGCTATACTCTTCTTCGACAAAGGCTGATTCTGGCAGCTCACCAAGCTGTTCCGCCATCTCCCTTCGAATCGTTGGGTCCATTCCCACGATGATCTGTCGTACCACCTGCCGCTTATCTGGGCATTGCGACGCAAAGTGTCCAGGCTTTCTGCACGCCCAGCAAAGCAGACGACGATGAGCTGCGTCGACTTCCATTGGAATCCCCATTCCAGGGTGCGTTCCTGGCTTTACTCCTTGTGCCTGCAATGGGGGACGTTGTGGTTGTGATTGCTGTTGTTGGGGTGGGGGTCCTGGGGGTCGACGATACTGAGTTTGAGGGTTTGGGGGAAAGTTTCGTACTGGTGGCTTATTTGGACGTAGTTGGGTTCGCAGCTGTTGTTCTACTGCATCGACAGCTAGCGCTTTCATTTTCCATCCATCATACGTCGTTGGCACCTTCTCCGCTCGCATAACTCCTCGAAGAACATCAGGGTTGACTGCTTGCTCTAGACGGTGGATGAGGACTGCATCATGTTCTTTGCTGGTGAGCTTCGCCGAGATCCTTAGTTGTTCGAAGATATCAAAGAATTCATCAGCAGTACGACGTCCTTGTACTTCTGAGTAGATTCGCTCTAACGCCTTAGATGCCTTGTGGGGATCTCTAAAAGATGCGTCGAGGGCCTCGACAAACTTCTTGAAGTCGTCAGGAATAGTCGAACTTCCATCAGTTGCTGTGTTGGAATCGACATAGTTCTGCGCCCATGTTGAAGCTCGTCCCGACTTTAGATACGACAGTACGAATTTGATTTGGTTGACGTCGGTTCCAAACCTTCCTGGGTTCTCCGAGACATACAACAGGAATTCCCAACGGAAATCTTCGTAATCGTCGCCTCCATGATACTGCCTTGGCTTGTCAACAGATGGATTGTCTGTCGACATCAATGTTGCTGGTGCATTCATCGGCGTCCTTGGCTGTCCGACTCCTGCCTGTGCCAGGGCCTGGGCAACAATTGCTGCGATCACGTCTGCTGTGAGGTGCGACATTTCGTCTTCAGGAGGTTCAACGTCAATAGGATCCTCAGGGGGTAGAGCAGGTTCGTGTGTCGACGGTGGTCTAGATATGATACTTTGAGGAGGATCAAATGCTCCTACGGTTGTTTCCTCAGGTTCTTCGCGTGCTGAGAATCTCGCAGCTGTCGACGAGGTTGGGGCGAAGGATGAGATGGGAGCGGGAACACTTGTCGGTGCGTGTACCCAGTTGTCCTTGGCTTGATCCCAAACTATACGCTGGTCGGTTCCAGTGGATGTCGTATAGTAGAAACCTTGACGACTCGCACTGTACCTCCCTTGTCTGACCTGGCTGAGACGCTGACGCGCACGTTCCGATACGGTATCTATTGTGGCAGTCTGACGGGGAGAGGATGAGCTTGTTGTTGTTGTCGACGAGCAGGGATTGTGTCGTCGAAGGAGATGGTGACCTTAAAAATCCAGAGGGGAATGACGAAAGAGATACGCTGGCTGCAGTATACTTCATTTGTCCGCTTCGTCCAGATACGGTTGCCTCTAAAATGCAACGTCAATGTTAACGCCAGTGTTTACCAACGTACGATTGACTTCTGCCAACTGGAAGGGTCTTCTTTTTCGGTCTTAACGTCGACTTCCTCGATCTTCACTTCTACCTCTTCTTCCTTAACTTCGACTACTGGTCGCTGGGGGCGGTACGTAAGCCTAATGTACTGAGCACGTCCTTTCCTGTCTGTTCCTACGACAATATCGTTCGGATCGTAGTCGAGGGAGTTAAACGGGATGATGTAGGACTTGGGCTTTCGGTACTGTCGGTTACGACGACTAGGAGCCAGGGTGACGAGTGAGGGTTGGTTACTTGTTATGAATCCAATACACGACAACGTTGGTTAACGTCGCCGGGCAGGGTTGAGGGTTTCTGTCGTGCTCGGGTAAACCCGGGTTGATGCGATATCGACCTGTTAGGGGGCGCTCGCAAAGGAGAGATGTTGATGACGAGTCAGACGTCGGTCCTGAGGGGAGACTCGACTCTTATGTTAGGACGGACGAGGTGGCAGTGCACGTTCGAGGCCTGTTCTCACGAAGGTCGTATGGTGGCAACCTCTACTGCGTCTTGGGGAGAGTACACAGTCGTCGGCGACGTACGTCTAAGGGGATAAGCCTTGAGTAATGCACGCGTCTAGGAACAGTATACGACTAAGACGTCGTGGTGGTAAGTAGATTGAATAAACTAAGTAAGTACAAGAGAGGAATACCTAAGACGTCGTGGTGGTAAGTAGAAGAGTCGAGTGGGGAAGACGAGACAAGATCTATCTACTTATATACACATGAGACGTGGGAAGGTATTACTCTAAGAAGGTGCTGCGCAGCAGCATAACAATATAAACCAACAAATAACGGGGCCCGACGAGTAAGCAAGAATGAGTAAGGGTGAGTAAGCGTCATCGGGTTGGGGCGGAATTAGTAATGCAGTATTAGTAATATATCGGGATGGGGCGGAGGGAGTCATAAGGTATTAGTAATGAAAGGAACTTAGTAATATAATGGGATATGAAAAATAAGAAAGGACAAAAAAGGAAAAGTGTTCTTACACACACTTGGACTGGACATTTGGTTCGGTCCAGGTCCGACCCTGGTCCGGACCTGGACCAGATGTATTATTGTTAATTCCAATATTCTGTGAATATCTGGTTTACCATGCACACTGTCGAAGTTTTAGCAACCTCACTAACCAAGTGCGTTCGATTTCGTGAGTCACAAAGGCTGTCGCGCACGGAACTTATCCAAGGTTGTCGACGTAGATGTGCAGGGTGAAATGTTAGGAAACCGTGAACAGCATGGTTGCCCAACTATCGTCACTTGCAAACGAAGTTATCTGGGTGTCGATCGAAGTCGTTATTACAGGTAGACTCGGTGGACAAGCATTTGTTCCTGACGTGAAAGGGGTGTGGAAGGTTAGTTATAGGTCCGACTGTAACAATGAGTTCATATAACATGTCGCACCCTGATTCTTTAAGCCAACATATCCCGTCTCCTTTTTTGAGTCATAGCTACACAAAGGCATCAGAACCGTGCAAAGCTACAATGCATGAATGGGAAAACGAACTTTGCAAAGTTGTGCCATAACATTTCCGTTGGGTCCTCGAGGACACCCACGAAAACGCTAACATCTACCGTCTCATCTTCGATCGTGGGATGGCTGTAACCCTATTGAATGATAAACAGCTTCCTCAACTCGCTGAAACGTGTAAAGCCCCAATTGCACTCATCAACAATGAAACGATGGTGCGCATCTAGGGATGATTCTGATATTGGTCGTGCCCCAACATGCGAAAAGCTATAACTATTCGGATGAGGGGAAGTGCAAGACGTACGAGAAACGGTGTAGATGGTGGGATTCGAGATGACAAGAGCGAGTTGAGCGTATGCATGCCATCCCTCTGGTGCTCTCTTTAGATCGGCAAAGTACAGATACACGGATACGGTATCGTTCGGTGGCGCGTTTGAATTGCCGAAGGGATATAAAAGTGTTTGCCTAGTAAGACGTCCAAAGATGAATGGTGAATCGTTATCACAGTGAAAGGTAAGGACGTACCAACAATGTCCCCCACCTCAAACTCCGGACTGATAATCTTCTTCTTTAATTTCCTCCGATTTGCCAGCCTCCAATGCTAAACGGTGAACGACCTTATTGCGTACCTGCCAAACCGGTCCAGTCCAGGTCCGGACTGGTCCACCCCGGTCCGGAAAAACAGAAGGGAGCCGGACCAAGGACCGAACCAACCTGGACCTCAGCTGAACCGGACCTGAACTGGACTGGACTGTTGGTTCGGTCCGTGTCCGGACTGCGGTCCACACGGTCCAGGACCGGACTTCGGCAACCCTAGTGGGCATGCCATGCTTTCAAGTCCGACTCGCATGTCTTACCGTGACCTTCCCCATAGGCCTAAGAGTCGTGTAGTAGCCGAGAAGCGGCTTCGGGTTTCTCGTTCCAGTGCCTCCAAAATCCAACGTAAACCTTGCAATAAGCCGTTCTCCAAGCTACAAGTGAATCCACGTTCATCCTAGAAAATGACACCGGAACCAGAAAAAACGATGTCGGAAATGGATGTGGTCTCGCCAGACGTACAATTCCATCCTGATTACAACGACGCGCAAGATTCAGACTTGATCCTAGTCTCAAGCGATGGTCATGCATTCCGAGTTCACTCAATCATCATGAAACTTGCCTCCGACGTATTCAGAACCATGATAGATGCAGCTCGCCATTCACCCTCTCAGCCGACATCTCAAACTCCTCCGAGTGCATCAAACATCATCACCAGTACCAATTCTGTCGTCTCAGTGGCAGAACCCATTGTCCTTCAAGAAGACGCCACCATTATCAAAAGCCTCTTGGATATAATCTACCCAAACAGATCATTCTTCAATTCTTCCACTTCTGCTTCCACTTCCTCCGACTCCGACTCCGACTCCGGCTCGGGATCATTCGAGTTCACGCATTTTAGAGATATCTGCTATGCAGCGGAGAAATACGAGATGCATGCAACGTTACAAACTTTGCGTTTTTTCCTTCATCCTTCGCTCAACTCTTTTCCACCTCTCCTCGCTTTTGCGCTTGCGTCGCGATATGAATGGACGGAAGAGTTGCATATGATATCGACGGAAACTCTCAAACTTGGTTTATACGCTAAGGATTTCTCTCAACAACTACGACTCATCCCTTCCAAAGGTCTTCTACAACTCTTGGAACTTCATCGAAAACGTAGGGACCTACTCGTTGCGTCTTTGGATACCAAAAACCGTAACGGAACACCTTATTCGATCGCCTGGTCCTCAATCACTTACACCAACACACGTTGTCAAAACCCATCACAACATTCTATCACTTCCCGATGGACCATTCTCAAATATCGCCTATCAAAAGAAATGGAACGTAAGCCAGATGGTTCAACCATCCGCAAACAGTCATTCTGGGATCGAGGGGAGTTCACCAATTTATGGGGAATGAAGTGTGCGGATTGTCCTAATGCCAAGGGAGACCTTGCAAAAATATTGGACAAGAACAAGCTCAGAGCTGAGGTGATTCGTGTTCTTGACAGTCTTCCGAAAACGATCTAGTAAGGTGAGTGATCGAATTGAAGATCTTACAAGATCTGATTACTGTATACGTCTGTACGGGTGAAACCAGACGGGGTGCGTTACAGCGACGAAATGGCCAACCAAGGCAGCGTTGCGCGTTACACACCCTGTTTAGGCAACCAGGCAACCAACGGAACATGCATTGGACTGTGAAAATTACAATATAACTTGTACTTTCTGTCGTATTAGACCTGGCCTTGCTGTTCGGGGAAGGTGAACTTCCTACTTCGGACAAATTGCTTGCGCTTTTGGTGCTTTTCTGAGTTTTTTAGTAATATATACCAGTATATACCCTGTAACACACCAACCTGGACTCCGCGTTACACGTTACACCAAGCAACCCAACCAGGCCCGTGTTACCGTTACAGTTGCACCCGTACAGACGTATACAGTATTTGAAGACAGTTGGACCATGCAATCAGGATCTGTTTAGCACACACATGCAGTTTGTCTATAATGTTTGTCTCCTGGTACTCCTTTCATTTCGGAAGGTTAGCCTCGGACTTGATAGCATGAGTCATGCTATCAAGTCTATGCCCACTAGGGTTGCCGAAGTCCGGTCCTGGACCGTGTGGACCGCAGTCCGGACATGGACCGAACCAACAGTTCAGTCCAATTCAGGTCCGGTTCAGCTGAGGTCCAGGTTGGTTCGGTCCTTGGTCCGGCTCCCTTCTGTTTTTCCGGACCGGGGTGGACTAGTCCGGACCTGGACTGGACCGATTTGGCAGGTACGCAATAAGCCTCTTCGGGCACGCTATGTCTTAGGCATGGTACAGGAAAATACCGGTCCTTTAAACAGTACCGTTCCTTTGAACACCATGGCTTTTCTCACTCAATTCTTCACTTATCATCTCATAAACATGCATGAACCAAAGGATAGTATGTATCACTGAGTCTGCAAATTTACAAGAAATTTGAGCAAGCTGTTGAGTCTAGAAAAATTATACAGTGCTGATATTTGGTGAAATTCACAGACCTGAGTCGAAACCAATTCCTCCTGCAATTCCCCCTGTTATTTAACTGTATAGATAACCTGATAATCTAAAAGTATGCTACATAGTCTACTTTCACTCCAAGTTTCAGGGAGAAACTGCTGCTCAATCAATTAATATTGTAAGAAAATCTCAAGAGTGTGATAGTCAAAATGATCGGCGTGCTGACAAAATAAGATATCTCGGCAATTCATTACAACCGGAGTGTAATTGATATTGGCGTGACATTACGTCACAAGGTGTTCAAAGGAGTCGTTTTCTGTGACAGGGGCCCTTGTTTCTTTCCAGGTCCATATCTATTTTTCCAGCACACCTTCCGGCTTGGAAAAAAATCAGCATGTGTCTCCTATAGTATACTCCATGAAAATGTATTTTAATTTCTGAAAAGTTGTGTGTGGAAAGACCTGGGGGCAAGTTTGTAATTGGTGTTTAAAGGAACGGTATTTTCCTGTAAGTCACTCACCGCATTCAAGAGATTTCTTACGGGATCCGTCCAGATTATATAAAGCACACTTTCAGGATCTGGAAATAAATATTGTAATTTTGCCTGTTTGAAAAGACGCCAGATGAAACTTCAAGGTGTGGATTGTTCTAGCACATAGTGTTACTTGATCTTACCTGGTCTTGTCAGATGGCATATGGTTGCTGACTTGACCTCACAAAGCAAGATACTAGGAAGGCTACCATTTTGTATCTTGAGACTGGTTAGTGTGTATATCATCATCTGATTTTGCCCGATTGAGAAGGTCCTTGAACGCGGTGACTCCTTGTCTGTGTCATCATCTTTGTTTCTCTACTCTAGTCCGACCTCATGGAATCATATGATGAGATGTTGACTAGGGCGCCCATCATGGCTGTGGATGAACCCGTGTCCGTGCGAGATCGTGAGTCGCTGTTCAAGTTGCTACAATGGAGACGAGCCTGTATGTGTAGATACGCTTGTTCATTTTTGAATTATAGATACGGTGTTCGCAGCGAAGAACATGCCAGGTCTAGGGCATGAAGTTAAAGATTTCACCATTTACCATTGGAGGCTGGAAAATCGGAGAAAATTAAAGAAGAAGATTATCAGTCCGGAGTTTGAGGTGGGGGACGTCGTTGGTACGTCCTTACCTTTCACCGTGATAACGATTTACCATTCATTCTTGGACGTCTTACTAGGCAAACACTTTCCTATCCCTTCGGTAATTCAAACGCGCCACCGAACGATACCGTATCCGTGAATTTGTACTTTGCCGATTTAAAGAGAGCACCAGAGGGATGGCATGCATATGCTCAGCTCGCTCTTGTTATCTCGAATCCCACCGACCCCACCATCTACACCGTTTCTCGTACGTCTTGTGCTTCCCCTCATCCGAATAGTCATAGCTCTTCTCATGTCGGGGCACGACCAGTATCAGAATTATCCCTAGATGCGCACCATCCTTTCATTGCTGATGAGTGCAATTGGGGTTTTACACATTTCAGCGAGTTGAGGAAGCTGTTTACTATTCAATAGGGTTACAGCCATCCCACGATCGAAGATGAGACGGCAGATATTAGCTTTTTTGTGCGTGTCCTCGAGGACTCAACGGAAGTGTTATGGCACAACTTTGTAAAGTTCGTTTTCCCATTTATGCATTGTAGCTTTGCACGATTCTGATGCCTTTGTGTGGCTATGACTCAAAAAAGGAGACGGGATATGTTGGCTTAAAGAATCAGGGTGCGACATGTTACATGAACTCATTGTTACAGTCGGACCTATAACTAACCTTCCACACCCCTTTCATGTCAGGAACAACTGCTTGTCCACCGAGTTTACCTGCGGTTTCCTAAAATTTCACCCTGCACATCTACGTCGACAGCCTTGGACAAGTTCCGTGTGCGACAGCCGTTGTGACTCACGAAATCGAACGCACTTGGTTAGTGAGGTTGCTAAAACTTCGACAGTGTGCATGGTAAACCAAATATACACCAGAATGTTGGAATTATCAATAATACATCTGGTCCAGGTCCGGACCGGGGTCGGACCTGGACCGAACCAAATGTCCGGTCCAAGTGTGGTCCGCCAGTCGTCCAGTCCTGGTCCATACAAAGAGCTGGAAAGTGGACCGGTCCGGTTCGAGGTCCAGGCAAAAGTGACTGGACCGGACAAGGACCGGACTTCGGCAACCCTAAGCATGACACGCATATAGCGTTAGCATACTTAGCCTAGCATTGCTTTCGTTGTTCGTTCTCCACAGGTAAGTTCGCGTCCTGAGCAGTGGTCGGTGTTGTGTGTGATGAACGTTGTAGTCTGAGATAGACTCGACAACAGTCGACTTGATTCGATTCGCATGCTGTGCTGGCCCGGGTGTGATGCCCCTAAGCTTGCAAGTCCGCACCAAGCGCTCATCAATGGACTCGCTCGGCGCCGTTCATCTTTGACATTGTGTGAGTCAGTGTTGTCGTGATGCGGGGAGAGATAACTGACTGAGAACAGCCAAGAAAGTTTAGTATCATATGACTGCCGGAGTCAACCCCAGAATAAAGTATTGTTAGGGTTGAATGTGAACTAGCGCGTTCAGTGAACACCGCCATTGAGTTGAATGTCGTATATCTGGCAGATTCGGTAAAAGTGCGATGATTACCATGGTTAGGATGAAATCCGTCGTCAGACAACGTGGCAATCGGGATGAATTTCGTATAATTCAAACATCCTTATTCCCAAGAGAGTGGAGTGCTACAATTACAGCAGGGTCCAAAAACAGCACATGAGTGATTTTGTTACAGAGATGCCCTGTCTATGCGCTTAAGGTTCTGTTCGTTTTGCTAAATGTCCTAATGGGAATATGCGAATTAGCAGAGGGACTACGCGGGTCTTGACTGATACCTACCAATGATATACCTATTTACATATGCTTACAATCCACATTGGGAACGATCGACCTCGACAGCATCGACCTGAACTACGCCGACAGCGACGGCGTTTCCATTCGTGAGCTCATCGAGCGACTCTTGACTCAAGTTGAATCCATCGCCGGCATGGTCGATTGCAGTTACGAGAATCGATACGCCCGTCGTTGGGAAGGTGAGATTCCAACAGCTTCCGCAAGCAGCGGAACCAAAACCCTCGATGGCGCTAGAACCGCCGATGTTCGGGAATGTTGGAAAACTGCCGAAAGTAGGGAAACGACCAGCGAGGCCAGTCACGCCCGTGGAGCAGGAGACGGTGTTAGTGTCTCCAGCAGCATTGTCGAATGCATTGTCGAAGCCTGCGCGCAAGGCGAAAGCTGCGCCTGCGCATAGGAGAGTAGAGAGCAGAGATGCGGAGCGCATGATTGTGTCTCGAGTGAACAGATTACAGAATGTTGCGTGCGTCTGAGTATCAAAGCGTAGCGCTCGTTGGCATCCTTATATACCGTACATACGTAGCACGAATGACACGGTCGAACGTAGCCGACGTGTGCACCTACGTGTGCATGTCAAGAGTCATGAGGTGGTCGCAGGAAGAGCGGGAAGAGGCCGATGCCGTTCCGCACAGTCCAGCAAGTTAAATGACACAACTGTAGAGCTAAAGAAGAGCTTCATGATCAGCATCCTGTGGGATTTTCTCATACCTGAGTATTTAAAGTAGCAGAATGGAAGACCGCTACACGTCATGTGAAGTGAGGGACCATACTGCCGGCTTTGAGAAGGCCTACGACGGACCCATTGAAGAAGGCCTGCGCTATGAATAACCAATCTAGGCGTTCTTTATTCGAAATTATGGGCCAAGAATGTAGCCTGACCAGAATGAGCGCACCGAAGACTTTCCATCGGCAAGGCTAGCAGATGATCCAGCTTTCCTTGGTTGGTACTCGGAATGTTTGCACTTCAGATCCTTGCAGACATGTAAACATGTCCTATAGTCTTTCCTGTCTGAAGAAACCAGTCGCCCGAATGTGAAGTCGACGTAAAGCCCGAGTTTGTTTTTTTTGATCGTGAAGTTTCGACGCCCAGAGGCCCAATTGAGATCGAAGGGCTAGTTCACGAGGCGACGCAAAGCATATTCCACCTGATATAAAAGAGGTTGTTCTGTTGTACTCTGTAAAACGGAGTGAGAGTAGAAAGAAAGGAAGAACAAGTTGGTTCAAGCGGAAATAAATAAGTGGATGTTACATAATATTGTATTACGTCACGTCTTGAGGAACAACTACTAACCGCGCAGCCGTGCCGTCGCGACGCGCAAAAAGACATTTTCTTTCTCCTTCCCCTCACCTTCACTGTCGCGCCGAGTTCGCCTTGCATACGAGAGTGTCTTCCAGCTCTGCTGAAGGCATAACGCGTACAAAAGCTCTTAGTCTAAACTCTTCTCTTTCTTGACGACCGCGACGAGCAACTTCCTTTCACGAATAGACAGTCATGGATTCGGACCTAATCAATCTTGTAAACAAACTCCAGGACACGTTCAGTAACCTCGGTACGTCCTATCATCCACTGTCGCGCCTGGCTTCAGCTTATCAGGCTGCGTTGCGAAGGTGGTGAGCTGGACATGCCTCAGATTGTGGTGGTGCGTGTGGTTCAGTCCCTGAACTTAAACTCACTGGTATTGAGCGTCAAAAACATAGGTCGGCAGTCAATCTGCAGGCAAGTCAAGTGTCCTGGAAAAGTACGTACGCATCCTCATTAACATTATTACGTGCAGTTGACTCTTCGTAGCATTGTCGGACGCGACTTCCTTCCACGCGGTTCGGGCATTGTTACGAGACGACCACTAGTCCTGCAACTCATTCATACCAACAAGCCCGACTCTCAAGGAAATGTGGAATGGGGGGAATTTCTACACGTCCAGAAGAAGTTTACGGACTTTCAGGACATCCGTGCCGAGATCGAGCAGGAGACGCTGAGGGTGGCAGGCCAAAATAAAGGCATCAGCAGGCTACCCATCAGCTTGCGAATATACAGCCCGAATGTACTTGATTTGACTGTGGTGGACTTACCTGGACTCACAAAGATCCCAGTGGGCGACCAACCATCGGACATCGAGAAGCAGATTCGGAACTTGGTACAAGAGTACATCTCAAAGGAGAACTGCGTCATCCTCGCAGTGTCTGCGGCAAACGTCGATCTTGCCAACTCTGAATCACTCAAGCTTGCGCGCCAAGTTGATCCCCAAGGGCGACGGACCATTGGTGTGCTCACGAAGCTGGACTTGATGGACGCAGGAACGAACGCGCTCGACATCCTCACCGGTCGAGTCTACCCACTCAAGCTGGGCTTTATCGGTGTCGTGAACCGTTCACAGCAGGATATTATCTCGGGCAAGAATATGAAGGACGCGCTTGACAGCGAGATGGACTATTTCACTTCCAATCCTGCCTATCGGAATATTGCGCACAAGTGTGGCACGCGTTATCTGGCGCGTACACTCAACCAGGTCCTTATGAACCACATCCGTGACAAGCTACCAGATATGAAGGCACGCCTCAACACCCTTATGGGACAAACCCAGCAGGAACTGAACGCGTTTGGCGATGCGGCGGTCTTTGGTGATCAAAATTCTCAAGGAGCACTTGTTTTGCGACTCATGACTCAGTTTGCCCGCGATTTCGTCTCGAGCATTGAGGGTACATCGCTCGAAGTATCGACAAAGGAACTCTGCGGTGGCGCACGCATATATTACATCTTCAATGATATCTTCGGACAAGCTCTCAATTCTATCGACGCCGCTGGGAACCTTGACGCGTCGGATATCCGAACAGTCATCCGTAACTCGACTGGGCCGAGGCCAAGTCTCTTCGTGCCAGAGATCGCTTTCGAGATTCTCGTAAAGCCACAAATCAAGCTACTGGAGGCACCGTCGCTGCGATGTGTGGAGATGGTGTATGAAGAACTTGTTAGAATATGCCATAATTGTACAAGCACGGTCGGTACTTTCACCTTTTCTGTAGCTAACAACACTTAGCAGATGGATTTTTTCCCAGGAGCTGCAAAGATTCCCTAAACTTCACGCACAAATCATCGAAGTAGTCTCTGAACTGCTACGGGAACGACTTGGGCCAACGACCGAGTACACCCAGAGTCTGATTGATATTCAGTCAGCATATATCAATACGAACCATCCCGCATTCATACAGAGTTCGATAGCAGCATCGAAACAAACAGCGTCTCCGCCCCAAGTTAGGAAAGCATTACCTCAAAGGGTGTGTTATCAACTGCTATGAATAGTTGCATCAAGCTGACAGGTTTTGGTCAGCCTTCTTCGACGGAGCCTGTTAATGGCATAGTCTCGCAAGATGACGAAGAGGACGAGACCACTGAAAGCGGATCTGTTGCCATGAGCACCCGCTCCGTTTCATCGACCGTGCACGATCGCACGAAGGTCATCGCTTCCGCCCCAGTATCTGGGAACGTTTCGGCTTCTTCATCCTCTACCACGACACGTCAATCTCACACTCATCATCATACGCATCAGTCTCACCATCGCCATAGTAATCTTTCATCTACTTCGCACACTGCGAATGCGAAGGATACCTTCTTAAACTATTTCTTCGGTCAGCCTGAGAATGGATCTGCAGCACCATCGTCCGCTCCTGTAGCAGGTATTGGTCTATCAGCCGCGATGGTGGCGGGTGGTATACCATCCGGACGAGACACGAGTCAATCGCCAGCTCCGACCGGCTTGCTAGCAGGCAGGGTTGGTCAAGATGGGACTAACAGTGCTTTTGACATGAAAAGTCTTGGAAAACACATCGAAGCCGTAAGTACATGAGTGCCCGTACTGGCGCATTGAGACTGATCTATACCTAAAGATACCGACGGAAGGTGTTCCTCACATCCAACTACGTGAAGATATGGAAACAAACCTTATCCGAAACCTAATCGCATCCTACTTTAACATCGTGCGATTAACGATTCAAGACATCGTACCGAAAGCCATCATGCACTTCCTCGTTAACAACTCATCGCAACAGGTGCAGAATCGACTCGTGGCGTCTTTATACAAGCCCGATTTGTTTCAGAGCTTGTTGAACGAGGACGAGACGATCGTCGCTGAACGTGCACGCGTGAAAGCTTTACTCGATGCGTACAAGGAAGCATTCAAGACGCTTTCAGAGGTGAATCTAAAGTCATTGTAGTTTGCTAATGACGCGACAAGAGTCTGTGGAGGTGGAGAATCGCGAGCTTGGGGCAATTTTCTTTGCTTGAGCATTTTTGGATCGGTCTGGCATTATACACCAAAACGAGGGATTCAAAGATAATAAATAATACATTAGTTCTTGGCCTCTACTAGACGCGGCGCCCTGTAATCCAAGTGATTTTAGCTTTGAGCAGTTTGCCGATGCTTTCAGACCTAAACTTTGGTATAAACAAGGCATTCAAGTACATACCTCGGGATCTCGGTTCCACGGCGAATAGCTGACGGGGAACTGTGTTTGGTGACATGGGGGATGAGATGATTGCCGAGCTGTTGGCTTCAACTCTGGCAACCTAATTCAATGAGTCGCAGGTCGCCAACGAAGGAGGTGGAAGGTATCAAAACAAACCGTCCAAGCGAGGGGCAGCCGCACACACTTGAGTTCATGATGATAGTTCACGACTAGGGCCTTGATGTAAGCTAGTGACTCCATTCTGGTAATATCAGTAAGTTCGGCGGCCATTTGTTCGTCAATGTAATTCTTACTACGCCAAATGCCACTATTTTTGTTAACGAAACAATCCATTTGAGCACATCTACATAGTATTTACAATGATAAGAAACATGATAACATTCAACAATTGCAGGACACGGGGAAATGGGGGAGTGCAGTCAACAGTCAACAGTCAGGAAAAAAAGAAAGCAGAGTCCCAGAAAATAATCAGAACAAGACAGAACATGACAACATCAACACAGTGTGACGATATAGGGGGGAAATATACGAGATGCAATACCGAGTAAGCAATTCCGAACACGTAAGTACATGTCTATTCGTGGGCTGGCTTCGATGCGTTCGTTCCCTTGAAGATGGTTATAGTGAGGCTTCGCGAGGAGGAATGTCTTTCAAAAGCCGAGTCCCTTAAGTTATATATACGCAAGATCCAGGTCCTTTTCTTTTCTGCACGTCGCAGACGTGGGGGATTAGCGTTCATGCATCACATTTTAGCCTTTGTTGAGGATATCATGCCGAAGCTTCTGTAGCTTCAGTTGCCATCTTCTCAGTTGCGTTAGTGTCATTAGTTTCAGTGGAGGTCGCCGGGGTAGCGCTCTTGTCAGTGTTACTCTTGATGTTTACCCACTTCTTCGAGTCTTGCTCAGTGGCTGCCTCAGCGGTCGTGGCGGCATCGACGAATTTCTCGATCTCCTCGTCGGTTGTCATGCTGCCCTCCGTGTCAGCATCCATGCCTGAACCATCATAGTCTGATGCGCTAGGGGACGAGTCACTATTGCACGTAGAGCATGTTGAGTTTGAATTGGAGGAGGATGGAGGAGGCGTTGACGTGTTAGCCGTTTCATTTGTCGGTGATGACGATGTTGCTTTCTCGATGGATCGACGTTCAGACCTTGACGACTTCTGGCTTTCTTTCCTAGAAACCTTCTCGTCCTTCTCAGTTTTCTGCATCAAGAGTAAGCCGCTTATGGTCAGTCTATAGAAAGAAGCGCCGACCTCTTTAGCGGACTTTTCCTTGGCCGCCGCCTTTTGTGCGGCCTCTAACGCTTCCTTGGCCTCTTTCTACAGATCGCCAATGAAATCTCGTCAGTACTCTCCGAGTCCCGACAAAGAAGATAGAAAATTAGACTAAGTACCTCTTCTTTTTCCTTCTTCAGCTTCGCCCTCGCCTCGCGTTCCTTGATAATCCTTCAGAAGAGAGCAGATAACCGATATCAGTATGCGATCGAGGCTTATCGATGGGAGGCTTGGGAACCGCCGCAACCGGACTTCGGCAACACTCACCATTCGGCAACTTCATCGACGCATTCACGCGGTCGAGTCTTGTTCTTGAGGAGATAACCCTGCAAACTCGCAACCTATTGATACACACATCCACGTTCCAAGATAGAAGGAAAGGATAAAAGGCAAAAATAGAAGGTAAATCTCAATACAATGTTCTTATAACCCGCGTGCGCTTGGGGAGTACGTACGCTCATCTCATCTTCCGGTATCTGCTCTGCGAAGCGTTTCGCAAGCTCGTTGATCTCCTCTTCCTCAAGTACTGGTACCAAATGAGCAAATGTCTTGCGTTTCGGTCCAGGGACGTTGCGTGTCCCTGTATCCGCTTCTTTTCCCTTCTCAGCCGATTCCGGCGCCAAGGATAGTTCCTGCTCCTCTTTCTCTTTGGCAGATTGTGAAGGGAAAAAGCATTTGAATATGCCTTCCGCCTGCCACTTCGTTGCATTTGTGAAATTCACCCAAACATCCATGCGCCCCGGCCGACTTAGCGCAGGATCAAGCCGCTCGATGTGGTTTGTCGTTGCAAACAGCAATCTAAATTGCAGAGTTAGCAACCACAAATCAGGTCTTGCTTGAATGAACCTTACCTGCCCTCCGCTGCCGCAACGCCATCAAGTGCATTAAGCAAGCCGCTCAAACTCAGCGTCGAGCCTTCCGAGCTGCTGCTACTGCTCTTGGATGAGCTGCTGTCCGACGAATCATCATCTTTGGGGTTGCCCGTCGCTTTATCGTCTCTTGAGACAGACCGAGTGAAAGCTGCATCGAGGTCCTCGAGCAGAAGGATGCATCTTTGGCACCGTCATATCAGTAAGAAGCCCAACCAGTACATTAAAATGTGCGCACCTTGATGGAACACCTCCCATCAAAGTCGCTAGAGTATTATCGCTCATGCTTTAAAAAAAATCGATGTAAGACCTTCCATCAGTTATCAGAATTAAGAAACGTACCCTTTTGATGAAAGGCTCAATACATAAATGTCAAGACCGAGTTCTCCGGCCAAAGAATGAATAAGCGACGTTTTCCCACTAATACAGTAGTTGTCAATAAAATCGAGCAGAGCCTCGCGATATTCGACTGATGAAAGACTAACCTTCCTGGAACTCCGTACAGGAGGTAACCACGTCGGAATGGAATACCTGGATTGATAAAAGATTAGCGCTCTCGTAAATCTTGTTCTCCCTGAAAGCTGAGGAAACATGCATCAAAGTCGACGACTAACCTCGCTCGGCATACCATTCCTCGGAGCGGAGGAAGTCCCGGCAGTCTGTAAGAAGCATATCCTTAACGCTTGGGTCGAGTACGATAGAACTCATTGGACGCTTCTGGCGCGCGCCGTTCCAACGCCAGCTCCCGTACCTGCTTATGATGCGAAATGAACGGGTCAGGGAAAAGTTTAAGCGCAACCACAATAGCTCCTCCAACACCAGATACGCACGAGTCAGCCATAAAAATGTGCACGCGGTGTTCCGCATCCTTCTCATATTCTCTCTTCGCCTCAAGCACGAGCTTCTTGAGAATATTGTTGCTCCGCGCAATGACGCTGATATCGACTATTAAATGCTATATCCGTAAACCACGGACCGAACATACCTAATGGCAATCTCGGAGTAAGAGTGGTAGCCATGAGCTTTCCTAGTACGCGTTATCTGTGGAGACAAGAATCGGAGGGTGGCGCGTGTTCAGCCACGTTGTGGGAATGACCTTTGAAGTGAAACTAGCGTACTCGAAGCCAATGCCCACGATAATAGATTGTGTGGGTCGTGCCTGCCGATGAGAAAGTCATTTGATTCAGTTACGTTCCGCATAAATTCCATTACGTCTCGTCTCGGACTTACCAGAGCTGGGCATAAACGCAACCTTTCTCTTACGCCTACCATGCACTAGCTCGTCCTCGTCCTCGAGTTCTTCCTCCTCTAAGTCTCCGGTTGTGGACTGTGTGATGCTCGTCCGACCTACGCTGCGGGTTGTAATGTCGAATTCCCGGCTTTGACCCCACGCCGGTTGCTAAATATATTATTTAAACACCGAGAGCGTGTGAGTAAACATCCATATTCGGGAAGAAGGGAACGCCACTGTCCACGTGCATGGCGCGAAGAAAATCGGAGCACGGGGCGAAATCTCAGGCGTCTGGCCTGCCCAGGGAAATCCAATACACCACTGACCTTGGATAACCAGTGCATAATCCTATTGTAAAAAAGGGTCAGCTCAACGCGTTTTTAATACTAATCAAGGGCGCGTACCAATCATATGGGTAGTCGTCTTGGCTAAAATGCGCCGTAAGAAAGAAGGCTGCGCAAACAGGTTACACGTCAGTCCAGGTCTCTCGTTCCCATGACTCACAAACACAGGAGGCAAAAAAGGTCGGGCGAATACCACAGTCGGAAATTAAGTGGCAAACTCTAGGGACCCGGAAACTTACAGTCGATGAATCCGTTCCATGCCGACTTCGACACACGTCGCGCCGTCTCTACAGTCCCACCGATAACGACCCATTTCTGTTCGACCAGCCATCATAGTAAAAACAGCAAGCAAGCATAATGAGCGAGTCGAAATCATAGGATTTTGTTGTGGCACAACTTGGGTCTTACCAGTGTATCCTGGAAATTGTTTGTACCGACTCCGAGTGGCGTTAATACCGACTTGAGCAGGTCCATTATCGAGAAACGTCAGGTGAGCTGGGTCGAGATAGGGGAGGGGAGGAGAGGAAGAAGGAAGAAGGCAGGATGAGTCGACGGAGCTTGACCTTTATATGTAAATAGAGGGCGGATCGGCAAGCATACACGAAAGGCTCGGAAGCGATTGATGAGGTCAGGAGTCAATACGCGACTGCCTCGTGCCGGATGGAACTTTCTGAAGGGCAACGCTGCGGGCACTAAGAGACCTGCGGCAACGGTAAAAGGGCAACGCAAGGGAAAGATACGTACTGCGCGAAGGCTCCCATGGTCGCGCCTCATTCCCTATATATATACTCACTAATCATTCGAGCCTGCGGGTTGGAAGGAAAAGGCAAGCAAGCGATGATATATCCTAGGGTTTACACAGCCAAGATGAAAATATTGTTATCGGGGCCGATACCAATTCAGGGTCCAGTACTTACGTAGATGGTGCGTTATCGCGCAGATAAGAACATGGGATTTAGAAGTGTCATCCTTCTGATCCCTTTTGCCACATCAACTTGAAGAATCCTAGGCGAGCGTTACATGTAAAATTTCACTCCGAACGGCTTAGCACCAGTTAGCACCCAAGTGGCGAGCACGCCGATGTTCACGCATTCGGTTGCGTTGCTGTATGCCTGCGGCGTGTCCCCGTCATGTGTGGCGCGCCATTGGTCTTCCACCTGTTGCAGAACCCTGTGTGGTTGTTTTACCCTGTGGCAACGAGTTTCTCCGCAAAAAAAGGGATCGCCGCCTATGCGCCAATAGAAACTGGAAGTCTCGTACCATTCGTTAAAGAAGCCCAACATATGCTTTTACCTTCTCAGAAACCAGAAGCAAATATGAACTCCAGAAGACAGAAACACCCGCAGATTCCCATGGGCAAGCTTACGAAAAGGAGTTGCTACAACCCGTTTCGTCAAACAATAACCGCACACAAACGAGGAAGATTCAATCGTACCCACAGAGAGCTGGTAAAAGGCCCGTTTCGTGTTGCACTTGTCAACCCATGCCACACGCTGCAAAAAGATGTTCTCACAGAATAAGCCACCTGTCTTCCCCATGAAGCCTCGGCCGAGAAACGGCTGTTGTGTAGATTAAATCCGCTATTCCACCCTTCTATTCATTTCTCGACAAGATAGTCAGTCGCAAGAAATGCAGGCGCTGAAAGTCCGAGTCCGCGGGACAAACATTGGTCCATCAAAATCGACGTGATCCAAACGCAACTTTGATTCATGAAACATCTTATCGGAGCGCACAACGGAAGGGCATCAGTTCTCTCCATCGGACTGCATAGCATGGCTCTGAATGAGTTAGTGTTCGGTGATTACGTCGAGTCATATACGCTTACCGAAATCCAATCCTCCGAGTGGTCGTCTTTGTCAATAAATTGATGAGAAAAGCAAGCAAGTTCAGCTTGTCCACAATGTACCCTTGGCGACATGGTCCGGTGGAACACGATGCAGTGCAATCCGTCCTTGCACATGCATCTCTTTCAGTTCCTCCGCTCTGACCAATGGTCCGTCTGAAAAGGAAGATCGAGGTTTTTCGGCAAATTGTCAGCTCCATTAGAGATCCTCGCACGCATTACGCCTGCCGCTCGGGCCGGGATAACCGAGAAATTTGCATGTTTGACAAGTCAGATACAGAAGCACCATCCGTGTCCAATCGTTTGGACGCTATTGCCCCAACCTCAACGTAACTCGTCTGTGTCCCTGAAAGCCGATTACTAGTCGGCGGATGTAGTCTGGGAAAAATGACGTTCTAAGAAGACGTTCATCAGCTACGGATTTAGATGAAATGCATGGAGAAGAGCAGACAACGTTTGAGGAAGCTCCTACCCGTGGGATCCCGTCAGCCACAACAAGATAATCCATTTATACGAAGGGAGTAATGGGATTCATTTCTCGAAACTCCGCTGCGAGTTTAAATGTTAACCGATGAACAGGCTACCCTGAGCATGCATATTGAGGCTCCACGCAAGAAACCGAGAAGCACCACGTACACGATCTATTCGAGGAGAAGCCTATATCTCTTTGTACAAGGCGATAGTCAGTCACAGAGAGCGGAAGAATAGCTGACTATCGACGGACCATGAGAATTCTCCTAGGACGTATCACTCAGATCATGATCCAAGGACGCTATAGCGCCTGGAATATGACACATAGCTGCGCACTCGGCTTAAACAGGAGTCATATCATTCCGGAAATTCGCAGGTGTGCAAGTTACATGACTGAAGATCAATCCAAGATCGGAAAACAGTTATGAATCGTTGCGGCAGTGTCAAGTCGACAAGGATACAGGCGGACAGGAGCCCGGGCAAGCAACTGGTAGATAAACTGCTCATTTGCCCATTTTCATATCGACTGTGTGTGTAATGCGCTGCGATCGATCGTGAGATGAGACGAACTGAGGAGTTATGAATTAAGTCTGTGTGCCACACGTACTTGTCTTAACACGAAACAGCGCCCGGGACGCCACGAGGTCGAGATACAGCAAGAAGGTGGCGGGTAGACGGCCGCCCGGGGTCATCCTGTACTACATCGATGGTGGTGGTGGTAGAGGAATAAGAGAGAGCAGACAATCGCTTCCAGGGTGTGTTGCTTGGATATCGATGATATCGATTGGCCTAAAATGGACATTCCCTAAATAGGGCCGGCCTTTTCGTGTTCGTCATGTGACTCACACGTGCTAACCACATCCACATACTATTATATTACATAATGCAAAGCTTCAATATCACCACAAAATTGAATCGACTCGTTGTTGGGTATTCTACCTCATATATGCTTCTTGAAGCCTCGCCTCTTCCATGTGCGCGTAAGTACATTGACCTACTCCTACAAGTCCCAACCTGACAGCAATCATGCACCAGGTTACAAAATGTGCTTGTCAATAGGCAGCATTCTTTGACGTAAGTGGAAGGGAATGAGATAGGGACGGCATGCGGATCTGGGTTGAATTGAATGTCCCCGAACAAATCGCAGCGCGCCTCCCCTGTGTCCCGGAACGGCGAGATTCCATCCACATCTTGGCGAGGTCGAGTAGTGGACTATTATAGTTGTAAGTCCGCGGTGTGTCACACCAGGGGAGGATTGGTGCGGGAGATAACTTTAATCAGACAAAGTCGGAGCTGTGAGGCAAGCAAAGATACCACAGCACGGATGAATTGAACTGAATGAATGAAGCCATAAACCATGAGACGTCAGGCAAGATTACGTTCAGAGAAGGCTGTTCAAGCGAAAAGGTACGAACTAGTGAGTCCACTAGTTTATGTGGAGTGAATCTCACCCCTGACATGTTTCCCATTAGTCCATACGCGATCCTTGTTGAGGTCTACGAGTGCCCATTTCTATTTCTTCTACATCTGCTGGTCCAGACATGGTCTGTAAACCTTCACGCATCTCACGCCGTACGCAGAATTGCTCTGCCGCAATGACTGTGAGAACAGCCCCCGCTGCCATTACGAACCATACGAATGGGGATGATGGTAATGCACCGGAATAGTATGTCGTGAGCACGAGGTGGACCAACAAGTGTGTCAGTGTAAAATCTAGCACAAGTCGAGGACGTCGGATAAGGTAATAGATGAAGCAAACGCTAAGGAGGTTCAGATAAACAGGTTAGAGCGGACCAAGATGGAAGGGGATAGGGCGTACTCTGCTCCGGAGGCAATCATCCAGCAGAAAGCAACTATCCAGCCTCGACGAGGGTCTGTTCTCCCGTCCCATTGATAATATCTGTTGCCATCCTTAAATGGGTCCAGCCAAGTTCCAGTGCCGACTTTTTGCCCGCCACTATACGCGCCACGGAATACGCTCCACCCTCTCCGGTCGTCACCTGTGTCGCATGCAGAACGATTAGCATCATTCTGATGAGTCACGACGCTTCAACCATCACCTTGCAAGCCATGCACTGTCGGCCATCCTGCCATTTCTCTCCAATCCATAACCATTCCTAAACGAATTAGTCTATTGCAATTCGATAGTTGTAAAAAATGCTTACCGACGTTCATTGGGCCGCCTTCATACATGAGTGCGTTAGGCTCCGCGAAGACCCATAGTAGGGGTGGTATTAGTATCGACAGTATCAGATAGTGTAGAGCTTGTAGAGAAACAATCTGGATTTCCGCTCTTTAGTCGTGGAAGTGGTCACAAGAGAAGAAGAGCCGCACACCTGAGAGATGATGAGTAAAGGATCCCAGCCCAACAGAGACCGTTGACTGTGTCCAGCCATCGTATTCCTTCTGGAAACCGCAAGCCGCGTACCAAACACAGGTTTCACGACGTCTTTTCTACAGAATTCGAGGCATTTCCGATGGGATGATGAAATCTACGTGTGGGTGAAAGCCCAGAGCAAGCGATTATTCCTACTGACACGTGACATTTCTCCAACGAAACAGCTGCTTGCTTCGGAGTCATTGTCATTCCAGTCATCGTGAGTGGTATATTTCCTACGTTACATTATATCTTCTGATATTGATTTAAACCTGAGGTGGGAGCGAAACTCATATTCGTTAACAATGCGCAAAGACGAGAGAATTGAGATCGATGAAGCAAGTCATCATTGGATATCATGCAGAGAAACCTTCTTAACGGCCGGATAGACTACGACTGAAGAAAGGGAAAGTGGTGTTGCTTCAACCGTCTTCCGAGCGTGCTTAGCTGGCGAAACGGAACGCTGGATAGCTATCAAGTTATCTCCAGCGAAGCGAAAGTTGTCACCCGAACCACACGACATCATCAAGGAGATTGAAGTATTATCGAAGATATCTCATATCAATGTCAGTCTCTTTACGCCATTTCTCACAACTCTAAAACTGTCGCGATGGGCTGATCAAGCCGCAGATAGGTGATAGAAGTCGTTGGATCCCATCGTTCGAATGCAACAATCGAGTTGTATACGCCATGGATTCCTTATAGTCTTGAAATGCTCCTAGATATACCCACATTCTCGCCGAGTCCGATTCCTTCGCAAGCGAAGCACCTCTTTCGCAGTTCTAACCTTTCAGACGAGGAATCTCCTAGGGAACAGGTATTCAAGGTAGTCACCAAGTCACTCATCTATCAGGTCATTCGTGCATTGAATTATCTGCACGGTCTGGAAGAACCTATGGGGCATCGAGATATCAAGCCGAGAAACGTCCTCATTGACGACTCTGGTTGCGTCAAACTGATTGACTTCGGTATCGCATACCAAGAGTCTACCAGTGCGAATGCCGAGAATCTGTGGCCAGAGGTCAAAGAAAGAATGTACAACGACGTCGCAACTGGGTTAGCATTTCTCCATCACTCATAAATGGACGCTTCACTGAGCTATTTATAATCAGGCCTTTTCGTGCTCCAGAATTATTGTTTGGGCCAAAGACTTATGGCGCTTGCGCGACTGATCTCTGGAGTCTTGGATGTACCATTGCGCATTTCTTCACACCCATCCAGCTCTGTCGAAAAGCGTACTACGATGAAGAAGATGACGAGGAAGAAGCGGAGACAAACGACGGGGATGATATTATCCCTGCATATTCCCTTTCAAAGAACGTTGAAGCAATCACCTTCCATTCAGCAGATTGGATGCGCCTGACACTGTTCGAGGGGAAACGAGGGAGTATCGGACTTGCGTGGAGTATCTTCAAACTTCGAGGAACTCCAAACGCAGAAAATTGGCCCGTACGTTCCGTTTTCTCCAGACACGGGATCGACTTGCTCATTGCTCACCTTCTGCAGCGTTTTGACGACTTGCCGGATGCGAACAAGATTCAATTCAAGATGGTACCTTCACGAGAGATCCGTACCCGACTACCCAACTTACCACTGGAAACTCCGAGTACTGGTTCTCATCATAAACCCCCAAAGGACATCGCCGCTACTCCACTGGACCTTATTCATCGCTTACTCGTATACCCACCCGAGGAGCGGATAAAAGCCAGGGATTCACTCAATCATCCGTGGTTCACAAGTCCTAGGAAAGAGGATGTACCGTTAGTTCTTCCAATCGGGAAGAATGGTTACGAAGAGTGTGAGGCACAGAAAGAATGGAAGGGGAGGGATTTGACACATTGGTTGAATGTTGCATATGAAGGGAAATGACACAAGCAAGGGATTTTGTATACTCATAGCTAACAGGATTATATATCCGATTGATATAGTGTTGAGCAGTTAGCGGACATATTCGGCTGGTTGCGAATATAGAGAAGAGTACTCGTGAAAGTAGTAATCACAGCGCCAGCGTGGTGCACACAAGAATGCATGGAAGCCAGCATATTATTTCGATGCTGCGATACTTGAGACGCACGTGATTTTGGATAGGCGTTAGCACTGGCAGAAGTCCGCGAGTGCGACGCCCGTTGCATTGGAATCGGTATACTCTCTTCGAGCCGTGACTGCCAGCAACGGTGACGCCGACGCTACGCGACTGTTGTATGAAGGATGGCGACGGCTCACGAGTATGCTCGTATTTCGCTCAATGACCTGGATGATCCAGACACGTCTGTCCTGGACACGGGCAACAGCTCAAGAGAAGTAAAGGTTCCATTGAGACCTCATGTTTACTACGATGAAGGACCATTCGATGCTCCAAGCTCAGAAAGTGAAGACGAAGCGCTGCTTGAGAAGGACACTGTGGGGCACGGTCAACGAGGTTCTCGTTCCCTAGAGACTGCTGAGAACGGCTTTCCCGCAGATGGAATACTTCGTGGACAGCAAGTTAGTCTTCAAGTTAATTAGGTCACAGTGATTATTTAATCGATGGTTTAGAAACGACCAAACACGCTTAGGTGCCTGCTTATCACTCTCGCATCGCTTGTGCTCGTATCTGTCCTAGTTGGTATATTTGCTGCCTTCGCGTATACTGGAACTTCGTTTGCTCCCGTACGTGGGACACGACCACTTACAATGGACCACGTCTTCAACGGAACCTTCTCTGCTCACCATGCATCTTTGAGATGGGTCCCAGAAGGTTAGTTTGATTTTGTTTCATTGTTTACAGAACTGACTTCTCTGCGTAGCCGGAGACGGTGTTTATGCCGAACAGGATTTCAAGAGAAGCGTAATCACGTTGGTCGACCTGAAGACAAATACAACGAGGGACTTGGTAAAGCTGGCTGACATGAAAGATGTGCGGTAGCTTCAATGCCTCCCTATCAGTGAAGTTAATGTTCTTTCAGGATCAGGGAGGTCAAATTGGTGTAGCCGAGTGGAAGCTATCACACGATATGAAGTATCTGCTCATTAAAACAGATTATCAGAAGGTGCATTTCAAATCTGTACCAATGCAGTACCTTCAGTTGCTGATTATTTTAGCAATGGAGACACTCGTCCTTCGGGAATTATTACGTGCATGACATTGATGCAAGGTCAACTTACGCACTAACAACGCCTTCGCATCCAGCAGTGACTGCGTATGCCGCATGGAGTCCAACAGGGGATGCAATAGCTTACGTGCACAAAAATGGTCTATATGTCAAGCCTAACGCTGCGCCATCGACTCGAGCAATCCGATTAACTGCCACCGGTTCAGAGACTCACTTCAACGGCGTTCCCGACTGGGTTTACGAGGAAGAAGTTTTTGCAGCAGACTTTGCTCTTTGGTGGTCACCCGATGCGAAGAGACTTACATTCCTTGAGAGCGATGAAACGGACGTAGACGTTTATACGTTCCCAATCTATAATCCGAGCATGAATGCTCATGAAGTGTATCCTTATACGGAGGAGGTTGCGATGCGTTATCCCAAACCCGGCTACGCGAATCCGAGCGTTGCCGTTCACGTCTTTGATCTTGACGGGTATCTTTCCGATGCACATGGCGATGACGAGGAAGATGACGGGCAGGACACTGAGGACGACGAAGTACCCGATGAGGTGTC